>CM068707.1:17750218-19131678 GCA_035079005.1 Fraxinus americana | reverse complement strand
ATCTTATTGGACGGCTAGTTTTGTATATGTTTTTGAATTGGGCTACGTTAATTTGTAAAAGTTACGAATGAAATGTCATTAATTGTATTTATGTAGTGTTGTTGAAAATATTAAAAAATTTAATTATGGCACAGAATCGAACGGAACCGAACCGACCCGAATCGGATCGAACGGAACCGAACCCGAACGGTTCCATATTTATATTTGGACCCAACGGGTCCATTTACTAAATACCCAAAAGTTTTAGGTCCGTTCGGTCTCTTCAGAACCGAACCGAACCGACACCGACACACGGACAGCCCTAAAGTGAACAAATAATCCTAGCTTTTGCAGAAACATCTGATCTTAAAATTTTAAAAATATAATTTTTTGCAAAAAAATTCAACCACCACTTCTAAAATCAATCTCTTTGATTCATTGATTTATTAATTTATTTTTGACAAAATGAGATACGCATCAAGCAAAATTCAAATTTTTTTTTTTTTTTTTTTTTTTTTGTAGAAATCTGTGATATTTAATTGTGAAAATTTCTATTTTTTTTCGATTTTTAGGTCTCAGATTTCCATTTTCCTTTTTTCCCCCTTCATTTCTTGGATTTCTTCTTTCACGGAGGTCGATTTGAACGAAGAAGAAATGGTTAGTACTTAATAACTTAACTTAAAAATTCGTTAGATTCAACAAACAGTGTTGACTTGATTAATGGATGGATAACACGATACAGAGTTCAGTGACAATTAAGATACAGTTTTAAGTTCAAATATTAAATAGTAGCACTTGGTATAGTTCAACGACTATTCAAATAATTAAGAGGATTTCCAAGAAACTCTTTAAATATGAGATGCTCTCTATTTTAAAGAGTCAACATTTAAAATCATGTTCCAAAAAACTCTTTAAATTAACATTTTAGTTTAGAGAGTGCACTCTCTATACTTAAATGCATTCAAAGTGTATCGATTTTAATGTAGGAAAACAATAAAAAATCTTTTAAAAAAAGCTAGTTAAAAAATAAAAGATAAAGAAAAATAATAAATATTTTTTTGGAGCAGTAAAATTAAATGTTAAATATAAAGAGTTCGTTGGAGTACTTCAAAATTTTAACTCTTTAAATTTATAAATGCTCTCCAAATGATACAATATGTTCTTGAATTGGAGACAGAAAACGATGAAAAACAGCAAATACCAATTTTAAATGTGAAACAGTGAAAAAAAATCGTCCTGTAATATCAATTCACCAATTAAACATAAGAATGTAGAATTAATAAAGTTGGGAGGAATTGGTGGATTAAGAAATTCTGCAACCAAAAACAATCTTTAACGAAAAATATCAGTTAAATTCCAAATTGCCAAGAATAATTGATTTATCCATTGTAAATGAATCATTAGCGCATAATATATACCATAAGTAGAAACGACAAGGGACAATAGCATAATAAAACTCTGGAAAAAAATATAATTATATGGTCGGTTAAGGTAATAATTCAACTAAGGCGCAAGCTAAAACCTACTCCTAACAAGTTTCTGGGTCGAAGTATTGCATTCTCCATCAAGATGAGTAGAACAAAGTGACGTCCCGGTCCCTAGTATAATTAATTTTATCCACTTGCGTTCAAATCTCGAGATGACGTTTTGGTTGCACTCGAGTTTATTATAACTTATTTATTTTAATCAATTGAATATAATGAATTCCAATGCCGCATAAATCGATGCTTAGTATCATTGAAACAAGATAATAACATTGTGCACATCTCAATTCAGTGATTTTTGAACTATTTTCATTTTAAGCTGTTTGAAAAAATTTCAAACGAAACTACGAAATTCATTTTCCAAACCATAATTTTAAAGAAATTGAAATAATATCTTTCAAATAAGTAAGAAAATAAATATAATGATTTGAAATTTCAATGACAATTAACCCATGTTTGGTACAGTTAAAAAATTGATTAAAATTGAAGTTAAAGTTAATAATTAATTTTAACTATACATTTCATCAATTTTTATCAAAATCTACTAAAATTTTGATTTTAATCTCTACTAAGCAGGAGCTTAAATTAAAATATTCTTAATATATGTGTTGCAATAGTATATATATCTCGATACAAGCTTAAACCAATAAATTAATACAAGCCAGAATAATAAAATCTAATATTGCAATTTCATTCTTTAGAAAAGAAATATATTATCGTAATAAATTATTATTTTCTGAAAGAGATATAGAAGCTAACTAACAAGTAAATTTGTTGAAGTATAAATTGATCTAATAAATTGCTCATGTTACTCATATAAATAATCATTAATTAAACACGTCACGTGGCGAATAGACAAAATTACACCTGGCATAGATATGTGGGTACGCGTAGGTATGCGGGTGATCCGATTCGATGCATGCTGATGCCCAATACATCTAAAGTTGTTTTGTCCGACCCCCCTTTGGAAGAGGTTCCCAGTACGAACTCATTCCCGGAGAGGCGATTAGTCAACCCCAGTGAACCTCGTGAAGTGATTGACAAGACAATACACTCCAAGCGCCGCCTCTACGTCACCCCCTTTTTATGCACAAAGCAATTATAACAACAACCTATAAAATGCTGTGGATCATTCCCTTCATTGATTCATCAATATAACTAGTAGTTAGATTCGAGCATATTGCGATTTGATTTACAAAGACGAGAATCTCTTATTTTCTGTTGGCCGCAAGTTAGAACCATTTTTTAGGGTCAACAGATTGGCGCCGTCTGTGGGAAACTTTGATACCATAACCACGTTCATCCTAGTGGTAAAAGTTGTTGGTAAAAAGCCTTGAAGAAACGTTTTAGTTCTTGAGCAAAAGAACCATCACGAAAAGACAATCTAGGAAACTTGATGAGTTCAAGTCACTAGGGAACGCATAGTTGAAACGGGTGGCAGGACGCCTCTGAAGAAGAGGTCCTCCGCACGAATGTGAACATGCATCGCCCCCACCATCGCCATAGAAGAGGCGGTATAACTGCACACCTAGCATGGGAAGTTGGAGAAATGGCCGCCAACATGAGAAATATGCTCCAACATAACACTGTCATGCAGCAACTGCTAATGCATATGCAACAACAAGCTGGGTCCCACGCGCCTCAACCTAGGACTTTTCACCAGGAAGGCGAAGAAAATGATGCAGCTACATATCCATAAATGTACGGAACCAATGACCCAGTGGAAAGAGAAGTAGGAGTTGACACTTCTACCAACTATTTCACGAGCCACAAAGGTAATGATGTCCCTATGGAAGAGAATTTTCCCCTGGAATACATCCAAGAACATGAACCCCAGAGGTCTACCAGTGTCTTTGATAGGATTCGACCCACAAGACCTAGAAATAGGCCACAAACACCTCTCCCAAATCAAGGGGAGCAGGAACATCGGGGGTATGAACAAGGAGTACCACCACCGCCTAGGAATAGGCGGGAGAGAAGAGACACGACAAACACAAGAAATCGGGTGGGAACATCACAACCCCGTTATCAAGCAGAGGACAACCTCGATAGTCCGTGCAGGTCGTTCGAGCTGGATGATGATGATGAGAGTTTGCCATTCTCCTAAGAACTAAGGAGGGCCCCAGTTCCTAGCCACTTTGTACCACCGAAGATACCTAAATACGAAAGAAAAGGTGACCCTACAAAACACCTCAACAGCTATAAAACTCAAATGTCTCTGAGAGAAGCCTCGCAAGCACTAAAATGTCGGGCTTTTCACCTCTCGCTAACAGGGGCGGATTCCAGCCGGTAGTATTAGGAGTTGGCCAGATCTAAAAAAGGCCTTTCTAAACCAATATTTGTCAAGCAAAGAAGGAGAGGCCCCTATCCAGAGGCTACAGGATATGAAGCAACAAGCAAGAGAAACCATAAAAAGTTACCTAGCTCATTTCATGGACGAAATGACTTACTGTGAACAAGTCACTGATAGAGAGGCCCTCTTCGCATTAAGGGGAGACCTCAACATGAACACTCTATTCTGGAGGGATGTGTGAAACAAGAACCTAACCACCTACGATGCCTTGGTGGAAATGATGAGGAGTGAGATCGTTAATGAGGAGTTGATTGATCATCAAAACCGAACCTCAATGGGGCTCTCGTTACCCTAGAGGCAACGAAGAGGCCCAGTTTCCCATCTGGTAGACCAACAATGGACCCAAGCAGGACATACCATAGCCCCCCACCTCGGGGCAAATGTTGGCTACTTCCATGTTAAACGTTGTGCCCTCTTTGGCGTACGAAGAGGTTAGACCTGATACCCACAGGCAGCCGAACCTACCCAGAGGAAGATGCAGAGGAAGAGAGCCTAGAGGCAGGCAATATTGCGCATACCACCGGACCAATGGCCATAGCACTGAGAACTGCTTGTCTAGGCCATATCACAGAGAACCAGCTAGAGCCCCTGCTAAGGATAGAAATTACCACCGCAGACAAACAAATGCCCCTCTATTCAGGCAAGGTTCTCGATACAATGAAGAAAGGAGGAATTGTCAAAATGAATCGCCCCAGGGGAAACACGAGGAGGACAGGAATAGGTCAAGAGGTCAGAGACCTAGAAGAGAGCCCCCAGCCAATGTGGACAACGCACCCATCAGGGAGATTGACACCATAATTGGTGACTCGCACATATGAGGAAATTCCAAAAATGCTCTGAAGAATTATACAAGGGAAGCGAAAGACCCCCCCCCCCCCGGTTGACAAGTTACCTCATCAACAATACCGGAAGGAATGCTGGAAGCACCTTGCCAATCATTTTTTCCCAGGAGGACGCCATGGGGGTTCACTACCCCCATTGCAATGTACTGGTGGTGCGAGCCGTTGTGGCCAAAAAAGGTCTAAAGAGCATGTTAGTTGATAATGGGAGCTCCATTAACATCCTCTTCGGAACCACGTTCAATAAGATGACTGTGGACCATGGGCTCACTCCCATGACTGGCCCTCTATACGGTTTTACTGGAGATAGCGTCATACCTAGGGGGAGAATCACATTAAAAGTAGAAATGGGAGAGTTCCCATTCAGAGCCCAACATTTCATAGAATTCTTGATAGTAGATCACTGCTCTGCTTATCATGGAGTTCTGAAGCGACCTGCCCTGAAGGAATTGGAAGCAGTCACGTCTATACACCACTTCTGCATGAAATTTCCTACCAATGAAGGAATAGCCACGGTGCAGGGAGATCAGATGGGTTCAAGAGAGTGCTACTTTAGCTCCCTAAGGAAGTCGGAGCCCAGGAGCGTGAACATGGTCCTATAAGATATCGAAATGGTTGATGTACTTGAAAAAGGTCTAATCCCTGAACAAGGGAAGGACGTCGACATGATAGATGCCTTTGAGGAAGGGACCGCTGAAGTGGACTTGGATCCACGGATTACAGAATCTAACTCACAGGAAACCCCAGTAGAAGAATTGGAGCCTTTCTCTATTAACCCGAATGACCCTACAAAGTCACAATAAGCTGGAAAGGGGCTCGAATCGAAAATGAAAGCCAAGTTCAAAATTTTCCTACTCGATAGTGTTAGCATGGAAACATGAAGATCTGGTGGGTATTGATCCCAAAATTAGCTGCCATCGGCTTAATGTGGATCCAAAGTTCACTCCTTATAGACAAAAAATGCGAGCCTTAAATCTGGAGTGGTATGTTGCAGTAAAAGAAGAAGTGCAGAGGCTCATATCCAATGAATTCATCAGGGAAGTAGCATGCCCAAAGTGGATATCAAACCCAATGCTGGTGAAAAAGGCTAATGGTAAATGGAAGGTCTGCATAGATTTCTCAAACCTTAACCAGGCATGCCCAAAGGATAGATTTCCGCTCCCAAGGATCGACCAATTAGTTGATTCTACTGTGAGTTACAAACTGCTAAGTTTCATGGATGCTTATTCAGGATATAATCAGATCTCGATGCACCCTGCTGATGAGCAGCACTCCTCTTTTATCACGGATCGAGGATTATATTGCTCCAAAGTTATGCCTTTTGGTTTGAAGAATGCTGGGGTAGCCTATCAGCGGTTGGTCAATAGGCTGTTCTCTGATTTATTGGGCAAAACAATGGAGGTGCATGTCGACGACATGCTAGTAAAAACCCTCAGGTCAGGGTACCATGTGGAGCTTGTACGAATCACTTTCGACATCCTAAGGAAGTACTGCATGAAACTGAACCCATTAAAATGTATCTTTGGAGTTGCTTCTAGGAAGTTCCTAGGCTACATGGTGAACCCTGAGAAAATCAAAACCCTACTGAACATGAGATCTCCTAGTAAGCCAAAAGAAGTTGAATGCCTAATCGGACGTCTCGCGGCACTAAACCAGTTCATCTCTAAAGCAACTGATAGGTACCTCACTTTCTTTAAAGCCCTGAAGGGAGGAAGAAGATTTCACTGGAGTGAAGAATGTGAAAAGGCATTCCAAGGGTTGAAGAAGCACCTAAGACAAGCCCCCCTTCTTTCGAAGCCCAGAGAAGGAGAAACTTTGTTACTATACTTGGCCATGAGTGCCGACGTAGTAAGCTCGGTACTTATGCGAGAAGGAGAGTAATGCCCAGCTACATGTATACTACATTAGCAAAGCCCTCCTACCAGCAGAGACCCATTACACGGACGTGGAAAAACTCACATTGTCCCTCATGATCGCTTTAAAGCTAAGACCTTACATCCAAGCCCACAGTATACAAGTTCTGACGAGCCTCCCCCTTAAACAAGTGCTCCAAAAACCAGATGCATCTGGGAGACTTATGAAATGGGCCGTAGAATTGAGTGAGTTCGACATCGCATACCAACCCAGGACCGCAATAAAGGGGCAATAATTTCCAGATTTTGTCGCCGAATTGACAGAAGCAAAAGACGTCAATGTCCAAATGGAATCTACACGCCTTCCAGTATGGACATTATTTGTAGATGGGTCCACTGAAGAGGCTGGTTCGAAAGCATGGGTATTGTTAGAAAGCCCAGAGGGCCACAAGCTCAACTATGCAGTACGGTTCGATTTCAAAACATCCAACAACGCTGCTGAACACAAAGCACTCTTAGTGGGTCTCAGGTTAACCAGGGAAATACAAGTAAAGAATTTAGCGATCTGGAGTGATTCACGGTTCGTTGTAAGCCAAATCAATGGCAATTTCGCAGCCAAAGATAAAAGCATGGTTACCTACCTGAAGAAGGTGATGGAACCGATCCCTTACTTCGACAAGTTCGAGTTAATCCAAGTCCCAAGGGCTGAAAACCTACACACAAACGCTCTATCAAAGTTGGCGAGCAGGAAAGACTCGGAGTTGCTGAAATTTGTGCCTGTAGAATACCTCCCCAAACCCTCCACAACTAAAACGGAGGAGGCAATGTGGTCAGAGAAACCCTCAATGGATACGACCACATCATAGTAAACTCAAGCGTAAGGATGCCCATTATGTGCTCAAGGATGAGGTCCTATATAAGAAAGGGTTTTCAACGCCCCTCCTGAGATGTACCGGGAGAGACGAAGCAGATTACATACTAAGAGAGATCTACGAAGGAATATGTGGCAATCACACCAGAAGCCTAGCACTAGCTCATAAAGTGCTGAGGCAAGGCTACTATTGGACAACCCTGAAGAGGGATGCCTTTCAGTTCGTTAAGAAATGTGACAAGTGCCAATACTTCGCCTCCATCCAAAGGCAACCATCGCAAGAACTAATAGTAGTATCCAGTCTGTGGCCCTTTGCAAAATGGGAGATCGACCTAATAGGACCCATGCCAAAGGGAAAAGGGGGTTCGAATTATGCAATTGTCTCAATTGATTACTTCACTAAGTAGGTTGAGGCCGAACCTTTATCAAAAATCACTGAAGCACATACTTTAAAGTTTCTATGGAAAAACATCATATGCCAGTTCAAAATTCCCCACTCAATAGTCACTGACATCGGGTAACAGTTCGAGAACAAGAAACTCCGAGAACTCTGTGACGAGCTGGGTATCAAAAAACACTTCTCCTCTCCTCACCACCCTCAGGCAAATGGTCAAGTTGAAGTAGTCAACAAAACCATAAAACACCTCCTAAAGAATAAGCTGGACGAATCCAAAGGGGTCTGGGTGGACGAGCTCTCCCACGTACTATGGACAATACGAACTACCAGCCGAACAGTAACTGGGGAAACACTTTTCTCCATGTCTTACGGGGCAGAAGCGATGAGTCCAGTTAAGTGGGCTTGCCATCGCCTCAACACTTACAGTTTAACGAGATTTCCAATGAATAAATAAGACGTTGTGAGCTCGACTTTCTTGACGAAAGGAGAGAAGCTTCGTATGCCTAGTTGACCATCTACCAAAGGAAAATGATACGGTACTACAATCGCAAAGTTAAACGTAAATCTTTTCGAAGAGGTAATTTAGTACTCAGATGGGTGTTTTTGTCGTCAAAAGGACCGAGGGTAGGCACGCTGGGCCCAAATTGGAAAGGTAAAATCTGGGACTTTCACAATTGAAAATCTTGACAGGAAAATGCAGCCCCACCCATGGAATGTGGAGCACCTCATAATGTATTATCAGTAAGTTCCCGCTCTGTGTATGCACCGTTTATGATCAATAAAAATTTCTCCTTTGCAGTTTATTCAAGTATGATGAGCTCATATGCATCTCCATCAACAATAATATATGGCAAGCCCATATCTCCATCAAATTAATTAATTATGACAAGTTCATACGTTATTATTCAAGTATGATGAGCTCATACGCATCTCCATCAATGGTTAATATATGGGGAGTCCATATCTCCATCAAATTAATTAATTGTAACAAGCTCATAAGTTATTGTTCAAGTATGACGAGCTCATACGCATCTCCATCAACGGTTAATATATGGCGAGCCCGTATCTCCATCAAATTAATTAATTATCACAAGCTCATAAGTTATTGTTTAAGTATGACGATCTCATACTCATCTCCATCAATGGTTAATATATGGCGAGCCCATATCTCCATCAAATTAATTAATTATGACAAGTTCATATGTTATTATTCAAGTATGACGAGCTCATAAGCATCTCCATCTCCGTCGAATTAATTAATTATGATAGGTTCACAAGACATTGATCAAGTGACGAGCTCATACATTACTATATCATGTTCGTAACACAATGATCTCAACAAACGAAATCCAATCTTATCAAATCAAAATATAAGTACAAAAGGGAATAGAGGAGGGGTCGTTACACATATGACAATAAAGACATCCTAGGAAGCAGCCTCACCCTGCTGGTTCCTCCCTTCGTGGGTATCAACCTCCTCCATCGAATCTTCGACCTCTGGGGCTGGAGTTGAAGGCCTGGTGAAAAGAAATTCTCCCTTTGCGGCAGTTAGGTCCATTTGAGGATAAAGCTTAGATAACCTCTCAAAGACCTCAGCATAGGCGACCATTTTCCAATGAATTTCCAGCCCTTCATACTCCTCAGTCTCATGAAAATGGGCCATGTAATCGTGCACCGCCACTTTCCCAGCCTTCTTCAATTGTTACCTGAAGGTTGAAGCTTCAGGAGTAAGCTCAATGACGCGACCCTTCAATTCTCCCCTCTCTTTGTTAGCCTCTTCTAAAGCCGTTGAGGCAATCCTCTGAAGATTGTCAGAATTTTCAACCCTCTTGGTCAAACCATTCACTTCAGCCTTACAAAGGTATGGCTCATCCATCAATCCCTCATTTTCTTTTGAGAGGGCCTCTACCTTGGACACATCCTCTACGCATTCCAGTTTAGAAGCCTCAGTAGATTTAGTAGCAGAGGCAGCCTAAGCTTTGGCCTTGATAGAGGCAAACTCGACGTTTTGGGCTCGATTATAATAGTCTTGCACAAGCCCCTACATCCTCCTCGCCTCCATTTGAGCATTAACTAAGAAGCTATGAGAACGAGCTTGCAAGGCGAGCCCTGCCTCCATGAGATCGAACACATCACAGGTCTCAGCATAAGATGAGTACTTGTCGGTCCAGTACTTATGGCTAAGCCTTACAGTCCCTTGGACTTCGGTAGGGAGCATCTCCATAATCGAGGGGCGATCTCATTCGACCTCCCCTCCAAGAAGTTATGGGCCTTATCTTCACTAAGGATACTTGATTCAACACCCTTCCTTTTCTTCCTTACCAAGTTGCCCCCTTCCTCAATGGATTCTTCCGCCTCGGCAACCTTCAGGGCCGAAATAGGTTAGACAAGAATGGGACGATTTAGGGATTCATCCAAGGTGGATTGGCGCTTAGGCGAAGTAGGAGGTCCTATGTTCTTAGAGATGACCAACTTTCTCTTCAAAGGCTTGCCCTCTAAAGCCTCGCCTTCTCCATTTTCCTTCCCCTTCTCCTTTTCCTTTTCCTTCTCCTTGTCCTTTTTCCCCGGCTTTGACAGAGGAGGTTGGGGATTAACCCGTAAAAGACGGGCCATCTCATCCCGTTGGTTTTTGTAATTAGTTGAGCTACTACTTAAGGGCTTCTTCCTCTGAGCCTCTCCGGGCTTCTTAATAAAAAAAGGTTGGGTTTTACCTTCTCCTTGTTGTCATGCTGACCTACAAATGAAAGAAGTTAGGGTCCATACCGATAAAGGATCGCGTTAATAAAGTGGAGCCGATCATTACCCTTTGTAGCCATTATTGATGGATGACAAATAAGGTCTGCTTGGCGACGACGCTCTTGAAGTGCCTCTTATCGATAGGCAACACATAGATCGCCCTTACCGCAGCCCACTCAGACGGGTCGAGCCGGAATCGATCAACCGCAGCTGTAAAAATGCCACATCAGTTCGACGTTAGATAAAGAAAAATGACAAAATGTGAATAGTAAAATAGATAGGGCTCGACTCACTATATTCATGATACTGGGTCAGCACGATAATCTCTGGGACCACATCCTCTTCAACAGTCTACCGCGACCCCTAACACAAAACAAAGAAGACTTCTAATTTTTTATAGAGGTAGGGGTCCCCCAGACGAAACGGGGAATGTAAGCCCCATGGGTTTATATAGTACCACCCCTTACAATCAGTACCCCCACTGGAGACTCGGGGTTGAAAAAGAGTTTGAAAAATGTGGGGAGGCATATCCTCGCCGAGCATGACCTCCTTCCAAAGAAGGAAGGCCCCTGCCAATTGGCTCCACGCGTTAGGCACCAGCTGAGTGGGGGCCATGTTATATTTCCTAAGGATAAACCTAAAAAACGGGTGCAGAGGCAATCTCATCCCCCAGGCCAAAATCGTCTCGTTCACGGCCACACACCCCTCTCTTCTTAGTTTGGTAAGAGCATTTCTACATTGTCAGGAATTCTATATGTCTCCCTAAAGGTCTCCAATTTACTCTCCGTTATGTCAGTGGGCCACAAAGAGGCCCCCCACCTAATGCTACTGTCGATAGGGTCCTCACACGTCAACCTTGTACCGTGGGAGCCCCCCATCGCTTCCATAACCCTTTCGGTAGGAATTACCAGAGGAATCCTAGCCTCCGCGCAAATTAGCACCATTAATGATGATACAAAATCATTAATGAAAAGAAATATACAAACAGAAATAATAAAATCAGATAAACGAGGAATAGAAAGATTAGTAGAATATATTGCAAATGAATTTGAATAGATTAGAAATGCTGAAGAAGAAGCAAAAAGAGTAAAAGACAATGCTAGAATGAAATTGATAAACTTAACAATTTGTGACATGTGCAAAATAAATGAATATACTTGTGAATTTAGAAATTACTACTATGTACAATTTTATAGTAATGAAAATCAAGAAATATATTTAGACATGTACTATACTAAATTACCAGGAACATAGGGAATATGTTTTAAAATAAAATTTGAAAAATATCTTAGAGATAATATTGGAATACCAAGATCTTTAGGATCAAGAATAAAATTTTTATTTAATAGACTTGCATATATATGTCAACAAAGACAATTATTAACAAGAACAGAACAATTAACAAGAATATGCTATGAAGATATGGAAAAACCTACATAATGAGGATGTAATCCTAAAAGAAAATATAAAAATAGAAGATTTAAAAAATTCAAAAATTTTAGAAAAATATATATATAACCTAGAAGAAGATAATATAAAAGAAATATAATCCAAGTAAACAGCAAAAGAATAAACCTTATAAAAAAGATAACAGCCAATTTAAATGTTGAAATTATAGAGATTTGTCATATAAGTCCAGATTATAAGAAAAAGAAAGTTAGAATATTACAAAATGAATATTTAGAAATAGAAGATGAATTGAGTGAGATATCTGATATTGAACAATATTATGATCAAGAAGTATATATAAGTGAGACAGATTCGGAAGAAAATGAATCAGAATCCGAATAAAGAAATTGAAGAAATAGAAAGTGATAATATAGATATGCAAGAATATGAAGGAATATAAGGATATGGATTCAAAGTAACATTTGATAGTAATAAGTTCAAGAAATTACAAAAATTATCTTTAGATTTAAAAATAGGAAAATGGAATTTTGGCGGTGTCTGGGAGCAATTCTCGCTGAATGGGAATCGATTTTTGAACCGTTAGTTGATGCCACGTGCCTGCAGATTTTGGTCATTCAATAAATGTACATGGCTCAATTACCATTTTGCCATTACTTTTGCAGAAATGTTATGACACCCATTTGACCAATTCAAAAAGGGTCAATTAATGGAGGACACAAAGGGAATTTTCCTCTGACACTTCTTCAGTCCATTTTGTGAAATTTTGACCGTTGTGGTCTGCAACGGTAAAAAAAGCGCTTTTTTTCCAAAATAAATCGCTCCCAGACAGAGCCTTTTTTTATAGAATCTGGAAACGAGAAATGATAGCTTTAAATGAATATCATAAAATTGAAAAAATATAGATGTTAGAACAACCCATGGTACACATAAATTAAACATTTTAACAAGAAATACAGTTGAAAAATTATTATCAAATATGAATAAAAAATAAAGTGAAAAAATTCAATATGTTTATTTAGTTGGAATACAAATAATGTTTAAATCCTTAGTTAGAAAAGGAATAGATTCACCGTTAACTATAAGTTTACATGATGGAAGAATAATAAATGTAATAGATAGTCATCTAGGAACTATAGAAAGAAACCTAGCATATCAAAAAATGATATTTACTTGTTACCCAAAATATTGTATCTCATTAAAAGATAAAAACTTTAATAAAGTCTTAGGATTGCATTCCAAGTTACATAGAAATGATATAATGCAACTAGGAGATCAAATCGTGACTATTAAATGTAGAGCCTTATATACGTTTTCTAACTCTAATTATAGAAATATTTATTCTAAGAAACCATATATAGAAGTTCATAAGGAATGTAAAGATATCAGTAAAATTATAGAACCAAATAAGCAGGTAAACCTGATTCCAAAGGAATATGAATTTAGGATATCAACAGATAAACCTGAAATAATAGAATCATGAGAAGAAGAATATCCTGATAATAATATAATATTTAAAGATGAAAAATTAATTAGGAGATCAAAAAGTCTTAGAATACCTAATAGAAAATCATTGGAAGAAACTAGTCATACAAGAGAAATAAAACTTCATAAAAATACAAGAATTATGAAAATAAATGGAGAATATTTTAATGGAAAAGAATATATATCAGGACCGAATATATTAATAGATATAAGAACTAGTGAGTGTCACATAGTTTCAATAAGAAATAAGGGATTACTACTTCATAAAACTGAACCATATGTGTATGTAAATTTTGATGGACAAATGCATACTAAAGAATTAGAAGTAAAAGTACATATAAAAATAGGAGGAATTGATCTTATAATACCATGTTATATAGATGATAGCATGAATATAAACTCTCATATATTATTGGGAATGAGCTTTTTAAATGGATTTGAAGATTATAGTATAAAAAGAAAATAATTATATGTATTTCATAATGAACAAACTATATTAGAATTAAATGAATAATCAAATAAGTTTTCCATTAGCTGTATATATACAAATTAATATTATAGAACTAGATATAACAACTTGTGCTTTGATAGATACAGGAAGTTATATAACTATATTTAATAATTTCTTAATAAAATCATGGGATAATAAAAGTAAGATAAAAATAACATGAGTAACATGAGAAGATACTCAAATAATAAATAGTGCTGAAAAAATTAGTATAATCCTTGAAAGTAAACAAATAATAATAAATAAGATATATAATTATGATAAGTTAGAATGTGATATATTATTATGAAATGACTTTATACAACAGTTTCAATATTATAAACAAAATAATTATATGATAATGTTACAAACCCCTTGTGGATATTTATTAAAAATATCAAGAGAATTTAGACCCTACAAAGTTCAGTCAGTCTAGCGTGGTGATAGATGAGAGAAAAAATCAATTATGCATAATGAGATAAAAAAATAAAAAAAAAAGAGTAATGTATAAAAAAGTCCTAAAAACTGAAGTAGAAATAGGTATAGAAAGAATTATAGAACAATTAGAAAAAGTTTATGAAGAAAATCCATTGATATTTTGGAAACCATACCATCCTAGAGCAAAAATAGAATTAACAGAAAATCTAAGTATAAGAGTTAGACCAATGATGTATACCATACAAGATACACAAGAATTTAGAGTCCAAATAAAAGAATTATTAGAACAAAAACTTATACGGCCAAGTAATGGACCCCATAATAGTCCAGCCTTTATGATAATGAAACATTCTGAGTAAGTTAAAGGAAAAGCCAAAATGGTGATAAACTACAAAAAATTAAATAAGTATATTAGATTTGGTGGATACTTTTTACCAAATAAAGAAGTCATTATAAACCTTGTAAAAGGAAAATAATAATACTCTAAATTTGACGGTAAATCAGGATTTTGGCAGATAAAGATGAAAGAAGAAAATATACAATATATAGCTTTTAGTACATCTCAAGACAAATATGAATGATTAGTAATGCCTTTTGAATTAAAAAATGCACCTCAAATATATCAGAGGAAAATGGATAATATATTTAGAAAATTCAATAAATTTCTAATAGTATATGTTGATGATATATTAATATGTTCTAATAATAAGGAAGAACATAGAAATCATTTAATACAATTTATAAATGAATGTAAAAATGGAGGAATTGTTCTTTCCAAAAAGAAAGCTATTATAGAAAAATAAGAGATTGATTTTCTTGGATTAACTATAGATAGAAGAAGAATAAAATTATAAACTCATATATCTAAAAAGATAGATAGTTTTCCAAACAAATTAGAATATAAAGAACAAATACAAAAGTTCTTAGGATGTCTAAATTATGTAGAATGATTTATTAAAAATCTTTCAAAAAAGAGACATAAAATGCAAATTTTACTTAGAAAAACAAATACTAAGGGTTGGAATGATGAATATACAGAAATTGTTAAATTATTAAAAGAAGAATGTAAAAATCAACCAAAATTAAGATTACCAAATGAAAAAGACAATTTAGTTGTTAATACAGATGCCTCAAATAAATATTGGGCAGTCATATTAAAAACAGATTTAAATGAGATTTGCAGTTATTCAAGTGGAACTTTCAATCAAACAAAGATAAATTATACTATTCATGAAAAAGAATTACTTGCAATAATTAGATAAATAAAAAAGTTTTCATTGTTCCTATTATATAAAAAATTCATTGTTGAAACGACAATTCTCAAGTTGCATGATTAATCAGAAAGAAGTTACCAATAAAACCTCAGTATAGGAGATTACATAGATGGCAAGCATACTTATCTTTTTATAATTTTGATATTATTCATATTAAAGGTGTGAATAATTATCTTGCATATTTCCTAAGCAGAAATAATCGAGTTTGGAGATGGATAATATCAAACAAATGATATTAGAGATAAAATATGCGGTAGCTTATGCCAAAGATGAAGCAGGTGATATAAAAATTGGGATGGAGACATTAGCTGAAATCTTAAGTTATAATGTTAAATTATTACTTGAGATCAGTGAATCCCATACCAAAGTTACAAACGAAATGAAAGACAAAATTGATCCCCTTAAAGCACAATTAATATATATGGATACAAACAGGATTATAAAGATTGATGCTTTAACACAATCTATTGATACAAACAGGTTGATAAAAATAGGATGACTAATGATGAAGGAAGCAGTAGTAGACCCCGAGGAGATGCCATTATCAAAAGTTCAAAGAAGATAACACTCAATGAAAATCATACAAGGACTATCAGGATAAGAACAGATGAAGCAGAGGATACTACCCCTTTATCACCAAAAGAAGACGAGTATAGAAAATTTAACAAAATCGTTTATGAACCTAATTCAGCATATCCATATTATATATCTCCAGGAGATCATATCTACCCAAGAATGATAATTATGAAAGGAGCAGATCCAGTAATGACCAAGGTTGCAACAGACTTCGGATATACTAATCTAATCTATCCAAGTACAACATTAGAAGAAATAGAGAGATTTGATGATATATTAAAAAGTCAAGTTTCACAATTTGTTCAGAATAGACCAATATATATGAAATTCTACTCCATAAGTCCAGAAGTTGAAGATGAAATATACTATCCAGCAGAACATATAATTACAATCAGACATGTTGGAAGAAATTTCCAAATGGATATAGGAGAAGGTGAAAAACCAGTTCCAAATTTTACCAGAGCACGGATAAAAAACAGACGGGTACTAGGATATAAAGTTCTATACAATATAGCAAAAACTTTGTATGAACGAAAATTCCGATGCCTATACCAATACAATGGATAGACACTTTTAGCAAATGATGGCAAACAAAAATCTGAAATTTTTAAAGAATATATTACTAAATTTGATATACATCAGATAAGTGGCAGCATCTCAACCATCAAAAGGGCATGCAAAGCTAGAGTATGTCCCACTTGCCAACAAAATAAAAAAGGAGATTCCAAAGAGATAAGGAGGATGTGAAATAAAGAAGACAGCTTCATGTAAAGACAACATCTTCAAGAAGATGTGATATAAAACAGCTGCATGTGAAGATTATAATGGAGGGGGGTAAGCTCTTGATAGAAAAGCACAAATTAAGTGCTATATGATGTAAGGACTGATGTAAGAGGCCAATAATTTTTTCCTTAATTAGATGTATAAATAAAGGACTTCGGCCTAAATGTAAGGCAGAACGAATTGGAGCACTCAACTTGTGAGAAAGCCAAAAGAAACCTTCTATCAATCTTGTATCAATTTCAAAGATATCAATACTACCAATTTGGATAAAATTATTCACATTCCAATCCTCTTAAATGGAAATGAGTTTCTAAATTACTTTTCCGATAGATTTTTAAAAGATTGAGGAAGAAATTTCTTTCTTACTTTAGCAAAAGAGAGTTTTCTTTATTTAAGATTTGTAGTTTTAATTTTTGGAAAAGATACAGTGAGAGCAAAATTTAGAATAGCAAGGATCTCGTGAAAGGGAATAGCTTGCAGATCCAGAAGCTTGAAAGTCACTCTATTCTGAAAATAAAAGAAAGATCAAAACTAAGGTAAAACTATTGTTTTTGTTAAATTTGGAAAAAATTCTTCTAAGATCTTAAAGAATCGAAGTGATTATTCATTTCAATGTTTATGTTTAAGATTATTCATGATGTTTAAACTATTATTGTTTCATTATGTGTAGAATGCCAGGATATACAGTGAAATGATTAGATAATTTGTTAGAAAGAGTGTTAGAAAAAGTAAAAAATATTAGATTCCAACTAGAAAATAGGAATATACCATCTGAACAATATAAAAAACTTATAACAAAATATAAACAAAAAATTACAGATTATGCTAATCTATTAGATCAAATGATGGATTTGTTTGTTAGAATCCGAAATATAAGAAATATAAGATACTAATCTTTAAAACTATCCATAAAAGAATGATATATCTTGCAATAAATGAGAATTCATTTCATTAAGAGTAATATAGACTTTTTAGGCCGTTTTATAAAAATACCAATTCACTAGGCCAATTAGAATAATGTCCCAAATGGAAGTTCAGAAGCCGATTTGTGACTCGTAGAGCGTCGGAGTCACAACCAGATTTTTTTAAAGTAGATAAATTAACAAATTTGTGTATTACAGAACTTTCTTGAGAAAAAAAATGAAAGTTCTTCATGCTTTGTAACATAAATCGGCCTAGATCTTCATATCCGAAATTTTTTCTTTCATATTTCAGAAAAAAAAATCCAGATTTTTTATTTTTTAAGTTTTTGGATAATCAAACATTTTGATGTTTTTTGAGATGCAAATAGATCCTTTCTTGAGCAAAAAATAAATATTTGAAAAAAAAAAGTATACAATGGAAAAATAAATCGTTTTATTCGTTTTCCTTTTCAGCAAAAAGTTACAATTTCATTTTATTTTTTTTTTTTGAAAGATTATATAACCCGATCTACACATGAGCCGTGTTTCCGTTAAAATAACCCGATTAATCCTTGAAAAAAAATTATAGTGGAAAAATAATTGCTTGATTTCAAGTTTCATTACAAAATTTACATAGTACTAATTTAATTTTTGTTCTTATTTTTTTTTTCTTTATTGGTATTCATCTTGAAATGTTAAAAAAAAAAAAAAATTATATATATATATATATATATATATATATATATATATATATATATATATATATATATATATATATATATATATATATATATATATTCTTCTATGGCTTATAGTAGCAGATTTATAATTTTCAGAAAATTATACCTCTTTGACTAAAAGAATACAAATTGTAGCTTAGAAATTTATTTTATGCCATATTTGTAATTCTTTTCTCACTTTCATATCCTAAATTTCATAGTTAATGACAAAAAAAAAAAAAAAAAAAAGAAATTCTAGTAATAAGAAAAGTAATTTCTGAATTTTTTTTTTTTTTTTGATAATTTTTTCCTCAATTACCTTTTGTGATAGAAATTGTTCTGAAAAAATATATTTCCACACAATTAACACGGCTTATATTACCGTTGCACGGGAACGCACTGGTGAACATGTACATCTCCCGTGACAAGGAAGATCAAAAGCACAATGATGGACTAAAATCCACATTTATGATGTATAAACAAATACAGGTATATGAAAAAAAATCTTCTTAATACTGCACAAATGTATAAAAAAAATATACCAACACACGACGAAAATGATAAAAAAAAATGTACACGGATATTCGTGGTATATTATTAACATGTTTGTGCATTACATATGTTAATACCAAATCCACATGTAGATAAACCCAAAAAAAAATAAAAATAAAAAATTCAACAGATTTAAATCCATAAAAAAGCTGCAAAATATACACATGAATTTATTACCATCACTTGCATTAACTTGTCTGGCGCTCGGATGAAATGATTGTTGATTTAGTAAGCCTTCTCATCGAATATGTCTATCCGGACTACGACTTGAATGATATACTCACAAAAATGTTACACCCACAAAAATAATTCCCCGGAGACGAATAGAAAACGAAGTCTTCAAATTTCTTGTAAATGTGCTTGCATAAATCAAATCTGAAGTCTTGTTTACACTGCTAAAATGATGAGCAATGAGGTAGAATGATGGATTTTGAAGTAAAATATTGACAAAATTGTAGTATTTCAAAATGGTTTCTGTCCCTATTCGAAAAATGAACAGTCACTCTGTCTCTTTATGTGCAAATCAAATTTAAAGGAAAAATAGAAATAATTAATACAGAACAGCTTTTGCAACATTGGTTTACCTCATTTTGCTATTATTAATTACTTGGGCCTCTAAATATCTACTTGGTTTCATAATTCAGAATTTTAATCCATTATTTGAGCTAACCATGGCTAATGGCTCCTTTTCATAAACGTAAAAGAAAAATTTTGGTTTCCACGTGTTAAATTATCAAATTTAACACCATACACTTTAAAAAAAAATCGTTTTCTTTTTTTCCTATAAGATCAATCCAGATTTAGATAACTCTATGTCTTGAATTTAAAATATGAATGTGGATCATGCACCGAGACACACATTGCGTGGCGCCTTGGGATAGGGCAGATCTTCTTTTGGCATAATTGTTGGGTGGGTAATTCTACATTGGCATCCATTTTCCACACAGACTGCATACATCTGCGAGGGTGCAGGACTTTTTTGAGGAGACTTGATGAGATTTTGGGCAATTACTTCAAGCTCTTCCATCAGCTATGGCAGAGCAGAATGCAACCATCCACTATGTCTTCATGTCTCGGATTGTATTTTCTGGAGGGCCACATCAGATGGTAGATTTCATACTAAATCGACATGGCAACTAATTCGCTCTAGCAGACCAATTCAGGATTCATTTCACTTATTGTGAAGCCATATGATACCTACTACCGTTTTGTTCTTCTGTTGGAGACTATGGCATGATTTAATACCAGTTGATGTCATTATCCAGAGGAGGATCGGTAGTCATTTGGCTTCTCGATGTCAGTGTTATTCTGAAATTGAGACCATCACTCATATTTTTATTGGTAGCAGTATTTCAGATCATGTTTGGCAACATTTTGGGGCTTTATTTCAAATTATCGTAAGTACAGGAGAGAGTTTCAGACAGAGATATCTGAAATGGAGGTATTCTGGACAGTTTGTAAGGACCGAACACATTCGCATCATTATTCCTTTATTGATTTTTTGGTTTCTTTGGACTGAGAAGAATAATGCAAAGCACATGAACATACGTATGAGCTCGAGACGTATTATCTGGAGAGTTTACCGTATGGTATCCTTCATCCATATTGGTAAACTATTCCAACCATTACATTGGTGTAATGACTGCAGCTTGCTATACTTTTTGGTATTTCTTTGACTCTCCCCCCATCTCCTCCCCCTATCATGGTTTGGTGGCGCTTCCATCATTTGGATCTATCAAGATCAATACTGATGGTTGTGTCAAGGATAATTTTGCAAGTGGGGGAGGCATCATCAGGGACTACGTAGGAAATTGTATCAGGGCTTTCTCAACTTCATATAGACAATGTATGATATTAGAGATGGAGCTCAGGGATATTCGTGATGGGATACAATTGGCTAGAGATCTTGATTTGTCAGATATTTGGGCTGAGACAGATTCGACTGTTGTCATTCGCTGCATCACCAGAGGTGGCGGACCGTGGCCTATCCAGGGGATACTCAGACATATTACAGATATCATTTCATTTAACAGAGATATGGTCTCCCACATCTTCAGAGATGGGGAACCAAGTTGTAGATGTACTTACTACTGATGGTTGGCATCATCATAGATACCAAGAATATGGACTAGCTGACCTACCACGACATATCAGGGAGTTTGTTCAGATTGACAGGTGTGGTTTGTCCAGTACTGGAGTTTAGGTATTTGTATTTTGCTTTTACTTTTATTTTTGCTTTTACTTGTTCTTTTTGTAAGAGTAGTACTCATTTTTTACCGCTTTCCTTTTATTCTTTACTTTTCACTGTTAGGGAAGTAGTACTTCCTTATTTATTGATTTCATTGATATCATTTGGAACCATGGTATTCCTCCGCCACAAGTGATGACACATTAATAAAATTTAATAGGTTCTGCTCTCCTTCCACCAAAAAAAAAAATTAAATTAAATTATGAATGTTTTTATAAATATTATATTAATACTTTTATATTTCAATGTAATAGAACATAATTTTCATAACGATGTTAACCTCTACCACAGTATCAATACAATTTGCTTATGAAAAGTTAATTAACCGTTAACTAAATTAAAATAGGTATTTTTTTTATATTGTTTGATAATTAGAACCATTTCATTTTATTCAAATTCAATGCCATTTGCTTCGGGCCTTTTAAATATGAAAATGGAACAATATATTTCTAAGGTATTTACTTTACACATTTTCAAAAATACAAAAACAAGTTTCAAATTTCACAAATCAAGTTTTTTAATTTTTATTTATGAATTAATGAATTATTAAATCAATTTATTATTAAATATTTAATTCTATTATAATATAATTACCCCACCCCACCTCCACCACCCCTACTGCTCCGGGGACTATTCCGGCTACCGTTCCGGTCACAACTCATCTCCGACGACTGCTCCGATTTCGACGACGATTTCGAGTTCCGCAGCCACTTTGTTCCGGCCACTGCTCCAATTCCGGGGACAATTCCGACCCTGACAAAAATGTTTAGGTCACAATTCAAAATTTTCATAGGTCACAATTTGTTTATTGGTCACAATTCAAAATTTTAAAAGTCACAATTTGTTCATCAATCACAGATCACAAAATTTAGAAGTCACAATACTTATTTAGGTCACAAATTAATAATTTTTAGGTCACACAGCTTGTACTGGTCACAATTTAACTGATTCATAGGTCACCTATTGTTTATTGGTCACAAAAAATCAAATCATTTGTGACCATCACCAAATCATTTGTGACCAACACTTCGCCACTGCCTCCAGCAACAACACCACCATCGTCGCCGCATCTTCACCAACACACCCTCCCCCGCCACTATCACCACCCCCAAAACTGCATCCATCACCAAGCCGACAGCGACGACGATGCCACCAACACCAACATGACCGTTTCTCAACACCACTCCAACAACAAGAAAAACCACGATCTCAACACCACTCCAACAACGGCTGTCGCCTCACGTACCGACACCCAACCGCTACACCCACAAGCACCCAACCGCAAAACCAACAGATCTGCAACCTCCACAACATCCAGTATTTTCAGAAATCGGCCAAAATATTAAAAAATAAAAGAATGAATGAAAGGCCATGTACAGAGAACAGATCTGGGCACCATCGTTGCCACTGCTTCACATTCACCAAGACAACAGCAACACCTTCACCTTCGTGGTTTGACAGTGAGACGGACGGTGCGGCTGAGGTTTGGGAGTAGGGAACGAACTGTAGCAGTGGCTGTGACGGGGGGTGGAGGCGACAGAATCGCCGTGTGGGGAGAAACAGCGACACCTTCACCTTCACCTTCGTGGTTTGACAGTGAGACGGACGGTGTGGCTGAGCTTGGGAGTAGGGAACGGACGGTGCGGCTGAGTTTGGCAGGCGGTGCAAGCGACGGAATCGTCGTGTGGGGGAAGAAAATGGAGAGACGATGAGAGAGTACTTTCTTCAAATGAATTAGTTTTAGGGTTTGATTATTATAAAAAAAAATTTAATTATTAATTAAAACCTGCTTTTTGCAAAGTGAAACTTGATTCATGATTTTTGAAAATGGTATTTTAAATCCAGATCTAGGTGTAATTTTCTCATATGAAAAGTATGGTTGATGGCCCAATTCACTTGTGTCTTAATCGTGAATAAAATTAAAATAGGTATGAATAAAATTAAAATAGGTAGTACGCATCCGAACAAATAAACAAACTTCATGCCCTTTAAATATTTTTTTCCCCAGTTATTTTCATGTTGATTTTCTTCTAATTGTTTGTACGATCCAATGGATAAAATTTCAACATGTGATTTTTAACGTGGCAATCATGAATGCTCCGTACTGCCTATCTTATCCTTTAAAGAAGTGTATTGTTACTATATTATTATTGGCATCGTTCTCCTTCCATTCAATGCTTTTCGTTTTCGGCTTGAATCCATGAATTGAGCAAACTATGCTTAACATTATAGCATGCAGAATTAATTTAATTAAATTAGAAAAGTATGGTGAATAAAATTAAAATAGTAGTACGCATCCTAACCAAAAAATTAAATTCATGCCTTTTAAATATTTTTCCCCCGGTTATTTACATGTTTATTTTCTTCTAATTATTCATATGATCGAATTGATTAAATTTCAACATGTGATTTTACCTCTTTGAGAGCTTGTTTCTATTCCATCAAACAGCTATAAAAATTTAATTAACCGTTAACTAAATTAAAATAGGTAGTTTTTTATATTGTCCAATAATTAGAACCATTTTATTTTATTCAAAATCAATGACATTTGATCGTACTAATGCAAGTCATGCCCTTCAAATATTTTTTTCCCTGTTTATGTTCATGTTGCCGCTTTTGTAACTGATGTGGATCAATTTGACTAACTTGCATTATGACTTTATTTTGCATTATGCTTTTAATAGCCATTGTTCGGTAATTTATATTTACTTGCACCATATTAATGTGGTATTTAACACGGCACACATTTCACGAATGCCGTTATAATAATAATAATAATAATAATAATAATAATAATAATAATAATAATAATAATAATAATAATAATAATAATAATAATAATAATAATAATAAAATCAAACGTTAATTAAGTTTCAAAACCACAACAACAATAATAATAATAATAATAATAATAATAATAATAATAATAATAATAATAATAATGTTGCAAGATAATAACAAAACCAAACATTAATTAAGTTTCAAAACCATAATAATAATGTAATTAGCACACACAAAACAACTTAAACGATTAAAATGATAATAATCCAAAGAAGTTCTCAACAGAAATCATAAGTTATTAGAGTCATAAAACACGCACGACGGAACAAAAAAAAAAAAAAAGAGGTACTCCACTGGGCAGCGACGGCATAGGATGTGAAGATAAGCTTAGTTCAACGACTTCACTCATTTTCTTGCTTAATCACAATTTTACATTTCTTCTCGGCAACATTAGAGGACAGTTCTCCTGTTAGGGATCTTTTGGTTACACTTCCTTCAAGCATTGCCCCTGAATGATCAATCGTGGTGGACACCTTCATTGGAGTTGTAACCTCATCGCCCGAAGAAGAAACCTTATCAATCACACCAACACCAATTAAAAAGCTGAAAATTGAACTTAGTTACACAAACAATAAGAATTGATAAATACAGTTTACTCAATACCTTCTCATCTTCAACTTCGATCTTCTCTATCTTGGATATAACATCGGAATACTGATTTCCATTGTGTTTCACATATTTTGAGATCGTGTTTACATTGTCGATTACCTTCACAACCATATAGACAACTTTACGACAATTAAGGTTCTAATCCCTAACTTGAACCTTGAACAAAACTTCTCGATCAACCAATGACTCAACTTCAATAGGTATAGCATCTAAGTCGGATTTCTGAAATTCATAATTGTTATAGTTAGATCAAAGAGTCCATGTATTAGGTAATTTAGGGGAAAATTTGTTAATAATTAGAGAAATATCGTAGTGATTTCTTCTAGCAAATCAGCTGCAGTCTTCCCTATCAATTCAGTGCAATCTCTATCCCACAAAAGGAAGGATGTGTTCCCTGTCCCGTCAATCACCCTCATTTGTGTCTTGAATCTAACACCACAAAATTACATGTTGAAATTTAGGGAAATAATTCAAAAACAAATTATTTGCTTTCATGCATATAATAAAAAAATTAAAATGTGAACAGTAAACCTTGGATGGCCGGAATTGTCAGAACGATCACATTTTTCGTAGTAAAATCTTGTCCTAATACAATTGACCTTCTTTGGACACCTTTTGCAAGCCAAATACCACCACTTGTGTTCAGTTTCGATCGAACACAGAGTAGCAAGTACCCAGAAACTACCAACCTATGCATGTAAGAAAATAAAAGGAAAACAATAGGGTTAGAGATTTTTATAAAATTACAAATATATATTAGCAAGTGTAAGACGGTAACCAAGTAGAGCTTATTATTTTACCTCCCCAGCGGATGTTAATTGGTCAATGGTTCTAATTTCAGTATTCTCACTCTCAAGATCACCTGACACCGTGTAAACAGTAGCCGAAGATAGGAGACTGACTCTTTGAGAGCTTGTTTCCATTCCATCTAACAGCCTTTAAGAAAACATATTGTAAATAAAAAAATGATTCATAGAGTAGTAGACAGTAGCATGTGAAGAGTATAGAGAATAGGCATTATTTGCTACGAAAATCAGTCACCTCATCACAACTATCGTTGATTATTATTTTAGTTACGTGAAATGTGTTGCAGACTCTATAAACCCCTGTATTAAAAAATTAAACAGTTAGTTAATGAAACAAAAAATTCCCCTAGAGACCATATGTATATAATTCGGGAATGTAGGGACCCCTACACCATTCAAACCCTTTGCACGACACATTTGTAGCAATAGAATTACAGGTTCTCCATTATTTTCAGCTAACTTAGCATCAACTTTGTGAACGAAATCACCCCATAATGTACACGGAAGCCGATTTTTCCTATAAAGGATAAAAGTACTCATTTTAAAAAAATATATAGCGGAAATACGAAGACTATTCAAGAAACAAAACATCCATACTCAAGGTCTTCGATCTCGATGTCTATGAGCTTTGCCATTTGCCCAGAAACTTCCTTAGTTTTTGGCACGTCTCTACCAACTACCTCTCCAATAACATCTGCTTGAATGACATTAAAAAACAAAATAAAAAACTAAAATAATGTAATTGAAAAACGTAAATAAGTAAAGTAAAATATGTATGAAAAAATGATTTTGGAACATAAGCCTTACCGAACAACTCAGAATCATTAACATTAGTTGCATTCAAAATATCATTGAAATGCTTGAAGATATAGTGCTTGTTTGATAGGGATTTTTGGAAGAAGAATTGATTTTTGAATAGTGATATGATGGGAAATGTGTGGTTGAAAAAGAAAAAAAAATTATTGATGTGATGGAAAATATTATTTTATTGAAGAATGTATAGTTGAAAATGAGAATTGATTTACTGTAGAATTTGAGAATAAAAAACAAACAAGCCTATAGATCTGTTTTGGAAGATGATTATCATTGTAAATCTCAAAAACCTGTGTCCTTGGCATGAAGTTAATTTTGTACTTGTGAGACGTAGTCTTGAATTTCATGTCGTTGGCCCCCAACAACAAAATGTCGGATTACATATGAATGTCCTTCTTTGATCAACGACTTGTACGTCTTAATCAAAGAACTCTTAATACTTGCATGTATCCGGTCACCCTACGTTAAAGTTTACACAGATGTGTTGTATCATTCTTTAATGTACAACTTAGAATGTCGCTAAATAAGCATATTTCGAAGATTTACAAAAAATCAAACAAAAATTTATATCAAACAGTTAATAAAAATCATATGTTAAAATATGCAAAAGTCACATATAATCTATATAATTCATCCCAAACATCAGAAAGTCACTTTATCAAAGACACTAATGGAAAAAAAAACATATTCAAGGAAAAAAAAAATAGAAACAGTCACATGAAAAATGGCTGAAATACTAAAAATGGTAAAAAAAAACTAATACAAATTTAACAAATAAAACTTACATCTCTAAGGCCCTGTTTGGGAGGAATTAAATTTTTCTACAGTAAATCAATTCTCATTTTCAACCACACATTCTTCAATAAAATAATATTTACCATCACATCAATAATTTTTTCTTCTTTTTCAACCACACATTTCACATCATATCACTATTCAAAATCAATTCTTCCCCCAAAAATCTCTCCCAAACAAAGCTCTAATAATTGAACAGAGAAAGAATCAGAAAATCACTTTATCATATATAAAATGAAAAATCAAATACCTAAAATGAGAGACAGCTTTAAAAAACGGCAGAAATACTAAAAAAGGTAAAAAAAACTAATACAAATTTAACAAATAAAAAAACGAATGCAAAAAATAAAACTTATTTCTCTAATAATTGAATAGAGGAAGAATCAGAGAGTCGCTTTATCAAAGACACTAATGGAAAAAAACATATTCAAGGGAAAAAGAAACCAATATAAATAAATTTGAATTTATCAAACTACTATATACATGAAAAATATACAACGAACACTCACATGAATTGACAATATATATGTATGTATACAAACAGAGCTCTAACTACTAAAAAAAAAAAAACTAAAAAAATGTAACAAATAAAACTATATTTATGGAAACATTATTATTACGGAAAAAAAACAAATGAAACACAAATGAAAAGTAATCTACTAACTATTATTTTTGGAAAGGAAACCAGCATATCATTAAAAAAAAAAGGAAGGATTTCATCAAATTCATGTAGTTAACAGTTTTCTTAAATTTCTTGGTTATCTGTTATACTTTATTTTCTAACACAAAGAATGTAAAACAACATTCATTAAACTAAAAATAGCAAAAAATTATGTATAAAATAAACTCTTAGTAAAGTTTGAAATGGGATATGAAAACTTACTAAGATAACACGCACTTTCAGAGCCCATTTAGTCTTCGTGGCGTTGATATTTAGCACAAGATCAAATATCGGTGCCATATGGACTTAT
The DNA here is from genome assembly GCA_035079005.1 of Fraxinus americana. NCBI lineage: Eukaryota > Viridiplantae > Streptophyta > Magnoliopsida > Lamiales > Oleaceae > Fraxinus > Fraxinus americana. The sequence continues at coordinate 19,103,460 of CM068707.1, read as the reverse complement.
ATTCTTACAAATGCTATCTTCGACGTGGCAGAAAAAGTGTAAAAAATAAAAGGAAAAAAAATTTTAAATCATGAAACAAAACAAAATATGGTCATTAACAAATGTATTCGAAACAGAATTACTAGAACAATACAATACCTCCAAGTTAGAGAACAAAAGTCGAGCAATAGATGGTGCTCATGGAGAAACATTTAAAAAAAATGGTGGACAGAATTTTTGAAAACAAAAAATGCAGACACGAGGTAGACGAACAGACTGTTTGAAATCAAGAAACACGAAACAAAAAAAAATAGTCATTAACAGATGTATTCGAAACAAAATTGCTAGAACAATACAATACAATACCTTCAAGCTAGAGTAAAAATGTCGTGCAACAGATGGTACCCATAGAGAAATATGGCGGGAGTTTATATATAAAAGGGAAGTTACAGTGACTTTTCGTTTTCCAAACATTTAAAAAAAAAAGAATGATTTAACAAACACAAAGCTCAACAAATGAAATTGTTACTATCAATAAAAGCATGCTGCAATGTTTGATTAATGGGTAGACGGACTGAATTTTGGAAAACATAAAACGCAAACGTGAGGTAGACGAACAGACTGTTTGAAATCGGAATTCCATAAGAGGAAAGTACATTTTGGCGGGAAATTATGTTTTTACGACACTTCTGTTCAGTAATTTATATTTTACTTGCACCATATTAATGTGGTATTTAACATGGCACGCATTTCACGAATATTGTTATAATAATAATAATAATAATAATAATAATAATAATAATAATAATAAAAATAAAACCAAACATTAATTAAGTTTCAAAACCATAATAATAATGTAATTAGCACACACAAAACAACTTAAACGATTAAAATGATAATAATCCAAAGAAGTTCTCAACAGAAATCATAAGTTATTAGAGTCATAAAACACTCACGACGGAACAAAAAAAAAAAAAAAGAGGTACTCCACTGGGCAGCGATGGCATAAGACGTGAAGATAAGCTTAGTTCAACGACTTCACTCATTTTCTTGCTTAATCACAATTTTACATTTCTTCGCGGCAACATTAGATGACAGTTCTCCTGCTAGGGATCTTTTGGTTACACTTCCTTCAAGCATTGCCCCCGAATGATCAATCGTGGTGGACTCCTTCATTGGAGTTGTAACCTCATCGCCCGAAGAAGAAACCTTATCAATCACACCAACACCAATTAAAAAGCTGAAAATTGAACTTAGTTACACAAACAATAAGAATTGATAAATACAGTTTACTCAATACCTTCTCATCTTCAACTTCGGTCTTCTCTATCTTGGATGTAACATCGGAATACTGATTTCCATTGTGTTTCACATATTTTGAGATCATGTTTGGATTTTCGGTTACCTTCCCAACTGTATAGACAACGTTACGACAGTTAAGGTTCTGATCCCTAACTTGAACCTTGAACAATACATCTCGATCACCCAATTATTCAACTTCAATAGGTATAGCATCTAAGTCGGATTTCTGAAATTCATAATTGTTATAGTTAGATCAAAGAGTCCATGTATTAGGCAATTTAGGGGAAAATTGTTAATAATTAGAGAAATATCGTAGTGATTTCTTCTAGCAAATCAGTCGCAGTCTTCCCTATCAATTTAGTGCAATCTCTGTCCCACAAAAGGAAGGACGTGTTCACTATCCCATCAATTACCCTCATTTGTATCTTGAATCTAACACCACAAAATTACATGTTGAAATTTAGGGAAATAATTCAAAAATAAATTATTTGCTTTCATGCATATAATTAAAAAATTAAAACGTGAACAGTAAACCTTGGATGGTCGGAATTGTCAAAATGATCACATTTTTCACAATAAAATCTTGTCCCAACACAATTGACCTTCTTTGGACACCTTTTGCAAGCCAAATACCACCACTTGTGTTCAGTTTCGATCGAACACATATTAGCAAGTACCCAGAAACTATCAACCTATGCATGCAAATAAAACGAAAACAATAGGATTAGAGATTTTTATAAAATTGCAAATATGTATTAGCAAGTGCAAGACGGTAGCCAATTAGAGCTTATTATTTTACCTCCCCAGCGGATGTTAATTGGTCAATGGTTCTAATTTCAGTATTCCCACTCTCAAGATCACCGACAATGTGTAAACAGTAGGCAAAGATAGGAGACTGACTCTTTGAGAGCTTGTTTCCATTCCATTCAATAGGAAAACTTACTTCACCATCATGAGAAATGAACCCCAAGCTATATGTTTCACTCGGATTTGTGAACTTCGGCAGCTCGTAAACACGGATAACACGCACTTTTCAGCACCCAGTTAGTCTTCGTGATGTTGATATCTCGCACAAGATCAAATATCGGTGCCATATGCACTTATGTTCTTACAAATGCTACCTTCGACGTGGCAGAAAAAGTGTAAAAAATAAAAGGAAAAAAATTTAAAATCATGAAACAAAACAAAATATGGTCATTAACAGATGTATTCGAAATAGAATTACTAGAACAATACAATACCTCCAAGTTAGAGAACAAAAGTCGAACAACAGATGGTGCTCATGGAGAAACATTTCGATTTCTAAACATTGAAAAAAAAAAAGAAAAAAAGAATGGTGGACAGAATTTTTGAAAACAAAAAATGCAGACATGAGGTAGACGAACAGACTGTTTGAAATCAAGAAACACCAAACAAAAAAATAGTCATTAACAGATGTATTCGAAACAAAATTGCTAGAACAATACAATACAATACCTTCAAGCTGGAGAAAAAATGTCGTGCAATAGAGGGTGCCTATGGAGAAATATGGCAGAAGTTTATATATAAAAGGGAGGTTACGGTGACTTTTCGATTTCCAAACATTTAAAAAAAATAATTTAATGAACACAAAGCTCAACAAATGAAATTGTTACTATTAATAAAAGCATGCTGTAATGTTTGACTAATGGGTAGACGGACTGAATTTTGTAAAACATAAAATGCAGACTTGAGGTAGACGAACAGATTGTTTGAAATCAGAATTCCATAAGAGGAAAGTACATTTCGACGGGAAATTTTTTTTTTTTACTGCACTTCTGTTTTTATATGTATAAAGATTTCACACACTCTTTTATAAGATTTAAGTATTCATTTCAAAGTGTGAAACTTAGTCCATGTTTGGTGAAAATTAAAATTAAAATTTTATCTACATATTTCATGTGATTCACAACTTTTAAATTACACATTTCATTAATTTTTATAAAAATGTATTAAAATTTTGATTTTAATTTCTGTCAAACAGGAGTTATAAAGAGAAACAACAAGTTTATATCAAAATTTATACTTGAATTTAAATATTTAGAAACAACAAGTTTATATCAAAATTTATACTTGAATTTAAATATTTTATACCAAGACTTTGATAACCCATTTTTATCCTATCTAAAATTTTAATTTTGTAGTATAAATTGAATTAATTATGCAAAAGGGACACGAGGGAGATTTGTGGAGAATAGACAAACCCCCCGAAAATAGAGGAAGTTTAACATCTTTTATTCCAAAACTCCCAAAATCGTACAGTCTTCCAATCTATACATACACAATCATGTATTGGTAATAGCGGATAGTTACAGGTCACTTATTATTATTGAAAAATAAAAATAAAGAAATGTGACAGTATAACCCTATAAAAGGCATGCCTATATATCTAGTGAGAGAGAGCAATTTTCCTTCTCTCTATTCCATTACACATATAACATACATTCTATGTACATGTATATCTGGTATTTACTTCTATGATTTGATTGATTTTTCGCTGTTAGGGTTCAACTATGATGTGCGGATTAATCGATTTGAACACAGTGAACAATGAAGCTGAAACGGATTTTTTATATAATTCACCAGAATTGACGATGAAGTCATCGGAGACGGCGGCCTCTGTAAGTATGGAGCTATGGCACGCTTGCGCTGGGCCTTTGATTTCGCTTCCTAAAAAGGGTACCGCCGTGGTGTACTTTCCTCAAGGCCACTTGGAGCTCCTTTCCGAGCATCAAGCTGCGGCCTATGATTTACCTCCCCATGTCTTCTGTCGCGTTGTAGACGTTAAACTCCGTGTAAGCATTGTGGGATTCTGTTTCCTTTATGGATTTATATTGCGGACGTTTGAAAGTAATGAGAGTTTCTTGTGTAATTTGGGAATAGGCCGAGGCAAATAATGATGAGGTTTATGCGCAGATTTCTCTGGTTATGGACAATCAGGTGAGGCTATATATACACGACAACGTGTATGAGTTTATTGTTTGGTCATATAGTTTGCGTAGTTTTATAATTCAGCGTAAATATCTCTTGTTTATTGAAAACTGACAACTTTTGAATACTAACTCTGACGATCCGAATAAATGGTTTTCCTCTACCATTATGTGCCATGGAAAAATTTCGCTCTTCAAGAATCATTGATAAGTAAATCCTTATCTATACAGGCATTTTACTCTCCTTCTGGTATCTAAAAGAAGCTACTTTTCTTGCTAGAGCAAAAATTATGATCCGGGGAATTCTGACTCAATGTGGTGTTTATATGTGTTATATGGTAACCTAAGAAACTTTTATACTTTTAATAATCATAAAGAATTTCGGTGGTTATTCTGTCTAGCTGAAATATTTCTTCCTTAGGAAAGCATCCCTTTTAATTTCAGTATGGTCTCTGCTTTGTACATGGTCCATTACTTCGAAGAAATGACATATGACGTTTCTTAGAAAGTTATGAATTTGGGCAGATTGAGAAGAAATGGAGGGAAGGGGAAGTTGAAGCAGATGCTGAAGATGAAGACACCGAAGGTGCTAGGACATCAATGATACCTCACGTGTTCTGTAAAACTCTCACTGCTTCTGATACCAGCACTCATGGTGGTTTCTCTGTTCCTCGTCGGGCAGCCGAGGATTGCTTCTCTCCCCTGGTAAATAAAATTACGTTTGACTTCCTACTTCAATTTAAAAGTCATCAACTGTTTGATGTTGTATAATTAGATTAGAGTCATTTGTTCATCTTGTTTTGCTATAGAGATGAACTAATTATACTTTGATTTTAGGACTATAAACAACAGAGGCCTTCACAGGAGCTTGTTGCTAAGGATCTACACGGGATTGAATGGCAATTTAGGCATATCTATAGAGGTATGAACTTTGGTATCTCTATATCTATACTGGGTTTGAATATATGGAATTAATGTGCAAAATTTCATTTTATTCTATTTTTGTGAATTTGTTATTTGTTAACAAATTCTGGAGCAGGCCAGCCTCGAAGGCATTTGCTCACTACTGGTTGGAGTGCATTTGTTAATAAAAAGAAGCTTGCATCTGGAGATGCAGTGCTCTTTTTAAGGTATGAAATGCTGAATTACAGAAGTGTTTAGTTATATTTATTTTCTTATATATTGGCATCCATTGCAGGGGTGGTGATGGAGAACTCAGGCTAGGGATCCGAAGAGCATCCCAAGTTAAAAGTGGTGCTTCAATTCCATCTTTCCTTGACCAACAATTAAGTGCTAGCAGCATTGCTAGTGTACTGAATGCCATATCTACGCGAAGTATTTTTAACATTTGTTATAATCCAAGGTATCATAATGAACCTAAATATTATCAGAAATTCGTATTTTGTTCCACAAGATGGTTACTACCTGGAAAGTAATAAAATGAATTTGTATAAATTTTTAAGAGATTGAAATGGGATGCACCTAACTGTGTTCAACCTGGTGTGGCGTCATTCTGATACATCAGCTTAAGTGTTGATTTTAGTTCTCTTTCTTTACTGGTAATGCAAAAATATCCGGCAAAGGGACCGCTTCATGATACTGACTGTGAAGCATGTTTGTTTTGCAATGCTGATGAAATCTTGTTATGTGATGTTTTTTATTTATCCTATCCTTCTTGTGCTGTGTTGTTCAAATTTTCTTTTTGATATATATTTTATGTCGGATACTAGTAATACTAGAGATATGCCAAAGATTCATTTGGTTCACCTGGATATTTCTTTCTAGAACTTTAGCATGTTTTGATATTTGTGATAGTAATCTATTGGCATCTCTTAGTTTACTTTAGAGAGTGTGATATTGATATTTCTCAGCTGTGTCTAGTACTTTGTTATTCAGTCCTATTCCAGCTATTGCACTGTGGTTTCCAAGTTTCATCAGATATAAGTCTGCAGGGGTAATTCGTCTGAGATTATTGTACCTTATCATAAATTCACAAAGAGTGTTGCACGATATTCTTCTTCTGGAATGAGGTTCAAGATGCGTGTTGAAACAGAATTTGCTTCTGAGAGAAGGTTGGTTTCATTAGAATTTCTGAATTTCATATGCGTGCACAATCAAGAATATTGACAATATTTGGGTAAGTACAGTGGACTTATTCTTGGAGTTAGTGATGTGGATCCTGTTAGATGGCCTGGTTCAAAATGGAGGTGCTTATCGGTATGTAGTTGGCTTATTTCTGCTTTATATTTTGCAGCACATTGATTTTCCTAGGAGTCCACCACCTAAGCTACTGATTGAAGTGTGTTTTTTTTTTTTTTTTTGGAGTATTTATAATGCTCATTATGCATCTAAGAATGCGAGAAAGACTCAATTGGAAATTGAAATGATTATGCTTGGTGCATACCAATTATTTATATTTTGTCTCTGCAAATATTTGCTGAACCTTCATATGGTATTTATTGTAGTGTCCTTAAAAGTTTCATAAGTATCAAGCCCTTTATGTGTACCAATAACTAATTTTGGAGTCTAAACATTTTCTTTTCAGACACTCACTTACTAGAGTTGCCAATGCAACCTACAGCTACCCATCATCTCCTAAAGCTTATGCGCGTTCAGATCATGTGTTAATTTATTTACATCATCCAATATCATTTAACACTAAGCCTATGTTTGAGCCCCATTTTTACTTGAAAATGAGTTATGTAATAGTGAATTTGGAAAAAAAATTTGGGTTTACGTGCAAAATATCTTATTGTAAAAATGTATGGTTGAAAATGAGTTTAGAAAAATATGAGTTTTTTGGTAATGAGGATCAAACAGGGGCTAAGTAGTGTTTGACTGAAGCTTAAATTATTGGTTCTGACTCTAGTCTTTTGTGGTGTGTTTTTTAACAGTTATCTACAAATGAGAGATGACCCTTAATCAAATTTTCGGTTTCATTAATGACTGAAGCTTTTATATTGCTGGTGCTTTGGTGCCGACTGCCGAGCATCTGTTTGCATCACCAGCTGTTGTGCATGAAATATTATCATGTCTGTAGCTGTATTTTTTGTGACATCAAGGGTCTTTGTTGACTTCTGCAGGTTAGGTACAATGAGTTGCAGGTCAATCGCCTTAGTAGGGTTTCCCCTTGGGAGATTGAGGCATCTGGTTCAATGTCTGCACCCGGCAGCTTTGTAGTACCGGGTGCCAAGAGAATCAGGGTCGGCGTTCCTGCAACAAAGCCAGATTTTCAAGTTATGAGAGGTCCTAGTGTTCTTATTTTGTTTTATTGTAATTATATACATTCCTTCTGATTGCATGGCCTCGTTGGAGAGTACTAACTATCCTATACTTCTTATAGATACGAATGAAGTTTCAGACTTTGGGGAGTCTCTAAGGTTCCAGAAGGTCTTGCAAGGTCAAGAAATTTCGGGGATTAGTACTCTATATGCCGAAATTGATGCTCCAAGTCAGCATCCATTAGAAATGAGGCGCTTTCCAAGTCAAAATGGTTCTAGGATTTCTTCAGTGGGAAATAGCAGCAGGCGTCTGCACGTAGACTTTGAAAACTACTTCAAGGGCACTAGGTCATGTGAATCCTTTCAATTCCATAAGGTCTTGCCAGGTCAAGAAGCAATTTCAACTGTGCCACATGTAAGGGGCCCGACAGCTAACCAGGTGCACGAAAATGGCATCAATAATGTAATGAATGGTTTTACGTTGCCAACTCGTGGAAATAGTTGGTCCACCTTGACCCCGGGTTGTAACACTCGTATGTACTCTTCTGCAGCACTGATACAGACATCTTCACCTTCCTCTGTGCTACTGTATCAGCAAGCAAGCTCTCCGCCACCTCCATTTCAGGCATTACATTCTGGCAATGAGAAGAATCTTGAGACCAGAAATCAGGACAAATTTCATGTTTCTGAACGACTTCCGAGGAAGTTAACATCCTGCTCATCTTCTGAGAGTGCTGACACAAGGGAAGATCTGCAAGGTTGCTTATATACGGGTGGTTCAGAAGAGCATAACCAAATGGGGTTTCTGCCGCTCCCTCTTTCAACTCACTCATCCTTGAGAGGAAATGCAAATTTTGTATCAATGTGTGAAAGTAGCTGCAAGCTTTTTGGTATTCCCTTGACGGAGGGAAATGTCGGTACAAGTATGGGGAATCGTCCAACTGAATCTGCTTGTGCGTATGGCCATGAAAATGCTTTTCTGGCCTGTAACGAAAGACAGCTCTAACCAGAACCTCCATTGGCAACCAAGGTAATGGGTAACAGTTGTACCATAGGAAGTGACATACATGCTGTAAGAGATATGCTTCTTGATATAACACAAAGTCTGGAACACATTTGGATTGAAATATGAGAAAGGAATTATTTATTTTTGGAATTCTGATGTCTATAATGGTTGTATTGATGATTGGGACTGTTTATCTATCCTTAAGACAGTCGAAGTTTGGCAGCTGTTGAATCATTGTAGTGTTCAACTTGCCTAAGTGTAAATTAGTGCTAAATTAAGTGGCAAGGTAGAACTTGTTTTAGCATTATGCATGATTGCCTCTGGCTTAGGTTTGAGTCTGTTTTAATGTTAGGTAAATATTGTAATACTTTGAATTTCTGTACCATCTGGTTCCTTTCTGCGAGTTGAATTTTATCTTTCTAATACTTGAAAGTTTTATGTGCTTAAATATTAAGAGAAGATAGTATATACTGGGAACACGCGTGCAATTCCTAAAAACAAATCGTCATACAAGTCCATTTCCCGCGTTTCTCAAGGCCCAATAAGCATTTGTCTACGTGTCAACAAATAATTGGTCGGTCATAAATATGAAACCAGTTTAACAATGTCACGTCCTTGGTTCGCACTGAGTCGCAACTCTTTGTATAACCCTTAGTCGAATTCTTTTTATTCTTATTTCTCCAATTTTATTTTTTTAACAATTTGGAATACAAATAGTTCAAACTTCAAATATTTGAACACAAAACTGGTGTCTATTAGTTAAGGTACCATGCACCATCGTATGTATACACTTCGAATTTCAAAATAAACAAATTGTATCAGTATTTGAGCAGGAAGAAGGAAATATCTAATGTGGTAATTACTTAAAATAGTACTTGAAATTTTTAAACTTCCAAAATCAGATTGGAAGTTTAATATTTCCAAAATCAGATATTTTATAATAGATACAATTTTTAATATTTAATTAAATATTAATAATAATATTATAAAAATTAATTTATACCCACCCACCCCAAACTCAAACTTAAATCCCTGATTTTCATCGTCTCCCTCACCCTCTCTCTCTCTCTCTCCCTCCCTCCGGCGGTGGTTCTCCTCCCTTCTCCGACGGTATCTTTTCCTCCCTTCTCCGACGGTTTCTCCTCCCTTCTCCGACAGTTTCTCCTCCCCCTTCTCATGTCGCGCGATGCTGCCCTAATTTGCAGCAGCATGGATGCTGCTGCTAATTAGCAGCAGCGTGGGTTGTTGCTAATTCGCTGCTGCAAATTAGCAGCAGCGTGGGTTGTTGCTAATTCGCTGCTGCAAATTAGCAGCGACGCAGCCCTAATTCGATGTTGGTGTAGTTGTGGTTGGTTAGAGTTGTAGGTAGAGGTGGTGGTGGTGGTTGGAACTGGTGGTAGTATTTGCAGTGAAGGTGTGGTGGTATCGATTTTTTGGTTTCTAATTGCTGTTTGTGAGTTTCAAATTGTAAGGCGGTGGTGCAGTGATATGTGATGTAGGTGCGGTGTGCTATGTGTGGTGGTGTGGTGGTGGCTCGGCGTTGTACAGTGATGCTGATCGGTTGTTGTGAGGTGGTAGTGCTGACAGGTTGTCGTGAGGTGGTGATGTTTTTATACAATGTGTTGATTTGTTGAGATTGTGTTATTGTGGTTCTGGCCGTGACACTGACGGTGGTGGTGTTGATGGGAGTGGTGAGATGGTGTCATGGTGATCACAAGTGTTGGTTGTGGTCACAGAGTGTACTGTCTTTTCTCTTCTCACTCTCTCTTCTCTCTAGCAGTGGACGGTGGTGGAGGGTTTGGTGTTTGTGTTGGACTATCCGTGACTTTAAAATTCTACAATTTGTGACTAAAAATTAATCCGTGACTTTAAAATTCGACAATTTGTCACTAAAAATTAATCAGTGACCTGTATTTTTTAATTCGTGACCAATAAAATAATCTGTGACCTTTAAAATTATTGATTTGTGACCATAAATAATCTGTGACCTCCAAAAATTTTAATTTGTGACCGATATACAAATTGTGACCTATAAAAGTTTTGGACTGTGACCTGAGTTGTGACTTGTGACCTGAGTTGTGACACAGGTTGTGACTTATGAATTAAACTGTGACCTAGGCTGTGACTCGTGACCTGAGTCGTTGGAATCGGAGCAGTCGCCGGAACGGTCGTCGGAAAGTTCACCGGAGTAGGGCGGTGATCGGAACAGTCGCCGGAGCGGTAGGGGTGGTGAAGGTGGGATGGGTTAATTATATTATATTATAATTAAATATTTAATAATAAATTAATTTAATAATTTATTATTTCATAAATAAAAATTTTAAAAAAATCTGATTTTGGTAACTTTAAACTTGTGTTCTTATTTTTGAAATAGACTAAACTTATATTCTTGAATATGTAATCTTCCCATATCTGATTCATGCTCTTAACAAAATCAAATAAGGTGAGTAGAAGCCTGCGAAATTTTTATATTTGGAGGAATGGATAATTTGTTAATTTTCATTTGTCAATTGTGTAGACTTGATGCTTTTGGGCTTTATCTTCTTATTGCTCACCGTATGTGTAAATCCAGTTGCAAATATATGTGAGGTTCTTTTAAAAATGACTAAGTCAAAGGCCCATAATTCATAATTGACTTTTCATTCATTGTATATTTTAAAATTGGCATATTGGAGTTCAAAAGACAAAAATGCCCTTAAGTGAATAAAATAATTACAAAATATGGTTTTGTTAAAAAGACAATACTACCCTTTTAGTTAACAAATAAAATCAAACACTCTCTAACAACCAAAATGGTCTGTTAACAGACGAAAACAGACAATTTTCGTTTGTTTTTGTTGTTGCGTTCTGCGTCTGTTTCAGTAGTTTTTCATAACTTTTTCTCCAGATATCCGATTAAGGTGATTTAAAATGCGTTGGAAAGATAACTCAAATGGCTACAACTTTGCTAGAAATAGCTCCTTTTGAATTCGAACGTTTATTGGGCCAAAAATGGATCTCAATCTCCAACTAAAAATTTGGACATCCTTGTGTGGTTGAAAATTGATTTATTTTCACTCTTTTGATCTTGTATCCATTTGACCCCTAACATTCTCGAATCTTCATCATGAGTTTCGACACAATTTTTTAATATTTGCACTTTAGCACCCAAACTTTGGATTTTGCCATTTTCGCCAATTTTTGTTTCTTTCTTTCAACTTCACTTACATTCATCGAGTTTCACCTAATAACAAATTATATAAGAAATTAGGCTATAATTACATTAAAAGAATTACGAAATGTCAATATTTTAGAGCTTGGATATGTGTATAAACAAACCAAAAAGTCGACTGTTTTTGTTTTTAAGAAGTTTTTGTTCCCACCGTAAGCCGAATTTTTGAATGAATGTTTACAAATTCTGTTTTGTCATGCAAATATATGAACATAGCTGATGATAATGCAAATGATTTTTGGAATACAGTGGAGATAGCTCGCTATGATGACACTAATATTTCTGAGACAATTGTTTCTCATCGTGACATATCTGTGACGCACAAAATTCCAGCGATATTTCAGGACAACTAGAATGTAAATGAATTGACAAATGATGATTTAAATAAAGAATCTAAATATTATTTAATTAAAATTAAAAAAAAATATTTGTTTACAAGTGAATATTTAATTAAAGAATTTTAAATTAAAAAATTAAAGGAAAAAACAGAATTTGCTAATTCGTCAAAAAATAATTTTTCATTTTAGTAATTAAATAATATTTAGATTCTTTATTTAATTATAATAATTAAAAAAATTTAATTTTCGTAATTATCAATTTGAAATTAATTATTTAATTATATAAATAAAAAATTCAAACAAAAGGAAATTATTAAAATTAAATAAACAATATAAATATTATTTAATTAAATTTGAAAAATTAATATTTGTTTACAATGAATATTTAATTAAAGAATTAAAAATTAAAAATTAAAAGAAATAACTATTTAATTTTCGTAATTATAAATTTGAAATTAATTATTTAATTATAGATATAAAAAATTAAAACAACGGGAAAATATGAAATTTAAGTAAACAATATAAATATTATTTAATTAAATTTTAAAAATTTTAAAATTAATTTACAAAGACTATTTAATTAAAGAATACAAATATTATTTAATAAAATTGAAAAAATTAAAGATTTATTTTTAATGAATATTTAATTAAAGAAATTCAAATTAAAAAATTAAACGAAAAAAAAAGAATTTTCTAATTCGTCAGAAAATAATATTTCATTTTAGTAATGATCAATTTCAAATTCATTATTTAAATTTATATATATTTTCAAACAAAAAGAAATTATTAAAATTAAATAAATAATATAAATATTTCTTAATTAAATTTGAAAAAATTAAATATTTGTTTACTATGAATATTTAATTAAAGAATTTTAAATTAAAATTAAAAGGAAAAAAAGAATTTGCTAAAAAAAAAAACTAAGAATTTGCTAAAAATTAAAAATTAATTTACAAAGAATATTTAATTAAAATTTTTTAAATTAATTAAAAGGAAAAAAATAATAATTTGCTAATTTGTTACAAAATAACATTTCATTTTCATAATTATCAATTTAAAATTATTTATTTAATTTGATATTTAAAAATTAAAACAAAAGAAAAATATTAAAATAAAAAAGAATAAAAATATTATTTAATTACACCTGAAAAATTAAAGATTAGTTTACAAAAAAATATTTAAAAATTAAAGAATTTTAAATTGATTAAAATATCAAAATAAAAAAAAATTAGAATTTGCGAATTTGTTAAAAAATAATATTTTATTTTCTTAAATATCAATTTAAAATTATTTATTTCATTTATATTTAAAAATTAAAACAAAATGAATTTTTTTAAAATTTAATAAACAATATATATTTATTTAATTGCATTTTGAAAAATGAAAGATTAACTTACAAATTATATTTAATTAAAGAATTTTAAATTAATTAATGTATTAAAATGAAAATAAGAATTTGATAACACGTTCAAAAATAATATTTTTATATGTTAACGAATCAAATAGCTGTTAACAGACCATTTGGTCCATTAACAGGCCAAATTATGGCCTGCAGACTATTTGGCAAACATGCCAAATTATGGCATGTTAACAGATCAAATGGTTTGTTAACAGGCCATTTTGCCAAATGGCCTGTTAACAGGCCAAAGTTGGCCTGTTAACAGACCATTTGCATTTGGTATGTTGACAGGCCAAATTTGGTATGTTGACAAGCCAAATTTGGTATGTTAACAGAAAGGTCGGATTAATAATAAAAAAATGGGGCAGTCATTTTTTTGTGAAGAGAAAGTGGGAGTATTTTTTACTTTAACTTGTCTAAAGTTATACTTTTAATTTTTTTTTTTTAACATATTTATCGGTCAAAGGCCATATATGAAATATGACATTTTCTTTGCTCATTCTTTTCTTTCTTGTCATAACTTGACGATTGAGAAAGAGGACGAATCCAAATGTGACCAACATGTACTTTATAATATTTGAATTTAAATTGAATTTACTGCAATTAATTAACTTGTACTAGATTTCAGTTGCATCTTATTTTGGAACAGGAGAAGGTATCTTTGATGTCCAGTGTGGTTGTCCAGCAACTCCAAATGTTGATTATTTTTTTCTAGCTTTCTTCCATGTATTGTTCGGCTTTCTTACATTCAGTCTTGGGAAAGCTGAGGTAATTATTTTTAATTTATTTTTTGCTCATTTTCATTTTCTTCATCTATAAGAATTTGGCCCAAATTTTCTTTTATTATTGGAGGTCCAAACCGGGGATGTTGATATGTGAATTACCAATATCTATAAAAGTCACAAAAATGAGGGGATATTTCATTGTACTAAGAGGTGAAGCAAAACCCTCTTTGGTCAGAGGAGGAGGATTGGCGACTTGAACTTTGATTGGAGGCTAAATAATCCCCTCGACAACATTGCTTCCAAGATCTTTGATGGGTTCGAGCGGATTGAAGCCGAAAGAGTCGGTCTTCTTCGACCTCGTCCATTTCCATTTCAAAGAAGTACTCGAGGATATGATGGACTTGGCCTCCTTGATCATCTCAGCCCAGAAGTATTGGCCATTGCTTCATAATCCGAGGTCATGTAGAATGACGCCCTAAACTTGACCATGACTTTGATTCCGACTTTCTCAGCTTCAGACTTGAGCCTGGTGCAGTTAGACTTTATCCGATTGTTCTCTTCATAGCTTGCATCAAAGTTGACCCTCTGTTTAGTTGAGAGTCTTCTTTGTTCTTCGATTGCTCATCCATTTCCCTTTCCCACTGATACTACCAAAAACCTGTACCTGCTTGATCTCGAACTGGAAGCTTAATCACACACAAAATGATCTTTAATACCTGAAACAATGGCGTCGAGGTGTGTCATCGTCGCCCCTCCGATACTTAAGTCAGAGAGAGAATTTATGCGTAAAATTACGTACTGGAAATTATATAAAAGTGTGCCTAAATAATGAACATTGGTCCTGTATTTATAGATGTTAAAGATGGAATCCTGAAAGGATTCAACCACCTATAGTCTTTATCCTTGTCGTGTAAGGTGTCTGTATTATATTCAAAGTGTCCTATTTGAGTTTTAATCAAACTTGTGGTAGGTTGGCTGTTTGGATTGGGATAAAGGTTATGGTAAGTCACAATCAGAATATGATTAATGCTCTAATGTGTGCAAGATATGGGCAAGAGCGTCATTAATATGAAACATGCCGACCTCTCACGCTCGATCTTAATGCAATGCCCGACCTCAACCATTAGGTATTTTGGTGGATGTGTATCTCGGACATACTAGATCGAGCTCAGGGAAACTAATCGTATGTTCTTACATCACCTACCATCAAGATATAACGATCTTTACAAGCGATATTGTAAAGGAAAATACAATGGTTATTTGATCCTTTAGAAGGATAGCTTCAATCTTCAGCATTTCCAGCTCCCTCCTCAAAGCCCTACACTCCATCTTCAGCACATTAGAAAATGCGACCAAATCCTGGAAGCTCTATGTAGCTCAGTCTCCTTTACCAAAGAATTCATCGATGAAAGTTACTAATTGGACTCTAAAATCATCTAGAGTGGGTGAATAGGTGAATAATGCGAAATTAAAATTACCAACTAAAAGCAACAAAACACTTTTTAGTTGTTCTATATGTTTAGTCAATCAAGTGAAGTTTATCATATGTTGAATTGCTACAAGAATAATTAAAGTAGTAAATAACACAAAATTTGTTGACGAAAATAACTCTTAACTAGGTAAAAACTCTGAAACAAAGCCAACAGTTTTCACTATAGACAATAAGAACTTAGGGTTCGTTTGATTACAGTGGTGGAAAATGGGTGGAAAGAAAATGAATTTCAGAGAAAATAATTGTCTAGAAATTATTTTGTGGGGAATTGTTAATTAAGTGTGTTTGATTGTTATAATTTTCCACTCGAAATTTTTTTAAATTTTGTATTCGTTTGGCTTTGTTTTATATGGAAATTGTCCATTAAAGTGATAATTTTTTTCACAATTGATTATAAAATTTGTTTCCATTACCAAAAAATAAAAGAAAAAACGAAAAAAAAAATCATTTTCTAAAAAATCCTTTTTTTATCAAAGTATAGTGTTCGTTTGACTTTGTTTTATATGGAAATTGTTCATTAAAGTGAAATTTGTTTTTACAATTGGTTATAAACTTTGTTTCCATTGCCAAAAAATAAAAAATGAATAAAAACCTGAAATTCAGTTTTCCCACCAAAAAGGTGGGAAAACAATTTCATGAATTAAATGGAAAAGAGACGCGTGAGGTGGTGTGGAAGAAAACATTTGGGTGGCCAAATTTTGTACATCAAACACCACCTTTTGTGAAAGTTGGAATTTCATTTCCATTTTTCTAGGCAAATTTGGTGCATCAAACACTAACGTACAGTATGATCTAACCTAAAAAAACCCACTAGACTCGCTAATCTAATTCCTGTAATCTCAAAGACTCACTCAAACATGCTTCACTCATACCTACTCCCAATCTTTTAAAATTGTCTATCTCATGTGGATTATTAAGAACACCTTATTCTTGTACTCTTCCCATGCTTCTGGTCCAACCTCCCTCAAACCCGATCTTTTGGAATTGTCTATCTCATGTGGATCACCAAGAATACCTTATTCTTGTACTCTTCCCATGCTTCTGGTCCAACCTCCCTCAAATTTCAACAATCTCTGAAAGCTATTGGAAAAGTACATTCTTGATTATATTTAAGAAATTGGTGTTTGAGATTATTTGAATTTGATATTTTTCCCAACTTGTGGTTGATTGATCTCAAGAATCAAATGTTTAATCTCAGTGTTTGAATGTGTTCTTGGATCTTTGAATGATGATATGAGGATGTAATATAATGATCAACCACCACAAAAAACATAATGGACATTAGGTAATTATAATAAGAGGTATTTGAGTAGTATGTGATGGATAGAATTCTTGAAAATTGCGAACTAGGGTTTCACGTATAATACCATCACTTGAATGCAGGCGATCGAGAGTCAGGCGACAGGCGGGGGACAACGATTCTGTTTTTTCCATTCAGGCATCAGCTAGACGATAGGCTAATGTAAATTTGAAGACTCTTTCTCCTTGTTCCATATTCGAACCCAAAGACTCATAATTCATCTATATAATCCCCAAAAGACTCATCGACTTTTACAACTCTTTTATAACAATCTTATTCTTTTATAATAATTATTTTGTCTAAACAATTGTCAATACAACTAAAAACCTAGCAATCTCTCCCTTTGACATTTTGTGACAAAACTATACAATACAAGTCAAGGAAATAAAAACAAAATTAATCTACCCAAACTTAAACTCAAACTGAATGTCTGTCTCTTACCTTCCTTGTTAAACATGTTTCCTGAAATCAAAACTCAAATATAAAGTGTTAAAGTACGTGAAACATGAAATATAACAATTGAAACAGAGTATCATAAATATGCTAGTTAGATTGAGAAGTAATACTAATGTTAATCAACACACCAACTGAAACATTAATTTCACAAAACGTGAAAACTCAAAAAAACTTAGCATTCAAAATGTTCATCTCCCTCTTATCCCTAAAATGCAGTTAACTGAAAAAAAAATGCCCATCTCATCTTCTCCCCCTCTTTTTGTCACAAATGACGAAAGAAACTATATTAACAATATATAATAACTCAAAGATACAGTTGATAACATGTACAAGCATAATCAATTATCAGTAAATTTTTCCACATACTCAATTCAAGTCTAAATGGAGTAAATCATATAAGTGAATCATGTGTGTAAAGTGCTACTAATTTCTCGTGATCAAGACCCCAAAGATTAAATTTGTGAGAAAGAATATGCTAAATATCATTGTTAAATAAGTTTATTTCCCTAATAATGAAAGTCAAACCAGTAATACATATTATGATCTATAAATGAAGCTCATTTTTCATGTATATTATTCTTTTTTCCCTAACTTTGAGCATATATATATTTTTACACAATTTCTATGTGCACTCTTCTTCATTAAGCTCATCATTTTTTTTCAATTTTTTATATTTTATGTGTAGACTCTTTTTCATTAAGTGAATAAAATAACCAATGTAATGAATTTTAGGCCGATGACTCCAAGTCAGTTGAACATATGGCATCAGGTTATGAGAAACCCCTCGAACTTGATTGTTCGAGTCAAATAGGTTTCGAAAAAAAGTATAAAATGAAGCATTTTTTATTATTTAAGAGGATATACTAGAGTTTAGATCTACTAAATTAAGGTCAATCCATATTCAAGGTCACCTTACCAACAGATGACAACTATCCCAAATCTCACACGCGTGGTCAAGACTTACTTACAAGATCTTAGTATTTGCAATGCAGATTGTACATGAAAAAACATATAATAAGTACTCCACATAAACCTAAACAAAGTAATGAAAAATACGCTAGAACACATCAATTAAACTCATACTTAATCATAACGCAAATGTTCAAGTAAATCATATATCATGATGTAGTGATAAAAAAAAAAAAAAATATCCATTTCTTGATTTTATTTTTTAAAATAATCAAACTACCTAAAAAGCAAAAATAAAATAAAATAAAATGAGATGCATGCAATAATGAATGAATCACAATTAATAAGTATAATCATGCATGAAAAGGACATAATCAATTAGGTATACAAACACTCTTACATTTAAGTGTACCATAATCAATTTCAAAAAATCTTAGATCACTCATTTTAACCCAAACTTGTCTAGTGGAAGACTTATTCAGAGTCAACTGTATCATTAATTTGATCAAATGACTCACTTGATTAGTCAAGAATTTAATTCGATCATCAAAATCCTGATTTCTAACTTTAGTGAAATTTTAATTTATATTTCTATTTAGGAATTTATGACATTTAGGCCTTATATGTCCTAACTCACCATAATTGAAACAAGTAGGGATAAACCTAGGTTCAAAATTATGTGGTCGCTGATACCTATTCCAAGGTTGGTAGGTCATACGCTGTCTAGTATGCCTTTATCATATGATACCCTTGTTTTTGAGTTCAGGATTAGGAACATACATAGGCTAGTTGGTGGCAGTGATAAAAATGATTTTGGAAATACTAGCCCTCTTATGATTGGTCTGCTTATATCCTAGACCTCCCATGTTCCCAGTAGGCTTGTTCAACCCTAAAAGACTGTCCAATTTCTGAGATCCACTAGAGAAAGCAAGAAATTAAGACTTGGAATATTAAAGTTCACTCAGAAGGTTCTTTACCTAGATTTCTAATTTATCATTCTCTACTGTCAACTCACTAACTTTCCTAGAGGATTTCTCAAGTTCACCTGTAAGATTCTTAATCTTAGACTCTAGGATTGATTTACAGTATTTATTTTATTGAGGCACAAAGTAGACTCCTAAAGGTCAACAACAAGTTTCTCTCTAACTAGCTTAAGTTCATTGACCTTCTTAAGCACAACTTTATTCACCTTCTTAATCCTAAGACTCTCCTCAAATAATTTTTGATAAGCCTCAAGAATCTTTTCCTCATCTTCCTCAAAGTGCTCACCACTATCTACTCCATCAACCTTCTCACTGTCCTTATCAGATTCACTTTTAATCCTAGTAGTGAATGCTATAAACTTCTCATTCTCCTCATGAGTGGACTCTCACTTCGATTATCCGAACTAGATTCATCATTAGTGAGAGTTGCATTCATAGTTTTTCCTTGATTTCTCTTACCATTAGGGTACTCACTTCTATAGTGGCCAAAACCTTGGTACTTATGACATTTCACATATTTAGATCTCTTTCTAGACTCACTGGAATCACTTTTATTTCTCTCTTTAATCTTCTTCTTATTTCTGAGTAGTTTTTGAAAATTCTTAATAAACTAAGCTATTTCATAATCATTAAGTGATTCAGAATCTGAAGAATCAAGATAATCATCTCTAACAATGTTCAAGACCAAAGACTTATCTTTTTTAGGTTTAACTAGTGTTAGTTTATAAATCTGGAGAGATCCAACCAATTCTTCAACCTTAATAGTATCTATGTCCTTACTCTCTTTTATAGTTGTGATTTTAGGCTTAAATCTCACAGGTAAGGATCTAAGGATTTTTTAGAAAATATTAGGCTCGGGAATTCTCTTACGTTGGTTGAAGCTAGAATTAATTATGTGATTCAAGCTCGCACAGAAGTCATCGAAGGTCTCATTATCCTTCATCCTACCTAGTTGTCAACATATGTAACTTAGAATTCTTAACTGCCTGAGTTCCCTCATTTGTGGTCTCTAAAATATTCCAAACCTCTTTAACAACCTCACACATAAACACACATCTAAATAAAGTATGGAAAGCTTTACTATTCCAATTACACTAATATAAATTAGCCTTCGACCAATTTGCTATAGGAGTGAGAATGAAAACGTCATTAACGGTGCTAGAAGGGACAGTCCAAGCATTCACTACGGTCAAACAAATGCGGTCATCCATTGATTTCAGGAAGGTTCTTATTCTATGTTTCCAATATGCATAATTGCTGTCATAAAAAGATGGTAGAATAGATAATGAACTACTCATGGAGAAAACTAGGGTCGAGAAATGAATTTGGGCTCTCATACTACTTGAAAGTAACTAGTTCAATCGTAAAATCACCTAGAGGGGATGAATAACGTGAAATTAAAATTGCCAACTAAAAGCAAGAAGTCAATTTTTAATTGTTCTAAATTTTTAGTCAATCAAGTCAAGTTTATCATATGTTGAATTCTCACAATAATAATTAAATTAGTAAATAATACAAGATTTGTTGACGGAGAAAAATCTTAACTGGTTAAAAATTCGAGACCAAGCCAGTAGTTTCCACTACAAATAATAAAAACTTACAATATGATCCAGCTTAGAAAACCTACTAAACTCACTAATCTAATTCATGCAATCTCCAAGACCTGCTGGAATGTGCTTCATTCACACCTGCACCCGATCTTTTTGAATTATCTATCTCATGTAGATCATCAGAACACCTCGTTCTTGTACTCTTTATGTGCTTCTGGTTCAACATCCCTTAAATGTCAGCAATCTCTAAAAGCTATTAAGAAAGCACCTTCCTAATTATATCTAGGAAGTGTATATTTTGGATTATTTGAATTCAATACTTTTCAAAGGGTTGGACATGGTCTAGGTTGGTTTGGTTCGGTTCTAATACAATTTTTTGGGTATTTACTAAATGAAACTGCCGAATCCAAATTTAATTATAGAATGGTTTGGTTCAGTTCCATTCGATTCTGGGGTTCCATGCAATAATTAATTTTTTATATTTACAACAACGCTACATTAATTCAACTGATGACATGTTCAATTTTAGCTCTTATAAAATAACGTAGTCTAATCCCGTGATATCTTTTGCACCTCTCTTTGTTGAGTTATCATAGATTTCGCAGTTAACATCACAAGAAGAGAGAGAAAGATAAAAAGCTTACAATAATAAAGAGACGCTTCCAATTCGATTTCTCCAGATAGAAATGGCACTACGATAGAAAAAGGGATTTGTGTAAAATTTAGGTCGATTTGATTAATTGGATTTGGGTTGAAAATTAGAAATAGGAAAATCATATTTTAGATTTGAGCTAAATTAAGCAGTTAGCAAATTTATCTTAAGAAAATAAATAATTTGACTTATTTAAGAAAAAAATTAGAGATATATGGTTCTTATGCGGTTCTCGGTCTAAAAGCGAGAACCGAACCGAATTCGTTGGTTCTCAATTCATATACCCGTTAGGGTATTTAATTTAAAAAAAACCACTTAATTCGATTTTGTTGAGTTCGGTTCTGGTCTGATTCGACTTGGGAGTTTTGTCCAGTCCTAGTTTTTCCCAACTTGAGGTTGATTGATCTCAAGTATCAAATATTTAATCTTAATATTTGGATGTGTTCTTAGATCTTGGAATGATGTTATGAGAATGTAATATAATGATCAACCACCACAAAAAACGTAATGGGCATTGAGCATTTATAATAGGAGGTATTTGGGTAGTATATGATAGATGACACTTTTGAAAATCGCGAACTAGGGTTTCGCGTCGCTCGATCGTCAGGCTAGAGATGAGTAGGGAAGGCAAAAAAACTCGGCAGCTCCGACGGCTCGGGCTCGACTCGGAAAAAGCACGAGCCGGGCCCGGCTCGGGCTCGATCGCACCGAGCCGAGGCTCGGGCCGAGCCCCATGTGGGGGCTCCGAGCCGAGCCCGGGCCGGCCCGTGTCACGGGCCAAAATGGCCCGTGTTTTTAGGAAAAAAAATAAATAAATAAAATAAAATTTCAAATCGCTCGCAATTTGCATAGAAGCCGCCCGTAGCAGTGCTTTCTAGCCGTCACATAGTAATGACGAATCTCGCCCGAAATCGAGCGATTCATCTGTCTGATTTCAGGCAGATTCAAAAATTTTTAAAAATTTGCGTGTTTTCAAAATTCTGTCTGAAAAATCATATCACAAATAGTTTGTTAGACACATTAGGCGTTATTTTTTTTTAAATTTTAAAAATTGAATATTTTTTTTCTGTCTATAAATACGAGAAAATTTTTTTATTTCATATCACTCTTCATTCTTCAATCGCTTAACTCAGTATTATTTTCAATTTACTCATTTTGCTATATTCTTTACTATGATATTCTATATTCTCCATTTCTCCTCTCCTATTTTTTTACATATCATATTCTTAATTCTTTACTTCAATTTCCCTCTATTATAAATTTATAATACGTACACATGGATTTTACCAGTGACGAGATTAATCAGTTTAGAGGTAGTTCGAGTACTCCATTGGGGTACAATACATCTCAAAATGTTCCAATTGATTTGGAAGATATCGAAGAGGATGAAGTAGTCGAGGTTAAGAAGTCGAAAAAAGAGTCTGCAGATTGTTGGCAACATATGACTCGAAAAAAAGTTGGGGTTCAAAATGGAGTCGATATTTGGAAAGCATGTTGCAATTATTGCGGTAAAGAACTCAGTTGGAAGCCTAGTTCGAGCACATCGCATTTAAATAGACACATATTAAGAAGTTGCAAAGCGAAACCAGTCGGTCTTGACCCGAAACAGACCGAACTAACATTTACTGGTTCCGGTTCTACTCTTTCCACTTTTGTATATTCACAGGAAAGATTTCGTGAAAGAATGGTTACATACGTGGCTGCAGCAGAGATGCCGCTAACGATGATCGAGTCAATACACTTTACTCGTCTTGTGCAGAATTATCTCCAACTCAGGTATCATTCTTATTGTAGAAATACTCTTCGTTCTGATGCTATAAAATTATATAACAAAAGAAAACAAACTAATATTGAAAGTTTAAAAACTTTTAATAGTGTTATATCATTTACCTCTGATTTATGGACCGGTGTTAATAAAAAAGGTTATATTGCTGCTACAGCTCATTACATTGATCACCTATGGATTATGCATAAAAGAATTATTGCATTTAGATGTGTAGAATATCCTCATAATGCGACTAACATATACATGGTTTTAAAAGATATTATACAAGAATATGGTATGCAAGAAATGATTCGAAGTTTTACTTTTGATAATGCTAGTGTAAACAAAATTGTTGTCGATAAATTTATTGATGATTTGAACCCTATATTTGGAGGTTTATTTTTCCATCAACGTTGTGTATGCCACATTATTAATTTGATTGTAAAATCTGGATCAGAACATATAAAAACACGCTAGATAAAATTAGGCAAGCAATTAATTTTATTACTATATCACCGCAAGAAAGCAAGCATTTAACAGCTTTATGTCTTTGAGTATGGCTTAGAAGAGAAATCATTTGTCACTGATGTATCACATAGATGGAACTCTACATATCTTATGTTACACTCGTGTGAAAATTATGATAAAGTTATTACAATGTATTATAATGGTAGGCATACATATGGACCCGAACATAATTTGGAAGATTGGGAATGGAATCTTGCATTTATCGTTAAAACATTTTTAAAACCTTTTTTCAATGCCACAAAGGAATGTAGCGGTATTTATTACCCTACATCTTCACTTGTTTTACAACATTTTTTCTATTTTGCACAAACATTTCAAAGACATAGGAATTTCCCAATTTTTGTTGATGTAGTTCATTCTATGGAGTTAAAGTTTCGTAAATATTGGGAAGAGATACCCTCATTATTTTTATTAGCTTCTGTAATGGACACTCGACTTAATTTAACTGGCACAAAAGCTATTATAAATGGGATTTCACGTTTCATGGATATACAATTTTCATATACGAATATAGAATCAATGTTATGCGAAATGTATAACTATTACGCTGAAAAAGAAGGTCAGCGTAGTTCTTCCCAAAATACTTTTTCAAAGAACACTTCAACAAATGTAGATAATATATGGAGTTATTTAGAGACCAATACTAGTATTCCCTTATTTAGTTCTAGTTCGTCAATATCTAGAGCAATAGATGTCAGTGGTACAAATCTTGAAATTCCTTCGGAGTTAGCTAGGTATATGTGCGTGGACGTTCGTAGTATGTTACAACCACAAGAATTACAGGATTTTAGTCTTTTATCATGGTGGAGATGTAACGAAAGGCAGTATCCAATTGTATCAAAAATTGCTCGCGATCTACTAACACCGCCGGTGTCTACAGTAGCATCGGAGGCTGCATTTAGTTTAGGTGGTCGAGTTTTAAGTGACGAACGATCAAGACTAAAAGAAGATATATTGGAGGCTTTAATATGTTTGAAGGACTGGGAATGTGCGGAATTACGTCTTCAAGAACAAGTTGATAGTATAATGGCCGATGAGTTACAGCAGATTAAAGCATAAGATATTGTAAGTTTTTAAATTGTTTAGTTTCAATTCAATACGTAATTTTTAATTTTTTTTTGTTTCAAAAAAATTGTACACGAAATATTTTATTCGTGTACAATTTTAACTCCGCCTACGATAATTGTAGCCGGTCCCAAGCCCGGATAAAGGAGGAGGGTTTTATTCTTCAATGATAAATAAAATAGTTATTGCCTTGAATTATTGGAATTACGACCCTCAACGAAATTTCACCATGACATTACAAGAAATAATAGTTACATGCTTTAAGTAAAAATGAAGCTTTCATAATCTCTTTAATTTATAACACGTATTACGCATAAAATGTACAATTTTTTTTTTTAATGTAGATTTTATAAAAAAAAAAAAAAAAGACCGAGCCGGCTCGGCCCGGGCTCGGCTCGGCTCGGCCCGCTAAGGCTCGAGCCTAAAGCTCGGGCCGAGCCTCATTTTTTTTGGCCGGGCCCGGCTCGGCTCGGCTCGGGCCAAAAAAAGCTCGGTCCAAAAAAGCTCGGGCTCGGCCCGAGCTTTTTTTTCCCGGCTCGGCTCGGCTCGGCTCGTTGCCACCGCTAGAGATGAGCGAGTGAGAGGTGTGTGGCTTGAGCGAGAGTTAGGCGATAATGATTATGTTTTTTTCCACTCAAGCATCAGCTAGGCGATATGCTAGCGTAAATTTGGCGACTCTTTCTCCTTGTTTCATACTCGTACTAAAAGATTCATTGAGTTTTACAACTCTTTTATAACAATCATATTCTTTTATAATAATCTTTTTTCTAAAGAATTGATAATACAATTAAAAACCTAACACCTTGCTTCATGAACATGTGTGCTTACCTCATGATAGTGTAGGTCCTAGATCTGCTAAGTTTTTATATTTTAGTTCTTGGTTGGACGTTGGCACTCCTTGGTTGGCCGTGACAACAATTGTACCATAAGTGGGAGCATCTTCAGAACCGATGGGGTCATCTCTTCACCTTTCGACTTCAAAAAGTAGGCAGCCTTATTTGGATTGGCTCTGTTACAAACACATTTTAATTAGTCAAAGTTAAGGGTTGAATTGTCAAAGTCATAGTCAAAGAGGACTTAAGTGAAGAAAATTAATTTTCTCGGGACTTAATTTCAAAATGGATATTATATGAGGGTTTGAGATTAATTATATTTGGAGTGGAGGACCTACTTGTATTATCATGGAAAGTTAAATGACTTCCTTTGCAAAAGCCCAATGACTTTACCAATTAAACTCATTACCCATTTTCATCCACTCCCCATTTACGCAGAGAAGCAGAGATCGAACCAAGAAGAAAAAAAAGGAAGAAAAGGAAGGAAAAGGAGGAGGAAGAATAAGAAAATGAAAGGAAAAGGGGAAGAAAAAGGGGTAAGTGCCGATTTCCTCAATTTTAGGTTTGATTTATCTTAATTTTTTCAAGAGATATAGGAATATATATTGTCAATTTCTAGGGTTTTAACTTGGTTTGAAAATTTCAAATGTAGGGAGAAGATTACGATTTTTAGTTCAAGTTTCTTGATTGGTTAGCTTCCAAGTGAACCAAGGTAAGAAATGCTATTTTTGGGCAAACTGTAGAATTTCTAATTTGTTTCTTAAGTAAGGATATTTGGTGGAAATGATTGTGATGATGAAATATTTGCTTGAAAGTATAAATTTATGGAAGAAGAAGAAAATTTAATGGGATGAATTATGATTACTAGTTGTTATTAGATTGAAATAGGTATTTGCATATATGCTCAGATTGAAAGTTATGTTGATGAGTTGGTCATTAGTAAATGAACTAGAAAGTGATATTAGCTCCAATGGATTAAATGAATAATTTGGGGAATTTATTTAGTAAGGAGGAATTAAGTTTTAGGAGCTTGTGTTTTAATATTAAGACTACTTACTATGATGGTTGTTAAATTAATTATTCATATCGTATTTCAGATGGTGACGAGAAGATTGGAAACATTTATTAGCCTGTTTAGCTTGTAGCTCATATTTTGTGAGTGGAAAATCTTATTTTTCAAAAATAAATATTTATTAAATTTATACTATATCAGAAAGTTAATTATTACATATATTTGATTTGACAGCATGATTTTCATAACCAAACGGATTTTATAGTCAATTCTTTTAAAATTAAATTCAATTCTTTTAAATCTTTTCTCTAGCATATTATATTCATATTACATATTTCAGCATATTTAAAGTTATTTTAAAACCACTAGAAAATACTCAGGTGATTTTACCCGCTCTGCACTGATGTGAATGTGTTTCCACAGTGTATGACCAGATTATCAAAGGTCTTTGGGACCCACTCTCGTATACACATAGGCTTTGGGCCGTGTACTAGGGTGATTAGCCTTTGGGGCAACTCTGCATACGTATGACCAGATTATCAGATTTGAATGACTTTGTCTTGTACATCGAGATTACTCTGTACATGAGTAAGGCTATTCATTGGGTACTTCTTGGTGTGATTATTTAGTATATCATTTATGTATATTTAGTTGTAGATTAACAGAATTTCAAGTTCATTTCAACATATAGAATTTAGCTTATTCAGTTACAGAAATACCGTTTTAACTTACAGAAATGACAGCTTTACACATATTTATGTTGATACCGGATAGTCTATATTTGACATATTTTTACAGTTTTTTTTTTGTTTTTTGGTGGAAGGAGAGCGGTACCTCCGAAATTTTATTAATATGTCTTCACTTGTGGCATAGGAATACTGTGGTTACAAATAATATAAAAGAAATTATCAGAATTTCTTAAAAACTGTAAAAATAATAAATCAGATTTTTTAGTAAAAATGTATAAATGGAAAAAGTATATGTTATTGCGAACTATCCACTCACTGAGTTACAAGCTCATATATTTTGAAATGTTTTTCCTATCAGGAGGCCACTGAATTTGAGATACTTGGATAGCTTGCTGAAGTCAAGAGCCTGACTACCCATCATTAGGTTGCACGATCTTAACCATATCAAAGCATGTAAATTTTTAGTTGGAAACTCATGTTCACTAAACACTTGGTCTGATTTTTGGTTTAATGTTCACTCCGTTGATAGGTTGTTCAATTGTTGTAATGTATACATGCAAACATGGTGTTTTGTAGTAGAAGTGCTCAGTCAAGTTTAATGTCATATTAATTGAGTTGTGGTGGTATTGGTTGTTCCCAAATATTTGGTGTGAATGATCATTTGAGATTCTTTGTTGATTTTTTTTAGGTTGGTTTTGTTCTATTTTCAGGGGAAACTCTGCCAAAATTTCTACAAAAATATTGTATTCATAAATTAGTCAAACAGTCGTAGAGCAGTCTATGTGGCCTTGGTGGTGGGTCCAGCATCTAGCTGGAATTCATCATCGGTGCACGCCACGTCTGGGTCCACTAGGGTGACTCGAGACGGGGTCATGTCAGGCTCGCTCCAGGATTTTTGCTGAGAGACCCTCCATTGAGGTGACTTCTTCTTAGCTTCTACAGTAGATGCATTATGTGCCTTATATATCTTCCTCCAAACTATTGACTTAGGGCCTGTAATTCGTAAGCTCCCATGTGGGGTAATCATCACCAAAGGAATGGTCGAAACCACATTTTTCTTTCTCTTTGAAACAACTACTATTGATGTTGGGCGTGGAAACTACAATTAAGGAGTCGAAAATTGGAGCAATGCTGGAACAAGGAGCAGTATGAGCAGTAGGGATGGCCTATCACCTCTACCCAGCTAAGTTGTCCATTGAAAATGTAGCACAACTTGACGTCTTTGCAAGAAAGTTACATATAACTTATCCAGGCTAGGACTGTCGAGCCTCATTCTATTGAAGTTCCCTTCAAAGAAGAGATCAATTAGTAATGAGTTAACTTAGTTTAATGAAGAATTGAAGTGGCGGTCTCATCTTTGGCTCGACAGTAGGTTGAATTTGACAAAGTATTTGTTGCAATGAATGATACAAAAAAATGACCAATGGTTGTCTCCCTCTGCAAAGAGAAGATTGGCAACCTCTACCTCATCCTAGCTTAGGTTTGGCTTCTTGTAAGTCCTTGCACAAAGAGATACAATAAAAAATGATTGGTATAAGATACCATAAGTAAAAATACTCATGCAGAAATCCATATCTTATAGGGATACTAATATCAAGCATTAGGTTGTCAGTGTCAAACTCCTAATCATCCCAAAACATAGAAGAAAAGGGTCCTCAAGTCTTCAATTGATGATTTGAGATCACTCAGTAGTGGAATCTTTTTGGAATGAGTAATGTTATTTAGCACCAATGATTTTTTAAGTGCCAGTATAGGTGACAATCGCCTGTCACTAAATAATAAATTCACTTAAATGCAATTTCACTTTATTCATTTAATTAAACCTACTAGTGTGACCACCTAGGTTGATAATGTATCACCACTAGGTCTAGATGACATTATTCTTATGGAATAAGAAGAAAGGTAATACCATCCTCGAAGGGCATGCTCAATGACTAGTGAGTAAAAAAGGCCTTTAATACCTGTAATTGAATGTCGCCCTTATTCCATGATATCTTCCAGGTTATGAAGGTGTCAAGGATGCAAGCCCATCCATTTGAAATAAGTTAGGTTGGCTTATCCCTAAGCCATTAATGACCTTTTAGACAAAGGTGGTGGAGATTACCCGACTTCGCAAAGTAAAAGGCCATACAACTAGGAGACGAGCGATATAATGTGTCTATAAGCCCAGAGGATATTAGCTTGATTGAGTTTGTTATATAAAATGTTTCTCAACATGATGATAAATTTTCCTCGATCACTGTTGTTGTAAACTCTAATGTTATGATTGATACCACTTATTGTGACGTCAATCACCAGATTTAGATGTTGAAGTTATATGACAAATAATAATGAAGTATATGATCAAGCAAAAGAATAAAAGAAGACAAGAATATGACAAATGAATTAAGAGATTTTATAGCACCAAGAATAATGGAGAAGACGAAAAATTACAATAGATCCTATAATTCTAGTAATCTATTTTCTCACATGTAATTGTTACAAAAAATTGTATAGAAGAGCCTAATATTTATAAGAAACATATAGGGGACGTCCAAACTCTTTGGTAGAGTTGTTGATTAAGTAGGATACCAAAAAATCGAGTCTAAAACGAAGTAGGAGAGAAAAATCACGATCAGGTACTGTAACAGGTCCTAGGCGCTACTATAGCAACGCTCGGGCGCTACACCTAGCGCTCAGGCACTAGGTTTTAGATTAATATTCCAAACATGCTTCCAAAGTGTTTTTTTCCATTCCAAACTCTTCTTCAAGTCTAATATCAATTTTCAACTCCCAATGAGTTTCCAAAATAGAACTTCAACTTGATATAGGACTCCAATAACATTCCAAACTTGAATTCTTCTTTATATTCACTACAATTAGAATTCTTCACTACTTCAAATAAGGAATTCGGGTCACACCCAAATTCTAACATCTAAGATAGCCTATTGGGCCTCAAAAATCATAATTGTCCTCTTCTTTACCATGGCTAAGCAGTCCGTGCTTCTCTCGATCACCTTCGTACCCTCCGCTCCAACGAGTTCGCCCCTACCCTCGATGTTGGGTGATCTTGGAACGTAGGTACCATTCCAATTTATATCTCTTGTTATGATGTTCGCTACGATTTCTTCCTCCAATAATGCCCAGCTCGGATGGTAAGTTCTCATGGGATAGACTACCATGGTTTTCAGCAGCACCCTCTCAAGTCACAACTGCATATCGAGGCATGCCATATTGATCATTTCTTCTTGATGACAAACTATAAGCTTTTGTTCATCCTTTTCGGTCGGACGTGACATCTTAGAGATCTGAGGTTTAGTTGTAAATCCTTCAAACCTCATTTCGTGATTATCTATGATGTTGAGACCCGATGTAGATCAAATGTAAGTCTTGTTTATTTGAGGCGTCTGTAAGTCCTTCAAACATTATCTCGTTATTAGCTCTGATATTCAAGGCTCGATATAGGTCAAGATAACTCATCACTCACCTATCTAGCTTGTGGGACCATTAATAAGTTGGGGCTAAGATGTGAGACATCTTCGTCTTTTCTCGTGATTATCTTTGATGCTATGACCTAATGTAGGCTAGCTATAATGTCTTTTTTATTCGAGGCATCTATATGTCCTTGAGCATTACCTCGTGATTATCTCTAATGATGAGGCTCGATATTGGCTAACTATAAGTCATCATCACCTGAGGCCAGCTTGTGGGACCAATTATTAAGCCAAGGACAAGCTGCGAGATCTCTAAGTCTCGCCTCGTGATTATATCTGATGTTGAGGCTCGACGTAGGCCAATTGTAACTCTTTGTTTATTCGAGGAGTTTATAAGGCCTCAAAGCTTCATCTTGTGATTCTCTCTTATGAGGCCCAATGTAGGCCAATTGTAAGTCCTTGCTCACCCGAGGCCAATTCGTGAGGCCTCCAATTATTGATGATGAGCTTATTAGTCCTTGTACTTCGAGGCTAGATTTTGATTATTTTACTATTGAAGGCCAACTTTTGTTAGTAATTATCATGTCATTGAAGAAGAGTCCTTAAGATCCCACTGTTCGAGACTAGCTTGAGATATTATTACTTATTTCTCACTTTATGAGATAATTATATTCGAATACCCAATGAAGGATCTAATGACCTATTTAGGCATCTCTCTGTTAACTTAATGTAGAATTATTATGCCAGCTATATCCTATTTGAAGACCCAATGAATGAGTTAAGGACCTACTTAGGTGTCTATTCATTTAATCATTGAAGAATTTTATATCGCCTAACAGGGGAGCTAAGCTAATCTAAGAACCCAAAGTGAACTTACCTCTTCTGACCTGCACAAACCAACCTATTGGCAAACTAACCTCTCGGGGATGGAAAGAATATCTCCGATCACCAAAGTTTCTATGATTAGAAGAATATCTCCCATCGAGGGCATTTTAGGAATTGAAAGAGTATCTTTGATCAATGCTAATTATATGGCTTTAGACTTTCTCTGATATAAATGTCTTGGAGTACACATGAAGCCAAACTATCATGGGATTAAAGAACATCCCTTATTTAAAGACCTCGGATTCAAAGAATACCTGGAGTCTAAACTGTTGATCTATGGTTGACTTTATGCTTAATATTTTGATTATAACAAAAAAATTGATTTTTGTCTTTAACAATTGATTTTTAAGCCTTCAAAGCATCCTACGTAATATTAATCAATCAAGGACAAAAAGGTCAATATCATGACATTCACATTACAATCGGACTTACAATGAAAGAATTGATGAAAGTCGAGCATTCAAGATAAATCATTTGAGACAAAGAGTTTCGCTAGTCAAGTATCAAAGGATGATAGTGTAGTAGACTTTTGTATTCATTTGTAAAAGTATAAACACTTCAATTCTTAGCATTAAATGATGAAAGCTGAAAAACCATTTTATGTGCTAATAATAACTTTGATCATCACTTGCATAAATCATTCTCTTTTAAAGCGAAAATTTGATTTTCAAAAATATAAGTGAACTTAGATCATATTTGAAGAATAGTCAAATCGGATCATGCAAAGATAAAATGGATCAAACTCTTGAAATTCAAACGTTCGAACAAAGCAATAAACGTCTGAATGTCCATGCGGACGTTCGGAATATGTTATAATCACTTTTTTACCGTTCTCACATCTGGTGCACACGGCTAATTTTTGTAAATCAGTTGACTGTCCGATTCCACAAATATTTTTGCTCATTGAACTCTATAAATACATTTACTTTTTGCATTTATTATGAGACTTTTGAGAGTAAGTGAGATAGTTTTGAGCAAAAATTACATTAATCTTACATCTTATTTATCATCATATCATTTATTGTGAAAACATTTTGATTGAGAAATCAAATCCTTTATTTATCATTATCATCAAGTTTTCTTATCTAACACTTGAGTTTTCATTTAATTCTATTCATTGAAGTATTAGCCTATCTCTTCCTCTTAGTACTTAATTTGTATATATCAATTATTAAGAGAGAATTTTTCAAATTGTAAAATTATTATTCTATTCAAACTTGTGGATCATATTGAGGTCCGAGAAATGTCAATATTGTAAAAGAATCAATGTTCCTCGTGTGTAACTCATCGGAAGCTTTGTAAGGTTTTGGATTGCACAATAAGTCAATCAAATATAGTGAAAAGGTCTTGCTCGTGATGGAGCGTTTAGTAATGGAGGACGTAGATCATTGATTTGAATCAAACCTCCACAATTACGTCATTTTCTTATTTTCTTCCCATTTACCTATAGTTTTCATATTGTATTCTTTATTTGGTTGATATACTTATTCCAAAATTAACTTAAAACTCTGTTTTAATCTTTCAGAAAAAAATTAAAAATTAATTCATCTCTTCTTGATTAGCTATCCTTGAGCATTCATAAACTATCATGGGACTGGAGAACATCCCTTATAAAAGGCCTTGGATTAAAAGAATATATGGGATTAGAACTACCAAGGGATTGATAGAGCATCCCTTATATATATATATAAAAAAAAAAAATCTTAGATTAAAAAAAAATATGGGGTCAGATCTTTCGGGAATTGAAAGAATATCTCCAATTGAGAAAAACCTAGGGATTGAAAGAACATTTTTAGCTAAATATCTTGATGATTGAAAGAATATCTCCAATCGAAAAGCCACTCAACTATCCAACCTTCTGATTTCCTTCGGCATAAATGTCTCCAAATGAAAGAGAACCATTAGGTTATAAAGCCGAACACCTTTGGCTCAAGCACCTTGTAATCAATTGAAGACAATCTACTATACTTCGATCTTCGCTTAGTATAATTCTTCGGAGAAACGAGAAAAGTTATGTAATGGTTGAAATTCTACGGTTCAAAAATTTTAGTGCTAAGGACAAATAAAACATAAAAAACCCTTCATTTCATTAAAATATGAAACTCTGACTTGGGGGGGCTAATGTTTCGTAATGAAATAATTATGGTCCACCTAGATTCCATGTCGCTGCAAAAGGGGTCATAGCGCTTGCCCATGTATCCTTGACCATTACAGTTGAGCGAAAGATACATTGACCGTTGAGGCTTCTCTAAGGAAATGAGTATGCGGAACCTTAATACTGGGTTAAAATCATGATTAGAAGGCTTTCAATGCGGAACCTTAATACTGGGTTAAAATCATGATTAGAAGGCTTTCGATTAAGGGCATCGGATAAAGATAGAAACCTTAGTGCGATTTTGACAAAATCAACTTGGGCTTTAGTTTACTAAGCCCTTGCATGCAAATATTGAAATTCTGGACAAGTGTCGAGAAAGCACAAATATCCATAAGTTTTGAAATGAGACTTGATCATGACTTTCAACATAACGATGAAGAATGTTAACTCACATAAATGATTATACTATTATTAAAATTGCATAAAAAGGGAATCATTGCACAATGGAAAAAAGGGGTTAAAATCTTATATCTAACTTTCACTCTCAAAATCCAAAAGTTTGAAAGGTTCTGTTCCATTCTAAAAACGTACCTCGGATTGAAACAACGTATGGGTCGGACATCTTGAAAATTGAAATAATATCTCTAATCAAGAAATAATTTCCAATAAAAAAAACGTCGGAATCTCCATCTCTTTTAACTATGAAAATTGGCTTCAAAAACAAACCCAAAATCCTCAAAAAGAGAAACTCTGTTGGCTTTAAAAGTGTCATCCCTTTTTTGAGGTCAATGCACTTATTTAGAGTCATTAATTCGACTTTTTTTCCCTAAGGGTCCGTTTAATTGCAATTGTGGAAAATTGGTTGAAATAAAATGATTTTCAGGAAAAATAATTGTCTAGAAAATATTTGGCAGGGAATTATTAATTAACCTCCCGTTTGGGCCACCTTATTTTCTCATTAAAATGAAAAATATGACCGTTATCCATCATATCGACATTTAAATTCAAATTTTCCATCTCTTGTGTGAGCCCCAATAACGGCTATATTTTTCATTCTCATTCTACAAAAAGGTGGCTCAAACAAGGTTAAGTGTGTTTGACTAGTATAATTTTCCACTCGAAATTTTTTTAAATTTTCTATTCGTTTGGCTTTGTTTTATGTGGAAAGTGTCTATTAAAGTGATAATTTTTTCCACAATTGGTTATAAAATTTGTTTCCATTACCAAAAAGTAAAAAAAAAAAAAAGGAAAAAAAAATGTTTCCTAAAAAATCATTTTTTAATCAAAATTTAGTGTTCGTTTGACTTTGTTTTACATGAAAATTGTCCATTAAAGTGAAAAAAATTTACCATTACGTATGACATTTATTTCCATTGCCAAAAAAAAAAAAAAAATCAGCAATCTGGAAAACAGTTTTCCCACCAAAAAAGTGGGAAAACATTTTCAGCCAAAAGAAAGAAAATGGACGCGTGAGGTGGCGGCTAGGAAAAAATTTCCCTTCGAAAAAAGTGGCTGTCAAAAGCAAGAAAATGGAATTTTCCATAGAAAAGATGCGCTGTCAAACACAGCCTAAATTTTTCAAGTGTAATTAGGGAAGATATTGAGATCATCAAATGGTCTCTCCAAGAATTTTTGTATCTATTGCTCCATGTTCCCTTCATTTTGACTTTTTCCTTCAATATTTTTGGAGCTTGCTAACTGGATTCTCAGCATAGTAATTGCTAATGACTTCACAGAAGTAAGGATATAGGCAAACAACTCTCCATAGACATAGATAAAAAGAGGTCGGCCAGATATGAGGTAGAAAAGGCCTCGTTATCTAATTTAGAAGTGATTTTATAATTGCTACACCAAATCAACAAAAAAATCCAGCCACGAAAACTCCCCCAAGAGAAGTGCTCAACAGAAAATTAAAAAAAGATTTTGATTAGTCTCCGACCAGAACTATATTCACCCTAACAACTTTCACACTGGGAATATCTTCTTCTATACTTCTATTACCTGCTTGCCTTTGATAACTCTCTCTACTTTCCCCACCTGTTTACCTTTATCAATTACTTGGATTGTAGGCGTAGCTTCTTAAAATCTCTTAAAAAGCTTTTCTTGAATTTTTTCAATGTTTCCACTCGATAGCCTGTCGCAGAAACAAAAGAAATAAGTCAACTCTTTGGGTGAGATAGATCACAAGATTTAATTGAATAAAATGTTTGATGATTGTTTATTCACATCCATGGTTTTAAATAAGCCAAGTTCAATTCTACTGAATTATAGCCAAAACGCTGCAACGACTAGTAAATAACAGAAATTAAATAGCAAGAATGGATAAAGATGCCATAGAATCCAAAACTAAATGCTAAAAGACTCTCGTACAGCTAAATTTTGGACCCATTCTGCTGCTGACCAACTTGGACTCTTCTTCTGTTAATCAACTTGGACCTGTTCTTTTGCTAACAATTATTCTACAGTCTTGGGGTTTGGCCCTGGTGTTCTTCCTGAACGACGCTGCTGCGTAACACCAGCAAGGATGTGGATGAGTTTCACTTTTTCCAGACACGTTAAATACTTCTTTCTCATCCTGAACTATTAGTGTCAAAAAATTCGTTGGCAAATCAATAAGAGCATCAGATGAAGCCAATAAGGGTTGATCCAAGATAATAGAAATTCATGAATCCTCTGGCATGTCTAGAACCACGAAGTCAACACGAAATAAGCTAATTTTCACTCTCATCACTGCATCTTCCACTACCCTACGGCTTTTTAATTGCTTTGTCTACCAGCTAAATAGTGATTTTTGTATGTTTGATTTACCAATTTTCAATCGCCTAAAAATGGATGGGTTTTGGTACATGTACATCAGGGTTTACGTCTTGGTATACATAATGCCCAAGTGAAATGTAAACTCTGATCGACATGTAGAATAATTCAAAAATTGAAAAAGTCATCAGATTGATACTAGCACCTGGATCGTATAGTGCAATGTTGATCTCTAAACTACAAATGATGATTGGTGTCACGACCTCAAATTTTGGGATTATTTTTTATTTTTCTATTATATATATATAAAGCATTTATGCAAAATCTCAATCTATTCAAATGAACAAAGAATTGCTTGATTATTGCACTAAGGAAATTAAGGATTTACTTGATAAAGGGTTAATCCGACCAAGTAAATCTCCTTGGAGCTGTTTAATATTTTATGTCAATAATTCCGCTGAGATTGAGCGAGGTGCTCCTCATTTAATCATCAATTATAAAGCAAAGTTCTTCAGTTGATGATATATCCATTATCTCAAAAGAAAGACATTCTGAACAAATTATTCAAAGCAGTTATCTTCTCAAAATTTGATATGAAGTCGGGATTCTAGCAGATTCAAATTAAGGAAGAAGATAGATGCAAAACGACATTCAATGTTCCTTTCGGTCAATATGAATGAAATGATATGTCATTCGGTCTTAAAAATGTCCCTTCTGAATTTTAAAAAATTATGAATGATATTTTCAATCATTTTCAAAATTTCATTATTGTTCACATTGATGATGTTCTCATATTCTCTGAAAGTATAAAATAGTATTTCAAATATATCAATACATTATTCATGTTATCAAAAAGAATGGCTTAGCAGTTTCTACTAAGAAAGCTGTTTTATGTCAAACAAAAATTAGGTTTCTAGAACATAACATTTATTTAGGAATCTTAACTCCTATTCAAAGAAGTTTTGATTTTACGAATAAATTTTCAGATGAAATTTTAGACAAACACAGTCTAAAAAGATCTTTAGGCTGTGTCAATTATGAGAGTTGCTTTATTAAAGAGATATGGATCCTATGTGCTCCTCTTTACAAATGACTACAAAAGAAATCAGTCACATGGAGTCATGAGCATACTTTAACTGTACAAAAAGTCAAAAGTATACCCTACCTGTCTATCCTAGACCTCACTGCTTTAATTATTGTTAAAACCAACGTTTGATATTGATTTTGGTGGTGTCTTAAAGCAAATTGCAAAAGAGTCATGTCAAAAACAACTAGTTAGATTCCATTCTGGAGTATGGACTGACCCTCAAAGAAACTATTCAACTATCAAAAAAGAAAATTTTTCAATTGTTCTATTTATTTCCAAGATGATTTAATTAACAAAAAGTTTCTTTTAAAAGCAGACAGTAAAGTTTCAAAAGACATTTTGCAAACATATGTGAAAAACAATGTTTCCAAGAAAATTTTCGCAAGATGGCAAACTATCCTATCTTACTTTGATTTTGAAATTCTATATATACAAGGAACATCGAACTTTCTTACAGACTTCCTTACTAAAGAGTTTCTACAGAGTAAAATTGAGATAAGAAAATGATGGAATCTTCTTCTTCCTCAAAGAAGAACAAGAAAAAAATCTTCAATTCTTATTCTTTCAATAGAAACTTATATTCAAATTTCCTTTCAAGAAACAAAAAATGCAGGACATAGTTCCTCAACTTCACAAAAAACTACACTAGTCTCAAAAACCCCATTTTTTCAAACACGTCAAAAATAAGAAAACCTCTAAAGAAAAGCCTTCAAATTATTCTGAAAAATTACAGATATCAATCCCCCTCTAGCTTTTCATTATTTCACCAAATTTATTCAAATCCCTGTTTTTGAAACGGAAAACATCATGGATTGAGATTTTAGAAAAATCAATATAATTTTTCTTTTGGAGGTTTTGAGTGTGAATTATTATGGTCGATCCTGATTTAATAAGGATTGATTTATAATAAGCTTCGTTCTTTTTTTATGTTTTTTGGCATGAAAATGGAAATTTGTTGGGAAAAGGTTATGAAGACATTCTTCAAGGGAAAAATATCTATGGATCCATGATGTTTCCATTTCAAAAAAGGGATTTTGAATAGATTTGGTGAAATAATGAAAAGCTTGAGGGGGATTGATATTTGATAATTTTCCAGATCCAATTTGAATAACTTTTTTATAATTTGAAGGCTTTTCTTCAGAGGTTTCTTATTTTGATGTGTTTGTAAAAATGAGGTTTCTGAGGCTAATGTAGTTTTTGGAGAAGTCGAGGAGCTATGTCCTACATTTTTTTGTTTCTTGAATGGAATTTTGAATATAATCTTCTATTGAAAGAATGGGAAATGAAATTTTTTTCTTTTTCTTCTTTGAGGAAGAAGAAGATTCCATCACTCACTTCTCTCAGTTTTACTCTGCAGAAACCCTCTAGTAAGGAAATCTGCAAGAAAGTTTGCTTTTTCTTGTATGTCTATGAATTTCAAAATCAAAGCAAGATATGATAGCTTTCCATCTTGCGAAAATTTGCTTGGAAACAAGGTTTTTAACCTTTTTTTGCAAAACGTCTTTTGAAACTTTACAGTCTATTTTTAAAAGAAACTTTTTGTTAATTAAATCATCTTGAAATTGTGAAATAAATAGAAAAATTGATAAAATTTCCTTTGTGATAGTTGAATAATTTCTTTGATGCCAGTCCAAACTCCGGAATGGAATCTAACTAGCTGTTCTTGACAAGACTCTTTTGGAATTTGCTTTAAGACACCACCAAAATCAATATCAAACGCATCGATCTAAACAATAATTGAAGTAGTGGGGTCTAGGATAGACATGCAAGGTATACTTTTGATAGCACTTTTGACTTTTTGTATAATTAAAGTA
This sequence comes from Fraxinus americana, assembly GCA_035079005.1. Lineage (NCBI taxonomy): Eukaryota > Viridiplantae > Streptophyta > Magnoliopsida > Lamiales > Oleaceae > Fraxinus > Fraxinus americana. The sequence continues at coordinate 19,064,049 of CM068707.1, read as the reverse complement.
TGTTCGCGACTCCATGGAATCGGATTCTTTTGTAGTCTTTTGAAAAGATGAGCACATAGAGTCCTAATCTCTTTAATAAAGTCACCCACATAATTGACAAAACCTAAAAATTTTTGTAAACTATTTTTTCTAAAATTTCATCTGAAAATTTATCTGTAAAATCAAGACTTCTTTGCATAGGAGTTAAGATTCCTAAATGAATCTTATATCCTAGTAACCTAATGCTTATTCGATAAAAAACAATTTTCTTAGCAGAAACTGCTAAGCCATTCTTTTTTATAACATGAATGAATGTATTTGATATGTTTGAAATGATGCTCTATACTTTTATAGAATATGAGAACATCATCAATGTAAACAATAATGAGATTTTGAAAAGCATTGAAATTATGATTCATAATTTTTTGAAATTCAGAAGGGGCATTTTTTTTAGACTGAATGACATAACATTCCATTTATATTGGCCAAAAGAAATATTGAGTGCTATTTTGTATCTATCTTTTTCTTTAATTTGAATTTGCCAGAATCTTGACTTCATATCAAATTTTGAGAAGATAACTATTTTGAATAATGTGTTCAAAATGTCTTTCTTTTGAGGTAATGGATATATTATCCATTGAAGAGATTTATTGAGGAGTTTATATTGGTGACTAAACGAAGAGCACCTCGCTCAATCTCCGTAGAATTATTGACATAAAATACCGAACAACTCCAAGGAGATTTACTTGGTCGGATTAACCTTTTATCAAGTAAATCCTTGATTTCCTTAGTGCAATGATCAAACAATTCTTTGTTCATTTGAATAGGTCAAGATTTTGTAGAAATGCTTGATTCACGGAAATCAAGAGTATAAGGAAGATGAATGATTCTTACTATCCAAAAAAGCATTTGGAATAGTTGAACATATCTCATTCTCAATACATTTTTGAAAAGGATAATTTTTTTCAATAATTGAAGTATGTTTTAACTGTTCCTCAATTGTTTGAAATTTAATTTCTTCTTTTAAACATTGAATATGTTTTTTCTTGAAATTAATATTATTGATAATTTTTGAAAGAGATGCTTCTTTAAAAGTATTAACATTTTTGTAAGAATGAAGATTTGTAAATCTGAAAATCATATCCCTTTTGAATCAGCTTGAAATGGATAAATTTTAACGATAAAAAAAGTTCCAAGAATTAATTCTTGTCCAATTCTTTGACTAAATAAAATATATTTTTGAAACAGATATTTAAATTACAGACATGAGCTTTTGAAAGTTTATACTGAATATTAAGCTTCTTACCACTGGCACCATAAAGTCGTTCAATGGTTTTTTCGAAGTATTTTGTAGGGATCAATCATTCCCTAATACAGTTTTGATCTGCACCAGAATCAATTAAAACTCTAGTATGAAATTTGAATTCTTTATTGACTACAATAGTCATATTACAATACCATTTCTAAAATTGAATATTAGAAGTTTTTGAAGTTTGAGAAGCAATCTTTTCTTTGTCAGAAGAGCCAAAGTCAGTAATGGTTTTATTCTCTTGTTTAGTTTTTAAAATAACAACTTACATTCTTACATCTTTCATTTGATTTTTAAGAGTAGAAATTTGAGATTTCATTAGATTAATTTCTGATCTCAAATCAGAACTAGATGATTTTGAGGATTCAGCTTTGAACTGATTCATTATGCTTTGCATACTGTATGGTTTAACTAAAGATTTTGATGGTAAAAGAGAACTGAACTTTTTCTTAAGTTGAGGGTTAACAATCTTCTCAACTATCTCTTAAATAAGTTCTTCTTCTTATTTGGTAAGAACATTTATGGTTTTACAATCACAAATATCTTTACATTGACTTGAAGAGAAAGATACTGTAACAACCCGACCTCGCGTCGGAATCGTTACAAAAAATGGCGCTGGCGGTGCTTGGGAAATTAGTGGAGCTTGAGGTGCTGGAGGTATTAGGGACGTCCAAAAGTCCCGAACCGAACCGGACCGAACCGAACCCGAACCGAACCGAATCGAACCGAACGGTTCTTCATAAATTAAATACCCGAACGGGTACCCGAATCGAGTTTCGGTCGGGTCTCGGGTCTAGACCAAAAATCGAAGAACCGAATAAGAACCGAAACTAAATAATTTTTTTATTTTTTATATTGAATTAATTAAATTATTTTATTTTTTTATATACAAATTAGCAAGTTAATTAAATAAATCAATTATTTCATAATTTTAATTTGAAAACCCAAATCATTTTTAAAATCCATTAGCTCATTTTAATTTGAAGTAAATGAATATACTTTATGTAGTTTTGCAGTAATATTAATATCTACTTTTTAGTATTTGTATGCATTGAATTAATCTTATTGGACAACTAGTTATTTATATGTTTTTGAATTGAGCTACGTTAATTTGTAAAAGTTACGAATGAAATGTCATTAGTTGTACTTATGTAGTGTTGCTGTAAATATTAAAAAATTGATTATGGTACGGAACCGAACCGAACCGAACGAAATTGAACCTGAACGGTTCCATAATTATATTTGGACCCGACGGGTCCATTTATTAAATACCCGAAAGTTTTGGGTCGGTTCGGGTCTCTGCAGAACCGAACCAAACCGACCCACGGACAGCCCTAGGAGGTATAGCCTGAGTAGCTAAGGCCTGTCTCAACTCATTAATAAATACAATGACAAACACTGCAGGAGCATTCGTCAAGCCAAAAGGCATCACCGGTATACCCAATTGCACCGCCTATTCCGACGGTAGAACAATTTCGTAGATATCAACCCCCTACCTTTGATGGTGGAAAAGTCCCTCTGGCAGTTGACGAGTGGTTGCGTAATATAGAGAAGATCTTCCGTCACATCACTTGTCCAGAAAATCAAAAAGTATTATGTGCTGAGTTCATGCTAACTGGAAGAGCTGTCCATTGGTGGGAATCCGCATCACGCACCACCCGTACTGAGGAGGAGCAACGTAATCTAACTTGGATTCAGTTCAAGACGGAGCTAACCGAAAAGTTTTTCCCACAGGCTTTGCGAGACTATAAGGAGGCGGAATTTTTAAGACTAGTACAGGGAGATATGGAAATCTCTGAGTATGAGAGCAAGTTCGAGGAATTATCCCGATATGCCCCACATCTTGTAAGTACTGAACTCATGAAGGCAAAACGTTACGAGAGAGGCCTGCGTCCAGAGATCAGGGAGATTGTGAGTTCACATGATCTCACCACTTTTCAAGCTGTGGTAAAAAAAGCTCAGATAGTGACCTACTCGGGTGTGAAGTTGGTAAATCAGGGACAACACAATAACTTTAGAAAAAGAAAATGGCAGGATAAGAAGAAGAATAATGGACAATTTAAGAAACAGACACTTGCAGGCGAGACGAGCAATCATATACCCCCGTGTCCTAAGTGTAACAAGTGCACCTTCTTTTCCGGAAGTCCATCATTAGAAACTCTACAGTTAAGCGTGCTTAACTTGGAGCAATTCTATGATGGGTGACCCCCTGGGAAGTTTTCTTGGGGAGCGTGCGAGTGAGGACAAAGTATGCTGGAAAGACCCATGTTGGTACAGTGGGGACAGTACTTGTCGATCTAACGGTCGGGACAGCCCGTTAAGTGGGACCAGGGTCGTTACAACCGAAGAGAACAGTACGTAAGATAACGGCTCCGGTGAGAGGCCGGGTCGTTACAAAAAAATGCGCGTTTTTTTTTGTAACGACCCGACCTCTCACCGGAGCTGTTATCTTACGTACTGTCCGCTATGGGGTGGGCTTCTGCCTACTTATTCCCTCACGGCTTTCTGACGCGTCCCCCAGGATTCGAACCCAAGACCTCCATCATATGAGAGACTTAAGTTGAATCCTGTACCAATTGGGCAACTTGCCCAATTGGTACAGGATTCAACTTAAGTCTCCCATATGATGGAGGTCTTGGGTTCGAATCACTTGCTCAATTGGTACCAGGATTTAACTTAAGTCTCTCATATGATGGAGATCTTGGGTTCGAATCCTGGGGGACGCGTCAGAAAGCCATGAGGGGTAAGATGGGCCTAAACTCTCCCGAATCGGACAGTACGTAAGATAACGGCTCCGGTGAAAGGTCGGGTCGTTACAAAAAATGCGCGTTTTATTATGGAGGTCAAAGATTACTTTAACATGATCGTCAGGGAATACAATAATTTGATCTAGGATTTTACTAGTATGAAAAGGGATAGGATTTTGAGCATTTTCGAAATGATTGATCCAAGGTACCATTGGAACGATGACAAGTCCGGGGAAAGATCCATTGATAGTTGACGAAGGACCGATGACTCGATCGAGGGTAAAATGAGTGCAAGAAGCGATGGCATTGCTTGTTCAAGCTACAGTTGGCAATATGGCGATCGTGATGAAAAATAGAGCAAGTTCCATGTTGGGGTCGAGGCCGGGATCGGGATGGATGAACTTGATTCAAGCAGCTGAAGATGGAAGCCAAAAGTTCCACTATGCGATTGCATAGTAAAACTAAGCATGCAGTCACATGCATTTAACCCGAGACCAAATTGAAGCTGAAGGCTTTGCCAATGCGACCACATAGGATAAGCCTATGCGATCGCATAGGGTTAAATCTGCCAGAAGATTTCTTTTTTTGCGAAATTTCTATAATTGCTAAAATTCTATGTTTAGTCAATCTCTTACCTTATTTATGAGATTATGCACGTTTTTACCTAGTTTCTAAGGTTTAGTATAAATGCCAAAAACTTTCATTGTATTAGGACTTTTGACAATTTATCATTGAGAGGTTATTTCTTTTCTTGTTCTTCCTTGAACAACAAATCGAACTTATCACGATCTAAATCTTGTGGTATTCAGATTATCGGATCATGGGTTCTTCATTGTGTAGTCAATTCGTTGGGTTTTTTGGTTTACTTCATTGGGTTCAAGTCCAAAACCGAATCTAATTGGCGTTCTTGGGTTCCGCATCAATCTAACTCTCAATTTCATAGTCACCGTTGCTACAAGATTCACATCAGTTGGTATCAGAGCTTTGGCTCCAATTCTATCAGGTTGTATAATTTATTTTCTTATTGAGTCAGTAAATTTCATATTTTCTGTAATTTCTTCGTGTTCTTGAGTCGTTCTTCGTTTTCAATTCCTAGATATATAATTTTCTTGTTGGTAGTATAATCTTGTGTTATAAAAAAAAGTTACTGTTCACGTACGGTACTGTTCATCCGTACAAAAAAATATTTTTGAGGTTTGTTTGATTGATTTACCACTAACATTCTACAAACTTAGAATCATCAATTTGTTCTTATCATCCAATTTGAGTCAAATTTATAGTCAAAACTCTCTTATATTTTCTCATTGTCACCAAATTTGTTCTTGTGTTTTACCATTGTCATTCTAAAATTTATATACTCCTCTTGAGTCACTATCATCTACACATTCAGTTTTTGAAGTCTCAAGTTTGATCCGATGAGTTCATTGTTATCTGTAGAAGCACTTGGTGAAAGCATTGAGTGGTAAAAGGCAAATGGTGAGATTATTAGAGGGTAAAAGCCAATTGAGTGATTCCAAGTGAAAATTGGTGAGGCAGAAATTGAGAGAATGTCAGATATGGAAAGCTCAAATTCCAGTAGGAACGGTAACCAGACCAGATTGCAAGATGATAGGATGGATATGTTTGATCGGTTGTTAATGGATATGGAAGCAAGGATGGAGCAATTGAATCCTTCGATATTAAATCTTAGTAAGGAACAACCAGCGGATGTACCTCACGATAGGAGGGCGGGTAGGTGAGTTCCTAGGATGGATGAACATGAGATCGGTAGTGAATGGGGTGAAGATGAGTATGAAATGGATGAGATGGAACGAAGGAGGTATAGAGGCGATATGTTTGAATGACGTGGTAGAAATAATCATAGAGGTGAAACTGATAGTAATTTGGGTAATGTAAAAGTGACAATTCCGCAATTTAAGGGTAGGAGTGATCCCGAGGCATATTTAGAATGGGAGAAAAAGGTGGAGTTGATTTTTGATTGCCATAGTTATTCGGAGGATAAGAAGGTGAAGATTGCGGTCCTGGAATTCAATGATTACGCCATCACTTGATGGGATCAAGTGGTTACTTCATGGCATCGGAATCGAGAGAGGTCTATAAATACGTGGGATGAATTGAAGGCAGTGATGAGAAAATGATTTGTACCTGTCATTACTATAGGGAGCTCCATCAAAAACTATAGTGTTTGTATCAGGGGTCGAAGAGTTTAGAAGATTATCATAAGGAGATGGAGATTTTGATGATTAGGACAAATGTAGAGGAAGATCAAGAAGCTACCATGGCTAGGTTCTTGAATGGGTTGAATAACGAGATAGCTAATGTGGTGGAGTTACAACATTATGTGGAGTTGAAAGATATGTTGCATGTAGCCATAAAAGTGAAAAGCCAGTTGAAGAGGAAGGGGACCGCGAGGTAGCCGGTGAACACTTCATCTTCTAACCCAAACTGAAAGTCCAATGGGAAAGTAATAAGGTGAATGAAGCAGTAGCTAAAGGAAGCACAGAAATGCAGAGGGAAAATGAAGAAAGTGCTAGCAAAACTGTACCCAAAATGGAGTCACAGCATCAAGGAGTAGGGACATAAAATGTTTTCGGAGTTTGGGAATGAAGCACATTGCTTCTCAGTGTCCTAACAAAAGGGTAATGATTCTACAGGATGATGGAAAGGTGGTGAGTGAAAGTGAAGAAGAGCGTGACGATATACCAGCGTCGGAGGAGGTTGATGGAGAGGAAAAATGGAATTCGCTGTTGGTGAGTTGCTGGTCACAATGAGAGCTCTTAACACTCAAGTCAAGGTGGATGATACTAAATAACAGCGAGAAAATATATTTCATACCCGATGTCACGTCCACGATAAGGTATATAGTCTAATCATTGATAGTGGAAGTTGCACAAATGTAGCTAGCACGACCTTAGTTGAAAAATTGGGTTTAGTACTGTTTAAACACCCTAGGCCTTATAAATTACAATGGTTAAATGAGAGTGAAGAGGTTAGGGTGAATAAACGGGTGATGATTTATTTTTCAATTGGGAGTTATAGTGACAAGGTTGTATGTGATGTGGTGCCTATACAAGCGGGTCATATTTTGTTGGGAAGGCCATGGCAGTATGATAGGAGAGTTACGCATGATGGGTAGAGGAACCAGTATAGCTTTGTCAATGAGGGGAGGTCTATTACTCTTGCGCCATTAACACCGGCACAAGTTTATGAAGACCAAGTTAAATTGAGGAATGAGAAAGAGAGAGGAGTAAGAGAGTTGGCAAAAAAGAGAGAAAATTGCTAGGTGGCCAAGAGTAGGGTAAATAGAGAGAGGCCACATGAGAAGAGAGAAAATAGTGAGCTGGTAAGTAAGAGAGAAAATAACGAGGTGGTTGAGAGGGGAAAAAGGAGAGAGGTGCTACAAGTGAGGAGAGAAAAAAAGCCAGTTGAGAGGAGAGAAAAGCTGAAAGCAAACTTCTTTGTAAGGGAAAATGAATTAAAAAAGGCTATGATTGATAAAAGTCAAATGTTGTTGTTGGTATACAAAGAGTCCCTCCTTAACTTCGAGAAATCTCACATACCTTTCCCCAGTTTGGTTAAGTCCTTGTTGCAAGAGTTTGAAGATGTGTTTCCAGAAGACATGCCAAGTGGACTACCACAAATTCGAGGTATTGAGCACCAAATTGACTTTATACCTGGAGCTGTCATTCCAAACCGACCAATCTATCGAAGCAATCACGAAGAGACAAAAGAGTTTCAAAGGTAAGTGGAGGAGTTGATGAGCAGAGGTTACATGAGGGAGGGCATGAGCCCATGTGAAGTACCTGTCCTAATGGTGCCAAAGAAGGATGGCACTTGGAGGATGTGCGTGAACTGCAGGGCTATCAACAATATAACGGTAAAGTATCGTTATCCTATACCTAGGCTAGATGAGTTACATGGTGATTGTATTTTTAGTAAGATTGACCTTAAAATTGGGTACCATCAAATTCGTATGCGGGAGGGTGATGAATGGAAAATGGCATTTTAAACTAAATATGGATTGTATGAGTGGTTGGTTATGCCGTTTGGTCTCACTAATGCACCAAGCACCTTTATGCGATTGATAAACCATGTTTTGCGTGCTTTTATAGGAAAATTTGTTGTAGTTTAGTTTGATGACATCCTAATCTATAGTAAGACTCTAGATGAACATTTGGAACATTTAAGTTGTGTGTTTGTAGTGTTAAGGAAATAACAATTGAACGCTAATTTTAAAAAGTGTACTTTTTGTATGGAAAATATTGTCTTTCTAGGATTTGTGGTTGGGGCTAATGGGTAGAAGTGGATGAAGAAAAAATTAAAGTTATAAAAGATTGCCCAACACCTAAGAGCATAACTGAAGTTAGGAGTTTCCCTGTATTGGCTAATTTTTATAGTCGGTTTGTAAAGGATTTTAGTACAATCACTACACCACTCATTGAAATTGTTAAGAAGAGTGTAGGTTTTCATTGGGACAATGCACAAGAACATGCATTTAATACTATCAAGGATAAGTTATGTAAGGCACCCATTTTGCCATTACCTAACTTTGAAAAACATTTGAGATTGAGTATGATGCATCAAGAATAGGTATTGGAGCAGTGTTGATGCAGGATCATAGGCCTATAACATATTTCAATGAAAAGCTGAATGGGACTGCTTTGAACTATCCTACATACGACAAGGAGTTGTACTCATTTGTTCGAGCATTGGAGACTTGGTAGCACTACCTGTGATCTAAGGAGTTCGTGATATACACTTATCACGGGTCGTTGACGCACTTGTTGGGTCAAGGTAAATTGATCAAACGGCACGCGAGGTGCATGGAATTTATAGAGTCATTTTCCTACGTCATCTGGTATAAACAAGGTATGGAAAATGTGGTTGCGGATGCGTTATCTCGAAGGTATATGCTTCTAAATTCTTTAAGTGCACATTTACTTGGCTTTGAACACATTAAAGGCATGTATGTGAGTGATCTTGATTTCTCTAGCATTTATGAATCATGCAATAGGGGGGCTATCGATAAATTTTATAAGTATGAGGGATATTTGTTTAGGAAAATAAGTTGTGTATTCCAAACTGTTCTATTCGTGAATTTTTGGTAAGGGAAGCACACGGTGGGGGTTTAAAGGGATATTTTGGGGTACAAAAGACTTTAGACATGACAGGGGAACATTTTTATTGGCCTAAAATGAGAAGTGATGTAGAACGCGTTTGTGGGAAATGTATAACTTGTAAACAGGCTAAGTCTAAAGTTTTACCTCATAGATTGTTGGTGTGCAGTCGTACGCATCCAAAAATAGTCCTTAAACCTCTAAAACTAATGTAGTAATGGAAGTAAGGGTCGATCCCACGAAAAGTGTGTAATTCAATAATTTATGCTTCGTATAACGATTGGGGGTTTTGTTTATAACGAAATCAATCTTATAACAAATAACAAAGTAAATTAACGATTTGTATTAAATCAATGAAACGAGTCTTGATCAAAGTCAACTTCCACCATTGGAGATTTATAACCATTCATCAATCCACAAAGAATAATCAATCCACATTCACAATATTCATCGTTGGAATAAATTCCTATTTCTCCTTAATTTTAGTTAATCAGAAACCAGCGTTCTAATTAACCCTAATTATCAAATAATCTCAGACCAGCGCTAAAGATTCAATTTAATAACAGCTTTAAATAATAGAAAAATCGATGAACTAGATAATACAAGCACCAGCGGTTACATTCAATCTATTTAAACATTCTTCTTAAGATTCAATAACATCTATCGCAGAAAATTATTAAATCCTAGTGCTTCACAAGTTAAATGATTCAAACAATTATGGATTTGAGATTTAACTTAGTTATAGATTGTAATATATGAAAAACTAATAGATCTCTTAGCAATCAAACATGACAATCATAAAATTATGCATAGAAGAATATTCAATACTGAAAATATAAATTAAACAATGAAAATAGGTGGATCTCACAGTTATAATGTGTTCCAAGGCTTCGGTATCCTTCAATCAAGCAGCAAGAGTTAGTTACACATGACAGATCTAAGAAAAATAGAGAGAAAATAGGTTGGAGGCGTTCTGGTACGTTCTAGGGTTTTAAAATATGTATTTATAGTTGTTTCCATAGGTAGCTGACTTAAATTAGGAAACCAGAATTTTCGTATCGGAAATGAACCATGCGGCCTATTCTTTAGAGGCTTGCGGCCGCAAGGAATAAATGGTCTCAGCCTTCAAACTCTCGGTAATGGTCTATGTGGCCGCATGGTTTTACGAAATTTACTCTGAACAGCTTTCAGTGTTTTGGTCGTATCTTCTTTTCCTAATATCCGATTGAGGAGATTCAAGATGCATTGCAAAGATAACTCAAAGGGATACAACTTTTATTCAGATATAATCTTCCAATTCGATCGTTTTCCATGTCGAAAATGGGTCTCAATATGAGGCTGAAAATCGGTGTATAACTTTTCGATTGGAAATTGATGTGTGATCATACTTTGACGATATTTCATCCATTTGACGTCTTCTTTCAACCAACTGGCTCTCAAATCTTCATTGTTTGGTTTGACACAACTTTTGTGTATTTGCACGCTAGTCCTTGAACTTTCATTTCCTTTCACTTTGGTCCATTTTCACATATTTCTTCCAAATTACGCTATATCCATCAACTTGCCACCTAAACCAAAATATGAGAATATTAAGTATATTTAGGCATAAAATAGTCATATGAGTGCATTACATAAAGATGTAAAATGTGTATTTTACATTCCTATCAAATTCCCCCACACTTAGCTTTTGCTCGTTCTCGGGCAAAACTTAAATTTAATTCTCCAAATACACCAAGTCGTAATGCCAAGAACATAGAACCATCAAACTTTTTCAAAACACATAAAATATCATGAATAAACATTCCACACAACTCATAATCAATTAGCAAGCATTTTCATATAAAGATGAAGTAAACTAAACATGTAGACCATCACGGATATAAGCACTCAACTCTCGTGTTTAAAAGGGTAAGTGTTTCGCTCAAATTCATTCCAATTGAGATGTTCTACCATATGCTTGCATATCTTCTCATTCGTCACCACTTAGACCACATGCTTTACAAGAATCATAAGGCATTTTCAAAGGTTGTAATGTGGCTTATGGTCAAGGTGGGAAATATTTGGGTATGTGACTCAAGAGCCATTGAAACTAGTGGAGTAAAGATAAATAGACTTAGCTCAAATATATATATAAGACATGTAAATCAACCACTCCACATAATAGCTTCATCATTTTATTTTTATTTTTTTGCATCTATCCCACACAAATCGAACTCTTTCTTGAGATGTAGGAAGAGTTATGAATATAAATCTTTTCCACATTAAAATCACTCTCCTTCATCACTTATTTTCTTTTTCTTTCTTTTTTTTTTTTTCTTTTTTTTCTTCTTCTTCTTGTGTTTTTCTTGCACAATGTAAACTCCAAATTATACACCAATACTGGAACTCCATGAATTGACATAGAAAATTTGTTCCGATTCACCAATAATGGCACTACCATAAATCTTGATACCCCCACACTTATTTTTTTACATATTCACACTTCTCATGACATTCAACAATACTCCACTAGTTCTAAGGCTTGGGTAAAGATATTATTTTTCCAGTTTAAAGCTTGTAATGTGAGTTTATACAAAGAAATGACAATAAAGCTCAAAGGGGCTCAACAATGGAAAATTCAATAACGGGGTCGGCTATTTGGCTAAGGTGGCTAATTTATGTAACAAAGATGGCCTTAATCATGTTCGTGCATGCATGTGTCAATGTGATCTTGAAGAGAATCAAGGCAAGTTCTAGAGAGACAAAATCATGGAAGAATATCACACATGAAAAAAATAATAAGACTGTTATGGATGTATCAGTCTAAAGGCTAAAAAATCTCACCGACTTTTTGTCTACAAAATTTAGTCACCACCATTCTCAAAGAAAATAACTCCACTAATCAACTCTAAGTTGGAGGATTATTCATTCAATCATATTATGAGTTCTTTAAAAGCCTAATTAATTCAGCAAATAGCATACACAACCCAAAACAATCATTTAACTCTCAATTCATTTTCTTGAAAAATCATGCAAAAATTTTTAAAATTTTTGGAATTTAAACTCAATCTAAATGTAACCTAAATCTAAATCTCATCCCCCACACTTAAAACTTACATTGTCCCCAATGTAAGGTGAAATGCAAAGAAAAAGATAAAGATAACTAAAATATGAATGCTAAAAACAAAAAAATAAAAATAAAAATAAAAAGATAAAGGAACGAACTCCCCTTGGGTTGCCTCCCAAGCAGCGCCTTTGTTTATTGTCTTTGGCTCGACTTATTGCTTTTTCCTTCACCCGGCATAGAATGGGTCTTCTAGATCCAATTGTGTCACGTCCTCCACCTGAAGACCTTCATAGAAAGGTTTGAGCCTATGACCATTCACCTTGAATAGCTTTGAGGTTTCCAAACTTTGAACTTCTACCGCACCATGAGGAAAGACATTAGTAATAACAAAAGGTCCAATCCAACGGGAATGCAATTTACCTGGAAACAGACGAAGCTGCGATTGGTATAGGAGGACTTTTTGACCTACTTCAAATTCCTTCCTAGAGATCATCTTGTCATGGAAAGCTTTCGTCTTCTCCTTGTAAATTCTTGCACTCTCGTAGGTATCATTGCGAATTTCCTCTAGCTCTTGAAGTTGCAACTTTCTGTGTTCTCCACTCTCATCCATCTTCATGTTGAAACTCTTGACTGCCCAATAAGCTTTGTGTTCTAACTCCACTGGAAGGTGACATGGTTTTCCAAACACTAACAGGTAGGGTGACATACCGATGGGTGTCTTGTAGGCAGTTTTGTATGCCCATAAAGCCTCATCCAAGCGCAAGCTCCAATCTCTTCTATTTGGGCAGACCGTTTTCTCAATGATGGATTTGATTTCCCCATTTGACACCTCCGCCTGACCATTAGTTTGTGGATGATATGCAGTTGACACCTTGTGGGTGACATGGTATTTTCTCAATAGAGCTTCCACAGTTCGATTACAAAAATGAGTGCCTCGATCGCTGATGAGGGCTCTCAGGATCCCAAACCTGGAGAATATATTAGACTTGATAAAATCAGCAACAACTTTAGAATCATCAGTCCTGGTGGCTTTGGCTTCCACCCATTTCGAAACATAATCCACAGCAAGCAAAATATAAGTAAAACCGAAAGATACAGGAAATGGTCCCATGAAATCAATGCCCCAAACATCAAAGATTTCACAAACAAGTATGGCAGTTTGTGACATTTCAGTCTTTTGAGATATATTACCTGTTTTTTGACAGTTCTCGCATGACTTACAAAAGGAGTAGGCGTCGCGAAATAATGATGGACAATAGAAACCACATTCAAGCACTTTTCTTGTTGTCCTTTTTACTCCAAAATGCCCTCCACAAGCATAAGAGTGACAGAAGGTGAGGATGAAAGTAATCTCATTTTCAGGAACACACCTTCTAATCACTTGATCTGCACAATGCTTCCACAAGTATGGATCATCCCATACACAATATTTTGCATCACTCTTTAGCTTATCTCTTCGAACCCTAGACAAATTAGAAGGTAAAGTGTTAACAATCAAAAAGTTTACAGTATCTGTATACCATGGTAGTGTTGTGCTTGTAGAAAATAATTGCTCATCAGGAAATGTTTCCCGCAATTGGAGTTCGGTATCCATGTTAGTTAAACGGCTCAGATGATCTGCAACACTATTTTCTGTTCCTTTTTTGTCTTTGATTTCCAGGTTGAATTCACTCAGGAGAAGTATCCATCGTATTAGTCTTGGTTTTGCCTCTTTCTTTGTCATCAAGTGACGTAGAGCTGCATGATCAGAATAAATAATCACTTTAGTACAAAGTAAATACGGGCGGAATTTTTCTAAAGCGAAAACAATAGCCAAGAGTTCTTTTTCAGTTGTGGTGTAATTTCTGTGGGCATCATTTAGAGTTTTGGACGCATAATAAATGGCATGAGATGCTTTTCTAGTTCTTTGACCTAACACTGCTCCAACTGCAAAGTTGTTTGCATCACACATGATTTTAAATGGAAAGTTCCAATCAGGAGGTTGAATGATTGGTGCAGAAGTCAACAGTTCTTTCAACTTATCAAATGCCATTTTGCATGCTTCGTCAAATTCAAAAGCCACATCCCCGGCAACGGCGCCAAATTTGGTGTGCTAGATCATCAATTACATCGATAGAATACACAACATTATCATCAACAGGAAATTTCATGGCATCATAGATATTAAATGTAATCACCTCACCATCAAATTCCATGGTCAATATACCACTATGAACATCAATTTTAGCTTTGGATGTTTTTAAGAATGGTCTTCCTAACAAGATAGGGCTAGTTTGATCACTGTTTTCCATATCAAGCACATAAAAGTCAGCAGGAAAAACTAAATCATTAACTTGTACGAGGACATCCTCAATCACACCCTTTAGGTAGGCATTTGATCTATCAGCTAATTGAATTACCACACCAGTTTTATTCAAGGGAGCAAGTTTCAAAGAAGTATAAATGGAATACGGCATGACATTTATAGAGGCTCCTAAGTCTAACATGGCTTTCTCAAATCCAGTGTTACCAATCATGCAAGGGATAGTAAACATACCTGGGTCTTTGCATTTTGTAGGAAGTTTCCTTTGAATGACTGCAGATACGTTTTCTCCAACTTTCACCTTTTCACACCCCTTCAGTTTCTGCTTTCTCTTAATAGTACACAATTCTTTTAAAAATTTAGCATAACCGGGTATTTGTTTAATAGCATCCAACAAGGGAATGTCCACCTCACATTTTCGAAAAGTTTCATAAAGCTTCCTATTTGGATCATTTTTCCTAGATTCTACCAAAGCCTGAGGGAATGGGGCTACTGGTTTATAGTCAGATAGTGGAGGAAACTTACGTTTTGGTGCATCATCCTCAGTGGGGTTATTCTTTTTCACAGTGATGTCCATGTCGTTCTCCTTGTCTTGTTCTAACGATGTAGGAACTTCATTTACTGGGGTTTCCACTTCCTTGTCATTCCTCAATATAATTGCACTTGCGTTCTCCCTTGGGTTTACCATTGTTTGAGAGGGTAGCTTTCCCGAACTTTGTGATTCTAGCCGACTAACAGCGCTAGCCATTTGACCCATTTGATTTTCCAAACATTGAATGCTAGCCTTGGTCTCCTGTTGAAATTGTAAAGTGTTAGTTGCAAGAGATTTAACAATATCTTCTAAAGACATTTCATAGTTAGAGGATTGACCATGTTGTTGTCTAGGCGGGTATGGTTGCCTATATTGTTGAAATTTTGGACGATTTTGAGCAACATGTTGATTTGATTGTGAACTTCCATAGCTAAGATTGGGATGATCCCTCCATCCTGGGTTGTATGTCTTCGAAAAAGGATCATAATTCCTTTGTGGTTGTCCAGGGAAGCTACCCGCTGCATTAACTTGTTCTGTGGGTTCTTCTTGAAGAGTTGGACATGCATCAGTTGGATGTCCCATTACTGAACAAATTTCGCAAACCTTCGCTGTCTGCACATTACCTGTGGCCATTTGACAAACAAGAGTAGTTAGATTCGCTATTTGTTGTTCAATGGATGAGACATTTACCTCGTTAACTTGTCTAGAAGGGGGGGGTTAAATCTAGCGCCAAATTGTTGAGAATTGGCTGCCATGTTTGCAATTAAATTCCTCGCTCCTTCGGGAGTTTTATCAACCAAAGCTCCTCCACTTGCGGCCTCAATCATGCTCCTTTCTGTGGGTTGAAAACTTTCATAGAAGTATTGGATGAGAAGTTGCTCACTGATTTGATGATGGGGACAATTTGCACACAATTTCTTGAATCGCTCCCAATACTCATGTAGAGATTCCCTGTGATCTTGTCTGACACCACAAATTTCTTTCCTAATATTTGCTGCCCTCGAAGCTGGAAAGTATTTTTCCAAGAACAACCTCTTCATCCCATCCCAAGTGGTAATGCTTCCCGATGGTAGATAATAGAGCCAATCATTAGCCGAATCCTTTAGAGAAAATGGAAAGGCTCTCAACTTAATCTGTTCTTCAGTAATTCCCGTAGGTTTCATACTTGTGCAGACCACATGAAACTCCTTCAGATGTTTATGAGGATTTTCACCTGCAAGACCATGAAAAGTGGGCAGAAGGTGTATTAATCCCGATTTAAGCTCAAATGTAGTAGTAGCATCTATAATAGGAAAAGTTATGCATAAAGGTTGTTGATTCAATGTAGGTGCTGCAAGCTCATTCAAAGTCCTATTTTCGGCCATGGTTCCTTCTCCTTCAAACTCAAAATCACTTGCAAATGGGATGTTGGGATTGAGATTGCTTTCTTCAAGATTATGTCGTATGTCACTCCTTAACCTGCACAAAGTTCTCTCAATTTCTGGATCGTACTGCAAATCACTTTGATTAGAAGAATGAGTTGTGTACATAAACAAAAAGAACAAATAGAAAATAAATTAAGGAAACTAGATTAAGGAAAACAAAATAAATTTCTATGCTAAAATTCCTAAAAACAATAAAAGCCTAAAAGTCCTAGAAAATTACGATTTTTTTTTTTTAGAAAACGAAACAAATAACTAAAGAAGCACAAAAATAAATTAGCACCACTCTCCGGCAACGGCGCCAAAATTTGGTGTGCTGTCGTAGGCACCCAAAAATAGTTCTTAAAGCTCTAAAACTAATGTAGTAATGGAAGTAAAGGTCGATCCCATGAAGAGTGTGTAATTCAATAATTTATGCTTCGTATAACGATTGGGGGGTTTTGTTTATAACGAAATCAATCTTATAAGAAATAACAAAGTAAATTAACGAGTTATATTAAATCAATGAAACAAGTCTTGATCAAAGTCAACTTCCACCATTGGAGATTTATAACCATTCATCAATCCACAAAGAATAATCAATCCACATTCACAATATTCATCGTTGGAATAAATTCCTATTTCTCCTTAATTTTAGTTAATCAGAAACCAGCATTCTAATTAACCCTAATTATCAAATAATCTCAGACCAGCGCTAAAGATTCAATTTAATAACAGTTTTAAATAATAGAAAAATCGATGAACTAGATAATACAAGCACCAGCGGTTGCATTCAATCTATTTAAACATTCTTCTTAAGATTCAATAACATCTATCGCAGAAAATTATTAAATCCTAGTGCTTCACAAGTTAAATGATTCAAACAATTACGGATTTGAGATTTAACTTAGCTATAGATTGCAATATATGAAAAACTAATAGATCTCTTAGCAATCAAACATGACAATCATAAAATTATGCATAGAAGAATATTCAATACTGAAAATATAAATTAAACAATGAAAATAGGTGGATCTCACAGTTATAATGTGTTCCAAGGCTTCGATATCCTTCAATCAAGTACCAAGAGTTAGTTACACATGATAGATCTAAGAAAAATAGAGAGAAAATAGGTTGGAGGCGTTCTGGTACGTTCTAGGGTTTTAAAATATGTATTTATAGTTGTTTCCATATGTAGTTGACTTAAATTAGGAAACCAGAATTTTCGTATTAGAAATGAACCATGCGGCCGCATGGTTTAGAGGCTTGCGGCCGCAAGGAACAAATGAACTCAGCCTTCAAACTCTCGGTAATGGTCTATGCGGCCGCATGGAATTAAAGGCTTGCTGCCGCATGGTTTTACGAAATTTCCTCCGAACAGCTTTCAGTGTTTTGGTCGTATCTTCTTTTCCCGATATCCGATTGAGGAAATTCAAGATGCGGTAGAAAGATAACTCAAAGGGCTATAACTTTTATTCGTATATGATCTTCCAATTCGATCGTTTTCCATGTCAAAAATGGGTCTCAATATGAGGCTGAAAATCGGTGTATAACTTTTCGATTGGAAATTGATGTGTGATCATACTTTGACGATATTTCATCCATTTGACGTCTTCTTTCAACCAACTGGCTCTCAAATCTTCATTGTTTGGTTTGACACAACTTTTGTGTATTTGCACGCTAGTCCTTGAACTTTCATTTCCTTTCACTTTGGTCCATTTTCACATATTTCTTCCAAATTACGCTATATCCATCAACTTGCCACCTAAACCAAAATATGAGAATACTAAGTACATTTAGACATAAAATAGTCATATGAGTGTATTAAATAAAGATATAAAATGTGTTTTTTACATTCCTATCAATTGTATACTCATTTGCCTACACCTAGTGAACTTTGGGTGGATATTTCAAAGGATTTTGTGTTCGGTTTACCTAGGACAAAAAGGGTTCGAGATTTAATTTTTGTTGTGGTGGATAGGTTTAGTAAAATGACTCACTTTATACTATGTCACAAAACCAATGATGCCACCAATATTGCAGATTTGTTCTTTAGGGAAATAGTACGTTTGCATGGGGTCCCTAGGAGCATAGTGTCAAATCGAGATGTTAAGTTTTTGAGTCATTTTTGGCGTGTTTTGTGGAATAAGTTAGGCACTAAATTGTTGTTTTCTACTACTGTCATCCACAAACCGATGGGCAAACTTAAGTAGTTCATAGAACCATGACTCAGTTGCTTCGTACAGTAATCAATAAGAACTTGAAAAGTTGGGATGAGTGTTTACCTCTTATTGAATTTGCTTATAATAGAGCTGTACACTCTACTACTTCTTTTTCACCGTTTAAAGTTGTTTATGGGTTTAATCTACTAACACCTTTGGATTTGTTGCCTTTGCCTGTAAATGAACGAGGTAACTTGGATGGTAAGTGAAAAGCTGAGTTGGTAAAGTCACTGTATGAGAAGGTCAGGATGCAAATTGAAGAGAAGAGTAAGCTCGTAGCAATGAAAGCAAACAAAGGTAGAAGGCATGTGACATTTGAATTAGGGGATTGAGTTTGGGAGCATTTCAGAAAAGAGGGCTTTCCGGACCAGGGGAAGTCAAAGTTACAACCGCGTGGGGATGGTCCATTCCATGTCATCGAGAGGATCAATGATAATGCCTACAAAGTGGATCTCCCAAGTGAGTATAATGCTTCAGCTACATTTAATGTTGCTGATCTATCTATGTTTGATGCAGGTACAGATTAGAGGATGAGTCTTTCGAAGAGGGAGTGGATGATATGATCCAAGGTACCGTTGGAACGATGACAAGTCCGGGAAAAGATCCATTTATAGTTGACGAAGGACCGATGACTCGATCGAGGGAAAAACGAGTACAATAAGCAATGTTATTGCTTGTTCAAGCTATGGTTGGCGATATGGCAATCGTGATGAAGAATGGAGCAAGGTTTTTCTTTTTTTTTTTTTTTTTTGTGGAAGGAGGGCGGTACCTCCGAAATTTTATTAATATGTCCTCACTTGTGGCGGAAGAATACCGTGGTTACAAATGATATCAACAAAATCAATAAGTAAGGAAGTACTACTTCCTTAACAGTGAAAGTAAAGAATAAAAAGAAAGTAGTAAAAAATGAGTACTACTTCCCTTACAAAAAGAACAAGTTAAAGCAAAAATAAAAGTAAAAGCAAAATATAAATACCTACACTCTAGTGTTGGGCAACCATACCTGTCAATCTGAACAAGTGCCCTGATATGTCGTGGTAGGTTGGCTGGTCCATATTTCTAGTATCTAAGATGATGCCAACCCTCGGTAGGAAGTGCATCTGCAACTTGGTTCCCCTCTCTAAAGATGTGGGAGATCATATCTCTATCAAATGAAACAATATCTGCAATCGTCTGAGTATCCCCTGGATAGGCCACGGTCCGCCACCTCTGGTGATGCAGTGAATGGTAATATTTGAATATACCTCAACCCAAATATCTGACAAATCAAGATCTCTAGCCAATAGTATCCCATTACGAATAGCCCTAAGTTCCGCCTCTAATATCATACATTGTCCATATGAAGCTGAGAAAGCCCTGATACAATTTCCTACGTAGTCCCTGATGATGCCTCCCCGCTTGCAAACCATCATTGACACAACCATCGGTGTTGATCATGACAGATCCAGATGATGGAGAGCGCGCCAAACCATGATAGGGGAAGGAGGTGGGGGAAGAGTCAAAGAAATACCAAAAAGTATAGTAAGCTGCACATCATTACGCCAATGTAACGGTAAAATAGTCCACTAATATGAAGGAAGGATACCATACGGTAAACTCTCCAGATAATACATCTCGAGCTCATACGTATGGTCATGTACTTTGCATTATTCCTCTCAGTCCAAAGAAACTAGAAAATCAACAGAAGAATAATGATGCGAATGTGTCCGGTCCTTGCAAACTTTCCAGAATACCTCCATTTCAGAAATCTCTGTCTGACACTCTCTCCGTACTCATGGTGTAACGACCTGGGTCCCACTTAACGGGCTGTCCCAGTCATTAGATCGACGATGCGCTGTCCCCACTATACCAACATGAGTCTTTTTAGCATATTTTGTCCTCACTCGCACGCTCCCCGAGAAAACTTTTCAGGGGGTCACACATCATAAAATTGCTTCAAACCAAGCACGCTTAACTGTGGTGTTTTTAATGATGGACTTCCGGAAAAGAAGGTGCACCTTGTTAGTATGAGTAGTACCTATCAAATCTTTTACACTTTCCTGTGTGGGTATTACAATATCACCCCGTTAGACTCGCGACGTACTCGTCGCGCTTGACCCATCTGGGGATTCGTTGCCAGGCGTTGGGATTCTAGAGGTGGCTCCTACAGGTTCAAGAGGTAGCTCTCGCCTTTGACGTAACACTTTGTCCCGCATAGCACTTAGTTCCGAATTTTCGGGTGGCAACTGAGCTCTGATACTATTTGTAATGACCCGAGTCCCACTTAACGGGCTGTCCCGGCCGTTAGATCGATGACGTATTGTCCCCACTGTACCAACATGGGTCTTTTCAGCATGCTTTGTCCTCACTCGCAGGCTCCCCGAGAAAACTTCCCAGGGGGTCACTCATCATAGAATTGCTCCAAGCCAAGCACGCTTAACTGTGGAGTTTCTAACGATGGACTTCTAAAAAAGAAGGTGCACCTTATTGGTATGAGTAGTACCTATCAAATCTTTTTAAGCTTTCCTAGTCTTGGTATTACAATAATATTGTAATACCACACTAGGAAAATTTAAAAGATTTGATAGGTACTACTCATACCAACAATGCGCACCTTCTTTTCCGGAAGTCCATCTTTAGAAACTCCACAATTAAGTGTGCTTGGCTTGGAGCAATTCTATGATGGGTAACCCCCTGGGAAGTTTTCTCGGGGAGCGTGCGAGTGAGGATAAATCATGCTAAAAAGATTCATGTTGGTACAGTGGGGACAGTACGTCGTCAATCTAACGGTCGGGATAGCCCGTTAAGTGGGACCCAGGTCGTTACAAATGGTATTAGAGCCCGGTTGCCGGCGAAAATCGGGAACTGAGTGCTATACGGGACAAAGTGCTACGCCATAGGACGGGAGCCACCTCTTGAAACCGTAGGAGCTACCTCTAGAATCCCAACGCCTGGCAACAGATCCGCAGATGGATCAAGCGCGACGAGAACGTCACGAGTCTAACAAGGGGTGATTGTAATACCAACAAGGTGCACCTTCTTTTTAGGAAGTTCATCGTTAGAAACTCTACAGTTAAGCGTACTTGGCTTGGAGCAATTCTATGATAAGTGACCCCTTGAGAAGTTTTGTCGGGGAGCGTACGAGTGAGGACAAAGTATGTTGAAAAGACCCATGTTGGTACAGTGGAGACAGTACGTCATCGATCTAACGGCCGGGACAGCCCGTTAAGTGGGACTCGGGTCGTTACACATGGTAATCTGAAATAAAGCCCCAAAATGTTGCCAAACATGATCTGAAATACTGCTACCAATAAAAATATGAGTGATGGTCTCAATCTTAGAATGGAGCAAGTTCCATGTTGGGGTTGAGGCCGGAATCGGGATGGATGAACTTGATTTAAGCAGTTGAAGACAGAGGCCAAAAGTTCCACTATGCGACCGCATAGTGAAACTAAGAATGCGGTTGCATGCATGTAATCCAAGACCAAATTGAAACTGAAGGCTTGGCCTATGTGACCGCATAGGATAAGCCTCTGCGATCGCATAGGGTTAAAATCTGCCAGAAGATTTCTTTTTTCGTGAATTTTTCATAATTGCTAGAATTCTATGTTTAGTCAATCTCTTACCTTATTTATGAGATTATACACGTTTTTACCTAGTTTCTAGGGTTTGGTAGAAATACCAGAAACTTTCATTGTATTAGGACTTTCGACAATTTATCATTGAGTGGCTATTGTTTTCCTTGTTCTTCTTTGAACAATCAATCGAACTTATCAAGATCTAAATCTTGTGACATTCAATTTAAATCTTGTGACGTTCAATCAATAGTTGTGGGTTTCATAGTCACAGTTGCTACGGGGTTCGTATCACGAAATCTCATTCTAGTCCTCTAGATTGAAGATTCCAATGTATTTTCTTAGGAATCATAATATTTGAATGAAGAGGATTAACCTCTACTAAAAGACTTTCATATCTTGGAGAAGATCGAAGAGCACGTATGTTGAGTTGAATGCTCATAAACTTGTAATACATTCTATATATTAAAGCAAAAGCTTTTGAACGATTATCAATACCAAAGTTCTTGGTTTGAATATGAAGGTTAAGAGCATTAAGAATAGTTCCATCTTGATGACTAATTGAAAAATTTAGATAATAATTTGAAGATATTGGACCACTTTCGAGATTAGACTCAAGTATGGACAACAATGAATGCTCAAACCTTGAAGTCTCTTATCTCTTGTCTACCTTTGGAATAGTCCAATTTTGAAGTTTAAAAATAATCTAACCCAACATAATATCGGAATTAAACAAATAAAGTTTAGCAACATTGAGAAATTTGACTGAATGTGATTAGTTTCCAAATTTTTGCACAATTATTGATGAATTATTGTACAAGAAATTGGAATTTTATTCTTCCAGTTTTGCTTTCTGTCCGTCCCTATGCGTAATCTCCTATTTTCAACCTCTGACCAATAATCTATCTCAGAATGCATGTGTATACATCTACCTCAGCCGCCCTTGTGTATGCCCAAAAAAAGGAGTCTAATTGGTATTTTTATTCTTCAAATTCAGCCGCCAATCATATTGGGAAAGAAAAGTGGACTAAAAGTACACATCTAAAAAGTTATACTCGCTATTTGTCTAGGAAACAGAACAGTCTCTTTCAAGATTTTCTTCATTCAAGAAAATCGAAGATACTGGATTTAGTACATTCAAATTTGTGCGACCTGTGAAGATGAGAACACTTGTCAGCTCTAGTTACATTGTAACTTTATAGATGATCATTCAAGGAAGTTAGGGATTTATACCCCGAAAGCAACATAATAAGTGTTGACCGTGTTTAAGTAATTATAGGCCATAGTTGAGAGACAAATTGGGAAGAAGCTAAGGTGCACATAGAAAAATAAAGGGGAGAGTATTTTGATCCTTTTGATGAATATTGCAGACAACAGGGCATCAAAAGACAATTTCAAAAACTCATTGATTGAATGGCATAGTTGAAAAGATGAATAGAACAATGGTTGAGATAGTAAGGTGTTTACTTTTCCTAAGCCTAGTTGCCAAGATTCTTTTGGAATGAGGCGCTAAGAATGGCCGTACATGTGTTGAATCTTATACTTTATGTTTCTTACAATATGATATATCAGATAAAATTTGGATTGGTAAGGATATTTCCTATGATTAGTTGTGTGTGTGTTTGGGTGTAAAGCATCTGTGAATGTTCCTAAAGATGAGAGGTCCAAGCTTGATGTGAAAACACGGAAGTGTGTATTCCTTAGTTATAGTCAAGCTGAGTTTGGATACAAATTTTATGACCTAGTAGAGAAACAAAGATGTTGTGATTGTTGAAGATCAAATGATTCAGGATATTGATAAAGTAGAGAAATATGTACCTCAATTCTAGAGCTCCATTCTTTCACTCTCCATCGCCTTTTTCAAATTGCCGGGGGCATACGCAATCCCCATTCTTTATTCTTTAGAAAATTTCTTCGAGCAAACCTAGACTTCCTAAACGAATGCTGGCAAGACCACCAAATATAAAAGCTGCAAATGGTTATAGTTTGATTGATTTGAATCCGATTCATTTGAAGAGTTTTCAAACTGAAGTTAATAATTATGTTCAGGATGGCCACATGGAATAAGTGATGTTGATGCTACCTTGCAGGTTCAGACACATGATGAGACCGACGAGCAGTTGATAGTGCCAAAGATTTCACCAGAGGTTCAACTCATGAGGTTTACGAGAGATTGATATCCTTCCACGTGGTATTTAACATAGCAGTATGTGTTATTTATTGATGGGAAGAGCTTGAGAATTGTGCAGAAGTCATGGAAGAAGAACATAAGACAAAATGGGTTGAAACTATATGAAATCATTGCATGATAACCACATCTTCATGTTAGTAAAGCTATCTACGGGTGAAGAAGCTTTGAAGAACAAGTTGATCTATAAGGTAAAATAAAATGAGTTCACTTCACAACCAAGATATAAAGCTATATTGGTTGTAAAAGGATTTGGTAAGAGAAAGTGCATTGATTTTGACAAAATCGTTTCTCCACTTGTAAATATGTCATCTAGTCGTATTGTTCTTGACTTAGCAGCTAATATTGAGTTAGAAGTTGATCATATGGATGCCAAAACTACCTTCCTTCATGGTGATTTGGAAGATGCGATTTATATGAATCAGTCAGAAGGTTTCAAAGTGAAGGGAACACATATTATGTATGCAAGCTAAAGAAAAATCTTTATGGTCTAAAGTAAGCATCGAGACAGTGATACAAGAAGTTTAAGTCTATTATGGGATAAACTACAAGAAAACAACTTTTAATCACTGTCTATTTCTTTCTAATGATATTTTATTATATTATTTCTCTACGTTGATAATATGTTGATTGTTGGCAGGATTTAAGAATTGACATATTGAAGAAGCAGTTGCCTAAGTATTTTGCTATAATGGATTTAAGGTCAAAAAAGAAAATCATTGCTATAAGAATCAGTCATGACAAGAGTATTAAGAAGTTGTATTTGTCACTGGATGAGTAAATTAAGAAAGTGATTGACAGGTTCAGTATGGACAATCTAAAGTGGTTATCTCTCCTCTTTCTACCATCTTCATATTGAGTATTAAGTAATGTCCTTCTACAGATAAGGAAAAAAAGACATGAAAATAGTTCCTTACACCTCAATAGTAAGAAGTTTGATGTATTTGATGGTCTAAACAAAGACCAAATATATAGTCCATATAGTTGGTATAATTAGCCATTAAATATCAAATTCAGGAAGAGAGCATTGGAATGTAGTTAAGTGAATTAGAGGTATCTTCAAGGTGCTTCAAGTTTGAGAATTGGTTTTGGAATGAACAACCATTGTTAGATGGCTATATAGATGCAAATTTGGTAAGAGATGTAGAGATATGCAGATTTGGTAAGAGGTGTAGATGCTCATAAGTATACATAGAATTATTTGATTACTTTTATAGGTGGGACTATAACTTGGCAATCGAGACTTCAGAGTGTATTGTCCTTTGTCCAATGGATGTAGAGCTTATTGCAACTACATAGGTGACTAAAGAGTTGCTATGGGCAAAGAAGTTCATGAGAAAACTTGGTTTCAAGCAACAAAGGCATGTGTTGTTTTGTAATAGCCAGAGTGTTATTCATCTTGCTAGAAAATTCAGTTTTTATGCAAAATCGAAGCGTATCGATGCACAATACCATTGGATCATGGATACATTGAATGATAAGTTGCTAGAGTTTGATAAAATTCACACCGATCATAATAGTTCTAATACATTGACGAAAACACTACTAAAGAAGCTTAAAAACTATTGTTCGAATGTCAGGATAGAGAATTTCTCCCCATAGGTTAGAGATTTGTTGGGGTTATTTCCTTCTATGTGAAGGAAAGTCCAAGTTTGGGTCTTTTACTATAGTCGAAAGTCTGCTAGGGTTTTAACCATAAGGATGTGTTTATATATAAGAAGATATAGGGAAAAGAACCATAGCCGTTTTTTTTCCCAAAAGAGGGGAAAAAAGATTTTTTATGTGGCCAATTTCATCAAAACTCTGATTCAGAATTGTATGTGGGGCTTGAGTTGCAATTTGGAGGAGAGGTTCACAAGACATGAAGCTACAATCTACACGGTGGAGATCAATTTTTGAGCTCGGGAATAGTGATTCGTATGCATGAACAATAATTGCGGTATATTGATATATTTTTCCTATTTCGTCTTATATTGATGAGATTTTCGTTATCTTGATGAATATACGTTTTAGCCTCTAATTGTTATTAGAAAAGACTTTGTACACCTATTATTTGGTTGATAGTGACGGTTTTGACTAGACTAGGTCACATGATTTTTATTTCTCACACTAGGAAAGTTTTTCACATGAAAAATTGCTTGTGTTCTTGGTGTAGAAGGGTGCTTTATTTATTTGCTTACAAGGAAAATAATTATTTTATTGTGTATCTTCTTGTCGTATCTCTCCCAACAATTTCTTAGGGCCCGTTTGATTCTCATTATTATAGAATGAGAATAAAAAATATAGTCGTTATTGGGCTCCACACAAGAGATATAAATTCAAAATTGATAGTTTGATGTGATGGATAACGGTCGTATTTTTCATTTTTATGGATGTTCGAGAAATAAACGGGGGGCTTAATTCTTCTATTGATGTGGTTGCTCAAGAAGTTCTTATTTCCCTCAATTATTGGTCTTTTATCATATAGATTTGAAGCAATTTGATGCATAAGATATAATTTTTATTGATTGAGGAGAGCTAAGGGCGTGGGAGGTTGTAGATTCACATTAATATAGTAAGAATTTAGGAGGGTTTCACTTTATATTATTCATATCAAAATATCAAATATTCAGAAGTCTGATATTGTTTGATATTACTTTTACGGGTTAATTTCTTTCTAGATGAGTTTATTCCATGTAATTGGATTCGCTTGAAGGTGGGGTATCAAGTTTTGATGTATTTTTGCTGGTTTTCACCGTCGATTTTTTGAATTTACTGTAATTGTGAGCGATGACTACCAAGACCGATAGACTTAGTGATGGGTGGCCGATATTCATGAAATTGTGGAATTTTATTTTAGAGAGTGGTAATAAGTTCCACCATTATTATTTGAAGTTTAAATTGTAGAGATGGTGGTAATGATAGAGGTAGGGATGGGTGGATGAGATAGTTGGATATGATTACAATTCATTTGTTGTTAGCTGTGAGAGAGTAAGAAAATCAAACAATAAAAATGAGTGGACGACGACAAAGACGACAACGACGATAGATATGGATGTAGTGGACTTTACCTAAACTCAAGTAGATTCATAAGGCTTGAAAATTAATTGCCTTTTACAACCTTAGATGTAAAATCTATTATAGCAACAAACCTTGCTTCTTGGCATAAACTTTGTAGGGTGTAAAATAGTGTTGCAATTGCTTCCAAATCAATCTGTTAATCTTACATTGTTATTAAGCCCTTTTTGAGCCCCATTTATTTTCCCACCAAAATACATTCTTAAATAGTAATTTGAACTCATTTCAACCACACATTTTTTTAATAAAATAATATTACACACAAATTCGTTTGTTTTTCTTATTTTTTAACTACACATTCTCCATTATAACACTATAGCAAAAATGTATTTTTTGAAAAAAAAAGGGGTGGGTAGGGGGGCTCAAACAACCCCTAAACATATGTTTGATGGTTATTATTATGTAAAAATAATGTTTTTAATAGTAATTTTTTAGAGAATGTATGTTTAAAAAGTGGGAAAAGATCTTGGGTTTTCGTATAAAATAATTTATTGTGTAAACAATTGATTAAAAATGAGTATGAAAATAAGTCCTTGATTGGGCTCCATTAATTCCAAAATGCATTTTTTTCAATCACATATTTTTCAATGAAATATACGTAAATTCAAATTTTTCCTTCTTTTTTAACCACATTATTCAAAAAAATACTATTACAAAATACTTTTTTTTTTTTTTTCTAATAATGGAGCTCAAATAGAGGTTAAATTGTTTTGTTTTAAGGGTGATTATATTCACACCACAATTTTTGTTAATTGTATTACATTTTTAAATATTTTTCTTATCTACTAAAGTGGT
Source organism: Fraxinus americana (assembly GCA_035079005.1). Classification (NCBI taxonomy): domain Eukaryota; kingdom Viridiplantae; phylum Streptophyta; class Magnoliopsida; order Lamiales; family Oleaceae; genus Fraxinus; species Fraxinus americana. Next base: position 19,035,801 of record CM068707.1, on the reverse strand, counting down.
CACATATATAATGACATAAATTACCCCAAATTTACACCCATATCTACCTATATTTAAAAAGTGAAGGAGTTTTCACTATTCATAGCCACTATTCCTAAGAACTATTCCTAAGCACTATTCCTAAGGAGCCGGCTCGGCTTGGCTTGGCTTGGCTCGGCTAATTTTTTTTTTTTTTGATTTTTTTTTTCTTTGCCAAGCCGAGCCGATAGAGTTTTAGCCTCGGCTCGGCTCGGCTAAGCCGTTGAACAGATTTTTTTTTTTTTTAACGTTTGATTCAATATTGTAGGTTTAATCTTGGCTCGGCTAAGCCGATGAACCGATTTTTTTTTTATTCTTTTATTTTTTACATTTGATTCAATATTTTAGGTTCTACATATGCGTTCTAATCGATTTAATTTTTTTTTAAATGTTGAAGTGCGGCCATCCTAAATATATGGTCGACTCGGCCAAGTTTTTTTATTTATTATGTTTGATTTTGATTCCAAATGACTTTATGGGTCGACTCGCCCAAAACTTTTTTTTTTCTTTTTTGTTATATAGGTCGGCTCGGGTAAGCTTTTTTTTAACGTTTGATTAAGTATTTTAAATTACGAATATTCGTTTTAAACGATTTAAAAATTTGTTTTTGATGTCAAAAATAATTTTACATTAATTGTAAAAACCCCTTCTTTTTGAGTTTGATTCAGAATTTTAAGTTAATTTCTCTTTTCTGACCCACACTCAACCCCATACTTACACCAATTTTTCCCAATTTCATTTTTCTTAAGTTTCTGCGTTTAAAAATGGTAAATTTATTGCGCCAAAAATGGATTTTTATTGAACATATCACTATAATAAATATTATTTATTCTCAACCTATTTGAATCTATTGCATATGATCATATCATTTATTTGGACTGATGTCATCAAATTTTATCATTCAATTAAAAAATTGGCATGAGAAGAAAGATAAGAAAAAAAGAGGACAAACTCAGTAGGCCGAACAACACTGATGTAGACAGTATCCACGAACTTCCTTTTATTTACGTTTGATTCAGTATTTTAAGTTACGAATATTCTTTTTAAGTTATTTAAAAATTTGTGGATGATGTCAAAAATAATTTTACATTAATTATGAAACGTAAAGTCGTGATTGTTCATTTTACGTATAATATTATTTTATTGAAAATGTTTAATTATAAATAAGAGAAAAAAAAATATACTTTAGATCAATGTGTGTAACTCTTTCCCTTTTCCTGCACTCTTCCCCCATCTCTGCACGCAACAACCCATACTCTCCTGCGAACCCCAACAGCCTCTCACCTAACACACCAAGAAAATTTTCAATTTGAAAACCTGAAATCACAAGCCAAATCGCATAATCCACCATTTTTTTTACGCGAACCGTGTGATCTATTTGTTTCTCCTTTTCGACATATTTCTCTTGGTCTTACAAGTTAAGCATGTGTTTCAACATTGAAACGATATTCTTTTCCATTTATGCTCCTTCGTTTTATTTTTATTTTTTGCTAGAGGTTGGTCTATGGAACCAAAGCTGAAGCTTCTATTGTCATTGAATTTGATGATTTTTTTTGCAGACACCTTGAGAGGTATCGGGTTTTACCAGAAAGCTCACTTGGAGATCAAGATGGCTGACGACAAAAGAGGCCATCATAACAGAGCAGGTATTTGAGAAAACAAAAGCAAAATTTCAACTGTATTTTATCCCTAACATAAGGTGTTGATCTACATGGTGGTTTTTCATAGGAATCAAAGTGGAGATTTTGGGAAATATTAAGTGGATTGATTAGTTATTTTCCTCACTTTTTTTCTTTTTTATTTTTTTTTTGGGTGGTGGGGTGATAAAATTTGCGATGAATAGGGAAGTATGTACAATTCACATTTGAAGCCCCTGATCTGAAGTCAAATATCGTCACTTTCACAGCAGTGGTTAGTGTACCAGTTTTGGCATGTGTCCCCTTCCTGTACCCCCCCCCCCCCCGCCCAATTTTTATTTTGGTCGAGATTCAGATAATTTTCGTTAATTGTGAAATATAAAGTCGTGATTGTTTCTTTTACGTGTAATATTATTTTATTGAAAACGTAAAGTCGTGATTGTTTCTTTTACGTAAAGTTGTTTTTTTTTTCTTTTTTATGTTTAGTTCGGTATTTTAAGTTACAAATTATCACTGAATTTTGAAACTTTTGTGAATTTCCTGTGAGATTTTGCCAATGCTGTGATCTTTGATGTATGCCAATGCTGTGAGATTCATCCTTAGTTTTTTTTTTTTTTTTTAAAGATCACGATATTTAGTAGCCAACTACACCACTAGCAAGTGCATTGCACGTGCATCTAACTAGTATTTATGATAAAAATCCTTACACATATTATGTACACCACGAGTAAAAATCATAAATAGGGAAGCGGACTAGTTATGCGTGCAATAGTGCAAATTCAATGCAAAAACATCTTCTTTACTTCACATTGATGATGCTCAATTTTTTTCAGAAACTAAATTTTATAAATCAATAAATGATTTGCCATGAAATGTATACAATTTCCATGCACAAAGAAGAACAAAAGCAGAAGAAATTTCTCATTGCCATGCATAAATCTCATTCAAGTTTCGATCTTTTTGAAAGATGTATTGGATTATAGAATTTCTCATTTCTGAATGATAAATTGGGTTTAGCCGAAAATCTACCTCCTTTCAATTCATCTTTTACTTTTTGATCTTTGATACTCAGGAGGAAATTTCAAATCCAAATCCAAATCAAAATCTTTGTTGTGGGTGGGTAGCCGTGAAATTGGAGAATCCTATGCAAATTAAATTTGAAAATTAATGGAGTTTTAACTATTTTATAGTGATTTTGGAAGCAAATTTTATGGCATAGGTTTGTTGGACATCAAATTGCTGTATTGCAGCAAGATTGATGGTGAAGATAATAGTATTAGCAGGGTATAATTGTCAATGCATTCACACGTGGTTTTTTGTTAATGTACACCTCAAATATGAATTTTTTGAAAATAGGACTGTCTTTGTAGTAATGTTTTCCTTTTTTTTTTTTATTTTTTATTTTTATTAAATTAGGTTTATAGTTATAAATTTGTCGTGGTATATTAGTTGAAAACATGTTATGTGAGTGTTTAGTGGGGATTAAAATTAGATTTTTAGTAGATTGTGATAGAAATTTTTGAAAAGTGTGGTTGAAAAGTTGTAAGACCCATAAAATATGTGTTTAATATTAATTGTTTGATTTTAGAGTGTGTTTGGTAGGGATTTTTTGGGGAAAAATTGATTTTTGAATAGTGATATGATGAAAAATGTGTGGTTGAAAAAGAAGAAAAAACTATTGATGTGATGAAAAATATTATTTTATTGAAGAATATGTAATTGAAAATGAGAATTGATTTATTATAAAAAATGAGAATTTGTACCGAACAGGTCTTAATTCGAAACACACGTAGCCTATAATTGTGGCGTGGAGTGTAACAAGTAAATTTTATGGATGTAATTAGTCAATCCAGACTAAATGCCCTAACTACCCTTTCAACTTGTTAAATAATCTCCTAACGTGGCATCAAAAACAGGTGCAAAAGAGTAATTTGATACCCCGCACTCCACGCGGTCTAAATATACCCCCTTCTCCTCTGACGCGCCTTTTGTTTTCATTTCCCTCTCCAGCGTTTAAAAAAAATTCTCTCTCTAAGAGGGCACTTCGCACTCTGGCCTCTCTGTCGATTTCTCCAGATAGATATACTCGATTCGCACTGAAAATATGATGAAGTTTTTTAGCAGAGGTGATTCACCGCAGACGCCGACGCCGTCGATTTCTCCATCTCTGCAAACTCCAGTTTCAGCGGCGACTAGTATGACTGCCGGGCCAGCGAGGCCGATTCGCCTCGTATACTGTGATGAAAAAGGGAGGTTTCAATTGGATCCGGAGGCGGTGGCGGTGCTTCAGCTCGTGAAGGAACCCGTTGGTGTAGTCTCCGTCTGCGGCCGTGCTCGCCAAGGCAAGAGCTTCATACTAAATCAGGTTTGTTTTAATATTAAGGAAATTTGGAGTCTTTTAAAGATTTTATTGATAGTCGAGGGTGTTGTGATGCTTTGTGTCACTGCGTAATTATTTGAGGAAGTCAGTTTACATTGACTCTTGTAATTACTTTGGCTCGAAGTTGGGTCACTTCGGAATTAGGTTCTACGGTGACAGTCCTTATAAATTACTTGGGGGGCGGAACAGTGTTTTTAAGTACAATCGAATAAGCTAGAGTGGCATGGTGTTTTATCTTATATAGTCATATAGTGGGGCTCTAAATAAAATATGCACCAATATTATCATGGGACGAGTAATAGAACAGAAAATGTAGGTTAATTGGCGTCACATATTCTCGTGGTTGCTGAAATCTGAATGAGGTAATTTTGGAACTCGTCATTGGCAAGGTGTTTTCTCAGGTCACGTTCAATGTTGGTATGGTCAGAACGTCTACGTGGTAAGTGGTTCTTGACACAAGAGATGATGGATACTTAACACACCAAATGCGCCAAAAGAAAATAGTTAAAAAGCTGAGAGAGTGGTAGAAGGGGCAGGAATTGTAGTTTACAATAAGTATTTTGTTGAAATGCTAAGGAAGTGTGTACTCTACATCGTCTTCAGAAGTTTGTCCTGGAGTTTGCAGTAGAAGGAATCCTAAAGTCTGGACAGTTTTACATTCACAAAAATTTCAATGATGCATGTTGAACCTGGAATCGATTTCTTGGTCTTCAGTTAATTTCTATAGATGTCTTCTACTGGGAGTGAACTTTCAGGATTAAGATAGATGTGTTTTTTAACTCAAATACTATTTTGGTAGCATGTGGGCACATGGATGACGTCAGTTGGCATTCCTGCTTTCTTGGTTTGCTGTACGTTTCTCCATTTGTTGCTACCTGAAGTAGGTTATTCAGTGTCAGTCATTTGCTAATAAATCGATCTTGTTTGTTGTGAGGGAATGCAGACAGTGATTTGAATTTGTAGTGTCATGCAGTGGACACTTGGGATGACGTCGGTTGGCGTTCCTGCTTTCTTGGTTTGCTGTATGTTACTCCATTTGTTGCTACCTGAAGTAGGTTATTTAGCGTCAGTCATTTGCTAATAAATCGATCTTGTTTGTTGTGAGGGAATATAGACATTGATTGTGAGGGAATGCAGACAGTGATTTGAATTTGTAGTATCATGCAGTGTTAAGAGTACCATATTAATTGTTATTCTGCTGTCTTTTGGATTATACACCATCTTTGCATTCTTCACTAGGATATTGTTATTTCCAAATTTAAAGGACATCTGTTTTTAGATATCGAGTATGAAAATGAGCTTCTCCTTACATCTATCATTGTAGCTTCTTGGACGGAATAGTGGGTTTCAAGTGGCGTCAACACACCGTCCATGTACTAAAGGTCTTTGGTTGTGGAGTGCACCACTCAGGAGAACTGCTCTTGATGGAACAGAATACAATCTCTTACTCTTAGACACAGAAGGAATTGATGCTTATGACCAAACAGTTAGATTCCTACCTTCTACATTGATGTTTATTTAAAAATTGTCCTTGTGCACTTTTTTCTTCATATATAATACACAGGTTTATATTCTTGTTACTCATGTATTGTTTAAATATCAGATCACTTCTGATTATTTCTACTGCTGTTTCTTCTTTGGGCTGTATTTTGCATCTATACACTTTACATCCACATTTGAACAGGAAATGTTTAGCATTATTCTTTGTTCTGATTATTGAATTACTACAAATTACAGTTACAATCTAGTATATTTGGACTGCATTGCCATATTTACATATCTCGTCTTATGCTTCTTGTACACTAATTTCCTTTTTCCCTTTTTTTCCTGATGTATTTTAACAGGGAACATATAGCATGCAAATTTTCTCTTTGGCAGTCCTCTTATCTAGCATGTTCATCTACAACCAGGTATGGAAGATTTTGTATGAAGCTTTTGTTTATTTCCCTAGGAGTCCGGATATATATTTTAAGCTGTTTACCTTTATCGTCCAAGACCCCATCCTTTTTTTTTTTTTTCCAATCACTATTGAAAGGGTTACTAAGTCTTTAATTCCCTAATTCAGATGGGTGGTATTGATGAGGCTGCACTGGATCGCCTCTCTCTTGTAACTGAAATGACTAAACACATTCGTGTCAGAGCCTCTGGGGGACGGAGTACAGCTTCAGAACTTGGGCAATTCTCTCCCATTTTTGTGTGGCTTCTAAGGGTAATAAGAAAATGACATCTTCCTCTATTTGTTTCCCCTTCCTAACTAGATATTGTTCTGTTTTCTTGACTATTAGGATCTCAATCAACTAGCAGTTGGTCTTCATTTATGAGCATATCCTAATATTTGAATACGTACCCGCAGGATTTTTATTTGGACTTGGTTGAAGATAATCGCAAGATCACCCCGCGTGACTACCTTGAGCTTGCTCTGAGGCCAATTCAAGGTGGCGGAAAGGATGTAGCTTCCAAGAATGAGGTTTCGCTTATTCCATTTTCGATTTGATCTGCATAGATATTGTGTGATAATCAATTACTCCTTTCAAATGGTACATGATACTGTTGGATAATTTTATGTAGCCTGTCAATAGCCCAATGTTGCATCTTTCATTTCTTCAACATATGGAAGGTCAATGGTTTTTGTGATTTCTTAACTTCTGATAAAATATTGACTAGATTCGAGAGTCCATTCGAGCTCTTTTCCCAGATAGAGAGTGCTTCCCGCTAGTTCGGCCTCTGAGCAATGAGAACGATCTCCAGCGACTCGATCAGATTCCAGTAAGTAGTTCCTTGCTGTGATGTCTCAAGACGTGATTAATAAGTTAACTATTATTTTGGTTTAAGGATGGTATCTTCTTTACTTAGTGCTTGTGTGGGAGATATTTTTTTGAAAAGTGATTTGTTTGAAGAGTATTGTTCAAAAGTAGTGAAAAGTTATGGGAAAATGTGAATGTTTTTTTGCCTGAAATGAGTGTGTAGAAAAGATATTTTCAAAAATCACTCCCACACAAGGGCTTACTCTTTTTGTGAGGGTTTCTAATTAATCTTTTATATGCAGTTGGACAAATTAAGGCCCGAGTTTAGATCCGGTTTAGATGCTTTAACAAGATTTGTTTTTGAGAGGACAAGACCCAAGCAAGTAGGGTCAACAGTGATGACAGGACCTATTTTTGCCCGTATTATTCAATCATTCCTAGATGCCATTAATAATGGTGCAGTGCCCTCAATAACCTCTTCCTGGCAGGTATATATTTTCTTCTCCTTCCACTTTTAAAGCTGAATGTCCTTTTTTGGTTAAAGTATTTGTATTGTTTTGGCTAACACTGATGGTGGTTTCACTTTATAATCACACGTCACATTTGGCATCCCTATAGTAGTAAGAAATGGATGCTGTTATGCTACTACATAGTTGCTCCACAGTTTGTTATTTATATTATACATGTATACTACTGGTCTAAGTAGTCACTGTCATGGTTTTTTTAAATGCTTCTTAAATGCAATGAAAAACTTGTAAAATTTTGGGCAGAATTAATGTTTTGCTTGTAAAATAATGATTAAATTAAATATCTAAAAAAATTCTGTATGAAATATTTTAGGTTTGATTGTTTGAGAATATGTGATTTCATTTAAATTCGTCTAATTTTGATACTACCCATGCCCTCTCGTCATCCTCTAAATGCAATAATTTCTGGAGTTTTAACGAATATGTTTTTGAACTTTTGAGTCATGGTTGTCTTTATCCTTTATCACGGTTGAAATTCTGGAAACAACACGTTCCTTAATGGCATAAGGCGTTTACACAATCAAAGTCTTCATAAGGCGTTTACACAATCAAAGTCTTCAAGGATGTCTTTAGAACAACCTAAGTTCATTTTTTTCTTAGGAGTAAGACACCAGATAGTTATGAGCCACTTATTTAGTTAAATATTTCTGAATTTCTTCAAGACAGAAAGTGCATTTTTTCACGTATCTCTTCTAGATTTATTTCTTTGTAACAGACTGTGGTCTTGTGTCACGCGTTTTCTACAATGTAAATTTATGTCGCAAGTGTACAGGGTCAAGTTTTGTAATATAATGATTGAGTTAAGAGTGTCGAACCCACAGGGATTGTAATTCAATTTCTACCAAAGTACTAGAATTGTATAACTTCTATTTTATTTAGACAAATGATGAATGGTTGAATGATTGTTTTAAACTAGTCAAAAGTAATATGTGACGACAAAATTGTAGAATATAAAATTATTAAAATGAGAAAGCCTAGGGAATGATTTCACCAACTTTCAATTATATGATTCAATGAAATCAAATTATTTCAATTAATTTTCTCATATTTAAAAGCAAGAATCTAATTGTATTTATCTCCCCACTCTCGAGTGCCGACTAGAAATTAATCATAGAATTCAATCTCAATATCTCTATTCTGAATTAAAGCCTAGAATTTATCAAAGCCTAGAATATGTGGAGTAAGTTTCATAGATTTTACACTTTCTATCGAAACCCATAAAATCTACATTGTGTCAATCTTATGATCATGTCTAAATTCCCCTATCTCGAGTGCCGGAATTGACTAGTATCTATTCATTCAATTATTGATCAGGTAATTGAAAGCATTATAATCATAACACAATTAAATATAAGTGGAAAATTTCAATTGAGGTGATTCAAGATGCTTTGGAAAGCTAACTCTTCGGGCTACAACTTTGATTCAGACATCATCCTCCAATTCGATCATTTTCTGTGTCAAAAGTGGGTCTCAATATGAAACTGAAAATCCGGAGCGAAACTTTTTCGATTAGAATTTGATGTGTGATCATATTTTGACTAAATTTGATCCCTTTGACATATTTCCTCATCCAATTTTCCCTTAGCACTCTCAAATCTTCATCGTAAGGTTCGGCACAATTTTTAAGTATTTGCACTTTAGTATCCAAACTTTGGATCTCTTACAATTTAGCCATTTTCTAAAAAATTGTCAACTTCTGCTTATTTTCTTCAATCTCATCAATCTAAATCACAACATCAAAACACTCTAAAACTTTCTTAAGGGTAACAAAATAATGCATTAAGTGGCATAAATATCATGAGTGTGGAGCACTCATCATCTTGTATATGGTTTTATTCCCGTTATATTCTTTTCTGTTGAGTTAATTAGTTATTAGTTATAATTGTCTTAAAGTTAACTCTTGTAGGAAATATATCCCAGTTGCTCCAAATGAATATTGACGCTGTAGCAGTTATTTTTATACTCTTAATTTTACGTTTTTGATTGTTGTCTTCTCTAGAGTGTTGAAGAAGCTGAGTGTCAGAGAGCATATGAATTGGCCACTGAAGTCTACATGTCTGCATTTGACCGTTCCAAGCCTCCAGAGGAAGTAAGTTTTTCATTTTTCTGTAGCTTTTACATTATGATTTATTTCCTAATTTTGGAAGTCTTATAGGCTGCACTAAGAGAGGCACATGAAAATGCGGTTCAGAGGTCGGTGACTACATTTAATGCTACTGCTGTAGGGACTGGTTCAATTAGGCAAAAGTATGAACAGCGTTTCCAGCATTTCTTAAAGAAGGCATTTGAGGTAAACATTTTCTTCCATCTTTTCCCATATTTTTGTCAAACCTGGCATATATCATCTGAACAAGCATTAGGGGCACAACTATTTCTATTGATAATCAACTTCTACTTCTTTTCTCTTTTCTGTATTCCTTTTTCCCACTCAAGTGGGTCTGTAGTGCTGCATTTTCTTTATGAGAATTGCTCTCACGATGTTGCTCTGACTATTAATACCTGGTGATGGGTTTGAGTGGTGGAAATAAAAGTTAAAATTTTTGAAAAAAAAAAAAAAAACTCCACACTGGCTGCAAGTCTTGAGCATCACTGCTGTTCATGGTATTACCACTTCAAGTGTTTCAGTAATGCCAACTTCAGAGTAAATTTCTGCCAGTAGACATTTATTCAAGAAAAGGTGTTCGGTCCATGATCTATAGTACCTTGTACTTATAACGAGGTTTATTTGGGATGTCTGGTTTAGATCTAAATAATGCTTACTTTAATCTTAAATGTTACTGGTTAATGGAAGATCATCCATAAGTGACATAAATTTGCATTGTAGAAAACATTTGGCCTCCATTTGGCTGCCAATTTATAAATAGTTTATAAATTCAGTTAAAGTCAAATATTAATTTCAACCACACTTGTAACTACTACTAATTTATTATCCACACGTTTTATAGGATCCACTAATATTTCTCTTTATAAATGATCCAAACAGAGGCTTAATGATCTTGGCCTGTGAAGTAATAGTTCAAACGCATGGCTCTCGGATTCTCACATTGTAATAAGACAATTGTGTTTAAAGCCCCATAGGAGTTAACAGTACTTCGAATTTTAATTATTATCTGCCGGGTGCAATTATTGATTTGGATTGGGTTTGATTGTAGGATATCAAGAAGGATGCTTTCAGAGAGGCTTATCTGCAATGTTCCAACACTATACTGAACATGGAAAAGGAGCTGAGATCAGCATGTCACGCGCCTGGGACAAAAATAGATGGTGTTTTCAAGGTAATCCTTCATTTCAGGAAGTTGCTTCTTTTGTGAGATGTCATTCTCTCTTTTAATATGTGTATAGATAAGTTGTAAGAGACACCAGTTTAAGAGCAAGCCTGTGTTTGGCTTGTGTACATAAATAAACACTCAAGCGTACTACTTATCCACCGGTCCTTTCCATCTATTTATAATTTAAGCTGTTTATAAACACTTCCCAGACATGTTTTTTAAGTAAATGCACTGGAAAGTAACATATCTAATGTTCTTTCAGGTTCTTGATGAGCTTTTGTCGAAATATGAAGCTACTTGTCATGGACCTGAAAAGTGGCGAAAAGTAGTCACATTTTTACAACAAAGGTCTGCATCATCTTATTTACTTTATATGGATTTGTATCTGTGGCTGTATTTAACAATATCACACTCTCCAGCTTGGAAGGTCCCCTTCTTGACCTCATCAAGAAGCAAATAGATCAGATTGGAACAGAAAAGAGTTCTCTGGCTTTAAAATGCCGTTCAATTGAAGACAAAATGATTTTGCTTAACAAACAACTGGAAGCAAGCGAGAAGTACAAGTCTGAATATTTGAATCGTTATGAAGATGCTATCAAGGACAAGAAGAAGCTTGCAGATGATTATATGAGTCGCATATCCAATTTGCAGAGCAAATGTAGTTCTCTGGAAGAAAGATGCTCAAGCTTATCAAAGACAATTGATACAGCAAGGCAGGAATCTCTGGATTGGAAAAGGAAATTTGAGCAGGTTTCATCGAAGCATAAGGCTAAGGAAGAGCAGGCCAGTGCGGAAATAACAATGCTCAGGTCCAAGAGTTCTGCTGCTGAAGCAAGGTTAGCTGCAGCTAAGGAGAAAGCTAACTCTGCTCAGGAGGAGGCAGAGGAGTGGAAACGGAAATATGATGTTGCTGTTAGAGAAGCTAAAAATGCTCTCGAGAAGGCTGCACATGTTCAAGACCGTGCAAACAATCAAGCACAAGTAAGAGAATCTGCTCTAAGGGCTGAATTCTCCAGTGCTCTTGCGGAAAAGGTGAAATCTCTCTCTCTCTCTCTCTCTCTCTCTGTGGGTGGGTGCAGGTGTTGGTACACAAATTTACCCCTTTGAGGTGGAGATCATGTTTATTTACTTTCTTGTGTGGAATGGCAGGAGAAGGAAATAAAGGATAAGACGTCTAATATTGAGCGAGCAGAGCAGCGTTTGACCACTTTGAGTTTGGAGTTGAAGGTGAGATTATGACAACTCTATTCTCTCTGGCGTGTTTATTATGCATTGCATGTAATTTTTGTCGAACCAGATGAATATGTTCCTTAGATTTGTTCTCAGGGTCCCCAATTGGTTCCAGTTCTGTAGATTTGAACAATAGTTCTTTTCATCAAGTTTCATGTTATAATTACAGTTATTGCTGACTTAATTATTAAAATTGTTTGAAACAAGGACTATTCTAGGCTCCAGGTTTGCACTTATTTCTGGAAAAGTTGCTCCCCACCCTACCCCCACTCCAAACAGACTCAAAACACCTCATCCAACACAAACCCTTGTGTCCAGCAGGTTGCATGCCATTATTTGTACCCATATTCATCCTGGCACTGACTCCACCTCCTCCATCCCCCAAAGAGGGACGTTAAATTCAACATGGTTTTTGGAATACTGTTCAGTTAATAGTAGGCTGGCTTCTACAAGAAATTTTGGCTAATTATATCTGAAATGGTATGAAGCTACATACAAGTAATGTGCTGTTGGTACTTTCAGAATTACGTAGATTTAAATGTAATAAGGATTGGCTGGTATTGTGTAATCTGGGGTACGTGTATTTAGAGTGGATTATTTGGTTTATGATAGTTTTTTGGTCCACTGCTTCCTGTACCTTCTGCAGGCTGCTGAGTCAAAGATAATGAACTATGATCTAGAAATATCAGCCTTAAAGCTCCAAATCAAGGAGTTGGGCCAGAAGTTAGAGAGTGCAAATGCTTCTGCACAATCATATGAAAGAGAAGCTAGGATGCTGGAACAGGAAAAGATTCACTTGGAGCAGAAGTACCAGGCCGAGTTTAATAGATTTGAGGAAGTACTGGACAGGTCTAAAGCAGCTGAAAGAGAGGCTAAAAGATCAACTGAGATGGCTGATAAAGCGAGAGCGGAAGCAGTCACTGCCCAGAAGGAGAAGAGTGAGATTCAACGAATAGCGATGGAAAGATTGGCACAAATTGAGAGGGCTGAGAGGCAACTTGAAAGTTTGGAGAGGCAAAAGTCCGACTTAGCTGATGAAGTAGATAGATATCGAGCTGCCGAAATGGATGCTTTGTCTAGAGTTGCGACGCTGGAGGCCAAAGTTGCAGAACGTGAAAAAGATATTGACTCGGTTTTGGAATCAAACAATCACCAGAGGAAGAATACAGTTCAGGTACTTGAACGTCTGCTGGAGAGTGAGCGTGCTGCACATGCAGAAGCAAACAACAGGGCAGAGGCCTTGTCTGTTCAGTTGCAAGTTACGCAAGGAAAGCTCGATGAACTTTCACAAGAATTAACTGCTCGTAGATTTAACGAAAAAACATTGGATAGCAAACGAAGAACCGCTTCCCATAGCAAACGTGGTAGGACAGATGACAATGAATTGGGCTTCGACTCAGTTCAGGATGCTGGAGAAAATGACAGATTAGCCAGAGGAAATAAGAGGTCGAAAAGTACAACTAGCCCTCTGAAGTTTTCCAGTCCGGAAGATGGTGGTTCTGTATTCAGAGGTGATGAACAAACTGATAGCCAACAAACCAATGCGGAGGACTATGCTAAGTTTACAGTACAGAAACTAAAGCAGGAGCTCACCAAACACAATTTTGGTGCTGAGCTTCTTCAATTGAAGAATCCCAATAAAAAGGACATTCTAGCTCTTTATGAGAAGTGTGTCCTGCAGAAGTCCTAATTTGGATCATCGATTAGTGTATAATGGGTAAAAAGTTGTTTAGTGTAGGTAGTACGCTTCTGTTTTAGTGCAGAGTTTGGATAATGGCTTGGTTTATTACTTCTTTTGAGTTCGCTTACATATGTTGTAACAAGTGACGTCCAAATATATATTTTTATTACGTAAAATACTGTTTGTGGGCTTGTGTGATTTTTGTTCAAGTTACGCTGAGGCAGGTTGATGGAACTTGTATTTGATGAATGCAGAAGAAAATTATTGCTTGTCAGTGACATGTGACCAGTGGATATTGATCTACAATTTATGCATTGTGACTTGTTAACATTAATTTGTGACCAGTTAATTTTGATATGTGACATGTTAACATTGATCTAACTTGTACAATATGATGTGTGATTTGTAAATTGTAACATGTGACAAGTTCTATTTGAGCTGTGATGAATATTAATGTGAATGCGTGAATAAATTGTGATTCATGATCACCACCGCACACCTAGCTATGCTATGCTACGATTCTTGATCTGAGCGTCGCGCTGAGTCGCGATTCGGCTCCATTTATGGGTTTATGGCTCCATTTATGGGTTTATGCCTCCATGCCTCGGTAACACTATAGGCGCAAAACAATATCAGTTATCTTAGCCGGAGCGTCGATGACAGATGACACATAAGTAGAATAGTGGAGAGAAATGGAATGAAATGAATGGTCCATTTGATTCAAGAATGGAATTTGGGTGGAAAGCAAATGAATTTTAGGGAATTGAATTATTTAGAACTTGTTTTATTGAGAATTGTCAATTAATTGTGTTTGATTGATATAATTTTTCACCTGAAAAATATTGAAATTTTGGATCTTTTGGTGTTCATTTGGTTTTGTTTTCCATGAAAAATTGTTCATTAAAGAGATAAAATTTGTTTCAATTGTAGAAAAAAAACCCCCTAGAAAAGATTTTCCCACCAAACCCATGGAAAGAACTTTTCCTCAAATACCAAGAAAATGTGGAAAATCAATGGAAAATTTAATCAATCAAATATGCAAAAATGTGAAAATGAGTTTTAATTTTCATCTTCTATGGAAAGAGCAATCAAACAGGGGCGAAATGAAATGGTTTGGAGTGGGGGTGAGGTTGGGGGCAGGGACAGATAGAAAGGGGGCGAGGGGGGCTATAGCCCCCCACCTACACCTAAATTTGTTTTAGTTAGAAAAAACAAAAAAATTTATATAAAAAAAAATCATGGGTAATTTTTTTTTACGTATTAGCCCGACCTGTAATCCGGTCCTGAATCCGTCCCTGGTTGGGGGTGGAGTGGAGTGGAGAGGGTAGATATATTTACAATATTATAATTAAAAATTAAAAAAATGATTTATCACCTGATTTGTGAATAATTAAACCTCAGCCCGCACAGTGATCTTTAAAACGCGTAATTTCCACTTTGAAAATTGAAATTCAATTGTTACAATATTGTGAAAAAAAAGAGACTAAAATCTTGTTCATTATTCTAATAATGCAGGCCAAATATGATGTAGAGATAGTACTCAAGAAAATGCTACAACCTCTTCTAGTGTTTACCATTAAAGGAGCAACTTCCACACCAACAAACAACTGAAAAATGCTTTGATTAGATAAAAAGGAATTCGCCTGCTAGAAGATGAAGATTCAACAGAAAAATCAATGCCAATAAACAGTACATTTATGTAGCAACACAAACAGAGGTTTCAATGCATTATGCATATGACTTGAAATCTTTGGTATTGGAAAACTTTGGTGGTTGATTCATTTACAGCTTTCAGACAGCATCAACTCCTCATTAGTTCTTTTACTATTACTATTTCACCTCAATTCTGCATCTGCATAACCTCGTGAGGACCCCCAAAACTTTCATCCCCGGCCCAAAGATGAACCAACTCCGTCTGTCAAGCGACACTTCGTTGATCCGAGGCATCTTCGTGGTAATAAGGTGTCAATTTGCCATCGTTTGAAGCAGTCTTGCGAAGGTTCACGGTGCCTATCTCTTGCAACATCTTGACAATACGTCTCATGGAAGGCCGGTTTATGGGCAGGGGACTCGTACAGAGAAGGCCTATATTCAGCACTTTGCTTATTTCGTCCTTGAAACAGGAATCAAGTTTTGGGTCGATTACATGGTCTAAACCCTTTTGGTCTAATATGGAACATACCCATTTCACCAGATCCTTATCGCCATACTCGGGATCAACTGGAAGTTTACCGGTCACTAACTCGAGAATAACCACACCAAAACTGTAGATGTCACTCTTCTCGTTCACCCTTGGAGTGTACGCATATTCTGTAACGGAAAGTGTGAGTTAATTAAATTGACATTAACATAAATTTATTACTAATGGAAAATGATGATAACAATAGGACCCAACCAAAGAAAAGGACCTAACAAAAGGATCCTACAATGATAGCAACTAGTGGATTTCGTTAACGAACTCATTTCAATTGCCAATGCTTATAGATTACTAATCATTTCTGGGCTCATTCTTCACCCCAGAAACTTCAGTGTCACCAACTCTAGCTAAATCTTCTGTAAAAATATCTGCAATTCTAATTATCAAAATGTAAAATTGTACATCAATAACCTACAAGCAATCAAGCAAGCTATGTACAACTAGCAAACATAAAATTTCATAGCTAACTTACAAACCTGGGGCGATATAACCACAAGACCCTGCAATGACAGACATGGATTTGGTACCCTTCCCATTCACATCAACCACCTTAGCCACACCAAAATCTGCAACCCGAGCTCCATAATCTGCATCCAACAATATATTACTCGACTTTACATCTCTGTGAACGATCGGAGGGACAGAATCATGATGCAAATACGAGAGTCCCTCAGCTGCATCCATGGCTATCTTAAACCTTATCGGCCAATCTAACAATCCACTTTTTGTGCTACGAAGCAAATCCCCTAAGCTACCATTAGGCATGTATTCGTAAACCAAAAGCTTGCATCCCCTTGTTGAACAACAACACCACAACTTAACAATATTCTTATGCCTAATCTTCCCCAAAGTATCCACCTCCGCATCAAAACCATCTTCTGGAAAATTAGCCTTCTCAATATCGCTACTCTCATCAGCCAATTTTGAACATCCCCAAAGCTTTTTCACAGCAACTGCCTCACCGTTGCTCAGAACCACCTTGTAAACCTTACCAGATGACCCACTTCCAATGACATTATCCTCATCAAGAGCATCAAGTATCTCATCCTCACTGAAACCCAATTTATGAAACGACATTAGTGTCCATTTGGATTGATCAATCGACCTTTTAGTCTTCTTGAATTTCCTATATTTCAAGTAGAACCAAACTAAACCCACTGTAAGCACCACTCCAGCAAGCATAAAGATTGATCTCAACATCCAAATATAACCCATGTTCTTGACTTCACTTCTTCCATCACACAAACCCTCTATATCTCCGCACAATCCCGGATTCCCCAAAAAGCTATCTTTATACATTTTCTTAGCATACAAAGGTGGAATATCACCAGAGAGGTGATTGCTCGACAAATTAAGCCGATTCAACTTCAAGTTCTGTAATCCAACAGGGATTTTACCTGAGAATCTATTCCCAGACAAATCGAGGTAATTGAGTACAGCCACTTCCACAATTTCGTTAGGAATATTCCCAGAAAATTCATTGTTTGCCAGACTCAACTCATTTAACTTCGTCCACAAATGAATCCCACTCGGAATTTCGCCAGACAATTTGTTGTCGTGAAGATCTAGCTTCACTAATTGTCCCAACTTCACTATACTAACAGGTAACGACCCCGAAAACTCATTATCATTACCCGAAAATTCCAATAAATTACCAAGAAAACCAATCTCTTCTGGAATAGTACCAGAAAAGCTGTTCATGGATATTATCAACTGAGATAAATTTGAAGCGCCGGCAATGGTTTGTGCAATCCCACCGGAAAATGAGTTGCCGGCGAGTTCGAGCAGCGACACGTGAGGGAGACCCCAAAACCCGTTTGGAACCTCGCCTGAAAGTCTGTTGTGCCCGAATCTTACACGCAATAAGCTCTGGCATTCGGCTAGAGCCACCGGAATTTGGCCGGAAAATGAATTTTCAAGCATTAAGACCTCTTCAAGAGCACCCTTTGAACACAGATTCTCTGGTATTTCGCCGGAAAATCCGTTTGTTGATACGTCAATCCACCGTAAAGGCGAGGATTTTCCAAGATTTTGGGGTAATTTACCAGTTAACTGATTCTGAAAGAGCCTTAATTCGTATAAATTAGGCGAATTGGCAATGGTTTCTGGTAATTCACCTTGGAATCTGTTCTGATACAGGTTGAGTGACTCCAGTGGCAACTCGCACAGCTCGGCCGGGATTGGGCCACTCAAGTCGTTCATTGACGCATCGAGCAACCTCAAGGCTGACATATTTGACCACCCTGTATTCGGAAGCTCGCCGGTCAACGAATTGTTGTAGAGCTCAATTTGAACTACGTTAGCCAACTCCGTGAGTGAACTCGGGATTCCACCCGTCAAGGCATTCAGAGCCAGGTCCAAGTCGGTGAGCCTCTGGAGTCGACCCAGTGACTCGGGGATTTCACCCACCAGATTAGTTTCCGTCAACCATAGTACCTCAAGATTCGTGAGATTTCCAAGCTTCGGCGGGATCCGGCCTGGAGAAAACGTGTTGTAGGAGAGATTCAACTGTTTCAGGGTCGAAATGTTCCCCAAAATTGAAGGAATCGTCCCTCCCAACAAATTCTCCACTAATGAAAGCACCTCAAGTTTCTGAAACTTCCCAAAACTCAGAGGAATTTCGCCGGAAAAGTTATTACCGGCCAAATCTAGATACTTCAAGTTTGGGAGGTTAGCTAGAGCGGCGGGGAGATCACCTGTTAAGTAATTCTGCGCCAAATCTAGGTGCTCCAATGAGTCACACATTGCAATGTCCTGGTCTGAAAGAGTGGAGTTTATGAAGTTGTCGTAGAAAGAAACATAAGCGAGGTTATTCAAGCGGCAGAGAATGGAAGGGAATGGGCCGGAGATATTGGAGCTGGAGAGATCAAGCGAGTTTACAGAGGTATTGGTCGAGTCGCAAGTGACACCATACCAGTTGCAGGGCAGGGCATCAAGAGGGTTCCAGTTAGAGAGGACATTGTCAGGGTCGTCGAAGCTGAGCTTCAGTTTCTGGAGATAGAAGCCTTCTTGGTTAATGCAGAGCGTTAGAGGTGGCGGCACAAGTAGTAGGAGGAGGAAGATTGTGTGGAGGTGGAAAGGCTCCATTTTTGCCGTTTCAGAGAGTGTGGAAAGGTGGTGAGGCGTATATATGAGAGTGAGTGAGTAAAAGATTCTATGACATCTTTCCATTTGAAATAGACTTGAAATTTTTGTTTATATATAGAGGCCATCCCCCCCTTACCAGATGAATTAAGAAATGCATTGGTGGCAGTGAATAATTAATGGGAAACTGTTTGTTTCTTTAAACTGACCAATAATAAATTGTCACGTGACATTCTATCAATAAAGATAATAAAATTTCATGACAACTTAGCAGGGTTGCATGGATAATACTTCACCAGTAGAATTTAATAGAAAACTTGACATAATTGTATGTAACAATAGATAATTGAATAAAAAAACTGACTTTATGTCGACTTTTTCGTTGCTAACGTTTTCCATTTTTCTCCTTTCAACAAATTTTTTGACGCTATATACGGATATGATGTCAAAGAAAAAAGTAATCAGATTTCGGTTTCGTTGAAACATAAAAGGAATCAAGTTCAATAACATGACTCTTTCACGATAATTTGTCTGTAAATTTTATTTTACAACGACCCTTTTAACAGAATTTGGGACTGTAAAAGTGCTAAATCTAAATTATTATTTTTGAGAATTGATAATTTTGTGAATTCTGTAAAATAAAATGGAATCTCCAATAGTTCAGTAATTACTTCTACTCCACTCTAGCTTGAAATTTAAAAGTAAGTTTGGTAGTAAAGAAAAGTAAATAAGAATTATGGCAATCAAAATGATGTGAAGATAGTGACCTCTCACTAATATTTTCACACGAATCACCTTCCCCGTTCATTAACAGATAAAAATTTCCTTTTTAAAAAAAAAAAAAAAACTTCCCAAGACTAAAATCGACTAAAAGAGGAGCCACAATCTAGTTCTACTGAAGCACGAACACTATAGACCAGCTATGTAACTCCATACACACCCTTTGATAAATAATACTGTTATTTATAATGAAAAATATTGCTAATCATCTTACGTATCATACATGTGACCTTTATTATTCGATACATGCAGCTCGTAGATGCAGTGAGTTGAGATCTGCTATTCATTTTTGTTGTCCAATCAATTAATTATTGACACATCATTTTAAATTTACATGTCCAAATTTTCTCTAATTACCCCTTATGCTTAAAAATATGTCACATTTTAATGTAAAATGGATCATCAAAATTGGATAGTCGATCTCGCAATGGCCATCCGATCAAATCTAAGTTCCAGATTCACTCTAAAATCGTGGGAGTAAGACGCAGAGAATAAGAGAGGGAGGTTACAGTAAATTGGGCGTGCAGAGTTAAGAGTCAAAGGAAACAGTAAAATCTGTTGGCTGGCTGGTTGCAGTTCCAAAATTTTAGTACTTTCTGGATAGTGCAAATTCCAATAATTTACAATTTATAGGCTTATTTGGAAGCTAAACTAGGAACCCTAGAACCGGGGGTGAAGGCAAGTGTTGTCGAGAATTTACGGCCTAGGATTCTTCCAAAACTCGTTCAATTTAATGGCACTCCAACATAGCGCCAAATTTCAAAGAGAAACAATTTTCATTCCTTTTTGTCTCTTCAAAATTATTGGTGTAATTAAGGGTGGACAATATCCAATCGAACCCGTCAAAACAGTCCAAATCGAACCAACCCGACCTATTTTGGTCGATTTTTTTGTTGTTTTTACACGAGTTGAATGAGTTGGCTGTATATGCGGGTTGTGTCGGGTCGATTTATGTCTTAACCCATGAAAATCGAATAAACCAGCACAACCCGACCATTTAAGAGGAGGAGCTCACTGTCCTTCTCACAAGAAATGTATTATAAATTTTTCATATTATGTTAAATGTACTTTGTTCTTTGTAGGCTCGGTTAATGAGGATTGAATAAGATAATATATAATTTTATTTATTTATTTACTTACAATTTAATATTTATTCGAATTTAGTATAATAGAAAATTGGATAACTTTAATCTTTATTGACAAGTTGTCACAAACTGACCAATACAACCCAACACAACCGATACTTTATTGGGTTGGGTTGAATTTCAACATTTACACGGGTTGAATATATATTATAATAATTTTTTATTGAGATTGAGAATTGCTTCTTTCTAAAATATTTGGGATTAGATTATCGAATCGGATATCAAATAACATAGCAAATTATATATGAATTTAAAAATCAAATATCCATTGAATTATCGGATCGTATCGGATCCATAAATTATTCTTATCGAATCGGATCGAATATAGCCAGATTCGATCCATATCCCATCAATTTATAGCTCTATTCCCAAGTACTTTCACAAAGAAGAATTTAGTAGAATTGTTGTCCTCAAGCTTAGCCCAATTGCCAGTCCTCTTGGGACATTGCCAAATACAAAGAGGTTAAATTTTTGGGGGTTGACTTCATGCCTAGTTGCATCATAAAACTATTTCATAACTCACTCATAATTGATGCTTGATTAGTAGAATCCTTCCCAAAAAGTAGAAGATGGGGCATTGCGAAATTGGATCCAGACCACATGGCATTGTTTTTAGCCAGTGTCATCACATATCATTATTTTTTTGGACGTATCAATTCTAGCTAGCACTACCCTTGTTGACCCGAATTGTGTTGCACTCACAAACTTTTACTATTTCAATTTGAATTTAAATAGAGATATCGTAAGTTTTTTTTATTAAAAATATGATTAAATTACATTCATTGAAAAAATACGAAGCAGGGTTCATTTGGGAAAGTCAGATTAGACTAGGTAGATTGGCTCTAGGCTCTTTTGTGACTCAAAAGTTACTGCATGAGGTACGGTCAATTCATAAATCCCAATAGTCGAACCCAACTTGATCTATCAGTGATTAGAACCTTGCGAAGAAATTAGAATGAAAATAAGTTTGAGATTAGCCTGAACCACAAATATTTTCCAATTTGGAGGCTCCATTTACATTATATCAATTACCTTTCACATTAATGAAGATAGGATGCGTTATTCTTTAATATATGTTTTATAATTATGGGAAATGAAAATAAGACGAGAATAGAAATGGTCAAAATTCTTTTCTGTGTGTGTGGTTTTTTTATTATTTTATTTTTATAACTAAAGCCTTATACTTACAGGGTATAATTATGGTTGCAGTCAATTGTCATTCACAAAATAGTATTCAATTTATAACACTCCCCTTTGAATGAATAATTAACTATATATCCATCTTCTTAGAGTAATCAAATATTACCTCGTTAAAATCTATTCACGAAAACTTAATGGGACAAAATATGCATTGAGTTCATACGCAGTTTAGAGAGAATGGAGGGAAAAACTTTTCATTTCAATTCAATGCTCTAAATGAATTACAGAAAAATATCAATAAATAGACGATGCAAAAAGAGTCTCCTAACAAACTAATTGAGACAAACGGAAAATGGAAGAATCTAGATGCCAACTAACTAAGCTAACTAATTATACAACTAACTACTCTTTAATACGCCCTCTCAAGATGGAAGGTAAATATTTTTAACATACATTTTGGCTAATAATGGAGCTAAAGCAGAAGAAGAAAGCGGCTTAGTAAACTAATCAGCAAGCTGATGCTGAGAACGAATAGGAAGAAGCTTCACACAACCAGCTACAACTTTGTCACAATGAAATGACAATCAATTTCTATGTGTGTAGTTTTCTCACGCAAGACAGGATTGGAGGCCAAATTGAACTGCTGCATGGTTATCACAGGAAAGAAGAGCAGGAAATGAAACATGAAGCTGAAAATCCCTCAGCAGTTGTTGAATCCAAAGAATTTCACTAGTAGTTGTAGCAAGAGCACGGTATTCTGCTTCAGCTGAAGAACGAGAGACAGTGGCTTGCCTTTTTGCTTTCCAAGAAACTAAGGAATTTCCAATGAAAATGCAAAAACCAGTGGTGGATTTCCTCGTGTCAACACAAGAACCCCAATCGGTATCAGAAAAGCTTGGAGTTTTATACGAGTCATAGGGGAAGCTAAAAAGAAAATTCCTTGGCCAAGAGTCTTCTTTAAATAGCGAAGCAGATGATGTGCCTTTAAATGTGGTAACCGTAGCTATGAGAGGAATTGGCTCAACTTGTGGACAACAAAAGTAATATCTGGACGAGATGAGTCAAGTAAATTAAACGGCCAATGAGTCTTCTGTATAGTGTGTCATCAAGTAGTAGATCTCCTTCATGAAGACTTAGGGATAATTTTAAGTCCATAGGTGCAGTAATAGGTTTGCAGTCCAAATACCCCATGTCTTCAAGAAGTTGCAGCATGTACTGCCTCTGAGACAGTACAATTCCTAATCTTGATCTAGCAATCTCAAGCTCCAGAAAGTACTTCAGTGTCCCCAAGTCCTTCAAATTTGAACTAAGAATGCAAGAACTCATTCAAAGAGTTGATAATCTAGATATTTGGACATGTGATAACTATGTCATCAACGTACACCAATAAGGCAACAAATTGAGCTCCAGATCCTTTGATGAATAAAGAATAATCTACTTTAGATTGTATGAAGCCAAAATGAACGAGAGCTTGAGAAAATTTAAAGTTCCATTGTCTTGAAGCTTGCTTGAGTCCATAAATGGACTTGTGCAATTTGCAGACCAGTTTTACTCATTTCTTGCTAGACAGGCTGTGCGCATCATAGCCAAGAGGGAAATCCATGTGGACTTCCTCAAACAAATCTCCATTTAAAAAAGCATTATTGACATCAGGTTGTACTAGGTGCCAATTTTGATAGGAAGCAAGAGCCAATAGAACTTTAACAGTTACTATTTTTGCCACAGGAGAATAAGTGTCAAAATAATCAAGTCCATCTTTCTGAGTATAACCTTTTGCTACAAGGCGTGCTTTGTGCCTTTCGACAGTGTCATCTGACCTGTATTTAGTCTTGTAGATCTACCGGCAACCAATGGAGTGTTTTCCTTATGGCAATGGAACAATAGACCATGTGTTATTACTCTCTACAGACTCTAACTCTTGCTTCATAGCTTCACACCATTGAGGAAGTTTGACAGCCTCATGAAAGTATTGTGGTTCACAATGATCTGAAATACTTAACACAAACTCTTTATGAGATGGAGATAAAACGGCATATGAGACAAAATTTTCAATGTGATGAGAAGATTTTGAGCAGTCACATTGCAGTGAAAATCCTGTAGAGAAGTTAATACTGTGACCTTCGAAAAGCTTCATTAGATTGCAGCTTCGAAAACCTTCGAAAAGCTTGAATGGATGGCTTACCAATGAACAAATTCCACATGCCTTCGATGTTTGCATAGTACCTGTAGCCATTTGACAAACAAGAGTGGTTAGACTCACCAGCTGTTGTTCAATGGATGAAATATTTACCTCGTTAACATGTTTAGACGGGGGTGTCAAGTCTAGTTCCAAATTGCTGAGAGTTAGCTGCCATATTTACAATCAAGTTCTTTGCTCCTTCGGGAGTTTTATCCACAAAAGCTCCTCCACTTGCAGAATCAATCATACTCCTATCTGTGGGTAGAAGACCTTCATAGAAGTATTTGATGAGGAGTTGCTCGCTGATCTGATGATGGGGACAACTTGCATACAATTTCTTGAACCGCTCCCAATATTCATGTAAGGATTTCGTGTTATCTTGTCTTACACCACAGATTTTCTTCCTAATTTTTGCTGTCCTCGAAGCTGGAAAATATTTCTCAAAAAATAACATTTTCATTCCATCCCATGTGGTAATGCTTTCGGAAGGTAGATAATAGAGTCAATCCTTTGCCGAATCTTTCAAAGAGAATGGGAAGGCTCTCAGTTTGATTTGTTCTTCAGTGACTCCCGTAGGTTTCATGCTTGTGCAAACCACATGGAATTCCTTTAGATGTTTGTGTGGATCCTCAACTGTAAGACCATGAAAAGTTGGCAAAAGATTTATTAGCCCAAATTTAAGCTCGAATGTAGTAGCAGCATCTAAATTAGGAAACATTATGCTTAGAGGTTGTTGATTCAATGTAGGGGCTGCAAGCTCCTTCAAAGTCCTATTTTCGGACATGATATCTTCTCTTTCAAAATCAAAATCACTTGCAAATTGGATGTTGGGAATGAGATTGTTATCTTCAAGATTTTGTCGAATGTCACCCCTTAACCTGCGCAAGGTTCTTTCTAATTTTGGATTGTACTGCAAATCACAATGATTAGAAGATCGAGTTGCAGGCATGAACAAATAGAACAAATGAAAAATAAACTAGAAAGAAACTAGAATAAGAAAAACAAATAAAATACTATGCTAAAATTCCTAAAAACGATAAAAACCTAAAAAATCCTAGAAAATTATGAATTTTTTTTTAAAAAGAATAAAAATAAAATAAACAACTAAAGAAGTATAAAAATAAATTAGCACAACTCCCCGGCAACGGCGCCTAAATTTGGTGCGTGATGTCGTAGGTATCCAAAAATAGTACATTAACCTCTAAAACTAATGCAGTAGTGGAAGTAAGGCCGAGTTAAGGTTGTAAGTTATGCAACACTTAGTGCGAATTCCTCTAAATGAATCCCTAAAAGCCCTTCTCAACACTTATTGCAATTCCCACAAGGAATTGCCAAAGCCCCGCTCATGAAGTAGGCCGAGCTAAGGTTGTAAGTGAGGCAACACTTAGTACAAATTCCTCCAAATGAATCCCTAAAAGCCCTACTCATGAATTAGGTCGAGCTAAGGTTGTAAGTGTTGTAACACTTAGTGCAATTCCTACAAGAAATTACCAAAGCCTTGCTCAAGAATCAGGTCGAGCTAAGGTTTTAAGTACTGCAACACTTAGTGCAATTCCTACAAGGAATTACCAAAGCCCTGCTCATGAAGCAGGCCGAGCTAAGTTTGTAAGTGCTGCAACACTTAGTGCAATTCCAACAAGGAATTACCAAAGCCCTACTCATGAAGCAGGCCGAGCTGAGGTTGTAAGTGCTGCAACACTTAGTACGAATTCCTCCAAAGGAATCCCTAAAAGCCCTGCTCACGAAACAGGCCGAGCTAAGGTTGTAAGTGCTGCAATACTTAGTGCAATTCCTACAAGGAATTACCAAAGCCCTGCTAATCAAGCAAGCCGAGCTAAGGTTGTAAGTGCTGCAACACTTAGTGTGAATTCCTCTAAATGAATCCCTAAAAGCCCTTCTCAACACTTAGTGCAATTCCTACAAGGAATTGCCAAAGCCCTGCTCATGAAGTAGGCCGAGCTAAGGTTGTAAGTGCGGCAAAACTTAGTGCGATTTCCCCTAAATAAATCCCTAAAAGCCATACTCATAAATCAGGTCTAGCTAAGGTTGTAAGTGCTGTAACACTTAGTTCAATTCCTATAAGGAATTACCAAAGCCCTACTCAAGAATCAGGTCAAGCTAATGTTTAAGTGCTGCAACAGTTAGTGCAATTCCTACAAGGAATTACCAAAGCCCTGCTCATGAAGCAAGCCGAGTTAAAGTTGTAAGTGCTGCAACACTTAGTGCGAATTCTTCCAAATGAATCCCTAAAAGCCCTTCTCAACACTTAGTACAATTCCTACAAGGAATTGCCAAAGCTCTATTCATGAAGTAGGCCGAGCTAATGTTGTAAGTGCTGCAACACTTAGTACAAATTCCTCCAAACGAATCCAAAAAAGTCCTTCTCAACACTTAGTACAATTCCTACAAGGAATTGCCAAAACTTTGCTCATGAAGTAGGCCGAGTTAAGGTTGTAAGTGTTGCAACACTTAGTACGAATTCCTTCAAATGAATCCCTAAAAGCCCTGCTCATGAATCGTCCAGCTAAGGTTGTAAGTGCTATAAAACTTAGTACAATTCCTACAAGGAATTACCGAAGCCTCGCTCACGAATCAGGTCGAGCTAAGGTTTTAAGTGCTGCAACACTTAGTGATATTCCTACAAGGAATTACCAAAGCCCTGCTCATGAAGCAGGTCGAGCTAAGTTTGTAAGTGCTGCAACACTTAGTGCAATTCCAACAAGGAATTACCAAAGCCCTACTCATGAAGTAGGCCGAGCTAAGATTGTAAGTGCTGCAACACTTAGTACGAATTCCTCCAAAGGAATCCCTAAAAGCCCTGCTCACGAAGCAGGCCGAGCTAAGGTTGTAAGTGCTGCAACACTTAGTGCAATTCCTACAAGGAATTACCAAAGCCCTGCTAATGAAGCAAGCCGAGCTAAGGTTGTAAGTGCTGCAACACTTAGTGTGAGTTCCTCCAAATGAATCCCTAAAAGCCCTTCTCAACACTTAGTGCAATTCCTACAAGGAATTGCCAAAGCCCTGCTCATGAAGTAGGCCGAGCTAAGGTTGTAAGTGCGGCAACACTTAGTGTGAATTCTTCTAAATGAATCCCTAAAAGCCCTACTCATGAATCAGGTCGAACTAAGGTTGTAAGTGTTGTAACACTTAGTTCAATTCCTATAAGGAATTACCAAAACCCTGCTCAAGAATCAGGTCGAGCTAATGTTTAAGTGCTGCAACAGTTAGTGCAATTCCTATAAGAAATTACCAAAGCCCTGCTCATGAAGCAAGCCGAGTTAAAGTTGTAAGTGCTGCAACACTTAGTGCGAATTCCTCCAAATGAATCCCTAAAAGCCCTTCTCAACACTTAGTACAATTCCTACAAGGAATTGCCAAAGCTCTATTCATGAAGTAGGCCGAGCTAATGTTGTAAGTGCTGCAACACTTAGTGCGAATTCTTCCAAATGAATCCCTAAAAGCCCTTCTCAACACTTAGTACAATTCCTACAAGGAATTGCTCAAGCTCTATTCATGAAGTAGGCCGAGCTAAGGTTGTAAGTGCTGCAACACTTAGTGCGAATTCCTCCAAATGAATCCCTAAAAGCCCTGCTCATGAATCGTCCAGCTAAGGTTGTAAGTGTTGTAACACTTAGTGCAATTCCTACAAGGACTTACGAAAGCCTTGCTCACGAATCAGGTCGAGCTAAGGTTTTAAGTGCTGCAACACTTAGTGTAATTCCTAAAAGAAATTACCAAAGCTCTGCTCATGAAGCAGGCCGAGCTAAGTTTGTAAGTGCTGTAACACTTAGTGAAATTCCTACAAGGAATTATCAAAACTCTGCTCATGAAGCAAGCCGAGCTAAAGTTGTAAGTGCTGCAACACTTAGTACGAATTCCTCCAAAGGAATCCCTAGAAGCCCTGCTCACAAAGCAGGCCGAGCTAAGGTTGTAAGTGCTGCAACACTTAATACAATTCCTATAAGGAATTACCAAAGCCCTACTAATGAAACAAGCCGAGCTAATGTTGTAAATGCTACAACACTTAGTGCAATTCCTACAAGGAATTACAAAAGCCCTGCTCATGAAACAAGCCGAGCTAAGGTTGTAAGTGCTGCAACACTTAGTGCGAATTCCTCCAAAGGAATCCCTAAAAGCCCTGCTCACAAAGCAAGCCGAGCTAAGGTTGTAAGTGCTGCAATACTTAGTGCGAATTCCTCCAAAGAAATCCCTAAAGGCCCTGCTCAGGAAGCAGACCAAGTTAAGGTTGTAAGTGCTACAACTCTTAGTACGAGTTTCTCCAAAGGAATCCCTACGCCCTGCTTACGAAGCAGGTCCAGCTAAGGTTGCAAATGCTGCAACACTTAGTGCAATTCCTACAAAGAATTACGAAAGCCCTGCTTATGAAGCAGGCCGAGTTAAGGTTGTAAGTGTTGTAACACTTAGTGCGAATTCCTCCTAAGGAATCCCTAAAAGCCTTGCTCATAAGAAAGCCAAGCTAAGGTTGCGTGATAGTTCATTTGCAAGTCAAAATGAGCCAACTGTATTTAAAGGTCAGCCCGTCACCAAGGCGAGGACTGACCTGGGGCGTAACTGTTGATATCTGACCTCACCAAGGCGAACTCCGACCTGGGGGGTAATTGTTGATATCCGACATCACCAAGGTGAGCTCCGACTTGGGGGTAACCGTTGATATCCGACCTCACCAAGGTGAGCTTCGACCTCACCAAGGCGAGCTCCGACCTAGGGATAATCCGAGTTCGAATATGTGAGGTCAGGTCGGTTTATGTAGTTTATCGAGGCTTAAGGAAACATAATGATTGAAGATTCCTTACACACTGTCAAACGTCCAATCAATCAATTACATTTGGATGGGCTCATGACAGCACCTCCTAAATCCATTAATTATATGCCTTAGCTTCCTTCCATAAGTAACTCATTAATTGCTGGAGGCCACCTATAAGGATAAACTCATGATGACTTGGCAAGCTGAGCCCGTTAACAATCCAAACATGCCAACAGTGTACTTTCTCAGCTCGATACTGTAATTGATAAGACAAAGAAATGATGAATTCATGTTAACCCTTCCCTATAAAAGGAGAGATAAGATTCTTGGAAAAGAGAGGACACTAGACACTGGATATTTCAAATATCTCATTTGACAAGAACAAAGGAAAGTACTTGTAATTTACTCTTGTAATTTACAAGTCATTATTAGTAAAAAATTCTCATTTACACTCTAAGTTGGCTTGAATTTTGTACATACAATTTTCGACGTCAACAAAGTTCATACTCAGTTTAGAGAGAATGGAGGGAAAAAGTTTTCATTTCAATTCAATGCTCTAAATGAATTATAGAAAAGTATCAATAAATAGACAACGAAAAAAGATTCTCCTAACAAACTAATTGAGACAAACAGATAATGGAAGAATCTAGATGCCAACTAACTAAGGTAACTAATTATGCAACTAACTACTCTTTAATAGTATGAGCAAAAGAAAAGGAGTACAGTCACTCTCATTATTTCAATATATGAAAATCCTTTTAATCTTGATTGCCAATGTTTTCAGTTCCACCACCTTTTCAAAAACTTATATAAAACAATTATGACATTTCATGTTGTTATCTTGTTATAGCCTCCAATCAATACCATCTTAATATCTGATAGGAATCATCCATGGTTGGTTGTAATGAACATGATGATTTGGTGAAGTTGTAGCTTCATTCAGGAGTTTCGTATACAATTTATAATATAAAAAGAGTAAAATTATATACTTATGTTGAGTGTAGTTCATAGATATTCATTACACAAAAAATTATTTGTTAAAACCTTACTAGGAAAACTTTGGGGGAGTGAATGACAAATAGTGCACTATTATTTTGAATATGTTACGAAAGTTGTCTCATTAAAATCCTTGTCAAGAAAATCCAATGACTCATTAAAATTCTTGTCAAGAAAATCCAATGACACAAAATTTTGATCAAGGAAAAAATAGAACAAATACCCCTCATAATAATATCACTTAAGGTCTTTATATATTATTTATTGACTTTCCAAACATTGGTAAATTATGTTTTCATGAACATGTCTATTACATAAATCGTCATGATAGCTACATTTGAATAGATAAAATGATTGGTGTCATTTGTGTGGATCAAATAATATTCAACATCATCGTGATGAACTTGTCTCGAATCATGAACTATGGTAGTTCAAACCTATAAGTATTCATTATCACGTCGATGATGAAAATGGTCCTCTTTTCACTTCAAGTGATAAATAATCATCGGGATCAAATTGGTGTATCGCTTTTTCATATGAAATCTTTTTAGAACTTTCTTTTATATAAGTTGCAAGATGAAGAAGAATATAATTGGATAAATGTTCGATTTGTAGGTCGAATATTTTTTTTATTTTTCCAAGACTTTTCATCATGAATTTCTTCTAATGTAATCAAATTCCTTTGAAAACTATTCAGGAGTTTCAATAATATTTAAATCACCAACAACAATAATGACAACTTTAAAAGTTGATTTCTATATAAAACACATTTGCATATAGGGTCACTCCCTATGAGTTGAGATCTACTATCCAACTTTTACTGTTCAATTTGTTGTTAATCCAATTAATTATTGATAAATCATTTTAAATTAACATGTAATCAATTTTAATTTTCCACTTTAACAACTATTTAAAACTGTTAAATATTTTCTCCCTCAATAAATTTTGTGTCAACAATTAATTGGGTGGACACCAAATTGAATATTAAAAGTTGAACAGCAGATCTCAACTCCAGTCATGTACATATTTTTATCAAATATCAAGCAAAATGATCATACTGCATAATTTCATATGTAAAGCATCTTTGCGCTTTGATAGAAAAAGTGTATTAAAAACATGAACTATATTCTTCGGAAATTTTAAATTTTTTAAAGGTTAATATAAATAGTATTAGTAGTCATACCAAATGAGTTGATTATAACCACATTTATTAGATGAATATCATATTTAATCCATTGCCAAGCTGACAAGACTCAGACTTTTGATTGTGTCTACCATTAAAAGATTCATCTATTTTAAAAACCTTTTTTTTTTTTTTTTTTTTTGTAGAAATCATTATGTTAGAGTCCCGCATTACATCATCTTGGGTTGTCAATGGATTGAATTTTGATCCTAATTCAATGAAATTAATGAGAGATGTATTTAAGATCTCAGTCCGATAACCTGATAAAGATTTGAATTCGATAATTCGTTAACAACTCGTTAGCAAGTATGGATATAGGTCAATTCGATCCGATTTATATTATCATTATGTTAGAGTCCTGCATTATAACTAGGACTATCAATGGATTGAATTTTGATCCGAATTCAATGAAATTAATGAAAGGTGTATTTAAGATCTCAGTCCAATAACCTAATAAAGATTCGAATCCGATAATTCATTAACAACTCATTAGCAAGTATGGATATAGGTCAATCCAATCCAATAACAATTCTATCTAATTTATAATAATAATATAATATATTTTATATATTGCTACATAATTTATAGCACAATTATTTTTTTTTTAATTTTGAAACGTGTATTATACTTTATGACATTTAATGAAGAATGTTAGATCTATCAAATTCCAATATAACATTAATATATATTATAACAAATTTTGTATCAAGATTGAGAATTCCTTATTTCTAAAATAGTTTGAACCGGATATTCGATAATATAGCAAATCGAATATGAATTTAACAATCAAATATCCATTAGATTATTGGGTTCATAAATTATTCTTATCGGATCGGATATGGGGTAGATCCGATCCATATCCGACTCACTTACAACCTCAATTACATCTTACGAATTCATTTTTCTCATTTTATTTTTGCATAAGTACTACTAGAGTAGCACTTTTAGTATTTAGACTGCAAGTCTAGAAATTTTAGGTTATAAGTTCAGATTTTTGTAGATTGAATCCTTATATTTGGCCAATCGTTTCTATGCAGCATTGCTAGATGGATTTTCTCCGATATCATTTGTAATGTCCCAAATTCTTGGAACTCGAAGCGTTTAAAAAAATAAATAAAATCTTAGTTTGAACTCTTTAATATTAACAAAAATAAATTGTCGATAATAAAATTTTTGGAGTTTGCAATATTTAAAAAATAATAATGGGAGATATCTATCCATATAGAATTAGACAATTATGGTGTAATTTGATTTTGGAAAACATCGGGAGGAAATTTAGCAAATACCGATTGCACAGCAGTGGAGAGAAAAATATGTTTGACCTATCAAATGTCAACCAAAATTTATGAAATTTTAACAGAAGCTATAATATTCATATACGTACAACATATAAAGAATTTGGGTCTATCTAATTAATTATTGACACTTCATTTTAAATTAACATGTCATCAATTTTAATTTCTCACTTTAAAAACTATTTAACACTGTTAAATATTTTCTCCCTCACTAAGCCCCTATTTGTCTACCATTTTTACAAACATTATTTTCTGCAGTAAACAATTTCAACCACATATTCATTCAATAAAATATTCCACACACAAATCAATAAAGGTATTTTAAATTTCAACCACACATTCTCCAAAAAATACTATTCCTTACTCCATTTTTCTACCAATAATGGTAGACAAACAGGCTCTAAATAATATGTCAACAATTAATTGAGTAGACATCAAATTAGATAGCAAAAGTTGGACATTAGTTCTCAACTCCACTCATGTACCTATTTTTATCAAATATCAAGTAAAACGATCATACTGCATAATTTCATATTGTAAAGTATCTTTGCACTTTGGTAGAAAAAGTTTATTAAAAACGTGAACTATATTCTTCAGACATTTTAAATTCTTTAAAGATTAATATAAGTAGAATTAGTAGTCATACTAAATGAGTTGATTATAACCACATTTTTTAGATGAATATCATATTTAATCCATTGCCAAGCTAACAAGATTCTGACTTTTGATTATGTATACCATTAAAAGATTCATCTATTTAAAAAAGAAAAATTGTAGAAATCATTATGTTAGGTCAATCCGATCCGATAACAACTCAATCCGATTTATAATAATAATATAATATATTTTATATATTGCCGCATAATTTATTGCATAATTTTTTATTTTCATTTTGAAACTTGTATTATACTTTATGAATTTTAATGAAGAATGTCAAATCTATCAAATTCCAATATAACATTAATATATATTATAACAAATTTTGTATGGAGACTGAGAATTCCTTATTTCTAAAATATTTTGAAACGGATATTCGATAACATAGCAAATCGAATATGAATTTAAAAATCAAATATCCTTTAAATTATCAGATCGAATCGAGTTCATGAATTATTCTTATCGGATCGGATCGAATCGGATCGGATCGGATATAGGCAGATCTGATCTATATATGACCCATTTACAACCTTAATTACATCTTACGAATTCATTTTTCTCATTTTATTTTTGCATAAGTACTACTAGAGTTACACTTTCATATTTAGACTGCATGTCCAGAAATTTTAGGTTATAAGTTCTGATTTTTGTAGATTAAATCCTTATATTTGGCCAACCATTTCTATGCGGCATTACTCGATGGATTTTCTCTGGTATCATTTGTAACATCAGAGTTCTGCAGGTAATCGTGGTGGATGTTATACAGAAATTAATCAAAAACAAAAAATTCCAGTATTAAGAATTGAAAATTTAGAAGAATTAGAAAATGTTAAATTAAAATTAAAAGAATGTTATCATGAACATCCTCTAACTAAATAAGATAAAGATAAACCTATGACAACCATTGAACTAAAAATTCCAGATGATATCAGGAAAATAATTTCCTTATAGCGAAGAAGATAAAAAAGAATTTAAAATACAAATTAAAGAACTCTTACAATTAGGAGTGATAAGAGAATCAACTAGTCCATATAATAGTCCAGCATTTATGGTCAGAAATCATAGTGAAATCAAAAGAAGAAAATGTAGAATGGTAATTGATTATAGAGAATTAAATTCTAAAACAATATCAAATAGTTATAAGCTACCAATAAAAGATTTGTTAAGAAAACAAATATAAGGAAGTAAAATATATTCTAAATTTGATTGTAAATCAAGATATTGGCAAATAAAATTAGATGAAACCTCAAAGCCTTTAACTAGTTTTACTACCCCTAATCCATTAGGACAATTCGAATGAAATGTTATGCCATTTGGATTAATGAATGCACCTGCAATATTTCAACAAAGAATGGATAAAATTATTATACCAATAAAGAATTTCTGCATTGTTTATGTAGATGATATTCTTATTCATAGTAAAAATTTAATAGAACATATTGAACATATTAAGAAGTTCAACTATATTTCTAATAAGTATGGATTAGCCTTATCAGAAAGAAAAGTAGAAATATCTAAAACTGAAATTGAATTCTTAGGATATATTTTTACAGAAAAAAAATACTTTAACAACCTCACATTGGTAAGAAAATTATAGAATTTTCAGAAGTGATTAGCGACAAGAAAGAACTGCAAAGCTTTATCGAATTATTAAATTATTCCGAAAAATTTATAAAAAATTGTGCTAAATATAAAGTTCATTTTACCAAAAAACTTAAAAAAGGAGTTGTATGGGAATGGACACAAGAAGATGTAGAAATGGTAAACAAAATTAAGAAAATATGTGAAAATTTACATGAATTAAATATTCTAAATAAAGAAGATTTCTTTATTTTAGAAATTGATGCCTCTCTATTACACTGGGGAGCAATACTTAAAAGAGAAGAAAATCATAAAGAGTTTCTTTGTAGTACATTGTGTGAATGCCCAGAAGAGCTTGTTGCTTATACTTCAGGCACATTCAAAGATGTCGAAACCAGGTATGATATTAATCGTAAAAAAATGTTTAGCAGTTAAGAAAGGAGTAACAAAATTTGAACCATACTTGCTACCTAGAAATTTTTTTATTAGAACAGATAATACTCAGGTAAAACCATTATTAACAAATAAATTTGGAACAAGTGCAGTTGAAAGACCACTTATTAGAATGCAAATGTGGTTTGCACCATTTAAATTTGATATTATCCATATTAAAGGAAAAGACAATTTTATTCCAGATTTCTTAACCAGGAATGGAGCAAATCAAGAGGAGCTCGAAGCATTGAAGTTCGAGACGAACATAAAAATTGCTGCGATAGAGTCCAAGATAACTTTGATGGAAATGACTGCTGTCAAGCCAATATCTGAGAAAGCCAACAAGGCTATATTATCTGAAGGCCCTAGTGCCAATAATTCTGAAGGCATTTGTGCCAATATTGAACCAGAAGCATTGAAGTTTCATAAACTTTCATTTAGAGAGAATACTACTTTGTCTCTCTCACAGGAGAAAATATTTACAAAGGATAGTATCTCCATACCAGAGTTTAATAGCTCAAATATCATCAAAGCCTGTAACACACTCATAGTGTTATGGACATCAAAAATAAAGACAATTTTATGCTTGCATATGTATTGTTCAATCTAGCCTGCTGCTGGTTCACCAGTTTAGGAGGATGGATGAAAACGCTAACATATGGAACCTACAACAAAGTTAACATTTATTCAGGAGCCCCAGCTTATTGGGAAACATAATTTGTATTTACCCATTGGAATCTTTAAAATAAATTTCTTTGTTACCAAAGAAGTAGTCCGATCTATTGAAAGGTACTGCCAAGTTCTTAAACATAAAAACATATATATCAGGTTTTTCTCTACCGGTCCCGAATGGGATAATGAAGAAAATAGGCTACTGCCAGTTAGCCATATCATAAGGATTGCCACTACTTCCAAGCGTCTTCAACCTAAGAAGAGTAAAGTCCATGAAACTACACCAGAAGATGTTATCAAGATGACAACCTTCCGTAGAGTCAAGGGATATAAGGAGCAATTCGAGCATATCCAGAAAGTTATTGAAGAAAATTAGAATATTTAGGTGTATGAATCACAAGACCACTTGATTTACAGTAAGGCTGTGGCACCCACTAAACAAGAAGATTGGCACTATCTTCATTTATGGTATGATCATATTTTTGGAAGTGACGCTAGTAGGACACAGAAGATAAAAAATGAGCTGTGTAAACAGTTTTTGCGTTATCCAAACCATAAGTGTGAGTGCTGTAGCAATGAAGAAGATGGCTCACCAATCTCACTAGATCTAGAGGATTTTTCGGATGAGTGGTTTAAGTCTCATATGGAGAAGTAGAGGACCCCCTTTATCACTACTTTATCAGATTTACTTTGATAAAGAAAAACTGTGGGGGTTTCACCTCAATAATTTTCCATGTTAAGATAAAGAACTTTATACCACAGTAAGATTCTCATTATCTTACACAGTAACACCACAATAATGAAAGACAGCTGGAGAACTTTTTGTGTCTATAAAAGGAAGACTAATTCTCAGAAGAAGGCATTCCATCCTTAAACAAAAAAATATCTTTCTATCTAGTTTTTCGAATCTTGTAACCATTTCAGTTTCTCTCTTTCATTTGAAGCTTGTAATAAGGTAATCTCTATGGAATTCTAATCTCTTTAGAGAAAGTACCCAGAGTGTAGCCGAAATATGTATGTATACTCTTATGTAAGAGATATTAGTGTGATGTGTTTATGAAATCTAAGTTGTTTGAAAATACTGTCTTTCTATTCTTATTGTTTTCTCAAAAACTCTTATCTTACTTATACTCCAACGGTGAGAACCTTGAGGGTTGTGCAAGTATTTTGTTGCCGTTTAGCCGTGTGTTGGCGTTTGAGGCGTTGTTAGAGAAAGCCATTAGAACCCTGTTACCTTTCAAGGTGATGTTTTAACGAGGAGTTGAAAGGAAAATTGTGATTCCGTGTAATCCATTGTGAGATATGCAAAAGAGTCGAGTGAAAAATAATAAGAGTACAGAAGTCGTGTTGGACCATAACCCACTTTCTTAAACTCAAATAACATCGATCACTTATATCTGAGTATACAAACATACGGGAGCAAGTTCGAGAGAAATCTCGTTGATATTATTATGTCTTTACCTGCTGCTTCAATATTGTAAGATCTTTCTTATTTATGTCAATTACTTGCATTAATATTTGCACACATGCTATTTATGAAGCTTTGGTTACTATTATTCAGTATTTAGAAATTAACTGCGAAAGGAAAAAAAGAAGAAATTAAATCATTTTATACTGTACTTGATTATTTTCTGAAAAATAGTAGAAATATACCTATGCCTTTATATTTTACAGAAAATATAGTCAGAATTAATAAAGAAATTAATAAATTAGAATATTAAACGATTGTTTTGATAAAAAAATATATTGATAAATAGGAGCATATTTGGCTTTTCTATTTATTATGAGAAATACATCAAAGTTACCATATATTAGGAATAAATAATCTTGATTTGACTAAAGAGTAAGAAGAATGATATTTGTGTCTTTTTATTAGAGAATGTCAATCAAGATGTCAACCAGATTGGTAGTGTAGCATGATTGAGTTAGAATTGGTAAAGTGCAGAGTGGGGGAGTTCAAAGTGCACTTAGTGGTAGAATAAGGATAAGACAAAAAAATGTATCTCCAAATGGAATGATAAGTCATGGTTTCCGCAGTTGACCAAAATGGAAGTCAAATTGTTAAGCCATTATTTGGTCCATATTAATATATGATTTTAATCCAAGTCAAAATCAAATAATCAATATTAACCACATCTTTCATGGTCCCACAATTTTTTAACCACACATTTCAAAAACTTCTATCACAATCTACTTAAAATCTAATTTTAATCTTCACCAAACACCTTCTAAGTTAAGTGGTATGATCATGGCACAAGTTAGTGGATGGTAAAATTAAATGGAGCGTCTTTAGTTGAGAAACAAATCAAATTGAGTGAGGGAAAAAATCAAAATACGTGGCTATAAAAGGAAGTCTTTTAAAGGACAAAAAAATAAATCGTGTTTAAGTGCTATTTAAGTTATGCAATAAATGGATCAAATTTTAAATTTTTAAGGACTTAACATAGATAGCAATTAATATAAAATATGTCGTCGCAAATAACGTAACAAATCAAAATAAAAATTTATCGTTTAAAAGAGTTTTCGACACCTTACACAATTTTAAGACACGTGCACGCAACTTTACTATCGTGACCAAAAATAATTAATTTGAAGTTTTAGGAAGTATCGTAGCGACGTAGTAATGTAACCCACATCATTTTCGGGTTGCACAAGAAAATTTCTTTTAAAACGAAACACAAGATTTTTCTCGTTCTTGTGTCATGTATCATATGGTCTCTGCTTTCGCCTCCATTCTACTGGAAATGCGACCTGGACGCCTCCCAACCTATTAAAAATGTTGGAAGACCGAGATGGTCTCTATTCACGCTCACGATGGGTGCTTGTGGGGTCAAAGTAATGTGACGCGTGCTAGCTTTACAATGAGACCTCGACTCTATACTCATCTTCTTCCTCTTGGAGAAGCAGAATCGCATGTCTATATTGCATCAAGAATTGCCTGGTGGAGACATTCTCTTCATCAACATGTTGTAAGTTGGTAGCCATGTCAGTCACATTTTGAGCTTATCTGGCTATTGCTCTTGATGTCCTTGGATTTTTCTCCTCTGGGTGTATCTAAGATAACATGATTTTCATACCTATTTTTCTTGGCTTTTATTCTTCCTCAAGTGTTTTTCTCTCATAGTTTTGGTAAGAATTCCCATAGATCATTCAAAAATGGATAGCAAATTTTCTCCCACTCCATTTCTACAAGGCTTTCCTCCTTTTGGAAATTTTTTTGTGTTTTGAAGTCAATTTCTTGTATGAGGGTGAGACTGATGAATGTCAACATTCTTAAACCTCAAATTGTTTCTCGATCAGAGATATTCTTTCGATTCGGGCTTTTTTAGAGATTTTCTTTCAATCTCTACATTTTTTTTAGTGGAATTCATATTATTTTCTTTGCTGTGAAATGATCTATTTATAGATAAGTTCAAGGACATTTTAATCATTTTTTGTGAGTTAACATTCCTCATTATTATGTAGGAAGGTTATGATTAAGTCCTATTTTCAAAGCTAATTGATGTTTGGGAATGCTTTGTGCTCGTGCAAGGGCTTAGTGCACTATCATTTAGGTTGATTTACTAAAGTCCGCATTAGGATTATTATCCATGTTTGAGGCCTCTAATCATGTTTTTGGTGCAAGATATAGATTTATTGTTTTGATTTTCAATAATAAACCCATTATGATAACACTTATAAAAAAAATATTGTTACTTCACCAGATTTTAACTTCTAAATGTAGAAAAAAAACTCGTATTAAAATATTGAAGTCTTCTTTCTTCTGCAAGGACGCAATATTATTCCATAATAGTGATATGAAATTCATACTTCTTCAACAATATTAATAAAATATTCTTTTTGGTGAACAACTTATGCTTCTTCTGGAGCCACAAAACAACATTCTTGATAAGGTTAATTGACACAATACCCTCAACATATTTTTTGTTTTGTGGAGTACTCCCTAACTCTTCTTTTTGGCGCAATATCCCCCTAAATAGTTCAAATATTTTGAGAGGACTTGACTTTTTGGGAAGTACTTTCTTCCTTTTCTTCCCCTTCCCCTCGTATTCTTATTTATACTTCATGACATTGAGAACAATGTCGATTTTAAGTTTAGGGGTGGAAAAATTTTTGAGTTTTTACTTTTCGTGTGTTTTTTAGTGTTTGTTATTTGTTATTACTTTAATATATAATAAAAAAAATAAAAATTTTCAACAAAAAAAATATTTTCTTGTTTTAGGCTCTGTGCTCGTGTGAGTTAGATAATTTGGCCGATAATGATAATTAAATTTGAGATTGTGTTGATTTATGAACTGTGGATAAGATGCCTGCTAGACTGATTGAGACTTAACCTTGCAAAACTTGATATTATACATGCACTAGAATTAAGTTGGACAGCGTGATGCTATGAGTTGATTCATATAATTGATAGGTTGATATAGTTGAACATAGATGTTATACCCAAAACTATCATATATTAATGATCATTAGACCAAATTTAGCATAGTTTGAGGATATTTTACGGTTGTAGGAAGATACGGATGTAAACTGGAATTTCTTGTGTGAAAACTTATATATGGATTGTCTTAAATTAATAGGATAAAATTGGGCAAAAATCTTAAATTAGGGGTCAGTTTGATTATATAAGTATTTAATGAAGGGCATTGCACTAATCATAGTAGAAGAATATATAAAAGATCTCTTCGTAACCTTTATGATTCGAGTTATTAAGCCTGCTAGGGTATTTACAACCTGGTGCCCTAAAATCATCTGATTTGGGAATCATCGGTCAAAAGCTCATTACACGGGTCATATAGAAAGCTTAAGGAATAGAGTATGCAAAAAAAATTTTTGAAAAAAAGCAGGTACATGACACAGAAGACGCACCAAATGCTCTAGTTAAGCCTCAAACACTTATTTGAGAAAACTTGACTTTTAATGAGGGATTATTAGCCTAGTTTAGGCCTAGAGGTCGAAGCAATCAAAGAATTGGAGAATCCTTATTTATTGATATGTTGACTTACAATTAGTACAGTCCACATAAACTAGAGAGAGTAATGTTAGTAATGAAAAATTCAACATTAGATTACACACTGGAAAAATAGTAAAAAAGAGAATAAGTTTGGGGGTGTGTGTGAATCATACGAGATGTGAAATGATACAATTGACCACAAATGGTTGGGAATTGAACCAACTTGTAAATTCACGATTGTTTACTTAATTCTTCACACACACATGTTAGTTCTGCATTGAAATAGTCGATATCGGTTTGGTATTGTGATTTTGAGACAGTTTGTAAATTTGGTACTGTAATTTCAAATACTAAGATAAAAAGTTAGATTGTCTAACCAAATAGTTTTGCATCTTTATGTGTTTGTTATTACTTAAATTATAATTTTGTTTGAGGGCAAACAAATGTTTAAGTTTGGTGGTATTTGATAAGTGTATTTTATACACTTATTTTGAGCCTAAAATAACAATATTTGGTAGATCTTTTGACAAAATGTATCCTAAATTGTCGTATTTTATGTTATGTAGGTAAAATTCAATGGTTGAACAAGGAGTGAAAAGAAAGAAGTGAAAATTGGTAAACAAATGTCAAAATTCAAAGTTTGGTGATCAAATTACAAATTCAATAGTTGATTCGAACCACGAGATGATATTTTTAATATTTGTATGAGACAATTGGATAAAATTAGAATTCAAAATGGAATGGAATATGATTAAAATCAATTTTCAATCGCACAAGTTATATTCCAGATTTTTAGTCGAAAATTGAGACCCATTTTTGTCTTAGTAAGTGTCCAAATTGGAAAAAATATATTTCTATAACACTTGTAGCCCTTTGAGTTTTCTTTCCAATGCACTTTGAATTGCATCAATTGAATATCGGGAGAAAAGGTTATGATCAAAATACTGAATGCTGTGCAGAGACAAAAAATTCGCGCGAAAAGATAACTTTTCTTATTCGATTGGAACTCTTTTTGAAGTCAATTTGGACGTAATTTTCAACCAATTTTCAACTCCTACAAATACTTAATAGCAAAATACATATGAGGAACTCTCATGTACATATTATACTCTATTATTCATCAATTATTATCATCAAATGAGCAGAATTCATAGTTTTTGTATTAGAATCGAAGAAGATTTACAAAAATTTAATGAAGTGAAGATTCAAACCTAATTTTTAGGGAAAGAAGAGAATGTGCAAGTGGAGATTCATCAAGAAACCATTGAAGTGATTTAAGATTTCAAAATTCATCTTCATATTCTCAATTTATCAAAAATTCGAGTTATGTTTTTTCACTTAAATATGATTTCTTATAATTTCAATATGTTAGGCTAATTTTATATATTGTTAGGATGAGATGAACCCTTGTTATGATATTTTTCGTTTTTAATTAATTATTTTGATTTTAATTTGATTTGATTTGTAGATGTTTATTATCGTTTTTATCGGTATTTTCAATTGTTTGATCACCAATTGAATTGTTAGTGGATTTTATTGTTACCGAGAGAGACAATAGGGTTGAAGCACATTATAATAAACATTGTAACATTCGATAGAAGATAGAGATACACATCTATACTTTATATGATTTCAATAGGTGTTCTAGTACTTGTTAATGCATTTATCATGTTTGTATCTTTCATCGAGAGATAGAAATGTCACATTAGGGGAATAGATTTGATCACTATTAAGAGAGCCTTGCAATTAAATTAGAAACATTGACCAACATAAATGATTTCAAATTATCATTTTAATTGTTACACTAAAAATGGAATAATAAGTAGGATTCGACATCTTATCAATGCATATCACATATTTGTAAAACACATTTACTTACTTTTATTAATTTAATTGATAATTTAGGGATTAGTATGGAAAACTCAAAATCTATTTGTTATTCGATTGAGGTTACCATTGATTTGAACTCAATTGAATATTAAGTCCTCGTGGATTCGACACTTTACACACTACTATATTAATTGTTCACGACCTCGTTCACTTGCGGGAAATCAAACGATCATAATGCATAAAATACTCCTTACAAATAAAGAATTAATTTCTTGAATATACGGCATCTTGGACCATTTAATCACTCCGATTGAAGCTACTTGGACCACTTAATCCTGCATTAAAAGCTCACCAAGAGAAATGATGATTTCAAGTTCAGTAATAAATTACAATTAATTCCTTTTTAGTAAGTTGTTGCTGATTTTGTCGAACAGTTAATTTGTTTATTAAGTTACCGGACCCAGAGATAGGTTACAATGAGGTGCATGCATTAATGGAGTTTCCTCTAAGAATTTCTCTTTCCTTCGCTCCTTGTTTTTTTAAAATAATTATTTCTAAAAATAAACTAGCAATTTACTTAATTCTATTTAAATTTCAAAAACTTTTGAAAATATTAAAATAACTATCTTCTTAAAAAAAGGATAGTTTTTGTCAATTTTCTGGGTAAAAAATGAATATGATATGAAGCAATGATATTTGTAACGGAAAGGGTTAGTTGCTGAATATTTACTGTACTAATATAATAATAGTGCCGGGCATTGCTAAGTGTACACTGGGTTTGACACCCCGATGCATAGACCTCCTCACAAGAGAGGGACAGTATTAGAAAAATGCTATTTGTGCATCAAATTTAACACCCCCCCCCCCCCCCCAAGAGGGGTCCACGATTTTTTTATTGGTCGTGGGCCCCCTCTTGTTAGGGGGTCTATACACGAAGTGTCAAACTTGGTGTATAAATAGCATTTTCCTAATACTGCCCCTATAAATTGTCGACATATATTTATATAGTATTTATGCTAAGGTTGAAAGGCTGGTGAAATTGATAATTAATATCTTGATAATAATAATAACGTTTACCAACTACAAGATATTATGTATGAGCATCTTGGTGCTGAATATAGAAGGTGCAAAATAATAGTAAGCCTAATGGTTGGTTATGATTTTTCCTTTTTTTCTTTAGCTA
The DNA here is from genome assembly GCA_035079005.1 of Fraxinus americana. Classification (NCBI taxonomy): domain Eukaryota; kingdom Viridiplantae; phylum Streptophyta; class Magnoliopsida; order Lamiales; family Oleaceae; genus Fraxinus; species Fraxinus americana. Next base: position 18,992,242 of record CM068707.1, on the reverse strand, counting down.
AAGTCAATGGTTATGAATGATTGATGAACATATTGATCATAATTGTTAAAAGCGTGTTCTATTTCTCTACCTTTAATCTTGTGGCATTGCTTTTTGCATACTTGATATATAATCTTTAGTAGTTTCTTTTTTTGTATATAATGGAGTTAAATAATAATTTACTTATAAATTAGGTATCGAAAAGAGAGCGAGGAAGGTTTTTTTTTCTTTTTTATTTAGTTTAAGAAATTTTGACCCAATCATATCTCACCACATCATATATATATTTAGTCTTATCAATATACTTAAATAACTACTATTTACTTTAAAAGGGTGCATCCTATTCATATTGTAAAATTCAATGGAACCCTATAACAAAATATTGACGAAGATAAACTGTATAATCTTCTAACATTTTCAATGCTAACGTGGATTGTATAAAAATACATCGTGTTAGTAAAAATTCCTCTCTAATGCAATTTAAAGGGATTGTCCGCTGATGTGACAAGAAAAATGTATATCGTGAAAATGTCCATTTAGATATAGAGTCTTTGTTAAATGGAGAGAGATGATATTTGGTATGATTTTTGCTTTTGGAGGAAGCTGATTTTTGTTTGGAAATTAACTTTTAAAAGATTTTATTATTTTAGAAGTGTTTTTAAAAAAAAGTCACATTTGACCAACTTTCTTTAGAAACTCTTCTAACTAAAAGAAATACTTCCATAAAATTAGTCAAATAGGTTTAAAAGTAGATTTTGAGTCTCAAAAGTTCATTTTGACTATGCCAAACAACCCCAATTTTTCCTTCTTTCTCTCTCTTGATCGTGGAACTTGCTTCCCATTCATGAACAAGTCACAACCTCTTATCTCAATCAATGTTTATGCACAAATTCTTCTCAAACTCACCACCAGAAATTAACCATCCTGAAAATTCCAATTCCATACACTTCGTTGCCTAAGATCTTATAGGACACATAATCAAACCAACCCTATTCTCATGGGACTCAACAATATAGGTTTTTCCTTCATCGTCACACGCCTTCTTACCTGCATGGCTTTTCAAATGCAAATTGGACGAATAATATAGATGATTGTACTTCTACGATTGTTCATTTTTTGCTTTCTTTGGCACAACCCATTGCTTGGAGTTATCACAAGTGAAAGACAATTGCTTGTTCTCCCACTGAGGCGAAGTACCGTCCCTAAAGTATTCTAGATAAAATCTATGCCAAGTGTAGGATGTCAATTTGTCTGGCCTTTGAGGTGTTCTAAAATAACTCATTCATTATTGTAGACCACTTGAAACCGGTTCAAATCGCGCCGGATTAGTCATGATCCGACTTTTTTTAATGGGATGCGTCATACCCTCACCAAACTCATTTTGATAATACTCTCAAAGATGCCTTAAATTTCTATTCAGCTCCTGTACTAATATAATATAAAATTTTCAAAAGATAAATCAAAGTACAGGTACTGGTGGTGTATTCCAAAAGGACTAAAGCAATCACATTCCCAATTCAATGATGATCAACACTTTGACACTTTTTCAATTTGCCCATAACAAACAAATATTGCAAATTAATAAATACTAATTTGGGTTTTTGTTACTTGTACATCGAGGTTGACACTTCAGTGTACATCCTCCTCAAAAATAAGGAGGCTCACACCCAATGAAAAAAATCGTGGATCCCCTTTTATGAGGGAACGTATCAATCCCGATATACAAGTAGCAAAACCCTACTCATTTGACTGCTCATCAATGTTAGAAGATTAGGTGTAACTCAATAGAGAGATCTCTGTGGGACACCATTATCTTTGCTTTACAGACTTTGAGGCAATAACATGCCCCTCCAACCATTAATTATAAATAATAATCCAATATAAATATAATAAAAAGGAAGAAAAAGAAAATTGTATCACCAACCCATTCAAACCTGTTTCTTGCCACCATCTCCAAATTTTCACTCGATGTGTTTGATGGATATTATTGAGAAAATAATATATTTTAAATAGTGATATAATGGGAAATATGTGGTTAAAAACTAAAGAAAAGTTATTGACATGTCAAATTAAATTGTACATGTAGCAAGATTCCTATGATTTTATCAATTAATTGGGATATTATTCAGATGGAGGATTTCGGTTCTCTCTCTCACTCTCTCTCTTAGCTATATTATTCTTACTTACCTAATGCTTAACAATGGTCAAAGCTACCGTAACTAAAAGTAAATTAAAATCTTGGATCAACACAAAAATGGTACACAATAATAGGGGTGCTAATTATTGTATTGTGCCGTTCAACTAATCATACGACAACTTATACATTCAAGTCTAATCCAGCCAAATTAATCTTCAAAATCATGAATAATACTCTGTCTTATCTAAAAATAGATCGTTGAATGCTGAACAATTTTTCTTGAGATTTGACAATCAAAATCTCGTTTATAAATTTGTCAAATAATACTCGTGAGATTCGTTGTTGTGTGCTGGACTAAAAATGACAAATTGCAAATTTCAATTGAAGCTGACAATGTAACGTCAATTGTCTATTAGTGCACATGCTTTGACATTCTTGACAGCAAATATACCGAAAAGTCGTAAAATGTATGTTAGATCAAACAAGATTGATGATAGGTATTGTTGGTAACGGCACCGAGGATAGATAAGAAACTCACCAAAGTATACAGCAATATGATGAACAAAGCACAAACAAACCGGAATCAAGAATTAAAGGCCCAAACGCGTGATCGTTGTCCTCAAACTATATTTGTCCCCTTTCCGGATTGATTGAGATGCTTAAAAGTTTTCCGACAAATGGTTTGAAGGATTAATCATGCCTTGTTGTAGAAAATACCAAGCACAAAGTATTTTCCACCCAAACTTGAAGAATACAAATGGAGGAATGAATATGAAGAAAGTTTATTATGCTACGGAATAATAATGGATTCAACAAATGATTTTTCATTATCTTATTTCATGAGCAAGATGACATATTTATAGGCAACCAATATTCATCACGAAATGGTGCCAAAACCATGCTGAAAAGCCACCATAATTAAAACCCAAACGATCAAAAAATTGGAGAAAAACCGACTACCAATGGTCGTTTTGGCGTAGGGGCACCTCATGGTAGCACAGGAGCGCTACAGTTTTCGGGTGAGAAATACTTCCAATTGGGTGCGGGGGTGCCTAGTTTTTTTTAATTTTTAATATCTCTTTCTCCTTTATTATTCCATACTCAATATCTTAATTCTTTGAACAACATTACAATAATCTCCCACTTGTTCAAAAATTAAATAAATCTCATATTAAAATATTTACAATACTCGTGTATAAGGATTAGATATCTTTCGATTTGAATCTAACCATAGTGTAATTCAAACAAGGTAAAATCGGAATTAAAGGTAGCATGGAATCTTTGAACCAATGATTCCATGTTACAATACCGGTAAGAACACACACACAAGTATCATGTGTTCTCAAGTTTCTTAAACTCGTTTAGCGCTATTATGATCTTGCGCTCATCCTTTTCAACAAACTTTTAAGAGAGAAACTCTAACTCTGTATTGAGGCGGCACCACCTCGAAGTCCATTTAGGTAAAGTTCTTTCAATATCTTTGTTACTTTTATAGATACTGGTTGTAGCGACCAAGGAAAAAAAAAAATTTATGTCGTTTTCAAATAAATTTTTTTTGTAGAACTCGAAAATAATATGATTTATATTATTAAGTCACTACGACATTTCCTAAGAGTTCAAATTAAAGATTTGTCACGATAGTAAATTTGCACGTACTTGTCTTAAAATTTTAAAATTGTGATGACATATCTTAAATCCAAAAGTTAAAAATAAGCTCCACGCACTTATTTGCATAAAATATTTATTTTTTATGTAATTGTATAGAATATATCGTAAATCTTATTTGGATCGAATAATTAAGCATTTTAGAAGTTGATAAAATATGTCAAATATTATACTTGTTTTGTAACTCATGTTAAACAAAATAAATTGAGTTTTAGAAGAAATGATCTTGAACTATTTACATTCGAGTTATCGTGATAGAAAGAAAAATAATCTAAATTTTATATTTTATTTATAAAATAATAATAATAAAAAAAAAAGAAACGTCACTTGAGATTCTTACCTCCACTTTAAGCAACTTAATTAGTTTTAATACCCATTAAGTGCACTAACAGCCCTCATTTACAATTTTTACTTCATGCCCATTCAGCTACTAAAACCGTCCACTACCATTCAATTTAATGACATTATCTCTTCTATAAATTGGTAGTAAACTTCTTTCAAACCACACTTTCAAACACAAGCTTCAATCACCATTATTTTTCCAACACGTCGGAATCTGGAAAAAAAAATAATAATTTATCCAAAAGATCTTAGGATCACGTTGCATTTTTGGACACTCAAGGGTACTCAAACTCCAAGCATTCAAGGTAGGGGTGTTTTACGACACTTTTGTAAAGTAGAATAAAATAATTTGTTTTCAGTTTGCATTAATGTATTATTGTGTTACTGATTATGGAAGCACCCTTTGGGTGGTTCAAATAAGAGATAAAGAGATTATGAAACGAGTTATCAAGCTTGAGAACGAGTTATCAAAACTCGAGAATAAGCAGACTGACTGATCACCGGTTTGCTAGAGAATGACGGTGACACAAATAACCAAAGTTTGCATTTTTGAAAATATATTTATTTTTACCAATTACTTAAGTATCTTCCTACTGAGTATTATTTATGATACTCACCCCTATTAAAATTTCATAGGTTAAATCGAGGCATGACAGTGGTTTTGCATGGTGGCGAGTGCTCGACAAATTTGAAATGCTTTCAACTTTCTAGTAAAAATTTTCGATTGTGTAAACTTTTTTTTATGAATGTTTAGATGACACCCTTAACAATTTTTTTAATGTTTATCTCGTTCAGTTTCATGTGCTTTCCATGTCAACGATAATTTACAAATGTCGAATTGACAATGCATGAAGTTTATCTACTGCTGCTTTGAATTTCAGATTCTGCCATTAAATTTGAAAATGGTATAACTTGGGCTATACTGCATGTTTTAGAGTGAAATTAGTGGTATTTGAAAGGTGTATGAGTCTTCTAATAGTGATCTTTCGAATTACCTTAAAATAGCATCTAGAGAAAAAGTTATGCCCGTTTTAGTAAACTGCGTTGAGACCATGTCGGATTTTGTGTCCAGCGTAGTCGTGCAGTATTTTCGTGCTTCAAACATTTTCGTCCACACTCCAAATTTTTACATGTTGTACATATATGAATGTTATAGTCTCTGTTAAAATTTCACAAATTTTTGACAACGTTTGCTAGGTCAAACATATTTTCCTTTCCGCTGCTGCGCAACCAATTAAACTTTTTATGTTAGGGGGCGCAATTAAACTTTCAAAAAGTGACGAAAAAATTAAAGAGATATTTTATTACAATTGTTCTCTACGTGTTCTCATATTTTGATAACGTTCCATAATTAAAGTGAGAAATAGAGAAAAATTTAATGTAGTTTCGTAATTTAAATCAACAAAGAAATTGAATATACAATCTTGGTCATCAAAAGCTATACAAACTTTGATAGAATCCAAGTCATAGATTTATATGTAAATTTCTTAAATTCTGAAACTTATTTAACAAATGCAACAAGTAAATCAACAAGGGACTAGGAAATGATAAGAGCCAGACTTATTTTCGATGCATCAAATACCCGAGAAACAATCCTTACTCATTCAAGTTCAATCATATTGCATAACTATTTCTTCTGATTACATTCAGTCGAACCAGATTCTCCTGTGCTAAAAGACTCTCGAAATTTCCTCAAAAATGTCACTTCAACTGAGAATTTCATTTGTGAATCTCATCCATTACAAGAACGTAAATAAATCCAACTAAGAATTATTCTATTCCTATTCATTGATCTAATCCAAGTATACGATCAATTTACACTGATTACTTCGTTTAGTAATCACAGAAGCCTTGCCTACTAGCTTTTTCCTTGGGTCAGATCTTAGAGTTATTTGTCGCGATTGAACTTAAAATGACTATAGAGTGGAGACAGACTTTTCACTTTGGCAATGCAATTTTCACTCTTTGAGAGTAACTATAAACCATTTAAACAAAGATAAATGAGATTTGAAGTTTTGAACTATTCTTATTCAGTCATTTAGTATTATCACAACCATTCTCGAATCTATTTAACAATATACAACCTTAATTTTACCATGAAGAAGAGGAGAGAAAAGGAGAAGGGTGACTCAGGCGAGAGAAAACATTGGTTTGAAATGAATGTTGATTCCTTTCCTTTCATATTATTAAAAAAAAAAATTCAGCGAGAAAAAACATTGGTTTTAAATGAATGTTATCATCCTTTTCCTTTCATATTTAAAAATTCAAAATTTTTTTTTGGGTGGGGGGGGGGGACCTGCCCCCCAGGTCCGCCCCTGCTTTAAGATGATGGTCAAATATTTTATTGTATTTATGCATTATAATTTGTTTTGCTTATTTAAAAATACAATTGGCAAATGAATTTTGTTTTTACTCCATCTTAAAGAAAATTTCGGAGATAAATTTATGTTATATATATATATAATGTGTAAATGTTATGAACGTTTTAAAATATAATCTATTTATTAAAACTGTAGTGTGAACAGTGAATATATCTAGTGATTTAAAAGAAATCATAACTAAAAATGAAAACTCAACCGGTGCCCAGAACTCACAATCTATGTTCAGACAGCAAATCATTAGATATATGTCCTAAAGGGAAACCAAATAAAAAAGGTGTTCAGGCTGCTAATAATTAGGCTTGGGAACAAATTCTAGTCCATTGACATGTACGCATACATGTTTGTGCAGCTTCTATAATTTGCTCTAATTGCAGATGAAAATTTCTATAGCCCTGAATTTATGGGGGAAACAATTATGCCTCTTTTATGCTCCCACTTAATCATGCCTCTTTTAGATTCGTACTAGTAAAGGAAAATTTAATTAATTATTAAAGAGTCCCTTTAATATTATTTGTTTTTTTATGAGAAAAAGACAGTTTAATCCATAGTTGTCAAATTCGACCCGGACATAGACCCGAACAATGCAGCAGGTCAATGGGTCAGTTGTTTAACCGGCAAATCATTGCATAAAAACCTACAAAAAAAAATAAAGTATAAAATTTTTTTTAAGGGGAAAATTAAAATTTTTAATTTATTTTTCACTAATTATTTATGTCCATAAAATAATGTAAAAGGTTGGACCAAGTCACCAAATTTTTTTATAAAAATTTTTTTATAAAAGTTATAAATGATTCATTAAATAGATATAAGTTATTGCACACAAATATTACTAAAGTACTTTAATTCAAGTGGGGAATAATTCATTATTTTTTCTTAGAGTTCCAAGGTTCAATTCTCTTGGACACAAAAATTTTGTAATGGAATTTTAAAATCCAATCAAACCGGTCAACCGGGCTGAGTAAGTCGTCGGTTAACTCGGTCAAAACTATTTTTTATATATATTTGTTGACCAAACAATTTTTTAATTTTACATGTATTTTTATTTGTTATAAAAAATCTACCATGTTCATTCCTGCGCTCATGTACATTTTTCCTTTTCTGAAATTTCGAAAACCTATAATATTTTTTAAAATAAATTATGGATGACCATCAACTACGACATTTGAATAAAAGTTTCAATTATTTGAACAATAAAACATGTTTACCATAACGTTGTCAAGCAGCCTTTCGTGCAACACTTAAAAAACATACTGATTTGGTTAATAAACTCTTAATTAAATATCAATTATTGGTGTCGCAGTCATGTTTCAAAAACTGCTTCGAGTTGTCGATTAAAAGTTTCGTTTACTCCTAGAATATCACATTTGTTTTGACACTTATTGTAATAATTGTAATTGAAGCAAAACTACAAATCGTCGAAAGTGCAAGAATATTTGGAACGAGCAGGTGGCCAACCTGAGAATTTTTTTTTTTTTTTTAACACTGGTTATTACCAAGGGAATGCGAAACGGGCAACTTGCCTTAACGTTCCTCTTCTATAACTTTGAAAATAAAATGAGCATCGCCCTTTGTAATGAAAAACTAATGACATGCTTTCTTTAATCTTCTATCTTGAACCATTATTTAAATTCGATGGCTTGCAGATGTCCTTAACATGTTTAATCAAACTTAACATGTCTAACGTGTGTAGGCCATATGCTCTTGTATGAAAAGTTTTGTTATCGTATAAATTAATTAATTAATTTTATTTTAGTTCTTGCATAAATTTTAAATTTTATAGCATTACTCTTGAAGAATAAAGACTTTATATTCGACAACATTCTAAAAGAATATTGTATTATTGCTCTTGTAAAGCACAACCTGAAATATCAATATTTATAAAGATATTATATTGCTCAAATTAGAAGCGTGAATGGTAAATATCAACGTTTCAAAAGTATAAATAAGCAAAAAAACAAAAAAAAAATTATTATTCTTGAAGAATACATGTACCATTGAAGTATAAATTAACCTCATATTTGGTAGAAATTAAAATCTAAATTTTAATCACACATTTTATGAGGTCTAAAAATTTTCAATCACACATTTCATCAACGTTTAACAAAATTTACTGAAAAACTGATTTTAACCGCCACCAGGAGCTAAACAACTCAATATTGGGCTTTAATTTCTGAAGAAAAATTAACTTTATAAAATATTAATATTTAGCAAAGTATTATGTCGTTTGCTCATGATTAAACATAAATTTGTACTTGTCTATATAATCAAGAAAAATATTGATACAAATAGGATATGTTATTGTTCCTGAAAAGCAATTTTTTATATATAATTTAGTATTTTGGAACTATAATTGTTGTTGCTTTTGAAGAAGCATAATGTTATTTTAATAGTTGACAGGAATTATTCGTCCATAAAAAGCATGATATTACAATTTCAATATCCTATAATAATATTGAGATATTACTCCTAAAGAATCAATAGTCTAATTATTAATATTTAAATATTTTATTTGCTCTCAAAGTAGGGATGGCAAAAAAAACCGCCCCGCCCCGCCCCAACGGTGCCCCGCCCCGAATGGGGCGAAAAAAACCGCCCCGAACGGGTTGGCCGGACGGGGCGGGGCAAGGAGGGCCGCCCCGTCTCGGGTCGTGGGGCGGGGCGGGACGGAGATGCCCCACCCCGAACTCGCCCCGTGAACCGTTTAAAAAAAAGTATTCATGTATTCTCTGGTAGAATACATGATGAACAAATATTTTTTGGAAGTAGAGTTATGGATTTATGTTCTTAAATTTGATGAACAATTTTTTTTGGAAGCAGAGTTATATTTTTCCTTAACCGTATAACTGGAAATTTTTTATAGCAAAAAAAAAAATTATAAAAAAAATAAACGGGGCGGGAAATGGTCCTACAACGCGCCCCGCCCCGCGCCCCGCCCCGCCCCGTCTTAGACGGGGCGGGGCACGGGGCGGGGCGAAGTGGGGGAGTGGCGGGACGGGGCGGGATAGGGGTGCCCCGCCCCGAACCCGCCCCGTTGCCATCCCTATCTCAAAGTATCGAATGTCTTGGAGAATATTGTATTATCTAATTTTGTGAAAAAAAAAAAAAATTGATCTACATATATAATTTCTGAACAACTGCTTATCCATGAAGGAAAGCAAACAACTCAAGTCATGTTGGCACTGATTATTTTGGCTCCTTAATTGGTTCTTATATAATTATACAATTTTTAATGGGTATAAATTCCATTTTATTTAATTATGTATATAGAAGCAAGATGAATTGTCAAAATGTTTGTTTAGTCAATAGTGCAACTACACACAAATCTTCAAGACAAAATGCATATTTTGAAATTAATATCAAGAGAAAATATTTTTAACACAACATCAGATGCATCAAGTATCGTTGAAGGGTCTAGAAAAGCTAATATTATCCTACCAAATAATACGAAATTACATATAGATAACGTACTTTATTCTAGCTAATTCAAAAAAAAAATTACTTAGTTTTAAAAAGGGACAAGAATAGATCGAAAATGGAGAACAAATTCTTACATCCCCACGTTAATATAAGTAAGCGTCGTAGGCCTCTTATAGACATCACATCTGGAATAACAAATCTTAGCCTCAATATCATAAAATCTAACCATTCATGAATGATTCAATCTGGGCTTAGAGTGCCAAGGGCACCATTTCTATTCTCAAATGGAGGTCCAAATGCTTCATGCATCTCACCTGCATGTTTGACACATAGGGATGTCAATGAGTCGAACCGGCTCTCGAGCCAAAACTCGAGGCTCATGCTCGATTACAAAATTTAGGCTCGACCCGAACTTTCGGCTTAGGCATTATTAAGTCGAGCCAACTTATGATTTTTTTTTTAAATAACAGGCAGCAATATCTGCCTGTTGCTGCCTACAATAGCAGGCAACCAGCATGCTTCTGCTATATTGCAGGCAGGTAGCTACAAAGCTTTTTAATTTTTTTTAAAATAATAGGCTGCGTGCTATTGCTGTAGTGTAAGCAGCTAGTTGCAAAGCCTTTTAATTCTTTTTTTTAGGCATAGCTCGTCAAGGGCCGAAAATGGCCCGTGACACGAGCCGTCTGATGCCCCAAAATGGGGTTCGGCCGGAGCCTCAAGCTGCGTTGAACTTTTTCTGGGCGTAATTGCGGTTCGCTCGAGCCTACAAGCAAAATTCACACCCCTATTGACATATGTCTGCGCTGTTCAATACACCCATTTAATGATTGGGAGACTATTAAAGAGTGCCAAATAACACAATGCATCTTCCAAGGCCAATATAACTTTTGCATGGAAGTTGTCGCACATATTTTAATATTGTTAGATTTTTAGTGTTGGCAATTCTGTAGACAAATGACTAATGTGTAAAGTGATGTAAAAGTCAAGGACCTAGGGTGCAATTTGTATAAATTAGGTAAGTAAGGGTTTGAGTCCTTGAAGGAGTCCAAGATGTCCAAGAAGATCGCACATGATAAAGGGAATACAATTAGAAGTCTAAAGAGTATCAAAGAGCCGCACGAGTTATGTTCCAAATTCTCAGTAGTCATTTTTCAACGTATGTTTCACATAGAAAACATTGGAATTTGGATATGGCTATTTCTAAAAGAATTGTAGCCCTTCGAGTTAGCTTTCCAACGAAATTTGAATAATCGTAATTGGACATTAGTAGAGAAAGTTATGATGAAAATACTGACGAGTGCTCAACCTTAGCTAAACCTTCGCTAGAGGCTCGCTCGAGCGACCAATGCAATAACATTTTTGCCCGAGCTTCACGACAGCTCGCTCAAACGATCTACCAGTGCGGCCAAACCTAATTTTCAATTTTGGAGAGTTTTACACTGCCCATACTACTCATACATCTCTAACTATAAATACAAAGGGTCTTGCACGAAAATTGGTGGTTGCTTCATTGTGCTTCATAGATATAACAATTTCATACCATTGTTTGAGATATCCAAGAGACAATTCACTGATTCATCCATATTCATTCTTGAGATCCATCAACCCAGTAGGTTCCTTAATCTAAAACACCTAACATCCTTAATCTTTTAAGGAACTGACTCTTTCATTGAGATTTGGAAGAGGTGGACTAAAAGCACAGGAAGAGCACAAGAATTGGAGATTCGTAGAATTCCACATGGAAGAGACAATAGAAGAAGATCATGAAGTTGGAAGGAAACAGCAGATCAGGAGGCTATAGGAGGTAGAACGGGAAGTCAGCAGGGTGGCTAGATAGTATCTACGGTAGTAAGTCGTGAGTCTGGAAGGAACAACAGATCTTGGAGATTGCAAGAATTACAACAGCGGGAACGAGTGAAGTTTGCTAGCAGGAAACATACTGTATTCCATATTGTTTATAATGGAGGTAACTGACTTGGTCCCGAAATTTTTCCCAGTTGGGTTTCTCTGTCATCATATTGGTGTTCTTTATTTACTACTTTCATATTTATTGTTTATTATACAAACTACGGTATTCAAAGATGGGATAATTTGAATTGTTTGACTAATCACTTAGACATAATTAACTTGTGACTTATTACTTGTTAATTAAAGTTTTAATTCTTCATTTACACCTAATCACCCCCCATCTAGGTGTAATATGGCGAATCTTGCGTTTCTCAATTGGTATCAGAGCCTTATTTCGATACCTGGCCCTATTTGTCTAGATGGTTAGTTCATTATCTATCCCACCCTACTTTGATGGTAGCAATTATGCGTATTGGAAAGTTATGATGAGAGCTTTCCTAAAATCTATGGATGAACGGATTAGGTTGAGTGTGGTGAATGGTTGGAGTGCCCCTAATACTACTGTAGATAACGTAGTGACCCCCACTCCCATTGCTAATTGGACTATGACTAACTTAGATGAGTGCAACTGGAATAGCAAAGCCTTACATGCCCTATTTATGGCAGTGTCCCTTGAAGAGTTTCGAAGAGTGTCTATGTGTGAGGTAGCTAAAGACGTTTGGGTGAAGAAGAGCAATCTGAAAAATTCTGAAATAGATCACTGTACTTTTAAAGATAAGAGCATTTGCATACCTAACTAATTAGATAGTTTGTTTTGGTGCATGCTCGTGTTTTATTAGTATGTGACGGATATATGCATCCATTATATTTATTTATTTATTTGTACATTTTATATTCTGTTCTTGTTGTTTGTTTGATTTTTTTTGTTTTGTGTGTTTGATACATTCATGTTTTTATATTAAAACAAAAAACAAAAAAACAGTTTTTTGTTGCTTTGGTCTAAAAATTTTTAGTGAAAAAAAGAAAAAGAGAACAAAAAGATTTTGATTTAGAAAGTGTTTTACAGCATGATATACAATACACTTGATTTTGTTAGTTGTAATCAAGAATGAATTTATTTAGTGAGCTGTAACATAATTGCTAGTTTAGGATGCTTATGAAGTATTTAATATAAGTCTCTTCATATACCATCTGCACTGCACACAATCTAATCTTGATAGTGAGACTCTACCGCGTGTGTGAGATTTGGGATGGCAGTCACATATTAGGAGGGTGACATTGAACATGAGTTGATCATTTTAATTAGACATAAGCTCGATATTATCCTTGCATGAATCAATATATGTTGGCTCAAAATCTTAATGCTACTTTTCGAAGCCTACTTGACTTGAGTAATTAAGCCTGCAGGGTTTCTCATAACCTGGTGCCTATGGTCATCTGACTTTGGTTAATTGGCCTAAATCTGGTTACAATGGTCATGTTAGTCGCTTAATAGAAAGGAGCCTACACATAAGATTAAAAAAAAAAAAAAAAAACTTATATGAGCATTCCTATTGAAAGTTTTGATAAAAAAAATATATATTTATGCTGTAAGTCAGGGGGAGAAAAGAAAATCTTCATTCGAAATGAGTTTTCATATGTAGGTTATAATGTGCTTTAAGGTTTGACTTTCATAAGTAGAAGAATATACTTATTAGCAGTGTTGTTTAGCATGTCCTTTCTCACAAAATTAAGGTATAGAATCCTACTGCCAGAAGATTAGTGACACTTACCACATATGAGTCGTTTATATCATTTACTCCATGGGTGCTTAAAGTTGGAGTTGTGGGATACTTTACTGTTCACTGCATAAACTTGTGATTGCTTATATCTACATTGTTGAGATGTGTAATTTTGCTCTGTCCCTTCGATATTTGTGACAAAAAGGAGGAGAGATTTTTATTGTGAGGGAGAGCTATATCATTTTGCATTTTCTAAGCAGTTACATATGTCTTTAGGGGTCGATGGGGGTGAGATATAGATACATTTGCCTACTGCATAAAAAATTGAGAGTTTGCAATAAGGGGGAGCATGTGCATTGCATCTGCATTGATGTTTTGATTTCCTATATCACGTGCTTTTACACTGGGTATTGAGTTTTTTATTTCAGGAAATAGATACACCAAGAAATGCAAGAAGTAGAAGACTTTGAGTAACTTGGGTAGTGTAGTTTGATATTTTTATTTCTTTGACTTATTATGTAGTTTTTCACAGAATGCCAAAGGGGAGCTTGTTAGGTTTTTAGTGTTGACAATTTTGTGGACAAATGACTAATTTGTAACGTGATGTAAAAGTTAAGGACCTAGGGTGCAATTTGTATAAATTAGGTAAGTAAGGGTTGGAGTCCGTGAAGGAGTCCAAGATGTCCAAGAAGGTAGCATATGATAAAGGGAATGCAATCAAAAGTCTAAAGAGTATCAAAGAGCCGCATAAGTTATGTTCCAAATTCTCAATCGTCACTTTCAACGCATTTTTCACATAAAAACATTAGAATTTGGATATGGCTATTTCTAGAAGAATTGTAGCCCTCGAGTTAGCTTTCCAACGAAATTCGAATCATCGCAATTGGACATCGGTGGAAAAAGTTATGATGAAAATATTGAAAACTGCTCAACCATCGCTCGACCGTTGCTAGAGGCTCGCTCGAGCGACCAATGCAGTAACATTTTCACCCGAGGTTCACCGATAGCTCGCTGGAGCAACCTACCTGTGCGGCCAAAACTAATTCACGATTTTGGAGAGTTTATCACGACCCTACTACTCATACGTCTCTAACTATAATTACAAAGGGTCTTGCATGAAAATTGGTGGTTGCTTCATTGTGCTTCATAGGTATAACACTTTCATACCATTGTTTGAGAGATCCAAGAGACAAATCACTGATTCATCCATATTCATTTTGAGATCCAGCAACCCGATTTTGGAAAACATCAAGGGTTCCATAATCCAAACCACACGGCGTCCTTAATCTTTTAAGGAACTGACTCTTTCATTGAGATTTGGAAGAGGTGGATTACAAGCACAGGAAGAGCACAAGAATTGGAGATTCTTGGAATTCCACTTGGAAGAGACAATAGAAGAAGATCAGGAAGTTGGAAGGAGACAGCAGATCAGGAGGCTACAGGAGGTAGAACAGGAAGTATAGCAGGTTAGCTAGATAGTGTCCATGGTAGCAGATCGTGAGATTGGAAAGTTCAGCAGATCATGAAGCTACAGAAGGTAGATTGAGAAGTTTAGCAGGGAGGCTAGATAGTATATACGGTAGCAGGTCGTGAGTCTGGAAGGAACAACAGATCTTGGAGATTGCAAGAATTACAACAGCGAGAACGAGTGAAGTTTGCTAGCTGAAAACATACTTAATCCATATTGTCTATAGTAGAGGTAACTGATTTGGTCTCGAAATTTTTCCTAGTTGGGTTTCTCCGTCATCATATTGGTGTTCTTTATTTACTAGTTTCATATTTATTGTTTATTAGACAAATTACGGTATTCAAAGATGGGATAATTTGAATTGTTTGACTAATCATCTAGACATAATTAACTAACTTGTTGCTTGTTAATTAAAGTTTTAATTCAGCATTTACACCTAATCACCCCCTAGGTGTAGTAGGGTCGAATCTTGCGTTTCTTAAATATGACTGATCATATTGTGATAGCCGTCTTAACAGCTCCGTGGACAAGTCCTTCACCTTGGACTTGGAGGGATTAGTGCTTTGGTAAAACGTACCATGGCCTCGGCTTATGCTTCGAAAATATGATACCTCAGAATAAAGAAATGTTAGCTTTTGACTCCCCAGCACCAATGCCTCAAAGTACATATGAAGCCACATCTTCAAAGCGACTCCGCTTCGGTATAATGCCTCGAAGCACAGAAGAGATCAACAATAACTAAGCTTCACCACACGAGATGACTGTTTTACTTATTACACACTTAAGTGAGATGATCATATTACAAAAGCTTCGAGCTAACAATCCAAAGTGAGCTTACCTTCTTTGACTTGACACTACTTGATGAAGCTCATAACCCATTAAGGTCCACCTCCATTAACTCACTGAGGAAATTTACCAACTTTATTCGAAGGCCCAATGAGAGAGAGAGAGAGAGAGGCCTATTGAGGCCCACCTCCTTTTAACTCATTAAAGAATTTTGCCACCTCTATTTGATTCAAAGACCAATTAGGGAAATTCTTATTACTAATACTTGATGACTATATTGGGCTTCTTCATGTGAGATGCATCAATATGATACTTTGATATTTGCTCAATTCTACATACTTCTTAAAAAAAGTGAAGTACCAATTATTAAGGCCACGAATTGAAAGAACGTCTAAGGTCAAATATCTAGGGGTTTAAAAGAATATTTCTGATCGGAAAGCATCCACAGAGAAAGAATGCTGAAATATCCTATCATGCACAAGATCAAACTTCAGACTGCCTCCGCCATAAATATATTAGAGTACATATAAAGCCACATCATCAAGTTTCAGATTCAAGCAAATATGAAGGCAAATATATAAACTCCCGATTCTATTCGGCATTATTGCCTAGAAATACATATGAAACCAAACATCTACAAGCACCAGACTCTCTTCGACATAAATGTCTTGAAGTATATATAAAATTACATCTTCAAAGCTCCAAACTCCCTTCGTCATAAATGCCTCGACTCAATAGAATTGTGATCCTAAATACCATACCCTTGCTCCTCTATGTGCTACCTTTTTGCTTATGTCAAAAGGGGGAAGAGATGTGGATAATTATGCTTGCTAATTGTAAACAAGGAAATTCATACTCAAACTTGATATATGCATGTTGATAGGAGGAACTTATGCTTAAACTTTATATCAATTTGTTCACACTATCTATATTGTAAATTATCTTGTTTGTCATAATCAAAAAGGGGGAAATTGTTGACCTATTGGTTGATCATAACCTTAATGTTTTGATTATAACAAACAAGTCCATCTTGTTTACTAACAAATTGAATTGAGTGTTTAATCTTTCAAAGTTACAAAGATTATTATTCACACTCAGATGAAGTACAAGTGAAGGTTAAACGAGCATTTAAGACAAATCATTCGAGACAATAGTGATTTGCATACGACAATCAAATTGGAACTTAACATAATTGCAAATCAAGATACAAGTCAAAGAGAGGCTTGAAGAGATCAAGAATATTGAAGATAGAGTTATTTATCGAACCTCATTTTTATATGTAAAGGTATAACTCGTCAATGTTTAGCAAGTACATAAAGCTCAAATATTTCTCATAAATTCATCACTTGCATAAATTGTTTTGACATTAAAATGATTTTGAAAAATGAACATTTGTAATATATCAAAAATCTTGAAAAATCATTTTCAAATGTCCCTTAAAAGATCACACTTCAACTTTCAATCAAAAAGTTATACTCCAATTTTCAATCTCATATTGGGATAGATTTTTGACATGGAAGATGATCTAATTTGAAGATAATTTCTGAAGCAACGTTGTAGCCGTTTGAGTTAGCTTTCCAACCCATTTTGAATCACCTTAATCGGATATTGAGAGAGAAAGATATGATCAAAATACTGAAAGCTGTCCGGCATAAGACTGTCGTACCGGACGTCCGGTAAGGCAGATTTTTGGCCAACGGTCATATTTTAAACGGTCCAATTTCCTGACAAAAAATAACGGCTATCGACCATCCGATATTTTACCGGACGTCCGGTACGGGTCGTCCTATTCGACAGAGTTTTGACAGATTTTCATCTATAAATACCCAACTCTCTTCCATTCAATTTCAACAATTATTAGAGAGTTTTTGAGAGAGTTTTTTGTTGAAAATCTATTGAGCTTACATTGATTTATCTTTCACTTCATCTATTACAAGAATTTCTCGATTGATCCAAAACTTGATTTATCTATTTCATCAAGAAATCAACTTTGCAAGAAAACTTTGGAACTCATCTATTTTCTATCTTGATAAAGGTTTTCTTTGCCAACACTTATTGAAGTGTAAATCTCTCTTTATACTTAACTTGTTATTATTTGTTAAGAGAGATTAATTGGTTGAAAAATTTGATATATTGAGCCAAACTATTTCATTATCATTCATTCATCAAAGTTTTCCAACATAACACTCGAGCTTTATCAATTGCTATCTATTGAAGTGTTTGCCTTCTTCTCTTCTTGTTCTCAACTTTAAATTTATTATTCATTAAGAAGAGAAGATTTCAATTGTAAAATTCATTTTGAATTGTGGGTCGTGTTGAAGTCCCTTAAAGATCAACATTGTATAAGGATTGGTGTGCCTTGTTATAAGTCACCGTGTGGGTCATATTGAGGTCCCGTAAAGCTCAATAGTGTGGGTCGTGTTGAGATCCCGGAAAGCTCAACATTGTAAAGGATCGGTACTCCTTGTTGTAAGTTACCATTTTAGTAAAATTGGCCTTGCTCGTGACGGAGAGCTTGGTAACGGGGGACGTAGATCATTGCATTGGATCGAACCTCCATAACATATCGTTTGCACTTTCTATCCCTTTTACTTATTACTTTTATATTTGTGCTTATTTTTTTAAATTATTCTATTTAGTCTTTACTTGGTCGAATTTAGATTAATTCTTCGAAAAAGTTTCAAAAACCAATTCACCCCCCTCTTGGTTAGTTATTCTTGGGCTAACATCTTCTTCTTCTGGAGGCGGAGCGGAAATCACGATACGAGGAGTGGGTGAAAGAGGGTGAAGGAAAATTCCAGTCTCTAGTGGAGGTGGAGGTGGAGGTGGAGGCGGAGGTGGAGGCGGTAGTGGAGGAATCGGCGTTAAAGGACATGGTTGGAATTAACAGAATTAAGATGGAATTTATCAGACTATAGGTGGAACTTAGGCTGTGTAATCATCACCTCTTAATTTAATAAAAATGATTAAATGTTATCAATTGACATTATCAACTATCATCAGCTCCAATTGCTTGCACCTCCACCGAATTTTAATTTTTGAAGGTCAGGTCTTATCTATTCCGATTCCTTTGACACTTTTATTTTATTTCATTTTTTAAGATCAAATCAAGATCTTACTTTTCAACATTTTCTTTAATATAATAGTGCGTTGAATTGAAGCAAATTATAAATCAGTTTGAGCTACGTCGAAATATTTGTGTTGCCCAAGAAATTTGATCCACACATTTTGTTTGTGTTTAATGCTTGAGAAAGGGATGGATACAAAAGTGTGTATGCATAGGTTGCTGAGAGAGACATGTTATGATCTGAGAAGAAAAACTTAGACTTTATTTTGGGCTTTGAAAGACAAATTTTAAGATAGCTCCAATAAATTGTCTATTGATTATATGTTATTTCATCGTGGTGTCAAGAAAAAATTTCCTCATCATTAAAGAGGATTTATGTTTGTGTGATTGTGTTTGCATTCAATGAATTTTATGCAAGTAGTTGTTAGACATTATATGTCAATTTTAGTTTTGCATTCAATCTATAAATCTTTGATTCAATTCAGTCGATGCATCCAAAGTGTTTGTTGTAATGGGAATATGAAAAAGTGACATTCTATCACTTTTCTATTCCAAACAAATTTTGATATTTGTCACTTTTTTTGAATTTGTGTAACTTTTTTTAGAGAGTCACTTTTTTTTAGTTTTGTCACCTTTTTTGAGTTCGTGTCACTTTTTTAAAAAAGTGACATTTTTTATTAAAAAAAAAAGTGACATTGTGTCACTTTTATTGTTTGTTACTTTTTAAAAATTTCTCACTTTTTTTATAACAAACATATGTTTTGATTGGTGTTTTGTTACCTTTTTAAGTATTTGTTACTTTTTTTGAGTTTGTATCACTTTTTGAGTCACTTTTTTTGAATTTTGTCACTCTTTTTAAGTTTGTGTCACTTTTTTTTAAAAAGTGACAATTTTTTATAAAAAAAAGTGACATTGTGTCACTTTTTTATTTTTCACAGTATTTTTTACTTCCAAAAAACCTTTCACATGATTTTTCAAAACATCCCTAATTTTAAGGGTAATTTTGTAAGTACCCCATTAATTAATGGACTTTTGCTTTAAACAATGCACACTATACAAGCCCAAATCTGAAATGGCTAAGCTCATCATATTTGAAAAAATAAAACAAGAATTAACTGATGTGGTGAAAAGTGAGCTGGACCAGCGTGGTCCAAACCATATTCAATACAGTCACGGAGTACATGCCAATTGCCATGCTGCGAAAGGGCCCACCTCTGGAGATAGACTTGTTTCATTGAATTTTTTTTTTTTTTTTCTTTTGTTATAATTGGCGTGCATAAAATCTACAACATGATCCAAGATGGACTAGGTTTGTCACCCTATTGGGCCCTAAAAAAAGTAAGCAAGGAGAAAGACCTTGTTCTCGAGATGTAGCCCTTGTTCGTTTCCTTGTAAATTAAAACTCCTGAATTTTCATACTTATTTTCAATCACATTCACACAATAAAATGTTTTGTACACAAATTCAAAATCTTTCCTTACTTCTTAACCAACCGTTCTCCAAAAATTCTCTACTCAAAACATTATGGTCATCGAACAAAGGCGTAAAAGTATAAAATAAGTTCAATCTAATCACGTTTTATAGATACTTGTTCTTACTAGTCAGAGTTAAACATGTGTTACACGTTATTTTAAAATGCTTTATAAGTAATGTGACAGTAATTTTTGACTGTCTATTTACCATTTGATCTAAATACGAGATAAATGCAAGCTCCTATAAATAAATGTTAATTATTATATATGCACGTAAATAATGAAATACATACTTAAATGAGAGTATTAGAATTACAAATAAATACATAAAGGAAGATGAATGACAAATACGACACATGAAGTAACATGAATGTTACTTATTTTAAAAGTAATACCAATGAATATATACGTGTCAATGGATGTTAAATAATTTATATTAAATGAATATAAGTTGATATTTCATTAAGTAAAACTGGATGTTAACTAGCATACATGGACGTGAATAATGAATTCAATTCGTGAATGTTAAATTCTAATTAATATTAATTAAATGAATGTAAAAGTTAATTAATTAAAAATTAAATGAATAACAATGATTTTATAGTATTTATTATAGTTTGTAAATTAAATACATATTGAAAAACGAAAAGTAAGGTATTATTGAAATAATTGAATTCTAGTAGGATAATAATCGTCCGAAAATTTATTCTCGCTTAATGTGATATTTAATAGGGAAGAGTTCAGAAGTCGGGTGTTTGGAATGAGGCAATTCAATATTCAAATTTTAAGTTTCAAAATTCATAAATCAGATATTAATTAATTAAATATATTAAAGTCACATTTATAGAATTAATTATCACAGTTTATTCTTAGGTCAATTTAATGACACAGATCAAAAAATTTATAAGTCACAGTCTATTCGTTGGTTACATATCTCCAAATTAGCTAGTTACATATTATTTAATAGTCACAGAAAAAAAAATTTATAGGTCACATGATCACGGATTTCCAAACTAATTAGTCACAATTTTTTTCACGGTCACAGATTATATAATTTTTAGATCACAATTAAACGTCGTTGGTCACAGATTAACCAACACCCCACTTCTACCTCCTTGACCTCACACCACCATCGTCAACCACCAACACAATCTTCACCGTTGTCGACCACCACCACCCCACCAGTACCGCCAACAAACCACCGCCAACTATCCCCAAAAACTCTAGATTTTCACCACCAACACCTCACCGCCAACACCCAAACCAGGCCACAAGAGATCGAAGGAAAGAAAAAGAAGTCACTGTGGCTGCAGTGTCCACTATAGCGCACATATCTATGAGCACGGCGTCATCGCAGTGGCGGCGACTGGAACATAGAGTCATTTAAGACATACCAGAAAGAAGAAACACTACATCCACACCATCGCCATCGCCATCCCCATCCCCAAAACCGTACCCACATCGACACCGCTATAGTTGCCGAGTAGCGTGAACAGCTCCATCGCTCCAATTGTTGCGCGCAGCGCTGCCACTCACAATCTCGTTGATGAGAAGGAGAGGGAGCCGGAGGGCGAGGGAGAGGAGATTCATTTCGGCTTCAGGGTTTTCAGCTTGGGAGAGAATACATTAAAATGATTTAGGGTTTGAAATTATGTCTTGAATTTGTAATATAATTATTAATATTTAAATATTAAATTGTTACCTGATTTTTGATTAAATATACTTCATATCTGATTTTTGAAGTGTGATATTTAAATACCGCTCTAATGTAATTTCCTCTATTTAATATATTATAGATAAGCCATTCATACTCTCCCAGGTAGGCCACTCTGAAATAGTCTATTGGGCTTTTGGGCAATGTGTGGCCACAACATATTTAACGGAATGGAAATGTCTTATTCTGGGTTTAAGAACGTCTACCAAAAAAGGGAAAATTAGCTCAATCCCTACATATAAACTATACATTTCAAAATTCATGTTGAAAAGTTTTTTATACAAAAATCAGGTGTTAATTTAATTTTTTTTAACACTATAATATTAAAATCCTAATTTCATCTACCGTCTCTCCCACTCTCTCTCATCTTCACCTCATGTCTCTCTCTCTCTTCCTTCTTCTCTGTCGCCTCCCTCCAAGACCCACCACTATTCCCCAAACCCAATTATTTTCCTCCTTCCCTCCTCTCTCTACATCTCTCTCCGCTCTCTGCAGCGTTGACGACGTCGTTATCTAGAGTAAGATCTGAGCGGCGGGTGTGTTGTGTGGTGTGGTGTTGATGTTATTTGTGGTGGTGGTGAGTGGAGGTCGCGACTGTGATGGTGGCGGTAGACGATGGGGAAGGTGGCGGCTGTCGTAAACGGAGCGGCGATGATGGACCAATGGTGGCTGAAAATGGTGGTTGCGGTGAAGATGGCCATTCTAATTTTTTTGTTAGAAGCCTTCTACTCTTCTTCTTCACGTTCCAACTAAGCAGCCACCGGCCTCCTCTGGGAACGGAATTCACTATTATTCTTTTTTTTTTTTTTTTGTGCCATTTCTACATCCAAAATCTCGCTTGATTTAGAGACAACCTGCAAAAAAACTTTTGAAATTTCAGATTTATAGTTATCTCCAAATCCGGCTAGTTAACCACTTTCTCCAAATTTCAAGTGATGGAAGTTGCCCAAATGCTTTAGGTATATCACCTGAGAAACCATTGTCTCCGAGATCTAGTAATTGTAGCTTACTACAAGACAGGATCTCTGCCAGAATTCTGCCGAAAAATTGATTCTTCCAAAGATTAAGTTTTGTGTTGAATTGGTGCTAAATTGGGGTCTATATTTTGTTGGTTTTGGTTAGAAACGACCCAACCATTACAGTGGTGTCGGCGATTTGAATTTCTGGGAGTGCAAATCCATTAATTGGCGTCGGCAATAGTTCTGGAGTGCCCAATTGCTTGAGTTCAGTAGTAGTTACAGTTGTGGGATGTGGAGGTAGAAGCAGTGATGGTGTGCCGGATGTGGAGGTTGTGGTTGTTGGGAACAGGCTTCTTCAGCCTCTTGGATTCTCTCGATGAACTCGTGCATTTGCTTGATGTGAGCCTCAACGAAAATGTATTTGAATTTGGAAGCACGGGATGAGATTTTGACCAAATATGTGTTGGTTGTGACCTGTTTGTGACCGATTGTGACCGGTTAATTGTGATTCGTTGTGACCGATTAATTGTGACTCGTTGTGACCAATTGTGACCGATTATGACCGTTTGTGACCGATTGTGACCAATTCATGGGTTGGGGGGTGTGATTTTCAATTTTCTGAAAATTTTGAAATCGCCGAAACGGTCACTGGAGAAGTCGACGGAACAGTTCCTGGACCGGTGCCGGAGATGAAGGGAGGTAGTGTAGTGAGGAGATGGGGTGGGTGAAGTGTCATGGGGTGGTGTAAATAATTAATGTATATTATATTATAATTTAATATTTAATATATTATAATTTAATATTTAATAAATTTATTTAGCACCTGATTTTTGAAATATTTTAAAAAGTTTGTTATTTATGAAATGTGAACTTTAAAAATAGGAATTATGTATTGTTCCCGCCAAAAAAAGTGTTACATAATGGCCTAAAAAGGCTAGTCATAGGGCTACCGTTGATAGCTAAACCTTTAGATAACTAAACATCACTGCCAAACCTGAAAGACAAACTCCCATATAATCAATCCTGTTGTAAGCATTTATGTTTCTGTTTCTTGCAAGGCATTGTTAACTCACATTTTCCTTCCCTTACCCTCAAATCCAATAGCTCGATCACCTATACATGCGTCTTACCAAAATTATTTTGCTAAAAACAATCCTGTATCAAATAGGGGCATCAACTGAGAATT
The DNA here is from genome assembly GCA_035079005.1 of Fraxinus americana. Classification (NCBI taxonomy): domain Eukaryota; kingdom Viridiplantae; phylum Streptophyta; class Magnoliopsida; order Lamiales; family Oleaceae; genus Fraxinus; species Fraxinus americana. Next base: position 18,968,100 of record CM068707.1, on the reverse strand, counting down.
CCTGCAGGGGAGAGATTAAGGAAGAAAAGGAGTCATCTCGGAACATAATTGACGAAGAAATGCCCTTGCAGGTAAATTCAGCCACACCCGAAGTACAGAAAAATCTAATACAAAAAAGACATTTGCAAGCACTGTCACCTGGCTTATCTTCTACCACCAACTCAGAGCTTGCTTTTCAACTTCTGTCTCCAGTATTTTCAAACCAAGGTTGTTGTTATGCAGTGAGTCGATCCTTAGCTGCTGGTCGGTAATCCTCTGTCGATTGTCGTGTTTTTTTTATGGATCTTCACAGATAGCTTCAAGGACCCGAAGGAGAATGTCTGTTATGGGTTTACCACATTCCGTAGCTTGTATCATTTATGGATCAGTAACACTACCACCTGAGGTGGCAGCACAGTACAAACTGATACTTCGACTTTATCCCTGCCTTGATGTCAATACTAGTTTTTGCAGCCATTGCACTGTTAGATCAAAATGTGGTGAGCTGCTTTTACCCACAACCATCAGATGGAACAAAAGAGGTCCTCACAGAACTGCCAGTCGAGATTGGGGAAATATGCAATATGTTGTTCGTTGTCTTTCATACCAAACAACATGGAATCGGGTTGCCAGTCACAGATTGTTAAATCATTTATCCTCTGACCTGACCACTCGATGCAAATACATATTTTATGTACTAATGAATTAAAAACTTCAATTTCTTCATGTCTGTGACGTACTTTCTTTTTACTCTGTTATATAAACTGACAAACAGCCTTTTCTTCCCTGACATTCTGACCATCTTCCAGTAACAACATGCAGTCATCATGAATTTGAATTCACTCAAATGCTACAAAAGAATGAGGTTATTAAGAAATTTGACTTTATTGGAAAATAATTTTAATCGAAAAATACCAGAACCAAGTCGATAATACTTTCAAGTGTCTAGCAATATGATTAATAAAAAAACAGTCTTATGATAACAGAAGATAAAAGACAAGGTTGGGGGAAGAATAAGCTGAAGGAAAGTTATATATGCTAGCCAGTCAATATGGCAGGATAAAAAACAAAAGGCTGCAAAGCCTTACCAGAAATCTTTGTTAGCAATGCCATCAAGCACGTGATGGAAATAATAACATGATGAAAGAAAGGGTCAATGGTTAATCTACCCGTTTTTGCTTCTTGATGAAAAAGCTGTGCCAGCGTCAGGGATGAAAAAACCTGATCAACCCGAAAGCTCAGGTTATTTTGAGAGCAAACTGCAGAAGAGGATTTGGGGAAACCCTTTCGATGGGAAGAAGAAAATGACTATTTACTATTATATAGTCTCCATCAATTTCGTTTTTGAGTACCACAAAACACGAGAATTACTTGCTTGGAAATTAAATAAAGTTCCTAACATGAGATGAATTTTGCATGTCCATTCGCACCAAGTTCCCAAATCCAATTTGTATTTGGCAGCGCAGTAACATTAATCTACATGCAACTTCAATTGGAAATAGTCTTTTTGCATTCATCCATCAGCTTAGCCTGTAACAGATCAGCAGCTTCACGCACTTTCCTTCTGTCCCAAAACCCATCCAATATGGTGTTCCATGTTTCCTTACTAGGTATGCATCCATCAAGCACCATCTCATCTGTAATACGAGCAGCTTTGTAAAGGTCTCCTTTTTTGCAAGCACAATGAACGAGGGATTCAAAGGTATTGGCCTCAACTGATATTCCTCTGCTTCGCAAGCTCATGTACAACTGGAAAGCACGATTTAGATCACCCTCAGCACAGAGTCCTTGATCTACCCTGTTATGAATCCTGACATGAAGTCCCCAAGTTACACGATTAGGAGTGATCCCGGCAAGAACCATTTCATCAAGGAAGTTCACTGCTTCCAAGAACTTGTTAATCTCACAAAACCCATTGATAATTTTCGAGTACAACCCGGCATCAGGTTTCAATCCCTGTACCTTCATTCTATCAAAAATCTCTACAGCATCATTAAGTTTACCATCTCTACAGAGTCCATGAATTAAGGAACTGTAAATTATTGTATTTGGGACTTGGCGTTTGCTAATCATCCTCTCCAATAGCTCCTTGGCTTGTGAAGAATGCCCATTTTTGCAAAGACCATCCATAAGGGAACTATAAGTATATACATTTGGCTCAATACCTTTGCTCTTCATCTTTTTGAGCAAGTCGAATGCTTCTTCCAAATAATTTGACTGGCAAAGGCCATGTATCAACAAAGAATAGGTAACCACAGAGGGTGAACAGTCATTTGACTCCATCTCTATCAAAAGTTCTTTTGCTTCCCTAATTCTCCCTGCCCTACACAATCCATTAATTAGAGTTCCATAAGTATATGAATCTGGAATGTGCCCACGCTTTGGCATCTCATGAAAAATCCGGAAAGCAGCATCCATGGTTCCATTGCTCTTGCAAAGTGCTTTGATCAACACGTTAAGAGAGAAGACACTAATAGGAATTCCTATCTTCCTCATATATCGATAGAACTTGAATGCCATTTTCAGTTGACTTTCATCGACAAGAATGGAAAACACTGTTACGTAAGATTTTGCCGTGGGTTCACATTCATAATCATCCATCTTGCGAAAGACCCTGATTACATCATTAGGCTTGTGAACCCGAGCATAAGCTCTGTATATAGATAAGAAGATATCTTCAGTGATCTTACACTTCTCGTGCTTCATTCTACCAACCATATCCTCTGCCAAAACAAACTTATTCGCTGAGAGTAATCTGGTGATCATTAGACCAAATGTGGTGTGATCATGCCGGAAGCCATTAGTGTACTCCGCAGTGGCTGCATCAAATATGCAAATAGCCTTCTCTAAGTCCTTTTCTGCTCGAATCAATTGCTCAACGAGAGATGCCGTGATTTGCTTAGGCCATTTGGTCATTGACCTGGTTCCCATCACTATGATCCTCCGTTTCTATTCCTTTTCTTTACTCTTTTTGGATCCATTTATCTATAAACTTCTGTATTATAGGCATTTTGTCGAACAAGTTGGAGTCATTTGGATGTCCAAGTTAAGTACCAGAAAACACGAACTTTACAACTGATGATCGATGTAAGCACGTAGATAAGGCGATAGCAATTGAATTTGATTCCAAGAAATCGAAGTAGTGTTGAGTCGAATGATACCGCAGATAGCTTCTAGGGTTTCGGTGACGCAGTCTTTTCAAAATTTGCCTAATAACGATATTCGTTACCTTATAGCCAACGGCTGAGCGGGCCGGGTAGTTCCGTGATATACACATGAAGCCCAATATGTGCATGGAGCATATAGGTTTTAGGGAAGAATACATGGTTCCTATTTTTAAAGTTCACATTTCATAAATAACAAACTTATTAAAATATTTTAAAAATCAGGTGATAAATAAATTTATTAAATATTAAAATATAATATAATATACATTAATTATTTATATCAATGCCAACTCACTACACCACCTTTCTTTCTCCCACTACACCACATTTCCTCCACCTCTCCACCGGAGACGGCCATCTGCTCCGGCGACGTCTCCGGCGAACTTCCGACAACGTTTCCGATGAACTTCCGACGAATTTTCCGATGAACACTCTGGAGCGGCCATTCCGGCGAATTAAAGATTTCCAAAAAATTGAAAATCACACCCCCACTCCCATGGATCCACCTACCACCACCTCGCCCCTGCCTCCATGTCCTAAAAAAAATACTGGAAAACTTTCAAGTCACTTTATATAATCAAGTTGCTGTTAGGTCTCACCTGTTACTAATTGTGACCAAGTGTGTACTCACTGTGACCAAATTCGTGTTAAGTGTGACCGAATGTAACTTGAATATGTTCAAGTCACATTTGGTCACAATCAGTCACAGTATACACATATTTGGTCACAAATGGTCACCACAAACAAATCTGCTTACACCACGGACCAACACCACAATTCACCACCAGAAAGAAGAGATGGAAATTGTTTACAAACTTCTGAATACAATTGATTCATCCAAAAATTGTTCTGAATACAAACTTCTGAATACACATATTTCCAAAATTTCAAATCACAATCGGTTACAACGAGTCACAATTAACCAATCACAAACGGTTACAATCGGTTACAAACGGTCACAAATAACCAAATTATTTGTGACCACCACTTCACGAACGACAACATCATCTCAAAACAAATACCACACCCTCCCCAACACCACATCACCACCCCAAAACCACCATCGCCACACTCACAGCTAAAATAACCCAGAACACACAAAAGATTAAGTGGCCATGATATAATGTTTCAAAAGCAGCAACAAATTGATAACGCAAAATGTAAAATACAGTAAATTCTCAAGCCTTTCAGCTAAGGCTCTTAATTCTAACTTCAAATAGAAAGACGCATCAGATAATAATTACAGTCTTTAGATTCTCTAATTGTGTTTTCTTTTTCATTTCTAAATCCCAAAAAAATGAGGGCAGCCGAAAAAAACTCGGCTATTGATCATGCCCATATCATTAAAAAATGCACAGGTAAACCCCCCATGTATATAATTGCTAAAATATGAAATTTTTATGTAAACTCTGTTAGCTTACAGAATCTCATCAGATAGATATAAACTTATTAATTTTGTAAAATGTCAATATTCAGAATACACCAGAAACAGTGCTAAAACAAAATTGAAAACGGAGAGAGAGAGAGACAGAAATGGAGAACAAGAAATGGTTCAACACGAGGTTGCGATCTTCCCCCTCGTTCCTTTTTCTCCGGCATCTTCACTAGTGGTGTGGGTGAAGGGGTTAGGGTCGCAGTCGGCGATAATGGGGGTAGAGCGAGAAGAGCGAGAAGAAGGGGAGAGAGAAATGAATTGGGGTGTTGGGATTTAACACCTGATTTTTGTAAAAATTTCTTAATGACCTGATTTTTGATAATGAAATCTTAAGCCCCTGGGTTTAGGTAATTTTCTCTAGGTTTTAAGGGTACTTACAGAAGGGGAAATTACAAAAAATAGGGTGTTTAAAGATTGGATTTTAAAAATCAGGTTTACAATTTATTTATTCAAAAATCAGGTACTATATTACAACCCTAATTTATCTTTCATCCCTTCCCTCCTCTCTTTCTCGTGCCTCCATCATCTTCCCTTCTCTCTCATTTCCCTACCCCTCTCCCTCGCCTCTCTCCGCATTCTACGCTGCTGCCGGCAGCGTTGCGATGAAGATGCTCAGTTCGTGGCAACGTCACGACGCTGTCGTTCGCGCAGCAGAGTCGACGTTGCTGCGAACTGCAGCAGCGTGGTTAGTGGTGGTGTTGATAGTCGTCTTGCGGAGGCAATGGTGTTTTATGTGGTTGGATGCCACGGTAGTGGTGGTGTGTTGTGTGGTTGGATGTTGCGGTGGTGGTAGGTTTTGTGTGGTGGTTGTTGTGATGGTGGTGTTTGTACCGATTGTCGTGAGGCCGTGGTGGTGATGGAGACGGCAGGGTGAGAGTGGTCAAAAGTGAAGTGGTAGTGCCAGTAGTATGTGATCAATTATTTGGTTATCTGTGACCAAATATTTAATTGTGACCTAAAAATTTGACAATATGTGATTGAAATATAATATGTGACCAACAAATTTGAAAATACGTGACCAATGAAATTAACAGTGACCTATAAGTTTTTGAATTTGTGACCTTGAAATCATCATTGACAAATTAATTTGATAATATGTAACTAATAAATAAATTATGACCTATAATTATATATATGTGAACATTAATTGTATAATTGTGACCTAATTAATAAATATTTTTAATTAATTAACTAAATATCTGAGCTTTGTATTTTTTAAACTTAATACCTAATTTTTGAATGGGTGACACTTGAAACCTGATTTGTGAATTCTACCCTTACAAAAATACCCTTAAAGTTAGGAATGTTTTGAAAATCATATGAGAAGTTTTTAGGAAGTAAAAAATATTGTGTAAAATGAAAATGTGACACAATATCACCTTTTTATAAAAATTGTCACTTTTTTACTTTTTTTGAAATGGTGACACAAACTCAAAAAAAAGTGACAAAGCTAAAAAAAAAGTGACAAATACCAAAATAGCACCATCCATTTGTGCAGCACCAGTAATCATGTTCTTAAAATAATCACTACGTTCAGGTCAATCCACATGCTTATTATGTTATGAAAATATAACATATTATTTTTTTTTTATCTTTTTAAAAGTGAGAAAAACTAAAAAAAGTGAGAAAATTCAAAAAAGTGACAAATTTTAAAAAAGTAACGAATTCAAAAAATTGATACAAATTAAAAGAAATTATACAAATAAAAAAAGTGACAGACAATAAAAAAAGTGACACACTCAAAAAGTTATACAGTCTATTGATGATAAGTTTTCCTTCAAAACTATTGCAACTACTGCTTTCTTCATGATCATCTAATTTAATTTCTGTGATCCCACTTGAACCCGAGGACAAGGATATAGGTACCAGATTCAAATCAGTCATGTCCTTGGCCATGAAATCATAGAAAATCGGCATAGATTTTCCTACGGTAGGCGCCAATCTGCTTCCTTTTTACATTGGTACTACCTGGTCGTCATTTTTGTTGCTTTTTCTCTTCAAAAAAAAAACGACAAATTACCCAGCTTTCCTGCGAAAAATTGAAATGAACAACCATTAAAATTGCTTCTACTGATTTACATAATCTAATTTGATTGAGTTGAAATTAATTTGAAATGTTACCTGGGCTAAATTTCTCCCTTGAGGGATAGTAGTTTGTGCTTGAACAAGGCGATACTCGCGCATAGATTCATCAATTACCCATGGCCTTTTCATTGTTAATTAAGTTTTGGTTGATCGAATTGTAGCATTGGAGCAGCATAGATTCATCAAATTGGTTAGTTCCAAATTTTTCGCACAAGTTCATCGTTGTAGGTGGTTTTAACCCATGGCTGGGCAAGGTGCGCCAGGTGCAATTGGTCTTGACCCATGGAATTGGTCCCAGGCGATACTCGTGCATAGAATTTTTTGCACAAGTTCAAATTGGTTAGTCCCAGGTGCAATTGGTCTTGACCCATGGCTGGGCCTGTGACGGAATTCGTTTGAACGACGTTGGAATTGCAAATTTTCATAGATTGTGTCGCGCCTGTCGCGACAAGGAGAACTTTCTGGATTCAATTCAGGTTTTTTGCTATTATTTTCGTACAGATTAGTGGCATGGGTAAGGTCGTCCAGGGGTAGGGAGCTGGCCAGTGGTGAGTTCCGACCAGTTTGGTCACCAGACGTGGAGATTCCGGGGTTTCCACCGGTACCAATGTTCGGTAATTGGATTTTAGGTTTAATTAGTTTTAAAATGGTATTATTCAATTTAGTTAGTTTAAGAGGGCATTGAGCCTAATTTTCCCTAGGTTTTAACCCTTTAGCAAGATCCGTAGATACAAACAGTATGTCAAGATTTAATTTTCAAGAATAGCTATATATGATAGAGACGATGTAGTGAATACTCTTCACGTTGCCACGAGTCGACGCCTCCTCGCATCTTCCTTAAGTTTTTATTTTTATTTTTACGTCAAAATGGTACCGTTTTATCTAGTCTCCTGAAAAAGGTGTCGTTTAATAGAAAAATGATGTCGTCTTGTGCCAACCAAGGAAAGGTCATTTTTTTTAGGTTTTTATCTCGTTTAGGCTTCATTCCGGGCATTTCCTCAAAGGCAAACTATCAGTCGACTCCAGAAGCTTCTTACACTTCTTGTCATCGGTCATTTTGTTGAGAATATAATGTATTTGAGTGATGATTTTAAACAAAAAATAAAACTTACCAACCTTACCAAAAGAGTAACTGCAAGGAAATGAGTAATAAACACCAAAATAAAAATAAAAAAATAGAATGCCGAAATAACGCCAAGTAAAGTGAATGCAAAGTTGAGGCAAAAGTTGAACTCTTTGTCCTTAAGTTGATTTTGCCTCGCAACAGTGCCTACGGATGATGGTAATCAACTCTCAAGATACAATGACTATCTCCTTGTGTTTGTAACACTCCAAAACACAAAAACAACTAACCGAAAATTGGTTTTTGTACTCCTCCTAGAATGAAATGGAAAATAGATTTTTATGCAGAATTTTGGTTAGGAAAAGATGAATTTAATATTATGCTATGATGGTATATCATTGGGGTGAAATAATGGACGTCCTAATGGTCTTATTTATGGAGGAAAAGGGGTTGTGAGTGAAGAGACACGTCTCAAAACTCAACAACATTTGCCAAGGGTCGCAACTTTTGTTGTCGCTTAAGAGTAAAAAATAGAGACTCTGTCTCTCGCCCCTTGCTAGCTTGTCGCTTGAGTGACAGCCTCACCGCTTAAGCGGTAGGCGAACGACGGAGATAGATAAATATCCAGCCAGTTTCCTCTCTTTTTCCTTCAACTTTGGACCGCAATTTCTTATTTATCCGAAATTGATTTTTATATTCCAAATATACCACAATGAGTAGAACAAGTTAGTTTATTTATTTTCATAATTTGACTATCAGATCAAGTCCAAATATTTGGTCAAAGTTGACATGAAAGACATTTTTCCATGGTTTAATACTTAACCAATTCAACAATTGCCCACATGAATGAAAATTCTACAATAGACAATACATTATGCAAATGATATGCAAACTCTAACAAAAGAGCACATACGATAAGTTATAGTATCAGGATATGTGGCTTGTGACTTTGAGCTTTTCTTAGTTGCAATCGAGTTTACTAAGCTAATTGGTGCACTCAATGTCTTGAACTATTCAACCGTTCGTGTAAGTCAAAACAATTGTACCAACATCATAACTCATCTAATCACTTCGGTTCTCATGGTTTTGCTCATTTTAGCCCTAAACAACTCTTAGTTTCATAAATGCTTTAAGAGAATTTAAACCTCGAATTCTCGTAAAAGTGGCAACACTTCACACTTACATAAGTGATCTCATATAGTATTGTATCATACATCTTTTGTCTACTTTCAAGATATAGGAATCATTAAAAGTAAACACTTGTCCTTAAAGACCTTTTATTCCAGCGCTTTAGGTTTGTAGGAATGAGAGCATGTGTTTTACACTGAATTTTTCATAACTTAGTTGTCACATTGAACCAAAATCTTGGGATCTCTAATCTATAAGGTTGGGTTTCCACTATGGTGATTTCATTTGATAGATTTTAGGCCTATTCCCCTAAAAAGATAATATACTTGATCTCTTGTTAGTCCTTCCGTTAAAGAATCCTCTATATTTTTCTTTGATTTAACATAGTTAATCAAAATTATACCATTAGATATCAACTGTTTAATGGTATTATGTATCCAACGAATATGTCGAGATTTACCATTATACATACTATTTTGTGCATTTGCAATTGTCGATTGATTATCACAATATATATTAATGCAAATACCAGTTTTTTCCAACATGGAATATCTTCGAAAAAATTACGAAGCAATTCCGCTTCTTCTCTGATTTTATCTAAGGCAATAAACTCAAATTTCATCATGTATCGAGATATACAAGTTTGCTTAGATGATTTTCAGAACACAGCTCCGCCTCCAATAGTAAACACATAACCACTTGTAAACTTTGAATCATTTGTATCAGATATCCGATTTGCATCGGTATATCCTTCTAACACTGTAGGATATCTTATGTAGTGTAATCCATAACTAATCGTGTGTCTTAAATAATTAAGAACTTGGGTTAATGTCTGTCAATGGTCATTACTTGGATTACTTGTAAATTTACTCAACTTGTTGACTGTATATGCTATATGAGGACCCGTCTAGTTGGTAATATACATCAAGCTGTTTATATGAATATTCTAATTGAGATATGGGGTCACCAATATTTTTGGCTAAGTGTAAATTTAAATCCACTGGTGTTTTAACTAGTTTATTGTCATATGTCTTAAATTTCTTAAGTATGGCCTCAATATAATGTAAATGAGACAATGACAAATTGTCAAATATTTTAGACACTTTAATCCCTAATACTACGTCAATAATTCTCATATCTTTCATGTCAAAATGTTTTATCAATATTTCCTTAGTCGAAGTATTAATATTTGAATTATTTTTCATGATTAGCATATCATCAATACATTTCTCATGAAAAATAATGTATCTGTTAGGTGGGGTTTTGATGTAAACACATTTCTCATATTTATTAATTTTGAAACAATTTGACAACATAGTTTTGTCATTTTTTTCATGTCATTGCTTCAGTACTTATTTTAATCCATACAACGATTTTACAATTTTACACACTTGCTTCTTATTTCCCGAAGCAACAAAACATTCATGTTGTTACATATATATTTTTTCTTTTAATTCACCATTTAGAAATGCAGTCTTAACATCCATTTGATGTATTTCAAAATTGTACAATGCAGCAATTACAATCAATACACATGTAGATGTTATCCTTGTAACAAGTGAATAGGTATCGAAAAAATCTAGTCCTTCTTTTTGCTTGTATCGTTTGGCTACTAGTCTAACCTTATACTTGTCTATTGATCCATCTGACTTTAATTTCTTTTTGAAAATCCACTTGTAGCATAAAGCTTTGTTTCTCCGAGAAAGTTTAACCAATTTCCAAGTATGGTTATTCATGATGGATTCAATTTCATTATTAATCGCTTCTTTTCAAAAAGGAGTTTTAGGAGTGGACATTATTTCGCTAAACGTCATTGGATCATTTCTAGTATACATATTAGAACATCTAGACCAAAGGTTTTATGAATTATTTGCTTTTTACTGCGTCTTGGTTCTTCATCTACTTGATGATTACTATCTTTTTGATAGTTTTCATTTGCAGTATCGTAAGTTCGTTTATGTGAGGTTACTTCTTTCTCTTTATAAGGAAAGATATGTTCAAAGAAAGTAACATTCATTTATTCAACGATAGTACCTACATGCATATCAAGTATTTTATATTTATAAACCAAAAATCGATATACACTACTATTGTTTGCATATCCGATAAAGACACAATCTATTGTCTCAAGTCTAATCTTTACTTGTTTATGTTTATGTATATGTACCTTTGCTAAATATTCCCAAACTTTAAGATATTTGTAGAAAGGTTTTCGACCTTTCCATAACTCATAAGGTGATTCAACCTTACTCTTATATGGTATTTTATTAAGGATATGATTTGTCAAAAGTATAGCTTCCCCCACAAGTTTTGAAATAAGCCTAAATTAATCGACATTACATTCATCATTTCCTAAAGTGTTCAGTTTTTGCGTTCAGAAACACCATTAGATTGAGGTGAGTATGGTGTTGGAGTTTAATGAATAATTCCAGATTGTGAACAAATTTTTTCAAACGGTATGACATATTCTCCACCTCGATCACTACGAATTGCCTTTATTCTTTTTCCAAGTTGATTTTCAACTTCAGTTTTATAGTGTTTAAACACTTTCAAATCTTCATCTTTACTTTTCAACAAGTATACATAACAGTATCTTATACAATCATCTATGAACGTGATGAAATACTTTTTACCATATTTTGTTTAGATATACTTTAAATCATATATATCGTCGATATGAATAAGTTCAAAAGGTGTTGTGCTTCGTTCAATCGAAAGAAATGACGGTTTGGCTAACTTAGCCTCTACATAAAGTTCGCATTTTTCATTGGTATTAAAATGCATACTTGATAGTAAACTTAAATTCATTAATTTGCGTATAGAACTAAAGTTTACATGTCCTAATCTATGATGCCATAAATTAGACGATTCAAGAATATAGGTGAAAGAAGATATTTTATTTCTTGAGTTATTCGATACAATGGTAATAACATTCATCTTGAATAGTCTATCTTTTACATACAAATTATTCTTGGTCAGTATAAACTTATCAAATATAAAGACTAATTTAAAATTATTTTTGCTTAACAAAGTTCTTGTGAATATCCGGCACATGAAGAACGTTGTTAAGACCAAGTTCCTTGCCCGATGTTATCTTCAAAATTACATTGCCTTTGTCCTTCCACTTTTAAACTTGAAGAGTTTCCCATGAATAGCTTCTCACCTTGGTTGGGGTGTAAGATGAGAACATGCCTTTGTCAGCACAAATATGATGGGTAGCACCCATATTTACCCACCTTTCATGGGATGTCAAACATTGTTGAATTCTGAAATAACAGCCGACAACCCCTAGCCCAAAGGTTTCTAATTATACATCTAATTGAGGCAGAAATATTAGTCTCTTACATCATTGATTACATCATTCTCCAATTATGGAGTTTTAGAATTTTAACTACTAAATTATCGTGGCTCTATGATTGTATAAGACAATCAACCTTATTTTACATCTTTTTTCTTCAGGGCACCATCCTTCTATTATTGTCTTTTTGGTTTTACATATTTACATGCAGTTTCGACAGTCTCGCAGCTGGTAAGATTCCTTTATGGTGGTAGGACATCCCGGAAATTGATGTATATCAAATTTTGTGATGTATTCTTTCAATATCTCGAACTTTCCATAACCTTCATTTGTTACTATCATCCAATTTTCATGTTGGCATAGGCACGACAAATTTTTAGCAATATTGTATATGGCCTTGATCCCAAGTGTTCTTCTATATTTTATCCATGACTTGGTGACCTTTGGCATTTTCTTCTCATTTTCCATGAAATCTATATTGAGGTTGGCTATTACATATCCAATTGATATTATATGTTCAACTGGATAGTAAACAATTTCATCATATTCAGGACTTATTGAATAGAATTTTAAGTATACCGTTTGTCCTTTAGAGAATTTTGATACTTCTTTTATGAACATTTCATCAAATTTTGATAATTCTATCAAATTTTTCCCTGAATCTATCAAATTCAAGAATCCATAGTCTGCAATTACTTTTATGAATGTAGGATCACCTCCTTCCATAGCTGTGACTCTGGGGTAAACATTATTTCCCGGAGAGATGAAGTATGAATCACTGATCTTTATTTCATAGACTATTTGAATTATTTTGGCATATTCTTCTTCTTTTGGGTCTAAAGTGGTCATATTATTTTGTTCTATGATGCTGATTGTTTTGGAAGCATTTTTATCTACCATATCATCACTTTTTTATTTGATGTTACTGGAAGAGCATCTCCTTTTTTATCAGTTGGTATGTTGTCCCTTCTGGGTCTACTACTGCTTCCCACTGTACCTGTTTGGTATTGAATTGGAAAACTCATTTCAGAGCTCTTTGATATTTCAGTTTCAGACAGTATATTTTTCAGTTGTGCTGCAATAGCATCAACTTGATTTTTGAGTTCTATGGAATTTTTATATTATTCTACAGTGATATCCAACAATAGTTTTAAGTTTGAGTTGAATATCTCTGAGATCTGTACCGCACCGGTATCTATGTCTTCAGCTTCCTCTTTGAGGAAGTCAATCTTTTTTTGTATATGAAGGACAGATTGGTATAATTCTATAATCTTGTTTTTATGCATCAGCAAATTCTATGTTTTTGCTGAGAAAATCTGTAAGATAAATTATTCACACTTTTAATATGAATAATATCAAAATTATAAAAAGATAAATATGTTTGTCATCTATGTAATCTCAGAGGCTCCATTGGTAACTTATTTCTGACTAATCCTACAACTTGAGAATTGTAGGTTTCAACAATAAATTTTTTAAATAATAAAAATAATGAAAACTTTTTTATTCCTCTAATTATTGCTAATAATTCTTTTCATGAGTGGTATAATTTATCTCTACTTGATTAAAAGTTTCACTTGAATGTCTGCAAATCTCATTTAAATCTGTTTTTAATATGAATGCCCAATATTTATCTGAGACGTCTGTATTAACAACTAAATTGTCTTTTTCATCTGGTAATCTTAATTTTAGTAGATTTTTACATTTTTCTTTTAATGATTTAACAATTTATGTATGCTCCCATCCCTTAGTATTTATTTTTCTAAGTAAAATTTGTATTTTATGTCTCTTTTTTCAAAGATTTTCAATAAATCCTTCTACATAATTTAGATATCGTAAGAACTTTTATATTTATTCTTTAAATTCTAATTTGTTTGGAAAACTATCTATCGTTTTAGATATATGAGTTTGTAATTTTATTCATCTCTTATCTATTGTTAATCCAATAAAATCAATCTCTTATTTTTCTATAATAGCTTTCTTTTTGGAAATAGTAATTCCTTCCTTCTTACATTCATTTATAAATTGTATTAAATTATTTCTATGTTCTTCCTTGTTATTAGAATATATTAATATATCATCAACATATACGATCAGAAATTTATTAAATTTTCTAAATATATTATTCATTTTTCTTTGATATATTTGAGGTGCATTTTTTAATCAAAAATGCATTACTAACCATTCATATTTGCCTTGAGGTGTACTAAAGGTTATATATTGTATACTATCTTCTTCCATTTTTATCTGTCAAAATCCTAATTTACAGTCAAATTTAGAGTAATATTATTTTCCTTTTACAATGTTTATTAGAACTTCTTTATTTGGTAAAAAAATTCATCAAATCTAGTATACTTATTTAATTCTTTATTTTCATTCTGACTTTTCTTCTAACTTGCTCATAATGTTTCATTACCATAAAGATTGGACTACTATGGGGTTCATTACTTGATCTAATAAGTTTTTGTTCTAATAATTCTTTTATGTGGACTTTGAATTCTTGTGTATCTTGTATGAAATACATCATTGGTCTAACTCTTATAATTATATTTTCTGTTAATTATATTTTTGCTCTAGTACGGTATGGTTTCCAAAATAATAATGAATTTTCTCCACAAATTTTTTCTAATTGTTCTATACTTATTTCTACTTCTGTTTTTAGGACTTTTCGTATATTATTCTTTTATTTTTTATCTCATTATGCATAATTGGTTTTTTTCTCCCAGCTATCACCACGCAAGACTGACTGAACTCTGCAAGGCCTAAATTCTCTTGGTATTTTTAATAAATATCCACAGGGGATTTGTAACATTATCATATAATTATTTTGTTTATAATATTGAAACTATTGTATAAAGTCATTTTCTAAAAATATATCACATTCTAATTTTTCATAATTATGTATAATATTTATCATTATTTGTTTTATTTCCAAAGATTATACTAATCTTATCAGCACTGTTTATTATTTGAGTATCTTCTCCCTTTACTCATGTTTTCTTTATCTTACTTTTATCATCTCATGATTTTATTAATTTTTTTTAAATATAGTTATATCACTTCCCGTGTCTATTATAGCACAACTTGTTATATCTGATTCTATAAAGTAACTTGTATATATACGGCTAATGAAAAGATTATTTGATTATTCATTTAATTGTTTGTTACATAATATAGTTTGTCAATTATGAAATATATATAGTCCTTCTCTTTTTATACTATAATATAATTTTCAAATCCATTTAAGAAACTCATCCCTATTAGTATACGAGGGTTTATATTAACGCTATCATCTATATAACATGGTACTAAAATCAATTCCTCCTATTTTTATAGGTACTTTTACTTCAATTCTGTAGTATGTATTTGTCCATCAAAAGTTACATACATATATGGTTCAATTTTATGAGATACTAATCCTTTATTTCTTATTGAAGATACATGACATTCACGGCTCTTGTATCTATTAACATATTTTGTTCTGATATATACTATTTTTCATTAAAATATTCTCCATTTATTTTCATATTTCCTACATTCTTATGAAATTTTATTTCTCTTATGTGACTAGTTTTTGCTAATGATTTTTTATTAGGTATCCTAAGACTTTTTGATCTTCTAATTAATTTTAAATCTTTAAATAATATATTATTATGAGGATATTCTTCTTTTCCTAATTCTATTATTTCAGGTTTATCCGTTGATATTCTAAATTCATATTCCTTTGGAATCATATTTACCTGCTTATTTGGTTCTATTATCTTATTGATATCTTTACATTCCTTATGAACTTTTTATATGGTTTCTTAGAATAAATGTTTCCATAATTAGAATTGGTAAACGTATATAAGGCTTTATATTCAATAGTCATAATTTGATCTCATGATTGCATTATATCATTTCTATGTAACTTGAAATGTAAATCTAAGACTTCATTAAAGTTTTTATCTTTTAATGATATACAATATTTTGGATAACAAGTAAATATCATTTTTTGATATGCTAGGTTTCTCTCTATAGTTCCTAGATGGCTATCTTTTGAATTTATTATTCTTCCATCATTTAAACTTACGGTTAAAGGTGAATCTATTCCTTCTCTAAATAAGGATTTAAACATTATTTGTATTCCTACTAAATAGACATATTGAATTCTTTCACTTTTTTTTTATTAATTTTTTATAATAATTCTTCTACTGTATTCCTTGTTAAAATGTTTAATTTATGTGTATATTGGGTTGTTCTAACATTTATAGTTTTTTCAATTTTATGATATTCATTTATAGCTATCATTTCTATTTTCCAAATTTTATCAAAAATTTCTCATTTTCATATTTTCAAATCTAAAGATAATTATTGTAATTTCTTAAATTTATTATTATCAAAAGTTACTTTTGATTCATATCCTTCTATTTCTCCATATTCTTGCATTTCTATATTATCACTTTCTATTTTCTCAATTTCTTTATTCAATTTCTGACTCATTATCTTCTGAATATGTTTCACTTATGCGTACTTCTTGATTATAATATTATTCAATATCAGATATCTCACTTAATTCATCTTCTATTTCTAAATATTTTGTCTGTAATATTTTAAATTTCATTTTATTACAATTTGGACTTATATGACATATCTCTCTACAATTCCAACATTTACATTGGCTTTTATCTTTTTTGTAAAGTTTATTCTTTTGTAGCATATTCAGATTATACTTTCTTTTATAGTATCTTTTTCTAGGTTTTATATATTTTTCTCTAAAATTTATGAATTTTTTAAATTTTCTATTCTTATACTTTCCTTTAATATTTTTTTCTTTCATGATTACATTCCCATTGTGTAGGTTTTTTCATATCTTCACAATATATTCTTGTTAATTTTCCTGATTTTTCCAACAATTGTCTCTGTTGACATATATATGCAAGTCTCTCAAATAAAAATTTTATTCTTGATCTTAAGGATCTTGGTATCCCAATATTATCTCTAATATATTTTTCAAATTCTAATTTAAAATATATTCCACATATTCCTGATAATTTAGTATAGTACATGTCTTGATATACTTCCTGATTTTCATTACTATAAAATTGTATATAATAGTAATTTCTAAATTCACAAGTGTATTCTTTAATTTTACATATATTACATATTGTTAAATTTATTAACTTAATTCTATCACTATCTTTTTCTCCCTTTGCTTCTTCTTCAGCATTTTCAATTCAATTTTCTCCTAAAAATTCATCTGCAATATATTCTACTAATTTTTCTATACCTTTTTTATCTGATTTTATTATTTCTATTTGTACATTTCTTTTCATTAATGATTTTGTATCATTATTTATTCATTCCCACCAGTTTTTCACATTTCCTTCAAATGATGCTATTAAAAATTCTATTCTTCTTTCTGTATTTTCTCATGTATCATCTTTGTTATATAGAAAGAATAATATCATTGAATCTGCCCAAATTAATAAGGATTTTTTAGTATCTATCTTACAATCTAGATCTAATTTTGTTCCTCCATGGTTAATTGGTTTATCATAATTATCATTTAATTCAAATCTATCTTTACATTTATTCCTTTAAGTGGTTGTCTATTCCTTGTCGTATCATAGAACTGTTTATATGATTTATTATATATAGGTGCATAACTTTCATCTGGATATAATTTTTCAAGTTGGTTAGAGGTTTCTGATGGAGTAGGTCATCCTCCAATATTCATTAGAACTTGGTATTCACTTACATTTTCTAAGCTAAGTTGATCAAAGTTATCTATTAATAAATCTAATTCCTCATTCATCTTTATTATCTTTTTCTTCTTCAATTTTCTCTTCTTCAATTTTTAATTTTCCCAGTAATCTTTTGAAATTTTCTTCTTCTTCTAATATTTTAGGTAAAATCTTTTTTCTAAATTCATCATTCATACTACCTGCTTCTATTACTAAATCTTCATGTTCTATGTGCTTCTTTCCAATTCTCGACATCTTTTTCTATAAATTTTTTTTATGTATTTTCTTATCTTTACTTTTATAGTTTTCTTTTAATTCTCTAATTTCAATTTTAATATATTTATATTATTTCTTTCTTCTTTTATTTCATTTCTTAAATCTTGGATATCAGTTATTAATATTTTTATTACTTGTTTAAGTTCATTCATTTCTTTATGAAGAAGGTCTGCTAATATTCTGGATTTCTTATGTTTCAAGTTTTATTATTGATTGGGTAAAATAAAATAATTCACATTCATTATCTTTTGATTCTTTTATTATTTTATAAAATCTGAATTTTGCATACTCTATATTTGGAAGTTCTTTTAGATTCTTAAAGTATTTTTCTTTTATTTTAGATTTTTCTTGTCTTAATTTTAATATTTGTTTTTCCTGATTATTTGTTCATTTTTACTCTTCTGGTACTAATAACACATTATCTATTTGTTGGTGTAATTTATACATAGTATTAAGATTATTTTCAAGTTTTTTCATATTTAGTCAAGTATTCTATTAAGAATTAATTTTTTATAATGATTCATAATTTTCTTTACAATATAACATAATTTCTTCTTTTTCAAATTTTGTAGTAATTTTTTCGTATATATATTCATCTTTTATGGATGCTATTATTAATTTATGTAATATTTGTTCACTTATTTATCTAGGTAATTCTTTAATTATAATTAATGTTATTATTTTAAATTTTTTAGGAATGGGTTCTAAGAATATGTAACTTCCTTATTCTTCTTCTAACTTATAATACCAATCTGTTTTAGTAATTATAACTTCCATGATTTCTATGGCTTTGTATAATTTTTTATGGTCTTTATAGATTTATAGCTCTAATACCAGAGCGGGGGGGGGGGGGGTTACCTTGAGCGAACAAAAACAAAAACAAATCTATATTATAAAATTTAATCAAATAGGTGTTCAAAATCTTTAAACATTCTTAGTATTTTCTAAATATTCTATTATATATTCTTTTGTTATTTTATGATTTATAAAAAGGAGATAAAATCTGATAGTTAATCTATATATTAATTTTTTATATTCATTACACGTCTTATGGAATTCTGGTTTCCTCATTTATAATTAAAATCTTAGAAATCAGATTAAAGTTCATATTCTCTTATAATTTCTTCAAAATCTATAAAAATTTGGCAATTTATAATATCCAAATATATATTTATGTCCCCATCTAACTGGTCCTTTTATAAAATTTTTAGATATATTGTATTTAAAACATTTTAAAGCTTTCTGAGATGTATATAATTGATTTGTATATTATTTTTTAGTTATATTTTCTTTGAATTATTTCTCTATCTCATCTTTCCTTTTTTCCTTTATAAATTTCTTAGTGTTATAAGGTACTCTTGGGCCTCTAAGTTTTTTCATTGTATGTTTATTCATTATCGGGTAAAGATTATAATAAAATTAGATTCTAAATATTTAAAGGACTTAAAAGAACATCTATTCATATTATGATAACTTAGTTGTAAATTCTATGTTTAGGGTATTTTAGGTAGTTCCAAATGTTTAGAATAGTCAAAGGCTATTTTGGAAATATGGCTTTTTATTTACGCTATTTGCGTGTATTTCCCCTTTTTGTTGCTTAAATCTATTATTAGTTTAGAATACAAAAATCAAAATAGTGTTGAATGTTATAAACTAGAGAGGAAAAACGAGAAAAAAAATAGAGAATAGATAGACTTGTGTGTATTTATGTTTTGAAAATCAATTCGGGCATCGACTCAAAAAAAGTAAATGGTCAAAGGTCAAAAGATTTAATCAGGATCGAATCACATGTAATAAATAAATAAATACACTCACGAAAAATAAAATACTTTAACATTAATAATTTTTTTTTTTTTGTACTTTTCATATTAGTAATTCAAAATATATACAAATTCATGTTAGTTAATTAGATTAATTATCCGATAATTAGTCTCGATATTTCACAAATTAACAATCAACATGTTAAAATCATTTGTTTTGTTAAAATTAAAATTGTTTGAGTCTATGAAAAATGGTATCTAACATTATTTTGCTAATAATGAAGTGGAATTCAAGTTGACAGCATGTTTGAGTAGTCAAAAATGTATTTTGAAATAGTGATTTGATGGAGAATGTGTGGTTAAAAAATAAGAAAAAATTTTGAATTTTGCGTGTAATATTATTTTAGTGAAGAATGTGTGATTGAAAATAAGAAAAAGAAAAATATATTTTGAAAATAATGGAAAACAAACAAGGGCTGAATTTAAAAATTGAAAACTTAAAAGATTGAGGTTAACTGCTAAAATTACGATTTATTTGATAGGCCCATAATCAAATTAAATTTGAAAGAATGAGGCAACATTTGGAAAATGATTTCTTGTGCTAAGTAATTGAACACCATCTAATATCACACATCGGAAATCTATAATGCTAATTGAGAGGGCTGGATGTATTTAAAAAAGCAGGTATCTAACTTAGCCCCCGTTTGACCCTGGAAGATAATGCAGCAGAATGTAGATAATAAAGGAGACTAATGGCTTTGGATTGAATCTGAATTTCATCTCATTTCACATCAGCAATACAAGTGCAAATATATAGAAGACAGGAAAGGATAAATGAGTAAAAGAATCATCCTAACGAACTATACAACAGAAAAAATAAAATTGCACCTAACCATGTGCTACACCACGAGTCAGCAGGAAACCTAGATGATAAGCTAATGGCCTTATGATACACATACACATTCAGCTGATAAGTTAACTTCCTTATGGTATATACATTATGCATTCCAACATCCCCTCAAGATGGAGAATAGATGTTTTCTATTCACATCTTGGATAAATGCAACTTCAAGGTAATAAAAGAGAGTGCTTTGGTGAACATGACTACAAGTTGTGATTGAGTATGAATGTAAGATGTGGAAATAAGTCCAGCTTCAATTTGATCTCTGATTAAGTGACAGTCCAACTCTATGTGTTTAGTTCTTTCATGGAATACTGGGTTGGAGGCTATGTGTAACGCTACCTGATTGCCACAATATAAGGTAACTGGTTAGGAATGATGGACTTGAATATCTTTCAGAATGTATTTTAGCTCTGTGATCTCACAACAAGTGCTGGCCATTGACCTGTATTCTACTTCAGCAGACAATCATGATACCACACTTTGTTTCTTAGACTTCCAAGAGATTAGTGAATCCCCAAGGAATATGCAATATCCAGTAACAGACCTTCGAGAATGAGGGCATGTTGCCCAATCAGAGTCACAATATGCTCGAAGAATCAATGACGATGAAGATGGAAATAAGAGACCTTGTCCTGGTGCCAGCTTGAGGTATTTGATTACCTTATGAACTGCAGCAAGATGTAAGTAAAAAGGAGCTTCCATGTATGGGCTATGATTCTGAATGGCATAACATATGTCAGGCCTAGTTAGAGACAAATACATTGATTTTCCAATCAATTTTCTGTAAGTTGTGGGATCAAGTAGTGCCTTTCCTAACTTCAGATTCTGGTCCATAGGCAGCTTAACTGGTTTAGCTCCAAGTAGTCATGCATCAGCTAGCAAGTCTAAGGTATATTTGCGTTGAGAGATGACAATTCCTTTGTTTGATCTTACAACTTCAATACCAAGAAAATACTTCAAATCACCTAAT
The DNA here is from genome assembly GCA_035079005.1 of Fraxinus americana. Classification (NCBI taxonomy): domain Eukaryota; kingdom Viridiplantae; phylum Streptophyta; class Magnoliopsida; order Lamiales; family Oleaceae; genus Fraxinus; species Fraxinus americana. Next base: position 18,946,312 of record CM068707.1, on the reverse strand, counting down.
GCTTTGATTTTAAACTTGCTGCTGAGAAACCTTTGAACTGTATCTTTTTGTTCCAAATTGGAGCCTGCTATGACAATGTCATCTACATAGACAAATAATGATGTAAAAGAATGATTCGTTTCCATAGTGAAGAGGCTATAATCAGCTTTCGACTGAGAGAAACCAAATTGTACGAGTGCTGTAGAGAATGTGGAGTACCACTACCTTGAAGCTTGCTTCAAACCATATATGCTCTTTAATAACTTGCAAACCTGATTAGGAGTTCCCTTTATGTAGCTAGGGGGTTTTTGCATATAGATTTCTTCATGTAAAACTCCATGTAAGAAAACATTACTTACATCAAATTGCTTCATGTGCTAATTTTGAATTGCTGCTATGGCTAACAAACATTGAACAATTACCAGCTTTGCAACATGTGAAAAGGTCTTATTGTAGTCTATTCATTCCCTTTATGCATATCATTTGGCTACAAGTCTTGCCTTGTGCCTTTCAATGCTTCCATCTGAGTTATACTTCAGTTTATACACTCATTCGCATCCAATTGCTGCCTTTCCTAGTGGAAGATCAGTGAGAGTCCAGGTTCTATTCAACTCAATTAGGATCACTCATGTCTTGGTGATAGGTACTAGGTTCAATGTGTGTGCAAATGGAAATTGAAAAGACCTTGAACTGAGGTGTTACTTATGATAAGAAATAGTGTTGGAGAGGGGAAAAGCCTTACCTACAGAGTCTTGATACTTTGTGTTGAGAGAAGATTGGACTGGCTGAATTGATGTGGCCTGATGATAATGGAAATCTTGCAAGTACTAGGGAGCCTTTTTGATTCTTGTAGATTTTCAAATGATGGGTGGTGTGAGAGATGATGGTTGAAGAGTATCAACAGGTGTAGGACTGTTAGATATATCCTGATCAGATGTGTGTCATCCAGGTGAATGAGGCATTACATATGGTCTTGATTCAGGTGTATAGTTGATAATATCTGTAAGTGGCTTAATAAAGACAAGTTCAACTTTATCAATAGGTTTTGCAGCCTATTTGTAAGGGAAATAGGTTTCATGGAATGTTACATCCCTAGATATAAAGATGGTTTTTGTTTGTAGGTCCATTACTTTGCATCCTTTAACTCCAAAAGGGTAGCCTAAGAAAACACATTGGCGTCCTCTAGGATCAAATTTTCTTCTCCCATGTAATAATGTGGAAGCATAGCAAAGGCATCCAAAAATTCTAAGGTGGGAATATGTAGGTGTGGACTGAAATAACACTTCAAATGGTGATCTATTTTACAGCAATGGTGTGGGAGTTCTGTTTATCAAGTATGTGGCTGTAAGGATGAATTCATTCCAATAAAATAGAGGAAGACCTGACTGGTATTTCAAGGCTCTTGCAGCATTCATCAAATGTTGATGTTTCTTTTCAACTATACCGTTTTGTTGAGGGCTCTCAACACAACTTCTTTAATGAATGATCCCTTTTTAGGTTGTAGAAATTAGTTAGTTTAAATTCAAGTCCATTGTCACTTCTCAAGATTTTTACTGAAATTCGGAACTAATTTTCTATCATTTGGATAAATTTCTTAATTGAATGGCTAACATCAGATTTTCTTTTAAGTATATATACCCAAGTGGCTCATGAAAAGTCATCCACCACTGAAAGAAAATACTTAGATCCATCATGAGCTGTGGTGGCGCAGGGACCCCAGATGGATAATGTCAAAGAGTTGTTTAGTTTTATGTGTGCTTATAGGAAAAAGGATTTTTATGTTGCTTTGCCAATGGATAGATAGAACATGGAACCTTGCTATCATTCTTGTAATGAGAAACAACAGAATTATCTGAAATAAGTTTCATTCTAGAATCTGATATGTGTCCTAAACGATAATGCCACTGATGTGGCTGAACATCAGAATTAATAACAGAAGTGGCAGTAAGAGGTTGCCTAAGATTAAGAGCAGATAATGTGGTCATTAGAGTTGTAGGTGGAACTTTGTGGAGCATGAGTCGATATAGGCCACACCATATTTTACCCTTCCCAATTATCTTCCAAGACAAAAGGTCATGCACATAACAGGCATCAGACAAAAAAAATTAGGTAACAACACATCTGTTGTGTTAACTTTTTAACAGATAGCAGATTGAAATGAAAATTAGGGACATATAATACATCATTTAGAAGCAATGAATTAATTACTTGTACTACACCAGAATGTGTAGTTGGAACAACTTCTCTATTAGGTAATTTAATTGAGAAGGAGGTTTTTGATTTAATGGAAGTGTAGAAGCTGGTGTTACAGATCATATGATCTGTTGTACCCATGTCAATGATCCATGGAGTGCTAGTGAAATCATGAATGTGTGTTGGTGGAATAAATAAACAAGTGGTTTTACCAGACAAATCAGATGGAGGTTTAATTTTCGAGTGATCAACAGTCTGCACATGATTGACAGAATGAATGGTCTATGAGTTATCCTTAGGTCGAAGCAAGGCAATGAATTCTTCATATTGTCCCTTGGTTAAAGAAACTGGTCTCTCATTTTTTTCTTCATCGTACTTGACTGGTTTGCAAAACCCCCTTCTCTCCTCTGGCCTTTGTATAATTTATGGTTTGGAGGGTAACCATGTAGCTTAAAACACTTCTCCATACTGTGTCCTATCATGTTGTAGTGTATGCATATAGGAGCCTCAATATTTCTTGCTTTGAAACATTTGTCCAAAGTATGTCCAGGAATTTTGCAATATGTGCAATATGGTCTGTCTTTCTTACTAGTGACATTCGATTTTCCATAGCTGAGTGATCTGTTATCGCCATAGAGTTTCCTAGTTGTCCTTGCAATAGCTTTATTGTTTACAGTAGTGGAGGTAAGTTGTTTCTGCCTCTCATACTGCTGTATATAGGAAAATACCTTGTTAACTGGTGGAAGAGGATCTATCATCATGACTTGAGCTCTGGTGTTATCATAAATTTCATTCAACCCCATCAAAAATTTTATCACACAATCACGCTAATGTCTTTCAACTAGCACCTTCAATTGTCCACAAATACATTCTGGAATATGATCATAAACAAATAGTTCATCCCAAATCGCTTTTAGCTTACTATAGTAGATGCTTACAGAGTCATTCTCTTGTTCCAAATCAGCCAATGCCTTCTTCAGTTCATATATCGTGAGCCCATTTTCCTGAGAAAATCGATCATTAAGTTCTGCCCATATCTTATTTGCATCATCCATGAATGCAACACTAGATCTAAGAGAAGGAGATATGGCATTTTGGATCAATGACACTACCATGTCATTACATATTTCCCATGGATCAAAAGATTACTGGTTGGTTCAGGTTTAAGTAATGTTCCATTGATGAAATCGAGCTTTTTTTAGCTTGGAGTGCTCACCGGATAGATCTTGACCAAGTAGGATAATTATCTATGGTTAGTAATTCTCTGACTAAAACAGCTCCTGTGTTATCTGAATTCTCTAACCTGTAATGATTAGAAAGGTCAGGAGTGTGAAGGGGAGTTGTGTTTTCACTAGTAGCAGAGTTCATTCCGGCAAGGGTGGTCAATGCTCTGATACCATGTAAGATAACACAGTAGAATGTAGATAATAAAGGAGACTAATGGCTTTGGATTGAATCAGAATTTCATCTCATTTCACATCAGCAATACAAGTGCAAATATATAGAAGACAAGAAGGGGTAAATGAGTAAAAGAATCATCCTAACAAACTATATAACATAAAGAATAAAATTGCACCTAACCATGTGCTACACCACGAGCTGACAGGACACCTAGATGATAAGCTAATGGCCTTATGATACATATACACATTCAACTGATAAGTTAACTTCCTTATGGTATATACATTATGCATTCCAACAGAACCCATTAAATTTATAATATATTTCTCCCTCTTTTTTTAATCACATTTGTCAATAAAATAATATTTATTTATTTGGGCTTTTAAATGCTTTGCATGGGCCAATTATTGTATTAGAAAAATTGAATTTAAAATCGAAAAAATCGTTATTGGTTCACCAATTAGTGGTTCAATTGGTTGGCTCTATAGTTTTTGACCGAATTTTTATTTTTGGTTAATAACATATAATATATTCGAACTTTACACTGGTTCCCAATTTTACTGGTCGAATTGGGCATATCGGACCGAGCCGATTTTAATAACCTTGGTATTATAATTGAGAATTAAAGTTTTATATTAATAGAAAAGAATTAAGACTCTCTGTGTACAATAGTAATAATAGTTAAGGCTATAAGATCGAATGATCATTATTAATTCGTATTTGAATACAACATTCCCACTTGAATGACTAATTATACAATATATGTCTTGTTAAAAACCTTGTTTGATAAAAGGTCGATGAAACAAAAAATCAAATGGAAGAAAAAAATGGAACAATTATTTTTGAAGAATAAAAAAACACAAGTTGCCTCACAAAAACCTTGTTAAAAAACAAAGAACTCAATGATATTGACAGGGGCGGACGTAGACTTTTTATGTTGGGGGGCACAATCAAACTTTCAAAAAGTAACAAAAAAATAAAGTAAGAGATATTTTATTACAATTATTCTCTACGTGTTCTCATATTTTGATAACTTCCCATAATTAAAGTGAGAAATAGAGAAAAATTTAATGTAATTTCGTAATTCAAATCAACAAAGAAATTGAGTACATAATCTTGGTTATCAAGAGCTACACAAACTTTGATAAAATCCAAGTCACAGATTTATATGTACATTTCTTAAATTCTGAAACTTATTTAACAGATGTAACAAGTAAATCAACAAGGGACTAGGAAATGGTAAGAGCCAGACTTATTTTCGATGCATCAAATACCAGAGAAACAATCGTTGCTCATTCAAGTTCAATCATATTGCACAACTCTTTCTTTTGATTACATTCAGTTGGACCAGAATCTTTTGGACTAAAAGGCTCTCGAAATTTCCTTAAAAATGTCACTTCAATTGAGAATTTCACTCGTAAATATCATGCATTACAAGAATGTAAATAAATTCAACTAAGAATTCTTCTATTCCTATTCATTGATCTAATCCAAGTATACGATCATTTTACACTGATTACTTCGTTTAGTACTGGTTTCAGCACTATAGCTCACAGAAGTCTTGCCTACTAGCTTTTTCCTTGGGTTAGATCTTAAAATTCTTTATCACGATTGAACTTGAAATGGCTATAGAGTGGAGACAGACTTTTCACTTTGTCAATGCAATTTTTGAGAGTAACTATAAATAATTTAAACAAAGATAAATGCGATTTGAAGTTTTGAACTATTCTTGTTCAGTTATTCAGTATTATCACAACCATTCTCTTATCCATTTAACAATATACAACCTTAATTTTACCATGAAGAAGAGGAGAGAAAAGGAGAAGAGGCGACTCAGGCGAGAAAAAACATTGATTTGAAATGAATGTTGATTCCTTTCCTTTCATATTATTAAAAAAAAAAAAATCAGCTTGAGAAAACATTGGTTTGAAATGAATGTTGATTCCTTTTCCTTTCATATTATATATATAAAAAAAAAATTTCAATTTTTTTGGGGGGGTGGGGGGCACTTGCCCCCAGATCCGCCCCTGGATGTTGACTTTAACCTTATAATTTTGATTATATGAAACAAGTTAATTTTGTTTACCAACAATTTTATTTAAGTGATCATAGTTTTTAAAGCATTTCAATAATAAATTGATCAATCATCGTCAAAAGATCATAATCAAAGACTATCATTATAAATTAGACTTATAAAGAATATCAAGATTGAAGTCAAGTATTCAAGACAAATCCTTTAAGACAATTTCTTAAAAGTCAAACGTCTAAGAAAACTGAAGACAAGAGCCTAACAGTCAAACTTAAAAATAAATAAATCAAATACTAGATTTTTGATATCAAATGTGAATGTAGTAATGAATTATTAAATCTCAAAAACCATTTTATGCATTAAAAACTATTTTGATTTATCACTTGCATAATTTTTTTTGAATAAGATAGGATTGATTTTCAAAATGATAACTTAGATCATATTTTTAATATATCACTTACCTTGAAAAACTAGTTAAAAAACTTTTCAAAAGTCCACATTTTTCAAAACATTCGAATCGGATCAAATGGGGACCAAAATGAGAAAATGGGCTGGACGATGGTCAACTGCCCAAAATTTGATCATTCTGACTTCTAAATTTTTTGTTCAACTGCTATATTTTTGTCATTCGGACTTGGGCTATCGATCGGACCCTCATCCGAACTCCTAGAAAAATTTGCTAATTTTTCTCTATAAATAAGTTAACTTTCGTAATCAATGCAACGTTCTTCAAAGTGCATTAAATGGAGAAATATTTGAGCAAAATCTTAGAGCTTGTAATGCATTCAGTTCTCTTATTTCTCCATATTGAAAAACTTTGATTAATTGAATCAAAATCTTAAATAATCATATCATTCAAAGTTTCTCATCTTTCTTTTCATACTTACTTTATTGTTATCTCTTATCATTCATAAAAGAGATAAATATTTTTTTGAAATAATGGACACCAAACATGGGTTAAATGATGTAAATGTGATTTGGGGTACTTAAAAAAATACATTTAAAATTAAGAATGTTTTGAAAAATCATATGAAAAGTTTTTAGGAAGTAAAAAATATTGTGTAAAATGAAAAAATGACACAATTTTTTTACTTTTTTAAAAAAAGTGACATAAATCACATTTTTAATGAAAAAGTGACACGATGTCACTTTTTTACTTCTAAAAAAAATAGTGACAAATACCAAAATAGTATCATCCATTTGTGCAGTACCAATAATCATGTTCTTAAAATAATCACTAAGTTCAGGCCAATCCATCTGCTGATTATATTAGGAAAATATAACATATTATTTCATTTTTTTTATCTTATTAAAAAATGATAAAAACTTAAAAGGTGACAAAAAACTAAAAAAAATGACAAATACAATGTCAATTTTATTACAAAGTGAAGTGAAATACAATGTCACATTTATTACAAAGTGATATTTGTCACTAAAAAGTGAAATAAATTTCAAGGAAGTGATAGAAAAAATGACAAACATTCAAAAAAGTGAGAATTTTTTTTTTTTTAAAAGTGACAACACTAAAAAGTGATAAAAATTATAAAGTGACAAAAATTCAAAAAAGTGACAAAATACCGATCAAAACGTCAAGCATATTTAAATCAATTCATCACCACCGTTATCTACCAACTCAACTGTTTACACAATCACTGTTCCTCTGCTTTCTCCGTCACCATCACTACTATTACTACTAGACCAAATCCTAAGCACAAAAAATTATACACATAAAACAAAAGAAAAACGAACTCAAACATGAACGTATTCAAAAAATTGACAAACTCTAAAAAAGTGACAAAAGTAAAAAGTGACAATTTTTTTTTTTTTTTTAAAGTGACAAATCACTAATCAAAACCTTAAATTATATCATTTTATACAACTTCAACCACTCCAATATCCAAGGCTCCCAAACCATTTCTACCCCCTTTCTTCAATACCTACAAAAAACTAACTGAATATATTTGAAATTTCTACAATTATAAATGTTCAACGCGTAGAAAAAGTTCACAATTTGATAATTCATAGGGAAATTGCAATATTCTTGAGATTCCCATCAGGGTCTACAATTAACCTTCTTTTTATCCCAAATTCCATATCAGAATCATTGACTTGATAATGAGCACTTGAAGAAAGCACGCCCATATCATCTAAAATTGAAAATCTGCTACCATTATAGTTGGTTCTTCCACTTGTATAAATGTCATAATCAGGATTTGGCTAGTGGAGGCTAGATATTTGAGGACTATTAGATATCATCGATAAAACATTGTCACTACCAAAATATAAATTAAAGTAACCTGATTCCAAGCTTCCTTTTCTCAAGGATGATATCAATCTTTTGTCCTTCGTCAACAATTGAGAAGGCAAAAGAGTATCAGTAGAAAAATAAAAACTTTGCCAAAGAATATCGCCTTGTCGATTCTTCAAAACCAGGTTGCCTGTATTTAGAAGCTCAGTTGCAGCAACATCAGTATTGGTTGTATTTGTCTGCCATTTAATTCTGCCATCAACATCTGTCAAGACCATGGTTCCATCTCCCCTTATAGATACTCTTGAGCCCTGGCTGTTGACTGGCGTGTCCTGGTCGGCTGTCCAAACGACAATTTTGTCTTTGGAATTGGTGAACTGAATTGTAAACCAATAAGCGTTGCTTCTCATCCCATAAAAGCCACAGGTAACGGAGAATCACCCCTTCTCAAATGGAGTAGAGACTTTGAATTTGCAGAATGAGAAAAGGACAAAACGATTAGTAAGAAGAGGAGAATACAGTGATTGTTGTCTTTGGTAGCTATCACCGTTGTTGCAGCGTCATCACAGGTGTTGTAGTGGCGTGCGTGTTTGTGGTCTCTGTTCTTAGTTGGGAGATTTTGGGATTTTGTATTAATTTAGAACGTAATTAATAAGGATTTATGTGATGCTTAATCTAATTGGATTACTTTTTAGAGTATGTGGCCTAATTTCTTCATGTGATTTTTCCCTTATCTAAGTAAATCAGGCCACAGGCCCAGGTCAAATGAAGCCCAGCCCACTATACCAAAAACTGAAATGGGCACCAAAAGAGATTCCCAAAGAAACAAAAGATTAGAAACACAAAAATACCAAAAGCACCCAGAAAACATCCAAAAATAGCAAAAGAAATAAAAAAAAAAGAAAAAAAAGAAATCAAAATGCAAAACTCAATTTTCAAAAGAAAGAAGGAAGAGTCAAGTCAAGTATGTAATGTAACCAAACACAGAGAGAGAGAGAGAGAGAGGACCATAAAAATCATTTTATTCAAAACAAAATCAAAAAAGAAAGAAATTAATCTATCAACATGGAATTTGTTCAAATTGAGAGCGAGATGGAATATTATTATTATCACTACTGTTCTTTTTGTGTTGCTCTTAATTCCATTTTATTATTAATAATATTATCATTAATCTCTCTCTATTTTGGTATTAGAATTCACAATCACACCTGTCCCTATATTATTAATCTATTTCATCTATTGAAATTACTCTCGCCTTTCGATTTATTATTTTCTCCCAAGATAGGAGCAGGAGATTTTGTGTTTTGAGGAGCCCTAGTTTTTTCGCCGGAGGCTAGATTTCTAGGGTCTGGGGTAGTGGTGTTTGATCTGGAATGGACCCCGATTCTGAGGAAGAGATCAACAGGAACGTCAATCAGAGCCCGCCAGATGGCCCCAAGCGGCCTAAGCGTCAGATGAAGACTCCGTTTCAATTGGAAGTTCTTGAGAAAACCTATGCAAGTATGCTTATTTTTTACTGGGTTTTGTTCTCTCATGAATTTGTCAATTTATCAGTTCATAGGATTTCTTTTTGAATTTTTGTTTTGGTTTAGGTGATAATCTGATGGTTGCATTTTCACAGGATTTGTAGTTGCTAGTTTCTGATTTCTGGATATTTTTTTCTGTTTACTTAAAGGTGTAATTTCATATCATGATTGTACAAATTGAGATTATTTTCTTAATGTAAGTAATGAAGTTTATATTGACGAGGTTTGAGATTTTTGGTGAATTATTCATGTAGATGTGAGATGTGTCTACTGTGTATATAGTGAATGCATGTTGGTTGGTTACTTGTTTTTGGTGTGAAGACAAAATTTTACGGTGTTGACAGTTATCTTGTGGTGGTTCTATGCAGTGGAGATGTATCCATCCGAGGCAACACGAGAAGAGCTATCTGAGAAATTAGGTTTAACTGACCGGCAGTTGCAGATGTGGTTTTGCCATAGGAGGTTGAAGGATAAGAAGGAAGCGGCAGGAGTGGCTGCAGCAAGTGCTCGCACCACTTCGTCAGTTGGTAGGAGGGATTTAATGGAGTCCCCTGGGAACGAAATGATGGCAGCTGAGTCTGGTAGTGAACATGGGTCTGGGTCAGGATCAGACTCTGGTTCTCGTTCAAATCAGTTTGGTAATGGAGATGGTGTACCAATGGTGCCATTAAGGTATTACGAATCACCTAGGACAATCATGGAGCAGAGGGTGATAGCTTGTGTGGAGGCACAGTTGGGAGAGCCATTGAGGGAAGATGGGCCAATTCTTGGGATGGATTTTGATGAACTACCACCTGGTGCATTTGGTTCTCCTATAGGTATTTTTATTTTTGCTTGCTACTATTTATCTCTCTTATCTTGACTGCAACTGAATTACATAGCACGAGACTCCATTTATACACATTGTATCCATTGATATGAAGCTGATATTCTTTCATGTCACCAAAGAGATTCCATCTCTCCGCCTGAGCACTACTAGACTCTTGATTTGTCCAAACAAGTTTCAGATGGTTTCTTTTTCTGCAATGAATTACAAACGGAAAAGATCCTGTAGTTCAATAAATGGGAAAAATTTTAGTAGGTCAAGGAAAATGGAGTGCCAAAACAGCTACACCCAATTGATTTGCAACTGTATTGAAGGATTTTGTATTTCTCTCTTATTCATGCACATGATGCTTTGTGAGTTTACCTTTCATGCAGTCATGTAAACTACTAACATTTTTATGTTGCGCATAAAAAGCAGTGCCAGCAGAGCAGCGGGACAGATACATACAATCTTGTGCCAGCAAGTCTTTTAGGCAATATGATACCAAGCAAATCAAAGTTAGTTCTCTATCTTCTCTGTAAACAAATTTAATAATTTATTACCTTTTTTTTTTTTTTTTTTTTTGTGTGTGTGTTGAACACCAATAGATTTACCTTAGCATGTGGTTCTTTTCACCTGGTTAGATGGGTTATCTATGTTGACGCGTGTCGTCATTCAGGACGGAAAAAGAAAGACAAAAAGAAAAAAAAGGAAGAAGGAAAAGAGTCTCTCTTAAGTAGATGTTATCCATGTTGACATGTGTTGTCATTCAGTGACGGACACTACATCATTTTTCCAGTCAACTAAACAAGTTGAAGTTTCAATTTATTTAATTCTCAGGCTGCATCCAGTGGGCTTCATGAAACTACTGAGCCCAAGATTAGGTCTGACGTGTATGGGCATGTTGGCATGTCTTACCTCTATGATTCACCTATTGATGGTCCTACTGCTAAAAGTTTTTCATTGACACATGGAAATAAGCATCTTCCCGAGGAATATAGTGTGGAATGTCAGGTATCAAGTGTCGATAGACTGCGGCAATTTTCCTCATCTCCGAAGCATAATGACTGCATCCCATGCAATGAAGATAATTTGCATACAGAGAGGAAACGCAAGGTATTTTTACGTAGTCCACAATTTTTTTTTATTAGCAAAAATTTCAATTTAATTTCTCTGAAACTAATGAACTGTTAATTACTTACTGAAGAGCGACGAAGCTAAAAGTGGAAGGGAGGTTCAAGCTCATGGAAAGAAGACACGGAAAGAACTCGAGAAACACGATATGCTAAGGCGAAAGGTTTAGACTTTCCATTTTAAATTTGAGGACCTTGACTTTATTTGAATTTTTTTACATGAGATTTCTACTGCATACTGTTTTTGCTGAAATCTGACATTTCTTTTCTTTATTTTTTTTTTTTAAAGAGGGACGAGCAAATAAGGAAGGAAATGGAGAGGCAAGATCGTGAAAGACGAAAGGAAGAGCAGAGGATTATGCGGGAACAACAGAGGCAGGAGGAGAAATTTCAGCGCGAGGAAAGGCGTGAAATGGAACGGAGGGAGAAATTTATGCAAAAGGAGCTATTGCGGGTAGGTTTGAAACTGTATTATGTATTCTTTTTAACTCCAATATGACCATTTGTTCTTCTGTATTTGGTTAGAACAGATACAGTTATTCTTTTTGTGCATGTGTCTCTCCAGGAAGAGAGGAAGAAACAGAAAGAGGACCGTCGCCGAGAGAAGGAATCAGCAAGACAGAAAGCCGCTGCGGAGAGGGCTACAGCGCGTAAAATCGCTAAAGAGTCCATGGAGCTAATAGAGGACGAGCGTCTAGAACTGATGGAATTAGCTGCTTCAAGGAAAGGATTACCTTCAATCATCTCTCTCGATTATGACACCATGCAAAATCTTGAGTCATTCCGAGGTTGGTGTTGCTTGCTGTTTCTTCTATGAGATTTTGTGCCTGTTTGTAACTGTGTACTGATTGCAAATTTAAAACAATAATCCCTTGACAAATTTATTTGCAAACCCATTCAGTCCCAGGTTTATATTCCTTTCTGAAAAACTAGGAAAATCAAGTTAGTGGCACAACATAGTAAAGTGTTGATCTTATTATCAGATGTTTTCTTGTTCAGTTTCTTTATCCTTATCTTAGTTGTAGCAGTAACAAATTGCTATCTACAGTGGAGGTATTAAGTTAAACTGATAACATAGAAATTTTAATTTGTTCTTCCTTGCATTACTCCACAGGTATATTTATTTTTTTCCTAATCCATTTGTTTCCTTATTTTATTGACATGGAATGGTGGCAGCTTCTCTGCTATCCTGCCACATTTTAGATGAAGAACTTGATACAAAGTTTCAACTATGTCAGAGAACTTGTCCGAGAACCAAAAAGAATGGTTTCAAACATGCCTTTTTGGGTCAATTATTTTGATGCATGTCATTTTCGGCTGAAGTTGCTATTTGTTTGTAGAACTTTAGGGTGGTTTGGTCTGCTTTAATTGCTTTGAAAGGTTGTTACGCACTCAACCAAATCTTTTGCGATACAGAAGATTTGTGTCAATTCCCTCCAAAGACTGTGCAATTGAAGAAGCCATTTGCTATTCAACCCTGGATTGATGCAGAGGCGAATGTTGGGAACCTCCTCATGGTATGCTATAGTATCCTGAAGAAATTAGAACTGAAATTCTGTGCATGTAGCTATTTTCTAAATATTTACTTGTGGGTGTATGTTAATGATGATATTTTTATGCCTAAGCTTCAAAATCTTCTTTCTACTACTATTGATATAATTCATGCACAAAAGTTTACCATCTGTGGGGACTCCGTTGCTAGAGGCTACATTTTTATGTAATAAATTCGTCTAGTTTGGTTGAGCTTAAACCTCTCATGTGTTTTCTTCCTGTTGCATTCTTCCCTACGCACCAAAGAAAAAAAAAAAAAAAAGCTTGGCTGGAAAGTCAGCTTAAAAATTGGAAATGGATTTTCCTTGATCTTTTTAACATCAGAAGCACAAAGGTCGAAGTTTGTTCAGATTATAATTTTTTATACTTGAGTATTATATCTTCCATTTTAGCCTATTAGATCATATCTTCTAATGGCCTGCAACATTTAATAAATTGAGATTTAATCATTTTTTTGTTCTATCATTTGGAGTCCAGAGTTGTTTTCCTGCAATGCATTTTTTCCTGTAAACTCGACATATGATTTGCATTTCAGGTGTGGAGATTCTGCATCACTTTTGCTGATGTTCTCAGGCTTTGGCCTTTTACCTTTGATGAATTTGTCCAGTCTTTCCATGACTGTGTGAGTTTTCAGGCTGCTTCTTGCTTTCAGTTCATTTGAACCGTTTCAGTTTTATTTTTTCTCCACTCTAAAAACTGTGTATTGCCCTTTGGCTCTTCTTTTCTACTTTGTACAGAATCACATATAGGCTGGCTTTCAATCTTTATCTGTCTGTAATTGTGTCCATTCCCCGTGCATTAGGGTGGTTGTAGTTAACGAGAATTTATATAGCCTTTTTGTCTTGCAGGATTCAAGGCTTCTTGGTGAGATACACGTTGCTCTTCTAAAACTAATCATAAAAGATATTGAAGATGTTGTGAGAACACCTTCAGGTGGGCCTGGAACAAATCAATATAGTGCTGTCAATCCTGAAGGTGGACATCATCAGATTGTTGAAGGGGTAATAATTTATTTATGCAAGTTTTTTTTTTTTTTTTAAATGTCATTTTTACTTTTAACTTTTATGGCAGGCATATTTGTGGGGTTTCGACATACGTAACTGGCTGAAACACTTGAATCCGTTGACATGGCCTGAAATCCTGCGGCAATTTGCACTCTCTGCTGGATTTGGGCCTCAGTTGAAAAAGAAGAGTCTTGAAAGAGGTTGCACTAATGATAATGATGAGGTGCTTGTTTTTTGTTTCTTCTACCCCATATGCATTACCTCAACACACCATGTTCTTTTGTTACAGCTGACACATATGATCATAAACTGTTTGGGGGTGTGTATCTGGCAAAAGAATATGGATAGAAAACTTGGATTTGCTAGATGTATACCACTTAAAAAAAAAAAAGAACCATAACTAATTAGTGAGGTTACTTTATGCCAGAAAAGAATGGCTAGAAAGGGAAGCGTATAGGATATTTTTGTAGGATAAGATATATAATCTAACGATTCTGACCAAGTCAAAGTAGAATTATTGCATTACAAGAAAGGACATATTAAAATGTGGGATTTAGTGAAATATTATTCCAAAATGGCCTAACATATTAATTCCATATAATCAGGCACTTTATTTTATGTTTGGATCTTGAGTCCATGGACCTATACACAAGGCACGCCTTTTTGTTTCAAGTTCATGAAATATTTATCCCCGAGATGGCACCAGAAACACAATCAAAATAACATGCCAATAAGGATATAACTGCATGCAATGATGATAACATTCTTTATTCCTCAGATTAAAGGTTGTGCAGACATAGTGTCCACCCTGCGAAATGGTTCAGCAGCTGAGAATGCAGTTGCAATTATGCAAGAAAAAGGACTTGGCCTTCAGCGCAGATCAAGACACCGGTTGACACCGGGTACTGTGAAATTTGCTGCTTATCATGTTCTTGCTCTTGAAGGAAGCAAAGGCTTAAATGTTATAGAGCTCGCAGACAAGATTCAGGTAACTAATAGCTACTCTTGTCACTGCTTCACCTAGTGGACTAATTTTCGCTTTGTTTTTTCTAATTTAAGTTTTCAATTTCTGTAGAAATCTGGGTTGCGTGACCTCTCAACGAGCAAGACTCCAGAGGCTTCTATTTCTGTTGCGCTGTCAAGGGATCCAATACTGTTCGAAAGAATAGCTCCTTCAACATATTGTGTACGGCCAGCTTTTAGAAAGGATCCTGCAGATGCTGAATCAGTACTTGCTGCGGCCAGGGAAAAGATACAAAGATATGCTAATGGCTTTTTAGCTGGTCAAAATGCTGATGAGGAAGAAAGAGATGACGATTCAGACAGTGATGTTGCTGAGGGTCCAGAAGGAGATGGTTTAGCTACTCCATTTGACGCAAACAAGAACAACAGATGCAATGAAGTTGGCTCCTGCTCAGGGAATGGAAAAGATATTAACCCAGATGATGCTGCTCTGCAAAATGGAATTGGTAGTGTTTTTAAGAAGTTTCATATGTTTCCTTGATTGTTACCAAGACTTTATCTTGCTCTCATTTTGGATTTGACAATGAAAATCCATTTACCTTACTGATCAACCTGTTGATATGATATTGAAGGCGTTGGAGCTGGTGATCCTGACCACGTAGGCATGGAAATCGATGAAAGCAGATCGGGGCATCCCTGGGTTCCAGGACTGACTGAAGGAGAATATTCTAATCTCTCTATTGAGGAGCGTCTCAGTACCCTTGTTTCCTTAATTGGTATTGTGAATGAAGGAAACTCTATCCGAGTAATTCTTGAGGTCAATTTTCTGACAATTCCTGAGAGTTGAAAGTAGGAAATAAAGAATCTAGGCTATTGTGTTTTCTGACAAATGAGACTGTTGCAGGATCGGCTGGATGTGGCAAATGCTCTTAAAAAGCAGATGTGGGCAGAAGCACAACTAGATAAAAGGCGCATGAGAGAAGAGACTGGAATTAAGTTTTATGATTCTTCTTGTACTCCTGCAGCGGATGGGGATCAAAGTCCATTGGTTACTGCACAAAATAATATGCATGATCCATCAGTAACTACTGATAATCCAGTACAAGATACTTCCGTGGTTCAGTTTGGTTTCCCAATTCAGCAGAATGGGTATGCGACAGAAAGGTCACGTTTGCAGTTGAAATCTTATATTGGCCACAGGGCAGAGGAGATGTATATCTACCGGTCCTTGCCTCTGGGTCAAGATAGAAGGCGCAATCGTTATTGGCAGTTTGTTGCTTCTGCTTCTAGCCAGGATCCTGGTTCTGGCAGAATCTTTGTTGAATCACCAGATGGCCATTGGAGGCTTATTGATTCAAAGGAGGTAAACTCTAACGTTCATTTATTCTATTTCCCCCCCATTTCTTCCTCATTTTTTCTTGCCTTCTGTAGATGTGGTTGCCATATATTTAACTTTTGGGTGTACATACATGCATTAAATTCAATTACACACACACACAAGGTTTAAAAAGGCGAAATTAAGTATTGAGACGGTTTTTCTTTATTACTCCTCGAGGTGGATTAAGGCGTAAGCCTAACAAAAAACAAAAAATCTAAGTAAATAATTATTAAATAATACAAAAATACAAAAAAATAAAAGTTGGAGCATATAGTAAATAGGATATATAGCCATTAGCATATTGAGATATAGTCCACCTAAAAAAAGAAGATGTTTAGCAAAAAAAAAAAACATTACAGAAGTTAGAAATCACTCCATTTGCAATGGAAAAAAAGAAGCAGCTTTTTAAATGGGCCATTTTCTTTTTTAAGAAGGCTCCTTTATGATTTCCTTACATACAACTGAAAAATCAAATTTTAAATGAGGCACACGCCTCATGCTCCATGAGACGCACACCTTGAGGCGTGCGCCTCAGATTTAGAGGCATAAGCCTCATATTTTAAGCCTCAAAAATACCTCTTCGAGGCATACTACATGCGTTTTACTAACGTCTTTTTAAACCATGCATATCTATATAACCTCTGTAATATGGACACTTTAATTAGGGTAGCGTGTTCGTGTCGGACACGAGTCGATACCGACACTTCTCTAACTCTCTACCATAATCATTTAATATATTATATTAGAATTATTATATATTGTTAATTTAAAGTTATTAGCAAGTAACAAATAGGTACTCATGTTTAAAAGATTTAAACAAGAAAAATTAATAACAAGTATAAAACTAAATTTTTACTATATAAATGAAGAATTTTTAAAAATTTAATCAAAGTATCGATGACGTGTCGTGACAGTACTTTTTTTAAAAATCACGTGTTGGCGTATCTGACACGTATACCGTGTCGGTGCATCATAGTATATAACTGATGCTGATAGCCTGATAGGCAATTTCATGCTCATGTGAGCATTCTCATTCACTTGAGCGCATGAACATGGTTTCCACGTCTTGGAATTCTGTGTGTGTCATGTCTAGGGGTAACCATAAAATTTAGTCAGGTGAATGTCTTGAATTAATCATTTATCTACTGCTAGCCAGTGAAGTTTTCTCTAGACATGCTAGTCAAGCAGTTTGCAGCTACATTCATTTTTGTTCTACCTTTGTATGCCATGCTAATGCATTTTATTTTTTATGCAGGCATTTGATGCTCTTTTTATATCTTTGGATACTCGTGGGACTAGAGAATCTCATTTGCATATAATGTTGCAAAAGATTGAGGTTTCCTTCAAGGAAAGCGTCCAAAGGAATAAGCAATTGTCTAATATATTGGATCAAGGTGGAAAAAGTGGAAATGAAGCTATTGAAGTTAATTCGAGCATTGCTTGCAGCGCTGGTGCTGAGAGTCCCAGCAGTGCAGTCTACAGTGCAAATGCTGATAAACTGGAACCATCATATTCCTTTAAAATTGATCTCGGAAGGAATGAAACAGAAAAAAGGAATTCTTTAAGTAGATACGAAGACCTTCAAAAATGGATGTTGAAAGAATGCTTCAATTCATCTATTTTACGGGCCATTGCACATGGAAAGAAACGATGCTCGCCTCTGTTAGGAATTTGTGATATCTGCTTCAGTATTTATAATCCTAAGGAGGACCTTTGCCTTTCTTGTCATCGGACTTTTGGCAAAGTTGGTAGCTCAGGAAATTTCTTGGAGCAAGCTAATTGTGAAGAGAAACTGAAACGTGGAACCAACATAGTCTTTTCAAACTCATCTCCTTCACCAAGGATCATATTGATTAAGGCCCTGCTAGCTGTCCTTGAGGTAAGGGATTAAAGTATTCGGACTATGTTTTTGTGCACTTCTAATGTTTTTTGTCTTGTCTTGTCTGTTATGCACTTGCCATCATTTTATTTGTTTGGATAAATTTTTGTATCTGAATCTTGTTGTTTCTAATAGGCCTCTGTTCCATCCGAAGCTCTTAAATCTTCTTGGACAGAAGACTGTAGGGATACTTGGGGTTTAAAGTTGCAAAATTCTTCATCCGCTGAGGAACTTCTACAGGTTTTCACTTCCTCTTTTTTCATCGGTGGTGTGATATCTTGGTATGATTTTATAGAGAAATGCACTTTCCTGTTTGGGAAAAAAAAGGGTGCAGGAACCTCATATTCCTAGCTTCTGCTTTATTTTGTTTGTTTTTAATGCATGGAGCTTTCAGGATATCGGTTTCCGTAGGTCTGCTAGTTCTGAAATAAAGAAGTTGATACATGAAACAGGGGATAAGTTTATACTTTTAGGTGATGGTTTTTACTTAGTTCACTAGGCTGTCTTGAATAATAACATGGCTTTGATAGCATGTTTGGTATTGAGGATTGTATAGCCCTGGATAGTAACAAAAGCTAAAATATTGTTCAATATTATGTACCAAACATCCAATAAGTGAATTAAGCATTAAGTTTGTCTGTGATAAATAATTTATTTCATGGTTTGTGAGAATTTGCTTCTTTGTTAGTATTCTTTCTGATAGGTAGTCTGTTTTGTGTAGGCATGAGATTTGATTAGCCATTTCTCAATGAGTTCAGTTATAAAAATGTTGGCCACATCATTTAGTTTAGTGTCGAATCATTGGATAGTACATAAACTATATTTTTAATATCCGTAGTTCAATTTCTGCATTTGAAGAAATTTATGTATTCAATCCAAGCGTGACTGTTTTACATACACAAGGGGAGTTTGCAGATAACGTTAATATTTTATTGACATTTATTCTGTAGTTATCATGGACGTGTTATTTAGATTTACAATTGCCACATGCTCATGGAACTGAGGCGTTAGCTTATAGGGTATTACTTTTGTGTTCATGTGCATGGTAGCTTGAGAAAGTAACTCTGCCCCCATTTTGAGGGTGTTGGTCGGAAACTAGATAGCAGAGGGACTGATTAACATTTCAATATTTACTGCAGATACTAACCCAGTTTGAGGATGCCTTGAAGTGCGATTATCTATCGACGGATTTCGAGACAACAGCAGAATTATTGAGCTATTGTGCTGCATCGAGAGATACTGCTTGTGAATCTACTTATTCTGGTTCCATCACTCAACTTCCTTGGATACCACAAACTACTGCTGCCGTGGCGCTGAGGCTCTTGGAGCTGGATGCCTCTATTTTTTATGTTCCACAACAGAAGTCTGAGCTGCATGATGGACAGAAAGTGGAAGAGCTTCCAGTTGAGTATCTTTCTGTCTTTTGTTACGCACAGTTTTTGGCACTCTGAAAGCATGATGCTATTTATTATGGAGTGTGTAAAATTAGGATCTCTATGGAACCTTTCTGACAACCCCAACCAATTTCTATAACATATATTGAGTCAGTCGATGACTTTCTTTGTTGTTTTTGCTCATGTTTCTTTTAGCAACACTTCCCTTAACTTCTTTTCTGTTGTACAAAGAAGTTCACTTTCAGGTACTCGTATACAAAAGATATCCCGAAGACTGAAAGTGTAGAATTGGATGAGCATGGACCTGTGAAAGAGAAAAACTGGGGTCAACTGCGTGACATTCCTGGTAGCTCCGGAAGTAGGCAAGTGGTTAGCAAGCGAGGAAGTGGCCGCCCACGTGGAAGATCTCGGAAAAGGGTTTTTAGTTCAATATCACAACCCAGCAGGCGGGGTATAAGACAAGGTGAGACATTGGCTCAAGTTCTTATGCAGCATGGAGTAAGAGCAGGAGGACAGAGGCATGGGCGGGGTCGACGAACTGTTAGAAAAAGGAGAACAGAGAAGGTTGTTTTAGAAACACTTCCAGATTACTTGGGTGACAAGGGCACACTTGAGAATGTTGTCGAAGAGCCAAGAAGTTGTGTCCGTGAGGAACTGGTGAATTTTGACGCTAGAAATATTGAAATCGAAAATGATGCCAGTAGTGACAGCTTGGAAGTTGACGATTTTGATGATAACCCCCAAGTGAACCGGTATGGGTTTGAAAAATGGGGTTCGAGTTATGATGTTCCTAAGGAGGTGGCGGAAATGAGTGACGAGGATGTAGACGAAATTGATGATGATAACGTTTACGAGGATGAAGATCTGGAAATGAATGATAACTCAGATGGAGGAGGAGGCGAGAACAAGGACGAAGGCTCAGATTCCATAGTCTCCGGTGATTATAGTGATTGAGGTCACATATTTTGGGTGACCAATGACCAAAAATACGGTGTAGTGTTTTATTTTATATTCTTTGAGATGTAGGTATTCAGTTGGCAGTGTTTTGTAAAATTATAAAGGAACATTATCATTACTCCATCCGTCCTGCACACGGAATAAAAAAATTAATTAATATAGTTAGAATTATAAATTTTAATTACGTTTTTCTTTTAATATACTTCTTCATTGAACAATGATAGTTAACATTTGTAGATAACAAGACACATTAAAATAGAGGTATATTATAAAATTAAAAAATTAATTATACTCTCAACAAGAAAAAAAGACTTGTAATTTAGGATAAATGAGATAGGAGAGAAATTCTATGTTTATAGGAGGGAGGGAGTAGATCATATTTGCTTTTTTATAGAGAAATTTAATTAATGTGTTGGGGAAATTATAGCAGTATACCAAAAGGTAAGGGCCTTTAGAGAATTCATTATAAAAAGGGATTTACGATCGAAATACTGTTAAAAATAATTAAAAACCATATTACTTACTGTTTCAAGGCAATATCATAGAATCCCCAATGTCTGTCTTCTTGAAACCTCCCATTAAATTCATAATAATCAATTCAAGCATGTTTTTTAAATTTTGACAAAATTCAGAAGTTGCTTAGGTATTCTAATAAAATTTATTTCTTTATGATTTTTATTTATTAGTTTATAAGTTTCATATGCAATTTTTCAAATTTCAGTAATGATTTCATATGCTATATCAATTCCATTCTCCTATCGTAATTAGAAGTTCAATGTTTCAGGAAAATTATCAATACAATCTACTTTGCAAAATGCTACTGCAATTTTATTATGAATTTAAAATTTTTGAGGTTTTTGTTTGTTTTAATTTATAAATATTCAACTTTGAATCCATGGTGGTGAATTAGGTATTATGACCACGGTGGTCACAAATACATGTGTGTGAAAATTGTCACGCGTTTTATACAACGTGAAAATGCCGCAAGTGTACGGTGTCAAGTTTTGTAATATAGTGATGAAATAGAGAATGTCGAACCCACAGGGATTGATGTATGATTTCTAATGAGTACTATAATTGTGTAGTTTCCACTTTATCTGGACAAGCGAATTGGAATGATGTTGTGATTTTTGTGTTAATGGCAATAACTAAAGTTGCAAGTACACGAAAATAAAACTCAAAGAAGTTATCAAATTATGAAAGCCTAGGGAATGATTTCATCACACTATCAACAATGTTTTTCAACCTATAATATGTCACCTCAGTCAGATTTTTCTTAATTTATAGGCAAGAACCCTAATTTAATTCTATCCCCTCTCTCGAGTGCCGGCTAGAATTTATTTCTACAATTTAATTCCAATATCTCTATTCCAAATTAGATATATAGAAATTATAAAGCACGTGGTTCTTAATTCAAAACAAGCCTCAAAGATCCGTACTTTCTCTCGAAATCTACGAAACCTAGGTTATGTTGTTCTATGATCACGCCTAAATTTCCCTCTCTCGAGTGCCGAAATTCATGCATCGAATCATTCAACTATTGGCCAAGTAATTGAATGCATTAAACTCAAACAACATAAATAAATAACCAGAAAAATCCAAAAGAGTTTAAATATTAAGGAATCAAAACATGTTTCAAGAGGATTACATCAAACCCTAGATCTAAAGTGTTAGTTCATAATAAATATAATTGACAACATGGAGTTTAACATGAAAAACATGAATGAGAAGACAAGAGTTTAGAAAAACTAATTGTCGTCGCTTGATTTCGCCAAAAACTTGTCAATCCTTCTTCTTCGAATGAATTCTTCAAGAAATTTGCTTCCGTTTTCCTTGCTCTCTCTAGCCGTCCAAGAACCCTAAATTAGGTCTTCAACCTTGTATTTATAGCCTCAATACATGTGAACACGGATTGGAGTTGAATTGGGCCGAGAATCTTTTAAAAAAATCCATTTTTTCACTAACCCGCAGGCGGCGCCTAGGCGCCCAGATTCGGCGCCTTGGCGCCGGCCATTCTGTTATTTTTGGCTGCCTGGGCGCCTTGGCGCCCGGTGATGGCGCCTTGGCGCCCGGTGATCTGTTAAAATTCAGTTTACGCTTCCTTCCGTATTTTTAACATAACTCTTTCTCCTGATATCCGATTGAGATGATTCAAGTTGCGTTGGAAAGCTAACTCAAAGGCCTACAACTTTGCTTCAGACATCATTCTCCAATTTGATCGTTTACTATGTCAAAAATGAGTCTCAATATGAGACTAAAAATCTGGAGCAAAACTTTTCGGTTGTAAATTGATTTGTGATCATATTTTGACTAAATTTGATCCCTTTGACATCTTTCTTCATCCAATTGGCTCCGATCACTCTCAAATCTTCATCGTGAGGTTCGGTATAACTTTTCAATATTTGCACTTTAGTTCCCGAACTTTAGATCTCTTACAATTTAGCTCTTTCCTTTCCAACTCTTGTTTATTTTCTTCGATCTCATCAACCTACATCACAACATTAAAACACACATAAAAACACTCTAAAACTCTCTCAAGAATGACAAAATAACGAATTAAGTGACATAAATATCATGAGTGTAGAACACTCATCAAAAATCAATCACAAAATGCATCTAAGATGTTTGTGAAATGTAAATATTAATTAAGGTTCTCAATTTTAAAGTGATATGCCATGACACTTTTATAAGCGTTGTCACTTTTTAGAGATATATGTCACTTTTTATTTGTTTTTATGGAGGACGTTGAGACAAATCAAAAGGAGGATGACAATGTTGATGGGGCTGGTTTGGAATCAACGATACGTGTAATGTTTTGTATTATATGTTCATTAATTTTATGTTTTAAAGTTGTTGGTAATCTTTAGGCAAAAATATATTTATAAAAGAGTTCTAAAGAGTCAAATAGTCAATTGATAGGTTGTATAGATAAACTATGAGTCATTGAGTTCGGTTATGGAATAAGGAGTAAAAGCTACCGGATTTATGCTAGCATGCCGCAAAATTGCTGCTCGGGTGTCCAAAATAAAATCAAGGTTGCCCATCCGGTGCTCGAGCGATGGTGTTTATTTGGAAACTCTAGTTCGGCAATTTTTAAGAGTTATATCCATCCTATACTACTCCAAAATCACTATATTATAAATACTCAAGCCCCACTTCGTGAAGAGTTGGTTGAACATTGTTTTATAAGAGAAATCACATAAAACATGTATTCATTCTCCCTTTAGGCGTTATTAGGGTTGAACGTGGTTTATTTGAAGTAGTATTAGAGTCTCAAATTGGTTTTTGACCCTAACTTAATCTAGATGAGTCGGGTTTTTTTTTTTTTTTTGTGATTCCGTATTTTGACAGAAGTAATTATGCATATTGTAAGGTTAGAATGAGAGCATTTCTTAAGTTTTTGGACTAGCAGATATGAGTTAGTGTGCAAAATGATTGGACTGCCCCCTCTACTACTGTTTCAGGTGTACGGACATTTCCCTTTGGACTAAGGACAACCTAGTTGAGTGTAATTGGAATAGTAAAGGGCTTCATGCCCTATTTATTGCTGTGTCCGTCAAAGATTTTAGGAGAGTATCGACGTATAAGATCGCAAAAGAAGTTTGAGATATCTTAGAGACAACACAGAAGTAAACCAAAACTGTAAAGAACTTCAAACTGCAAATGTTGACTACTAGGTTTGACGAAATTAGAATAAAGGACGATGAATCGTTTAATGATTTCTATGAGAAGTTAAACGAAAATGTGAACTCTAGCTTCAACTTAGGTGAGAAAATTCTTGAGTAAGATTGTTTGAAAAGTTCTTATGTCCTTACCTGAGAGTTTTAGACCTAAGATCACTGTTATCGAAGAAAGTAAGGATTTAGATGTAGTTAAGATAGAAGAACCTGTAAGATCTCTTCAAACTTATGAAATCATCATATCTCAACCGAAGAAAAATAAATCTATAGTCTCGAACACCATCAACGAAGAAGAGTATGGCTTTATTGTTACTGAGACCATTAGGGATGAGGAGTTAGTTTATTTTGTTAAAAAAATCTAAAAAGTTTTTATGAATAAGAGAAAACATTAAAAGAGAAAGGAAGGTGCCCCTAATAAACTCAAGAAAGACAAGCGTGACAAGACTTATAATAAGACTTCTTGTAAGAAATCTCAGTCAATTAAATGTCATAAGTTTCAAGGTTATGGCCACTCTAGGAATGGATGCCCTAGCTATAAGAAGAACCTAAATAAAGGAATGGGTAAGGTAATAGCGTGTCACTTACTGACTATGAGTCCAATTCTAGTGACCAGAATGATTCTTCTAGTAGTGAGGATGAGAACTATATGGCCTTTGCTTCTATAGTTAAAGAGTGATTATGATAGGGATAGTGAGAAGGTTGAGAACGTAGAGCATAGTTAGAGTTTTGAGGAAGACTCTGAGGATGATACTGAGATTCGTGAGGCGTATATTCAGTTATTTGATGAGAGTCAAGATAAAAAAGGTGAATAAAGTCGTATTGAAAAAAATTTAATCAACTTGAGAGAGAGAGAGAGAGAGAGAGAGACTTGTCAATGAGAACTCAGAAACTAAAGTTAAAACCCTAACAAGCCCATGAGGAATCCAATACTCAATTCCATTCATTCTTGAGTGGTTCTCAAAAACTTAATAATCTGTTAGGGATGAACAAGACCACTTTTGTCCCAGCCACCAACCAACCTAGTAATGTTGCAAATCTTGAACCCAAGGGCAATGATGTCTTATGATAGAGGCCTACTAGACAACATATGACCAGCCGACCCAGAAACCAATATCAACAAAGTTTATTCATACGCGTCAAAATTGTGGTATGTTAGGACACATAAGACCTAGATGTCACAAACTTGTGAATGGGAGTAAGAGTCAAGATATCTCTAGCAAGTTGAACTTCCTTACCAATCAGTTTAGTCACTTGACTGAGATGATAATATAGTTGACTAGGATTACCTCTACTTCTAAGAAGGTGTGGGTTAAGAAAAGTGATCTCCCTAGGTATGATGAACAATTGAATTGCTATGTTGTCTATTTTGCTCTTAAAGCTAAAAATGACTTAATTTGGTATCTTAACAGTGGATGCTCTAGACACATGTCTGGTAATAAAGCTTTGTTTTCTACTTTTGATGATTAGAATGTCGGTATGTTTACTTTTGGAGAAGCTGTTACTACACATATCTTTGGTAAATGTACCGTTAATATATCTAAATTGCCTACTATCTCATATGTGATTTACATGAAAGGTTTAAAGTCTAACTTGTTAAGCATTGTCAAATTTGTGATGATGATTTTGAGATTAGTTTTGATTAGAAAATATGTACTGTTTATGATTCTAACTGTAACGCTGTCATAGAAGATATAAGAACTTCTGACAATTGTTAAGAAGTTCTTCTTAATTTCAACTATGTTTGAAGTAGTGTTAAGATTGATATGATTGAACTTTGACATCAAATGCTTGGTCATATGAACTATAAAAATTTGTAAGTTGGCTGAGAAGGAACTTGTGAATGATTTGCATAAACTTGAAAATTTTGAAAAAACTATTTTGTGAACCATGTCAACAAGGTAAAAAACTTAGAGTAAATCATAAGCAAACTTCTAGCATCTTGACAAACAGGCCTTTAGCATTACTCCATATGGACTTAATGGGGCCATCTAGGACTGAGAGCCTTGATGATAAGCATTATATATTGATTGTGGTTGATAACTTCTCTAAGTTCACATGGATTGAGTTGTTAAGAGAAAAATATGAGGTTTTCAACCTAGTTAAATCCTCGTGTAAGAGTCTTAGGAATGAGAAAGATTCCACCATAATTAGAATTCAGAGTGATCATGGGAAAGAGTTTAAAAAATCTAACCTTGAGAATTTCTTCTTGGAGGAGGGAATCCACAAAAGTTCTTTTCACCGATCACTCCACAACAAAATGGAGTAGTTGAGAGGAAAATCATGTGCTGAGAGAAATGGCTAGGGCCATGCTTCATGGTAAGGGTCTAACAATGCATTTCTAGGGTGAAGACATTAACATTGCTTGTCACATAGTGAATAGCGTTTATCTTAGACCTAAAATTGAAAAGACATCTTATGAGTTTTGGAAGGGTAAAAAGCCTACTGTCAAATACTTTCAAGTGTTTGGTTTTGAGAGAGAGATAGAGCTTAGGCAAGTTTGACTCTAAGAGTGATGAATGAATTTTTCTAGGATACTCTAAGAACAGTAGAGTCTATCATGTGTAGAATTCTTGTACACGAGTTGTGATGGAGTCTATAAATGTTGTGATTGATGATGCCTTTGGTAAGGGGAAGATTGGGATAAGTTAGATCACACTAGTGTAGATCTCTTATGGTAATTGAGCCTATAGAAAAATCAATTCCCGAACCTCCACACTTACCTAAAGGTTTAGATACTTCAAATAAGGAATCATCTCCTAGTACTAGTTCCAACTTTCCCAGTGAACCATCTCCTAGTAAAACTTCAATACTTCGTGTGGAACAATCACCTAGTGATAAATCTAAACCTCATAAAGAACTTTCATCTAGAGTTAAGTCTTATCGTCATAAGGTCAATATCATCGGGGATTTAGAAAAAGGGATGAGGCTACGTGAGAGAGTTTTAAATAACTTGACATTTGCTAGTTATGTATTCTAGATTGAACCTAAGAAAGTAGAAGAAACCCTTAGTGATGAATGTTGGGTGAATGCAATGCATGGGGAGCTAAACCAATTTGTGAAAAATGTGTGGTGTTTGGTACTTAAGCCTAATGATTGTAACGTTATTGGTACTAAGTGGTTATTTAAGAGTAAGACTGATGATCAATGTACCATAACTAGGAATAAGTAGTGATGGCAATGGGGCGGGTTCGGGGCGGGGCACCCTCACCCCATCCCGCCCCACCACGCCACTCCCCCTCCCTGCCCCGCGCCCCACCCCGCCTTAGATGGGGCGGGGCGGGGCTCGGGGCGGGGCGGGGCGGGTACGGGGCGAGGACTTGCCCCGTTTCTTGCCCCATTTGTTTTTTTTTTATTTATTTAAAATACAAATTTTAAATTTTAAAATCCAAAATAAATAATGTTCAAACTAATTATATCAATATTCAAAGCAAACACTTGAAACAAAAAATGTCCAAAACAAATAATGTCCAAAACAAATTTTTTTCTTTTTTAATTCTTCACGGGGCGGGTTCGGGGCGGGGCATCTCCACCCCGCCCCACCCCACGACCCGTGACGGGGCGGCGAACCTCGCCCCGCCCCACCCCGCCAACCCGTTCGGGGCGGGTTTTTTTGCCCCATTCGGGGCGGGGCCCCGCGGGGACGGGGCGAGACTGGGAAAATTGCCATCTCTAGGAATAAGACTAGGTTATTTACCCAGGGATACACCAAGGTCGAGGTGTTGACTTTGATGAGACATTTGCTCTTGTAACTCGCCTTGAATCCATTATAATTCTTCTTGTTGTTGCTTATATCTTAAGGTTCAAGTTATATCAAATATAGGTTAAGAGTGTTTTCTTGAATGAAATACTTCAAGAAGAGGAGAAAAACCTAAAGGATTTATCGATCCTAAGTTTCCACATTATATCTATAAATTGAATAAAGCTTTATATGGTCTTAAGCAAGCTCCTAGAGTTTGGTATGATAGACTAGTTGCATACCTCGTGGAACATGATTTTTCAAGAAGTGGTGTAGATAAAACTTTATTCATAAGACATATTAAGGAAACCATCACCATAGCATATATTTATGTTGATGAATCATCTTTGATTCTCCTATTGACTCTCTTGCTTATGAATTTACTGAATGCATGAAGCAAGAATTTGAAATGAGTATAATTGGATAATTAAGTTACTTTATTAGTTTTCAAGTAAAGTAAACTGATGATGGATTGTTCATATCTCAATTAAAGTACGCTAAAGACCTTGTCAAGAAATTTGGACTAGACAGCAAGAAACGCACCAGAACACCTAAGAGCACGAGTATTAAGTTAGGTCATGATCCTAAAGATAAAAGTTTTGATAAGACACTATACAAGAGCATGATAGATAGTTTACTTTATCTTACTACCAATAAACTTGACATAGCATTTAGTGTTGGAGTTTGTACGAGATTTCAGTCGGATTCCAAGTAATCTCACTTGAGTACTATGAGGCGTGTCATTCAACATGTTAATGGTACTACATATCATGGAATCTTGTACTCTAGAGATTCTAATCATGATTCTGGTGGCTATTCAAATAGATTGGACTAGGAATGCCGATGATAGAAATAGCACATTGAGAGACTGTTTCTATGCTGGTACTAATCTTGCAGCTTGGATGAGTAAAAAATAAAATGCTATCTCATTATCGACGGTCAAGGCCGAATATATAGTTGCAGGTAGTTGATGCACTCAAATGCTTTGGATGTAGCAGATGTTGATTGATTATGGAATTAAATAGGGTACTACGAGTGTGTTTTGTGATAACACAAGTGCCATTAATATTTCCAAAAATCCTATTCAACATTCTCGAACCAAACATATTGATATAAGACATCACTTTATCCGAGAGCTTGTAGAGACTCATGTTGTAACTTTTGAACACATCTCTACAGATAATCAATTAGCTTACCTGTTTACCAAGCCCTTAGATGGTCTTAGGTTCGAGTTTCTTAAGAAAGCTATTGGTGTCTGTGTACTTATTTGATTGGGTACTTAGGTGCATGCATGTACAGTTCATAGAGTTCACACATTCCTGAATGCATCTCATTTTCTGTATATTCATTTTGTTTGATTTGTTTTATCTATTTTTTTTTAAAAGGGAGGAATAATTTTTCAAACTACTAGACATTATCTGGTTTACTTGAATATGCTTTTTGTGACTAAGTATGCATACATCTGATGAATAATAACGTATTTTTCATTGCTTTGTTTAGGTTTTATGTGGAGTACTTAGTATATGTTTCTTCATGTACCATCTGCACAACACATATTATGATCTTGTAAGCAAATCTTAACCTCATATGTGAGATTTGGAATGACCGTCAACTGTTGGTGAAGTGACATTGAGCATGAATTGACTTTTTAACTAGTTGGCATAAGGTATATTATATTCTCTAAAAAGAAAATTAATTCATCATATACTCTCCTCGAAACCTATTTGACTCGAGAAATTAAGCCTGCGAGTTTTCTCAAAACTTGATACCTTATGGTAATCTACTTGGAGTCATTGACCCAAAACTTGTTGCATGGATCAACTTAATGGTTTAATGGAGAAGAGTCCGCATATAAGATGTGAAAAACAAAAGTATATGTGCTTAAATTCAGGGGAAGAAAAAGAAAAATTTACATGAAAATAAGAGCTGCATTATTAAATTGGCCTAGTGTCTTGGATTTGATTTTCATTAATAGATAAAAATATTCATTCTACAATAATGGTTAGCATGTTATTTTTCACAAATTTAATGTTTGGAATCTTGCTCACAAGAAATTAGTTGCACTTTCACATATGTGCCACTTTACAATTTACTCAATTTAAACTTGATCTAAGCATGTGAGAAAGTTTTTCTATTCATTGATTATGTCTTACTTGTGCTCAATTGCATTTTTGAGTTATCATATACGTTAGAGTATGTTCCGTGGAAAAATAAAGAGAAAAAGTGCTATATGTCGAAATTTTCAAAAGGAAGGTTCTATTATTGTCAATACATTTTTTGCTCACTTGGCACTAAGGCATCGCTTGAGCATCAAAAGTAGAGGCTTTGGTGCTAGCTTAGTGCTCGCCCCTCGCTCGACCGACAACCCAAATTTTTGAATTAAAACGTGTAAACTCATAATTCCCATTTCCCCATTTCCTTCTTTTCTCTCACGATTTTCCCCTACATCTTATTACCTATCTCCATTTTTTGCATCATATCATTAATGGGACGTTATTGCCTCAACATTTGAAGGGTTATCATCATTTTCCAACAAATTTTGACGCATTCAATGGTAAATTTCGAAAATCCCAAGTTTTTATTCGTGAACTTTTGTTGGATTCTTGGTTTTGCTTGTATTTAGTTGGTTATTCATGCATATAGGTCATGAGTTAACTATGATTGATGAATTTACATGAGTTACTGCATCTAATTCCATGAATTTTGTCAAATTTCCCTCAATTTCGAAAATTAGGGTTCTTCATACGACTTTGGTTGATTTTTTGGTTTTGGATTCATTTTTTATGGAGTAAGAAATAAGATTTAGATACTTGTTTGTTGTGATTGTGGTTTGCATGGGTATATTTTCCTTGTTTGATAGTGATTTGCATTCCATGTTTTACATACCCACGTCACACGTTTGATGTATTGTCTCGTCAACTTCTTTGATCAATTTTTGACATATAATTGACCAAACACGTCGAGCACACACTTGTGAACACATTTTGGTCATGTTTTGCTTTGAATTTGACGTTGACATAATATCACACACGTTTGCCCTTCGTCCACCTGACGTCAAGGCACTGCATCACGCCATCAAGGGACCGCGTCACCCCTACGTCTAGGTACCATGTCACCACCATCCATGCATCGCATGACCTTTGGCCATGACTCAGCCACTTAGTTAGTCACCTACGTCCATGGTTATTTAATTTGGATTTTCATCGTTCGTGTGATCGTGGTATGTATTTGCATAGTTTTGCGTGCAATAGACAGTTTTACATCGATTTTCATGCATTAGACATTTTAGCATCATTTTGAGTGCTTATGACATGTTTATTTAGATTTCAGTGTATGTGGACTACTTTTGTACCATTTAGCGTACATACTACCTAGTTGCCTCGTTTCATGTCCATTATGCATATTATTAATTAGTTTTGCATTGAGGTATATATTATACTTAGTTGCATCTATTGATGTGTTTGTATTGCAAACTTGTCACAGATGCCGCCTAAGGGAGTGAGGACTACCACACATACATCTAGTGCTTCGACTTTCTATTGTAGGTCTCGATTCATTTCTTCTACTGTCTAGGATGTCTTTAGGACTCAATTTTCCTTGTGCCTCATTCTAGTGGAGCGTGAGATAATACTTTTCGATCTTACCCACGACCTTGCTGTCATTTTCACTTCACGTAGATGTGAGTCTTTACTTGTTACTTGTCTCTCCCGCCTAGTCTCATTATCTAGGAGTTCTATGCTAATATTCACGATATTAGTAGGTCGAGTTTTAAGGTCTTTCTTAGGGTTAAGATAATAAACAGTTCAGACATCATATCTACTATTGTTCACATTCCCTAGGTTATACATCCTTTATTTCCCTATCTATCAACTGTGACTGTTTCTTCTGACTCTCTCTTCAGATCGACTATTTTTAACAGTACCTTGGAAAGGGGTCAGACTGCGCACTGGATCCCTCCCTACTGATTGACAGATTTTGTTGCACATTGTGTGCACAAATCTGTGGCCAGTTTTTCATACCTCTTCCATCGCTGACATTCCATCGTCTTCCACCTCTATTCCTATTCCACCACCACTTGTTGATCCTTTTCCACCATCTACTTCTATTCCAGGTGATCCTTTAGTGGTACTTAGGATATATGTTTGTGATGATTGAGCAGCAGACTCGTATAATGGCTGAGATTACATAGCTGAGAGCCACCACTGAGCGTCACATAGTAGAGTTTGTGAAGTGCTATTGCTATCTCAAAAACTGATAGAGATGACGCTGCTGCTGATTAGTTGTTATACATCACCTTGTCATTTGTGACAAAAAGGAAAGAGTAGGTAGTATTTTGTGGATCTATGATATATTTTTTGGATATTGACATTTTTTGAGATGTATATGATATTTGCTTCTTAGCTAGATTAAGTTTTGATGTTTCGTTATATCGATACTTATTTTGGGTGTATTATTTTATATTGATATTGTATCTTAATTTAGCTAGCATTGTTATGAGCTTATTTATATCTATCTCAATTGTTTTATTTCCTTTATCAATTCACGTGCTTTTAAACTTAATATTTGAGTTGTTGATTTCAGGAAACAGGTTTGACAAGGAAAAAACAAGTTACAGTTGAGTCAGTTGGTTTTGGGTAGATTAGTTTGGTTGTCTTTGATTTGTTCTACATGCTTTGTTACAGAATGTCAAAGGGGTTTGTTAGGTTTTAAAGTTGTTGGCAATCATTAGATAAAAATATAGTTATAAAAGAGTTCTAAAGAGTCAAAAAGTCAATTGATAGGTTGTGTAGATGAATTAGGAGTCCTTGGATTCGTTTATGGAACAAGGAGTAAAAACTGTCGGATTTATGCTAGCATGCCACCAAACTGCTACTCGAATGTCTAAAACAGATCAAGGTCGCCCATCGATCACTCAAGTGACACACTTGGCGCTCGAGTGACACATCTGGCGTTAGCTAGCGTTCGAGCAATTGTATTTAGTGGAAAGCCCTAGTTCGCGATTTTCAAGAGTTGTATCTATCCTATACTACTCCAAAACCACTATACTATAAATATTCAAGCCCCATTTCGTGAAAAGAGTTGGTTAAACATTGTTTTATAAGAGAGATCACATCCTACATATTATTCAATCTTTTCTTGGTTCAACCAAACCATTGAAAATATCAAATCCACATAATCAAAACACCAAAACCAATACTTCTGCATAATTGTCAGAGTTCTGAAGATCGAAGGTGACCGGAGTTCTGGTTGGAGGAGAACGAGGAGTTCACAGATAATTCACATGAGATAAACGATTATAGAAGGTTGGGAGTTGGTGTAGCAGCACGCAGTCAAGGAGGGCCTTGGAGATTATACTTAGGAGGTCAGAAAGTACTAAAATTTAGTCGAGTCGGTCTGTAAGTCTTTATCGTTATAGTGGATACTATTGGCTAGGGCCCGAAGTTTTTATCTCGTGAGGAGTTTTCTCCATCATCAATTTTGTGGTGTTATTTAATTTTCTGTAAGATATCAAATACAGTAATTCACTTAGGATAATATTGTATGTGAATTCATTTAGATAAAATTAATAATTGTCACTTGTTACTTTTATTAATTGATAAATATGAATTCCGCATAAAATACCTATTCACCACTCCTCTAGGTGTTAGTAGGGTCGAATGTCGTTTATTTTAATTAACATGTTTTTTTAGTAGATGAATTTGAATTGTTTTATTATTTGTCATTTTTTTTTTTGTGTATTTGTCACTTTTTTAGTTTTGAAATTATATGTTCCACAACAAAGTTGATTTTTGTCATTTCTTTTTTTAGTTTTTATCATTTTTGTTTTGAGTTTTTGAAAATACGTTGAAAATTAATATAATTTAATCCATTTATATTTCAAGTGCTTATCACCTTTAAGAAGTGTATCACTTTTTATTTATTATTTATTATTTTGGGAAGGATGTTGAGAGAAATCAAATTATAGAGGGTAATGTGGTTGGGGTTGGTTCGAAGGCGAGGGTACATATATGTTCTGAATAATTTATTCTTATTTTTAACTCATGTTTCCTTTTATGTATGGTTGTCACTTTTTAGGAGATGTATTGTCCAGGATGGCATGGAGAATATAAAGTTACATGCTTGACACTTTTTAATTGGAAGTCACTCACTATGTAATTTAAATTTTCATATTATAACATTTTTGCTTAAGTTTATAATGAGTTTATAAAAACCTTTTAACTGGTATTTAGTCTTATGTTCTATTTTTGTGTTGAATATAAATCAAGGTTGTTCATTTGAAAGTGACATGTTATGTCATATTTTAATTAAAAAGTCACAAGATGTTTAGTATAATTAAAAAAAAGGAAATCAAACAAGGGCTACATTACTTTTAAACTGATATTTTGATTGTAGGGTTCGTTTGATTGTAAGGGTGGAAAATGGATGGAAAGAAAATATTTTACAAGGAATTGATTTTCCCAGAAAATGTTTTACTGGGAATTGTAATTAATTGTGTTTGATTGGTATAATTTTTCATGGAAAATGTTGAAAGTTTGGTGTCCATTTGACTTCTTTTTTTATGGAATTTGTCTATTAAAGTGATAACTTTCTACTATTGGGTCTAAATGACACTTTTTAATTGGAAGTCACTCACTATGTAATTTAAATTTTCATATTATAATATTTTTGCTTAAGTTTATAATGAGTTTATAAAAACCTTTTAACTGGTATTTAGTCTTATGTTCTATTTTTGTGTTGAATATAAATCAAGGTTGTTCATTTGAAAGTGACATGTTATGTCATATTTTAATTAAAAAGTCACAAGATGTTTAGTATAATTAAAAAAAAGGAAATCAAACAAGGGCTACATTACTTTTAAACTGATATTTTGATTGTAAGGTTCGTTTGATTGTAAGGGTGGAAAATGGGTGGAAAGAAAATATTTTACAAGGAATTGATTTTCCCAGAAAATGTTTTACTGGGAATTGTAATTAATTGTGTTTGATTGGTATAATTTTTCATGGAAAATGTTGAAAGTTTGGTGTCCATTTGACTTCTTTTTTTATGGAATTTGTCTATTAAAGTGATAACTTTCTACTATTGGGTCTAAAATTTGTTCCAATTGTAAAAAAAAAATTTGAAAAAAAAATTTACCATACCGAATATCATTCGTTTGACTTTGTTTTGCATGGAAGTTGTTAATAAAAGTGATAATTTTTTTTACTATTGTATCTAGAATTTGTTCCCATTGCAAATAAAAAAAAATGCGCAAAACAAAAGGTGGAAAATGTTTTCCCACCAAATAGGTGGGAAAACAAAATCAAACTTTTGTGCATCAAAGAATTGTACCTAAAAAAAGGTGGAAAACGTTTTGTCAGGAAAATTTGTGTTATCAAACACCCTTAATTTGCTAAAGTTAGAAAATATTTTCTTTTTCCACCCAATATTTAGGCTATCAAACGGACCCTTAGTTTATTTCTTTTGTTGGATAAAAATTAAGATTCTGCACTTAAAAGTGTCATGTTATCTTTTTTAATTAGAATGTCATACACTGTGTAATTTATTAGTGCAATAGAAGAAAATTTAGGCTGCATTCTCTTTGCCGTTTTCGGGCCATTTTCTGTTTTCGATTTTTCAAAACGGTGAAAACGCGTTCTCTTTCTTATTTTCAAAAACGCGTTTTCGAAAACGAAAAATTTTTTTACACTGAAAACGCCAAAACGAATTTTCAGCGTTTTGGCCGTTTTCCAGCAAAATCAACTCAAAATTGAAAACACGGGAAAAGGAGTTACTGTTCCTTCTCCCTTCCACAATCTGTATCTTCCTTATCTCATCTCACCGATTTCTCTCCTCCAACGCCGGTGACCACCACTGCCACAGCCAAACTATTAGAACCTTATCTCCATCTCGCCATCACTGCCACAACCAAACACCGCCGCATCACTGCCACAGCTAAACACCACAATCAGTATCTTCCTTATCTCCATCTCGCCACAGCCAAACTCCAGCACCGCACAAATCGGAACCAGAAGCAAAATAAAAAAGTAAAGGGAGAAATCGAAACCAGAAACAAATAGCACTGCACAAATCGCACCCAACCACAGTTAAATTCACACCCAAAATCGTACCCCAACCATAGCCAAATTTGCACCCCAACCACAGCCAAATTCGCACCCAAAATCACACCTCAACCGCAGCCAAATTCGCACCCCAACGACAGCCAAATTCGCACCCCAACCACCACCGTTCACAGAGAGGGAAGGGGAAGAAGAGAGAGAGACGGACAGTGAGGAGGGGAAGAAGAGAGAGACCCGATGGAGAGAGAGAGAGAGAGAGAGAGAGAGAGAGAGAGAGAGGGTGGAAGAAAGAGGGGAAATGATTTGGAGGAAAGTGAATGTGTTTTCGATTTTTAGTTTTTGGAAATGATTTTTCAAAATACCAAAAAGAACACATTTTCAACAATTTCAAAATAAGCACTCAAAACAAAAAATTTAAAACGAATTGAAAACTCAAAACGGAAAAATGAAACACGAAGAGAACAACGCCTTAACCTTTTTGAAATAGGAGCCGGGTTTGGCAAGATATACGTGCTTAAATTTTGAAGAGAGAGAGAGAGACTTCTTAGACTAGCACAAATATTTACATTTTAGACATTGAAAATGGTCAAACCTATAAAAGTATGAATTGATTAATTAAAATAGAAATAATGTCTAAATTAGAAATAACATCGAGCAAATGGACGCGAGTTTACACACATTTCGTGATTTATTACACCACCAAATTACTTAAACCCAATTTATAAAATTTACAAATAGAACACTAAATTTAATTCTTAACAACAATTAATTGTGCTCGTGATATTTCCAAAACACCCAAAAAAAATTTAACCAAAAAACTGAATAAAAAAGGAGAACTAAAGAAAAGAAAAAAAAAAAGAACTAGAGAAAAGAAAAAAAATGAACTGGGGTTTATGAAGTTCTTTGGGATTGAAAGCAATGGTCCCTATAGAATATGTAGTAAAAATCGTATCCTATCCCATTATCAAAATTATTTTTGGATGGATTTTTCAAATTTTGGATGAAAAGGGCGTGTATGGCCTATTTTGCCCATTTATAATTTCATCTTTTTAATTGGGTTGGATTAGTTGAAAAAGCATGAACGGAATTGCCTTCAAGTACAAGTGTAGTGAATTTGGTTTGATTTGGTTTTTAATCTTTTTTTTTTAATGAATAAAAGGCGCAAAAGTAAATTTTCTGTTTTTAATGAAAAGGGCGTGTATGGCCTATTGTTCCGTGATCCTATAAATAAGCATTGGGATTTGAGTGAGTCACGTGAAAGCAGCACATTTTGGTTTTCTATTTCAAATTCGAATAATGCTACGTGTACACAAAGTTTCACACAATTTTTTACACTCCCCTCACATGGAGGGGGGTCCACACATAATAAAATAATCGTGGGCCCCCCTCCATGTGAGGGGGGTGTAAAAGATTGTGTGAAAGTTTGTGGGTATATGTAGCATCACCCTTCAAATTCAGTGCTTGTTTAGCCCTATTATAGTCAGTGATTTTGGAATAATGTATTTTGAAATAATAATTTTTTTGAAAAATATATAATTAAAAAGAAGAATTTTTTTTGAATTTACATTTAATATTATTTATTAAAAAATGCGTGATTAATAAAATGGAAAAGAAAAATGAATTATAATTTTATTGGGGGCCAAACATGAGCTCATTCTCACTATGAAACAATAAAAAGGTATGTAGATCCCAAGGGTAAACTCATTATAAACAAATCAGAAAACTAAGTTGAAATTTTCTCGAACTTTCTACTAGTAACTTATATTTTAAAGGGATAATTGTAGCAACGAACTCAAACTTTTCTTTTTTTCGCAAACTTTACCTCAACATTCATTTTTTGCCATTCACGACTGCAAACTTTTCATTTTGTTGCAGCACAAAGACAAATAAGATTTATCTATTATTCTATTAGGTCGTTAGTTGACCAAAGAAGCTCATTTTAACAATTTAAAAAGGACAATATGATAATTTCGCTATTTATCCTCATAAAACAATTAAAATAATTAAAACAAAATAAAAATAGATTATAAAATAAAATTGTTCATCTCACTTCTTCACCCCTCACCCTACCCATCCAAAACCAAAAATCAGAAAAATCAGCCACCACCGCCTATGAATTCGAACAAGGAGACCCAATCTAGCGCCTCAGCCCCTCTATCGAGTCTTCTTCCCAGAAAACCCATCCATTCACCAGATCTTGTCCCCCAATAGTCTCAGAGACAAACAAGATCCTAAGGTAGATATCCGAATAGGCGTGGTACATGAAATCTATATTATCTATTCTTATTGGAGGCATCCTTCCATTTGGGGCTGTTTTCATTGAATTATTCTTCATATTGACTTCCATCTGGTTGAACCAGTTCTATTACATCTTTGGGTTCCTCTTCATTGTCTTCGTGATATTAACATTCACACGTGCAGAGATAATAATTGTTCTTTGCTACTTCCAATTGTGAGGTGAAGATTATCTTTGGTGGTGGAAGGCTTTCCAGACTGCTTGTTCCTCGACTTTATATTTTTTACTTCTTCACTAAGTTGGAAATGACTAAGCTCGTTTATGGCATTTTATACTTCGGGTATATGCTAATTACTTCATGTGCCTTCTTTGTGTTGACGAGAACTAGGGGTGTCCAAAAGTCCCGAACCGAATTGGATCGAACCGAACCAGAACCGAACCGAACCTAATCGAGCAGTTCTTCATAAGTTAAATACCTGAACGAGTACCCGAATCGAGAACCTTTGGGTTTGGGTCGGGTCTCGGATTTAGACCAAGAATTGAAGAACCGAATAAGAACTGAAACTAAATAATTTTTTTATTTTTTTATTAAATTAATTAAATTATTTTATTTTTTCTAAACAAATTAGAAAATTAATTAAATAAATCAGATTATTTCATAATTTTAATTTTAAAGCCCAAATAATTTTTAAAGTCCATTAGCCCAATTTAATTTGAAGCAAATGAATTTACTTTATGTAATGTTGCTGTAATATTAATATCTATTTTTTGGTATTTGTATGCATTGAATTAATCTTATTGGATGACTAGTTATTTATATGTTTTTCAATTTAGCTACGTTAATTTGTAAAAGTTACGAATGAAATGTTATTAGTAGTATTGCTGTAAATATTAAAAAAATTAATTATGGTACGGAACCGAATCGAATCGAATCGAACCCGAACGGTTTCATTTATTAAATATCCGAAAGTTTTAGGTCGGTTCCATTCTCTTCAGAACCGAACCGAACCGAGCCACGGACAGCCCTAACGAGAACTGTTACACCTTGTTACACAAGGGCCCACACATGGTCTCAATCACTCTACGTGGAAAACGGTTCATCGGTTCGACTCCCTATGCACCAACATAAGGCGAAACTAAACCGACCATCACAGATGACCCATTTCTCTCTGCAGAGCAAAACTGGACCGACCCTATCACATGTAGACCCCATGGGAAGAGTCGGTTCAGCGTGAGGCAGTGAAGAACTTAAGCAGATCTTGTGTTATGTGATTGACAAAACAAGACAAGTCATTGCCATCGCAAACCTATTTGGTCAAGTCCAATGTCGCTAGCTAGGCTGCATTTAAGACTGTGATTGATTGATGTCTATCACAAGAGAGGTCAGTCATTTAGATGAGACCACATGCATCGCCATCTAACGACCCTTATCCGTCGTACCCAAGTATAAAAGCTCACACTTAGTGTCATTCAAAGGTAATGCAAGCTTAAACTCTTAAAGTTGTAATCTTACTACCATATTTTTTACCTAGCATTCCCCAAAGCTAACCCCCTTTTTATATTGGAGGCTAACGTTTAAAGTTCTCCCCCACTCATATATTAAATTTCTCCAACTGACTTGACCGCAGAAGTGTGCGCGGCCAACTCCAACCCCTCCGGAGAAGGCCATGTGTGACTAACGGTTTATTCAAGTGTGCAGGAATCGAGCTTGTGCCTTGTGTGGGCATGAGAGGCATTGTGATCCGTTGGCCACATCATTGACACATTTTTTTGGGATCAACAAGAACAATTGGCTTCTGTGCTTGCTTATGGTTTGTTCGGAAGACATATTCCTATACGGTAGCGGTGGTGGTCATGGACGGTGCGGTGCCACAGACAGCGATGGCTAATTTTTGGTTTGATTTGGTTGGGTTGGGGGTGAGGGGTAAAGAAGAGAGATGAACAATTTTCTTTTAATTATTTTAATTGTTTTAGGGGAATAAATAACAAAATTATCATTTCCCTTTTTAAATTTGGTCAAAACCAAATTTTCTAGTCATTTAATCATCAAATGGATGAAATTTTTGACTGTAACAAAATGAAAGGTTTAGGACTGTGGGTGGTACAAAGTAAAAGATGAGTTAGAGTCAACGAAAAAGTAAAAGGTTTGGGACCGTTTCTACAATTACCCATATTTTAAAGGGAAAATTGCAGTCGCGGTCCCAAACCTTTTCTTTTTTTTTTTTGCATACTTTACCTCAACCTTCACTTTGTGCCACCACTTGTCCCAAATTTTCAAAAATATGCAGTAGAGGTCCAAATGGATGGAAACTATCCATTTGACCGTTAGTCAACCTGGAAAATTAAAAAATGAGATATTTTGACCATTTTAAGGAGGGATATTTCATTTCCGTCCATACAGTAATTTCCCTTTAAAACAATAAATAAAAGAAAAAAATCACCATCTTCTTCAAACCCACCCACCCTTCCCCAACACCAAAATCTTGCTGCCCACCGCCACTATGGTCGTCGCAAACGCTACCACCATGGCCACCATCTCAAACAACAATTTTCAACACTATTAACCCAACAATTTTCTTCTAATTGCTTGAA
This sequence comes from Fraxinus americana, assembly GCA_035079005.1. Taxonomy (NCBI): domain Eukaryota; kingdom Viridiplantae; phylum Streptophyta; class Magnoliopsida; order Lamiales; family Oleaceae; genus Fraxinus; species Fraxinus americana. Next base: position 18,905,571 of record CM068707.1, on the reverse strand, counting down.
ACAAACAACATTTTCCAAGCAAAAAATAGTGGAATGAAATTTTGGCCCTCTTTTGTGTGGTAAATGGTACGCTTAAGCATGTGTTTCGAGAGGCCAATTCGACGGCAGACTTTCTTGCAAAGGAGGCTTCATGTGGGAACTCTGTGGAGTATGCTATTTTACATCATATACCGATATCTCTTCGTGGTATTTTACGTACGGACTGTTGGGAGTTACCTCATTTTAGACATTAAGGTCCATTTTTGTTTTATTGATTGATTATAGGTTGTATCCAAGGTTTTCCTCCCCCATAAGTGAGGGATGTCTTCTAAATAAATTTTCATTTTCTTTAAAAAAAAAAAAAAAACCCCCCCAGCAACTTGGAGAAGGTAAATTGAACTTGTCAAAATGGAAAATGGATGTGCCTTGTTGAGGAGGTTCGATAGTGGGTGGTCCGCGATCTTGACTTCTACCATCGGTGCCAGAAAATGGTTCAGAAAGTTGTGTTCTCACTAGGTTCGAAAAATGGACCTGTAGATTCTAATTTGTTGCATTTTTTAGGGCGTGTTCGGTAGAGATTAAAATCGGATTAAAATTGAGAAATTAGCCGTTTTTGTTGACTTTTATTAGACGAGTGAGACCTAATAACGACTATGTTTTCAGTTTTAATTGGATTTTAAGCATGACCTAACACGCTCTTAATGGACTATGGACAGGGGCGCCCCGACGACTAGGATCTACCTATGACATGGGTAATCCGTAGGTATCACAAGAGGAGGTTGTGCCGCCAATATTTATGAACGCGAGTAGGTGGTTTTGAGGTGTAAATCCGGTCAACTCAGGAAGCGTTGATGCCTGATGTTGGGTGGTTTGAGTAGAGGGCAATGAGAGCTTTCTAGTGATATGGTTGTCTGGTGGTTTGGGTGGGGATTGGATGGAGTAGAGTGACTGGTGGTGGCTGTGGCAAGTCGGGGTGGTGGGTGGAGTGAGGAAGAGAGATAATAAACATTTTATTTTTATTTTTATTTTTTTGTTTATTTATTTAATGCTAAATAGCAAAATTACCATTTTACCCACTTAAAATTTGGCCAAAATCAACTTATTTGGTCAACTAACGGCCAAATCCATCCATTTGGACAACTGCTGCATATTTTTGAAAGATTTTGGACCTGTGGTGGCATAAGTGAAGGTTGATGTAAAATCTACAAAAAACGAAAATGTTTGGGACCGCGGCTGCAATTTTCCCTATTTTAAATTATGATTAAAAGTTATGGTTATGTTGGGAAATAAGGTGCTTGCGATTGATTTTATGTAGTCCTTGTTTGGTGGTGGAGATTAAAATAAATTTTTTAATAGATTTTTATAAAATTAATGAAATATGTCATCAAAAAAATTTTGAATTTCATGAAACATGTTGAAATTAATTGTTGAAAGAGAACTTAAATGAAATTCATCCATTCATTTAATTAACTTTTATTGAACTTTACTAAAAATATGAGTTTAATCAAATAAGTTTGTCTAAAATTCAGTCGAAAACAAATTTGAGAATTATTTTTCTCATTTATTTATTTTCATGAAGATAATTTGATCAACTCGGCTCCAAAGTACAGTTGAGCCGCTCACTAACATAAGAGCTTGTATGAGAGGGATTAAAATCAGATTAAAATTGAAAATATAGTCGTTATTGTTGACTTTTATTAGACGAGTGGGACCCAATAACGACTATATTTTCAATTTTAATTTGATTAAAAGCGCTCTCAAACAAGGCCTAAATAAAGTGAACGACCTTTTTCCTACCATTGTTTATTTCTTCTTCCTTCTATAAAGTGCATTTTCCTCAGTTCAAATACTTTTCTGGCTAATCCGCCTCCTCTGCAACGATCCACCGCGTTACGGTATCTCTGCATTTTTTTCTCAACCCAATTATGAAATTCAGATAAGCACACTTGAAAACTGCTCCTTATTTCACAATGTCTGCCACTACAGTTTCTTTTCTCACCGTTGGATCATCCTTCTCAAATCCTTCCGTTTTCTCACCTTGCAATTTCAACCGTCTACTTTCGACTTCATTAAGACCCACTAAGCTCCACCGGAGTACCCACATATTTAAATTATCTAATGGCTTCTCCAGCCCTTTACAAGCCTCAACAACCGATAATAATGATTCTATTACTAATGTTACTACGTCTGGCAGCTCTTCAACCATTACAGTCCAAAACGTAGACGCATTAGACTCCACGCTCTTCATAATCCAAGCCCGGAACAAAATCGGGCTGCTTCAAGTTATCACTCGGGTTTTCAAAGTCCTCGGCCTCGTTGTTGAAAGAGCCACTGTCGAATTTGAAGGGGATTTTTTTATTAAAAAGTTCTATATAAAAAATTCGGAGGGCAAGAAAATCGAGAACGTTGAAAATTTGGAGACTATTAAGAAGGCATTGATGGAGGCAATTGAGCCCGGTGATGCCTCTACTGGCGCGGAAGTGAGGTTGGGTGGAAGAGGGGTGGTGATGAGGAAAGCTGGGCTCGGGTTTGAATCGCTGGGAGATCACAGAGCAAAGGCAGAGAAGATGTTTAGATTGATGGATGGATTTTTGAAGAATGATCCAGTAAGTTTGCAGAAGGATATTGTCTATCATGTTGAGTACACGGTGGCCAGGTCAAGGTTCAGTTTTGATGATTTTGAAGCTTATCAGGTAATGTTCTGTTCTTCTAACGATCTTGACCTGTAAATTATGTAGATTTTAGTTGGAAGCTTATTGGATTGCGTAAAGTATTTTTTTATCACATTCTTAGATACACCACATGATTTTAAATATGTTTCTATAGTTGATCAGGTGAAATTATAGCTGCTCTCTTCTACTGTCGGCCCTGTTATTCATATATAAGGATACTACTTTTCTACATTTAAATGCTCGATTTTATCATGGGAACCTTGGTATATCACTTTCTTCAAAAGTTTATGTCGAATGAAGTTTGCACTCCCTAATCTTTATGAATAGATATGCTCACAACTCGGTAAGTACTAGGAGTAATAAAGAACAAATTACTGTATTTTTCATGATGTTCACACAAAAAAGCATACCAGAAGGTAACACTTTTAGCTTACATATTGCTCTTTTTGAGCAGCCAATGGATGTTTATATTTTAATTTCTTCAAATAATGTATGCAGGCATTATCCCACAGCGTTAGAGATCGGCTTATCGAGCGGTGGCACGACACTCACCATTATTTTAAGAAAAAGGATCCGAAACGCCTATACTTTCTTTCTCTTGAGTTTCTTATGGGTACTAATTAATTATATGAATTTGCTTAGGTATTCTACATTATCTTTTTCTTTCCCTGTTTTCAGGCTTGGAACATTATAGGACTTGGCTGGTTTGTTGCCCTTTCTTACATTTGTTTTAATCAATTACTTTTTACATCAAGAATTATCGAGCAGCATACTTGTCTAGATATTAAAGTTGCTTGCTATGAGTTTGGCCCTTCTCCTATTTCTCTGTTTCTTTCTGATCTTTTTCCTTTCACTTCTACTGCTATAGCACAACTATTTCCGAAAAATATTTATTCCGTTACTTGCAAAGAAGATGAATGAGGCATTTGTTTGTTAGGTCGCTCATTGTCAAACAGTGTCATAAACCTCGGCGTTAGAGACCAGTATGCAGATGCTTTGGGCCAACTTGGGTTTGAGTTTGAAGTTTTAGCTGAGCAGGTTAGCAAGTTCTCCAATTTATGTTATCTTACTTGCATGCTCTTAAGCAGTTAGCACAGTTCAAATATGAAAGTCTTTACTACCTTATGGAGCATAAAAATGAATGAAAAAAAATACATGCTATCTTTCCACTGTCCGAATAAAAGACGATCTTCATCTTGTCAGTCAGTGAACATTTGCACCCGGCCTACTATCTCCCATACTTTGTCCTTTTCCCCTGGTTCTCCATTTTGAAAAATTCGTAGTTACTTTCACTAAAAAAAAAAAAAATTCAATGGGGTAAGTGGGAATCATAGTAGTTGTGGATATGCCAGCTAGCTATGATATTGAAGCATGCATGCGTTTTATAATTGCCGGTAAGGAAGTTTTGGTAATCATATTACCCTTGATCTCATGTTCATCATTTAATCTCTTGGTTTATATTTGATTTGAAAATGACTACCCAATATATTGATCCTGAGCTGCCTTGTATTTTCGCTTCCTTTCAAGGAAGGAGATGCAGCCCTTGGTAATGGTGGCTTAGCTCGGCTTTCAGCTTGCCAGATGGATTCTTTAGCAACATTGGATTTTCCGGCATGGGGGTATGCTATATTCTGTGCTTTATTGTTTAGATCCTTTGATGTTTTAGAAATAATGAACCTTATAGGCCTGTCTTATCTTAGCCCGAGAAGGCCATTGATGTGCTTGCCATGAAGCACATTGCGTATAGTTGGAGCACACTGTTCTGTTAAGTTAAATCAGTGTCGTTATGATTAAGCATGTGTATAGTAAAAGCAATAATGCACGGTACATTCCTATGATGTGCTTGCTCTGAAGTTTGTAATCAGACTCGAAGAAACTTATTATTACTCTATTTAAGCAGACCAGTCTTCTTTTTGGACAAGAAAGTTCGACCATGCATAGATTGACAGCATCGTTATTTCTTTAGTTATGGATTGCGCTATCAATATGGGCTGTTCCGTCAAATTATAGTCGATGGGTTTCAACATGAACAGCCAGATTATTGGCTGAACTTTGGAAATCCCTGGGAAATAGAGAGGGTTCAAGTGTCATATGCTGTGAAGGTCTGAAAATATTACCCTGTTCAATCTCTTTTCTGCTTTCTTTCTATTTAGTACCTGCTTATATTATCTTCTTGAATCTTGCCTCTGAAACGTCTATGTTTTTCTTGGTGAAATGTTTCATGGATAGTTCTATGGGACAGTTGAAGAGGATGTTTCAAATGGAGTAAATTATAAAGTTTGGATACCTGGAGAAACAGTGAGTCTGTATTTTATTCGACTAATTCTAAATTTTAATCAACCATCAACAACATTATTTCAGCATCAAATAATTTAAATTTTTTATAACTTTCTCCAGTATCTGTTATTGCTTGATGGAGATGTTTTTCCAAACAATTTGTAGGTTGAAGCTGTTGCATACGACAATCCTATTCCTGGATATGGAACACGAAATGCTATTAATCTTCGGCTATGGGCTGCTAAACCAAGTGGTCAATATGACCTGGTAATTTGACCAGAATTCTCTCCTACTTGTATTCATGCAATTTTAATATGCCTTCCGAAGGATGACAATGGCCTATGTGTCAAATATACTCAATATGACTCCATACCTCTCAATGTGAGAGATTCTCTCATTATAAAGAACCAAAAACACAACTAAATATAGTAGCTATCAATTACAGTAATCACTAATGGTAACCTATTAAATATGGTAGCTTTTCCTATATTCCATGACACCCCCCTCCAATTGATGCTGCTAACAACATCAATTTGCAATCATGAACTGGTGGTGGTGACAATATTCGTGCCCACGAAGAAGAGACCCAAATCACAGCAACCATCTACGGAAAATATTGATGATGAGAGACCCAAGAACAAGAAAAAGAGCAGAAACAACACTCCAAAACCACTCTAAGAACACTCTAAAGCCACTCCAGAGAGCTCACTTCTCAAGAAGAATTTCTAAAAGTAATTCATGAAGTGTGCCGACCATACACAGTGCACTCTATCAATCGGGAGAACTCAGTTTAACACATAATTTGTGTTCCGACAAAAACTCTTAACGGCCAATGCACTGGCAAAAAATCCAGCAATATATTGTTGGCCAAGATGCCATTGTTAAAAAAATCCCAAGAAATAGCCTACACCAAAAATCAAAAGATGATTCTCCTCTAAGAATCCGAAACCACCCAAGGATGATCCTTCTATTAAATATGCTACCGTCACCTTCAACTACAATTGTCTCCACTGGTCCTTCGTGCTCATCATAATCATCTCTCCTCGATGTCACGTTACCTTGGGTCAAAATCTCGAAGCCATTTTATCCACTAAAGTACTATTCAAATCTCAAATTTCAGCAGGGGTAAATCTTAATTGAGTCCCGAAGCTTGCAGATGCAAATTGAGTCCGAGGAGGAGATTTTGAATAGAGAATGCATATTTCTCCCAAACTTTATTGTAATACCCAGGAAGAAATTCCAGTCCACAATAAAATAATCAACCAAGTAACCATAGAATCAATTCGCCCAGTTATCTACAACCTAATTAAAATGGAGAGTTTGAAAAGCCTGGAGTATCAAATTAGTTAACAACCCAAAGGAAATAAATACTTCGGCCCAAAGCAATAACAAACGCCCGAATTAACAACCCAACAATAGTTTGAAATATCAAATAAATTAACATCCCAAAGGAATTCTAGAAAACCTCAAACTGTAGCCCCGAATATTTCTTGTTAGAGAAACGGCACTTCCTCTGCACTCCTCTACACTGCTGACTGATATCATAAGATTTGAGGTTCCATCTTAAAATGTCAACTTTATTAAGAGGCGTAGCCCAAATTCTTATAAATTAGTCTATGTTTTCATCTTTATTCAATGTGAAATTTTATCCCTTAACATGTCCCCACAAGATGGTGGCTTTTTTGAACAAACAAATCTTGAAATTCGTGTACTCATTTTTTGAGTCTTAATGGGATTGAATTGTTCGTTTGAGATTTGATTTGATTTTTTGAATGTCTCAATTGAGTTTTACTTTCCTTTAAATAAGAGAATTGCAGATTCTAAATATGGTAATCCAAGAAATCTCCTATACTAGGAATGATACAATTATGTACAAGCAAATTCCTTATATTTGGAAATGTAATCAAATCTCCTATTTAAGGAAGTAAACACAAATCGTCTTTAATTTGACAATCCATTGACACTATAGACTTTCTTCTACTTTCACAATGAAGAAGCTTGAACATGAGCCCATTGTTTATTCTTTCTTCTCTATCTAGACGAACAAAGATAAAATGAGCTTTTGGGAACTGGGAATGGTGCCTAGTCTCTTGTGATGGAAAATTTTATGTCTTTGCCAGCAGAGGAAAAAATCTTCGTTTTTTCAATTAACATGTACAAAATGATTTTTTTTATTTAATCTAGATCGTGTGCTAAGAAGTTGTTTTTCTTTTTTGGCATCCAGAATGATCTTACAGATAGAATTAACAAGAGGACTGATTTTGACAGTAACGAATTTTTGAAGTTTCTATGATCTCATATGTCATTATATATGCATTTTCTTATATCTTGTTACACGGAAAATACATAACAGGAATCTTACAATACTGGTGACTATATCAATGCTGTGGTCAACAGACAGAAGGCTGAAATCATAAGCAATGTCTTGTATCCCGATGATCGTTCTTATCAGGTATATATTTCTCAAATGGAGGTTTGTGCCTGCTAGTGTCTTGCTTGCTTTCTCATAATAATTGTGAATACTGAATAATATCCCTCTAAAATGTCGAATGCTTTTGGGAAAGATTAGAAGAATTCTAAAATTGCAGTATCTATTTTTCTTATTTCAGTTATATAGGCCATCTCTATCAAATCCATGGGCGAGGTGATTAAATTTTTTAGCTGAAAATGCAAACACAACCTATTTAGTGTCAACTAGAAAGTCACAGAGAAATAGCATTTGCAAAATTTTAATTTGCTGTAAAAAGATTGGTGAACTTTTGTGAGACCTAGGCCACACCCCACACTCCAGAAGATGTATAGACTTATGTTACTCAGCTGTGGCTTTTCTCTTTAACTGCACCTTTCTTTTTGTTGAAACTGTAGTATATCTTGATTTGGTTGTGAAAAGATGCCCTTGTAATTATTCTTACTTCTAGATGACCCAAATGTTTCTCTACAACCGCACCAATTTTTCCTCATTTTTGATGAAACCGCAGTGGTTCAAAACCTTGAATTTGATTCAGAATGTCAATGAGATCGACATAGATCGACGAAGATTACAAAGATTGTCGAAAATTACAATTTATCAACTATTGCCCTTTTAACATAATTTTGTATATAATTGTATTTATGTTATAATTACACTTACCATATTGTACTTATTCCAATATTTCTATGGAAAAATCTTTAGTTTGTCGTGATATCAGAGACTAGTGAACTTATGCTGATTTTCTTTGGTCATAGCGCAACCTCTTAGGTGTGGGTTTCTTGTGGTGGTCTACTGTTGATAGAATTTTTGTTAACGTGTGACTTTTGTAGTTGTTCACGGTTGACAAAATTTTTGACAACGTGTGACTCTTGTGGTTGTCCACGGTTGATAGATTTTTTATCAATGTTTGACTCTTTGGTGCGTCGAGTGGGGCGGAAGCATTCGGAGTTCTTGGGACAATCTATTAGTAGCTGAAATCGTGGGCGGTGGTTTTTTTTTGGAAGAGGCGGTAGGTGTCGGCTAGAGATTGGTGATGTGTGTTGTCGGCGGTTTGCTAGGTGTGCAGCAAAAAAAAAAAAAAAAAAAAGAACAGTCGGCCACATGTCTTAAGAGGAAAAAGAAATGCAGGGAGATAATATCTGAAAAAAATATGTTGATTCCTATAAAAGTTTAGTAACTGGAGTTGTCAATGCCCCCACCTTGTAGGACTGCATATTTGAACTTGCCATCCAGAGGTCTTAAGAGGAAAATTGGATGTATTTATGTGGCTGCAGAAGATGAAGGAATTGGTCGGGTTAGGTTTGTGTTGATCTTGGGCTCAGGTAGTAGGGGTAAGATGGGACCTTATGTATGTGTATGGGCTATAAAGGGTTTGGACGGACTTAATTGGATTTGGAGATTGGGTTGGGTATATGGGATTGAGGGTTTATTATTGGGCTATTATGTGGAATAGGGGTTTCATAGCGTGGGCATATTATATGGTCTGTGAGTTTGGGTATTAACCGGGGATTTGGGTTATGGCTTATTGGGTTGTTGAAAGAGGTTGTGCTGGAGTATTTGTTTTATTTTTGGGCTGGGCTTGTGGATTATTGCAGTTGAACCTTTTGAGTTTTTTTTGTAGGCTATCCATTGGGGCTTATTTTGGAAGGGTGGATTGTGGTCTGCACGTGTGGTTGCTTTTGGGCTGCACATTAGAGTTGGACCTTTGAGTTCTTTGTCAACAACACCCGTTTCTTGTCAATAAATTGATGCTTCTTGATCATTTAGCATCAATTTGAGGGGGTATGTCAATGAGATTGACAGAGATTGATGAAGATTATGAAGATTGTCGAAGATTACAATTTGTCAAATATTACCCGTTTAACATAATTCTGTATATAATTGTATTTAGGTTATCATTACACTTACTATATCAGATTTTACTTATTCCTATATAATATAAGGAATTCCCGTGAGAAAATCATTTAGTCAAAAGCTTGTCATAGAATCACACCCTTATCAGCGTTCTCACTTCCAGATGACCCTATTATTTATTATTTGGCACCATTTAATGTTTCGCAGTTAGTTGTGAACGGATACTATTACTTTTTAACACTTCTCATACATCCTCCCTGATTTGTTTTTTCTTTTATATTTTTTTGTTTGGTGTGGAGCACTGCAGTTTAAATTCCTTATCTTCCTGTCCTCTTTAACTCTTGCTTATTTTTCCTTATATGTATGTATGTGTATGTGTATGTATGTATGCATGTATTCGGATGTAATGAACTTCTCTGTACTGCCATAAAATGCATCCTTAGCTTTGATATTGAGTCTGAAGGAAGGGAAATTAAGGGCTTATTTTAGCATCATACATCTTTGAATGACACTGGATAACAATAATTGGTTATCATTGGCATCCACTGAAACTTGATTTCACCTGATGATTTTATGCTTTTGCCACTCTGTCTGGGAGCTATCCTAAGCAATCATTTTCTTTTTTGTTCCTGTTGTCTTTCAGGGAAAGGAATTGAGATTAAAGCAACAATACTTCTTTGTTTCGGCATCTGTACAAGACATAATTCGGCGGTTTAAAGATGCCCATGAAAACTTTGAGGAATTTACAGAGAAGGTTGGAAGCCTAACATTTTGTATATATCTGCCAATGTGAATCTGGGATACTGATTAACACTTGTATTCTAACATGCACGCATTGTAAATGAAATAATTGAGTTATGCAAACTTTATATCTTATGTAACGTCGTTTTTTGTATTCTTATTATAGCCCCCTCGCTCTCTTTTTCTGTTGGAGTGGAGGGTAGGGGTAAACAATTTGATATATCCTGTCCTCCTGATCACATTTTGTCAGTTGGCAAAAGTTAATGTAAACTTTATATTTGCCTAAGACTATATAGCCCCTGTTTTGCCCCCATTATTTGATGTTATAATTTTTGGAATAGTGTTTTTTTGAGAACGTGTGGTTGAAAAAGAAAGAAAAGACTTTGGTTTATATGTAATATTATTTTATTAGAGAACGTGTGGTTACAATAGGAGAGATAAAAATGTATTATAAATTTAGCCTCCGTTTGGTAACCATTTTTCTACAAAAAAATTCATTTTTTGTGTCAAATCACACCTTTTTGTGTCTCTTTCCAGCCATGGACTCCACTTGATGTGAAAGAAAAAATGTATTATTTGAAAAAAGAATGGCTCCCAAACGGAGCCTTAATGGGGGTCAAACAGGGTTAATAATTGCTGATTCTCTATTGAGTGCTGTAAAAAATGCTCTTGTTGCTCTTTCTTGGTGCTCTGATGATGATTTTTTAGGACATCATTTTCAGGTCGCTCTTCAGATAAGTGATACTCATCCATCACTTGCAATAGTTGAGGTCATGAGAGTTCTCTTTGATGAAGAACACTTGGGCTGGGATAAAGCATGGGATATTGTCTGCAATATTTTCTCGTTCACAACTCACACAGTACAACCTGAAGGACTAGAGAAAATTCCTGTTGATCTTATGGGCAGTCTTCTCCCTCGACACTTACAAGTATGTTCACTTTCGCAACACAGATGAATAGTCTGTGTTTTCTTTATTTTTTATTTTTCTATATTTTTATCAGAGACTGGATATTGTAGAATTTGATAGTTCGTGTAAACTTTGAGATTTTGTCTTTTATATTTGTATGGGCCTCTTGATTTTCCATTTAACATATCAACGAATAAGTTTTACTGAACTAACAATTTAGGAGAGTTCCATCACTGACTATACTCACTGGATCGTCGATTTTGAATTATCAGCTTTTTTCCTGATTGTTTTCTGATTTATGATCACTTTTCTTTCAGATTATATATGACATAAATTATAAATTTATGGAAGAGTTGAAAAAGAAGTTTGGTCAGGACTACAGTCGACATGCTCGGATGTCAATCGTGGAGGAAGGTGCTGTGAAGGTAACAGATGTATCCTAGATGTTTTCTGGTGTATCATTGATGGCAAATTGAACTTGGCATTTTATAGACCCAACTTTATGTTGGGTTATGCAACTCAAATTAAATGTAATAAAAGAAAACTCTTAGATAAGATATTGCTATGTAGGCGAGGGACTTGTGTGTTCATAAATATGCATTAAGGCAAAATATATGTACACACATAGGATATGAGAAGAAATAGGATATAAAATATAGGGTTCGAAAAGAACTTACCGTTTAGAGTTGAGAAAGGCATATGCTAGAAACAAGCACTCAAAGCCACCAAGCAATATGTGTGTGAACAAAAGAGACACACACGAATGGGAAGTTTGGAGAAAGAAGAATTCTGAAGCAAAGTGTGTGTTAAAGAAAGGAGAGAGACAGAGAAAATAGGGCATGTTCATTGAGTGTATTAGTTTTGCACAGAAATAGGGGAACACGGGGACAGCACAAAGAGACTGCCAGGGTGTATAGAGAAAATTGAGAGAAACTAGAAAAAATGGTACGCATGTATGTCTCTTATGTTAAGTGATCTAGTTTTGTACAGGGAAAAGTTGAGATGGTGAGAGAAGTCTTGTAATTGACATTTTGATTATGATATAGATTTTGGGAGGACCATATCTCAAAAGCTAACTGTTGAAGTTAGAGAACCCAAGTTTATATAAATCATACACCAAAAACTCATCCTTTCGATGTGGGATTTAAGTCCTATACTTTGTAATGGAAACTATGACAATCCACCATACTCCATGATTCTGCACCCACGTAAGATTGGCTTTTCACTAGCCTAAAACTAGTTTCGGACAAACACTGCTATGCCGGCGTCACCATCCGCACTGCTCGATTGCAACTGGGAGATATGATGTCTGCTCTGATACTATTGATCTATGATGCTCGGACTCGAATATGGGTATCGGGTTCGGGTACGTATCTAAGTGTCGAATCTTTTATTTTTAAGAGTGTAGGATACGAAGATATGGTTAAAAATGGTCCAAATTCTTGACACGAGCACGTCTTTTAAACTTCAATTTTTTTACTAATTCAAGATGCCATTTTGAATAGACCAAAATTAATTATTCACAAAGAAGTAAATGCGTATTGAATAAGGGATTAAGACGAATAAAGTAGAATTTTGGAGTTTAGTTTTCAATTATGGGAATTACCAAATATTATATAAAATAGAAAATGAGGAACTTGATTACAGTTTGGACTTGGTGGAGCACTAAGTAACCCATTTTCATTTTATCCAAGCAAAATCCTAAACCACCGATATAGAGAGAGAAGGAAAAAAAGAAGAGTATGGAATGAAAAAAGAAAGGAGGAAAAACCTAGCGCCGCCGCCTTTCTCCATCCTCTCGACGGTGACGCTAGGTTTATAGAGAGCAGAGACGGGAAACATGAAAAGGGAAAGAAAAGGAAAAAAGAAAAAGAAAGAGAAAGAAGAAGCAAAAACGTCGAAGTGTCCGGTTGAAATTTAAAGGATCCGACACATATCTCATACCCATACTCGTATCGTGTCCGACACGGGAACTCCGACTATTTCGAAGAGTCCGAGTATTGGAGTTATTTATATAGATTTTGGAAGAGTCATTTCTCAAGACCTAACTAACTGAACTAAGGTTAAATCCCCTGCTTTTGCTACTTCTTTGCTGGCTGGGTCCCTTCCTTTCTTCCTCCTTACATAAGTAATTTGATTGGTGGTCTATTCGATTAGTGAAGTAATTCTCCTGATCCCATGGTCGTTGGCGGTTAGTCGAATCACATTTAATTTGTGTATTCTCTCCTTTGTGTTCATTTTTTGTTTCAGCTATGTTCCTTTCACTCCGTGTTTGAGGAAATTTTTTGCCCTACACTTTATGTTCTCAATTATCACCTTACCATTGTAGGCGAAATGAATGTTACATATAGTCTAGGTGCTAGATACTTCCAAGTTATTTTGGGATCTTGCACATGTAGATTGCACCAGCTTCCCTCGGATGACTGCTGATCTCAGGCTTTATTTTGTTATTTGTTTATAGTTACTTGGTGTTGCCTTGCAAAGTAACAATAATTGATACACAGTTTTCTCTTTTGCACTGACAGAGTATTCGGATGGCAAATTTGTCGATTGTTTGTTGTCATAAGGTGAATGCTGTTTCCAAAGTACATTTCGAATTACTGAAAACGAGAGTATTCAAGGTAATTTACCAAATGGCAGATCAGATTTTTATTTTTTATTATTTTTTGCTTAAAAAAAGTTATTAGAGAGGTGACACATTTATTTATAAGATTAGTCTTTAAGATGTCCCCTCGCATGGATGCTGGATTCATTTTTCCATTGAAGGCATGCACATATGCATCATTATTATATCATTTTTGTCTTAAACAGGATTTCTATGACCTGTGGCCACAGAAGTTTCAATATAAGACAAACGGAGTAACACAGGTATACAGTTAGATGGCATCTTGGCTGCAAAATTCAAGTTCATTTTTGCATATCTATGTGTATGGCAATCACTTTCTCAAGCGTATCTAATATCTTCTTAACATGTCTTGCTTATTTGTTCTGCTTCTTACTGAAAATTTGGCAGCATTTAATTAGCCTTTCCAACTATGGTATGGCCTTTTCAAAAAAAATTACATTTAAATCCACGACCAAAAGTATCTGATTGCAAATATATCAATTCTTTTTCTGAGAAAATATTAATTTTGTTGACTTATTATAATTGGCAAGGATTAAATTTCTAATTTATGATTTGTTCCCCACTTTTTATTATGTTCGATTATCAGCGGCGGTGGATAGTAGTGAGCAATCCTAGTTTATGCTCCGTCATCTCGAAATGGCTTGGAACAGAAGCATGGGTTCGTAATATTGATCTCTTAGCAGGTTTACAGGATTATGCATCTGATGCTGAGTTACAACAAGAATGGGGGACGGTACATAAACGATACTCATATGCATTTAGATACTCCAGATAGAATCATTAACTTGTGTACTGTTTCAATAATGGCCTGAAATCAAACTCCATCTCCAATGTGCAGGTGAAGAAGATAAATAAAATGAGACTCGCGGAGTATATAGAAACTCTGAGCGGAGTAAAGGTTTGGAATGTTAATAGTTGAAATGTCAAATCTCTTCATTCCATTAATTTCTTTACATTTTATTTGATGTTTTTCTAGTTATCTTACTGAGATCTTTTAACACCAATAATTGCAGGTCAGTTTAGATGCAATGTTTGACGTGCAGATAAAGCGGATACATGAGTATAAAAGGCAACTTCTGAATATATTAGGCATCATACATCGATATGACTGCATTAAGGTATCATGCTTTTGAAGTTAAAAATAACAAAGGCTTTTTAGCTATCTTCTCTTGGACAAATATGTCTATATATGTCAATTTACTATCTTTTTTTTTCTGTTCGTTCAAGAATATGAATGAGAGTGACAGAAGGAAGGTTGTACCTCGTGTCTGCATAATTGGTGGGAAAGCTGCTCCTGGCTATGAAATTGCGAAGAAGATTATCAAGCTCTGTCATGCTGTTGCAGAAAAAGTTAACAATGACCCTGTTGTGGGAGATCTACTCAAACTGGTACAACAAGGGTTTATTTGTTTTTTTTTATTAGAATTATGAGATAGTTTCTGCCAGATATCACTCTATTTGCTCTTTTATTCGTCAGAAAAAAAAAACCAAGTATAGAAAAACTAGTTATGGCTCAAGCTAGTTATTTGTTACCAGATATCACTGAAGTACAAATTTATGCATGTCATCTCTGATTCTAATTATCACTTGATGTTTTTTTCTTTTCGGGTTGTGGGGTTGAGTTGTCTTTCCTTTGGTTTCGTCAACCCTTTGACATAAGCTGACAGTATTGAGGAGAAGCATGATATTGGAGTTTGATTCTAAATTGAAAAAGAAAGAAAATATTGAAACCTTCCAAGTGTACACATGCACACATATCTACAATTATGCATGCATGTTTACACAGGTAAATAGATTGATGATTGGATGCAGAAGCACAAGTTCCCCACCTCCACACAGCCACCACCGCCAAAAAGAAGGAAAAAGATCAAAACCCATAAAAGAGAAAACTGAGAAAGGAGGAGTTTATGAAAAGTAATTTTATTGTTTAATTAATAACTTTTTAAATGATGGACAGAAAACTGAGAAAGGAGGAGTTTATGAAAAGTAATTTTATTGTTTAATTAATAACTTTTTAAATGATGGACAAAATTGGCATGTAGTAGTGCAACTTTTTTCTGCTGGAAGAATAACTGAGGGTTACAGAAGGTGTTGATTCAACTACTGGTATTGCAGATTTATATCCCAGATTACAATGTCTCTGTTGCTGAATTAGTGATCCCAGGCAGTGACCTTTCACAGCACATAAGGTCTGTTGTAATCCCTTGTTTGTATCTGTAGATCGTTATACGTTGAATAATCCGCTTTACTTCTCAATTCTGTTTTTTTAAATATATAGTCAAATGACATATGTACCTGTGTTTCATTAGATCTCCAAGTGAAAGCAGAAATAAAATCTGTATTTCTGTGTATATCAAAGTAATATTATAGCCCTCAATATATAATACAATAGAGAGAACGAAAAGGAAAAGAATCTCCTAAATTAAGAGAAGGAAAATTAATCCTAAATTAACAATCCTAATTACAGTAAGTCTAAATAAGGCAATGTGGAAATATGGTAATTTCAATGATTATGCAATCATCAAGAATGATCATGCAATTTTCAAGATTTCTAACACTGTTCCTCAAGTTGGATGGTAAATGTTAACCATTTCCAACTTGCATGTGAAATCGTCGAAACTTTGTCTGGCCAATCCTTTGGTGAATATATCTGGGATTTGCTCTTTAGATGGAACATAGGTCATACAGATAACTTCATCTTCAACCCTTTCTTTGATAAAGTGTCTATCTACTTCTATATGTTTGGTCCTATTGTGTTGAACCGAATTAAGAGAAATGTTGATGGCTGCCTTGTTATCACAATAGAGCTTGATTGGAAGTTCCATTGTGATTTGTAGTTCTTCCAAGAGTTTCTTTAACCACAGTCTTTCACATGTCCCTTGAGCACCTGCTCTGAACTCAGATTCAGTACTGCTTCTTGCCACTATACTTTGTTTTTTACTCTTTCAAGTCACCAAGCTTTCCCATACAAAGGTATAATAACTTGTAGTGGATCTTCTATCATCTGTTGAACTTGCCCAGTCTGCATCTGTGAATATTTCCAATTTCTTCCTTTCATGCTCCTCGAAAAAGTCATTTTCATGATAAGCCTTTGAAATACCTTAGAATTCTGTATATTGCTTCCATATGAATTTCCTTTGGGCTATGCATATGTTGGCTTGCCGCACTTACCGCAAAGGCAATGCCCGGTCAAGTATGAGATAGGTAAATTAGTTTTCCGATGCGTTGTTGATATCTATCCTTTTCAATTGGATTTCCACTGTCTCTTGTATTCCTTCCTGTCTCCATAGGTGTGTCGTCTAGCTTACATCCAAGCATGCATGTTTCTGTTACGAGGTCATGAATATATTTCCTTTGTGAAATACTGATTCTCCTTTTGGATCTTGCCACTTTCATTCCTAAGAAGTACCGTATTTTCCCCAGGTCCTTTTCTTTAAATTCAGTTGCTAGACTTCTCTCGAGTCTTTCTATCTCCCATGTATTGTCTCCTATTATGATTATATCGTTGATGTATACTATCAAGATGGTCTTTGTCCCGTTTTCTGATTGTTGGAAGAACATGTTGTGATCTGATTGCCCTTGCTCGTAACCTTGACCCTTCAACACTTTTGCAAATCTGCCAAATCATGCTCTAGGTGACTGCTTTAGACCATACAAAGATTTCTTGAGTTTACATGCCCTGTTTTTCTCATTACCGTTCTTAAAACCCGGTGGTTTTGTCACGAAGACTACCTCTTCCAGTTCTCCATTAAGAAATGCGTTTTAAATGTCCAATTGTCGGAGAGGCCAGTCTAAGTTAGCTGCCAAATACAACAAAACTCTGATGGTATTCAATTTTGCCACTGGTGCAAACATCTGGGTGCAGTTAATGTCATAGATTTGTGTATCCTTTTGTCACCAGATGAGCTTTATATTGTTCTATTATTTCATCAACTTTATACTTCACATTAAAGACCCATTTGCAACATATTGGTTTCTTTCCTCTCGGTAAATCCATCACCTCCTAAGCTTCATTTCATTGTAGTGCTCGCATTTCCTCCACTATTTTTCTCCAATTAGGTATATTCAAAGCTTCCTGAATATTCCTTGGAATCTCTGTATTGTCAAGGTTAGATGTAAAAGTACGAAAACCTGTAGAGAGCATTATAAGATATGAATTTTGAAATAGGGTAGGGAGTACATGATCGAGTTTGTTTTCTGAGTGCGATTGGTAGATTAATATATGGGATTTCTAACTTGTAGGATTCTGGAGCTATCATTGGCTCCAATTCTCTTGGTACTTCGGGTGTGGGGTCCTCCTTGTACTTTGGCCTTCTTGAGTAAACCAACATCTCCCTGTCATTTTGTTTTTCTAAGTCTCCCCATTAATTTAAGTTTTCCTCTATATATGGCACAATAGAGTTGGGTAGTGTAACAAGGTCGATATTTGGAGTAGGAAGGTAGGAGATGTCGAAGTCAAAAAACCTATTTTCACTCAAAATCTCCCCCTAAAGAAGGGGCTTTTAGAAGTAGGGTGTCATTTCGAAGAATGTAATGTTAAGGCTAACAAATGTTTTCTTTGTTGATGGATCATTACATTTGTGGTCCTTTTGAGTAGGTGAGTATTCGATGAGTACACATTTGATTGCTTTAGGATCAAGTTTACTTTGTGGTGGGGATGAATATGGACTAAGGAAGTACAACTGAAAACTTTTGAGGGGTATGTTTGAGTTTAGACAAGAGTTTGAAAATGAAGTCTGAAGTCTTTGGATAGGTGATTTAATGGAAAGAGGACGACTAGGCATTCGGTTGATTAGATAGGTTGCTACTAGAATAGCATCTCCCTAGAACATTTTTGGCATATTGGTAGTGAACAATAGGGCAAGGGCTACTTTTAGGAGGTGTCTATTTTTGCGCTCGATAATCCCATTTTGTTGGGGAGTGTCGACATAAGAACTTTGGTGAATTATGCCATGCTTTTGTAGATGGTCCCGTAGATTGTTATTAAAGTATTCTGTCCCGTTATCCGTTCATAAAATTTGAATTTTTATTTGAAATTGTGTTTGAATCATTTGATGGAAGTTGATGAACACATATCGGACATCAGATTTTTCCTTTAGTAGGTAAACCCAACAAACCCTAGTATGATCATCTATAACTATAAACGTGACAAACCATTTTGTGTGAGTTTTGTTAGGGACACGCGAAGGACCCCCACAAGTTACTATGAATTATCGTGAATGGTCTTGATGGTTTATATGTGGATTTTTGGAATTTAGTGCGTTGATGTTTTGCAAGTTCACATACTTCATATTTGAAATCTGAAATTCTCTTATTATTTACAGACAACTTGTAGATCTATATATACAAACAACTAATACTATATTAGGATAGGAATTAGGGCAACTCTATTTACTAGACTATTTTAGGAAATAGTCTCTAACGCTCCCCCTCAAGTTGGAGCATAGATATTTATCATGCCTAACTTGTTACAAAAATAATTCACCCGAACCCCATTTAGAGCCTTTGTGAAGATATCTCTCAATTATTCTCCTGTTTTCACATACCCTGTAGAAACCAAACCTTGCTGAATCTTCTCATGAACGAAATGACAATCAATCTCAATGTGTTTCGTTCGTTCATGAAAGACTGGATTCGATGCAATATGAAGTGCAACTTGGTTATCACACCATAACTTAGCCGGTATTAAGGTCTTGAGGCCCACTTCGGTGAGGAGTTGATGTATCCACATTATCTCACATGCGGATTTAGCTTTTGCCCTATATTCTGATTCTGCACTCGACCGTTCAACTACATTCTACTTCTTGCTTTTCAATGAAACCAAATTTCCTCCAACAAATACACAGTAGCCGGATGTAGATCTTCGATCTTCCTTGGATCCTGCCCCGTCAGCATCTGAAAAACATTTAATCCTGGTATGATCATGATTGCCATACAAAATTCCTCTCTCATGTGTCCCTTTTAAGTAGTATAAAATTTGTTCTACAGCTCTCCAATGATGGACAGTTGGGGAAGACATATACTGACTTACCACACTTACTGAATAGGCAATGTCTGGACGAGTTACAGTAAGATAGTTCAACTTCCCAACCAATTTCCTATACCGTTCAGGATCTTCAAACAATTCACCATCTTTTATAAGCTGCAAATTTGGAACCATTGGAGTGTTATATGGTTTAGCCCCCAATTTTCCAGTTTCGGTCAACAAATCAAGCACATACTTTCTCTGAGATAGGAGGATCCCTTTTTTGCTTCTCGTCACCTCAACCTCCAAGAAATACTTTAGTGTTCCTAAATCCTTTGTATGAAATTGACTGTGGAGAAAAGATTTGAGAGATGAAATACCACCAGAATCATTCCAAGTAATAACAATGTCGGTCAACATAGACGACTAATAGGATTATACCAACTGCAGACTGCTTATAGAAAATAGAGTGATCGGACTTACTCTTCATCATGCCAAACTTTTCAATAACCTGACTAAACTTTCCAAACCAGGCTCGGGGACTTTGTTTCAAGCCATAGAAGGATTTACGAAGATGACACACTTTTCCACTCTCCCCGAGCAACAAAGCTTGCTCCATATATACTTCCTCCTGAAGATCACCATTGAGGAATGCATTCTTAATGTCTAATTGATGCAGAGGCCAATGATACGTGGCTGCCATAGAAATAAATAACCTGAACGATGTAAGTTTAGCGACATGAGAGAATGTGTCAGAGTAATCCACCCCATATGTTTGAGCATATCCCTTAACAACAAGCCGGGCTTTTAATCTAGCAACAGTCCCATCCGGATTGACTTTCACTGCAAACACCCATTTACAGCCAATAGCCTTTTACCTGCAGGTAAGTGTACCAAGGTCCAAGTACCATTGTCATCTAAAGCATTCATCTCCTCAACCATAGCATTACACCATCCAGAATGAGATAGGGCATCATGAACAGTCTTAGAAATAGTGACAGAATCAAGAGATGCAACAAAAGAACAAGATGATGGTGATAAATGGTTATATGACACAAAAGAAGATACTGGATAAGTGCATTGACGTTTACCTTTGCGAAGTGTAATAGGGAGATCATCGCTCGAACTGGGACCTGGATCTGATGACGAAGGAATTGGTGCAGGACATGAAGCAGGAGGTGGAGGAACAGGAGCCGGGTCAGGGGTAGTAGGCTGTTGGCGGCGAGAGTAACCGTGTTATAGGAGGTTTAGCAGCAGTGGATGAAGGAAGATCAGAACTAGGGGATGTATAAGTGTAGATTAATAAATCATCATCCTTCCACATACTGATAGAACTTGAGGATGAAGCTAATGGTGTGTGTTCCATAAATGTGACATCAGCAGACATAAGACACCTGTTAAGATTGGGACAGTAGCATCGATACCCTTTTTGCACACGAGAATAGCCAAGAAATATACACTTTAGAGGTTTGGGATCGAGTTTTGTTACATGAGGTCGAACATCCTGAACAAAACAAGTACAACCGAACGTCCTAGGTTCAATAGGAAATAAGGATTTGTGAGGAAAAATGATATGAAATGGAGTCTCACCAGATAGGACGGATGAAGGCATACGGTTAATTAGAAAACAGGCAGTAGAAACGGTATCAGCCCAAAAATGTTTAGGGACCTGCATTTGAAATAACAAGGCTCTGGCCGTTTCAAGAAGGTATCTATTTTTCCTTTCAGCAACTCCATTATGAGATGGTGTATCGATACAAGAAGTTTGATGGATAATCCCATGTTGAACCATATAATTATGGAAGCGTTCTGACACATATTCCTTAGCGTTATCACTTCTCAAAATTTTTACAGGAATATTAAATTGGGTCTTGATTTCAGCATAAAAAGCTGTAAAGTGAGAGAACAGTTCTGAACGATTTTTTCATTAAAAATAACTATGTCATTTGAGAATAATCGTCAACAAAGGTAACAAAATATTTAAATCCAGATTTCGACACAACATGACAAGGACCCCATACATTGGAGTGAACTAACTCAAAAGGAGCATTAACTCTTTTATTGACTCTGGTACTTGAGCTCAAACGATGATGTTTGGCAAACTGACAAGCCACGATCTAACGAAGACAGACTAGAAAACTGAGGATAAAGTTTCTTTAACATAGGCAACAGAGGATGACCAAGCCTACAATGTGCTTCAAAAGGAGTCACAACTCCAGAACATGCAACAAACTTTGGTGTTTGTGTATCAAGAATATTGAGGCCTCCAGACTCATGTCCTTTACCAATAATCCTCTTCGTTATAAGTTCCTGAAATAGACAAAAATTAGGATAGAATGAGACAACAATTAAGGGAACGAGTGAGCTTACTGACAGAGACTAAATTAAAAGACAAGTTAGGTAAGCTCAAAACGGATTGTAAAGGAATTGAGGGTGTTGGAGTAATTGTGCCGGATCCCAGAACATGAGATGTAGACCTATCTGCTAAAGTAACTGTAGAACTAGAAGCATGTGACTGAAAAGAGGAGAATAGACTAGAATTACCTGTCATGTGATCTGTGGCACCAGAATCAATGACCCATTTGGAAGATGAGGAAAAAAGGCATGTGTTCATTTTTCCTGAATTGGCGATGACTGTGATCGGAGTAGATGAAGACTTTAGAGATTCTCGATATTGTGAGAACTTGACATACTCATCTGCAGATATTAGAACAGGCTTAGAGGTATCATTAGTAGAGGCCATATGGGCTGACTGACTCGACTGATTCCTGCGCTGCAACTTTCTACAATCTTTCTTCACATGTCCTGGCTTATGACAATAGTAACATACAACCCATCCCGGGTCCTGTCCTCGAATATTTAGATTTCGATCATAGTTACTTGAGTTTTCCCTTTTATTGCCACTTCTAAATGGCTGTCTCCCAGATTCAGATGTACGACTGACAAGAGCACTGTTAGGTTGAATAGAAGTTGAATTTTCTGTGCGGAGTTCCTTGCTAAAAGCTTCTTCCAAAGAGGATATCTCAGGGCTAGAAAGAATTTGAGATTTAGTAGTCTTAAACTCAGAAGAAGACCAGCCAAGAAGCTCATAACCGCCATCTTTTCTCTCTGAGTTTGCTGAACTTTCACATCAGTACTAAATGGAAGTAGTATATTAAGCTCCTCATGAGCCTTTTTAAAGTCCATAAAGTAGTCAGTAAGAGATCTGTCACCTTTTTCTGCACGATAAAAGGTTTGACACACCTCATAAGTATGTTTGATATTTCCTTTGCCAGAGTACACAAACTCCAAATAATTCATCAATTCTTTCACAAATTCTAAATGATTTATCAAACCAACCACCTCACTATCAATAGAATTACGTATTTGTAAAAATAGACGAGCATCCTCTCTTAGCCATGTGGCTCTCGAGCCATCACTAGGTGGTTCATCACTTAAATGATTATCCATAGCAATACTCCGCAAATACAATCTAACAGTTTTACTCCAATCTAAATAATTAGATCTATTAAGTATAGGTTCCGTGATTTTTGACATCATATGAGTCATATCAGACACAACAACAGAAGTCTTTTCCTCCATATTATCAAATATCAAGTGAATAATATAACAAAAATCACAATAGAGTCAAAATACTTGAAGAACCCGAACATGTCCCCCAAAAAGATCTCACACCGAACAAATGTTGATCCAAACAGGTAGAGAAAGCACAAACAATGAAGTAAAATTTGCACTTCAGCGGAGCATAAGTATCCGGAAAAGACTGAGGAGGTGTTTCTGAAGCAGCCCAAAGTGTTCTTTGCTCGAGGAAGACTGGGAAGATCAAATAGATACTCCTATTAGCTTTCTGACCTTGCAATGGACGTTAGTTATGCTAATAAAGACTAAGCATCTTCCACATTTCAGTTTCAAACTTCAATTGGAGCTCAAGGCTGGAGCTCAACGCTTTCCTGGAGCTGCCCAAGGTCTCCCTTTGATCGAAGAAGACGGGGAAGAAAGAGAAATGGCCGGAAAAGAGGAGACCCAAGAAACCAACGATTGGCGGAAGCCCTAGCTCCGACGGCTGCAGCAAAACCGCGATTGGCGGCGCGATTTGAGAGAGAAGCTGCCTTAGCGCCGGCGACTGCAGCTGCCCTAGCGTCGGTAGCTACAGGTCAATTTTCTCACGAGGATGAGAAACCACACGCTCTGATACCATGAAATAAGTCAAGGTAATTTCTCTTATTATTCACAGACAACTTGTAGATCTATATATATACAAACAACTAATACTATATTAGGATTAAGAATTAGGGCAACTCTATTTACTGGCCTATTTTAGGAAATAGTCTCTAACAAAATCAACAGATGTTTTATTCAGAAAAATTGAAGGAAATACATGTCTTAAATATTGCACATTAGGGTGATCCATTCTATAGTGTCATAATATGATATTACTATCACTAGGGACAAACATAGAACCACAAATTTCAGTTTGACAATGTTTGTTATTATTGTCCAGTTATGCGATGATATATGTGATTATTCTGTAATTATTGTAATTAGGTGTGATTGGTGTAATAGTAGACGTGATTATTGTAATGGCTAATTTTCAGCCTTGTAATTAGAAACATTCACACAATTTATTGGAAGGATCTCTCACTGGGTGAGTCATTCAAAACCAAATGAATTGTATTGATATGATATTAGAGCCCTCAATCTAATAGAGGACTCTTCTGGGTATTCTAAGCTCTTGGGACTCACCTGGCGAATCACATCACCGTGGTAGCCTTCAATTCTGTAGCGCCCCGAGTTCTGTTAACCCGGATTGCCACGTCATCGTCTTTTGCCCTAATTTTGTCAATAAATTTTGCGGAAATAACCTAATTTTTAAAATCACATTTGAAATTGAAAACTACTTCGGCAATTGAAATACATTGGATAATTGTTCAAAATTTAAATATCGTGTTTTTGGAATAGCGGAAACGAAAATACGTTAACAGTGTTTCAATACATAAATTCGGAAACTTAATAAATTCGATAATCAAATTTTATTTTGCCACCACTGCGCCGATCAATCGCGTTCGCCTCCGAAGTCCCAAATATTGTTAAAAATAGCGTAATGAGTATTTCGAAGAAATACTCAAGACTCATCGCTTCGATAATTAATTTACGGAATAATTGAAAACACACTCATGCAATATACAATGTGATATCATCTTTGGTTCATTTTCTTGAAATCATAGGCTCTTTAAAAACATTAGTGGGTAGTCTTTCTTTCTTGTGCGGATGAAGCACATAAGTTATGCATAACATTCTTTCTTATCTCATAAGAGATTCTTTCTTTCTTTCTCATGCAATTAAGCATATAAGTTATGACAAGCATAACAATATCATATATCGCATATGACACATTCTCATCCTATGCATAAAGCATATAAATCACGTAATTCACATAAAGCATGCAATTATAATTTAAACTAATTAATGGTGGCGAGTCTACCTCAATTGTTTCGAGTTGCGTGAAAAGTGAGCGGGAAAATAACTTCAAGCTCCTAATTGCTCGTACGTATCGTCTAGCCAAAAATAGAAAATAAGTTTGAATTAGTATTTCGAACTTTAAAGTTTTAAAGTGTTGAAATTAAGTTTAAGGGCTTAATTGAAAATTATTGGAATTGAAATAAATGACTTAAAATGATAAAGTAAAGTTTAGGGGCTAAATTGGAAATTTATTAAATCTGAAAATAAAACTTTAAGGGCTAAAATAATAACTTTCATAAGTTTAGGGACTAAACTGTATTATATTTAAAACTGAAAACTAAAATAATAATTTTTAATAGTTTAAGGACTAATCTGTAAATATAATAAAGCTGAAAATAAAACTAAAGGGCTGAAATTCAACATTTTCAGAACTTAAGGACTCAATTGAAAATCTGCTGAAACTGAAAATAAAATATTAAGGACTGAAATAATAATTTATAAACTTGGGGGTTAAATTAAACATTATCTAAAACTGAAAATAAGATTAAGGGACTGAAATTAAAATATTTAAAACATGAGGACCTAATTAAAACAATTAAAACTTGGGGGCTAAAGGGTAGATTTCTAAAAATCAAAATAAAATAAAAACATCTCATTTCTCCCTCTCTCTGTAAATCGAGAGAGAGAGGGAGACGACAGGAAGGGGCTCTGCCCCTTCCCCCATTTCCGACCGCCGGTGAACGGCGTCAGCGCCACCGCCTCGTGGTGGCGCCGGTAGGTGTGGGGTGGTGATTGGAGATTTTAGGGCGCACAATCGACGGCTAGGGCTCGATTTTTGTTCGGTAAAAAGGTAAGTTAATATGGGTTTCTTGTTTTTGATTTTTGTGGAATGATTTGAGATTGGGTATTTGCAGTTGGATGGTGGTCGTGTGGTGGTGAAATGGATGTGGTTTGGTGATGATTTTGGGGTGATGGTGTGAGTTGTCTGTTGGTGGTTTTGGCTCACTGGTTGGACTGTAGCTTGGTGTTGGGAGTGGCTGTGCAGTGTTGGTGATGAATGCAGTGATGGTTTGGTGAATGGTGTTGTGAGTTGGAGGTGGTGGTGTCGAGGTTGCAGCTTGGTGGTTGGCAGTAGCTTACTCTGCGCCGTCGAGTTTGGGTGTTTCTGGAATGGAAACGGTGGTGACTGGCCGGTGAAGGTGGTGTCGAGACATTGTGCGCGGTTGGTGTTTTGGCTACGGTTGCTGGAGATGGTGAGGTCAGAATTGAGTGGAATGGGGTTCGGTCAGCCTGTTGCATTTGGTGAATGGAGACTAGCATCGTGTGATGCTTTCCAATTTCTGGGTTGTTCTACTGGAATGGTTACACTGTTGATGCTAGAAATGGATTTTCTAGCATCAATGGTGTTTCACCTGGGAATAGAGGGAATGTTGGAGAGATAGACAATTTTCTTACCAAATGGATTTAGTTGGCTGCGTGAATGTTTGGAAATGGAGAGGATGGATGAAGTTGATATATGAATAGTGGGAATTAGGGCACAATTCCCTAGGTAGGTAATTGGGCTAGGAATAGTTGGGCCTAGCATTTGGGCTGTAGGGTTTTCTAATTGGGCTTAGGTGATTGGATTAAAAATGATTCCCTTGTTGCACTTAAGTGGAATTGGACCTAAACATCCAAGATTTGGACTAATAGGTAATTGGGCTAAAAGAATTGAAATTCAAGGTGTTGGACTCATATAATTGGGCTTAAACATTGGGCTTATGTAATTGGACTTGAAATTAATAATAATTGGATTTAAACAACATAAATCGAAATTGATACTAAAATAATTATTCGAGATTGGATTTAATCGAATAGATTTGAATTAAATTTTATAACGGCTAGACGAACGTGTTTCTCTAGAAAATTAGGGTTACGTTTTAGCGACACGTTTTTCGAGAAAATTAATTTATATAATTTAAAAGTTCGCGGTCGCTACAAATTCTATGGAGTCTCTGTGTGAATTTTCGCCTCTCTGTGTCTCGACTCTGGTTCGGTGCATCAGAGAAGACTGGCTGCAGGCACTCGTTGTCTCTATGTCACTGACTCATGCTCTTCGCTTCTGAGAAGGTTGTAGTTGCCAACGATTGTCGTTGTCGGATGGGATCTTGTCGTGTCGAGGAGCTTCCGACGATTTCGCGGTGGACGGGAGAGAGATCGTGAGATAGGGCTTGAGGATTTGGGCTGCTCCATCGTTGTTTTGAAATTTATTTCCAATTGGGCCATACTATTTGGGCTTGAGGAGTTGGGCTCCAGTGTTTGGGCTTGTGGTTGGTTTAGCATCATTTGAAATTCATTTCTAAATTAGGCTAAACGACTTGGGCCGAGGGATTGGGCTTGTTATTGGATCTGCTTAATATTATTTCAATTTTTTTAACAATGTCTAGTGGAAATTCAAATTTTTTTTTGCGTGAAATTCACAGGTAAAAATTATTCTACCTAGGAATTTCAATTTCGTTTATTCGTTACTGGAAAAGAATTGTGGGGTCATATTGATGGAGGTGATCCTGCTCCTACAGATTCTAAAGAACTGGCAAACTGGAAGATCAAAGATGCTCGGGTTATGACTTGGATTTTAGGGTCTATTGACCTTATGATTGTTCTGAATCTAAGGCCGTATAAGAATGCTATGAGTGGGAATATCTGAAGAAAGTTTACCATCAGGACAATATAACACGACGATTTCAATTGAAGTTTGAGATTGCTAGTTATACTCAAGGCAATCTATCTGTTCAAGAATATTTTTCTGGGTTTCAAACTTTGTGGGCCGAGTATACTGATATGATTTATGCGAAGGTACCAGATACTTCTCTCGCTGCAGTTCAAGAAGTTCATGATTAAAGCAAGAGAGATCAGTTTTTGATGAAGTTGCGGCCTGAATTCGAAGCAACTCGATCTAATTTAATGAATCGCAGTCCAACTTCTTATTGGATGAGTGCTTCGGGGAGTTACTTCGGGAGGAGCAACGCCTTGCTACACATGCCACTTACCAGCAAGACAAACTACCAATTAATGCAGTTGCCTATGCTACTCAAAGGGAAGGCAAAGGTAGAGACACGAGGAGGGTCCAATGCTTTAGCTACAAGGAATATGGACATATTGCTGTCTACTGTGCGAAGAAGTATTGTAACTATTGCAAGAAACTAGGGCATACAATTACAGAACGCTCTACTCGACCTTAGAATCGTCGGGCCAATGCCTATCAGGCTACAGTTGGTACTTCTTCTTCCATTACTAGTAATTCACCTATTCTTACTCCCGAGATGGTCCAGCAGATGATTATTTCAGCATTTTCATCCTTGGGGCTTCAAGGTAACGATTCTCTACGATCATCATCATGGCTTGTTGATTCTGGTGCATCTAATCATATGACTAGTTCTCCTGATACTCTTAGCAATATTCGTACATATAAGGGATCCTCATACATTCAGATTACTGATGGTAGTTAGTTATCTATTCATGTTGTTGGAGATGTTAATTCATCTGTTAAAGATGTTCTCGTATTTCCTACACTTTCCACTAATCTTATATCTGTAGGTCAGGTCGGTTGGTTGATAATGACTGTGATGTTCGATTTTCTCGTGATGGCTGTATTGTGAAGGATCAGGGGTCGGGGAAGATACTCGCGAAGGGGCCTAAAGTTGGTCGATTGTTTGCTCTACACTTTTCCATTTCACCTGTTATTTCTATGGCTTGTAATAAAGTTAACAACAAGGGTGAAATATGGCACAAACGTTTGGGTCATCCTAGCCATGTTGTTTTGTCTCATTTAATAAACTCTAGTTTGTTGAGCAATAAAGATAAATTTTCATCTCATATTTCTTTTGATTGTTCCACATGCAAATTAGAAAAAAGTAAGTCTCTTTCCTTTCCTTCTCATGGTAGTCGTGCTGAAAGAAGTTTTTATTTGATTCATAGTGATATATGGGGTATGACTCCGGTTATATCTCATGTACATTATAAATACTTTGTTACATTCATTGATGATTATAGCAAGTATACTTGAATTTATTTTATTCGTTCTAAATTTGAAGTGTTTTTTGTATTTCAACAATGTCGCTTATGTTGAAATTCAATTTTCTTCGGCTATGAAAGTGTTTAAGGCCTGATCCAGGAGGAGAATATATGTCTCTAAAATTTCATGATTTCCTTCATCAAAAAGGGATTGTCTCCCAACGTTCATGTCGCTATACACCTGAGCAAAATGATGTTGCTGAACGGAAGAATTGTCATCTGTTAGATGTTGTTCGTACATAACTTGAATCCTCCGTTCCACCTAAATTCTAGGTCGAGGCTTTATCTACGGCAGTCCATTTAATTAATCAATTGCCTTCAAGTATTCTGAAATTTGAAACTCCTTATTATCGCTTGCATCATAAGCATCCAAACTAGCTTAACATGCATACATTTGGTTGTGCATGTTTTGTTCATTTACCTCCTCATGAACGCAACAAACTTTTCGCTCTGTTAAATGTGCATTTATGGGTTATAGTGTTTCTCATAAAGACTATGTTTGCTATGATCCATGCTCTAATAGATTTCGTATCTCTCGTCATGTGGTTTTCTTTGACAATCAATATTTCTTTCCCACTCATGTTGAGCCTTTACCTAAGATACATGCTTTTCCACACTTTGATGAGTTGCCTTCTACTTCTGAACGGTTCAAACCTGGATTCGTGTATGAACGACGATGCCAAACTTTGCCTCCTCGTGAGCCTGACCCGCCATCTGAGACTGCACAAACATTACCTTCCATGAATGAGCTGGATTCAGACGATAATCTTCGTCGTTCTACCAGACTTTCTCATCCTCCTGATAGGTATGGATTTTCTCATACATTTCTTCATACTACTTTGTCATCCATTCCCATACCTACAAGGTATTCTGAGGCAATAAAACATGAATGTTGGCGGGAGGCGATGGTAGACGAACTTCATGCACTTGAGGACAATGATACCTGGGATGTTGTACAGTGTCCTGAGAATTTTAAAACCATTGGTTGCAAGTGGGTTTACTCAATCAAACTACACTCTGATGGGACTTTGGATCAATATAAGGTACGGTTGGTTGCTCTCGGAAATAAACGAAGTATGGTGTGGATTATGAGGAGACTTTTGCTCGGTGCGGACATTTATTTCTATTGCTGCCTCTCAAGGTTGGCCGCTTCATGAAATGGATGTCAAAAATGACTTTCTCCATGGTGATCTCAAAGAGGAAGTTTACGTGACACTACCTCGTGGTCTGACCTCCACCTCATCCTCAGAAGTCTGTAAGTTGAAGTGTTCATTATATGGGCTGAAGCAGGCTCCACGGGCATGGTTTGACAAATTTAGGTCTACCTTGCTTCACTTTTCATTTCAGCAGAGTCAGTATGACTCTTCCTTGTTTCTTTGCAAGAGCTCTATTGGTATTGTTATTCTTCTCGTCTATGTTGATGATATAGTTAATACTGGGACGGATTTTGCTTTGATTACACGTCTACATCAACATCTTCAGGCCTCGTCTCATATGAAGGATCTTGGATCTCTTACATACTTCTTAGGTTTGGAGGTCCACACTGGTTCCTCTAGTATTTTCATGAATCGACATAAATACACGTTAGATTTGATTAAGTTGGCCGGTCTTCAGGATTCATCTATTGTGGATACTCTAGAAGTAAATACGAAGTATAGTAGTGGGGAGGGTAATCTTCTATCTGATCCTACCGTGTTTCGTTAACTGGTGGGAAGTTTGAATTATTTGACGATTACAAGACCAGATATTTCCTTTGCAGTCCAGCAGGTTAGCCAGTTCATGCACACTCCACGTCATCTCCATCTAGCTGCCATTCGTCGTATCATTCGCTATCTTCGAGGCACATCTAGCCGAGGATTTTTTTTCCCTGTCGGTTCTTCTCTTTGTCTCAGTGCCTATAGTGATGCAGATTGGGCTGGTTGTCCTAACACTCGACGATCTATGACAGGGTGGTGCATGTTTCTTGGTCCTTCTCTGATCTCTTAGAAAAGTAAGAAACAAGTTCGTGTCTCTAAGTCATCTACTGAAACTGAATATCGGGTGATGTCTGCTGCTTGTTCCGAGATTATCTGGCTTCGTGGTCTTATGACGGAACTTGGTTTTCCTCAATCTGCTCCTACTCTACTCCATGTTGATAACACGAGTGCCATTCAAATTGCTGCTAAGCTTGTTTACCATGAGCGTACTAAGCATATTGAAGTGGACTGTCACTCTATTCGGGGAAGCCCGGATAATCTTGTTATTACACTTCCACATATTTCCATTGCTCTTGAGGTAGCTGACATCTTTACAAAAGTAATGACTCAACATCGTCATCAATTTCTTGTGAGCAAATTGATGCTTCTTGATTGACCAACATGTATTTGAGGGGGGATGTTAATATCGTCCAGTTATGGGATGATATATGTGATTATTCTGTAATTATTGTAATTAGGCGTGATTAGTGTAATAGTAGACGTGATTATTGTAACGGCTGATTTTCAGCCTTGTAATCAGAAGCATTCACACTATTTATTGGAAGGAACTCTCACTGGGAGAGTAATTCAAAACCAAATCAATTGTATTGGCAATGTTTACTCACATATGTGTTGTCAAATTAGTATAGTCCCTCACACTCTTTAGTACTGCCAATCGTCTTCCCAAGGTCCTAAAATACACAGAGAAGGAGAAAATTTAGTAGAGCAATTAGAGTCTTTTGTTATTTGATTGACTGACAGAAGATTACATGGCAGGTTTAGGACAAGGAGAATGGATTCAAGAGTAATAAATTCAGAGATACGAATACTTCCTTTTTCGGCGACAGATGAAAGTGATCCGTTTGCGATCTTAATTTTGATATTGCCCACACGGGGTGAATATGAGGAGGATAAATGATAAGCGTCAGTCATATGATCGAAAGCACCTGAATTAATAATCCAGGGTATTTTACGATTTGATGAGACATTAATGCTTTCAAGAGACTACCTTTGTGGGCTAGTGAGCTTGAAGGGCCGTGTGTGGAAGACTGGCTTGATGTCTGAAGGTTGGAGAAGATTTGATAGAGTTGTTCTAATTGCTCGGGATTAAATGATCCATTTTTTTGTTCCTTGGATATTTCAGTTTGATCTACCAAAACCCGGCTTGTGGGTTATTTTCGTTCAGTTGTTGAATAATAAAGATTTTATCGTTATTCTTGATGTTATTCTCTTGCGTTCTTCTCTGTTATTGTCTATTGGTTCCAGTCTACAGAATAATCACTATTCTGCCCAGCGTCAGGTCCTCTTCGAACTAAATCATACCAAGGCTGTATTATGAATGGAGTAAAGTTTATAGCCGTAGAACGAGATGATAAGCTAAATACGCAACATAGTAGTGTCTTTGTGACTCGAAATCATGATACCGATAATGTAGACTTCTATGGTAAGTTGATAAGCGTGGTTGAACTACCGTATAGACAACACTAGAAAAGAAATTCACGACGTGCGCCGACACACACAGTGAGCTCTATCTGTCGGGAGAACTAAGTCGAACACATAATTCGTGTTCCGACAAAAGCTCTAACGCCAAAACACCGGCCAAAAAATCCAAAACCACATAACGATCCACACAATGATTTGTTTTTTTTTTTTTTTTTCAAACCTAAAATAAGAATCCCAAAATTCCATAACCTAAAATTATAATAAGTCTCAAAAACCAAAACAATAGCCCAATAATTTAGTCAACCAAATTAAACCAACAAGAACCCAACCCAATGGCCCAACGAACTCAAGCCCAATCATTTTATCCAGACTCAACCAATGACCCAATTACTGAAACCCAAATAACTTCAAACCTTAGGCCCAGCCCAAAAGAGTTTTGATTTGAAACCCAATATTCCAAGCCCAACAAAAAAAAAAAACCAAGTTTCTAATTTTGAAACCAAACATCTCCAGGCCCAATTAAACGAAATACACAGCTCATTAATCGAATAAATATTTAACCCAGTAACCCAAGAGAGGAAACAATTCACCGAAAAATACTGCAAACCACCAGAAGCACTGTATGCAACCAAGACCGGAAATTCTGCAGACCTGCTGTGCGAAATTGCTGAACAGGAGCCAAAATATATTTCCAGATGATGGAAGACCGAGCACACCTGAAACTTTGAGAGAGAGACATCACCTGTTGAAACCGAAAATATGTAGAAGAGAGGCCGGAAGTCACACCCCCAACAAACTGAAATAGGAACGACCGGCAAACACTCCAAGAACTGACCGCAACTCACCGAAACAGTGACCGTCGACGCCGATAACCGAAATC
Organism: Fraxinus americana; assembly: GCA_035079005.1. Classification (NCBI taxonomy): domain Eukaryota; kingdom Viridiplantae; phylum Streptophyta; class Magnoliopsida; order Lamiales; family Oleaceae; genus Fraxinus; species Fraxinus americana. The sequence goes on along the minus strand of CM068707.1, from coordinate 18,872,288 downwards.
TGTAAGATCCGACCGAAGAGAAATTTTCAGCTGGTATAGGCTAAACAATCGAGAGAAATTTCTGTAAAATCTTCCAAATTCACGCAAGCAGGAAGAAACCAGATCATTATCCATGTCAAATTTGACGGGTCCAGCAAGAAATCGGAAATTTGATTGATATATAGTTCTCAAATACTCTGTAGACTTGATTCAACCAAACTGAAAAGAAAAGAAAATCTATTGTTGGAGTGTACTGGAGGTAGCGAATTACAGAGGTTTAAGATCTTCCAAATTCTCGCTGTGAGGTCTCGTGTACTGGAGGTAGCGAATTACAGAGAGACGATTTCGGAGGTGGGAGGGAATCAGAGATATTCCTTCTCTCCAGTCGTAGCATCCAATTTAACTGGGTTTTGTGTTTTGGGTTGTGAGGAAAAGAGAAAAAGAACAAAACTAGGTTCGTGGTTATTCAAACGAAAAAGAGAAAAAAAATTGGCCGGACGAGCAGCCGGGGCTGCTCGCCGGAAAACGAAATTCACGGGATAATTTGTTTAGGATCGTAACAGCTCTGATACCACTGTTAGGGAATTATTGAGAGCAATTACCCAAGGCCCAAGCCTACTCCACCAGGCCCAAGTGTGGTTCCATCCCAAAACCAATTGGTAATGGGTGGAGTAGCCCACTTGGGTTATATGGTGGATTTATTTTCTTCCCACAACCGATGTGGGACTTGTTTGCCCCAACAATCTCTCCCTCAAACAAGGCTCACGAGGTAAATCACCACTCATCGAGATAATCCATCGTAGCCTGCACCCACTACGTTACCATGGATCCACCATCTCATGAGAATTTTCCACCACCTCGATTTATCTAGTCAGACAACCTGGGCTCTGATACCATGTCAAGAAATATAAATTGTATTATATTGTCTTGTTAATATTATAATGTAGAAGATCCTATTTATAGGGTTACAAATAACTGTAGAAGGAAATAAACATAAAAGGAAAGATTATATAATCAACTACTAAGGAAAGTAAACCTACACTAAAAGGAAAGTAAATATAATCGCAATTTTTGACGATCTCTATAATCTTATTCAATATCCTTGACAGGAGGAAAATAAACGTTTTTCCTATGGATGGCAGCATTGAGTTCACCAACCATGCTGTGACCATGGAGCTTTCAGATTGTCATTTTAGTAGATGAGCGGCATCAATTGGTTTCTTCACTTCTCCGGTTAGGTAGCCCAATTTTCTTTTGCCGTCGATTATAAATTTAATTGATTGAGCCCATTGTTTATAATTTCTTCCATTCAATTTCTCCACTGTGAGTTGAAAGGGAGAGCTCTCTACGCCAGTCGATCCCATTGTATGGGTGGTTTCAACCCCACTCTGCCAGAATTCAGACGTCGTAGAACTTTGACTATTGACGGGGACTTCCGTCATTGATTTGTTAGGCTTTAGAGAGCCGGTCTGATAACATGAAAGCAGAAATAAAATCTGTATTTCTGTGTATATCAAAGTAATATTACAACCCTCAATATATAATACAATAGAGAAAAAAAAGGGAAAAGAATATCCTAAATTAGGAGAAGAAAAATTAATCGTAAATTAACAATCCTAATTACAATAAGTCTAAATAAGGCAATATGGAAATATGGTAATTTCAATGATCATGCAATCTTCAAGATTTCTAACACCAAGGAATAGACTTTGCTTTATTGAATTAAAAAAAAATCAATATTTTCATAATTTTCCAATTTTTGAGCCATCAAATAAATCTTTTTTAAAGGATTACTTTTACTTTTTATTTAGTGTCTGTTTGACACCCATTAATTTATTTTATTATTTGCTAAATGATCATTTTCAACCATACATTCATACAATAAAATATTCTACACGTATACTAAAAGTTTTTTCCTACTTTTTAACTACACATTCTCCTAAAAATCACTATTCAAAACTCTTTTTTTCTACAATAATGGTTGTCAAAATGCTCTTAATTGGGAGTATAGAATTGATAAAATAATTGTATATTTTTGTATAAACTAAAATAAGACAGAATTCAAACTTTTTTCTACCACTAATTTGTACCCTTTTGCTGCTCTTTTGTGTGTGTGTGTTTAGTCTTTGATGTGGATTTGGATGTTGGGTGCAAGGGACTTTTGTTGGTGGATGAAAGGGAGATGATATTTGGAGTTAGGTAATGATTAAAAGGGATTTGATGGTGGTGGTTGTGTTAGACGGCTGCTGTGAATTATTCACGTGGTGAACCAAAATCAGGTCAAAGGAGAGTGCTAACTCTGATGCCAAATTGACGTAGGATGTAATGAGCAAAGAATAAAATTGAGAAAGAAAGAGGAAAAAAAGAGGAAAACGGAGAGAGAGAGTGGATGAGGGAGAGAATAGAGAGAATTTATTGGGAAATTATGAGGTTTATTTCACATTGAAGTTGTATGTATTCAATGCAGAAACCCTCTTTATATAAAATCTAAGATAATGTAATTTGAGAATGAAATAAAGTAAATAAACTCTAATTTAGTTAAACTGGAAAACTTATCAAGTCCCTATTTGGCCCCTATTCTTTAGAACTAATTTTTTTCCCAAATTCATTTTCAACCATACATTTTATGAGACCCACAACTTTTGTCCATTTTTCAACCTTACATTTCATAAATTTTTACTGAAGTTTCGAAAATATGATTGTTTGCAAAACCAAATAGGGGCCGAACAATATCTTAATTCGAGTCAAACTAAAAAACAATAATAAACTAGAATAGACTAAATTAATATTAATCTATTTTTATTCCCCATCAGTAATGCTATTAATAGAACTAGTGTTTAGCACCCACATAGAATAATGTTGCACCAGTAATGCTACATAACATTATTCTTGTGAAAATTATACTGATTGTCAAACTACTGCCATTATTCGGATGCAGCACTGCAGGACATGAGGCATCAGGAACTGGTAGTATGAAATTTTTGATGAATGGATGCTTACTCTTAGCCACTGCCGATGGATCAACTGTTGAAATAATTGAAGAAATAGGAGCAGATAACATGGTAATTGATATACCAGTTCTACATTCCTTTATCCATTCTACTTATTTATTTCCAAAAAATTAAAAAAAAAAATACCAATGTCTATACTAACCAATGCATGTGCTCCCAGCAATCCCTTATTGATATGTTTGGTAAGGTGGATTAAATGATACTTTATAGTTTAAATTAGAAAAATAAGTTAAAATAATGTCTATTTTATTGTCTAGTATGATCTAATACTGCATACCAAATATGCACGAGGTAATGTTAATTTATATATAAGTTTACATTGCTTTATCCAATCTGTATTATTTATTTCCAAAAAATCGTGTCTTCACTTACAAACCAACATGTGTGCTTTCCCCCTTGCATAATCCTCTCGAATTTTTTTCTCTTTTGGGTTATGATTTCTTACTGTACAATTGCCTGTTGATGACTTGAGCTAGAAAGATGAAGTCCATGTGAACTTTGTTGGTGGTGTACTTATTGCACCTTGTAGTCTTTTGTTCTTCATTTTGTATAGGTCTACATATTTTACTCCAGGTGTTTTTTGTCTTTTCATTGCTTCATGACAAATTTGGAGGGGGAAAAAAGTGGCTGAGGGGTATTTTACCCATCCACTCTACTTCTTGACCCCTTCTAACCTTTTACCTCATATTTTACCTCACATGTTTCACCCAAACAAGCATAGGCTTATTCTCGGAACAAAGAGATTTTATTCAGTGTAAATCACACGAAATTGTTATATTTTTCCGCCTTCTCTTTTCAGTTTTTTATGCATATTATTCTCCAAAAACTTGAGTCTAGAAAAACATGCCTATTGAACTTCACCTTTTCCACCTCATCAGTTTCTGTTTGGTGCAAAAGTAAATGAAGTTCCAGCATTAAGAGACCAAGGAGCTTCTGTTAGAGCACCCCTTCAATTTGTGCGAGTTGTAAGGTATGTAGATGACAGTGACTTGCACTCTATACTCGTTTATAATATGCTTAATTCAGAATTTTTTGTCCTTGGCAAGGGTATATATTATTTATCTTTTTTGTGGATATCTACTGTATATCTTACCCTTCCACTCCAATTGTCAGCAATTTGATCTCCCTAAAGCATTATGTGAAATTTATGTGTAGAATGGTCCAGGATGGTTATTTTGGTTTCAAGGAATACTTCGAGTCGTTATGCGACACTCTGGAGAATGGCAACGATTTCTATTTGTTGGGAGCTGATTTTGCTAGTTATCTTGAGGCTCAGGTAATTTTTCAGATTCACAAACTGTTCCTGCACTTGTAACAGTGTTAGAATTTGAACTGAGTGAATTCATATACAGGCTGCCGCTGATTTGGCATTTGTTAATCAAGAGAAGTGGATTCGCATGAGCATTCTTAGTACTTCTGGTTCTGGAAGGTTTAGCAGCGATAGAACAATTGAAGAATATGCAGAGCAAACATGGGGAATTGAACCGTGCAAATGTCCCTTTTAACAGTTGGTAAGACAACACACACTTGGTGGTGGATATTACAATACACAAAAAAATAGCTTCTTTTTATTTATTTATTTTACAGTACACGCTGCCAAACATGCCGCCAAGTTTTAACAAGCCATACACTACGTGCCCTTGTGTACAAGATCTCCTTTAAAACATTTCAGTTACATATGCAGCACTGTTGGTAGTGGCTTGAAATAGGGTTGATTTCATCATCATCAAGGAAACACCGTACTTTTGTTTACTCAGGTTGTAGCTGTATGGAAAAGGTATATATACCAACAGTGGTCATTGCTAGGAGTAGAAGAGAAGATGACCAGTTCCTACTTCTGAACAGCGTTTTCTTTATACTATCAATCGTAATATTGGCTTGTACAATAATATCATAAAGAATCACGTCGTCTTGCTTCTGTGTACGATGAGAATAATGACAAGATCTAGTACGATTGCTCATTGTATGTGAACCTTAATAGTTACATATCTGTACCATGTGAGAAATTCTACATGGACAAAGCTACTTTATTAGAAGGATTTGATAGAAAACTTGACATTATTGCATGCGGTAGTAGGTGATTGGAAGGAAAAGCTGACTGTGTTTTATACTGTCCAATAATAGAATGTGACATGATATTATGTCAAACCTTAATGTTCATGTAGCATGATTCATTTTACATTTGAGTGTGGTCAATTGTAATTACTCCACTGGAACTGGCATGCAAGAGATTTGGGTTTTATTTACCGGAATCTGATCAAAGAGAGGTCATATGTGCAAGTTATGTTGAATTTCTGCAGGCGTTCTTATTCTCTAACTTCATTTTACTTTTATTATCCTAAAGTAAACCTCCATTCATGGAATTATAAAATTTAGAACTTATAATAAACATTTAAAGCTGAAGCTACCGAACATGCACTGAAGAGTATGCTGTCCTTGGGGAAGGCCTCGAGTAGGAGTGGGCCAGAAATGTAATTCAGTGAGCTAAATACTGTTCTGAATGAATTTTCAATTATGTGAATCATTATTTTGTCGCTCATTCAATTTATTACTAGATTTATTGGAAGATTCTATGTGATGAAGATTTGTTTGGTTTTGTATGTTGACGTATCTAATAAACTTGTAGAATAAAAAACATCAGTCAAGATAACATAAAAGCAGAAAACAAGAGGCCAACGCCTCATTTTCTTCTTAGATCAATTATTTCCTTGCCACTTATTCAAGTATATGTCCCAGTTTATGTCTGAACGTACTTACTATAATGAAAAATTATTAAACGATACCTATTTATTAATTTGGCTGGTTTCTATTGTATACAGTAAGAATTATATGAATTAGACTGACAAGGTCGAGAAATGATACTATTACAAGAATACTATTCATAAATTAGTCTTGTCTAAAAAGAAATAAAAGTGAAGATCATATCCTTTTTTTTTTCTTTTCTTTCTTTCTTTTACTTTTTTCACTTTCACTTTTTACTTGGGCATTTTTACTCAGTCTCTACTCTAATTTATAATTTCGAATGTATTGATATTGCTAAAAGCTTTACAATATAACATCATATAAAGTACATATATTTTGGGGTCGAATCAAATCTCGTGAGATGCATTATCTTAGCCAATTTCAATACGGCCATAACATAAGCATGCGGGGTTATATTTCATTTCATATTTGCTTGATGATTTATATACTAATACGTGTTAGACTAAAAATCGATCCAAAACAATTATGTGCAAACAAATTTGGATTGAAAAATTGAAGACTCATGGATCAAGTTCATACCTCCGGCCATTGATGTTGTTCTAGAAGCTCTTGTTTTGTTCCATGTATTGGTACTTTTAAGTTTTCAACACTCTGAAATTGATGGTGTAAAATGTGTATTTTCGGCGATGGAGCTTAGGGATCAAACCCATCTATATATATATAGCAAAAACCCCTCATCAAGTTATGGCTTCAGTTATCAGTTTTGATTGTCCAATTAATGGGTAAGTTTTTGTAAAACTAAAGAAAGTTGGACCACATTGATAGAAAATGGATCGGTTGTATTCTTCCACTTTAGTCAAATGATCGGCGATCATCAATTAAGCGCTTACGTGCTCAATGATCACTTTTTTTTCTTTAATACGTTCCCTTATGGTTAAATACTTAATGTTAATATGTTTACTTCAACTACCATTTTTGTTATTTTTAGCCATAAAGATGGCAGTCGAATTGTTGTAGTAAATTCTCAATGGCCTAGAAATAGAATCCATAACTCTAAGCCCAAATATGAAACTTTTGATCCATATACCATACGAAGTAGCCTTAAATAGGAAACGAACTTGGCTTCCATAATAGAAGTAGTAGTCAAGGATTGCTTAGCACTTCTCCATGATACATGTCCACCAGCTATCATAAAAATATACCTTGATGTTGATTTGCATGAGTCGACACAACCAGCAAAGTCTGAATTTGAGTATGCAATCAACTTTCAAATTATCCGTCTGTTTGTACATAAACATGTAATTTTTGGTTCCTTGAATGCACCTCATTACTTTCTTTGCTGCTTTCCATTGATCCATACTTGGATTACTTTAATGTCGTCCTAACATTCCTATATCAAATGTAATGTCAAACATTGTGTAGACTTGAGCATACATCAGGCTTCCGACAGGGGAAGCATATTGAATGTTTTTCATTTGTTCCCTTTTTAGATCATTTTTCGGGTATTGGTTCAAATTGAACTTATCACCCTTCGCAATGGGAGCTACACTTGGCGAACAATCTTTCATCCGGAATCTCTCTAAAATCTTGTTGATATCGATTTCTTTAGACATACCCAAAATACCTCGTAATCTGTCTTTGAATTTTAATGCCAATGACATAAGATGCCTCACCCATATACTTCATATCGACATGTTTAGAGAGGAATTGTTTCACCTCATACAACAAATCATTATCATTGGTTGCAAATAAAATATCATCTACGTATAAAATAAGAAAACAAATCTTACTCCTACTAACATTCTGGTATATATATTGATCCATGAGATTCTCAACAAATCCAAAGGATGGAATTTAAAATACTGTTGATTGGACACTTGTTTTAGACTGTATATAGACTTCTTGAACTTACAAACCAAGTGCCCACTATCATTAGAGGGGAATCCTTTAGGTTTTTTCATATAAACCTCCCCCTCTGAATCTCAATTGAAAAATGTTTATTCTCACATCCATTTGTTGTAGCTTAAGGTCAAATTGGGCTATTAATGTCAAAATAATAAGTAGAGAATCTTTCTTCAATACCAGAAAGAAGGTCTCAATGTAATCGTTTCCCTCATTCTGAGTGAATCCCCATAACAAGTCTTGTATCTTTTAATATTGCCTATCGAGTCTTTTTTAGTCTTAATGACCCATTTACTGCCACTAGCTTTGGCACCATTAGGCAACTTGACAAGATCCCAGACACTATTACTCTTCATGGAATTCATCCCAGACTCCATTACTCTTCATAGAATTCATCAGGTGCTTCTAATTTTCAAATGGGACTGCAAGGGAAATATGCATTTAGAAAACAACCGACTCCTCCTTTTTAGAAAACAAGTCTTCTTTAACCTTTAGACGGGTGAATTTCAACCCGGTCAAAACTCGCCTCAAATTCACCTCCTCAACGTGAAATCTCAAGTATAAAATCATACAGAAGTTAGAAAAATGATTTTATGGAGAAACTTGAAATTTATTTTCAAAAAGAAAAATTGACCAGAGAAGAGAGTTTTTCAGATTGTTGCCAAGATACCAAGGCAGAGGTAATGGAGTGCTCTGATATAGAATGTTAGACTAAAAATCGATCTAAAACAATTATGAAGAAACAAATTTGGATCGAAAAGACTCATGATCGAGTTCATACCTCCGACCATTAATGTTGTTCTAGAAGCTCTTGTTTTGTTCCATGTACTAGTACTTCTAAGCTCTCAACACTCTGAAATTAATTATATAAAATGTGTATTTTCGATGGTGAGCTAAGGAACCAAACCCGTCGATATATGTAGCCAAACACCCATCAAGTTATGGCTTCAGTTACCAGTTTTGATTATCCAATTAGTGGGTGAGTGTTTGAAAAACTAAAGAACGTTGGACCACATTGATGGAAGAAATGGATCAGTTACAACACGTTCAAATATATTTTGGCTACTATTTAATTTGTGTCAAGCCATAAGGAAAAAATATCAATTTTTTCCTCACACACCAAATATATTCTGATATTAGACATCACTCTAGATTGAGCATGAAATTCGACTCTGAATCGAGCATCAGAGTCAGATTGGTTGACTCACTAATTTGGGACTAAGCATTAAACGAGTTCATTCACATAGAAAATATTGTATTGAAGTGCTCAAAAAATTAATCACTTTAAAAATATTAAATTTTTAAATTTCTGAAATGTGCCTTAGAACTTACTTTTTAAATTTGGACAAAAACAAACCAAAATTTACCTTGTAACATATAAAGATTGCATAGAAGAAATAAAGCATGAGAAAAGGAAAAATGCCCATTAAGCAACCAAACATCTACAGTATAGGACTTCAATGGCTCAAGACTTTCCTTTTTTTTTTTTTAATGGAGCCATGGAAATTATAACTAGGTATTGAATGAGAATTAAAAGATGGTGATGTATAAGAGCTTCTTAAGGGAATCTACCACCTCCTATTCCACCCCCAATTCCTCCACCAAATCCACCACCAGACCTTCCACCCAAATCCGCCTTCGTCACAGCCTTCGTCATCTTTACTATCACTGTCTTCACCACCAAAACCTCCTCCTCTAGCACCATGTCCAAACCTACCACCAAATCCTACTCCAAAACCAGAACCACCCCTAATCCTCCACCTTTACCTCTACCTCTACCTCCTCTTCCAAACCCTCCAACGTCACATCCACAAAGTCCACTTCCTGCCCTAACTCTTGGAGTATCAACTCACAAATAGAAAACATGGAGTTGAAGAGAATGGAAGAGAAAGTAAAGTCAGTTAGAAGTTAGTTAAAGTAAGTTGGAAGAGTTAGTTAATTTAGTTCAAGTTAGTTACAGAAGTTAGTTAATTTCTGTTATTTTTGTTATTCAATTAGTTGAGCTTCTTCTTCTTCATAAATAGAGCTCGAGCTCTTGTAGATTCAATCAATGATCTGAGTTAAATTCTACAGAATTAATTCTTCAACTCTTTCTCTCAGATTTTCCTTTTCCTTTGTTCTTCACATGGTATCAGAGCGACCAATACCATACTTGCTTCCACGCCCTTTCTTCTTTCTAAACTTAGATTCTGTTCTCCATTCTTCTTTCTGAACTCAAAATCGACATTGTAATCTGCTCTCTTTTTAAACTTCAAAAACGACTGTAATCTGCTCAGGAATTACAATCCGCTCAAGCTTATATCAATATCTCTCTTCTTCTTGATAAAATGACAAAAGTAAATCATCTAAATCCTTTATATGGTTCATCTAGCCTATATTATCTCCATCCTAGTGATAATTCGGGTTCTCTGCTGGTCTCAGAAGTATTTGTAGGAGACAATTACATTGCGTGGAGCCGCTCGATCACCATTCCACTAACTGTGAAAAATAAGGTGGCTTTCATTTATGGTTCAATCTTTCATCCTCCTGCTACTCAGAGCATCCTTCACACCGCTTGGGTTCGTACAAATAAGTTGGTACTCTCTTGGCTTATGAATTCTATTTCTAAGAACATTAGAAATAGTTTACTCGATGTTGCATCGGCTATGGATCTTTGGAGTGAGTTGAAAATAAGGTATTTGAGAAGTGATGGTCCAAGGGTATTTCATCTTGAAAAATCCCTAAGTTCTATTAATAAGGGTTCATCATCAATTATAGAATACTTCAGTGCTTTTAAAACTCTTTGGGATGAATATGTAAGCTATATGCATTTTCCAACTTGTACATGTAGCAAAATGGCTTTTTCCACATGTGATTTGTTCAACTTCCTACTACTTCGACAGCAATCAGATTATGTGTTGAAATTCCTTATAGGCCTTAACGATTCCTATGCATCTGTGAGGAGTCAGTTATTGCTTGTTGTGCCATTGCCTAGCATGGCTAAAGTTTTTTCGTTGTTGCTTCAAGAAGAGAGTCAGAGGCAATTAATGTAACGACCCGGGTCCCACTTAACGGGCTATCCTGGCCGTTAGATCGACAACGTACTGTCCTCACTGTACCAACATGGGTCTTTTCAGCATGCTTTGTCCTCACTCGCACGCTCCCCTAGAAAACTTCCCGGGGGGGTCACCCATCATGAATTGCTCCAAGCCAAGCACGCTTAACTGTGGAGTTTCCAACGATGGACTTCCGGAAAAGAAGGTGCACCTTGTCGGTATGAGTAGTACCTATCAAATCTCTTAAACTTTCTTAGTCTGGGGTATTAAAGAAATGTTATTCCTTTAGCATGATTATGAGTTTTCTTACTTTATGTTATGTACTATTACGAGTACATCAAAGTCGAGTATTTAGAACTTTTAAAGTAGTTGATGTAATTTCGAGGACGAAAGTTTTTAAAGTAGGGGAGATTGTAACACCCCGAAAATTTTAGAATAAAAATATTTGTTTTATAAATTTTATTTTATGATTTTTTTGAAAGTTGATGCAATAAAGTATCTTTTAAATTCTTATGTTTCAATGGGCCAAAATTTTAACTTTTTATAAAATGATCAAAAGTATATCAACATTGGGCTCATTTTGTAGCCCGCATTAAATAGTGTTTATTGGGCTCAAGAAAATGTAAGTTCTGATGAGTTAAGCCCAAGATATTTCAATTCGAAAAAGTATGATTTATATGTATTATTTTATTACTTAATAATGGTCCTTTTAGGATAATTAGCAATATATTATAATATTTAAGTAGATAATCACGAATTAACCATTCCTTGTTCTATTTCTATTTTCACGTGCACATATATTTTGGAAGATAGCATCATATTATATTAGCCATGTTTATCTTTAATATATTTTGATCTATCAAAATTCTAGTTCTAACCAACCATTATAACAAACTCTTATCTATTAGAATAAACATGATTTTTATTACAGTTATATTATGACTCAACTACTCTATTTTTTCCCTATAAATAGTGTGCCCATATTTCACAATTCACCACACAGAATTTTACACAACAGTTTTCATATAGAGAACAGTTGTAAATTCTAAGTATATTTTTATATCAATAGCTCTTTTCATCAATCGAGGTAAGATACTCTTGTGCAAGTTGTTTTGTTTCCTTATGTTTTTATATTCAGTAATTTATGCATGTATTGCCAATGGACCTTCGGGTCGACCTAACGAAATGAGAAATGTGAAGAGATGGGTATCTCGATTGGCCACCGATATACTCCATAAATGAGAAATGTGAAGAATGGTATGAATTGTCTATGTTATTGTTATGTAACTGCATATGGAAACTGCACGTATCTTACTGAGTGTTTTCAAAATACTCACTCTTACAATTTTTACAGGCTAGTTCGGGTCGATTGGATCTGTGGCGGGATGGTGCAGCGGACTGTCAATGGATTTCCACCTACGAGAATAATATTAAGTTTTGCTTCTTTCCTTTTAAAGTTCATTATTAGTTTGATTTGTCCAATAACATTATTTAGCAAATTTATTAATGTTTAAGTTGTTTTTCGTAGACACGATTTTATGATTCTTATTTAAAATTATAAATGTTTGGTTTATTAGAAAGAAATGAATTTTACAGTTCCGCTTTTAAATACATGAAAATTATTTTGGTAACACCTCAAGATGCTTGAAATTTTGGGGCGTTACAATTAACAAATTTCGAAAATAATGAACCTCATGCTTTGTTAGCAAAACAGCACACTCGGCCTAACCAATTTAATCGGTTTAGGTTCTCCAAAGATAAGTCAAATAGATCCTTGCTTCATCGCACTCATTGTGGTTACAATGGCCATAGAATTGATAAATGTTTTCAATTACATGGTTATCCCCCTGGATGGACTGGACCAAAGGGAAAAAGGCATCCTCCATCTGCATACTCAGCCATTTCAATTGAAGAGGTTTGCATTCAAGGTAGTAATGAGAATCAAAGGTTCAGTTTAACTGCTGAAGAACTTAATAAACTTATAGCAATTGCCAATTCAAGTTCCACCCCAAATACTGGTATACCTACAGTAGCAGCAAACGTAGCAACCACTTCTCATTTCTCTGGTAAACCTTTTAATCAATGTAATTCTGTCATTGCCAGGTTACATTCTGAATTTTCTTGGATATTAGATACTGGTGCAACAGATCATATGATATGTTCACCTCTGTTATACTCTTCTACCCCTAAACAAATATCAAACTTTATCAACCTTCCTAATGGATAAATCGTTCCAGCAATATATACTGGAGCTGTGAGTCTCTCCAGCACAATACACTTAAATAATATCCTATGTGTTCCTAGCTTTTCTTTCAACCTATTATCTATTTCAAAACTAACCAAAGAATCTAATCTTTGTCTATCTTTCTTTGGATCTTGTTGCCTTTTACATGACCAATCGATGAAGAGGATGATTGGGATTGCATTTGAGAAACAAGGACTTTATCACTTCTCTCAAGCTCCTTCCAAAGTTTCTTCCTATCAGGAACATCAACCTACTTATTCCTTTGCACCAGTTCTTGCTTCAGCCACTTCCCAAAACCTTTGGCACTATAGATTAGGCCATGTTTCAAATTCTAGAATGTCTTTCCTTAAGAAAATAGACAATTCGGTAACATTTGATTGTACAAATATCTGTGAAATCTGCCCTCTAGCAAAGCAAAATAGGCTATCTTTTCCTGTATCACAAAGTTTTTCTAATAAAGAGTTTGATTTGATTCATTGTGACATATGGGGTCCCTTTTCCTCAATATCATATTCTGGTTTCAAGTTCTTCCTTACCATCGTAGATGATTTTACAAAATTCACTTGGGTATATATGCTCAAAAATAAATCCGAAGCGTCTTTATTGCTGCAAAATGGTTACCACTCAGTTTAGCACACATGTTAAAACCATAAGAACAGATAATGGTTCATAATTTGCTCTTGTAAGGTTTTACGCTGAAAATGGAATTGTACATCGAAGGAGTTGTGTTGAAACCCCACAACAAAATGGGGTTGTTGAAAGGAAACCCCAACATCTATTAAACATAGCCAGAAGTCTGATGTTCTAAGCTAACTTATCCCTAATTTTTTTGGAGTGATTGTGTGCTAACAGCAGCACGTATCATAAATCGAATTCCAACCCCTCTTCTCCAAAACAAAACACCTTTTGAGATGTTGTTTTACAAACCACCTAATCTTTCTCATTTAAAAGTCTTTGGATGCTTATGTTTTGCATCTACAATCACTAGTCACAGACAAAAATTTGATCCAAAAGCCACTAAGTGTCTATTTCTAGGATATCCCTCTGATGTCAAAGGTTACAAACTCATGGAGCCTATATCTCCCTCTAATCATAACACCTTTTTTACAGGAAGCCTATCACCATCATGCTCATACACCATCTGATAACAATGCTACTTCACAAGAGCCCTCAGATAACTCACAAATAGACAGCCACCATCATATTGATACTGCAAATTCCATTCCTATTGATCAGCAGATCCCGTCACCACTGATTCTCACATCAGAAAATCTACAAGACCTAAACAACAACCACTAAAATTTCTGCAAAATTACTATTGTGGTAATGTCTCCTTGTTTCCTTATGCAAACAACTCATCTGCTTCCATTGATTGGTCTCCTAACACAGGTAATCTCTATCCTATATCAGATTTTCTCTCTGCCAATAGACTTTCAACACCTCACAAGGCCTTGTTAGCTTTCATTTCTCTTACAAAAGAACCCAAAACATATAAACAAGCTGCAAAAATACATGAATGGCAAGTTGCTATGAGGAATGAAATAAGTACTTTAGAGTTAAACAAAACCTGGGATCTTGTTACTCTTCCTAAAGATAAGCAGCATATAGGTTGCAAATGGGTCTTTCGAGTAAAATACAAGGCTGATGGAACTATAGAAAGACACAAAGAAAGGTTGGTGGCTAAAGGTTACACCCAACAAGAAGGATTGGACTTCTTTGACACTTTCTCTCCAGTGGCAAAAATCACTTCCATTCGGTTATTGCTGGCTATGGCTGTTATCAGGGGCTGGCATCCACCAATTAGATGTAAATAATGCATTTTTACATGGTGATTTGCATGAAGAAGTTTATATGGACGTGCCTCCTGGTTTGGAAGTCAAACAACCCAATATAGTTTGCAAACTACTAAAAAGTCTATGGTTTGAAGCAGGCCTCTCGACAATGGTTTGTAAAACTTTCCCAAGCTCTTCTTGATTATGGATTCACTCAGGGCAATTCTAATTGCTTACTTTTCATTAAGAAAACTCACACCTCTTTCATTGCACTACTATATGACGATGCCTCAGGTTACAGAAGATTGATTGACAGATTATTGTATTTGACAATTACAAGACTTGGCTTATTCTGTTCAGGTTCTTAGCCAGTTTCTTACTAAACCTGCAGTAGCTTATTATCAAGTTGCAATACACGTGCTTAAATACTTAAAGGCAACACCAGGTTAGGGGCTATTTTTCTCCTCCTCCTCAGACTTAAAATTGAAGGCCTTTTCTGATAGTGATTGGGCAGGATGCTTAGATACCAAGAGGAGTATTACAGGTTATGTAATCTTTCTAGGAGACTCCTTAATCTCATGAAAATCAAAGAAACAAGCTACAGTCAACCACTCATCTGCAGAGGCAGAACATAGAGCTCTTGCAGCCAACACATGTGAAGTCCAATGGTTACTCTATACTCTTCAAGATCTTAATGTTGATCATTCTCAACCCACTATGATCTATAATAATAGCAAATCCGCTTTATCCATTGCCACCAATCCCGTATAGCATGAAATGACTAAACATATTCAATAGATTGCCATCTTGTTAGAGATAAACTGCAGCAAAGTATAATCAAGCTCTTTTACATTCCCTCAAAATTACAACTAGCCGACATATTCACAAAACCTCTCGGATCACTGCCTTTCCATCACAATTTACGCAAGATGAGCCTCATCAATATACATGCTCCTCTTGAGGGGAGGGGGGGAGGGGGGGTTTTGAAGTATCAACTCACAAATAGACAACATGGAGTTGAAGAGAAAGGAAGAGAAAGTAAAGTCCGTTAGAATTTAGTTAAAGTTAGTTGGAAGAGTTAGTTAATTTAGTTCAAGTTAGTTAGAGAAGTTAGTTAATTTATGTTATTTTTGTTATTCAATTAGTTGAGCTTCTTCTTCATAAATAGAGCTCGAGCTCTTGTAGATTCAATCAATAATCCGAGTTAAATTCAACAGAATTAATTCTTCAACTCTTTCTCTCAGATTTTCCTTTTCCTTTGTTCTTCACCCTAACACCCTCACCAAAACTAGCTCCACCACCATAACCTGAATCTCCACCTTACCCTCCACCACTACCACCCCCTGAAACCACCTCCACTACTTAGCTCTCCGCCTCCTAAACTCCAATAGTGATAGAAGAATTGCTGATCATTGTACGGACCCTCTAAGACAACAAGCTTTCTTGAAGTGATCGTGCAAATAAGAACACCAAGAATAAATAAGAGAACAAATTTGGAAGTCATCTCAACTTGCAAATAAAAGATGGGTCTTGATTGATGAGAATTTGGCATTTGAAAAAGGGATTCATATAAGGACCATGCTACATGTACATAAAGATTGATACAATAATTTACACTCACTTGAGTTGACAGATTTTAGCACATTGATCTTGAAAACATATTTTCCAATTAACTATTAAATTTTTGACATATGGGAAGCGTCAATCAATGTGTAAATTTTGTGTGTACTAAGTAGTTTAATCCTTTATATAAATATTGAAGTGGACTGCTAGTAGGATAGTCATTGTTCCATAAACCACATTTTAATTGTTAATACAGCTAACGATTCCTTTGCTTTACCATACCTCGAGTATCATCTATTTGCATTTAAGTTTAATGCTTGAAAATGTGTGAGTTAGAGGGTATCTCATTTTCTTAATGTTATTCCATTAGTGACTAGTTTAATTTATGCTTTTAGTTATTAAGTGTATTAGTAGATTAATTAGGCATCAGTGAATGTTTATTTATGTTAATGGGTCATGCACATGTTCTCATATCTCTCCAGCCATTTGGCTGGGCTCATTGTAATTCATTTTGTTAACCTTAAAATCTGACCATGTTGTCAATAGATACCAGCTCTTCTTCCTTCCACGTGTATGTGGTTTACACATTTGGAAACTAAGCTAGACTGCACGAGACTGTAGCCCATTCAAAGGATCATACGGTGCGACGGTCACGTTACTCCGATGTTTAAGTCAGATGAAGGAAAGTGAGAGACACAATGGACGAAAATACGGGCGCTAGGATGAAGAGAAATTACCAAGTTTGAGAGTGTAAACTTTTATTCAAATTCACATTCCAACTTTTATTACTTTTGGATGTCACTATATGTAAGTATTTATAACCAAGAGAGAGAAGCTAAGGTCCATCAGATATTTGATAGGTGACCATCCCAATGAATTACTGGTCAAGCTTCATTGCGTCAATACCTACATAAACTCGTGGCCATCATAGGCTTAACCATAGGATGAAAACCAGCCACCCTAGGCATGTGGTCGTGATATGCCTATATAGTCTGAAGTTGTTTGACTAGCGGTGCTACTGCGAACTATCAGATCAAATTCGTTAGATGTAAGGTATATCTTAGCTGACTAGAGGTCTATGAAAAGGCCCAACACAGAAGATGCCACTCACCTTGGAATCATGTTGTAGCAAAAAAATGATGCATCACCTCGGACATCGCTACGGGTGAGGCGTTGACCTCATCGCCTAGAAAGGCACGTATGGGAAATGTGATATAAAGTGGAGTACTTACTGTTGGAAAAAAATTGAGTTGGTAGGCTGGTTTTGGCACTAATTTTGAGCGGGACCCGGTTCACTATTTTGAAAGATGGAAGTTGATTTGTGTTCTCCTCCGTGATTACATCGAAATCATATATTTACTTGTAAAAAATGATGCTCGGGTGAATGAGAAATTGAAGTTCAAAGTATGCCATGTGAAAGGAGTTTATTGGTGGGAAAACTAAAAAAGTTAAGGTTTGTCCCACATAGGAAGTTGATGAAACTAAAACCACTTTATAAAGGATTACACTTTAGAGTGGTGTAATCATGTGTAGCATAGAGGCTTTCTCTACGTACGCGCGCAGGGGGGTGCAAATCATGGACCGAAATAGGCTTCGAAGGAGCAAAATTGGCCCCTTAGGAGTGTCCACGTTTTGCTACATTTTTGTTAATTTTCAACAAACTTTTGGTTTTCCAAAACTATTGAAACTCCTGTGTTAATTGCCATTTGTTAATGGGTAGGTTACAAGAGCCAGCCTTTATATATGTCTCGTTTTTCCACTGTCCAATACACAAAAAATTAATCTGCACACAGTTCCTGTTTCTCTACATTTTTCGTTCCTGTTCGAGTCTGGTGGTGATATATTTTAGACACAAAGTCAGTTCGCCGGAGTAGAGTCTATTGTGCTTGAATTTTACTGGTTCCTCCGTTGTATCCTGGAAAGCTGACGCTTGTACTATCTTCAAGCACGTACGGTGAGGGGACGAATCTGTTTTAAGGAAACTGTGTTCGACACAGGCCTCGGGTTAAAAGTGTTATACTGTTTTAATTGTTCTTACTCGATTTGCATATTGATTTTTTGTAATTATTTAAATTACTTGTTATTTTTGCTACAATCAACAAATCGTTGGATTTGTTATATGTACAGTTTATTATACGGTATTCAGTCTGTAAATCTGGTATTCGATATTGAAACAATTATCCTACAAACTTAAAACAGATTCTTTGGATAAGTTTTTTTTTTTTAATTAATATTATTTTATTGGAAACTAATATTTTTGTTTCATTTTCAGAAATGGTAACCGAACAAACTAACATGGATGTAACCCAAGCTGTGGCTACTGGAAATCAGGCTGTGGGCTCTAGTTCTATTGGGGCTCAAACTGTGGCTAGATTGTCAAGTCATGTTGTGAGCCAACCTGTGGCTACTGTTCTGATTAATTATAATGAAAAATCGGCTTGAATTTCAAGAGAGCAGTAGAAAATGCTATTTTATCTGGCCACCTTGAATCTTGCGAAGTTCTTGACTGAAACTGCTCCATAACTCAATGAGGGTGAGGGAGATATTCAAGCGATCAGTGCACTTGATGCTTGGAACCATTTGGATTTTCTGTGCCGAAATTACATTATGAATAGCTTAGCAGATTCACTATACAACGTGTATAGCACTATAAAAATTGCGAACGAGTTATGGGAGTCTTTGGACCGAAAATATAAGTTGAAGATGCCGGGACTAAAAATTTCATTGTCGGCAAATTCTTAGATTATAGAATGGTGGACTCCAAAACTATTATCAGTAAAGTGCAAGAACTTCAAGTAATTCTTCACGAAATTCATGCCGAAGGGATGGTGTTGAGTGAAACTTTCCAAGTGGCTGCAATTATTGAAAAATTGCCCCCCGCATGGAAAGATTTCAAGAATTACTTAAAGTACAAAAGAAAGGAAATGAATGTCGAAAAACTAATTGTTAGACTTCGAATTGAAGAAGACAACAAGAGTTTCGAGAAGAAGTTGTTCAATCCTAGTGTTGCTAAAGCCAACGTTTTGGAGCATGGTCAAACCAGTAAGGCCAACAAAAATAAGGCTGGGTCATCTGGTGGTAAAGGGACCAAACTAGGACCTAAAGGTAGAATTTCTAAAAGGAAGTTTTAAGAAAAATGCTTCAATTGTGACAAAGTGGGTCACAAGTCTTCGGAGTGTAGATTGCCAAAGAAGAAGAAAGAAGAAAATGTGGTTGACTACATGGCACATGATGTGGCGGAGATGAAGTGAACATGGTGGGCTCTAACCCAAAAGAATGGTGGATTGACACCAGAGCTACGATGCATGTGTATTCTGATAAAGAACTTTTCACTGCTTTCGAAGCAATTGAAAATGGAGAGAAGTTGTTCATGAGAAATTCAGCAACTTCTGAAATCAAGGGACATGGCAATGTGGTTTTGAAGATGACTTCGGGGAAAGAGCTGACTCTTAACAATGTGTTGTATGTACCGGAAATTTGCAAGAACCTTGTGTCTGGGTCGCTTTTGAATAAGCATGGTTTTCGTATTGTATTTGAGTCGGACAAAGTCGTTTTGTCAAAAAGTGGAATGTTTGTCGGAAAAGGCTATGTTTCCGATGGTATGTTTAAACTCAATGTAATGGTTGTTAAACCAAAAATGAATAAAGTCAATTCTTCCACTTACTTACTTGAGTCTTCCAATATGTGGCATGGTAGACTAGGACATTTTAACTATGATTCTTTATGTAGACTAGTTAACTTGAATTGCATACCCGCGTTCCATATTGATTCAAAACATAAGTGTGAAACTTGTGTTGAGGCAAAGTTGACATGATCATCATTTAAATCAATTGAACGGAATACAGAACCACTTGATTTAAAATCTGTACAAACAAGAGGTGGCAACAAGTATTTTATTACTTTTGTCGACGATAGCACAAAATATTGCTATGTGTACTTACTAAAAAGCAAGGATGAAGCAATAGAGAAATTTATTCTCTACAAGAATGAAGTTGAGAACCAACTTAATAAGAAAGTTAAGGTGATAAGAAGCGATTGAGGGGGGTGAGTATGAAGCACCTTTTGCAAAATTTTGTGCACAACACGGAATCATACATGAAACCACAGCACCTTATTCATCGCAACAAAATGGTGTTGTTGAAAGGAAAAATCGCACCTTAAAAGAAATGATGAATGCCATGTTGGTAAGTTCTGGGTTACTCCAAAACATGTGGGGAGAGGCTATGTTATCAGCATATTACCTTTTAAATAAGGTACCCGAAAGAAAATGGAAAAGACCCCTTATAAGTTATGAAAAGGAAGAAAGTCTTCCTATAAATACTTACGAGTGTGGGGGTGTCTTGCTAAAGTGGCTGTCCCAACACCAAAGAAGGTGAAGATAAGCCTGAAAACTGTAGATTGTATCTTCATTGGATATGCTCAAAACAGTAGTGCTTATCGGTTCTTGTATATGAATCTAAAATTTCAGATATATATATAAAAATACGATAATGGAATCGAGAAATGTTTCGTTCTTTGAACATGTATTTCCATACAGGTCCAAAAACGAAGCAAGCTCTTCTAAACGGACATATGAGACTATGACTGAAAATAGTCAGAACCAAGAACTAGAAGAGGAGGTTGAGGTTGAGGTTGAACCAAGACGTAGCAAGAAGGAAATGATAGAAAAATCTTATGGTCCAGATTTTTTGACTTATATGCTAGAAAGTGAACATCAAAACTATCAAGAAGCTGTGAACTTCTCAGAAGGACCTCAATGGAAAGAGGCATTAAAAGTCAAATAGATTCCATTTTGCAAAATCATACATGGAAGCTGGTGGATCTTCCTCCAGGAAGTAAACCACTAGGCTAAAATGGATTTTCAAACGAAAAATGAAAGCAGATGGATCTATTGAAAAGTATAAGGCCAGATTAGTAATAAAATGTTATAGACAACGAGAATGCCTTGATTACTTTGATACATATTCTCCAGTAACGAGAATAATATCTATTAGGATGATACTTGCGATTGCTGCTCTACGAAATCTTGAAGTACATCAAATGGATGTTAAGACCGCCTTCTTGAATGGAGATTTAGATGAAGAAATCTATATGGAACAACCCGAGAGGTTTTCATCTTCAGGGCAAGAAAATAAGGTTTGTAAATTGGCGAAGTCATTATATGGCCTAAAACAAGCACCGAAACAATGGCACGAAAAATTTGACAGTGTCATGATAGAGAGTGGATTTAAAATCAACTAGTGTGATAAATGTGTTTACGTTAAAAATACTGAAAATGGTTATGTCATTTTTTGTCTTTACGTTGACGACATGCTTATTGTTGGCAGTGACAATAAGATGATTAAATCCACTAAAGATATGTTAAATTCGAGATTTGACATGAAGGATATGGGTTTAGCTGATGTTATACTTGGAATCAAAATTTCAAGAATATCAGATAAGCTTGCTCTAAGTCAGTCACATTATGTGGATAAAATTCTAGAGAAGTTCAGTAAGGATGATACTAAAATAGTTAGAACACCGATAGATACAAGTCAACATATATCGAAAAACAAAGGTGAAAGTGTATCTCAAGTAGAATACTCGAGAGTTATTGGGAGTCTGATGTACTTGATGAGCTGTATAAGACCAGACATAGCCTACACAGTGAGTAAACTGAGTAGATATACGAGTAATCCAGGAGCTGATCACTGGAAAGGAATAGTAAGAGTACTATGGTACTTGAGATATACTCTTAATTTTGGATTGCACCATACAAGATATCCAGTGGGCATTGAAGGATATACTGATGCTAATTGGATATCTGATATAAAAGACTCAAAGTCCACGAGTGGATTTGTGTTCACATTGGCAGGTGCAGTTATATCCTGGAAATCCTCTAAACAAACAGTGATAGCCAAATCCACTATGGAATCTGAGTTTATAGCTCTAGATAAAAGTGGTGAAGAGGTTGAGTGGTTGCACAACTTCTTAGAGGATATTCTAAGATGCTCAAAACCTGTGCCAGCAATTTGCATATATTATGATAGTCAATCGGCAATTAGGAGGGCACAGAGTAACATGTATAATGGTATGGTAAGTCTAGACATATACGACGTAGACACAATACCATATGGCAACTACTCTCAACTGGAGTTATCAGTGTTGATTATGTAAAATCAAAGGATAACATTGCGGATCCACTAACCAAAGGGTTAAATAGAGAGTTAATTGAAAAATCATCGAGGGGAATGGGACTTAAGCCCTTGAATGGATAAGTTAATGCAAAGGAAAACCCAACGTAATTGAGTGGAGATCCCAAGATCTAGGTTCAAAGGGACAACCTATTTGTAAAAACTTGATAGAACCACTGTGGGGGATATTACCTCCTGTCCATTCCTGTGATATAACAGTGATGTCCGTAAAGATGAATGATAAGCAATAGGCTTTTAATGATTCTTATGCGTCGGAAATCTAGCCAAGTGATGCAGGTTACTTGTAGTAAGAAATCACCTATGTGAGAGAGAAGTGAGGCTATTTCTAAGGGAATTGTGTTGGGCAAAATTCTTATAAACTCTCACAGAACTAGGCGTATGTTCATGGCCAAAACGAACATAATAATGAGAACTGAAATGTGTTAGGAAGAATCTTGTATGGAGTATATCATCTGACCAGTAAAGTAAATATGCTTTCATAAGGGAAGGTTCAAAGGGTAACACCTACCTATCCTATGCAGATTTCAACTGTTAAACTATATCACCAAGTTGTCATGTGTCACATTCATGTGTCGTTCCCAATTTTCATTCATGTGGGGATTGTTGGAAAAAAACTGAGTGGTAGGCTGGTTTTGACACTAATTTTGAGCGGGACCCGGTTGACTATTTTGAAAGATGGAAGTTGATTTATATTCTCTTCCGTGAGTACATCGAAATCATATGTTTACTTGTCAAAAATGATGCTCGGGTGAATGAGAAATTGAAACTCAAAGTATGCCATGTGAAAGGAGTTTGTTGGTAGGAAAACTAAAAAAGTTAAGGTTTGTCCCACATAGGAAGTGGATGAAAACTAAAACCACTTTATAAAAGATTACACTTTAGAGTGATGTAATCATGTGTAGCATAGAAGCTCTCTCCACGTGCGCGCAGGGAGATGATCTTGGACAGAAATAGACTTCGGACCTTGAACTTGTGTGCGGGCACGACCTGTGTACACGAATGTCGGACCGAAAGGAGCAAAATTGGCCCTTTAGGAGTGTCCACATTTTGCTACATTTTTGTTAATTTTCAACAAACTTTTGATTTTCCAAAACTCCTGAAACTCCTGTGTTAATTGCCATTTGTTAATGGGCAGGTTACAAGAGTTAGCCTTTATATATGTCTCATTTTTCCACTATCCAATACACGAAAATTTCATCTGCATATTCATCTGCACACAGTTCTCGTTTCTCTGCATTTTTCGTTTCTATTTGAGTCTGGTGGTGATATATTTCAGACAGTTCACCGGAGTAGAGTCTGTTGTGCTCAGATTTTACTGGTTCCTCCGTTGTAACTCGGGAAGCAGACGCTCGTACTATCCTCAAGCACTTACGGTGAGGGGGCGAATCTGTTTTAAGGAAATTTGACCAATTGATGAGGCTAGGTCATTGAGGTGATAAATCTGAACTCTCACTTTTTAGGGATAAGGCTCTTCTATGGGGAGAAGTCTCATTTCAGGGATGAAGCACTTCTGCGAACAAAATCCCATTTTAGAGGTGAGGTTCTTCTACATAGGTAAAAAAATTGAAATGATTTTCGAAATGATGGCACTTTGCACGCTTTTCGAAATAATATAATATGATGAGTTGAGTGCCATTTACTAAAAGGTTGTGTGTTTAAAAATGCACATGGAAGCTTTGAGGTCGCATATTTCCAACGCGTACGACGATTGTAAGGGAATAATAACAATGATGGCATAGGGCGCTTGCTAGTTTGAGGTGATGCACCCCACACACGCATGAATGATATGACTACATCTCAGTCTTTCATTTAATTTTGAATAGGCGCTATTCTACTCCACAACCCACATTTAAAGATGGATAGAGGGTCTGCATTGATTGATCTTTTCATCTAGTGGATGTGATCGAGGTACCTCTGCTTATAAATGGGTTAAGCCTCACTTATCAAATTTTACTTTTGCGTTCCAAACATTTGAAATTTTGTGAGAATTTTTGCGAAAAACTATAACTCCAATGAAGCTTTATTCAATTCCAACGAAACACACTAGCAACCAATTTTCATTTAGGCACTACTTTTGAACCCTTTCTCTCATTCTTCTTCATCTTTTTCGTTTCATTTCTTTAGATACACATACCTCCACTAAAAAAATAGTAACAACTCCAACAAATATTCTAGTCAAAGGATAAATGAACCCATTTCCAACCTTGAGCTGGTTAATTAGATTTAGAGGCTAGATGTACCAAATCTGATTTCTAGGGTAGAAATGTTAAAGCCTGTGAGGTTAGGAGAGCCATTTTGTCAAGATCATCCACTTCAAAACAACAAACAAAAATCTACTCCAAAGCTCAAGATCAACTCGCAAAGGCGAAAAATGATAAACTATTAAATACAACATAAACGATAAAATCTTGATCGAAAATTAGTTCTTAAGAAAGTCCATATGATAATAATCTATTTATCTTTTGTAATCCTCAATGATCTTGATTATTGATGGTCGGTCACTTTTGAAACAACGATAAATTTGAATTTTTATGAAATAATAAACAAAAAATATTTTTTTCCTATTGGATTGCATTGAATCTATGAATTTGTAAGTATTTATAAAATTATATCCAGTAAAGGAAGAAAGAAAAAAGGTACCTGAGATAATTTTGAGGTTTAGTGTTTAAAGATCTAGTGTATCTTGGTGTAAGAAAAAAGAGAAATTCAAAATAAAGGAATTCACTACTGGTTCTCAAGGTAGTATCCAGTCAAACCGAAATCGATCGATTCTATTCGATTCCATTGGTTTCGAGAAAAATGCCCACCCCTAGGCAAACTACTGCGTGAGGAACAGCCAAACAGGAGAGGGCTTGTTATTCGAGGCCAAGTTGCGTGACTTTGAGCGACACTATTCTCCGAGCGGGATGCATCTACTTTTGCATCCGTTCTTTTGCTTCGTCTTAAGGTCATATGGAGTGGCTCTAACTCAACTAGCCCGAACGTGTTGAGTTAGATGGTTAGATCTTGCCTTGTATGGCTTGAGGTCAGTCTAGGCTTTGAGATGCCATTTCATGTCTTCGAGACAATGTACTAGCCTCAAATAATCGTGTCGATAGATAAGGAAGTGATGCAGGTGTGGTATAACAACACCCCTTGAGGCACCACAACCCTCTCATCTATGACAATCATGTGTATGTCTAGAATTTTAAAATAAAAGAGATTCGTATCATTAGCAAGATTTTAGTAATAGATAAGTTGAGTTCTACCTATGACCTATGTGAGGGACACATTTTCTTGCTTGTTAATCACCTTATTTTTGTAAATCACGTATTAGCAATTTTTTTAGTGAAATAATTAATGCAATCAGGATGAAGAGTGTTTTTACTTACTGCAACATACCATGATTGACGATATTCTCTTACGATTTTACGAATTTGGCAAAATGTTTGTTGTCCAATATGCTAAGCAACAATTTAGCACAAGCTCCGAACTTGACAATTCCCTCGTGGCATCTTTCTCCTGAATAAATCCATGTGCTTATTGTACTAGAACTAGTACCAAGAGAAAGAGAAGCAAAATGGAGTTGAGTTTGTGTTTGACCCATAACTCCATTTTTTTGTCTGAACCTTTCTTGTAATGTCGGTTTAGGTGGGTAGTTTTTATATCCTTTTGCCATGTCAATTTCGATTGGTAGTACTTACATATTACTTTGGATTCTTACTTTTCATCCACTGGACAATTCGTGAATGCCAATTTGAAGTGTTCCCAACATTTGACTATTTGTTTTATTTTTTGCTTACAAGTACCAATTGCACTTACTACTTTGAGTTCTTCTTCATTAATGTCATACAAATAAATTGAATTTATGCTCCTATGCAAATCTTCAACCCCTAAATTATCAGGAATTGGGATGTTATTAAGATCACTAAGATCATTATGGAATATAGGTGATGCACTTTGCGGTATTAATGGTGTAATGTACTTGACACCACTAGCAAAAATAGCCTCACACTACAACAAAATGTACTTTTTACGGCATGCCGTAAAAACCTCTCTACGGCATGCCCCCGCACGTCATATAAAGTCATGTCGTAAAAAGTGGTGTACCTTTTACAGCATGCAAAGTACGTCGTCTATAGAACGCCGTAAATGAGTTTTACGGCGATCAGCTGCACGCCGTAAAAGGTAGACCACTTTTTACGGTATGTTACAATGCATGCTGTGAATCTGATTTACGGTGTGCAGCTAGCTGCATGTCGTAAATACGGTTCAATACAGTACATCAATCTAAAGTTCACTGTTCATCTCAACAATTTTCAAAAACACTAATACTAAAAAAAAATATGATTGGACAATATCAAAGTTAACTTCTTCGACCGACAATTTAGCTATCCCACAAAATAGTAACTTTCTGCACACCATAGAAACAATAAGGATATGGTTAATAAATTTAGAGTGAGCATGTAAATCAAAAGTATATCAAGAAACATATTAACTTTTATTTAATCAACGTAGTACATGTGACAAATAATTACTTGAGTATATTGTTAGTAAAACTTTGAAAAAGAAGATAGAACTACAAAGATAAACATCAATAACTAAGGTAATTTCCTCCAAAAAAATCACTCAAGATTTCCTCAAAGTAAAGAATCCCTCACAAAATGACACTGAATCCACACAAGGATACAAATCAGCCTTGCTACAAGTCACTCAAGAGATGTATACAAGCTAAACCACAATCGATTTACAGGAGAATCAGTTTTAGAGTGCAAAGGAAGAACGACGTGAATAGAGAGCAGAGAGAGACCAAGAGACTGAATCGAATGAGAGAGTGAATCGTCCAAAAGATCTCAAACCCTAGTCATAGAGAAGTCTCCAGAAGCGTCACCATCCAATAGCAGCTGGGGCGACACTTGGTAACATCTCAACCGTCCAATGTTTTAACCAAAACACGCTTCAGTTAAAAGGTGTAGGAGCAAACACGTTTTTACCAAAACAGAACAGGGCCAGCAAGTTATCCAAAAAAAAAAAAACAATCCAGCCCAACAGCATTACTCCAGCCCATTTAATCAGGATCAAGCCCCAATCATCATTGTGCCATTTCCCCACAATCTCCACCTTGGTACAATGATCCAGGTTCTCCATAGTGATTTCTCTCTTACGACATCAGTTGCTCTTATTACCAGATACACAAATCACCAAGTATCAATGTTCAGAAGCTTTAAACAGTCCAAAAACTTGTTTAAAGGCAGCACTTTAGTTCCAACATCGGCAGGATTAAAATGAGTAGAGATTTTCTCAAGTTTTACAATACCTTGTGAGATAACATCTCTAATGAAATGAAATTTCACATCAACATGTTTTGATCTATTATGCAAAACAGGATTTCTACTCAAATATATGGCAGATTGACTATCAGAAAATAAAACAACATCTTTCACAAAGCCAAATTCATTTAAAAGACCCTTCAGCCAAATACCCTCTTTTATAGCATCAGTTGCAGCAATATATTCAGCCTCAGTTGAAGATAATGCAACAATTTTCTGTAATTGAGATTTCCAACTAATGCATGAATTACATAAAGTATACACATAAGCAGAAGTAGACTTTCTATGATCTTTGTCACCTGCATAGTCAGAATCAGTGTAACCCCTCAAGATAACACCATCATAATGTTTACTGTAATGAATCCCCAAGTCACAAGTTCCCTTAATGTATCTAAGAAGCCATTTCATAGCTTCCCAATGAGTTTCACCAGGATTTGACATGAATCTACTCAATACACTTATAGAAAAGGCCAAATCAGGTCTGGAACAGACCATTAGATACATAACTAACCCAACAGCATTAGAATAAGGCACTCCTGCCATTCTTCTGAACTCAATTTCAGATTTGGGAGATTGATCACTTGAAAGTTTAAAGTGATTAGCTAAAGGTACACTTACACTTTTAGCATCATTCATAGAAAATTTTTCTAACAATTTTAAAACATAGGATTTTTGACTTAGGCTAAGTATGCCTTCTTTTCTATTCTACTTAATTTCGATACCTAAAATTTTCCGAACAGGACCCAAGTCCTTCATTTCAAATTCAGATTTCAATTTGTTTTTAATGAACTCTATTTCCTTTATGTCATTACTAGCTAGGATCATGTCATCAACATAAAGAAGAAGATAGAGTGAATTTTCACCACCATTACCTTTACAATAGAGACAAGTATCAAAATTACTTCTTTTAAAACCAAGTCCAAGTACAAAGGTATCAAATCTCTTGTACCATTGTCTTGGAACTTGTTTTAAACCATATAAGGATTTTTTAAGAAGGCATACTTGGTCAGAATTTTTATTTATTTCAAAGCCTTTAGGTTGTTCCATAAAAATAGTTTCTTCAAGATCCCCATTTAGAAAGGCAGTTTTGACATCCAATTGATCCAATTCCCAATCAAACTGAGCTGCTAAGGCCAATATTACTCTAATAGTTGTAAATTTTACAACTGGAGAAAAGATTTCATTGAAATCTATTCCCTCTTTTTGAGTAAAGCCCTTAGCCACTAGTCTAGCTTTGTATCTAATGTCATTCTCACTTTGTTCCCCTCTTTTTATCTTAAAGATCCACTTACAATCTACAACATTTTTCTCTTTAGGTCTACTAGTCAATACCCATGTTTTATTCTTCTTAAGAGATTCCATCTCTTCTTGCATTGCTTCAAGCCAATGCATGGAATCTTTACTACTAACAGCCTCATCATAAGTCACAGGTTCATTCTCAATAAAACTTTGAACTGACAGTAAGGAAACTTCATCATCAAACCTCACAGGTGGTCTAACCAGTCTTCTTTGTCTATCACGAGCTAATTGGTAATCACCTAAGGTCTGATTAGTCTCTAAATCAGTATCAATCAGTTCAGTCTCATCAGTCCTATAAGGTTCAACATTAGTATCAGTCTCTACCTCTCCAGTCTGAAAATTAGGTGCTTGATCATTATCCTCAATATGTTCCACCTCAATTTCAGACTCTATCCCTATACTATCAGACTAATTTAAGTGGCCAGAACTCTATCAGATTTTAGACAGGGTAAATCATCCTCATTAAATACCACATTTCTACTCATAATGATTTTATAACCTCTGGTTTCTCTTACCCACAGTCTATACCCTTTTACCCCTTCTCCATAACCCAGGAAGACACACTTAAGAGCCCTAGGATCTAATTTTCCTTCATATTGATGAGCAAAGGCAGCACACCCAAACACTTTTAAGTTCCTAAGGTCAATAGGTCTTCCATTCCATTTTTCTTCAGGGGTCTTAAAATGTATAGCACTGGCAGGACTCCTATTAATCAGATAACTAGCAGTTTTAGCAGCTTCCCCCCAAAAAAGCTTGGGCAAACCAGAACTTAGTAGCATACATCTAACTTTATCAAGCAAAGTTCTATTCATTCTTTCAGCCAAACCATTTTGCTGTGGGGTATGTGCAACTATTCTGTGTCTCAAAATACCATGCAATTTACACAGATCATCAAACTCATAATTACAAAATTCAAGTCCATTATCGATCCTTAATACTTTTACTCTTTTATCAGTTTGATTTTCAATCAAGGTCTTCCAGTTTTTAAAGGCAGTAAAAGTATCAGATTTTGATTTCAACAGAAATATCCAATTTTTTCTTGAAAAATCATCAATGATTAATAGGAAGTATTTAAAACCAATATGAGTAGGCACATTAGCTGGTCCCCAAAGATCAACATGCAGGTATTCAAGAATGGACACATATTTATGCATTCCAGGCAAAAAAGGGCAATCTATTATGCTTTCCTAGAATGCAGTAATCACAAAAACTGAGTTTTTCAATGCAGTCCTTTCCAAAGGCACCTTGTTTTTTTCAAAATCTGTAACCCTTTATCACTAATATGGCCCAATCTCTTGTGCCATATTTGTGACTTATCATTTGAAACAGAAAGTGCTGCTGAAGTGGAATCAAGAAAGTTTTGAGTTTGCAAAATGTAAAGTCCATGTCTCTTGGGAACTTCCACAATTAAGTGTGAATTCCTCAAGATTTTAATGTATCCCGCATTAATCAGTATATCATAGTTAAGGTCATCTAACACACCTAAGGAAATCAGATTTCTTTGAAGGTCAGGTATATATCTGGCCTTTTCTAAAATAAGCACATTTTTATCCTTTAGCTTTAAGGTGATAGTTCCTATGCCCTTAACTTGACAAGCCATATGATTACCCATTAAAACTTGACCACCATTTACATTTTCAAAATCAGAAAACCAATCTTTGTTTGGACACATGTGATAGGTACAGCCAGAGTCAAGAATCCACTCTTGACTAGGCTGATCAGCAACATAAACTTCATCAAAGACAGTTTCATTATTGCAGACCAGAGCAGTGCCATTATCACTTTTAGACTTATTTCTGTTCTCACTAAGCCTTTTGGGACAATCTCTGATAAAATGGCCTTCTTCTTGACAGTAAAAACATTGTTTACCTTTCATTTTCATTTTATCTTTTTGATTCCCTTTCTTCTTGTGTCCAAACTTCTTATTTGCAAAATTGTTTCTAGGATTAAACTTAGACTTAACCATCAAATTCAGACCACTAGAAAATTCTTTTCTATCTGATTTTAGCTCTAACTCCTTAGTTCTTAGAGCATTAATAATAACCTCAGGAGTTAGAGTATCTCTACCATATTCAATATCACTTTTAACATCTTTGTACTTATCACCTATTGAATTTAATAGAACCACGGCCAATTGCCCATCTGAGAGTTTCTCGTCACAGTTGGTTAGGTCGCGGGTTAATCTATTGAATCTAGCAATATTAGATTCAAGGTCAAGTTATGGATCAAGTTTAAAACCAAAAAACTGTTTTAGGAGAAAGACTTTATTTGGCATAGTTTTATTCAAATAAGTAGTCTCCAGTTTTTTCCAAAGTTCAACAGCAGTTTTTGTTTCCCCTACTTCTCTAAGCACATTATCAGATAAGTGCAGAAAAATAGAACTCCATGCAATTTCATCTTGTTCAGTAACTTTACTAGTTTCCAAATCAGTAGGCCAAGATTCATCAATGGCTTTAGCACACTTTTGTTGAAGTAAAAGAGCTTTCATTTTCAGACACCAGAGACTAAAGTCTCCTTTGCCATTAAAAACTTTCAATTCAAATTTAGAAGGCATAATACAAGATTTGAGTCAGTGGCTAAATAAAACAGATCAGGCGGAGCATACCAAAAAATATACACAATCAGGTAATAATTCAAATGTCATCACTCAAGAGACAAGTAATCAAGAATCATACACCCAGGAGAATGTATATACAATGTACAATGATTCACAAGTTCAAACTTCAGTTAAGGACATTCAACAAATCTTGCAACAATTTACAAGAAAGTAGCACAGGTGATCATAGTGGCGTTATACAGAATTAAAGGACACAAAACAGAATTCTGAATCTAGTTTCTTGACTCGAGAAAGCAAGGCAACCCTCAGATTCCAGACAACTCAAGGGTTTCTGGACAAAGGTATTGCCAAGCAGAGTCTCAAACCCTAATATAACAGACTTATTTATGTTCACAATAACAGTACAAGTAACATATCAATGCACTTAAGCAAAACCAAAACGAACTCACCAAAGGTCCTAAGTAATAGTTTCAAGAAACTAGATCACCGTACGAATCACAAGAGAAACAGGTTAATGTCTGCACAGATCTAGAGCCAAGAACCTCTGCCCGAAGCTCTGATACCACTGTAGAGATTAAAAGCCACTAATCAGTTGTATAAACTCAAGAACAACAAAAGTAATGCACAAGAAAAAATAAGAAACAGTAAAAGAACACAAGATTTTTCGCCCTAAGGCAAGAGGTTCGGAAAAAATCCTACTCCCCTTTTGAGCTTCCGCCAATCGGAAGAAATCACTATATAAAACCAAGGATCAAAGCCAGTTCATCGTTACACAAAGGCACTCAGGCAAAATCACTCATGATTTCCTCAAAGTAAAGAATCCCTCACAAATCGACACTGAATCCACACAAGGATACAAATCAGCCTTGCTACAAGTCACTCAAGAGATGTATACAAGCTAAACCACAATCGATTTACAGGAGAATCAGTTTTAGAGTGCAAAGGAAAACGACGTGAATAGAGAGCAAAGAGAGACCAAGAGACTGAATCGAATGAGAGAGTGAATCGTCCAAAAGATCTCAAACCCTAGTCATAGAGAAGTCTCCAGAAGCGTCACCATCCAACGGCAGCTGGGGCGACACTTGGTAACATCTCAACCGTCCAATGTTTTAACCAAAACACGCTTCAGTTAAAAGGTGTAGGAGCAAACACGTTTTTACCAAAACAGAACAGGGCCAGCCAAGTTATCCAAAAAAAAAAAAAAAACAATCCAGCCCAACAGCATTACTCTAGCCCATTTAATCAGGATCAAGTCCAATCATCATTGTGCCATTTCCCCACAGAAACACATGCTCTATCATTAACAAGATATAATTAGAATCCAAGCCCATAAAACCACAACAAACTTTATTACTTCACAGGTAAGAAAAGTTGATGCATGTATGTTTGTGTAGTGTTGCACCTGTCTCCTCGCAGCATATATAAGCTTTTTAGGTAAAGATGATAGCCTATGCAAATATATTTCTTTACGAGGAAAAGCTCAACAGTGTAACACAAAGTATGATTACTATAATAGTACTGGGTTTCTGAAGGATAATGAAGCTTTTATATAAAACTCACATTTTGAGCATCATTCCTTCTACAGCAGAATGTATGGTAGTTGGTATCTTATTTCCTTATTTTCAGCCATGTTGTATTAGTTTATCATTTTCATTGTACTAGTTGTCTATGTAAGAAGCATGGTTACTTGATATGTTTTTCACAATCAAGATCAATCTAAAATATTAAAGAAGAAAAGGATCTCTCTCGTTTTTGTCTTCACTGTTCCTCCTCTATTTTTTCTTCTCTGTTTTTTCATCTTCACACATAAAGAAGATTGTTTGGTTCACCTCAAGGGCGGACCCACATGGGGTCATGTGGGGTCAAATGACCCCACAACCCCACAAATTTATTTTTTTTTGTTTTGTGTTTTTTTTTTTTTTTTTAATATCTTGTAAAAACCTAGACATTATCCATTTATTTCCTATGTTCTTACAAAGCCAAACATTATAATCACATGAGGTTCAAGTCCAAATATCTCTTCTTCCAATATGTATTGTTGAAATTCGAATATGATTATCTAAGTTACTATATATTAGGACAACAATTTAAATAATTTTTTGATATTTTGAACTTAATTTCATGTTTTTGACATTAAATACTTGTTTGGATGAATGTAGCTTTCAAATAATTAAATGCTACTTGTATTTAGTTTGGATGAATGTAGCTTTCAAATAATTAAATGCTACTTGAATTATTTAAGATTTATATTGTTTTTTGAGATGTTGCATATAGCTTTTAGCAAATATTGTAGATTCTAATAGATGATAGAAATCTATTGATATTGTCTGTGTGGAATTTATTGAGATAACTGGATGTATTTTTTTTATTTTTTGTTCATTTTGCTCATTCTTTATTGTCATTATTTTCTTTTGTCATTAGATGTTTTTACCATTTGTCGCCACTGGTCACCATTTTCTTTTATCAGTTATGCTTTATCAATTGGCAAATATAGGTGATTTTGTATGGAAAAGTTAGATTATCAGGTGATTGAGGTTATCTGTAGATTATCTAGACGATGATAGAGTAAAACTTACGAAGTAGGATAATTTAGATATTTAGAAATTAAATTTTCAATGTTAGCATTAAACTTAAAATTGTGAAAAAAAAAATGTGTACGAATTGCTTCTGAACCTTTATCTTTTACATTGGTACTGGATTAAATTTTGTTATTGAATGATAAAGCTACCAACTCTAATAACACTACAACAAAAATAGGCATTTGCAACACTAAAAATGCAACATTTGTTGATAAATGTTGCTAAAAGGGTCTTTTGGCAACATTTTTGTAAGTGAATGTTGCCATAGATATTAATAAATACCTTTTGCAACGTTTTTTAGAAGAATGTTGCGGTAGACCCCTTTTTGCAACGTTTATTGAGTGTTGCGGAATGTTTAACCTTTCGCAACGTTTGTCAAACGTTGCGGAAAGTGAGACGTTTTGCAACCTTTGTCAAACGTTGCGAATGGTCACCTTTGGCAACGTTTGACAAACGTTGCGAAAGGTCTCACTTTTCGCAACGTTTGACAAGCGTTGCGAAAGGTCACCTTTGGCAACGTTTGTCAAACGTTGTCAAAACTTTTGTTTTTTTTTAAATATATCCGACCCAAATTAACCTGAACCCTCATCTAACACAATCGTTCATTCCTCTCCAACCCATGTCTCCCCGTTCATTCCTCTCCAACCCTAATGAAATCCCCAATTCCACTCCGTTCCTACTCGCCCCAGCTCTCCCTTCCCTTCCTCTTCGCTACTCACAGATTCAGTTCCAATGTTTACACCACCTACAAGAAAGAATCTCAAAGAGGTAAAATCGTTCATGTTTCTTCTGTCAATTTTAAAAAGAAGAAGGCATTTATTTTTCAGTGAGATTTGGGTTCATCAAGACCGATGCTTACAGAATGGAAGTGTCACAAAGGCCTCCATTTCAACAATGAACATGAACTCTAAGACAACATCCTTTATTCAATAATCCTCTCATCTCATATAGAACCCTAAATTCTGTCTGAAAATTAATTTTCGTGTCCATTCTGTGAATCCCATTAAAAAAAAGTGCTTGTGTTTTAGTGAATTTATACTATTTCTTGATTTAATCTGTGGGGAAATGGATGTGGGTTTCTGGGCTGCCGGAGTTCATTCAGCTAAGAAGGTTTCTGCTCTCCAAGATGCCAGACTCAACAACTCAAGTATGGACAGTTGATTAATTTCCCAGTTTTAGTTTTTGGGTTCTTGAATTTTCTTTTTTTCTTGCTCTAAATAATTGTTTTTCGCGAGGTTTTGCTGATTAGATTTTTTTTTCCTAATTGATTCAGCTTAAAGATTATGCTTCAATTATTGTTTATTTGGCTATGAAATCCTGACTTTGTAGTGGTTTTGAGTAATTACTGATAATTAGGATATATTTTACAGAAAAGGACAAAAACTGGGAAATTAAAGGCACCAAGTATTGGAAATTTCATATTTTTCACACATTTTATGTCTGGTTAGATTGTAGAAAAGCAGATGGAAAAGTTCTAATGAATTATCAATGTTGTTTGAATTTAACAGTGCAAGTTTTTGGGTTCTTGAGTTTTCTTTTTCTAGCTCCTAATTTTCCACGAGATTAATCAATGATTTATATGTTGTAACTGAGTTAGCTTTGGAAATATACTTTTAATACTCTTTCTTTTTTGTGCATTTCTTAAATTGGCTATGAAAGAGCACTATTTATTGGGACATGAAATCCTGAATTTGTAGTTGTGTTGAGTAATTGATGATAGATAGGACTTATTTAAAAATTGAAAAAAAGAAAGGCACCAAAGTATTAGAAATTTCATTTTTTTTTTCACGCAGTTTGCATATACTTAAATTGTAGAAAGGAGAGACAATTTTTTTAAAAATGAATTCTTAATGTTTTGTTGAATCACTTGGTTTTTCAGTTTCTTAATGTTTCCAATTGTTTGTGGCTGTCTTAATGAATCATAAATTTTCTTATATTTCGAAATCTGATGATGTTTTGTTTCATCAATAGGCAACCATTTAATCATTGATGATGAAGGGGATGATGAAATGAGAGCTTGGTTTCCTTGCCCTTTTTGTTATGTTGAAATCAGATAGTGAAATTTTTATCTGATAAATGAACAATGTAATCTAGTTTTTATTCCAGCAAGAGGTTTTGCTTAGTATGAATTCCCATACTTGATATCCTTGGACTATATAGGAAAATAATACAATTAAAAAGCTGCATCAATACTGGGCAGCCATGACCCTCCTATAGTTCTGGCAAAGTTCGATGCAAATGATGAAGCAAACAGAGAACTAGCATCTGAATTTGAGATTCAAGGTTTCCCCACTATGAAGATCTTAAAGAATGGAGTAAAGAACATTCAGGAGTACAAAGGTCCTCGTGAGGCTGATGGTATTGTTGATTACTTGAAGAAACAAGTTGGTCCTCCATCTCACGAAATCAAATCAGTGGAAGATGCTGGCAAACTTGGGGATGAGAAAAAGATCTATGTTGTAAGTAGTTACCTTTCTTTTCCCCTAATCTATCTCTGTTTCTCTGTTAATTATATGTAGAACTAAAAACATGGATATATACTTTTAGCAGAAAAGTTGCGCTCTGTCTATGGATTTGCGTGAATAAAGGCTGCAGTATAGACAAACTGTATATTAATAAGAGTTTGTTTAGTACCAAGAATGGGACACAAGAAAACAAGAATTAATGTGATTTCAAGTATTTTTCTCTTTAATAGTGTTCATTCAATATGATTTAGTACCTGTTTGGTTTAGCTTTTTAAAATTATATGATTCAGTACCTGTTTGGTCAAATTTCATTAACCACATATATTATAGAACTCATAACTTTTATTATCAACTTTTTAACTACACATTTTATAAAAATCTATTGAAGCTATTGTTTGATATGCCTAATAAATTCCAAATTTCCACATTTTTCACATTCTTAACTGCAGGTACAACTTATTTTGTTTGGTGAGGAGACTCATGAAGAGAAGAAGGCTGCTGAAGAACATGTTGCAGTCGTGAAAGCATCTGAAAATAAAAAAGAGAGTAGTTTGTGTGTTCCGTTTATGATTGAGTTTTTCCCTTGCAATTTTATTTCATTTTGAAGCTTCTTTTTATTTAAGTGGTGTTGTATTCCATTATAATGTTCAAGTGTATGGATTAAAAATTGTGTAATGAAATTATTAATTTTTATGAAATTCCAAAATTTGTTCATAAGTTGCATTTTCAATTTTACCAATCTATTTGCATAAATTATTGTTGTTAAAAAAAAAAAAAATTCCCCACCCTACGGCAACGTTTGGCAAACGTTGCGAGTCTTTCGCAACGTTTGCCAAACGTTGCCGTAGGGTGTCTTTCGCAACATTTGGCAAACGTTGCCGTAGGCCATCTTTCGCAACATTTACCAAACGTTGCTGTATTTCTACGGCAACGTTTTTAAACGTTGCCGTATCTCTCTACTCTACGACAACACTTCGATTTGCAACACACGTCCAAATGTTGCCGTAGGCCTACGACAACGTTTTTTGAATGTTGCCGTAGGCTGTTTTTGTTGTAGTGTAAAGTGCATAATAAATTCAATTCTGTGAGCAGAAGGCTTGGTGTGGTCAAATACTGAGAGATAAAGTTTCAAATTAATTCTGAGTTTTGGCTTCTAGGTTTCTCTATGATAGTTGCTACCAAAATGCTATCACTTGGCTATTTGACAAGTTTCGAACGCCTAATACCTAGAAGTTCCAGATCAAGGTTTTTGAAAATTTTTGAATAGTCATTTTTGACCCCACAAGACATTTCGCCTGGGTCCGCCCCTGGTTCACCTCTATTCTTCAATGTTAGAGGTTGTTGTTGTTGGAGCTCATTAACAATATTCAGAGGAGCTAACAGTTTCTATGGAGGAAGACAGTAAAAATTTGCACCTTACTAAAAAAGAAAAAAACGAAGCTCAAGATATATATCCTCCTCTTACATCTATTTCAGATTTTTTTTTTCTCCTCTTCTCTCTCTGTTTCAATATAGATTACATGAATTACAAACAATGAAATTCATGTTCACCTTGAAAATACAACACAGGTAAACTAAAGGCACAAATGATCTTGGAACCTAAGGGCTAAAAACAAAACCTAGCAAGCAAAACACTGAACAGATGATAAAAAGCAATTCATTTACTTGCACCGAAACAAATAAAAACATACTATTGTACACATATAATCATTCTTTGCACAGAGGAGGAATGGCGAGTTTCAAATTACTTGTGGGCACTGCACTGAAATTCCAAATTGATGAGCTGGTGTGAAGATGAAGAGGCGCTGATGACTTTGGTAGAAAAAGAAATTGGAAAGTAGAACTAGAAAATAATAGATGAAAACTTGAACTTGAACTCTTGAAGTGATCATAAATTACCTAAAAAATAAACTAATTGTTTAACTTTTGTTTGTATAAGAAATATTGAATAATAAGGAAGTGAGAAATTTACATTGTAGATAAATTGCAGAGAATTGATATATAAAAAATGAAATAAAAGGGTTAATATTTATTAAAGTTTATATATATAATAAAAAAAATACAAAAGTCAATATGACCATTGGGCATAATTGACACCAAAATGTGACCAAACGATCACATTTTTACAACAGCCCATCCACAAGCGACCCACTGAGCTAGTTTCGATTTGTCCAAATTTTTTTGGGCTCAGCTTGGCTCGATCTCTGGCTAATCTTAGGCAGCCCTGGGCCGAGTCAGCGAGCTGCTCGATCCAATTATCATCCCTAGCTACAATCATCCTTAGTTCTCACTACTAGGACCTCACAATGATGATGGTGAATTAGAGACAACCTTGATGGTGCACAAGTTGAGCGACTGCATATGACCTCATCATTGTGGGACACCAAAAAAAATTGTTATTTTTGTGTGTGTGTGTGTGTGTGTGTGTGTGTGTGTGTAAAATATTTATTAATTTAAAATTTTAATTATTATGTTAAGTTAAATGACGCAATGTTTATGAAAAAAGAGTTAAAAAGATAGATAAAGGATTATTTTTATTTAATAGTGTTGTATTTCTTATTCCTAATTACATTTTATACCAAGACATTTTTATTAAAACAAGGGAAATGATTCAGATGGTTTAGGCTCCTTCATAGCTCATTTCAGCGTGTTGTGCTTAACTATTTTCATTTATGGATTATTTCTTTATTAATTGTAAGCATTTGATTTAGTATGATATGCAATTGCATAAGATACTAAAGCTAATAATAATGTAATTGAATAGTTATAATTTTCTTGAATATAATTTTCTTAAATAGTATTGTGCTTTAAATAATGTGAGGGGAAAGGGAAAAGAGGAAAAAATATAATTTGTAGGAAGAACCATTTTGATGAAAATGCCATTATAGAAGATGCACAATCACTTGAAAATTCTTGGCATAACCAATTATTTCATTTATTTACTAGATCAAGCAATTAGATCACTTGAACGAAAGTTCAATCAATTCAATTTATATTAAAAAAAATTGGATATCTATTTTCTTCTAACAAGTTAAACACATTGGATGGTACTAATTTGAAAGCATGTTGTGATCATTTGACATTACTCTAAGACATGTAATTTTTTGTGATCTTGATGGCAAAGATTTGTTTCTAGAGTCAAAAAATTTGCGAATATTTTACCAAAAGAAATAAAGACAGCTTTTGATATGTTGACATATTTGAAAAGATTGGATCGTTTTTCAAATACATTTATTGCTTATAGAGTATTATTGACAATTAATGTTACTGTTGTATCTGCCTTAAAGAAGTTTTTCAAAATTAAAGTTACTAAAATCCTATTTACAATCAATCGTGTTACAAGAACGATTGAATGACTTAGTTTTGATATCCATTGAACAAGATTTGCTAGAACATATTGATTACGAAAGTTTAATTAGTGAGTTTGTTTCTAGAAATACGAGAAGAAATATTTTTACATGATTTGTTATATTTCAAAGTTTACATGTGATATTTGATGTTTCTGATTTCAAGGTTTGCTCATATAGAAATGCACGAAGAATTTAGTGGCTTGGATGTGTCTTTGTTGATGACATATGATTTTAGATGAAATTTGGGAAGTGCTTTTGAACTTTACGTGTACATTTCTTATTTACGATATTTAAAAAAATAAACAGTATTAAAATATCTTAATTTTGCGATGATATAATATTATTGAAAATTTTTTTTTTTTTTTTTATTTCATGAAATGGACACCATTTTAAAATGTTGCACGGGGCATCCAAAATTTCAAGGATGCCCCTGTGGTGAATTTTCCTTGTGTCCTCCGTGAAACTGATGGGATCTATCCTTCTAGACTCGAAGAGGCAATTGTTGACAATGTTGTTATAGGTAGATTCCTCACCTCTCTAGCATACTTTCTCTAAGCTTTCTCGGATTTTCCACCAACATAGGGACCCTAAAATGGTATCTATCTCTCAAATAGGGCTGTGATCAATGCCCCTCGGTCTCCCTGTATCCTCGATCTCTTTTCCTAGCAAAATTTATGTTGGGGTACGATCTCTTCTCCTGGGTCCTCGAAGATTGCACCTTTCGACGGCCTCATATTGGCCTCTCTAATTGACTAGATTATCAATGTCACTCGTTAACTTTGGATAATCACTTGTATGTTGACACTGAGTCCAATAGAGCCTATATGTTGACACTGAGTCCAATAGAGCCTATAGTAATTGGTCGGGGAGCCTTGATTTCGAAGTGGAAACTGGTGGGGTCTACCATTTCTAACTTCATAACTGGTGCGTTCATGTTACTCGTATCACAATTTAGCTAGCTGGAAATAGCCATCATTGTGCTGACAAAGTTCATGGCCTAATCCCCAAGTAATGGAAGATGTTCCCAGCCAAATTTTCGTTCATGCAGAGCTGCTACTTTGGGATTCGCCTGTCACGAAATTGATCAAGGCAAATCTACTTAGACTCTCGGTATCCTATCCGAATGCATTGCTTTTAATAGTGAGAATTGATTTTCGATTTCACCGG
The DNA here is from genome assembly GCA_035079005.1 of Fraxinus americana. Lineage (NCBI taxonomy): Eukaryota > Viridiplantae > Streptophyta > Magnoliopsida > Lamiales > Oleaceae > Fraxinus > Fraxinus americana. The sequence goes on along the minus strand of CM068707.1, from coordinate 18,831,158 downwards.
TAGTTCTTCCTACAGTTTCGGCATGCCAGTCTCTTGGGTTTTAACTGAATATATAATGCGGCAATTCCTATAGCCGCTCATGTTGATTGCAGCTCGTGATCATGAATATTTTGTAAAGACTATGAAAAGAAAGAATTGAGATTGTTTTTTTTTTAACCTGCTGTTTGTGAGTTTTTTTTAGAGTAATTCCAGTTATAAATTGATTCATAACGAATTTTACACCAGAGGAATGTGTTGTTAAAAGAGAATAAAAGTCAATAAATTTGTGTGTATTATAATGGGAACTAAAGCCCTATATTTATAGGACAGGATTATGGATACAATGGTAATAATTTCTAGGGTTGTAGGGGTACAATTGTTATTCACTAATAAACTTACTGATAAGTGTAATTTTTATACTTATTCGTGGCACTAAATCATGATATTTTGTTGTCTTTTGAATTAAATTTCGTCTAATTTATGTTAAATTGTCGTTTGTAGGTAAAACTTTATATTTAATGAAGAAATAAAGAAAAGAAGACAAAATAGCAAAAAAATGACAAAATCCAAAGTACGAGGACTAAATTGGTGTGGGCTGTGCAAATAAATTTATTTTAAGGATCAACTTGCAGTGCGCAAAAGAATTGAAGACTTGGAAATTAGAATTAATTTAATTTTAGTTTCACTTGGAGAGGGGGACTATAATTTAATTGGATTGGGAATCCTAATTGCCCTAGAATTGGCAGCTAAGGCTTATGTAAATTGGGCCTCAATAATAGAAGGAAGGTTATATATATATATATATATATATATATATATACCTACAGACGGAGGTGAGGGAAGAGAGCCGCAGCAGAATTGGGAGAAAGACAGAAGGCAGCCAGTTTTTATTGGAGCAAAAAAAAAGAAAAAGAGGAGCAAAATTAACAATTGAGAGGAGAAGAAAGTCAACAATTCCGGCTGCTGGAAGAAAAGTGGAAGCTGAAAGTGAAATACATTCACGCAACAGTGGCTGGTTGGAAGAAAGGTTACAATTTCTGTAACTAAATACACGCGGAAGCCGACGGCAAATTGGAAGAAAACTGGGCAGAGAAAGTGGCAGCAAATCGGAAGAAATTGGATGCTGAAAACATATTATTTTCACGTGCAAAAGCGGGCAAATCGTAATTTTCACGTTTCGTCAATTTTTGGTGATTTCTTTCCACTTTCTGGTGTTTAAATTCAACATTATGAGTGGTTAAATATTTTTATGTTAGGATTGATGATGTAGCTTAGGTTTTTATTACATGTTTAATTTCAAGATTTTCACACCTTTTTTTAATACTTGTCAATTAATTATTGTGTGTTTAATTCTTTGATTGTCTGATCAACAATTAATTGACTTAGGGAATAATATTGAGACCGAGAGGTGATGTATGATTCTAGCTCGTGCTATAATTGACATAGACATTATAAGAGATCGAGAGATAATTATAAGTTATGCGATCTTTGTTGAATTCCTATAAATAAATGCGTTTATATGTGTGTGAATTTACATAGATAGAGATATAGTAAGTTCGGGCATATGAATAGAATTAGTGTTGATTGAGAAAGATCACTAAATACAATAGGTTAATTCGATCGTTGGCACGTATGAAAAATGGCTGAATAAATTGGAATTAAATGTATGATAAATAACTTAAGTGAAATCGGAAATCGTAACTACCTCATCACATAATCTTTTCTCCAGTTTTAATTTGAGTTTGTTATTTTATTAAATAGCTCGTTATTTTGTTTATTAGAATTTCACGTAGAAAACTAAATTTTATTTGATCATTAGTTACCATTTTAATTTAAATTGAAGTTAGATTGGTTTAAAACTTTATAGTAAATACTAGTCTCTGTGGGACGATATTCGAAATTGATAAATCCACTTTATTACTTGTCACGATTCGTACACTTGCGGAATCTCACGAACAAGTTTTTGGCGCCGTTGCCGGGACTAGTTTATTTGCTTTAAATTTTTTTTTATTAATTCTAATTTTGATTTATATATTTTTTTTCTTCGTTATTTTTGTTTTCGTGTGTTTTTGTTATTATTTTTGTTGCTAGTGTCCTTGCATGCGAAGTTCGAGATTAGGTAATCTAGTACCCTTTGATCCAGAAATCGAACGCACCTTTAACTATAGAATTAGGCAACAACGAAAGAATATCATGGCATAACAGAACAGAGAAGGGCGACCGACACGGGTTGCACAACCAGTTGAGATTGATGAAGATGATTTGCTATTTGGACAATTCATCATACCACATGTTGCACCAAATCAATCGAGCATCGTTTACCCTCCATTTGGGCAACCAAACTTTCAATTGAGGACATACATCATTTTATTGTTCCAGAATGAAGTATCATTTTATGGGAAATCTCATGAGAATCTACACAATCACATCTCACGCTTTTTGGACATCTACCAAAATTACAATTTCCATGGAGAATCTGATGAAGCAATCAAGTTGAGACTGTTCCCACATACACTCAGAGATGGAGCAAGAGAATGGTTGGATGCCCTACCCGCTGGAAGCATTAGGACCTGGAATGAAATCGTACAAAAATTCATCACAAAATACTTTCCACTGTCGAAAGTAACAAAAATAAGACACGAGATATCCACTTTTCAGCAGGACGAATTAGAGAGATTTCACGAAGCATGGGAAATGTTTAAGGACTTGATCAGGAAGTGTCCTAATCACGGTATCAAGAAAAATTTGCAAGTTCAGTACTTTTACACTGGGTTAAACCCAGCATGTCGTATATCGGTGGATGCAGCTTCAAATGGATCTATCACATGAAAGTCACCCAATGAAGTTGAAAAATTATATGAGACGATGGCTGCCAACAATGCTTTATGGCCTTTCGAAAGATCCATACATAAGAAGCACGTAGGTCTACATGAGGTGGATGCTTTCTCGGCATTATCAGCACAGATGTCAGCGTTGGAGAAAAAGGTGATAGATCACTTATCTACGAAAGGTTCAGCAAAAGCACTGCAAACAAGATATTTGGTTTGTGGAATATGTGGTGGAGCTCACAATAGTCGGGAGTGCTACATATCATCTCAAGATATGGAGGAAGTTAACTATGCACAAAATTTTCAACGTCAACAAAACAATGCATTCAACAACACATACAACCCAGGTTGGCGTAATCACCCTAACTTCTCTTGGAGCAACAACCAAAATAATCAGCAGCAGCCTCCCCCTGGTTTTCAACAGCAATAGAGAAAATCATCTCTAGAAGATATGTTGGGTAAATTTATACAGAAGATCGACCAGTAAATGACAAAGACCGAAACAACATTGCAAAATCATTCCGCGGCCATAAAGGGGTTGGAAATTCAAATAGGGCAGTTGGCACGTACTATCTCAGAAAGACCACAAAAAGCCCTACCTAGCAACATATAAACTAATCCAAAAGGACAGGTGCAAGCAATTACAACAAGAAGTGGGATACAACTGCCTGAAATTACAGTAAAAAGACCAGGATCAAAGACAAATAAAGATGAGGAGCAAGTGGAAGGATCTGAAAATTCAGTTGAGAAAAAATTGAAAGAGAGTTCGGACATACCATAGGCTAAGGCGGTCGTTCCTATCAGAGAATATGTACCCCCAATTCCATTTCCGCAAAGAGTGAATAAACATAAACTGGACAAACAGTTCTCCAAATTCATTGAAGTGTTTAAAAAGCTGCACATTAACATTCCATTTGCAGATGCTCTAGCACAAATGCCCAACTACGCAAAATTCATGAAGGAAGTTCTCACTAACAAGAGGAAGCTGGAGGATTATGAAACTGTGATACTAACTGAAGAGTGCAGCGTACTTCTACAGAATAAATTGCCTCCTAAGTTCAAGGATCCAGGGAGTTTTACCATACCTTGTACCATAGGAGATAAATATTTTGAGCATGCTTTATGTGATCTTGGAGCAAGTATAAACTTAATGCCATTATCTTTGTCTAAGAAACTAGGAATTGGAGAAGTCAAAGCAACCACAATATCATTGCAACTAGCTGACCGCTCCATAAAACATCTAAGGGGGATTATTGAAGATGTCCTAGTGAAGGTGGATAAACTCATCTACCCAGCAGATTTCATTATACTTGATATGGAAGAAGACCGTGATATCCCAATCATTTTGGGCAGGTCATTCCTTGCTACGGGAAAAACTTTGATTGATGTACACAAAGGGCAATTAATTTTGAGACTGGAGGATGAGCAAGTCACTTTCAACGTCTTCAAATCAATGAAGTACCCATCTGAATCCAACTCTTGTTTCCAGAGTGATATTATGGATAATTTGGTGCTAAAGTCAGTTGCACATGAACATCTTCCGGAGCCATTGGAAGCATGCCTAATTCATTCTGGATCCAAAATAATAGAAAATCTCGAAATTGATGAGTACATCAATTATTTGGAATCATCGCCACATGTTGCATTCACAAGGAGACGTCAATTTGAAGAGCTTGGTAAAGGCCCTACTAAACCATTGCCATCTATTCAACATCCACCAACTCTTGAGATGAAACCTTTACCAGCGCATTTGAAGTATGCCTATCTCGGGGAAGCTTCTACATTGCCAGTCATCATTGCAAGCTCTATAACAGAGGAGGAGGAAAATAAGTTACTTAGGGTGCTCAGAGAACACAAAACTGCAATTGGATGGTCCATTGCTGACATAAAGGGTATAGTCCATCATTATGCATGCAGAAGATTCTTATGGAAGATGACTTCAAGCCATCAGTGGAACACCAAAGGAGATTGAATCCCAGTATGAAAAAGGTGGTTCGGGCTGAAGTACTTAAACTTTTGGATGCAGGTATTATAAATCTTATTTCTGATAGTAAGTGGGTGAGTCCAGTGCAGGTAGTACCAAAGAAAGGAGGCATCACAGTGGTGAAGAATGAGAACAACGAACTCATAGCTACCAGAATAGTAACAGGATGGAGGGTCTGTATTGATTATCGAAAGTTAAACACTGCTACGAGAAAAGATCACTTCCTCTACCATTCATCGACCAAATGCTAGAAAGACTAGTAGGACATTCTCATTATTGCTTCTTGGATGGATACTCGGGATACAACCAGATCCTAATTGCTCCGGAAGATCAAGGAAAGACAACATTTACATGTCCATATGGAACATTTGCTTTCAGGAGGATGCCATTCGGTTTATGTAATGCACCTATCACATTTCAGAGATGTATGATGGCAATCTTTTCAGACATGGTTGAAAAATTTATTGAGATATTCATGGATGATTTCTCAGTATTTGGGTCTTCATTTGACACATGTCTCAAAAATCTAGCATTAGTTCTACAAAGGTGTGAAGAAAGCAATCTTGTGCTGAATTGGGAGAAGTGTCATTTCATAGTTTATGAGGGTATTGTATTAGGTCATTGAGTATCAGATAAAGGTATTGAGGTTGACAAGGCAAAAATTAAGGTAATTGAAAAACTGCCCCGCCTACTTCAGTAAAGGGAATCAGAAGTTTTCTAGGTCATGCGGGATTTTACAGAAGGTTTATCAAGGATTTCTCAAAAATTACTAAACCATTATGTAATCTGCTTGAGAAGGATGTCAAATTTCAATTTACTGAGGAGTGTTTGACAGCATTTAACACGCTTAAGGAAAAGTTGGTAACAACACCTATCATTGTAGCACCAGATTGGGATTTACCTTTCGAACTCATGTGTGATGCAAGTGACTTTGCAGTTGGAGCAGTACTGGGTCAGAGAATAAATAAGATACTTCACGTGATCTACTATGCCAGTCGAACCCTCAATGATGCTCAAATCAACTATGCAACTACTGAAAAAGAGTTGCTGGCAGTAGTATTTGCATTTGACAAATTTCGATCATATCTTATTGGGTCAAAAGTCATAGTTTACACTGATCATGCAACCCTTAAACATCTACTAGCCAAGAAAGATGCTAAGCCTAGACTTATCAGATGGGTATTACTTCTACAAGAGTTTGACTTGGAAATTCGGGACAAGAAGGGAACAGATAATGTAGTGGCAGATCACCTATCTAGATTGGAGAAGATCACACTAGTAGGGGATGATCAAATCAATGAATTCTTTCCAAATGAACAGTTACTCGCTCTACTTGAGGTCCCCTGGTATGCAGATATAGTCAACCACCTCGCTAGCAACATTTTACCTCCTGACACCACCCACCAACAGAGAAAAAAATTCTTTTCAGATTTGAAATATTATTTTTGGGAAGATCCATATCTATACAGACGTGGTCCTGATCAAGTCATTAGAAGATGTGTACCTAAAGCAGAAATGGTTGAAATCTTAAGACAATGTCATTCGGCACCATATGGAGGGCATTTTGGGGAAACGAAAACAGTTGTTAAGGTACTCCAGTCGGGTTTTTATTGGCCAACCCTTTTTAAAGATGCACATAGCATAGTTAAGGCATGTGTTCGATGTCTAAGAACTGGAAACATCTTTAGGAGAAATGAGATGCCTTTGAACTCCATACTTGAAGTAGAGCTCTTTGATGTTTGGGGTATAGATTTCATGGGTCCATTCTCATCATCCTATTCATGTCAATACATCTTGGTGGCGGTAGATTATGTCTCTAAGTGGGTTGAAGCAATTGCTACACCAACCAATGATTCTCAGGCAGTCATAAATTTTTTGAAGAAAAACATTTTCAATCGATTTGGAACACCAATGGCACTCATTAGTGGTGGCGGCAAACACTTTTGCAATAGGATGTTAAATTCAGTTTTATCGAAATATGGAGTGAAGCATCGTATTGCTACAGCATATCACCCACAAATAAGTGGTCAAGTGGAAATCTCCAATTGAGAGATCAAACGAATATTAGAAACGACAGTTAATGTATCAAGAAAAGATTGGGCAAAGAAGTTAGATGACGCTCTCTGGGCATACAGAACAGCGTTTAAAACACCTATTGGAATGTCCCCATATCGATTGGTATATGGAAAAGCTTGTCACTTACCTGTGGAGTTGGAGCATAAAGCATACTGGGCAGTGAAGAAACTAAACTTTGATATGCAACAAGCTGGAGGAAAAAGACTTCTACAGCTAAATGAGATGGACGAGTTCAGGAATGATGCTTATGAAAATTCTTGTATCTACAAGGAACGAACAAAGCAATGGCATGACAAATTCATTCAAGGAAAAGAATTTCGAGTGGGAGAGAAAGTCCTACTCTATAATTCTCGACTAAGGCCCTTTCTAGAAAATTAAAATCTCGATGGACTGGACCGTTTACGGTGGTGAAAGTATATCCTTATGGCACAATTGAGCTACAAAATCCAGAAAAGGGTAATTTCAAAGTTAACGGTCAAAGGTTGAAGCAGTATTTGGAAGGAGAATTCTCGAAAGAGAAATCCTCCATCCTACTAGACGAGCCAGAATAATCATCACTGCAGTCAAGCTAATGACATTAAAGAAGCGCTTCTTAGGAGGCAACCCAAACTTTTTTTTTCCCTTTTTTATTTATTATGTCTTTTTTTCTTTTTAGGATATTTAGTTTATTTTAAGTTTATTTAGGATTCATCATCCCTACCTAGTTTTCCCTTAGGTCTTCGTTTTATTGGTTTATTAAATGTTAGAACTAAGTAACACTTAGTCCAGTTATTTGATCGTAATACTTTATTTGAGTTTTCAGAAACATGACGTCGCAGAACATGTGAACCAATTTTGACCAAGGAGCCACGAAAGAAATAAGAATGCTAACCTTTGAATTACAGCAATAGCAGGGAAGTCTTTTCTTCACTTTTTTTCCCATCCCTTTATATGCAGATTTATGATTTAAAACAATGAGGGCAATGTTCAGTTTAAGTTTGGGGGTAGAAAACAGAAGTTTTCATTTTTCAAACTAAAAAAAAAAATTCAAAAAATATTTTCTTTTTGTATGCTTGTGTGAGTTAGTTGGCCGGCTGGCAATGAAGAATGCATTGAATTATAAATTAAGCTATGAATGGTGAATAAGTTGCATGCTTAAATTAATTTTTACTTTTTCATGTGAAATTTGATATATATTGAGCACGTGAATTAAGTTAAGCGTTGTGTATGAATGAGTTGATTTCATAATTGGATAAGTTAAAATAGTGGACCATAGATGCTAAATCCAAAACCACAAAATCTTACATCCTTGGACCAAATTTAGAATAGTTTGGGAGATTCACTTTTGTGAGAAGATATTGAGATAAATAGGGATTCCTTGTATGAAAAGAAAAAAAAAATCTTGCGTAGATTGTCTAAAGTCAATATGATGAAATTAGGTGAAAATCTCAAATTAGAGGTCGCTTTTCTTAAATTAGTGTTTAATAAGGGACATTGCACTAATTAAGGCAAAAAAAAAACTAAAAAAAAATATTATTATTTTGTTTGAAAATTTCTCTTCGTGGCCTTTATGACTCGAGCAATTAAACCTGGAAGGGTCTCTAAAACCTGGTGCCCTATGGTCATCTGACTTAGGAGTCATCGGCCGAAAACTTGTTACATGAGTCATTTAGAAAGCTTAAGGGTGAGAATGCCTCAAATAAAGAAAAAATTAAAAAAAAATTATAGAAAATCAGAAAAAACAGGTGTATGAAACAGAAGACACACCAAATGCCTTGGTTATGTTCCAAACACTTATTTGAGAAAATTTGACTTTTGATAAGGGATTATTAGCTTAGTTAAGTCCTAGAGATTGAAGCAATCAACTTTTGGAGAACCCTCGTTTATTGACATATTGACTAACAATTAGTGAGATTTACCTAAATTGGAGAGGTGAGGATAATATAAAATTTAACCTTAGTTTACACTTGAAAAGAGCGAAAAGAATAAAGTTTTGGGGTGTGTGAATCTCAATAGTGATGAAAGAATATATTTGACCATTAAGGGTTTGGAATTGAAACAACTTATAAATTCATAATGCGATACTTAATTCTTCACACACACACGTCGATTTTACATTGAAGAAGTAGATTTTAATTTATGTATTGTGATTTTGAAGCTGTGGTTAGATTTAATACTATGATTTCAATCCTGAGATAAAAAGACAGGTTGACTAGCTAAATCTTTTTGCTTTACTTGATTGACTGGCCACCAATTCGGTAATTAGCAATGTATATTTGTATGTTTGTTAGATTTTAGTTTTGTTTGAGGACAAACAAAAGCCAAGTTTGGGGGTGTGATAAGTGTAGTTTTTATACTTATTCGTGGTGCTAAATCATGATATTTTGTTGTCTTTTGAATTAAATTCCGTCTAATTTATGTTAAATTGTCGTTTGTAGGTAAAACTTTATATTTAATAAAGAATTAAAAAAAAGAAGACAAAATAGCAGAAAAATGGCAAAATCCAAAGTACGAGGACTAAATTGGCATGAGCTGTGCAAATAAATTTATTTTAAGGATCAACTTGTAGTACACAAAAGAATTGAAGACTTGGAAATTAGAATTAATTTAATTTGAGTTTCACTTGGAGAGGGGGACTACAATTCAATTGGATTGGGAATCCTAATTGCCCTAGAATTGGCAGCTGAGGCTTATGTAAATTGGGCCTCAATAATAGAAGGAAGGTCATATATATATATATATATACCTACAGACGGAGGCGAGGGAGGAGAGTCGCAGCAGAATTGGGAGAAAGACAGAAGGCAGCCAGTTTTTATTGGAGCAAAAAAAAAAAAAAAGAGGAGCAAAATTAACAATTGAGAGGAGAAGAAAGTAAACAATTCCGGCTGCTGGAAGAAAAGTGGAAGCTGAAAGTGAAATACATTCACGCAACAGTGGCAAGTTGGAAGAAAGGTTACAATTTCTGTAACTAAATACACGCGGAAGCCGACGGCAACTGGGCAGAGAAAGTGGCAGCAAATTGGAAGAAATTGGATGCTGAAAACATATTATTTTCACGTGCAAAAGCTGGCAATGCGTAATTTTCACGTTTCGTCAATTTTTGGTGATTTCTTTCCACTTTCTCGTGTTTAAATTCAACATTATGAGTAGCTAAATATTTTTATGTTAGAATTGATGATGTAGCTTAGGTTTTTATTACATGTTTAATTTCAAGATTTTCACGCTTTTTTTTAATACTTGTCAATTAATTATTGTGTGTTTAATTCTTTGATTGTCTGATCAACAATTAATTGACTTAGGGAATAATATTGAGACCGAGAGGTGATGTATGATTCTAGCTCGTGCTATAATTGACATAGACATTATAAGAGATCGAGAGATAATTATAAGTTATGCGATCTTTGTTGTTTCCTATAAATAAATGCGTTTATATGTGTGTGAATTTACATAGATAGAGATATAGTAAGTTCGGGCATATGAATAGAATTAGTGTTGCTTGAGAAAGATCACTAAATACAATAAGTTAATTCGATCGTTGGCACGTATGAAAAATGGCCGAATAAATTGGAATTAAATGTATGATAAATAACTTAAGTGAAATCGGAAATCGTAACTACCTCATCACATAATATTTTCTCCAGTTTTAATTTGAGTTTGTTATTTTATTAAATAGCTCGTTATTTTGTTTATTAGAATTTCACTTAGAAAACTAAATTTTATTTGATCATTAGTTACCATTTTAATTTAAATTGAAGTTAGATTGGTTTAAAACTTTATAGTAAATACTAGTCTATGTGGGACGATATTCGGACTTGATAAATCTACTTTATTACTTGTCATGATTCGTACACTTGCGGAATCTCACGAACACTTACCAGTTACAACACCCCCTTTGAATGACATATTACAAAATATCTGCCTTATTAAAACTTTGTTTGATAAAAATCCAATGATATAAAAAAAAAAAATCAAACGAGGGAAAAAGAGTACAGTTATTTTGGAGTATTAAAGATAAATACTGCCTCATTAAAACTTTGTTAGGAAAATTTAGTGGGATAAAACCTAAGCGAAGGAAAAAGAGTACAACTACTCCCACTGATATTGATTATTGATAATCTTTGAGTTGACGCATTCCAATTTTGTAAACCAATTTCTTGAATGTAAATATTTGCAGTGCTTTTGTAAATAAATCAACCACATTGTCACTTGGACGAATTTGTTGAACATTGATGTCGCCATTCTTTTGAAGCTTATGTGTATAAAAGAATTTTAGAGAAATATGTTTTATCTTGTCAACTTTGATATAACCTCATTTGAGTTGCACAATACAAGTAGCATTGTCTTCATACAAAAATATTGGGCTATCTTTTGTTGATATTAATCCGTATGATACTTGGATATGATGGGTCATGTTCCTTAACCATACACATTCGGATTGCAATAATTTCAGAATGATTTGAGAATGTTGTTGTCAATGATTATTTTACAGATCTCCATGATAAAGCTGTACCTCCAAATGTAAATACGTATCCCATTTGAAATTTAGCTTTATGTAGACCAGAGAGATAACCTATATCTGCATATCCCACTAAAGCAAATCCCAACTTTTGGGAATAAAATAATCACAAATCAATAGTACCCTTTAGGTAACGAAAAATATGTTTAACACCGTTCCAATGTCTTTATGTTGGTGTAGAGTTATATCTTGCAAGGAGATTTACAGAAAAATCTATGTCGGAACGAGTACAGTTTTCAAGATAAGTTAATACTCCAATTGCACGAACATATGGTACTTCAGGACCAAAAATATTTTCTCTATCTTCAAGTTGACGAAAATGATCATTTTTCACATCAAATGATCGAACAACCATACATGATGTCAATGGATGTGCATTATCCATATAAAAGCGCTTTAAGACTTTTTCTGTATATGTAGATTGATTAACAAATAATCATTTTAGAAAATGTTCAATTTGCAACCCAATACAGAATTTGATTTTCCCAAATCTTTCATCTTAAATTCACTTTTCAAATAATTTAAAATTTTGTTGAGCTATTCAAAAGTTCCAATTAAACTTAAATCATCAACATAAACTGCCATAATTGAAAATTCAATATTTGTTTTCTTTATGAAAATACATGGACAAACATCGTCATTTTTATAGTCTTCCTTCAACAAATAATCGCTGAGGCGATTATATCACATGCGCCCAAATCGTTTCAATCTATATAATGATCTTTGTAATTTAATTGAGAACATGGTTCTCGGGCATGTATCATTTATTTCTACACTTTAAGTTCTCCAGGGACTTTCATATATATGTAACTATCAAGTGAACCATACAAATTGGCAGTCACTACATCCATAAGGCGCATATCGAACTTTTGTGACAAAGCCAAACTAATTAATAATCTAAAAGTAATAGTGTCCATTACGGGAGAATATGTTTTCTCATCATCAATTCCTGATCTTTGTGAGAAACCTTGAGCTACGAGTCGGATTTTGTATCTTGTAATTTCATTATTTTCATTTCCCTTTTGTACAAAAATCCATTTGTATCTAATAAGGATTACATTTTCAAGTGTTCGAACTACATGTTCAAACACTTTCCGTTTATCTAAGGAATTCAGTTCCACATGTATGACTTTTTTCCACTTTGGCCAATCATTTCTATTTTGACAGTCTTTAACAGACTGTGATTCAGTATCCTCATTTTACATATTATCAAGGGCCACGTTAAAGGCAAAAATATTGTCCATAACAACTTTATTTATTTTCTATAATTTATTAGATAACATATAATTTATTGAAATCTCATTATTTTCGGACACTTGTGATTTTTCAGAAACCATATTTTCAATATTTGATTGATCAATTTTTTTTAATGTTATTTCTTCTAAAATATTTGGTTGGTTTTTATCTTGTACTTTTCTTTTTCAAGGTATAGAATCTTTTGAACCAACTGGTCGGCCACGTTTCTAATGTATTTGAGATTCATTTGTTACAGCAAATTATCCTGTAAGGATATCAATTTTTGTTGGAATTTTTTTTGTTAGTATATATGACTTTATCACTTTTCTTATGTTAACAAATATATCTGGTAATTGATTTGCAACTATTTGCAAATGAATGATTTTTTCAACCTCTTGCTCACATTGATTGTTGTCGGGATCAAAGTGAGGTAGAGTTGTTTCATTCCAAAAAAATTTACCTTATTTATTATGATGCAGTTTTTCCCCTCCCAAAGTTGGGAAATCATCAAAATGGAAATCTGCAAAACGTGTAGTAAATAAACACATGTTTAAGGTTTAAGATATCTAATAATAGATGGTGAATCAAAACCCATATAAATCCCAAGTCTTCGTTGGGAACCCGTTTAAGCACGTTGTAGGGGTGAAATAGGGACCTGAAAAGCACAACCAAAAATCCGTAGGAGAGAAATATTAAGTTCATGACCAAATGCAGTTGTAAAGATAAATATTGATAATATGAAGTTGGTCCGATATTGACGCAGTATGCAATATAACATGACCCAAAACAGAAGTTGAGAGTTTTGTTTTCATAAGTAATGGTCTAGCAATAAGTTGTAGATGTTTAATGAATGAATCCGCTAAACCATTTTGTGTATGGACATGCGCAATCAAATGTTCAACAACAATCCCAATTGACACACAATAATTATCGAATGTTTATGATCTAAATTCACTAGCATTGTCAAGATGAATAGTTTTGATTGAGTAATCTGGGAATTGCGTTCGTAATTTTATGATTTGAGCAAATAGTCTAACAAAAGCTATATTTCTAATGAAAAGTAAGCAAACATGTGATCATCTAGTAGAAAAATCAATTAATACCATAAAATAACGAAATGGTCCACATTGTGGGTGTATTGGCCCATATATATATATATATATATATATATATATATATATATATATATATATATATATATATATATATATATCCATGAATAATTTCCAAGAAAGTTGGAGATTCAGTATTGACCTTTGTAGCCGAAGGTCTAATGACTAACTTGCCTTGTGAACAAGCTACTCATGGATAATCATTAGGTAAAAGAATCTTCTGATTTTTTACAGGATATCCATGTGAGTTTAGGGCTTATTATTCGACGCATCATTATATCTCCCGGATGACCAAGTTGATCGTGTCAAAGTATAAAATTTTTTGGATCAACGAACTTTTGGTTCGTGATAATATTTGATTCAACCATTTTTATAATGTATAATACATGCCGGAAAGAATGCATGGAATTTTTTATATCTGCTTCTGGCCAGATGCAAAAGAAGTTATGCGAAGATATTCAACATTATTTTCTTGCATCGTCTCAATGTGATATCTATTGCAGCGGATATCTTTAAAACTACGCAAATTTTTTCTGGATTTGATAGAATAAAGTGCATCGTCAATATATACTTTTGTATTATTTGCTAAAATAATACAAGTTCTTCTGGAGCTTTCAACAATATTCGATGCACCTAATATCGTGCAACATTATTTTCTGACGATGATAAGTTCAAAAAATATTTTTTATCTTGAAAAATAGTATTTGTAATTGCATTATCAATCAAGTAAGTATCTGACAATCCATCGTAAATATATAAGAAAACAAATATATTTAAAAAACTTGAATTTAAATTTAAAAGAGTAAACATACTTTAGTATTATGAAATTAACGATGCATAATAAAATTTCAATTTTTTTGTGAAATTAACGATATAATTTAAATTGAATCTCAAAAACGAAAGGAAATACCATAAAGCAAACTAATATATATCTTCCATCACACACCTCCAATCAAATGGTCAATATATGCATTTGGATCAGCAAAAAAATTAGAGACATCCAAATGAGTCACATCAATTGGACCATCATAATCAGCAAAAAAAATTTGTCTCGATTTTTCCCTTTCCCTTGATTGATTTTTGGTAGAGATCCACAATGTGTTTTGATGTACGACAGGTACATGTCAAATGTCCTTTCATTCCACATCTAAAACAACTTTCATCATACTCTTTTTTGGATGTGCTAGTTTCGTTTGCTTTGTGCCTTTTGAAAATATTGTCTTGTTGCTGATAGTTTTGTTGATTATTTTGTTTATGATTTATTCCACGTGCACGTCTGCGTCCACGTTCAAATCCATGGCACGTCCACATCCACCCCATTGTCATGATATTGTATTTGCTTGAGGCAATGGTACAGAACCGTTGGACGTAACCCATGATTTTTCATCAGTAGTTTATTATTTTGTCCAGCCACAAGTAGACTAGATATGAGTTCTGAATACCTTTGGAAACCACGCTCATGATATTGCTGCTGCAGGAGCACATTCGAGGCCTGAAAGTTGGAAAACGTTTTCTCCAAACTTTTTCTCCAACATATCTTTATAAGTGATTTTTTCTCTACACAATGTCAATTTTGAACATATTCTGAATAGTTCAAAATTATACTCACTAATAGTTTTGAAATCGTACAAACGAATATGCATCCACTCATAGTGGACTTTGGGGAGGACTATAGTCCTCTGATGATCAAATCTTTCAGTTAATTTTTTCCAAAAAAACCCATGGATCTTTTTTAGTGAGAAATTCAAATTTCAATCTATCATGAAAATGATGACGAATAAAGATGAGTGCATTTAAACGATCCTGCAGGAATTCTTTGTTTTCTTCTTTTATTGTATTTCCTGAACCTTTTGAGACAAGATAGATATCAGCATTGAGGACTCATGACAAATAATTTTTGTCAGATATCTCAAGTGTCATGACAAATAATTTTTTGTCAGATATCAGCATTCGGTCCGACATTTGTGCACACAGATCGCGCCCACACGAGTTCAAGGCTCGAAAGCTAAGTCGATCCAAGATTTGCACACCCCTACGGGCGTGTAGGCCATGGAGGAGTCTCTATGCAACAAATGGTTACACCTTACAAATTATTAACCATATATAAATTGGTCCACAAACTCCTTTCTATCCTATGTGGGATAACTATTTAAGTTTTCCCACACTGCCATATTTATTTCCATTTTCCAATGTGGGATGACACTATTTATAGTCCCCATATATTCCCATTTTTCCATTTCTAACCAATGTGGGATTGTAATCCCTTTAAAGGGTCCTCTTCAAATCCCAACTTTCAATCAATGTGAGATTAAGTTGACATACACAAGTGAAAATCTATTTTGCCAATCAATATATTTTCCAACAGAAACCAATTAACAAAAATTAATTTACATGATTTCAACAATAATGAAACCAGTTCACAGAAACCAAGTCCCGTACCCTTCTCTGAATATCAAAATTGGCTTAAAAAATTCACATGAATTGACGTTATGTGCATATGTATATTATAAATAAAAGGAATTTAGAAATTACGACAGGATATGGCGGCAAAATTAAAGGCAGAATTATGGCATGCAAATATACGAATTAATGATTGTACACACACGATTGTATTTGTACAGAGAGATTATGGCAGAAGTACGTGTTATATGAAAAAAAATCACATGTTACTAAATTAATTTTGGTACACGTGATAGATGATTATACCTAAAAAAAAACTACCTTCAATAGGCTTGAAAGAATTAAGCGTTCGCACTGATGACGTGTTTTGAAAAGAGAGAAAGAGAATAAAAGTCAATAGATTTGTGTATATTATAATAAGAACCAAAACCTTACATTTATAGGGCAGGATTAGAGATACATTAGGAATAATTTCTAGGACTGTAGGGATACAGTTGTCATTCACTAATAAATTTATCATTTACAGCAGAATGTTTGTTCCCCACGGTTAACATAGAAAAGTTATTAACACGGCTTCTATTCTACACTAGTGTAAATACTAGCTGTGTCAAAATTTGTGTAGAGATCTTCAGCCCTCTATATATTGGCTAGTATTTGTTTCGTTGTTCCAATCATTCTCTACTTCTATTTGGTCTTTTTTGCAAATGCAGTCCCTGAACTATTGAGTCCAGAACTTTTACTGAAGCTACCAAAGGGATCTGATCAAATTTATATAATTTATACGCTGCAATAATTATACCCAATCGAATCAATCCGAGACTACTCAATATAATTATTAGTTCCTACTTTCTCCACTAACAAGAGGAAACTGAACTCATAAATAATATAAAATTTTCATAAGCACTATATGTCAATTTTCTCCAATTTATACCCTCTTGACTCGTCGTCTATATGTATTACTCCCTGTTGAAAATTAGATTAGGAAAAAAATGATGGTTTTGCCCTTTTAATTATTTTCGTACTTGTCGCTCGCATTTTCTTGACTGTTTCTTCATGATACATTCCTAAATATTGAGCTTAACATGTTTGGTACTGATTAAAATTCAGATTTTAATCTAAGTTAAAGTTAACAATAAATTTTAATGACATATTTTATAGATCCCACAACTTTTTAACTACAGATTTTATCAATTTTTATCAAAATTTACTAAAAATCTGATTTTAATCCCTAACAAATAGGGGCTTAGACTGCTCTCTAAACAAAATGTCCAAGCGAACTCGTTAATTTATCGAACAAGATGATGGATTCCAAACGAGAATACGTGCTCACTACTTCTATTACTATTAATTTCCAACATATCGATATGATTATGGTAACCGAATGACCCCCTTCTTTGGTATATCAATGAACCTTAGTTTACGAATCTCGTAACAAATTAGGTAATCCATAAGAGACATTTGTGATTAATTTCCTCAGAGCAGTCCGCTAAAATTGATCAATACTTTAGTTAGTCCAGTTCAATGTATTACTGTTATTACTCTGGAATGAACAATTGTCGGGATCAAGACAAATTGCCTATCTCAATTGATAGAGTAACTAACCCTTCGATTCAAATAGACTGTCAATCTCCATAAGTCTATTTAGGACAAAACATTCTCGATTGAAATACAAGTTATGTTTTCTGTACTTCTCTAAGCAGTTCAAAACTTGTAAAATCACAAAGCGATCGATGACGCTTAATCACTTTAATATGTAGTGAATAATAAACTCACGAGGAATAAATATTTGTTTTCTAATAAGAAAAAACAGAATGTCATGAATTATAATTATGTGTTAACACTATTGGACACCAAACCCAGCAACAAGAAGCATGGTAGGTTCAAATTATCAATTATTCCCTGTTTCATTTTTGACTTTTCGGTATACAATTTCTAGATGGAAAAATTCCCGAAGCCCTAATGCTTCAGTTTATCGAGATTCTATTGGCAGAGACGGCAAAACTCCTATAATTCACGAGCAATTTCCATGAATGTTGTGTTCCACTCGTCCGAATTAAAGAGAGGCAACAAAGGAAGCAATTAATAAAATTTGTCAATTATTGATCTTTAGTCGGACCAAATATAATTGTTTGCTATTTTTAAAAATGCAATAAATATAAATTTTTTCAGTCTTTTGATTGTTAATTGATGTTTCCTGTGGTTTAGTTGGAAATGCACATGCTACTTACTAGTGGGAATTGACTGTGACTACTAGCTACTATATGCGATAAATGACTCTCTCAATGCCTTTAGTTTTCAAACACTAGTGTCTATGGCATATAAAATGTTGACAGTTCATTGATCTATCAGATTTGGTGGGTCTGATTTCAGTAAAATTCTACCATTAGTTTTTCATCCCCGCTAATCGCGCCAGAATTTACATTCAACAACAACCCACGTCCCCACCAAAACACTAACCCCGAACCAAACAAATAAGAAGATAAGAAGAAAAATAAAAGGTAAGGGTGTGCGTAGTTTATTGTTTTCAAATTGTTTTTGTTTGGTATGTTATTTTTAAAAATAAATTTTCAAAAATAAGGTTAAATTTATAATATAAAATTCAAAACACATTTTTGACGTTTTGAACGTTTTTAATGAAAACTCTGGAAACACTAAAAATATGAGAAAAATGTTATAAATAAAATTTTATTTACATTAAATTCTAAAAATAATTTTTTTTAATATATATATATATATATACACACACACACACAAAATCTTTAAAAAATGATAAAATTATAAAAAAGTAAAAAAAATAAAATATAAAAATTGTGAAAGGGATATTCTAAAATAAAATTCTAAAAAATTATTAGAAAAATAAAAGTTGTAAGAATTAAAAATTAATTATGTGAACTGACAGTTTTTATCTGCGTTCATTTAATTATATAAATATTTTTTAAATTTTATGTAAATAACCATTAACTGCTTGGATATTTATTATTTCATATATTTTCCCAACTCAATTTATTATTAATTTTTGTTTTACTCTTGTAGAGAAAAAAATATTGTAAGATTTATCAATTTTAAAACGTATATATTACTTGATTATATATTAATATAAAATTATTCTATTTTATTGAATAATTAAATTTCATGAAATAAAATGTCATAAAAAAATTCTTAAAATTTAAATCCAAACGTGTTTTCTAGTTTCTATTTTGGGAAATAGCTTTCCAAATGTCAAACAAAATGCATTTTTTAACAATATTAAAATAGACCATCAAAACAGAAAAATGAAAATGAACTCAAAGTTCAAAACTGAAACGCAGACTAAACGGACCCTAAAGGTAAACAAGAACAACATTGACTTTTATTCAATCATTAAGTGATTTCTTACTAGCAATCAATTAATTTTATCTCTGCATTAACTAGAAAATGTATCTCTGCACTTTTATACTAGTTCCCGAATTTTAATATGTGGTCTAAACCTAAAACTCACTTATAGACTCGCAATACATTCATAAAATCATTGAATTATTGGCCAAATAATTTAAAGTATCAAGATGCATAAATAAAATCAACACATGAAGAACTAGAATCTTAAAAATTAAGTGAAAGGGTTACACATAGATTAAATTATTTGTCCTAACTAATGATCTAATTACTCATATTAATGAAAGAAAAAAAATTGAGTTTATAATAGAATTTTGAAATCTTGATCTTGGAAAGAATGGAATCTTGCACCAAAAATCTTCTTCAATTTCAAAAGTTTTCAAATCATAACTTTTTGCTAATTGATCTTGATGATTACGTATTTTTCTTTCTCCAAAATTGAACATCCCAAAAAGAATGAATAATAATCATAATAATAATAATAATAATAATAATAATAATAATATATAGAAGTCTCTATTTAGAGTTCTAAAGCATCTTGAATTTGAGTGTAATTAGGAATTCAACAAAAAGCTGGATTTTGTTATAGTTAAATGCACTTTGATCCTCCACATTAAGTTCTTGTACATCCCAAGTCCTTTTTATTTGCATGATAGGTCCTCATTTTCAAAACTTGATTATTTTGATTCTCAAAATCACAATTTTGTACCTCATCAATTCAATTTTAACCAAACTTGTCCAATCCGAATTTTACCTACAATTAACCAAATTTAACCTAAATTAAGTAGATATCCGCTCAAAATAATAATAAATTAAGAAGCAATGAAACCTGAATAAGCGCATAAAATACATTTATTAGTGGCATTTTGGTGAGGAAGTCTTAATTTCGACTTAAGGTAGGAAGTCCACGAGGTCGGACCACTTTTCCCTAGGGGTTGGAACTGAATCCCCGAGCTCAAGGACATTTTAGTGATATATTTTGACCTCGTTAACCATCATTTAGGAAATCCTAAGTAGTGAAGTTCCCAGTTTTTATTTTGATTAGAAAAATGGAATTGATATTTAGATCGAGCAGATAGACTTTTGGTGATTATGCACATGAATAGTTAAAATATGAAAATAGAAAGTGGGACTTCACGCAGTGAGCTAACCACACTAAGAGCTTGTTTGATAGGGATTTTTGGGGGAAAATTTGATTTTTGAATAGTGATATGATGGGAAATGTGTAGTTGAAAAAGAAGAAAAAATTATTGATGTAATGGAAAATATTATTTTATTGAAGAATGTGTAATTGAAAATGAGAATTTATTTGAGAATCAATTTTAAAATAAAAAACAAACACCCCCTAAATGAGTTGCCGGATTTTAAGTGCTTGTTTGGTAGGAATTTTTGGGGAGAATAATTGATTTTTGAATAGTGATATGATAGGAAATGTGTGGTTGAAAAAGACGAAAAAAAATTGATGTGATGGAAAATATTATTTTATTGAAAAATACGTGGTTGAAAATGAGAATTGATTTAATGTAGAATTTGAGAATAAAAAACAAACAGGCCATAAATAAGTTTCTTTCAATTATTTACAAAATATTAATTTTTTCTGTGGGCCTGGTGCCTGTCAGATAAGATTATACACATAATTTTCCCAAACAAGTCAGTTAAGAGTGTGTTTGGTAGGGATTTTAAGGAGAAAAATTGATTTTTGAATAGTGATATGATGGGAAATGTGTGGTTGAAAAAGAAGAAAAAAGTATTGATGTGATGGAAAATATTATTTTATTGAAGAATGTGTGGTTGAAAATGAGAAGTGATTTACTGTAGAAAAGGAGAATTGTTACCAAACAGGCTCTAAATTTATGACACATAATTAACACCTGCACCAACTTACTTTGAATCTTTTTTTTTTTTTTAACCTAAATGATACTTGTACATGGAAAGTGCACATACAGTTTTACATATATTGAGATGAAAACACATGATTAATTATTTTAACAATGTTTTTTTTTTTTTAATAAAAAATTCAATAAAATTTTGTCATGTGGCATTTAGTAAAATCATTTGTGCATTTTCCCTTGTAGATGTAGCTTTGCTCTTAAGATAAAATTAGCCAATAACCACAGTGGAAATTGAGTTCAATTGCATTCTAATTATTCCCCAGATTTATTTATTTTTTAAAAGGAAAGTTTTTGGCTAATGAGCCCCATCTTGATAAGCATGCAAATGGGGGGGATTGAGTGTGGGGTCCCCAGCAATATTGGTACAGTGAAAAAGTTAGTTGTACCCCTCAATCTTCGTATTGGACAATATTTAGAGGGCACATGTTGTGTGCACTCAATGTTGCTATTTTCTCATGTCCAACAAATTCCACAATCCACGCATAATTAATCGCCCCCACTTTTCCTCCTCCTCCTCCTTTTTTTTTTCTTTTTTGCCTTTATTATTTCCCTTAGTCAATATACCCCAAACCCAGCTAAAGGAGTGACTCTATTTATTACATATATTTGATCATTTACTTATTTATCAAACATGAAGGACTCTTAACATGATTGGGAAAAAAATAGTTATTTATTTAATTCAATGTGTCAAATATGTACTAGAAGTGATTTGAGTTATGTGACATAGATAATGTTAATATAGTGCCTAGACAGACATATTGTGGAGACAACCTAATTGAACAGATGGACACTTTTTTTGATTTGTGGATGGGACCCAATCTTCTCCAATACTTCTGTACCCATTTGCACCAAATCAGTGGAAAATTTGTACATACCCAACCCACCCACTAGAAAGAGAAAAGTCTTGAGTCTCTATATAAAGGTACAACCACGGCAAGTTCACTCCATCTCCAACTGTACAACCAGCAGCAGCATTCATTTCCCTATCCTTCAATGGCTTACTCAGCCAAGAATTTTACCCTCTTCCTTCTCATTTCCCTCTTATCCACGTTTCATTCCCATGCAAGAGACAGCCAACTCTTTAACAAAGTTCCTAGCACCACCACCACCACCAATGTCCCATACAAAGAAGACCCTCTAAGCGGCCAAGACCAGGAACCAAATTTCCTTCCACAAAATGAAAATGGCTATGGTCTTTATGGTCACGAGTCCGGTCAACTCCCGCCTTCCACCACCACCACCTCGACCCCCTCCGCCACCACCACTACCAAGATTCCATACAACACTAAATCAGAAAAACCCCTTAACAAGTATCTCCCGAAAAACTACAACCCTGTGGCCTACGTGACTGTACCAGAAGACAAAAACAACGGCAACAGTTTCACAGAAGAAAGTTACAACACCAGAACTAACAACAACAACAACTACTATAATGGTGGCGATAATTTCAATGAGCGGCCACAAGGGCTGAGCGGCACCAGGTTCACCGGCGGCGGAAGTTACTCCACCACCCCAAACAACCGTGAGAATTACTATAACAACGGCGGCAGACCTAACAACTTCGGACCTCAAGGATTGAGTGACACAAGATCAATGGAGAATGGAAAATTCTTTTATGATGTCAACAGTGAAAAATATAGCAGCAACCACCCATATGAGAGCTTGAAAGGAGTTCGTGCAAGAAATGAGTACAACAACAAGAATTATTATGGGAACAACGAGAATTCATATGAGTATAATAACAAGTACTCCGTGGAAGGACATTTTCAAGATGAGTTCCAAAATGAAGAGGATATGCCATGAAATTTGAGTGAGCAAAACTGAAAATGAATTTTCTCAATCATCAATGGTGGTTTTCAGTATGAAATTTTATGGATAATAATTATTAATAGAGCAAAAGTGTAAGTGTAGATTTTTATTTATGTGTTTTTTATACTTCCGTTTTCAAAAATTGGATTATGAGCTTATGATTTTCTATTGTGTGATAGACAATTGAATGAATTATGTTTTAAAAGAGTGAGCTTTTTGTGGTGTTGGAGTCTACAAAACAAGAAGCACTAGAGTAGTTGACCTCTAGAGATGATCGATTTCAATCCGGTATTAATTTTGTATTTAGGAAATTAAAATAGTCTAACAACGCACCTCAAGTTAGCGTTCTATGAACAATCCAAGAATGATAATTAATTCTCAAAAATTCTTTTATCAAACAAGCTCTTAGTGATGATCGAGAAATGAAACTTTGTAATTCATATTAAAATTAAGCTAGTTTTGCAATGAATTTGTACAATTAGTTTAAAAATGTGAGGTGTAAAATTTTTCAAATCAATAGTCAGGATCTCTTTACGCTTCAGCAATGTCAATCAAAACGGCAACCAAAAATGTATGCGTAGCGGACTTGTTCATATTAAACCCATGTTTGATAAGGATTAAAATTTCGATTTTAATTTAAGTCAAAATCAACAATTAATTTTAATCATAAATCTGTAGATAAGAACTCAGCGGCCTAGATGCATCATTGAGTTGTTCGATAAGAGATTGAACCTCTTAATCATGACAATAGTGTAAGGCATATAATTATTCAAGGAGTGAGTAAACGAACATGTCACCCTAGTCAACACGGAATACAACTCGAGCTATTAAATAAATAATTTAAATTTAAACTATATATTGCACAAGGCAAAGAAGAAAATGTGCAACATGCATTCTTTAATTTGTTAAAGAATAAAATGTAGACTGGTGTGGCTAATTATGAAGAATAATTACTTTAATAAAGTTTGTTGACCTACCAAAAACAAAAAGTGGAAATAGTTTGATTACTAATTGGCGGGTTCTGTAATTTCGGTCGCTACATTAAAGAATCAAATGATGTGAGGAAGGGTCTTCTGCATAACTTTTGTCCTTTGCTTTCTAGGACCAATGATCCTAGTTAGGTGCATGTTTTCCTAAGTTTAAAAATATTTACTTATAAGTAATAAGTGAATTTCAAAATAAACCAATAAATAAGTTTTGTAGGTTAATGGAGACTTCTTGTGATCAAGACAATCATTAAACTATGGGAATGTTTTTTATATCATTTTTTCAAAAGTAATAAATAAAGAAAACACACTACATATACAGAAATTCTGTCCAAATTCAAATTAATGGACGATGCATACCATGCATGTATCTGTCAACCTATCTATATAAAATCAGATGTAATGTAAATAAAGTAGTCGGTCACTGTAAAAGTAAATTAAAGAATATTTCTTTATCTTAATTATCAACAAGTTTTGCTGTCTTTTTTCTTTTCTTCTTTTGAGGTAGAACTACTCATAAAAGCTACAGAGCAAAATCTACCAACTTCGTGTTCCTCCATTATAATTTTATTTTGGTCCATTTTATATATTAACTTTCATATTTTTAATATTCTTTCTTTATCTGCTTGTATATTTTTACTCTTAAAAAAATTGCAATAAATAGCACTATAAAAAAAATTAATATATATTAATCTGTAATTATCGGATTTAAGATTTTGAACACGGCATTTATTTTAGTTTATTTTATTTATTTATTATTTATTTTTCGTGCACTCTGTCTCAGACATTGGAGATAGAGTCATGATGCTTGTCATTGTCAATGGAGTGCCCAATTGTAGATGCGTGTTGAAGATAGCTATTTCAACGAGTCGAGTCGAGCCAAGTCCGAGTCGAAAATAAAAAGCTTGGACACGGCTCGAGCTGTTTTGAGCCCGAGCCAAGCAAAGCCCGGCTAAAAAAAATGAGGCTCGGCCCGAGCCTGAGCGGGCCGAGCCGACTTGGGTTTTTTGGATTTTTTTTTTAAAAAAATGAATTGAAAATAGCTGCCTGCAAATGTAGCATGCTGATGCCTGCCTGCTTGCTGTTATCACCTGCCTGCAAAGGCAACCTGTGCACAGACAGCTCTTTTTTTTAAAAAAATTTAATTTTTTTTTAATAATGGGCAGGCTCGCCCTGGCCACGGGCCTGCCCCAGGCTCGAGTCGACGCCCCAAAATGGGGCTCGGCCTGAGTCGGGCTCGACTCGGGCTTTTTTCGAGCCAAATCCGAGTCAACGAGTTTTTTTGCCATCTCTAGTTGAAGATGCATTGCTCTATTTGGTACACATTCTTTTAAAATATTTTTTTTTAAAACTAATTTTCAACCACACATTTTTCAATAAAATAATATTTTCTATCACATCAATAATTTTTCCTTATTTTTTAACCACATATTTCTCATCATATCACTATATAAAATACACACCCTTGATGAATTAATAATTGATATAAATAAAGAAATTGGAAAACTCAAAAGTAGAAAACGGTGGCATTGGCAATTTTCTTCCGCAGATAGCGGGACAGGCAAATCTTCTCTACACCTTTAAATGTATTCAGACCAGACTTGAGATTAAACATTTCAAGTACTTTGATTTTCATTTTCCTTGATTTTATTGTTTATTTTGAATCATGAATGACCTTAAAAAACCACTTTTTTTTTTGGGAGACGCCAGTTCGGCTACAACAATTTTTATTTGTGTATCCTTACAAGTATTCAAATATAAATAGCAATAGAGGAATAAAGTGAATTAACAAGTACATGTAGAGTATGTTTATAGTATAAAGAAAGTTTATAATTTTACTTCAGATGATTCTTGTTGATCAAAAAAAAATGAATAATATTTTTAAAATCAACCGTCAAATTTTCTGTCTAAATTTCGGTAGGATTTTTCCTCTTTTTGGAAAATTTAGGTTTGCTTAGAAGTCAATTGTTTACAAAAAGGAGTGAGATGGAGATTCTAACATTATTTTGGTTGAAAGGTGCTTCTCGATCAGAGATATTATTTAACTTTCTGAGAGTTCTGAACCCGAATTTGCCTTTCATTTGAGGCTCTTTTTTAGAGCGGAAGTTTGATTATCCAATTTCCAACCCTTTCTGTTACGTGATGACCTTTTATAAACATTTTAGAGGCATTTTGATTATTCTTATGAGTTGGCATTCTCTCATCAATATGTTCGGAGTTATACTTAGGTCAGATGTTCAAGGCTTTTGTTGAGATTTATGCTTTGCCACACATGCCAAGCAATCCATTGTTTGCACGAATAGATTTAGTGCATTGAAATCAATGTTGATTTGATCAGAATTCGCACTAAATATTTCAGTCGATATTCAAGGATACTTCAAGGCCTTTAGTCCTACTAATCGAGGATTCTAATCTTATTTCTAGTTGTATTAGGGTTCTTCGAATTTCATTGTTATATAGTGTTTCGGTAATCGATACATCTGTTACTCAACTGTGCGTCGATTGAAGCATTAGTGCTCAAAAACACGAGTATGAAATGGGTTTTCATGTGATTGGCATGAAGTTCAAATGAATAATAATAATTTAGCACGTAACAATTCTTGTATTCCAATTGTTAAAAAATGAACTAGCGAGAAAATTGAATGGATTAGGTCAATTTAATCTACCTTGTACAGTATCGTAACATTACATTGATGTATAGTATTTGTTGAAGTGCAATTGTATAGTCAAAGAGTATGTATGTAGTCTATCTAGGATCAGACAAAAATCCTGAACCGAACCCGAACTGAACTGAATCGAACTGAACTGTTCTTCATAAGTTAAATACTTGAACGTGTATCTGAATCGAGAACCGATGTGTTTTGGTTCGATTCTCGGTTCTAGATCAAGAACCGAAAAATTGAATAAGAATCGAATCTAAATAATTTTTTTTATTTTTTTATTGAATTAATTAAATTATTTTAATTTTTTTTAAACAAATTAGAAAATTAACTAATTTAGTTGAACAATTTTTAGTTTATTTGTATTTGTTAATTGTGCTTTTTCAATTATGCTTGTAGAGTTTCTTAGTATGACAAGCCAAACAATTGATAATTAAATCAAATAGTTGGTGAGTATTACCAATACTTAAAAATATTTTATATTCATAACTTTTAATTTATATTTCATTTTTTTATGTAGATTGCTTGAAACAAATGAATTATTGATATGGATCACCGATATTTTAGTATTAGTCTCTACTTTTTGGTATTTGTATATATTGAATTAATATTATTGGACAACTTGTTATTTATATATTTTTAAATTGAGCTTCGTTAATTTGTAAAAGTTACAAATGAACATGTCATTAGTTGTATTTATGTAGTATTGTTATAAATGTTTAAAAAAATTAATTATGGTACGGAACCGAACTCGAACGGTTCTATAATTATATTTGAACCCGACGATTCTATTTATTAAATACCTGAAAATTTTGGTTCAATTCGATTCTGAAGAGAACCGAACCGAATCGGACCATTTCCAGCCCTAATTCTATCAAACTATCACAATATTCACTCCTCTAAGCTTGTTAGTATATGAAGGGTGGTATGTATTGTAATATAAAAATGTATTCGGTATGACTCATTCCATCCTAAAAATAATCGCAGGGAATTCTTTTGATAACATGGATTCCTATTTTTCAATGATATTCCACAATCAAGACAATTAGCTGAATCCCGTGTTAACTTTAACTATTATTTTTATACAAATTCTCTTATTTTCACCTAGGATTCTTGCTAAAGAAACCTAGTTCCAAATAAAAAGAAAATACTCATTTCCTGAAATACTATTTATCTTTAGTTTTGCTTATCTTCCTCATCTCATTTCCCGGATCTGTAAAAACCAAACCTAAAATCGAAGATTGTTCAATATCATAACACTAAATATAAAGAATAAGTTGTCATTCGTTTTGATTTTGGGGGGCAAAACGTGTTTTCGAAACAAAAATTTAAATCATACAAAGATAAAAATGAAAAGAGGATGTGAAAAAGGGCCCTAACGAATTTTGAGCATATATTCCTGTCTTTACTGATTGGTACGAAGGATCCTAGGTCAAAAGTGTACGATTTTCATATTTTAATTATTTGTTTTTTCTTCTTATTTTGATGGAGATTTCTTATGTTTTAAGAAAATTTATTATTTGTGCCGAAATCTTCGGGTACTGTTTCCACTTGGTCCATGGCATGGATAGTTTCGGAATGTGGGACCTCCTCATTTCCATAGTGGGGCTCATTTTATTTCAAACTTCAAATTCCTCATTTTTCACGTATAGTCCTTATTTGATTCCCATTATTTTTTCAAATATATTTTCATATGTCTTCTTTGTTGGGAAATTATTTAATGGGAAAATTAGGCACACTACCCCATAGAAATAAGAAATTTGAAAAATACTTTTAAAACTAATTAAAACGTTTAATCACGTAATTAGTACGTTCAAAACCCAGAGCCCCAAATCAAACCTCGATTCCTAAAAACTCTCAGGCCATAGAGAGAAAAGCTTCTATACTCTCTCCTTCAAACTGTTTAAATGCTTTAAAGGAAACATCTTGGGAGGTGGCCGTTGTCAAGAGCAAGCTAGTTTCCCTCCTTCTCCAAGTCTACGATGTCAGCCACAGCTACTTCGACGAGAATTACGTCCAAGAACTTGTCGAGAAAACCCCTTAGATTCCCATCATAACCAGGACAATTTAATGTATTTTGTAGTTGAATATTCTGATTGAATTTTGATTTTTCCATGGGCTTGTGAATTGAAGATTTTGCTAGGAGAGGATTTGGAATAAAAAGTTTCGTAATGCAAGAGAGTTCTTTTGAGGTTTATTTACAAGTTTGGGATTATGAGAGTTGTTATTGTGCAATCAAGTCAGTTGGTTTCTTTAAAGGATATTTTTGTCTAGCTAATGTTCAAATAACGTTTACATAACAGTAAATTTTTCTTACAATATCAGAATCTCTTTCAGCTCTTTTTCTTTCTCAAAAACCTTTTTGCTTGTATAGAACGATGGGCCCTGTATGAAGATGATATGCATTGAGTTGGTTGCTAATTGTTAGGCAATGTAGTGTTATTTATTGATTGTCCAAAATTTGGAGGTATTGCTCTAATCAATTGCAGCTGTTTCCAAATGATATTGAGTGACATTTTATTGGGAATTTGTAAATCAATAGATTGAATCGATTATTTTCCTGATGGCCCGTTCTTACCAAATAAAGCATTTTTGTGTTTGAGATTGGTTTTAAGAGCTAGCAGTATTAGTTCTTGTATATTAAGCTTCAGTACAAGTTATAGAATGATTTACAGGAGTCTTTTTATTTTAATAATCATGTTTATAATATTGGTATGTAAGAATAAATTTCACAATGACTTTCTTCCATCCAAGATTGGTATAATCGTAGAAGTTGGAAGTGGATTTAGGTGGTGGAAGATGATACGGCGTAGACTAGTTAGGTTGTGTATGATCTCATGCATGACCATGTGTAAAGGTTCATGTATTTTGTCACCCTTTTTAATTTATGACCCTAGTTTGAGTGTTTATTATTTTTTCGAGTTTTTATCACTTTTTTAAATAGTGTTACTTTTTTTTTTCCTGTCATTATTTTTAGAAACAAACTTCACTTTTTAATAAAAATGACACTATATGTTATTTTTAATAGAAAAGTGACACTTAACTTTATACCGTTGTTTAGTTCCAAAAAACTTTCTGTAGGATAAATAGGTTGCTAAGTTCGTAAATGACGGTTGCTGTGAATTGACTTAAAGATACTTGGCGTTTTGATTGGTGTTTTGTTGATGAACCGATTTAAAGATACTTGGTGGTGAACGAAGAAAGAGAATGGATGGTGATTGTGTCACTTTTTTTATTATTATTTCTGTCACTTTATTGAATTAAATCTAATGTTTTAATTGGTGTTTTGTGAGTACTTTTTTGAATTTCTGTTACTTTTTTTTAATGTTTATCACATTTTTTAAACTGTCAAAATTTTTAGTATTTGTAGCTTGTTTTCGTTACTTACTTGAAATTTCTATTTCTTTTTTGAGTGATAAATATCACATTTTAATAAAAATGACATTGTTTGTCAATTTTTAATTAAAAAAAAAGTGACACTAAACTCCGTAAAATTAAATAGTGACAATGTGTCACTTTTTTAACATCGTGTCACTTTTTTATGAAAAAGTGACAGTATTTTTATTTTCAAAAGATTTTTTATATGATTTTTCAAATTACTCCTTATTTTAGGAGTATTTTTGTAAGTTGCCCTTATTTTAAAGGGAAAATTAGACTGGGCCCCCTAAAAAAAATAACAAATTAGATAAGTACCCCTAAAATTAATTATACTTCTTAATCCCGTAATTAATATTTGAAAACCCCCCAAATTCCAAAAACTTCTGAGAGTCCGACCTTAAATAATTTGCCCCAACCATGGAGGGGCAGGAGGTGGTGGTGGACTTTGTGGAAGACTGGGAGGTGGAGCTAGCGGTGGATTGGGAGGAGAAGCTGGAGCAGGAGGTGGTGGTGGACTTGTTGGGAGCAGCGATGGATGTTTAGGCGGTGGTGTAATGTTAGTTAACTAAGGGAATTTCAATTGTTGAGGGGATTTTCAGTTGATGATGGAATAACTGTGGATCAACAACCAATTGCTTCAATTGATAACCACGTGAAATGGTTCCTTTTGATTGTATAGTTCAGATTAGAATTTGTGGTATGATTTTGGTGGTTCTTGGTGGACAATAACTCAATTCTTGCATAATTGTTTGTTTAGAAGATAAGTTTGTGTGATTTATCTTCTTTTGAAACTGAAAGTTGTGGGTTATAATTGTTTGTAAGATTTTGTGAGAAGAAAAGTTGTGAATGAATCGTTTGTCACTTTTTCGATTGGTGTTTTGTCACTTTTTCGAATGTTTGTAGTTTTTTTTAACTTTTGTTACTTTTCTAAACGTTTGTCACTTTTTTTTTTAATTCATGTCACTTTTTTGACATTTGTCACTTTTTCTATCACCTTTTTTTTTATTGTTTGTCACCTTTTTTTATTTCTCATTTTTTTTTATAACAGACATATGTTTTGATTGGTGTTTTGTTATCTTTTTAAGTATTTGTCACTTTTTTGAGTTTGTCACTTTTTGAGTGTGTTACTTTTTTTGAATTTTGTTGCTTTTTTTGAGTTTGTGTCACTTTTTTAAAAAAAAAGTGACAATGTTTATAAAAAAAAGTGACATGGTGTCACTTTTTTATTTTACACAGTATTTTTTACTTCCTAAAAACCTTTTACATGATTTTTCAAAACACCCCTAAGTTTAAGGGTATTTTTGTAAGTACCACTTATTTAATTTGCCATGTGGACCGATATATGTAATTAATTGTGTATAAATGCTATCTTAAAGTTAAGCCCAAAATTAAAGTGATCTAATAAGAAATTAAGTTATTGGGTTTTAAGCATCTAAATAAAGTATGAGCCGGACTATATGTATAGAGAGCAGATCCATTAGGGTTTGTATTTGACGATGGGCCGAATACATATGGAAATATATAAAGGGTTATGGTCCCCAATTCATGTGTAATTTTCTCATTCTTTGTGGTATCCCATCAATACAAGAATACAAGAGAAAACATATGAAGGGAAAGATCCATAAAACCCACAATCAGGAATTAAGATGGAGATTTGAAGTAATCAAATTGAAGATTTACAGATCAAGATTCAAGATTATTATTTAAGTCAGAAATCAATTGATTAAGGTATGTTCCGCATTAATTCAGTTTCTTGATGATTTGACATGAAAATCTTGACAAGATCATAAAGTTTAAATTTTAATAAAGTTTCAACAAGTGGTATCAGAGTATATTCATGTTAAATCATTGGGAATCAAATTTTTTAATTTGGTTATTGTATATTCATGATTTTCAAATTTAATAATTTCGAATTTAGATTTATTAAATTTGAAAATAATTCGTTTGATTTTAAAGATTTTCAGAAGTTCAATTTTAAAAAAAAAAATTATTTTTTTGAGGTGACAGCGGCGCTGCAGCGTGGCAGCGGCAGCTTTGTGCTGGTACGAGGAAGGGGGTGCAGCAAACGCTGCACCCTACACCACACGGTGCTATGCTGCTCACTGCAGCGGCAAACGCTGTCGGATTCAACCGCGAACGCTGCTTATTCTTTGGGGGGTGGCGTCGATGAGCCCGCCCCTGGCTTCTCACACCTTTAAAAAAAAAAAAAAAAATTTTTTTAGGGTTTACAGGTTTTGGGGACGAGGGTATGGGCTGTAAATTTGAAGATTTCAGGCCTTAGTTTGCAATTTCAGATTAGGGTTAAACATTTAAAGTTTCAGCCCCTTAAATTTAAGGTTTTGGTGTTTCAGCCCCCTAAGGTTAACATTCATCCAATTGGGCCTTTAAAGTTTTGGGTTTAGTAATTTAGTCCCTCAAGTTTCAAAATATGTTATTTTTGGACCATTAAAGTTTTAATTTCAATGTTTAAGCCCATGAAGTTTGCAACTTTGGTTATTCAACCCCTAAAGTTTAAAGTTCATTCAAGTTAGGCCTTAAGGTTATGGGTTTTGATAATTCAGCCCCTGGAGTTTTAAAATTAATTATTTTTTGGGCCATTTAAAGTTCTGATTTTGCAATTAAAGCCTCAAAGTTTCTGATTTTTTTCTAATTGACCCCCAAAGGTTTTAAATTTTTAAAATTTGGCCCCTAAAGTTTTGAATAATTAATTTTTGACTCCTAAAGTTTTTTCAATAATTAATTTTTGGATCCTTAAAATTTTTGAATAATTAATTTTTGACTCATAAAGTTTTTAATAATTAATTATTGACCCCTAAAGTTCTGGTTAATTATTTTTTATGTCCCTAAAGTTCTGAATTATTAACCCTAGGCCCCTAAAGTTTCAAAATAAAATAAAAGAATTAAGGATTAACAATTATAATTCAAATTTTGGTATTTCTTTTGGATTACTAATTTTTTAAAATGAATTGATTGAAACAACATGTCACCAACGTGACCTCTCTTGCCTAGATTAATTTATTTGGAATATTAGAAAGATTGTGTATACGTAATTCATGCGAGTATTGACCGGCCCAAAGGAAGGTTAATATTTGGCCGAATTATTTACACACCTGTGGTAATAAATATGTGATAATTATAAGGTTTTATTTTATGTGAATAATAAATCGGTTCAAAGATATGTTTATTGTTTGACATGGTTTATTGTCAATATTTGATTACTACACCAAGAGTATCGCTTACAAGTTGATATGTTTGTCCAAAGACTAAATATCAATGTTGTGCTCGGTCTCTTGTGATGGGATTTACCATTATTTGAATTGATTAATTTTTTAATACGAATTCCTATGTGAACATGTTAATTAAGTATTAGTTCTCTATTCAATTAATCCATCAACTTTCACAGTATCTGCTAACATCAACTCCATTCCTATGCTAAATGGAACCAACTTTAAGGACTGGAAAGAGAACATTCTGATTGTGTCACTTTTAATTCATGTCACTTTTGTTAGTGCATCATAACACAAAAACCCTTCGTGAAATTATTATAACCAAGGCATGCACACTAAACAGATTGAGCAACAAGTTTATAACGTTTAATGGAAGGTAAATGAACATAGCATATGCATCCAAAGAGGTGTAAAGAATTATAATCAGGAAGAATGTCAAATAAATAATAATATGGAGAATCAAGAGCTAGGGTCGGGGATGGCAAACAATTAATCAAATATACAACTATAGATAAAACTTCCACCCTAAACCTAGTAGGAACAGAAGATTCAAGCAGTAGTGTACAGACAACATCCAAAAGGTGTCGATTTTTACATTCAGCATCTCCATTCTATTGGGGGGTACGAGGACAAGAACGCTGTGAACAATTCCTTTATGTTGTAGGAAATATTGAAAATCACTGGACATATATTCTCCAATAGAATCGGAGAGCAAGATCATAATACATATAGAAAATTGCATTTCCACATAGGCAACAAAAATTTTGGAAGGTAGAAAATACATTAGCTTTAGAATGAAGAAAACAGATCCAATGAATATACTATAATCGTCGATGAATGTCAGAAAGTACCTGTATTGAGCATGAGAAAGAAAATGACTTATACCCTAAACATCAGTATGAAAAATATCAAAACACGTAGAAACTCGACTACCCCGTAAAGGAAATGGCAAGGATTTGTTTTTACCAAAATTACAAGATGCACAATTAAAAGACAAGTGTGCAGAAGAAAACTTATTTATATTATTCCAATAACCATACCTTATTAAATGTGTCAAGATAACAGAATTGATATGTCCTAATTTCTTATGTATTAAATGGCTATTAGTAGCAACGATAGAACTAACATGAATAGAACAAAGAATAGAAAATGATAGAAGAGGAAAGAAATGTCCCACTTTAGGCCCCTTCACTATCACCTGCCCCGACACTTGATCCTACGCACAATAACTGTTACGATCAAAATAAAGAACACATTTATCCTCAACCAATTGACCAATAAAAATTAAATTGGCAGATATTTCAGGAAATACAAAACATCAGTGAAAGAAGACCCCAAATTTCCAACTATAGTAATACGGAAAGCACTACCATTGGCTATTTGGATGTGTTGTTCTCCATCATATTTACGAATATTAAGTAAAGCTATCATAGTGCTAGTCATGTGATTGGAAGTTGCAAAGTCAATTAACTAAGGATAGGTACATAATGAATTACTACCTTGGAGACCAAGAGTCGAAAGAGCAGAAACAATCGTTTGTTGAACATGCTCAAGCATAAGGGTCAAAGGACCCAAGACAACCGGCTAACCTGAATATACAGTCTCATGGTTGGGCCGAATAGCAGTGGATCAATTCAGAGGTCACACATGACAGTTTTTAATAATATGCCCATCATTTTTTGCAATAATTGCAAAATTTCTTGGAACAATTTTTTGCAATGTGTCCTAATTCCTTGCAATGTTAACATTGTAGATCACATCTGGATCGTCCTTTTCCTTGACCGGCATAGGCCACATTAACCATCTCAGTACTAAATGTATCTCGAGTAATGTCAAGTTATGAGGCAAGACGCAGCGCAAAAGTTCTCACAGAGAGACATCCAAAAATAGTACTAGATTGCAGTTGATTAATCCAGCGCGTGCACTTTAAAACTCGGGTCGTAGCTTCATCAAAAATTGATACGTTGGCTCTCAAAATAAACCTCTAACAAAGCCACTAATGCGTCTTTAGGAACCTTATATTGCACCAACCCAGAATAATCACTCTATAAATAAATGCCTATTTGACACCCATTAATTTATTTTGTGGTTTGCTACGTGATCATTTTCAACTACACATTCATACAATAAAATATTTTACACGTATACCAAAAAAATTTCTCTACTTTTAAACCACATATTTTATAACAAATACTATTCAAAAATAATTATTTTCCCTATTAATGAGAATCAAACTGGCTCTAAGAAAGTCGGAATAAAACTGTTCAATCAATAGATTCCTTTGTTGATAGTTTCCAATATCCAACTCCAAATAAGATTTTCGTGCAGAATTATCTTGATAATAAATTCATCAAAGGTAATTCCACATCTCCTTAGCGGTCGTTAGCGAATGGAGATTGTTGACAATATATGGTTCAATAGAACTCAGTAGCCAAGAAACAATCCAAGCATCTTTGCTCTCCCATGAACTAAGTTAATTGGGATCTGTAGGAGCTTGAAAAAATCTATCCATATGACTCCACATTCCTTACCCTGAATGAATATCTTGAATTGAAATTCCTAAGTAGAGTATTTTTTATCATTAAAACGAAAAATTGAATTTTCTCTTAAATAACTCAAAAAATAATCATAGCTAACAACTCAACTAAATCACCGCACAATCCAATAATTATAGCCAATCAAATTATCACAGCCAACAACCTAAATAGCTCAACACATCGCAAAGCACCTAAGAAGAAAAAGCGGGCAAAAAATAACATGCCAAAACCGTTCCAAAAAACAACCAAAGCAATCACAATTTAAATCTAGATTTCAACAATAAGCAGTCACTGCTCCTTCGCAACACGAGATTCCCTGATAGAGATTGAAGTCACCGACAACAATGAACGTCGGCACCGCAACACCTGAAAATACCCAACAGAAACTAAAATCACCGACAATGGTGGACGTCGACGGCCACAGTAATCTCTGACTCAAAAGCCTGAATCAACAACACGAACAGAGATAAATCCGACGATAATAGCCCCCGACAGCCTCAATAATGATCAACGCATAGACTACACAAAAATCGACGGCTACCACAGTAAAGTTATCTGTCGGTGAGTCCTAAAAACAAGACTTGAGCTGTACCATAAAAGCCAAAAAATACTACCTAGAAGAGTCCTCTTCAGATCGAGAGCTCTGATACCATGATAACAATTGATTTGGTTCGAATGCCTCAATTGAGGTTTTGCTTCCCTTTAAATAATAAAAATAAAACTTCTAAATATGGTAATTTACAATGAAATCTCTATACTAGGAATGATACAATTATATACAATCAAATCCCTTAGATTAGGTAATGTAATCAAATCTCCTATTTAAGGAAGTAAAGCCAAATCAGCTATAAGTTGACAGCCCATTGACAATATTCCCAAATAAGATTTACAGTCAACAAAGTTGATATACTTAATCAGGAATTGGAAGTGTCAGATAATGCTTAAGAGTCAAAGGGTGTTTGATGATACTGGATAAGATGATTGAAGATTGAATGTTGAATTATTCATTGCCAATCATAATATAATTAAAAACTGAAAATTGTGAGGTGGTCAATTTCACTAGCTATATCTCCAGGCACACAACCGCATAAAAATGAATGGGTGCTTGTTGTCGATTTTTATATACTGCAAGTGTACGGATCATAACCAGTAATATAGTGGAACAGTGAGTCTGGATATCATTCCCAAGAGGACCACTATTTAACAATTGGTTAAATTATTCCTAACTTTAATTTGATTGAAAACAAATAATAAAGTTTGGTGATTGGTGAGTAAATTGTTCTACCTAAAACTAAATTATCTGACGTAAACAATTTGTTGAATTTGGGTTTTAAAAGTAAGAATGTAGATGCTAGGACTTACAATTTTACTTATGAATCCCCATTTAATTCGACAATCAAAATTTATTACTATTGTAGTGTTCGGTTGAATTCTTCTAAATTATTCAATTTACCCTTTCTATTTCTCATTGAGTCTATTTAACTAATTCAATTCCATATCTATATGTGAATAAACCTTAGTAACACGAAGTATTAGTTCTAAGAAATCATCTAATGACTGCAATAATTAGTATAGATATCTCTACACGTTATACCAAATTACCGAATTTTACTATGTTGTCTAAATCTAAAACTCACATCTCGATTCGTAATAGACTCACAAAATCATTGAATAATTGGCCAAAGAATTCAAAAAATTAAATTCATGATAAAATCAACACATATTCATTTAAAGAACTAGAGTCTTGAATAAAATAAATGAAGGGTCACATATAGATTATATTGTTCGCCTTAGCTATGAAATTAGGTACTTAAAATAATGAAAAAAAACAAAAAAGTATAGAATTCATAACCGGGTTTTGAAATCTTTATCATAGAAAGAATTGAATCTTGCACCAAGAATCTTCTTCAACCTCAAAAGTTTTCAAATCCTAGCTTTTGCACTTTGATCTTGATGATTATATGTTGTTCTCTCTCCAAATTGTGTGGAACTAGAGTTATATTTATGTCTTCTTTGAGTCTTGGACGAGTTTTAGTTGAATTGGGCTTTTAAAAAGATGAATTGCACTTTAAAACCCTATTTTTGGCTGCGGGCACAAATCTGGTCTTTTCCCGACCACTTGTTGGCGCAGCTGCTCCCACTCTGCGTCTTCTTCAGTGTTTTATCATAACTTTATTTTCCTATATCCATTTAAGTCGATTCAAAGTGCGTTGAAAATATAACTCATAGAGATATAACTTTATTAGAAGTAGATATTTTCTGATTCAAAGTTTTACTAGGCCAAAAATGGGTCTTAATCTTCGATTTAAAATTTGAAACATCCTTGTGCAGTTGAAAATTTATTTGTAAAATTATTTTGGTCAAATTTCACTTCTTTTGATTTCTAATTACATCCAATTGACCCCTAACATTCTTGAATCTTCATCGTAAGCTTTGGCACAACTTTTGAGTATTTACACTTTAGTCCCAAATATTTGTATCTTGCCCATTTTTGCCATTTTTCGCTTCTTTCTTTCAATTCGACTTTCCTTTCATCGAGTTTCACATAATAAACAAAATATACAATAAATTAGGATATAATTGTTCAAAAGACTATTAAATGTATATATTTTTAAGTCCAAATAAGTGTATAAAATACACTTATTAAACACTCCCACACTTAAACATTTGTTTGTCTTCAAACAAAATCATAACATACCTTAACAAACACACAAACATACAAAAAGTTTAAGTTAGATAACCTGTCATTTTGTCTCAGGATTGAAATCACTATATCAAATGTATAAACATCTTCAAGGTCGCATTACCAAAATCAATATCTATTTTCCAATGCAAAACTGGTGTGTGTGTGTGTGTGCGCGCGCGCGCGCGTACGTGTGTGTGTGAAGGATTAAGTAAAAAATTATAAATTCATGAGTTGTTTCGATTCCTGACCATTGAAAAATGTGCCACATATCTTTCCTACTATTTTTTATCCAAATATATGATTTTATTTTAATAACCTTAATATCGATATGATGACCCTCTTATTGAAACAGAAACATGCCTAAAACTAATGTATCTTAATAGATTATGTACAATGCAAATACAGAAAGCATAATAAATAAAATGGTAAAAAATTGGGTTGCCTCCCAATAAGCGCTTAATTTAAAGTTTTTAACTAGACTTTTGCACATGTGTTTCATGGCACTTTGAATATGGCTTTAGAGGTCCTGCTCAACTTGCTCAATTTGACTTTATTCAATATTTCACGTCCTCCAAAATCGTACTTTCTCCTTCTGAATATGGTATGATTTGCCAAAATTGTCCAATTCAAACAAAACTAAGAATTCTTCAATTTCCCCATCGACTTTAATCACAAAATCAATGAAGTTGGAGGTTTACATACTAATCCCATCTTCTTGGAATGCCACTAATTCATTTGGCTCCTTCATGATTAATTTATTCGTTTCTACATATTCTTCTTCTTTAGTTGGTTCATTGGGTTAAATAATGAAGAGATCCTCCACTGGCATGTTCTTTGACTCATCTGAAATTGCTTGATCTTCAATCCTTTTGTATATTTTTGCATGATGATATATGTCGTAACTATTTCACCGCCATCATCTTCTTCATATGGATCATAAAATATAGCTTTCCTGACATCCTCTGCAGCTGCCAATAAAAAGCAATTTTTTGTAAGATTTAATGCCCCCACAATATTCACAACTTGGTTTAATCTCCTCATAAACAATAGATTTGATATTGAGTCCCTTCGAAAAGTCATCCTTATCAATACTATAGGTTGATCGTATCCCCACTTTTTAGGTTCTTGTCTGAAGAGGAATTCTCCAAAGAGTATGTCACCTTTATTTAAGTCGGGATCAATCATTGTAATTTTTTGTTCTCTTGTTGCTTTTCATTTCCTGTCAATGGAGCAAAGAAAAACAAGTAGATCAATTGAAAAACAAAATAATCAAAAAGAAAGAAATAATTAAACCAATATTAAATAAAAATAGTCCCCGGCAATGGTGCCAAATTTTTTTATCGATTTTTATATCCCACAAGTGTACGGATTGTAATAAGTAATATAGTGGACCAATGAGTCCGGATATCGTTCTCACGAGGACTACTATCTAACAATTGGTTAAATTATTCCTAACTTTAATTTGATCGAAAACAAATAATAAAGTTTGGTGATTGGTGTGTAAATTATTCTAACTAAAACTAAATTATCTAACGTACATAATTTGTCGAATTTGGGTTTTAAAAGTAAGAATGTGGATGCTAGGAGTTACAATTTTACCTATAGATCTTCTTTAATGCGACAACCAAGATTCATTACTATTGTAGTGTTTGGTCAAATTCTTCTAAAGTACTCAATTTACCTTTCTTGAGTTCTCATTAAATCTATTTAACTAATTCAATTCCATATCTATATGTGAATCAACCTTAGTTCAACAAAGTATTAGTTCTAAGAATTCATCTAATGACCGCAATAATTAATAAAGGTATCTCTACATATTATACTAAATTATTGAATTTTACCATGTAGTCTAAATCTAAAACTCACATTTCGATTTGTAATAAATTCACAAAATCATTGAATAATTGGCCAAAGAATTCAAAGCACTAAATTCATGATAAAATCAATACATATTCATTTAAAGAACTAGATTCTTGAATAAAAGAAATAAAGTGTCACACATAGATTACATTGTTCGCTCTAACTATAAAATTAGGTACTCAAAATAATGAAAGAAAAACAAAAAATTATAGAGTTCATAACAATGTTTTGAAATCTTGATCATAGAAAGAATTGGATCTTGCACCAAGAATCTTTTTCAACCTCAAAAGAGTTCAAATCCTAGCTTTTACTCTTCGATCTTAATGATTATGTGTTGTTCTCTCTTCAAATTGCGTGGAACTAGAGTTGTATTTATGTCTTCTTTAAGTCTTGGACGAGTTTTAGTTGAATTGGGCTTTTAAAAGATGAATTGCATTTGAAAACCCTATTATTGGTGGCGGGTAGCACCTACATGGCGCCACTGAGCCACAAATCTGGTTTTTTTCCAGAGCGCACATTCGGTGGCGCAGCAGCTCCCACTTTGCACATTTTTCAGTATTTTTGTCGTAACTTTCTCTTTCGATATCTGATTAAAGCGATTCAAAGTATTTTGAAAGAAACATTTAGAGGGCTATAAATTTACTAGAAATATCTATTTTCCAATTTGAATGTTTACTAGGCCAAAAATGGATTTCAATTTCTGGCTTAAAATTTGGAACATCATTGTGCAGTTGAAAATTTATTTGTGAAAATATTTTTGTCATATTTCACTTCTTTTGACTTCTAATTACATCCATATTTGACCCCTAGAATTCTCGATTCTTCATCGTGAGCTTTGACACAACTTTTGAGTATTTACACTTTAGTCCCTAATCTTTGGATCTTGCCCACTTTTTCGCTATTTTTTGCTTCTTTCTTTCAAATACACTTCCTTTTATCAAGTTTCACCTAATAAACGAAATATACAATTAATTAGGCTATAATTGTTTAAAAGAAATATTAAATTTATTTATTTTTTAAGTCCAAATAAGTATATAAAATACACTTAATTATCAATGCGTATCTATTTTGTGCACATGTACCAACACAGAGTGGAGCAAATGAATATTGTTTTTAAATGCTTTGCTACAATATATTTCAATTTCTCATGGGTGTTACATTTAAGTTTTTCATGCCACATCAAATTTCCAGTTTAAGTCAAGCTTTCACTCGCTCCAGATATTTTCATAATTTTAGACTGATTTTTTAAACTCATTTTTATGTGGTCTTATCCAGTTAAGTGATAACACTTAAATGTTATCAAACAAACTTATCAATCAATTAATTAATTATTTTGTCATAAAATTCTCAATGGTATTATCAAACATCATCTTAGTGGCCAAGTGCACTTGGAACACCCTCTATATTAAGAGGATAGGATTTGGTTTATAGAAAATACCTAAATCAAGTACCTGCAAGTTGAAATGAATAAATGAAAAATCAAATCTGATGCTTTGGTGGTGCTTATTATTAAACAAGTTCATGACTACTCAAAACCTGATATACTACAATTCATCAACTGGCAACTTTTGGTTGAATTATTTAAGCAAGTGCAGATGCCTAATCCTCCCTTGACCTTAGCTCCTCCATGGATGAAGTTATTAGCATCCGGTTAATTTGGATATTGTCTACGACAAATATTGGATTGGATAAATTTTATCCATATATGGTGTATTCCGGTTCACCATGTCAATTACAATGATATTGTGATTGAACTTGATGCCCCTCATGGTGAGTCACTTCATTTAAATAGAGGTTGTCTGCCTAATTAGAGGGCTGAAAATCAGCCATAATTTATGGTATCTATACATGTATGGAAAGGAATTAAACCTATGAATTACATTGAAAACTGTAACTAATATACAATATATTTTCTTTGGATAGTTAGCAGCAAATCTTGCAAATCATTGGCCTTAATAGGCTCATACAGTTGACATCCCCCTCAAATTGATGCTAAATGATCTAAAAGCATCAATTTGCTTACAAGAAAGAATTGGTGTTGTCGGGTCATTGCCTTAGTGAAGATGTCAGCGATGTGAAGATTGTAGAGATATGAGGAAGAGAAATAACATAAGTGTCGATAGTCTACTTCGATATGCTTCGTATGTTTATGGATTAGTAGCAAATTGAATAGCAATTGTGTTATCCGCATGAAGAGAAGTGGGATCGGACTGTTAGGTTTAGCTAACAGCCCGCAAAGCCAGACAATCTCAAAGCAAGCAGCAGACATGGGGCGATATTCGGATTCAGACAATGTTTAGATACACGAGCCTAATTTTTACTATTCCACGAGATCTAAGAAACATACACCAACCCGTAATAGAATGAGTATCTGGATACTTCGCTCAATCTGCATCACTGAATGAAACAAGATGAAGAACAGAACCAACGGGGAAAAATAATCAATGACGAAGGGTACCTTGAAAATACTGAATTATGCTACAGACAACACCAAGATGGAGATGTTGTGGCATGAACTAGCTAACTTGCTAGATGGCCAATGATATATCGGGCCAAGTGATAGTCAAATAATTGAAACTACCCACCAATTGATGAAAAATAGTGGGATCAAGAAAGAGATCATCTTAATCACGACGATACTTCACATTGACTTCCATATGAGTATCTACAGAAGAATCATGAAGGCCAGCCAAGTGATCAGATCTTGGATATATTTGTGTTGGTTCATGAATATACCCGTGGAATTAGTATGCACTTCCAAACCTAAAAAATAAGTAGATGATACTGGAGTCGAAAGATCAACTCATAATCCATGCCAGTAATGACAATGTCATCTACATAGACAAGTAAAATGACAATACCAATGAATGTCTTGTAAAAAAATAAAGAGGAGTCATACTGGCTTTGAATAAAAAGAATTTGTAGCAAAGCATACTGAAACTTCTCAAACCATGCATGAAGAGCCTGTTTTAAACCATAAAGAGACTGCTTCAATTTACGTACTTGTGAAGAAGAGGAAAAGAGGCCAGAAGGAAGTGACATGAAAACAACCTCCTTAAGATCACCATGAAGAAAAGTGTTTTTTATGTCCATCTAGTGAAGAAGCAATCCCTAAGAGGCAGCAATAGAAAGAACAATTACCACTGAAGTCATCTTGGCTCTGGAGCAAATGTCTCCTCATAATCCATCCTATACTCATGTCTATTCTCGAGAGCCACCGAGCGAGCCTAATAATGATCTAGGGTCCCATCAGAGCGAAGTTTGGTCGAATAGACCCACTTACAGCCAATAGTCTTGACATTAGATGGGCGAAGATCTATGTCCGGAGTATGATTTTGCTGAAGTGTCTGAAGTTTTTCATTCATGAGCTTCTGCCAACATTCATGTTTAATAGTCTCAAGTATGTATAGGAACATATGTCAATGTAGTGGCAAGTGATGAATGAGTAAAACCATACCTATTAGGAGGTCGAGAAACTCGAGTAGAACATCGAGGACCCGGGTCAAGGGTACATCAATCTTAGATGCCAACTTAAGCTCAGAATGAGGAGGTTGAACAGGCTCAGATTTGAGGTCGACCTTTAGATCAAATGCATCTCCACGGATATCCCATATTTTAGCCTATCCTTGTAAGTATTGTGCACTCCTCCTTGACAAGAGATGAAGATTGCTATGGACGAAGAGTAACTCTTCCGCACGTTTGATGCAGGGGAAGCTTATAGGAAAGATAAAAATCTCACAAAAAGAATTTCAATCAAGAGAAATTCAAAAAAAAAACTTTATTTCATTCAAAACTAAGCTGCCTCAAATGGCTTACAATGTTTAAATAGCGAAAAAACCTAAGAAAATTCGGAAATATTACATAATAATAAGAAAATATTATTTTTTCCAAAAATGGAAAAAATTGAGATAATCACGGATCTTGATTCTCCTAATTACCAGGATCATCCCCCAACAAACGGAAACCAAATCCGAGTTTATTTGACTAAGATATTGCCAAAACAAAAATTACCATAAACGGCAAAAAC
This sequence comes from Fraxinus americana, assembly GCA_035079005.1. Classification (NCBI taxonomy): domain Eukaryota; kingdom Viridiplantae; phylum Streptophyta; class Magnoliopsida; order Lamiales; family Oleaceae; genus Fraxinus; species Fraxinus americana. The sequence continues at coordinate 18,786,614 of CM068707.1, read as the reverse complement.
GCTTCATTGATGGCCTAAACGACGGAATTTGCCCAAAATTTGACATGCATCAGGGCCAAAGGCCCTGAGTTGTGATCATTGGCCCGTTTCCAATCAAATTAGACTAGTAATTCGCTAAAAACGAACAAACCCGAAATTAAATGGAATTATTATTTTGCCTTCATCATTCTCCACGAGTTGAGAAAAATTCGTCCTCGAATTTGACGGGGAAGAACCCTCATCATCATCAGAATTAACACAATGGAATGGCGGCTCCGACGGCAATCCATCTGGAAGCTCTTCTGGGAAGTCCTCATGAAACTCCTCTAGCGATGGCTGAACCCTACGAGTGACATCCTACTCACTGTCAACTAACTTTTCCACCTGCACATACACAACCCCATATTCTTCCATATTTGTCTCGAACTCCACTCTGGTCAGTAAATTGGCGACATTCCCAACTGTTTTTACTGAGCCCTTATCTGGAAGTAACACACTTTTCTTTCCCCATACAGTACACGTCGACTGGAAGATATTATTACACAACCAGTCAGTGTTATTTTCCAGGGGGGTCTGAAAATTCCGCCTCACCACCAATGCCTGGCCCATTTCACCAACCACAAACTCTTCATTCTCTGCTGCTTCTTCTACACCTTCACTGTCGAATACAGGTGGACCGTAATAATCAAACTCTTCCTCCTCTATTACTTCTTCAGTATTTTCATCAAATACAGGCGGACCGTAATAATCAAACTCTTCTTCCTCTGTTACTTCTTCAATATCTTCATTGTCAAATACAAACGGACCTTCATAATCAAATTCTCCCTCCTCTGTTGCTTCTTCAATGTCTTCATTGTCAAAAATAGGCGGGCCTTCATAATCAAACCATTCCCCCTCTGTTGCTTCTTCAATGTCTTCAACTGTAACATCCTGAATATCACGATCATGGTGTTGGACTTCCTCAATCGGAACCTGCCCATGACGACCACGACCTCCAGGCGCATGTTGCAGCGGCATAAGTGCAGCGACTTGCTGTGTCAGCAACTCCACTTGTTGACGCAGCTGTGCGATTTTATCACGTCTATTTATCTCCTCTACTAGGGTTTCACGGGCTTCTTGACGTCTCCTTGACGGCATGGTGAAGGAACGACTTCGTCTCTGATACCAACTGATGCAGGGGAAGCTTATAGGAAAGACAAAAATCTCACAAAAAGAATTTCAATCAAGAGAAATTCAAAAAAAACTTTATTTCATTCAAAACTAAGCTGCCTCAAATGGCTTACAATGTTTAAATAGCGAAAAAACCTAAGAAAATTCGGAAATATTACATAATAATAAGAAAATATTATTTTTTCCAAAAATGGAAAAAATTGAGATAATCACGGATCTTGATTCTCCTAATTACCAGGATCATCCCCCAACAAACGGAAACCAAATCCGAGTTTATTTGACTAAGATATTGCCAAAACAAAAATTACCATAAACGGCAAAAACGCTTAATTGATGGCCTAAACGACGGAATTTGCCCAAATTTTGACATGCATCAGAGCCAAAGGCCCTGAGTTGTGATCATTGGCCCGTTTCCAATCAAATTAGACTAGTAATTCGCTAAAAACGAACAAACCCGAAATTAAATGGAATTATTATTTTGCCTTCATCAACGTTTAAGATAATGCAAAAAGGAATAAGTACTCTAATTTTGCTCACAACAAAATGAGGAAGATGGTTGCCCCAATAATTTCAAAGCATAACTTGAAGCATCGGTTTGCAAGCGCCATAAATAACCACCAAGTTATCGGGTCCAAGTTTTGCAATATATTTCCAAAGAGGTTTAAATACATCATCCATAGCATTACCACTCATAACTTTCAAAGAAAAAATTTTCAAATTTTCATATAGTTAAATAAGATATGAGTGATATTTCCTGAAACTTGAAAAAATAGCTTTTTCCTGACCTTGCAAATGATTCTTGATATGTGGATTGAAGAAACTATTGAAAAAGATGAAAGAACAAAGAAAATTTTGAAATGGATTTTTTGAATTTCTATTGCGATTTTCGTGGGATACTACGAGGAAGAAAGGGATTTGACTTCTTTTGTAAGTTTGCATTTTAGTGGGGGGTAAAATAGTAAAAAAGTTAATCCACATAAATTTTACCGTTTGCTTTGTTAAAGGATAAAGCTGTAAAAAAATTAAATATATAGTACAAACAGAAATTTTACCGTGCATTTAATGTTATTGGGCCCAACAATTTGAATAGAAAATTACATTTGTTTACTTCTATAGGCTTCATTGGCTGATATTGGTTTTCCTCCTCAGTAGTCACATCTTTCATTTTCTCGTTTCTTCTTTTATTCCTTAGTCTTCGCAATCACCTTCGCATTTCTTCTTCAATTTTTCTTCACAGTCACTGTCTGCATTTCTTCCACCCATCTGTTTTTCTTACTTTTTTCTTCCAACCAGTTGCATTTCTTCATCTCCGACACATCGCAAGGAACTTCGACACTCGTCGGTGATGTGTCGGAGATGTACTGTGTTCGTTACATATCGGACACAGATATATCTACGTCGACAACATGTTCGTACTTCGTAAGAAATGGATATCACAATTGTTATCAATTAGATTTACAGACAAACTAGGAGATATGAAAACGTCACAAAAAGCAGAACTAATGATGCCAACAACATCAATATCCAAGTAACTCCCATTAGCTATTTAAATATTAAATGAACCTTGATATGGTTTGAGGCACTAGAATCAACTAGCCAAGATTGAGATGAAATATTATGATTATCTTTAGGTCTTAAAGCAAAGAAAGCGGATACAATTCTTTGTTGCACCATTTCGGGAATCGATTACCCAGTGCCCACTATGCCAAAATTGAGAGAAACCCCTTCACTCTTTTTCCTTTTTCACCCCCATGTCGATGGATAGTTGCCTGATATGTGTCAGTATGGAAATTCTGAGGTTAGGTAAGGTAGTCTTTGATAATGTGACCCTGATAATTGCAAGATTTCTTTGCACAATTGGCAGTAATGTGGCCAAATTCTTTGCAACTTAAACATTGAACTTTGACCAAATCTGTCTTTCCTCACTCCTTCGCTGCATATGCAATCGGATTAGAAAGCACATGATATTGCTGAAAGGTGGCATCAGTGAGAAGCCACTTATTCCTAAAGTAATTTACCAAAACAGACACCAAAGATGGGGAAGGATCTCGATTCATTAAATTTGAACGAGTAGTCTTAAATTCAAGTCATAATTGCATCATAAATTGGTCCCTTTTGCTTTGCTCTTGAACATCTTGACAACAGAGGGCCATTTAGCAGGTACCTTCAAATAGACCATGTAAGAAAATTCTTCCCAAAGGTTCTGAAAGCCAAAAAATACTAATTGAAAACGCTGTGTTGTATTAGAGAGTTTCCCTTTCGTATAGCTGGCAATTTCATATTCTAATTGAAAGCGTCATGTTGTCTTATCTTGATTATAAACCTTATTTAAATACTCCATGTCGTTTTTGCAATCTTATATGGATGTAAATTCAGAGTAAATAGAGGTCTATGGACCCTAAGATCCAAGTCATGACGCGAGCATCTTTGACCTCCCATCTATGTGACCTCACGTGTCCTTCCCCGTCAAAGAGTTGAAATTGAAATTCCAAAGAAGAATTGTTCTTACCTGTAAACTGTACGCCAAAATTCAGAATTATTAATTGACATGATGTAAAAATATGATAATTAAACAGAGAAAAAATCAATAATAAGTAGAATTATAGTAATATTCCAACCCAAACAATCAGCCTAATATTTAGCCCACTGAGTAAACTTCCAGAATTTTTAATGAGCAGCTACAACAAAATTAGCGGATACTACATCGTTCCTTTTATCGATAATCTAACTTCAAAAAATGGGAGCGACGCTCCTTTCTTACCCTGCCTTTTGACTCGTATTTTGTTGGTACACACCAGCCCAATAATAGTCCAAGTACTGCAACCCAATGATTAGTCTAACACTCACTGCCAGATGATAATCCCAATCAACAAAAGAAAAACTGATGTTAAACCAAAATAAAATCAAATGCCGATAACCGTGAAGAATCATTGATTCGCTGAACAAATCTCTGACCAGAAAGTTGAACATAATAATAACAGTCTAAAAAATAAATTTCCAAATAGAGTTTTATGCAATCGATAACCAGAAATTGCCAAAAGAGAAATGAGATTGCGGCAGTATCAAGGACTAGACAAAGTTATGCCCTTTCGACCACCACAGAAGATCTGTTCTGATCTTTAACCACCAGGAGAGAGCCAGGTAAACGTCAACCCAACCTTTTACCAACACCTAGAACAACCCACAATTTTCAGAAACTCACAGACACTAATTTAGAGATTTAGCTCGATAACATGTCAGTTGATATTGTAATTAAACTTGATGCCTCTCATTGTAAGAGTCCCTTCATTTAAACTAAGATTGTTCGCCTAATTTAAAGGCTGAAAATCGGCCATAATTTGTGGTATCTATACATGTATGGAAATGAATTAAAACCTACCAATTACATGGAAAACTACAACTAATATACACTATATTTTCTTTAAATAGTTTGCTTCAAATCATTGGCCTTAATAGGCTCATACAGCTGACACACCAAATGCACCCTAAGAGGCTATCTAACAGTAAAATGTACTAAAGAATCTTAGATCTAGAATTTGACAAAAATAAATGATCCAAAATCCCACTATTGTACTTCTAAGATTTACTTGAACTATCATTATTACATCGTCCTTTTTCAAGTTAATATGCATAGATGAAATGTCTCTTTTTTAAAAAAAAAATTGGCCCATTGAGTGATCAACAAGTTAGAAGCCTTCACAAATCATGCCAAATTTACAACAATCTTAGCCCCTGTTTGTCTACCATTATTCAAAAAAATTGTTTTCTACAGTAAGATTCCCCATCACACATTCACCCAATAAAATATTCTACACATAAACCAATAAAGTTACTTTAAATTTTAACCACACATTCTCAAAAAATACTATTCATCACTCTATTTTTTCCTAATAATGGAAGACAAACACACCCTTAATTGGTTGCCTTGGGTTAGGGAGTATAAGATTCTGGTTCAAATTGATGCCCATAACTTCATATGAAAAAAGGTGATTTAGAAATTGATGTATTATACACTAGCAATCCATTATAAATGATGACCAAAGCTGTAACTGATTATTCAATTGATACAAAATGAAGAGAGAGAGAGAGATAGAAAGAAGAAGTGGAAAGAAGATGATGAAAATAATCAAATTTCTACATTATTAAGAAATACTAGACTAATTTTTCTTAAAATTCCTACCTAAAATCGAAAGTTGCAAAGATGACAAAATGGATAATTTCCTAAAGTCTCTTCTTACTTTTTGGCGAGATATAAGTTACAGTTAAGACAAAATTGCTCTTAAAGATTGAAAATGAAAAGGAAATTAAAATATCTAAACCCAGATTTACATAGTACATCCCAGCACCTATAGCATTACTGAAAGAATATGCTAATAGAATTGCATAAATGTTGCTACCCAGAAGGCACAATTTTGTCATATCACCTATACGATACCTTCAATGTTGTATCGTTATTCATGGATCACCTCATTCCGTACCAACATCTAGACTATCAGTTAAGAAGGCTTCTAGGCTCACAAGGATACTACAGTCTCCATATGTTACTTGTGCAGGAAAACAAAGTAAGCATTCAGATGGTGTTGTCTTTTTGACAACTATAATAACCAAGTAGACGATACTGATTTTGTTACACTTCAGAACTGGTTCAATAGAGATTACAAATCAAGAAACAAGCACGTATAGGTCCAATTTTGTGAGATGGGATTTATAACTAAGTCACAACTACATTTTTACTAAATATTTATTTTTCATTTTTGTTTTCAAAAAGAAATTTAACAACACAGATGATGTCATTCGTCAACCTTTTGTCCTCGGTTCATTCCTGGTATGATTTAAAACATGGTGGCACGAGTTTATATGTTCAGAATCGTCTTTGAATAGCATGATATGATTCAATTGTTACAAGTCACATCGTACAAGTCACATGTCACATATTTGTGTGCACATGTCATAGATTTGTGTGCATATATCACAGGTCGCAGGTCAAAGATTGTGTGCATAGATCACATATTAGTGTACACATGTCATGGGTCAAATATTTGTTTGCACAGATCACAAGTACATCTGTATATGGGCACAATGCATAAGTCACACCTCATTTTGTTTAGATCACATATCAATGCTGCTAAACTTTCTTTTTTATTTGACAGCATATAGAAGTATATTTCTATTATCTACGACAATTTGCAAAAAAAAAATTGAGCACGCCAAATTGAGTGTTGTGGGCTAAGATAAAAAAAACATATTTTCCCAATTCATGAAAGAGGTGAACATGATAATGACATATTCATATATTGTTGAAGTTGCTACATGTGCTCGACTAGAATTTAGTCGTCCTTGGACTGAAGTTCAATATGTGTTTTTGCCAATTCTATCCACGAATCATGCGCATTAGATGCTTTGTTGATTGGACATAAGAGAGCATAAATTATATGTATTCAATTCTGGTTACAAGACGTATCGGGAAAACATGGTTCATGTTGGGATGGAACCATTTGCAAAAATTATCCCGCATTTGATGACTCGTTTGGGCATCTGGAAAAGAATATCTACTGATCCTGATGAAGATCCAATGAACATGATGATATTGGTTGCTGATAACATTCTGCATCTACATAATGGATATATTTATGATTTGTTTTTTATTTACATACATACTATTACAATTACATTGTCATTTCTAATATACTACTTTGTGAATTGTTTTCAGTCACGATTTCAACATCTACGTGATTAAGTATATAGAGTACATGCTTCATAATGACATAAAGTCCATGCCGATGACGTTTGATGCTAGCCAAGTTAAGTTCGACATTGCTACATTACTGTTTAAACATAAGGAGATCAAGAAGCCCACAAAACTAGTGAAGCAAATGGAGCGAGCAAAAATAGAGTAATAGTAAAATCTCAGTTTAGAGTCTAGTAGATGTGCAATGTTTATGAATGTTGGAAACATGATACATGAATATTTTGAATCATTTATGTTAATGCAATAGATTATAACTGTAATTGTCCATTTATCTTCTGAATTTCTATTAGTTTTGTATTTCTACTGTTGTTTGAATGTTTGCATGTGACACACACTCTATCAAGTCACAGTTCTCATATTTTAATTTAGATATTATAGTTTAGTTGTCACAGATCTTACCATGACCAGTGTCTACATATCACAAATGATTTTATAATATTACTAGTAGGTCATAGTGATCTTATTTTAAGATATAAGTTACAAATCATTGGTCACAAATCTTATTGTGACCAATGTCGACAGGTCATAAATAATTGTATAATATGATTAGTAGGTCACAAATATCATATTTTGATCCCAAAATGTCAGAATTCATAAGTCACATATCCCAGGATGACAATGGTTCAAATGTCACAAATGATTTTATAATACTGCTAGTATGTCACATTTATTTTAGATTTTAGATGTTATATATCAATAGCAAGTCACAATTCTATGGTTAACATTTCACTGTTAAATATTTGAGATCACATATCACACGTAAATAGTTACAGTTCCCTTTCCATATGTCACATATTTATTTCAACTAGTCACATAATTTGATCTAATTTTACATTTACAATAATTTCAACATTTAAAAATAAAAATATTAGGTCACATTTCAATAGGTCACCTATCTTTTTCAACTCATCACAAATGAATGATAAATTTTTAAAATAGTAATTATCAATTTCAGAGACACAATTTTCGTCTGCACGTGTGATAGGTTAGGCTAACTAACGAATGAAATAATGGGGAGTACATCGAGAATATCAGTATCATTTCACTTGATTTTGATTGGTTTTGGCTTAACAGAATCAAGTTGGTACATGTCCTGCGATTGTGATCACTTCTTTGACAACATCCACATTTCACTATTTGTTTCCCTTAGCATGACGATTTTTTCCTCTTTTCGGCAGGTCTTCTTGAACTCCTCTTTTGATTAGGTGCTAATACGATTATGCTTCCTACTTCTCAAGGCACATACCATTCATTTGAATTTCCAACTGGATAAACAGTGTCTTGGTATACACTCATATACGTCTCTCGTGTGTAAAAGTATTAAAAATAATCATATGGATCTCCCTTCATAATTGCTATCACTACTAATATGTGTGGACCTGGTATCTAATCAACTTGAAACATCCTACATGTGTAAGTGCACTGCTCTATATCAATGACAAATAATGAGCCGTCCTCAGCAATTGAAAATATGGTCTAATTGGTAGGAGAAACCTGCCCGGATATAAAGCCAACATGTTAGTCACAGATTTAAAGTTTTAGTTCATTTTAAGGTCACATATATTAAAATTCATATAACAAATATCATCATTACTCTCATGTTCATCAAATCTGTGCTCATTTCTCTCATCAATTTTTCGTACTTAGCAAACAAATTTGTGAAAGTGTCATTCGCAATGTCCCTATTCTTATATAACCAAAATTGTATAGTTTGTCTCAATGACTTCAACAAAACTACAACATGATAATTCTTTGCTGCTTTTGCAATCTCATTCATCGATTTCATTATATTAGATGTCATCGTAGAATACATGTTCGCAAGCATGTGGAATCGTCACTACCTTTCTAGTCCAACTTCAATATACAAATACAAAACATTAATATGAAATAAGATCTAAAACAACCGTGATATTATTTAATGATTGAAAGTAATATCTTACCAGGGTTACTTCTCGTTGATTTTGTCTAACTGTTTCATATTGTACTGGAACTCTGACAACGTGTATGCACGAATAGCTAAATTGAATGTTTGAGTTATTTTGTGACTTGATTTACCGTAATAAGATTTCAAGTTTTGTGGAAGATGATATGAGAAAATCACATGACATGTCCCTGGATAAACACGTTCAATTTCATTATTGATACTGTTGTGGCGATCCGATACAAAACACAGTCCTTCTCTATTTTCATAAGCTTTCTTCAAGTTTTCGAAAAACTAGGTCCATGATATATCATTTTCATTAGCTCCAATTTTAAATGCTAGTATGAATATGCTGTTATTCGCATCAGTGTACATTATTTGAATAGAGTACTACCGTAGTGTCCATTCAAGTACGTGCCATCAACAATAATTACAAACCTACAATTGATCCATCCTCGAATGATACACTAAGTGCCTAAAGCAGTACTTGAATATATTGTGACTATCAACCTCTAATCCCGTGACTGTTTCAGAATTCGTCTGTTCAAACATATAAAAATGGCTCGGTAGCTGCCTGAATGAATCTGTTAGATTACTCTAGATCATTTTCAAAGTTTTTTTTTCCCCGAGATCTCCACGCTTTAACGTAGTTCAAAGAAACTTCGTTGTATGTAACATGTCATTACATAAATCGTTTGAAGTGTATATAGTACGCGACGATGTATACTTATACTTGATATAAGAGGACACTACAGACGTTGACACTTGCCTGTGAGATCATAATACTATGTTTGAAGTACATGTGTAACCATCAGTAATCTTTCTAATCTTAAAGAACTGTGTTTTTCCTAACCTTGAAGATTTGCATATCTAACTACTCTCATCATGTGAACATTGGACAAGATATTCCCTTTTGTCTGATCGAACAACCTTAAATTCAAACATATTTTGTATGGCATAGAAAGACATGCTCAGATGATATATCCAATAACGAAAATATCTCTCCACTAGAATGTACATTACTTGCAACTGACTTGGCCATTGAAAAATTGACAGATTGTTGTCCAATCTCTGTAGCTGTGACCTCAATATTTAAGGGATATTCACGATCGATCTATACCTTTTAGAGTTATGTATGACAAAACATTACTGTCACTATTTATTCTGGCTAGAAGCAGATCAATGTTCAATACGTAGTTCATTTTGACCGCTACCTTAGTAGGATCCAAACCGAACTCGATCATTACCGTGATCACGAGCTTCACATAACAGCAATTATGATCGAGCAACACCAGGATGAATGTGCTTCATACAACAAGCAAACATGTACATACCCCATTTCTGCAATATTACACAAAAAATGTCAGTTACAAATACCATTATTAGTGACAATTTATTCAGATGCAAGTTACATCTTATGATTACATTTTGAGATAATGGAGAGTATTTGGCACAGAGACAAATTATGATCACGGATACAAATCATGGTCATATAGATAGATTTCGGTGACAAAGACATTCTAGTATGCATTACATAACTCCACGGGCATAACTACCATAACTTTAACGTCATAGAGTGAAATTCTGGACACATATCTACACACATTGGCGCTACACAATTTGTCTGAAATTGATATGTCTCAATCAACGAGTAATCTGTAATATGAGATTGTGACCAATTACATATTACTATTAACAAATATACATCCTGTCAATGGCGATCCAAAATAATGAAACAAGACACAGACATATAACAGGAACACGAAAAATCACATATTGACGATAATGCATATTGTATAAATCCTTCAGCGAAGCGCACAGATGATTGATTTGGGTCCTCTAAATTTGGATGAGTTGTGACCTTCGTATTCTAATAATTTTCAATTGCAGTTTCGTAGGCGGTAATCGCGAAGAATTGCGTCATATGGATACATTTTTAATAATATAATATTATAAGTACATTCAAAACTTTTATTTTTCTTTCTTACCACACATTTTCCAAAAAATCACAATTCCCTAAAATCTAATTTTATGTTTTGTTTGAGCCCCCATTTTATCGTAAGAATGTATTTTGGAATAGTGGACTGATAGAAAATATGTAGTTAAAAAATAAGGAAAAATTTTGAATTTTCATGTAATATTATTTTATTGAAAAATATGCAGTTAAAAAGAAAAGATAGAAAAATATATTTTAAAAATAATGATGATAAAAAAAGGACTTAATGGAGCCCAAACAGAAGCCAAGTTCCGATAATAGTATGATATTGTCAACGGCTTTGCTACAAATCCAATGAGGTGTACATAAGTGGACATCATGCACCCCCTATTGGATGGAGTGCCGACGGTGTCCATAAGGACACCCGACACCCCCTATTGGATGGCACTATGGACACCTTTATGTACACTCCAATGTACAAGAAGAATAATTCTATTGCCAAATTGGTAATTTTTCATACATTATTTAGGAACTTTTTAATATTATTTTAATTTATTTTTTGAAGAAGGATTTGCTTACGGCACTTTACTTGTCACTACGTACACACCACTCCATAAAAGAAAATGAAATAAAAAATAAAGGTTTTCTTTTTCTTGAAAAAATGGAAAGGGTAAAAGAAAAGGAAAATGAAGGAATTATTGGCCCTACGCTAAAACCCCAACAAAACCCTACATTCGTCATCGGCGCACAAAATCTATACTCACTTGCATCGATTCGTCTACAATGTCCGGTGTCGCTGCTAGGTCTTGCCTTCGTTCCGCCACCACATCTGCCCGAAGCGCCGCTGCCAGGTTCTCAGCTGGAGCCAAGCCCAGGGCCGCTAGCTCTCCCTTTCGCACATCATCTCAAAGCCCCATCACCGATCGTATTTTCAGGTTATACAGACAGAATTCATTAAATGTTTCAATGTGAATTACGTTTTTATCATTCATTTATTTATTGAATACGTATCTGTACTAGGTCCCCAGTGGAGTTGAGAAGTGTTAGCGCAGTGTCGATGCTACCGTACCACACTGCAACTGCCTCTGCATTGCTCACTTCCATGCTATCCGTTGCTCCTCGCAGCCACGCTTGGACTCTTGAAGGTATATTAAGTCTTAAAATATACGTATATGAAATTGTTTGTATCCACGTCTCTCTTATCTTAAGTTAAATTTGCGTTCGATATTTGCACCTGATTTGTACAAAGTGGATAATCGGTATGATTTGGCGTGGATTTTGTTATCTATAACCTTAAGTTAGGTTTTTTTTTTTTTTTTTAAATTCTTGAGCGACAATAGGTTTGAATTACTAGTTGGAATGTGAAAAGCATTTGAGTGAGGCGGCTAGTATCTAGGAATATAATTTGTGCTTCTTACTAGTTTCGGGGTTTTAGATTGATCTTGTGTGATCTTCAAGGAAAAAAGGAAAGGAGACATAGTTGGCACGAGCCAGTTATAGAGTATTGCATAACTAATTTAGAAAAATGTTTCAGATGGCTTTTGTAGAGAAAAGTTGGCATCAATCTGCTTCTTTGACATTGCTTCCAAAACCTACTTCGTATTCTCCCAAATTTTGTGTTATCTTATTTCGATCTTCACATCCCTCTCAAAGTAAAAGAGTTGTATTTTTTTCTCATATTGTAGGGCAAGAGAGGACTAGATGAAGATCATAAAAGGAGGTGAAGTCATCATTTTTTTATCTGATGGAGATAATGAAGCATTTTATGTCCATCTTATCCAAGATTAAGGAGGCTTGAAACCTCCATTTTAAAATACATCTGCTAATAAACTTCATTGATCTTAGTTTAGAAGCTATATGGTTGGACATTGTTGTTTTGCGTTTGCTGAATCTAGAAAGTAATTTTTGTTCTTGATCCAGGACAACAGCACAGGTTTTAGGATTAAGGCTTGTAGGATTTGTAGCCGAGATTTGAGAAAATACTGGTTTATTAGTGGTCAAAAGGTGTGTGGTTATGGGAAAGACAAGGGGTACCGTGAGTTTGGGTATTTCCAGACATATATGTTCCACAGAACTTTTTTTGTATATGTAATTAAATAGTAAAGTGTATTGATCCAGGTTCAAGGGTTTAAAACAACTTGATTTGAGATGAATTTGGACTCCTTTTGTGTAGAATCTTTGGAGCCCTTCCCCTTTAAAACAACTACTTTCAAATTGGAATAAATTATTTAAATGTCTAGCTCATTACGCTACCTACAAATCCTGGAAAACAAATCTTAAATGTTACATTATGAGATTAAGAAAGACTGATTGCTATGAAAGCTCAATGTTAGTCCATCTTCATGTAAGGTTATTTTAAGCTAAAACTTGGGGTATTGAAACATCTAAATCGATAAATCTTGGGGTAAATTCAGTATTAGTTTCCACACGTTTATTAGACTAAAACTGGTTTCTAAATCATTTTTCTTTTTCAAAATCGTGGTCAATGGATTATTACTTGATCGCTGATTGGAATTCAAAAAGTCAAAAAATCGTATTTGTGCATATACTGGAAACATAAAGATGCAATCTACAACACTGAATACAAATGTGCTCCTGTAGAGTTTTTTTTTTTGGGGGGAGAGCAAGGGAATAAGTGGCATACCAGAGGGAATAGTATTGAGAGTCAGATGTTTTACATGCTTCAATATCATCATTTATGATGGTCTTTTATCAAAATTGTTCATATTAGTAGTTTAGTCATTTTGATATCATACATTTTTTTTTGATAGGTAATCACATAAATTTTATTAATCAAAAATAAAAGATAACACACAAGGAGTGCATTATCAGGTTAAACAAGATAGAATTCATAAAAAATTCGGCAACCCTTCTATCGGACTAATGGTTGCAGCCTTAAACTAACTATAAAAAGTCAAGTAAAACAATTCTCTAAATTGCTCTGTCGTCCGTATTTGGTCTTCAAAGTATCTGCCGTTTCTTTCTCTCCACACACACCATACGATGCATCCTGGAATGAGATCCCAAACAAGCTTGCTATCTTATCTCGAAACTTTCTCTTCCATGTCCACACCACGATATCATACATTTTTTCTAGAGCATATCTATATGAATTTTGAAATTTGGATGGAGATTCTAAAGAATGCTCCAACTGTTGCTTCATTGTGAACCGTGCGGCTATTTTTATTTTTAAAATTTAGAAATAATTTGTATCACATCTGGATCATATTATCTGGGTAACTTGAACCTTTTTGAATTTTTCAAAATATAACTACTTAGCTAAGTTACTAGTTTAATCATATAAAAATCATGCTAATTCGTGGTATTCACTCAGATTGCAATGATGATGTATGATGACTGTTGGATGGTTCCAGCGAAGTTTTATTTACATGGGCTCTAGGAGAATGCCGGAAAAACTCCAGAGAAGATACTATCAATTTATCTCTGCTGTCCTTGTCTTTTAATAAGAATGTTAAGTTATGATGAACAAAGCTAGTTGAGTTTCACAATAAAAATGATGTTTGATGTTCACAGTTAATAACAACTTTATTAAATGTTTGAGCTCCTTGAGGAGCCAATAGTGGATAAGTTACTTGCAGTTGCAAAGTAATTTTTTGGAAAGAAAGTTGAGAATCCTTTGTGTTAGCCATATATTCATGCAATGTTATTCTTTTTGTCACCGAAGCTGCATCTTAGGGTACTTTTTAGAAATTTTGCAACTGCTATCGTTACCAACTTTCTTTTGATGACTTTTTGACTCCAGCTTTTCTCTGTTTAGGGTTGTGATTACTGCTCATTGGCTGACTTTCGGATTGAAGATTTCCAAATTGTCTCCTTTTTCCTTTAGCTATTTTTTTCTTGTTTTTGGTATTTTCTTTTATAAGAGATCGTAACTTGGACTTGGGAATCATAGTGATGTTTGTTTGCTTCTTGCATGACTTTTAGCCGTCGTGGGCTAAACTAGTTACTAATTTCAGCTACTCTCCTTAAGAAATTTTTTTCCTTGTATTGTAGATGGATGATTGTTAGAATGTGTTGAGATGCGGTACATTTCGTCATAGTTCCATGGATGTCAGTGGACATGTAATACTACTGCCGGAGACATTATTCTGCTTTATTGCAATAAAGTTCAATTGTTAAGCGATGTTTGGATAACAATCTTATAGTAGGATTCAAAGGAATACGCCACATGATACCCTATTTTTGATTGGCTAAGGTTCTTTTCTTGTATAGCTATTTAAGTGGTTATGTCTTGAACTTTGGTTTATGTGGACTAGGTAGGCTTTTATAACTGCACAATTTTCGAGGCGGTATGCCAAATCATGTTGGTTTTATAAGTGGTGTTCAGTTCTATAGTCTGGATTCATTCATGGTTTGAGGCTATTGGCATTTATTATGGAGGATGTTGCAAAAAGGCAAGTATAGAATCTTGATCAGTTTTCTGTATGTGTGAAGCATGCTTAACAATTCTTGTATAATTTGATCACTGCTTTGGCTTTGTTGGGATAATTTTGTTCTCATATGAATTGTTTTATTTGAAGATTTTTCTCTTATCATGCCACAGTTTGAGGTAGTGTTAGTGCTGTAAGCAAAAATCGCCAAACCGGAAAATCGAACCGAAACCGCAATTTCGAAACCGGCGGTTTGGTGCCACGTGGACCCGTCAACGAAATGGTTTTGAACCAAACCAAACCGGTCAAAAACGGTTTGGTTTAGGTTTGAGAATTTTAATTATGGTTTGAAACCAAACCGGACCGACGAAAAATATATAAAATAAAAAAATAAAAAATTGATTTTTTAAAAAAATTTATCCAAAATTTCAATTTTGTAAAATTGAATAATTTTGTTATTTTGTAGTTATTTTTGTCAATTTCTAATTTCCTATTAATTATTTAGATTTACGACCCGTCCAAGCCTAATTATATATAAAAAAAGGCCCAAATTTGAAAGAAGTAGCACTAAACAGCTCAACCTAAGTCCATATACTCACAAGTCACAACCCTAATCTTCCAATTTCCATTTCTCTCACTCGCAACTCGCTGGTCGCAGCCTCGCTCCCCGCGGCGCCTCCTGGTTTCCCCCAAATTGTCAACGCCCTCGAAATCTCGAACCTCCCAGTCGATAGTAGTGTACGTTCGCCGGTATTATTAGACGATTTCAGGTTCTTGCATATTTATTTGATCGTGAGTAAGGCTTAAAATTGAAATTGTCACTTTCTAGTTGAAATTTGTTTACATATTTATTGATCGTGAGTAAGGCTTAAAGTTAAAATTCGGGTTATCAGGTGCGCAAAAGACATTTGTTTACATATGAGAGAATATGTATAATTCTGTGTTAAATTGCAGAAGATGAAAGTGGGTATATATAATGGAATGGGGGAGGAAAAATATTTGCAGCTTGTCTTTTGGAAGCCATTATTAGATGAATCCGTGTCTTAATTCTTTTTTTTTTCCAATTTGCTAATTAAAATTTTTTTGTGTATGAAGGACAAAATTGATCATGAGTTCTGTGGCTTCTTGAGTATGTGAATGTTTCTTCCTTTTGCTAGTTCTGTGAGTTTTGTGACAAAATTTGATGTTTCTTGAGTTCTGTGACAAAATTAATTCGTTTATTCCTTTTGTTAGTTGAAAATGGACATTATTATATTTTTTTGGACCTTATATTTATTTTAGTGAACTTGTATTGTATCTTTATCGTAAAGTATTATCCTAAAACGTCAAAAGGGCGAATAAAAAACTATGCTTTAGTTTATTGTGATTTTACTTTTATTTTGTTGGTATTTAAATTTATAGTAAATATATTTAGTTTGTTTTAGATTTATTTCTAGTAAGATATAAATATATATTGAATTAATGACATAAAAGTAGATACTAGACAGGACAAAAAATATACGCGAAACCGGCGGTTTAAAACCGGACCAAACCGTTAGGTTTAGGTTTGAGTTTTTTTCAAACCGGTCAAAATGGTTTGGTTTAGGTTTGAGTTTTTCTCAAACCGGTCAAAACGGTTTGGTTTGAAAATTTGTCAAAAACCGCAAAAACCGGACCGCTTACACCCCTAGGTAATGTTGTGATTTACCACTTCAGGTGTTCGTTCTTTGAAATATCTTGACAAGGTTATACCTCCTTGTCATCCTCCGACCGTAAATTAGGTGCAGATGTGGAAACATTATTTATTTTACGAGTCTCACTTGGTTCCCGTGTCTTTCCCGTGGTATGCCCTCTAGCCTACACATTTACACCCTACGACTTGGTTTCTCAATCTTACATAGCATGTCCTCTAGCAGGCATGGCAGTGGGCCGAGTTGAGCCTGCTCAAGCCCATGAGCTCGACTTTTCCATGGCCGAGCCGAGCTCCCTCAAGGGCCAAGCTTGCCTTTTTGCAAAAGATAAATAAATTTTTTAAAAAAAAAATCCTGCCTCCTTTTTCTGGGATTTGCGACCAAATATTTAATTTTCGAGTTGATGAAATAATAATTGTGCACAAACAACTTGTGAGGCGAATATTAATAAGATAATAACGAAGTATGAATAAAATTGAAATTTAATGTCATTAACCTGATTGCATGTAATTTTGACGTACTTATTTATTTGGGATTTTTAAAAACTTTTGAGGATATAAAAATTTAAGAATCAAGTGAGACTTAAAAACTCTTTAAAAGTTTACGTGTATTCAATTAAGAGAGTATTCAATTGAAATTTTTAGAAGTATCCATAAGTCATGAGTAGTGGTGTCAATCCGGGTGGTCCGGGCCGGGTCGGCCCGCCAACATGTGAGCCCGGTAACTGTCATCGTGAAAAAAGCCCGCCCGCTGCGGGTTCCGGGCCGGTTACGGGTCGGCCCACAATTTTTGACTACAATCCAGGTCCACCCGCTGATCCATCCGGGTCGAGCCCATGCGGGTCGCGGGTCACGCGAGTCGCGGTTCATTCCGGTTTGGCCCGTATGATTGTATAAATAAAATTATAAAAATATAGAATTTTTCATATTTATAGCAAAAAAATATTTATTTTTTTTGTTAAATGTAAACTAAGAATTGAACAAAATGATAAATTCATAATTATATCAAGAAATTTTTACATAGAATTCAAATTTAACATTACATGAATTATTTATAACTTTGCAAACTTAAATTTAACGTAAACAAATAACAACTACATCAAAATGCATGCCTAATTTATTCACTTCATCTTCTTCTCAATTCAAGATTTTTACAAATTTTCGCAAATTCTTGTTGTCTAGAATCTGAACAAAAAATATAATTAATAGATTCTCTAATTATACTTATTTGTAGTGTTATTAATTTCAAATCATCTTGCACAACTAAATTCTCTCCCTTTTTTTTTTGAATTTTTTTTATTTTTTGAATTTTTTTTGTTTGGCTCTCTCCCCCCTTTTTTTTTTAATTTTTTTTTTTCAATTTTTTTTACGGGCCGCGGTAGGGTGAAGCCCGCGGGTTACACCTCCTTGGCCCGTGAACCGCCCGCACGGGTCACGGGTCGGCTCGCGGTCCCGGTTTTCACGGGTCATGGCCGGCCCATCCGTCTTGACACCTCTAGTCATGAGGTATGCAAATAGAAAGTGATTTTTGGAAAATTCTCTATTTATTGGATTTTTGGAGATTTTTTGGTGAAAAATATAAATAGCAAATCTCAAAGAAAATTTCTCATATAAATATTTGTGAAGATTTCAGAGCCCAGAAAAAAGAATGTCTTTGTTCTTTCAATTTTAGGATTTTCTAATATCTCTTCAATTCATTTGATGTAGTCAGTTCATGATTATTTTATATGTATATAATTACTTTTAAATTGAAATTATATGTAATTGTTTCAAAACATAAAATTTCATGTAATTGATTTTTTTTTTTTTTTTTCGGGTTAAGAACAATTTCCGTTCTTAGAATTTATGTTAATTTTGTGAAAATTCATTTCGCGTTAAGAACTATTTGTGTTCTTAGAATTATGTTAATTTTGTGAAAATTCTTTGGTTATGGTATTAGAAATTGATGGAATTTTTTATTATTATTTTATTTGTGCCAAAATTGAATGGGCTTTATTAGTGACTTTGTAAGATAAAATGTTGGGAACAATACATATCTACTAGTTTTAAAGTTCACATTTCAAAATTAACAAATTTGTTTAATTATTTCAAAAATCAGGTCATAAATAAATTAATTAAATATTAAATTATAATATATTAAATATTAAATTATAATATAATATATATTAATTATTTACACCACCCCATGACACCTCACCCACCCCATCTCCTCACTACACCACCACCCTTCATCTCCGGCACCGGTCCGGCCACTGCTCAGGCGACGGTCCGGCCACTGCTCCGGCGACTTCTCTGGCGATCGTTCCGGTAATTTCAAAATTTTCAGAAAATTGAAAATCACACCCCCAACCCATGGATTGGTCACAATCGGTCACAAACGGTCACAATCGGCCACAAACGGTCACAATGAACTACCCGGTAGTCAAATCGCGATCTGAATTAGATTGTTACGACGCCACTCCGGCGACTTCAACTTACCCACCCCATCCACCCATTCTCAACTTCTAAAAAATTTTCAAAATTTCGAGTCAAAATCGGTCATAATTGGTCACAATTAACCAGTCACAAACGGTTACAATCGGTCACAATTGGTTACAACGAGTCACAATTAACTAGTCATAATTGGTCACAAACGGTTACAATCGGTCACAAATGGTCACAATCTGTCATCGATCATGAATCACAAAATTTGTGACCACCACTTCGCGGACGGCAACATCATCTCAAAACAAACACCACACCCTCCCTAACACCACATCACCACCCCAAAACCACCATCGCCACACTCAGCCAAAACAACCCGGAACACACAAAGCACACACAACCACCGCACAAATCACACACAACCACCGCCGCCACCAACTTCAAATCCACAATTCCAGTGGTAGAAGCAGCAATCAAAATCAGCAAGCGATAGCATATGGCAGGTACAACAACCGTAAGACAAGCCTAATTACTTTCGTAAGACTTGTTCATTACCGCGTAAAGCACAAACCAAAGAATCGGGCCCAATGCTTCAATCTCATCATCATCAGCTTACAATTACTCAAATTCCAGATTTTCACAGTACTATCCCACGACCCAGAAACTATAGTCGGTTGAAGCGTAGTGGTAGAAAATCGGACACAGGAAACCCAGCCAGAGGGGCATCGATGTCTTCAATAGTGTACTTGCATTCACCCAAAGTATTCCAAAGCTTAATAGACTTATCACGCAACGCAGAAGCGATTTGCCTGTTGTCAACGGAAAATGCAACCGAGAGCACATCCAATTTGTTAAAGCAATTAAAGAATTCTATTTAAAGATGAGAGAAACGGTAGCACCAACCACCGCCACCTTCACAGCGCCGCCATCTCCGAACGGTACCAACGCCGGCGGCTAGGGTGATGGGGCTGGTAGACGACGGCGAACGAAGCAACAGATCTGTGCAATGGATAGGTGACGGGTGCTTCGCCGGCAATTCTCAAGACGGCGACGGGCTTGTAGAAAAGTAGAGACGAAGAGAGGCGACTGGTTGGTATAAATGTAGAGAGAGAGAGAGAGAGAGAGAGAGAGAGAGAGAGAGAGAGAGAGAGGCGAGGGTTCCGGCATGGTTCTGGAGAGAGAGAGAGGTGAGTGGATGGGGATTGGAATTGGGGACTTGGGTTATGATTAAGCTAATGGTTTCGATAATGAAGTAACAAAACCCATTAATTATATATTGTAATTATTTTTTTTATTAATTGTAATTATTAAAACTGAATTACCGCCTGATTTATGAAAAAAAAAATTAAACCACCTGTTTTTTGAAAATGGAACTTTAAAAGTAGGTTTGTAGGTAATTTTCTCTAAAATGTTTTTAAAAGTCTTTAAAGAACTGTAATTAAAGTGCACAGAATTTCATATAAGACTTTTATTAATTCTTAATAAATTCATAGAGGCCACTTAAAAATTCATAAAATTTACAAAAGTTACCCACTTAAAAAAGTCTATAGAATTCTTTGAAAGTCTCAATTAAATAAACCAGCCATTTTTATATTTATATTTGATGAAGAGTTTCTTGTCAATTCTTTATACACATTAAGCTTTTCAAATTACCTTTTTGAGTCGGTTTCACAAATTGGATAGAATTCGACAACTTGCGCTAAAAGTAGACTTCAATGCTATAGTACCAATCGGAGGTTTTAGTACATTACGTGCAATCATGGAAATAATGGAATATATAGCGATGTCGCCGAGTCGAGCCGAGCCTGACAAAAAAAATTGAGGCTCGACCCGAGCCGGCTCGAATTTTTTGATTTTTTTTTCCTTAGCTGCCTGCTTGTTGCAGGCAGGCGGCAGCTTGCTAGCTGCCTGCAACAGGCAACTCGCTGCTGCAGGCAGCTGTTGCCTTCAAAATTATTATTATTATTTTTTTAATAGGAGGCTCGCCCGGGCCATGGTCCGGCTCGGGCTCGAGGCTACTCCCCAAAGTAGGGTTCGGCCCGAACTGGGGCCCAGCTCGGGCTTTTTTCAAGCCGAGCTGAGTCTAAGTCATCCGAGCTTCCGAGTTTTTTTGCCACCGCTACGAATATATGCATTCATGACGTTTTCAAAAATTAAGTAAATCAAATGTCATTGCATCAACTGGATCTACAGTCCAAGCATTCGATGATTAGAATATTTATTTAATTCTGCGGGAATTCCAGATGGACCTGCGTTCAATGTACTTTAATTGGATGTAGGAGACATGCTAGAAGAATGCGCACCAAATCTTTTACTCTAAATTCTATAAATAAATTCAATATGTCCTATTAATATTGTTGAAGATTAACGTTAGGGTGTGGCGGGTGTTCAACTAATATTTGCATTTGTTGCGTTTTTTATATTACAAGTGTACGATATCATAACAATCGGTATAATAGATATTTGAGTCCGAATATTGTTCCCACGAAAACTATACTTTATTATTTAATCAAATTTTTCTAACTATACTTTATTATTTAATCAAATTTTTCTAACTCCTATTTAATAAAAACAAATAAATAATTATGATAGTTGTAATTATTTTTCCTAACTACTTTTAACTAATTGAAAATATAAAAAGATTGCAAATAATAGTTGATTGAAAATTCAAATATGTGATGATTATTAGGGCATAACAATTTCATATATTGATCACCTTAATTCTTAATTCAAGATTCATAACGTAATGTAGTGTTCGATCGAATTCTTCTTTGTATTCAATTTGTCCATTTTGAGTTCTCATTGAGTTTATTTAACTAATTAAAATTCATATCGCTATATGAATCAACTTTAATTAAACGAAACACTATTTTTAAGAATTCATATTATGACCGCAATAATTAGTGTATATATATCTCTACACGTTATACTAATTTATCGAATTTTATTATATGGTATAAATCTCAAGTTCACCTCTTGATTCGTAAAAGACTCATATAATCATCAAATTAGTAATCAGTTAATTCAATGTATTAAACTCATTGTAAAACCAATACATGAATAAATAAATCACAGAAATCTTGAATAGAAAAATAAAAATCTTGACGAAACGTGAATATTCGACAAAGAAACAGCCGTCAATCCAAAAGTGCTTCCCTTTTCCTTTTTTCTCTTCTTTTTCTTTCTTTCTTTCTTTCTAGCATCCTCTTTCTTTTCTCTTTTTCTTTTCTCTTTTTTCTTTTCTTTTCTTTCTTTTTGCTGGCAGCCTTTTTTTCTTTTTTTTTTCTTTTCTTTCTTTCTACTTTTTTGCCAGGCCAACGTTTTTTTTCCCCTTTTTTGTGTCTCCTTTTTTTTTTCTCATTGATTTTGTGTGTATATATATATATTCTAGCCACATTGAGGTCGAATTAAAATTTTCAATACAAGTCAATTGAGACACATTTAACTTCAACTCATTTAATGTACTATTTCTTTTTAAGGTTTCATCTTTGAGTTTTGCTATTTTTCGCCACATTTTGCATTCTTTTCTCCATTTTTTTCATTAAACATAAAATTTTACCTACAAAATACGATTTAACATAAATTATGTAGAATTTTATTCAAAAGACAATAAAATATCATGATTTAGGGTTACGAATAAGTGTAAAAACTACATTTATCACACCCCCAAATTTGAATCTTTATTTGTTTTCAAACAAAACTAAAACCTAACAAACACACAAATATGAAATGCTACTTACCTAATTGGTGGCCAATTAATCAAATAAAGCAAAAAATAATAATAATAATAATAATAATAATAATAATAATAATAATAATAATAATAATAATAATAATAATAATAATAATAATAATAGTTAGCTAACCTTTTTTCTTTCTCGAGATTGAAATCATAATATAATATATATGCACAGTGTAGCATTATGAATTTATAAGTTGTAAAATCTACAAAAATCGATGTGTGTGTGTGTGAAGAATTAAGCATGGCATTATAAATTCATAAGTTGTTTCAATTCCCGACCCTCAATGGTCAAATATGTTCTTTCATCGCTTGTAAAATCCACACACCCTCAAACATGTTTTTTTCGTTCTTTTCCAATGTGTGAACTAGGGTTTGATTTTTTAATATCCCCACCTCTCTAGTTTAGGTAAATCTCACCAATTGCAGTTCAATATGACAATAAACAAGGATTCTCCATTAAATTTTGTTAGGTATTTGATGTAATTGGCAAGTCTATGAACAAAATGGACTAAAATTAATATATTATAAAAGTCAATGAGTAATGGCAAATAGTGGAAATTAAGTTATTTTAGGTCTAAAGTTCGAGAATGGAAAAGAAGGAAAAAGGGCACCGGAATTTCGCTAGACTGTCGCCAAAATTTGGCTCGAGCATCAGAAACAGAAACTGTGTAGCCCGCCTATCGCAGGCCTTCGCTTGAGCGACAAGGTTATCCGGGGAATTTTTTATTCGTTTTTAAGGCTTTTTATCTGACCCATTTATACCTTGACCTACATATAAATAACTGAACGCTTCTGAACGAGATTCCTAAAGTTGAACATTGTGAAAAACATATTCTCTTTATATCATCTTCATCAAATTAGTTTTCAACATTCGTTCTGTGATTGGCTATTGGCAATAAAAATATTAGATTCACAATCCAAATACCAAACTGCTGCTTCCTACATATCTGTCAGAGTTCTGAAAATCAATGGAAGGTGACTGGAGTTCCAGTCGTTGAAAAACGCGGCGTTCTTCATTAATCCACAGGAGATAGATGAATTCTCAAAGCTGAGAGTTGCTGCAGAAGACCGCAATCCATGATAGTTTTGAAAGCTGCAATTGGGAGTTGGTGCATGAGCACGAAATCCAGTAGAGCTGTGAAAATTGCAGTCAGGAGGTCAGAAAATACTAGTGGTAGTCGAGTCTGACGGACTGTAAGTTTTGTTTCGTTTATAGTGGATTTTTTACGACAAAGTGCCTGGAGTTTTTACCCACTTGGGATTTCTCCATGATCATTTCTTTTGTTTGTTATTGCTTTCATATAATTGTGAAATTTCAATATAGGAAATTGGACGATTTGATTAATCATCTAGAAATAATTAATAGTAACTTGTTGTCAGTTAATTATTAAGTTTTTAATTTCGTATAATCACTTATTCACCCCCCCCCCCCTCTAGGTGTAATTTGAGTCGAACTTCGTATTTTCAAGTTTGATTGTTTCAGTTTCTAGGGACTTAAGTAGGTTAACAATTTCCTATCAAAAGTCAAATTTTTCTTAAACATATATTTGTGATTTAACCAAGGCATCTGGTGCATCTTCTGTTTCATGCACCTGTTTTTTCTAATTTTTTTATATGAATAATTTTTTTCTTTATTTGAGCCATTATCTCCTTAAGCTTTATAAATGACTCATGTAACAAGCTTTCAACCGATAATTATCAAATCAGATGACCATAGGGCACCAAGTTTTAAAACCCCTTCCATGCTTAATTACTCAAGTCATAAAGATTACGAAAAGAAATTTTTTTATAACATATTTTTTATGCCTTGATTAGTGCGATATCCCCCCATTTAACACCAATTCAAGTAAAAAGACCTCTAATTTGAGATTTTCACCCAATTGCATCATATGAACCTTTGACAATCTACACAAGATTTTTAATTTCACACATGAAATCCCTATTTATCTCAACACCCCCAAACTATTTTAAATTTGATACAAGAATGTAAAATTTAGTGGTTTTGGGTTTAATATTTATGGTCTATTATTTCAATCTATTCAACTATGAAATCAACTCATTCATGCACAATGCTTAACTTAATTCATGTGCTCAATATATATCAAATTTTATATAGAAAAGCAAAAATTAATCTAAACATGCAACTTATTCATCATTCATAGATCAATTCATGATTCAATATATTTATCATTCTCAGTCAGGTCAACTAACTCACACAACCACAAAAAAAGAAAATATTTATATTATAGTATATTTATTTATTACTAAAACAATAAAAACACAAAAAACACATAAGAAATATAAACTCGTGTTTTTACCCCCAAACTTAAAATAGACATTGTTTTTAATGTCTTTAATCCTAAATACGCATCTAAAGGGGTGGGGAAGAAGGTGAATAAAAGACTCTCTTGATATGACTTGTAATTCAATGGTCAGTTTTCATATTACTCTCGTTGGCTCTTTAGTCAATATCGGTTTAAATGTTTCGCGATATCGTGTTCCTGAAAAATCAAATAAAGTAATAAAATCAAATAAATAGAACAAATATTACTTAGATCTAGTATCTAATAAACCAACTAACATATCGAAGATCTAAGAGGAAATGAGGTATGAATGATGAGTCACAAATAAATTTAAAATAAACTAAACTATCATAAAACTCAAAAATAGAATAAATAGAAAGGAAAAAAGTTTGGGTTGCCTCCCAGAATCGCTTCTTTAACGTCATTAACTTGATTTTATGCCATGTTTGATCAAGAGAGTTCGACCCAAGTTATGTCATCATTGTGCTTTGTGTAATTTTCATTTATGCACCCTTTTTTTGCTCTTCATATTTAGATATTTTCATTTTCATTTCTACCAAGAAATCCACCAAAATTTGATTTTATATTCCGACAGCTTCATTGATCAGGTGGTCTTCTTCATCAATTCTAAATCGATGATTTTTATTGGAAGGTTTCTCAAATGGGGTGTAAAGATTAAATATCTTTTGTTTTCCTCCACCCTCAGTATTAGCTCACCATTCTCCATGTCAATTAGAGTTTGACACGTTGCTAAGAATGGTCGCCCAATATAAATGGAATGTCTCGATCGTTTGGTATGTCCAGCATAATGAGGTCCATCGAAAATATTAAATTTCCTACTTTTATGAAGACATACTCAACTTGCCACATGGCTTTGAAAGTGTTGTATCAGCTAGTTGTAGCGTTATTCATGTTGATTTGACTTCATCCATTCCCAATTTCTTATAAACAGAATATAACATTAGATTTATACTAACACCTATATCACACAATGCATTAATAATACAAGAATTTTCAATTGAAATAGGCAAAGTAAAATTTAATAAATCTTTCAACTTGGGAGGCAATTTGTTTTGCACTCTTGCACTACTTTTCCCCGTTAATGCGACAATTTCAAACTCCGAAAAACTTTATTTTATTTGTCAATATCTCTTTCAAAAATTTTGTGTAATTTGAAATTTGTAATATCGCATCAATTAACGGAATATTGATCTGGAGCTTATTGAGAACATCAAGAAATTTTTCAAATTTTGTGTCTTGTTTGTTCTCATTGAACCTCAGACGAAAAGGAATGGAAGATACATAAGCCTAGACTGACTTGATGCCTTGACTGTGGATACTTCTGTACTTTCTTCATTCTCAATTAAGGCGAGTGCAGATTTTTCCTCCATTATAACTTCATCTACATCTTCCTCGTTATCTTTTCTTTCCAGTTGTTTCACAATAATCTCTGGTAATTGTATCACACTCCTTGTTGCTATAGCATGAATATTTTCCTCCATTGACTTTTTTCGAAGTCTTTGGGGGAATGAAAGTGGAGCTACATATGATTTAACTTTTACAGGAGTCCTGGGTGGATCGTATTCTACTACTCTCATTGTCATCACTTGCTCTTTAGGATTTGTCATTGTATTGCTTGACAATGATCTACGTGGACGTTCTGCAAGTTGTTGAGCTATCTGACCAATCTGTTTTCTACACATATTGATGAAACATATCCCCCAAACATGGTTTGTTCTCATGCTGGGCATTATTTGAATCATTTCCTTTTTAATTATCTGACCATCTGAAATTCTGGTGTTGTCTCCATCTTGGGTTATATGTTTGCAAATATGGATTAAAATTGTGATAGCCATTTTGAATGAAATTGACTTGTTCCTCCGGAAATCCCATAGACATACAATTTTCTGTCAAATGGTTGGCTCCATAGTTTTCACATGATGGACCACCCATCACTGCATGGCCCCTCTCGTTTATGATTTCACCAACAACTCTACATGCTTTGTCAAAACTACTATCTGCAAATTGGTAAATGTTGTGCTATCTAATTCATACATCCCAGATACTCTCGGTGGTACCACTATTTCTAATGAAAACATTGAATGTTTTGGCCAATTAACTCAAATAAATCCATGATTTGTTGTACTGATTTTCCTATGATCGATTCACCAACAAAGGAATACACCTGAAATTTTGATAGTGGTGAGAATTCGGTGTAGAAATACTGCACTTGATTTCATATTGCAATTTCATGATTTGGACACTTTCGCATAAGCTCTTTGAATCTATTACATGTCTCATGATAGATCTCTCCATCTTTTTGTTTGCAAGTTTGAATTTCCAATCTAATTTTAACTACTTTCGCCGGTGGGAAGAATTTGTTACAGAATTTTCTAATCAATTCTTCCCATGTAGTAATGCTTCCATGAGGTTCGGCGTTTAACCACTCAAATGCTGCATCTCTCAGTGTATATGGAAATAATCGCAACTTAATAACGTCTTCATTAACCCTGGAGCATGGAGATTTTGACAATTTCTGAGAAATTGGAGATATGTATGCTCGAATTTTTATGAGGTAGGCCATAGAATTGGAGAGTGTTGCTTATCAAATTAATTCACTCTGCCCTTATCTGAAAATTATTTACCCTGAAGTCTGGATATAATATACTGGAATGCGTAAGCGGCGGCTATGGGCATCAAGAACATTAAAACTGGCAAGTCTCATTTATTTATTTCCTCTCGCTCCTGCTGTTGATCCGGTGGCGCCACTACTCTTGCGGCCACTTGTCCAATTGGTTGAATAAGAATATGAATATTTTGATCGTCTGTCATTTGATATTGCTATTTTTGTTTGTGTTCATCGCGTTTTCATGTGAAAGTACGTTCTATTTTCGAGTCAAACGGTTCAAAATTACCGCTTTGGGTACAGAGCATACAATGAACACTTAAAAGAAAATAAATCAAATAACAATTAAAAATAAAATAAACTAAAATTAAAAGTAAATAGTCTACCGTAACGGATTCAAAAACTTGTTGCGTTTTTTATATTGCAAGTGTACGATATCGTAACAAGCAGTATAATTGACCTTTGAATCCAGATATCGTTCCCACGAAAACTATAGTTCAGGACTTAATCAAAATTTTCTAACTCATATTTGATAAAAGCAAATAAATAAAAATATAATTGTGATTATTTTTACTAACTACTTTTAATTAATTGAAAATATAAAAAAATTGCAAGCAATGGTTGATTGAAAATTCAAATATGTGATGAATATTGGACATAACAATTTCATCTATTGATTACCTTAATTCTTAATTCAAAATTCATAACCTAATGTAGTGTTTAATTGAATTCTTTTTTTTAATTTAATTTACCCATCTCGAGTTCTCATTGAACCTATTTAAACTAATTAAATTTCACATCTCTATATGAATAAATCTTAGTTAAATGAAACACTAGTTCTAAGAATTCTTATTATGACCGCAAGAATTTTTATATATATATATATATATATATATATATATATATATATATATATATATATATATATATATATATATATATATACACGTTATACTAATTTACTAAATTTTATTATATGGTCTAAATCTCAAACTCACCTCTCGATTCGTAAGATACTTATATAATCATCAAATTAATGATCAACTAATTCAATGCATTAAACTCATTGTAAAACCAGCACATGAATAAATAAATTACAGAAATCTTGAATAAAAAAATAAAAGATCAAATCGACTACATTGTTTACCATAATATAAAATTAATCACTCATACTGTAAAAATAAAAACACGCAAAAATGAAACGACATCACAAAAAGTTGACAAAACATGAATATTTGACAAAGAAACAGCCGCAATCCAAAAGTGCTTCCTTTCTCCCCTTTTCTCTTCGTTTTTCTTTCTTTCTTTCTGGCAGCCTCTTTATTTTCTCTCTTTTTTGTTTTTCCTTTCTTTCTTTCTGCTCGCGGCCCTTTTTTTCTTTCTTTCTGCTTTTCTGTCCAACCGTCGCTTTTTCTTCTATTTTTGTGTGCGTTTCTCCTTTTTTTTTTTTCTCACTATTTATGTGTGTACGGTGTGTGTGGGTGTGGGGGGGGGGGGGGGGGTGTGTGTGTGAGGTCCAATTAAAATTTTCAATACAAGTCCATTGAGTCTCATTTAACTCCAACCCATTTAATGTACTATTTCTCTCCAATGTTTCCTCTTTGAATTTTGTCATTTTTCGCCACATTTTGCATTCTTTTCTCCAATTCTTCATTAAATGTAAAGTTTTACGTACAAAATACAATATGACATAAATTAGGTAGAATTTTATCCAAAAGAAAATCAAATATTATGATTTAGGTTCTCGAATAAGTGTAAAAACTACACTTAACAGCACCCAATCGTTGTGCATATAATTCATACATTGAAGTTAACGTGTTTTATAAATTAGAATAGGTGATATGAGTATCAAAATTTAAAGTATTTGCCGTTTTTCTAATAACATGTTTAGTACATTTCAAATTGTGCCTGAGGTTCGTTACGCAAACTAGAGAAAATAACATAGGTGGGTCTTCCCTATATTTTCTAAACTTTAGTTCCATAGAAAATAATATTTCAATAAAATTCCTCCTATGTGGAAGAAATATGTGCAGTGATGTGATAGATGGATTTAAAATCAATGTCTTTGATGGATCCATGTGGAAAAGTTTCAACCATGGTGTGAAGGAAAATGTACATGTAACATGGTTGAAGATATAACACCACTATATTTTTGTAAAATCATGTATTATTTGTTTCTTGTGCCTAACAAAATATGCAATGCAATCGGAATGAAAAGCATTTCTACTTATTCCAACATACTTTGGTTGAAGATATTCTTATAAAAACTTTGTGAAAAATAGGTTATCCACAATGCTCAGGGAGAATTCAACACCGTTAACGAATTTCAACATTCCTTTACGACAATTTTCTTCTGAATAGATCCATGTGCTTAATGTAGAAGAATTAGTACCGAGAGAGAGATTATCAAATTGAAGTTGTGTTTGTGTTTGGCAAACAAGTCTATGTTTGGCTGAACACTTCACATAGTGACGATTGAGGTGAGTAATTTCAATTCCCTTTTGCCATGCCAATCTTGTTTGACAATATTTAAAAAATTGTTTTACATTCTTGGACTCCATCGACTGTACGACATATTGATATTAATTTAAAGTGCTTTCAACACTACAGTTTTTTTAGACTTTCGCTCGCCTCTTGCATTGGGTATTTCAAGTTCTTGTTCCGCTTCTTCATCAATATCATTCAAATCAATTGGATGACCACTCCCATGAACATCGTCAACGTCTAAATCATCGAGAATTTGGATGTCATTGAGATTGAAAGAGTCATTATGGAATTGAGATTGTGCATTAGATGTGAGTTGTCATCGAATGAGCCATCAACATAAGAATTGTGATCCATTTATATGAAACAAAATTGGAATGTATAAAAATTATAAAATTGAGATAATGTGAGAAAATGTGAAAAATGAGAAATGTAATGGATGAATTAAATAAATTGATGATTGAATGATGTAATAACTAATGAGGAATTGAATTGAGATTTGAGAGCGAATAATTAGATTGTGAAATGTAGAAGATAGAACATAGAGGGTTTATGTGAAAAATGGATTAAAATGCGGAGTATTTATAGAGCACGAAAAAAAATATTATTGACAATTCAAAGTTTTGTGTCTAAAAGTTTTAAGATGTTAAACATTAGAGAAATTTATTTATATATATATTTACCTTCAAGCTACATCTGGTCAAATGCTTCATGAGTAGCCCAACATAAGGGATCTCGTAAATGGTCACCGATAAAACTTTGATCTAGCCCGATCTGATGTTTCATTCTTCTCAAATTATCAGTGCTCGTCTTTTCACAATTTCTTCTAAGATTTGATTGCACGCGCACAATTGCTTTCCATTTAAAAATGTTACGACCTCACGACTAGGAGTTAAGTAAACACACGAGTCCCCTCTCCTCCCCCCCCCCCAACACACACACACAAAACCCCACAAAAAAAGGTCTATTATGATCCATTATTTGCAGCCTCAATGCGACGATAACCACACGCCATGGGAACCTAATGAGACATTTGACAAAACATATAATACAAATGGAAAACCACAAAATCAAAGCCTACATGAAACATAAGCAGTGTCAATTTTTGCATCCAATCTCAGAAACAATAGCAAACAAAATACTCATAGATTAGAGGCAACACACAGATCACCAATCTTGAACTAATCTCATGATTTTCATCTTTCTACGTTTGAAACTTGAAAGACACTGCAGTAAACCAAATCCAGGGACAATCTTTTTTATATACCAACTGATCTATTTCAATTACACAAGCATGAATTAGCCAGATGGAAATTCCCAATAGTTACAAAGTAAATAGTACATCAGCATAAGCAATTTCAAGATTTTTCAACAACATTCACCAACTCGTACTCAATCAGGGATAGGTTGTTATCTTCTTTGACTACAAATGTAGCAGGCTCGAAAACTTCAACACGGCCCCATTTATCAACAGCTAGCCTCATAGAGCCTTTGAACATATCAATTTTTGCATTCCGAAGGACCACGGAGTCACCTGGCTGCATCATGTCAACTGCATGGAAATGGATGGTACTCATCACTGACTAAACATGGCTATGAACTTGCAAGATCATTCATTTTGGATTTATATGCGCTCAAATAAGCCAGAAGGTAATAAGATTTCAACAAATAGCTTGTAAAAACAACAACACAAGCACAAATATTATAGGTAAACTGAAACTCTAAAAGAGTTCTATAATCACATTTGTGACAGAGACTTCACAATCACAATGACATACATGATACAAGTAAAAATGCAAGTTAATAATAAGATCAACAACAAATTTTGCCCTACTGCAACAACTTGAGGTTCAACAACATGGGTCCTTTCTCAACATTCCGCTCATTTCGAAGATACTTCCCATTGAAGTTTAAAAAGACAAAATATTTTGCGAATTGGAGTTTCTTGAGTTATTAATAAGATCAAGTTTGGCATACTGCTCCCTTTTCTCATTTGTTTTATTATGAATATATCATTTTTGTGAATTGGAGTTTCTTGGTTCCATGCAAGACACACTACCGTAGTCTAAAATGTTAACTTTTAATTTATCCTCCATCTGTAGTGTCGATCAAACTTTGTTATTTTATCCCATCAAGCATGGCCATACATCCAACATATCATACTATTATGTACATCTTATGGACATTTTATTCTCTAATGCCATAATCCTTTTTAACTTAATAGGGATCTCTCAATCACTATATCACTTCATTTTGTACAACATTCTTCAGTCTTTATTAATATAAACTGCATCAGTAATTATGTATAAGCACTCGTGATTTCCTCTTCTATATAATAACTCTTTTTCTCATACACTGATCGCAGCACTTCCGAAGAAACTGCATCATATTTTTTCCTAAGTCAATCTAGCCCGCCTCACTATCAAATGATAACATCAAGCATGAAATAATTAGCAAACGCATCCAATGTGTTTAAAAACACAAAAAATGAAAGAACACACGAAATTTTTGACAGAGGACAAGTGCGGACCTTGTTCATTACGCGCGGTGAAGAGGATAGTGCCGGTTTCGTCACCGACGAGGCACTCAGAGATTCGGGTGTTGTGATTTTGGGACCCACGGAACATTGGATTGCGGGGTTTCCTGTTGAGGACAGGATTGGAGCTCACTACTTTGACTACAAGTGTGTGTCCATTTGTACCGGGCTTCAGAGATTCAATCTTCACAAACACTGGCTTTCGAAGCTCTTTCTTCACGGTGGCGTCGCCGGATTGATGAGCTGCTGTTGGAGGAGCTTTGGTTGCCATGGGCTTGGGGAAAAGGGTTTAATTTAATTGGGGTTTTTTGTTTTCCTCCAGAGGTGCAAATGAGAGACTTAACGCTATTTTCTCGGAAGTAGTAGTATATAAGGGTCTTCCCTGTGACGACGTCGTATTATTTCATCTGTCTTTCCTCCTTTTCTTTTTTTTTTTTTTTAAACTCTATTTTCTTCTAATTGAAAGCCATTTTATTCTCATTATTCAATATTTGGTAGATGTAAAATGAGTTTTAATCCTAACAGTTGATAATAATTGTTTATGATTATAAATGAGTTGGAAGTAAACACCATTTAGTCCCTATTTGGCACGGATTAAAATCGGTCTAGAACATCATCGATGTTTCTGTTAATTTCGTTAAAAATAAAAAGAAACTTATTATAACATACCTTGCATTTAGGGTGTATTTACAATTTATCTATCATATTTTATAAATTTACATTTTGCATATGTGTTTTAGTTATTATTAACCACAAAATATACATAGGCCATGTTTGTTTCGAATTAAAATCAGATTTTAATTTAAATCAGTCAAATAATCAATATTAACCATATCTTTCATGGGTCCCATAATTTTTCAACTACATATTTCAAAAACATCTATCACAATCTACTAAAAATCTAATTTTAATCCTCATCAAAAATATTTGATTTCCACTTTTACCCTTATTTAAAAAGGATAATTATTAATAATTAAGAGTTAGAATATAACTCCAAAAATATATAATTATACTTTTATTATATCTTAATATTATTATAATAATAAATTATAATTAAATGTGTCGTTAATATAATTGTAGAATTTCTATTAATAAAACTTAAGGATCAAAATTGCATCTGAAAGGTTCTTAGAACTAATAAGCCATTTTGTAGAGGGATTCGAATTCCTGCCGTTACGCATTTTGTGTGAGTTTTTCCTTTTCAATTTTTTTTATCAAATCTTTGAGCTTGTTTGGTACAAATTAAAATCAGATTTTAATCTAAATCAAAGTCAAACAACAAATATTAACCATATATTTCATGGGTCTTACAACTTTTCAACCACACATTTCAAAAACTTTTATCAAAATTTACTAAAAATCTAATTTTAATCCCCACCAAACACCAAACTTATATGTTTTGATTTGTAATTTCATTTTGTATTTTAGATTTTTGTCATCATTCATGAACATGTTAAATGACAGCTTGAGGGAGTAGAGCAAGGTTTGTAGACTGCAAAATTGACGACGTAAAGTGTAGTCATCATTTTTCTACATAATTTGTCCTACATTTTTATAGGTTTTGTGGGGGTTTTTTTTTCTTGAAAGTAGTAACAAGAATATTGTCTAAACATACAAAATTAAGAGATTATGTTGCGTTTTTATATCACAAGTGTACTGTATCGTAACAAGTAGTATAGTGGACATTTGAATCTAAATATCGTTTCCACGAGTACAATACTTCAGGACTTAATTAAATTTTTTTAACTCATATTTGATAAAAACTAGTAAATAATTATGATAGTTGTGATTATTTTTCATAACTACTTTTAACTAATTGAAAATATAAAAAGATTGCAAATAACAGTTGATTGAAGATTCAAATATGTAATGAATATTATGGCATAATAATTTCATCTGTTGATCACCTTAATTCTTAATTCAAAATTTATAACCTAATATAGTGTTCGATAGAATTTTTTTATTGTATTCTATTTACCCCTATCAAATTCTCATTGAGCATATTTAACTAATTAAATTTCATATCTCTATGTAAATCAATCTTAGTTAACGAAATACTAGTTCTAATAATTCATATTATGACTGCAATAATTAATATATGCATCTCTACACATTATACTAATTTATCGGATTTTACTATATGGTCCAAATCTCAATCTTGCATCTCGATTCATAAGAGACTCACATAATCATCAAATTAGTGATCAAGTAATTCAATGCATTAAATTAACATATAAGAATAAATCACATAAATTTACAAGTCGACTACATTGTTTTCTCTAATATGAAAATTAGTTACTCATATTGTAAAAATAAAAACTCGCAAAAGTGGAATAACATCACTAAAAACTGACGAAACGTGAAACTGCTCGTACCTAGCTTCTACTTTCTTTTTTCTCTTTTCTTTCTCTCTCTTTTTTCTTCTTTTTTTTTCTGGCCCTTTTTCTCTCTCTTCCTTGTGCGTTTCTTTTTTCTTTTCCTTTCTTTTTCTCTGCCGCTTTTTATCTGCTTTTTTTCTCTGTCGTCCTTTTCCTTTCTATTATGCTTATATATATACTAGGTGCAAGCAACGTGCAATGCACATTTGCTTAGTTTATATTTAATATTTTTGTTTAATAATTAATTTGTTATTAATAAAGATGTAATTTTTTTTTGTTAATTAAGGGCGTGTCTGGGCGCGCTGCAAGGAGGAAGGAAAATTGATTATGTTACCGTTTTTTTTTCAAAACTACAGCCCTACAGTGAGAGAATTGGTCCAAAATTGCGGCTCCCAACGGCATGAATTGTGTTGCCAACGGCTTGATTTCTACTGAAAAGCAGAAACAGACACCCTATAAATAATTAATAATGTAATGTTTATGAAATTGATAAATAATTAGATGTGTGATTTTGATATTATGATGTAGGTTGGTGAGATTGAAGAAAATAAGTAAAAGTAGACAAATTTGGAGAAAGGGCTCAATTGTAAGGGGTCCAAAGTTTGGGGGATAAAATGTAAATATTTAAAAGTTGTGCAGAATCTCACGATGAAGATTTGAGAGTGCTCGGAGTCAATTGGATAAAGGAAGATGTCAAGGGGATCAAATTTAATCAAAAGATGATCACAAATCAATTTCCAACCGAAAAGTTATGCTCCGGTGTTTTAGTCTCATATTGAGACCTATTTTTGGCACAGGAACTGATCGAATTGGAGAATGATGTCTGAATTAAAGTTGTAGCCAGATGAGTTAGTTTTCCAACGCATTTTGCATCGCCTCAATAGGATGTCGGAATACAAAGTTATGATAAAAACACTGAAAGAAGATGCAGCTGCCTGTTTAAAACAAGAAATTCAGTTACATAGTCCGTTATATTGAGACCTATTTTTGGCATATAAAGTGGTCGAATTGGAGAATGATGTCTGAATCAAAGTTGTATCTAGATGAGTTAGCTTTCCAACACATTTTGAATCACCTCAATCGGACATCGAAATACAAAGTTATGATAAAAACACTGAAGGAAGGTGCAGCTGCCTGTTTAAAACAAAAAATTCTGTTACGTAGTCCGTTATATTGAGACCTATTTTTGGCATAGAAAGTGATCCAATTGGAGAATGGTGTCTGAATCAAAGTTTTAACCAAATGAGTTATATTTCCAACGCATTTTGAATTGCCTCAATTGGATATCGAAATACAAAGTTATGATAAAAACACTGAAAGAAGGTGCAGCTGCCTGTTTAAAACAAGAAATTCTGTTACATAGTCTGTTATATTGAGACATATTTTTGGCATAGAAAGTGATCGAATTGGAGAATCATGTCTGAATTAAAGTTATAGCCAGATGAGTTAGATTTCCAACTAATTTTGAATTTCCTCAATCGGATATCAGAATACAAAGTTATAATAAAAACACTGAAAGAAGGTGCAGCTGCCTGTTTAAAACAAGAAATTTTGTTACATAGTCCGTTATATTGAGACCTATTTTTGGCATAGAAAGTGATCCAATTGGAGAATGATGTCTGAATCAAAGTTGTATCTAGATGAGTTAGCTTTCCAACACATTTTGAATCGCCTCAATCGGACATCGAAATACAAAGTTATGATAAAAACACTGAAAGAAGGTGCAGCTGCCTGTTTAAAACAAAAAATTCCGTTACATAGTCCGTTATATTGAGACATATTTTTGGCATAGAAAGTAATCGAATTGGAGAATGATGTCTGAATCAAAGTTGTAGGCAGATGAGTTAGCTTTCCAACGCATTTTGAATCGCCTCAATCGAATATCGAAATACAAACTTATGATAAAAACACTGAAAGAAGATGCAGCTACCTGTTTAAAACAAAAAATTCCGTTACGTAGTCCGTTATATTGAGACATATTTTTGGCATAGAAAGTAATCGAATTGGAGAATGATGTCTGAATCAAAGTTGTAGGCAGATGAGTTAGCTTTCCAACGCATTTTGAATCGCCTCAATCGAATATCGAAATACAAACTTATGATAAAAACACTGAAAGAAGATGCAGCTACCTGTTTAAAACAAGAAATTCTGTTACATAATCCGTTAAAACAACAAATTCCGTTAAATAGACACTTTTTCTATATATATATATATTTCAGCCAGATTGAGGTCCACTTAAAATTTCAAATACAAGTCCATTGATTCCCATTTAACTTCAACCCATTTAATGTATTATTTATCTCCAAGGTTTCATCTTTGGATTTTGTCATTTTTTGCTACTTTTACATTCTTTTCTCCAATTCTTGATTAAACATAATGTTTTACCTACAAAATACAATATAACATAAATTATGTAGAATTTTATCCAAAAGACAATAAAATATCATGATTTAGAGCCTCGAATAAGTGTAGAAACTATACTTATCATACCCCAAACTGAAATCTTTATTTATCATCAAACAAAACTATAACCTAACAAACGCACAAACACGCAATGTTAATTACCTAATTGGTGGCCTGTCAATCAATCAAAGCAACAAGATTTAGTAAGCTAACCTGACTTTTTATCTCGGGATTGAAATCATAGTATCAAATCTAGGGGTGGGCGCGGGTCGGTTCGGTTCGGTTCGGTTTTTTTCGGTTCCAGAAATTTTCGGGTATTTAGTAAATGGAACCGTCGATTCCAAATATAATTTTGGAACCGTTCAGTTTCGGTTCGGTTCGGTTCGGTTCGGTTCCTTTCGGTTCCGTACTATAATTAAATTTTTTAACATTTAAAATAATACTACATAAATACACCTGAAAGTGGATACCAATATTAAGAACAAAAAGTAGATACAAATACCAAGTTCAGTCTTAACTTTTACAAATTAACGTAATCTAATTTAATAACATATAAATAATAAGTTGTCAAATACAAATACCAAAAAGTAAATATTACTAATAAAACTTCGATATTCATATCAATAATTCATTTGCTTCAAACCTTCAAGTCTACATAAAAATGAAATATAAATTAGAAGTCACAAAAATAAAATATTTTAAAGTATTGATAATACTTACCAACTATTTAATGTAATCATCAGTTGGTTGACTTTCCGTACTAACTACTAAGAAACTATATAAGAAAAAATTGAAAAAAACACAACTAACAAATATAAATAAACTCTAAATTGTTCAACTAATAAAATTTAATAAGAAAAAAATTATTAATTTTTTTAGAAAAAATAAAAGAAATTGATTTATCCAAACCATTCGGTTCTCGATTCGAATACCCGTTCGGGTATTTCATTTTAAAAAACCCGTTCGGTTCAGTTCGGTTCGGTTCCGGTTCGGTTCGGTTCGGTTCGGACATTTTGCCCAGCCCTAATCAAATCTATGCACAGTTTCAAAATCACAATGTAGAAATTAAAATCTACTTTTCCATTGTAAAATCGACGTGTCTATGTGAAGAATTAAGCATAACATTATGAATTTATAAGTTGTTTCAATTCCCGACCCTCAGTAATTAAATATATTCTTTCATCACACATAAAATTCACACTTCCCCAAATTTATTCTTTTCCAGTGTGTGAACTAATGTTGAATTTTTTTTTTTATCCTCACGTCTCTAGTTTGGCAACATTTCACCAATTGCAGTTCAATATTTCAATAAATAAGAATTCTCCATTAAATTTGATTGCTTCAATCTTTGAGACTTAACTAGGCTTAAAATTGCTTATCAAAAGTCAACTTTTCTTAAACAAGTGTTTGAGACTTAATCAAGGCATTTGGTGCATCTTCTGTTTCATGTACCTGCTTTTTCTGATTTATTTGACTAATTTTTTTCTTTATTTGAAGCATTCTCTCCCTTAAGTTTTCTAAATGACCCATGTAACAAACTTTCGGCCGATGACTCCCAAGTCAGATGACCATAGGGTACCAGGTTTTAAAAACTCTTGCAAACTTAATTGCTCGAATCATAAATACTACGAAGAAAAATTTTCAAATAAAATATTTTTTATGTCTTGATTAGTGCAATATCCCTCATTTAACAACAATTCAAGCAAAACGACCTCTAACTTCAGATTTTCACCTAATTGCATCATATTGATCTTAGACAATCAACAGAAGATTTTTAATTTCACACATGGAATCCATATTTATCTCAACAACTTCATACAACAATGAAATCCCACCAAATTATTCTAATTTTGGTCCAAAAATGTAAAATTTAGTGGTTTTGGGTTTAACATCTATGGTTATTTCAACCTATCCAATTATGAAATCAATTCATTCATACACAATGCTTAACTTAATTCATATGCTCAATATATATCAAATTTCACATAAAAAATAAAAATTAATCTAAGCAGACAACTTATTCACCATTCATATATCAATTCATAATTCAATATATTCATAATTGTCAGTCAGGTCAACTAACTAACACAAGTCCACAAAATGAAAATATTTTTATTATATATATATATATATATATAATTTTTGTTTTAATTATTATTTTTTTAATATTTCTTATTTTTTGAAAATTTTGAATTTTTTTACAAAAGTAATAAAAGTACACAAAAACACATAAAAACTGAAAACTTTTATTTTCTACCCCCAAACTTGAACTACACATTGTCCTCAATGTCTTTAATCCTAAATCCGCATAGAAATGGGTGAGGAAGAAAGTGAAAAAAAGACTCTCCTGATATGGCTTGCAATTCAATTGCTAACTTTCCTATTGCTCACATTGGCTCCTTGATAAATATTGGTTTAAATGCTTCACGACGTCATGTTCCTGAAAAATCAAATAAAGCATTAAAATCAAATAATTGGAACAAGTGTTACTTAACTCTAACATCTAATAAATCAACTAACATATTGAAGGTATAAGAGAAAACGAGATATGGATGATGAGTCACAAATAAATTTAAAATAAACTAAATTATTTTAAAACTCAAAAACAGAATAAATAAAAAGGAAAAAAAAGATTGGGTTACTTCCCAAAAAATGATTCTTCAACGTCGTTAGCTTGACTTTGTGCCATGTTTGATCATGGTGGCTCGAACCAAGTTATGTTATTATTGCATTTTTTGCAATTTTCATTTATGCGCCCTCTTTTTGTTCTTCATATTTTGATATTTTCATTTTAATCTCTACCAAGAAATCCACCAAAATTTGATTTTCTATTCTAATAACTTCGTTGATTAGGTGGCTCTTCTTCATCAATTCTAGAGCAAT
Organism: Fraxinus americana; assembly: GCA_035079005.1. Lineage (NCBI taxonomy): Eukaryota > Viridiplantae > Streptophyta > Magnoliopsida > Lamiales > Oleaceae > Fraxinus > Fraxinus americana. Next base: position 18,746,020 of record CM068707.1, on the reverse strand, counting down.
GATTTTTGTTGAAAGGTTTCTCAAATGGGGTACAAAGATTAAATATCTTTTACTTTTCATCTACCCTCAATATTAGCTCACCATTCTCCGTGTCAATTAGAGTTCAACCCGTTGCTAAGAATGGCCGCTTCAATATAATTGGAATGTTTCGATCGTTTGGTATGTCCAGCGCAATGAAATCTACCGAAAATATTAAATTTCCTGTTTTTATGAGCACATCCTCAACTTTGCCACGTGGTTTTGAAATTGTTGTGTCAGCTAGTTGTAGCGTTATTGATGTTGATTAAAATTTCATCCAATCTCAATTTCCTGTAAAAAAGAATATGATATTAGATTTATACTAGCACGTACGTCAAACAATGCATTAATAGCACAAGAATTTTCAATTAAAATATCCAAAGTAAAACTCCTTGGATCTTTCAACTTGGGAGGTAATTTGTTTTGCACTCTTGCACTACTTTTCTCCGTTAATTCCACAATTTCAAACTCCGAAATTTTTCTTTTCTTTGTCAATATCTCTGTCAAAAATTTTATATAGCTTGAAATTTGTAATATCGCATCAATCAACGAAATATTGATCTGGAGCTTCTTGAGAACATCAAGAATTTTTTCAAATTTTGTGTCTTGTTTGTTCCTCCTTGAGCCTTTGAGAAAAAGGAATGGGAGACACGTAAGCCTTAGTAGGGCATTGCGCTTTGGCAGTGGATGCTTCTGTACTTTCTTCATTATCAATTGAGGCGGGTGCAGATTTTCCTCCATTATTGCTTCATCAACATCTTTCTGGTCATCTTTTCTTTCTAGTCGTTTCACAGTAATCTCTGGTAATTGTACCTCACTGCTTGTAGTTGTAGCATGGATATTTTCCTCAATTGACTTCTTTCGAAGTCTTTGGGGAATGGAAGTGGAGGTACATATACTTTAACTTTTATAGGAGTTCTGGTGGATTGTTTTCTACCACTCTTATTGCCATCATTGCTCTTTAGGAATTGTTATTGTATTGCTTAGCAATGATCCCTGTGGACATTCTGCAAGTTGTTGAGCTATATTACCAATCGATTTCTCCAACTTCTTGATAGATACTTACTGATTTTGAAAATTAGTATCAATATGTGGGAATACTTTTTCTGTTTTCTGCCATGTTGATGAAATATCTCCCACAAACTTGGTTTGTTCTCCTGCTGGGCATTATTTGAACTGTTTCCTTGTTGATTATCTGACCATCTGAAATTCGGGTGATGTCTCCATCCTGGGTTATATGTTTGCGAATATGGGTTAAAATTGCAGGAGCCATTCTGAATGAAGTTGACTTGTTCCTCGAGAAAGTCCATAGACATACAATTTTCTGTCAAATGGTTAGCTCTACAGTTTTCGTATGATGGACCACCCATCACTGTATGTGCTCCTTTCGTTTGTGATTTCACCAATAACTCTAAATGCTTTGTTAAAGCTACTATCTGCACGTTCGTAGATGTTGTGCTATCTAATTCATACATTCCAGATGCTCTCGGTAATACCACTCTTTCTGATGAAAACATTGAATGTATAGTGGCAATTAACTCAAATAAATTCATGGTTTGTTGTACGGAGTTTCCTATGATCGATCCACCAACAAGGGAATCCACATGAGATTTTGACAGTGGTGAGAGTCTGTTGTAGAAGTACTGCACTTGATTACCTATTGAGATTTCACAATTTGGACACTTTCGCGTCAGCTCTTTGAATCTGTTACATGTCTCGTGATAGCTCTCTCAATCTTTTTGTTGGAAAGTTTGAATTTTCAATTTCATTTTAGCTACTTTTTCCAGTGAGAAGAATTCATTGCATAATTTTCTGATAAGCTCTTCTCATGTAGTAATGCTTCCATGAGGTTCGACGTCTAACCACTCCAATGCAGCATATTTTAGTGTATACGGAAATAATCACAACTTAATAGCGTCTTCATTAAGCTCTGGAGGATGAAAGTTCTAACAATTTTTGAGAAATGTGGAGATATGTGTGTTCGGATTTTCATGATGTAGCCCGTAGAATTGGAGAGTGTTGCTCATCAAATTGATCAAATCTGCCTTATCTGAAAATTATTTACCCCGAAATCAAGATACACCATACTGGAGCGCGCAAACGCGGCTATTGGTGTCAAAAACATTGAAACTGGCAAGTTTCCTTCGTTTATTTCCCCTAGCTCCTGCTGCTGATCCGGTAGCGTCGCTACTATTGCAGCAACTTGTCCAATTTACTGAATATGAATAGGAATATTTTGATCGTCCGCCATTTGATATTTTTTTTTGTTTGTGTTCCTTGCGTTTTCATGTGAAAGTACGTTCTATTTTCGAGTTAAACAGTTCAAGATTGCCGCTTTAGGTACGGAGCATACAACGAACACTTTTTTTTTTGTAATAAAAGAAAATCAAATCAAATCAAATCAAATAACAGTTAAAAATACAAAAATTTGTTCTGTTTTTTATATTGCAAATGTACGATATCGTAACAAGCAGTATAGTGGACCTTTGAGTCCGGATATCGTTCCCACGAAGACTATACTTCAGGATTTGATCAAATTTTTCTAACTCCTATTTGATAAAAGCAAGTAAATAATTATGATGTTGTGATTATTTTCCTAACTACTTTTAACTAATTGAAAATATAAAAAGATTGCAAATAACGGTTGATTGAATATTCAAATATGTAATGAATATTAGGGCATAACAATTTCATCTATTGATCACCTTAATTCTCAATTCAAGATTCATAATCTAATGTAGTGTTCTATTGAATTCTTCTATTGTATTCAATTTACCTCTCTCGAGTTCTCATTGAACCTACTTAACTCATTAAATTCCATATTTATATATTAATCAATTTTAGTTAAACGAAACACTAGTCCTAAGAATTCATATTATGGTTGCAATAATTAGTATATGATCTCTACACGTTATACTAATTTACTGAATTTTACTATATGGTTTAAATCTCAAATTCACATCTCGATTCGTAAGAGATTTACATAATTATCAAATTAGTGATCAAGTAATTCAATGCATTAAATTCACAATAAAACTAACACATATAGGAATAAATCACATAAATCTTGAATAGAAAAATAAATGATCACAAGTCGACTACATTGTTCTCTTATATGAAAATTAGTTACTCATATTATAAAAATAAAAACACGCAAAAGTGAAACGAATTCACCAAAAATTGATGAAACGTGAAACTGCTCGTGTCTGCCGTCTCCTTACTTTTTTTCTCTTTTTTTCTCTCGTTCTCCTTCTTTTTTCTGGCCCCTTTTCTCTCTCTTCCCTGTGCATTTCTTTTTCCTTTTCCTTTCTTTTTCTCTTATTTTTCTCCACATTGAGGTCCATTTAAAATTTCAAATATAAGTCCATTAAGACCCATTTAACTCCAACTCATTTAATGTGTTATTTATATCCCGTGTTTCATCTTTGGATTTTGTCATTTTTTGCCACTTTTACATTCTTTTCTCCAATTCTTCATTAAAAATAAAGTTTTATATACAAAATACAATATAACATAAATTAAGTAGAATTTATTCAAAAGATAATAAACTATCATGATTTAGAATCTCGAATAAGTGTAGAAACTACACTTAGTCAGATTACATCACAAATATTAAAACAAGAGAGGAAAATCGAAATGGGATAGGTTGAGGTATGTGATTCAAAATTACAAATTTATATATTAAATACAAAGTCTCTTGCCATCTCCATAGAAAATTCAGAAAATTTATAAATCTCATATAAATTTAGAAAAATTATTAATTAAGAGTTAAGACACGTCTTATTTTTAGCTTTTACACGATGTTTAAGTTTGCAATTTAATCTGGGATAGTTTAGTTTTTGCTACATGAATAACTATAAAATGTTTGGAGTTACAACCAACATGATCATTATGGGACAACGATGAAAGTTTTCCAATAATAAGGTTACTTTCACACCATGTGTCAAAATTGATTTTACTTTAAATTTGCACGAATTTATATGTTTAACATTTTTTTTTTGCATTAGATATTGAAGAGGATATTTCTCTTTTGAAATGGACACTTTTGAGGTATACGATTTAATATATTACTTTGTTTTATCGTTTAGGTTTAAATTTTGATCATGGCCCATGTTGGTTATCTTTTATATATTTTTCGTAGCTCATGTTTATTTGGGTTCTTTATTAAATTTCTACAAATTAATAGATAAAATACAGATATTCTTCCCCTATAGAGGACGACTATTGAACAACATATATTTATTCCTTTTGAAAAATGGTATTTTTCACGTGATGTGTTGAAATTGTTAATAGTTTCATATTTCCGGACTTCATGTATTCTGAATGGATCTTCGGAAATTTCTTGAAAAAAAATATTTATTGTTTCATCTCTCTTCAAAAAATACTATCGTGAGTATATATATAGATTTGGTACATCTTATTCAATTAACAATACTTATGTTTAAAGAGTTACCTTTTCATTGTAGATACGTAAAATAAAAATAAGAAGAAAAGGTATGCTACACTCTCGCTAGAGGATAGCAGAAAAAAATTGAACAGTCCATGAATAAAAAAGAAAAAGATTTTGCGAACAAAGCAACAATAGTACAAGTACAAAGAGGAATACGTTTATGTCATACTTATATAATTCATATGAAGTTAAATGTATGAACTAATTTATTAAATTATTCCTTAATACAAAAAACCTACATTGCCAAATATCGAAACAATAAATTTTACGGGACAACTTTTTCGAGTCACTTCGTTCTCCGTCGCATTAATTGAAAGTTATTCTATTACGTGTATTTTGCAATGCAAAAATTTTGAACATGAACCACCAACATTCTGTTGTCTTACATAAAGTAAAATATCATAAAAAATAATTTTTCTACTTATTTCATAATAAGACAGTATTATGTCCACTTTTATGGCTAGATCAAACTTGCTGCATCCGAATATTTGTATCCAAAGAATGTGTTTCTTAAAAAAAAACACACACACACACACATTAAGGCCTATAACGATATATTTTCATTCACTTCATTTGGAGTAAATTTAGATAAGACACTCCCATTTTGAAATAAGGATATTTTCAAAAATGTCCAATTTTATGGGTGTCAATTGAAAAATGTCATTTTCTTATAATTCTTGAAAAAGGCTAAAGTTGATGCCAAATTGTCTATTTTACCCTTAATGAAAAGATTGCTCAATGTTATTCTTTTTTTTCTTCAATTTGACACATATTTCGAGAAGAGCAAGTGATTTTCATGAGAAGCCACCATAATTGTAGCTATTATCAATGTGAGTTCATTTGCTTACATTTTTTATTAGATATTAACCAATTATTATAGGAAAATTGAAGAAGTTAAAGTAGACATTCCATTAACACCTACAAAGAAGTATATGATTCCAACTTTGAAGAAATAATTTGATTTCAAGTCAACAAATTTAATTTTGTCCAAATTTGAAGTTAATCCGGCTCTCATTATTTTTTGGTAGAATGTATTTTTCTTTGAAATCTTATTTTTATTGATAAATTGTGTTTAGTAGTTGTTATATATTTGATTTCATTGAATTTGATTATCCAAACAAGCAATAGATATTTGTTGTAACAACATTCTTCAATAACCTAGGTAGGTAATAATTTCAGGTACTTATGTATTGAGAATGTCATTAATAGTGGAATAAATTCTTTTCAAAAATGGTTGTTGAAGTTGAAGAAGATGATAAATGCATATGTTGAAGTGAATCCCGTCATATCATTCTCGACATTTTATAAATGTTGAGAATGATAGTTTAAATGTAATTCTCGATATTTTAAAATATCGAAAATAACATTACACACTAAATGAAATTAGGAAACATTTTGAGTACAGCGTTTCACATATTGCAATTGACTGCGGCTAGCATATTCGTTTTAGGTATTCGTTATTAACTGATATTATTTTCGTTTATGGATACAGTATGGAAGATGTTATGAGATTCATTGTTGGTATATTCGTTAACATGGACGACAAGTGAAAGTGGTTAGGGGACCGAACAACGCAATTTTTATTTGGCTGATATTAGATATGAAGAGCTTGTACACACATTATTCGAGAAATTGAATATTGACAGAATGAGGTTTCGTATTCAATTGAAATTTAAAGTTCCGAACATGAATATACTCCCTGTTGATGTAGCTGACGATGAATATTTGCAATGGTACATTTCCGTTCACACACAAGCAGCCTTGTGTGTAATTACATATCAATATGATACTGGAGAGCACAAAGTGCATGTTAGAGTTGACCATTTCTCACTAATAGAAGATACATTGTGTGGACGTGACAAAGTGGGTGTGTGCAAACTACAGGAGTCACAAATGATTCATAATACTGATGTAAGTTTAGGTGAAGGGAATTCGTATATTGGAAATGAAATTCAGCCTATCGATGAAGAGGACATTGAGGAGAATTAGATCTTCTTTAGCAAGAAACAGCTATACACAAGGCTTCGACTGAAGGCTTTGACAGAGAAGTTTCATTTCAAGGTTAAAAAGTCGAATCCTAGATCTCTTACTGTGTGGCGCCGATATGACGTGCCATTGGCTTGTGCGAGCTTCTAAGATAAAAAAACTTCAGACATATTTAAGGTTCGAAAGTACATACCTGAGCACACATGTTCTTTAGACGTTTGGCAGAATGCACAAATTCATGCAACGAGTGCACTAATTGGGCATCACATAATGCAACGATTGAATGATGCAAACCAACCATACGTTTCTGCCGATATTATCGGAGATATGGAATGTAGTTTGGTGTACGGATTAGCTACAATAAAGCGTGGAAGGGTGAGGATAAGGGCCTTTAAATTCTTCGTGGTTCACCTAAAGAAAGTTTTCAGAAATTGCCGTCATATTGTCACATGTTAACTGATAGAAACCCAGGAACCGTCACACACATTGATCTCGATATCAACAACAGGTTCTTGTACTTCTTCTTAGCATTCGGGCCAAGTATACATGATTTTCGAGAGTAAATGAGGTCATTAATTTGTGTTGATGAGAGTCATTTGAAGGGCAAGTATAAGGGAACACCACTAGTAGCTGCAGCGCAAGATGCCACATGTAAATATATCCTATTGCTTGGGGGGTTTACGATGGGGAAACAAAGGAATCGTGGTATTGGTTCTTCACGAAACTGAAAGATATCATTGAGGACTCAAATCAGCTAGTGTTTGTGTTGGACATGAAGAAGAGCATTAAGCGGGCCATTATGAGGCTATTCCCGCTTTCTCACCACGGTGCTTGCATATGGCATATCGAGAAAAATCTTATTGTTAGGTATAGTAATAGCAATGTCATTTTTTTGTTCAGGCGTGCAGCGCTAGCATACCGTCTTTCGAAATTCGAGCAGTTCATGACACTGATTAGAACTATTCGACCAACAGTGGCTTCTTATTTGGAACGTGCTGGTTTCTCCACCTAGTTACGGGCAAAATTTCGTTGGTAATCGGTACAACGTCATGACTAATAACAGTGTGGAGTCACTAAATGCAGCCCTCATACGACAATGAAGTTTTTCTATAACCTTGTTGGTCGAAAACATTACGTCGTTAATGCAACAATGGTTCTTTGAGAGGAGAAATGCATCTACCAATTGTCATAGTGTCTTGACACCAAAACTAGAGGAGGAATTGAGAAAGTCGTTTGACGCCGGTGCAACCTTGCAAGTATGAAATTTGGATGAATTCGTTTTCAAGGTTGGTGTAGGTGCAGAAATGCATACTATCGACCTTATAGGTAACACATGCTCATGCCGAAAGTTTCGGATGCGACAAATTACGTGTGTACATGCATCCCGAGCTGCTTGGGCAAAAGGTAAATCACTGTATGACATGTGCTACCCTTACTACACCACAGAGTGTTGGAGAGCTGCATACACAGAAGTGCTTTATCCCGTGGGAATGGAGTCAGATTGGGTTGTTCCTCATGCCATTCGTTTGATCGAAGTGTTGCCCGCAAATATACGTAGAGCACCAGGTCGACCTTCTACACAATGTAAACGGTCAAGAACTGAAAGGTCGACCAACACACAAAAATGTGGCCGATGTGGGGGGGTCTGGATACAACAGGCAAACATGTAGGAACCCGACACCTTTGAGTAACACGTGCACTTGAATGACATTGTGTATTTTGACCGTGAAATAATTTGCTAACATGGATTATCAATGTTTTGAAAAAAAATTTTGATGCATTACATGCTTTCTATCTTTTTTGTTTCCAATTTTAATTTTCTTAGTATATTAATCGGTTGGGTTTCCTTTCATTACTTCATGACTGGAAATTTCTTAATCATTGTATACACAATTTGCTAATGGGTATAAAGGAAGCCATGAATGACTTGTTTTCCTAAGTCACTGGACATACAAAATGGTAATCACAACAAAAGCAGGCCATAACTATCTGCATGTTGTAGGTCACTACATATACAAAATGGTGATCATCACAAAAAATACCCATTACCTATATGGATTTTTATGTCACTAGATATACTTCAACATTTCACTTACGACGATTACTTCTTCTACATATCCTCCACAACGGAATGGGATGAAGAAATCTCACTGTCATCCTCGTCGTCAGAGCTTATGATGATTACATCTTCATTTACGGCGGGAATCACTCCAACATTATCATCCAACAAGACATGGTGCGCTTCCGATGGGACTTTTAAATGGACGATCTCATGATCGACGATACGATCACCCACTCCAACTTCGAATGGCTTGATTTCTTCGTTTAGATCTGGAAATGGAATGGGATGAAGGCTTACCCTACGACGAAGGTTCCCCGGTTGAGGAACATATGGAATAAAAACATTGGCATCTTCATCATCTTTCGAGTCGATGACGATTGAGTTCTCCGCAGACGACCCGGGTGGGGAGAAGTTAATAGCAACATCGATATGCGGAGTTTCTTGGGTTGATGAAGACATAATCACTGGAAGAACTTGTTAATGCTAGTAATTTCATATTCAAGCCAAGGCCATTATTTTATAGTGGATGAATACGTGTTCTTCAATACATTAAATGTTATCTCACCAACCCATTACATATTTCTATTTACATTTGATTGACACTTATTTCACATCATTGGGTGTATACCTTGTACTTGTGATATGAGGAGTTTCTTGGATTGATAAAAACATAATCAATGGAAGAACTTGTTAATGTTAGTAATTTCATATTAAAGCCAATGTCATTGTTTTATAGTGGATGAGTACGTGTTCTTCAATACATTAATTGTTATCACACCAACCCATTACCTAATTCTATTTACATTTGATTGACACTTATTTCACATCATTGGGTGTAGACCTTGTACTTGTAATATGAAGAGTTTCTTGGATTGATGAAAGCATAATCAATGGAAGAACTTGTTAATGCTAGTAATTTCATATTGAAACCCAGACCATTGTTTTAGGGTGGATTTGTACATGTTTTTCATACCCGTTCTCATTTTCTGATTTAGTTGATCAGATTACATTTTTTCTCGACATTTCATGCTGTTCTTGACACTTGAAAAGTTGTTATCGACATTTGTTTTCGGATCATCTCGACACTTGACATTACATTTGTCTAGAACGACATTTCGACCGAAACAGGAGATTTCTCTACATTTCATAGTATTTTCTCGACATTTGATCTGTTGTTCTCAACATTAAATACCTGCCAATCTCGACACGTGATATTTCAACTGTCAGGAACGAAAATTCGTAAATGTACAAATAATTTAAGACCTAACAGCATGTAAGTAACTGAATGACATTAAATACAATTTTCTCCATTTCAATTTTACATCAACACTAATCTCCATCAACCAAAATATATGCCTAATGATGGTAAACAAAACGACAATGTCAATGCTATTTCCAAAAACAATACCATGCTACTCCAACATTGTAAAGTAACTACGCATCCCTCTTACCCTTTCAATGACCAGATCGTGTAAACGAAGTCCGCATGTTAGCACTAGGCACCTTAACCCTGATGGATCGAGGTCGGGATGGCGGTGGAACATTGATGTTAGGTGGATCCGCGGTGGTGGCAACCACATTTGAGGACCTCCCAAACGAGCCATCGATATTACAAGCATCCATTTCGCTTGGCTCGACATGTTGTTCGTCATACACAGTGTTCGAAAACGACAATCATCATAATCATCACGTACAGGCATATCTTCATCCCCATAACACAACTAAATCCACCGTACTCACTACTCACCTTGTGTCCCTCAATATCTGTCACTGCATCCTCGAACCTATGTTTCATCATATTTATCTGATCTATCACATGATCCTTCATACAACACACATGATCTCCCATTTTTTCTCGATATCATTGAACCTCACATTCATTTCCTCTCTCAGTTTGCCCAACCTTACCTCAAGCATATTCTTCTGTTCAGCGAAAAGACCTTTTATCTCATCCAAAGACACATGCCTCACTGCTGGATGATTTCCTATGCTAGAAGATGATGGTAAGTCCTAGAATGGATCGCGATGCCCTTCTTTTCCCCTTCATCGTCACTGAAATCACTTAGATGAAGTCCACTTGTGTTAGCTCTCCTGGATTTCTTACCTCGGTTGTTTTCATTATTTGGTAGCACTTCACCTTCTGTTGGACAATTTTGTATTTCAGTTGATTGAAGAACGAAACTGTCCAGAACCGGGTCTGCAACATCTTCGAATTGAACTAAATCGGCAAAGTATGGCTGCAATTCTTCTTTAGCAGTAATGCGCAACGTCTCCCACAAGTGTACCTACGAAGGGAAGAATCATTGACCTTTGCCAAGTTTGCTTTCTCCCCTATCCACGGAGCAGTGATTTGATAAGAAGCTTGAAGCTTACTGTCCCCCATGGATAGGCATTGAAGAAATCCAAGTCATCCACAATGGAAAGAGTATCGTGATGTATCCCCAGATTTCGGTCTCGACAATTGAATACCCCTTCAATAATTAGTACCAACCCAAGCTTGTAACGATCGTTACGGTTGGCACATTTCAGGAAAACCTTCTCCAAGTCACTACAAGTAATTCGGTCTCTATTGGTAAACATTTTGTCCCATAGTCTAGTTTTCACGAGGATTTTATCGGAAGCCGGCCCTTTAGGTATCTAACCGCACTTCAAGCCAATAATTAATGCGAACTCCGGCAATCCGAATCTTGCAAGCCTTTGGTTCACCTTGAACCAAGCCTCAAAATGTTTTGGACAAATCACATATCTATTTACCATTTCATGAATTAATTGGGCAGATAATTTGAGTTCCGACAGCTTCACAACATGGACTATATAGTTTTCCTCAAACATATTCTTTTGTTGTTCATCAAACTTGTTGAGGACAATTGTTATGTACTTGGTGTTGCTAACTTGTGAAATTTGGTCAGGAACGCGCTCCTCCTCCAAAATTTTATAGCGGTGTGAGGAAGACATCTAGAAATAACAAAAATGAACAAGACAAAGAATATAAGAATCTACAAAAGAAAAGTGAGATATGCAGTAATAAAATCTATGATCTGCAAACAAAAGTCCAAATTGTCAGAAGTGGACATTTCATGAAATGTTGTCATGAAATATATATAATTTTTAGAACAAAAAAAAAAGGAATATGGACATTACTACAATAGCAAGTAAATGTTCTTATAAATTAATCGCAAATCCAATATTATCGAGAGCAATAATAACACAAAGCAAAGAACGAAAGCAAGAAAATACACAATTTGAAGTGCTCCATTCATGTGCGAATTTCCTAAATAACGACTATAACAAAAAAAAAGTATCACACGCCCACACAATTCTCCCAGGTGCACTGGCACAATTTCCTATGAGTGATTTGTTGAGCCCATACACAATGTGAGACAACACAATAAGAATAGGTGGGATAAAAGACTACTCCTTTTCCAATATTTTAGTTGATATGGATGCACACATGCCACAACTAAACAACAAGTCCAATAATCACCCGTAATAGATTTGTAGCTGACTTTTTTGGGAATCGCCACTTTTTGGGTTATGAACAGGTTAACTTTTTATGTTAAAAAGGAACTTATCTGAAAGTAACTCACACTTTGCTTATAAAATAAGTCACCTATTCTAGAAGTAATTTTTTTAAGATTAAGGAAACGTGCCCTTACTCTTAATCCTATAGTATAGAGTGTCTTTGACCATTATTTCAAGTTCATTTGCGTTTTTGTAGAAGCTCTACATGATTCAAGCAAAAATTGGATGGGATTCAACCAAAAATCAGCAAATATTTATCTGGTGTGCAAATCAGAATTAGCCTTCAAGACATATACAACCAAAAATTTGGACCTAACGCATTCCGAGTGCAAATCAGATTCAGCCCTCAAAACATATGCATTACTAAGACCAATCTGTAAATCTGATTCTTAACTCACCTAAAAATATATCTTTGTTGTTGTGCCTTTTGTATGACCGCGGAAATATTGTTGTTTCAGGCTGCAGAAAAAGAAGAAAAAGAAACAATTATCTTAAAAATCTTCCATTGAAATTGTAAACAAATTAAATTCCCAGAATGATATGCTTATATGATTCAGCAAGGGCAACTGATGAATGACGATCGGTGCCGACGATTAGGTGGAAAGAAGTCGGAGTTGAGAGAGAGAGAGATTAGGGCCTAAAATTTATAGATTTCCCATTGTAACAGTAATTTATGCAAAACTATCGAAAAGACCAACATTTGCAATGTAAAAAGTGTTGTAGCTCTAAACGAAGTCACAAGTTAGTGAAAGACTGACATCACATGCCATAAGTATTGATTAATAACACACCTCGAGCATTGGGCACAACATTGCATCATAGAACCCATTTCAAGTTTTCAACAATGCGCCATGTTGACAATCAGTTTTCTCATACAAAGTCATCAAACCCATCTGCAATTAACTATCTTAATATTGATAATAGCACGACAGTTGAAAAAGGAATATCAAAATTCATCATAAGATAGCAATATAGCGTAATACTCCATGATGACATTTTTGAAAAGCCAATTGGAAACTTAACTTAATACAATGTAATAATTAAAAATTTTAAGAAGCAACATTTGTATCATTTTGCAGACTTTCCATGGATAAAAGAAAGATGAAAGTATATGAAATATAAGTATCACCTATAAATTGGACTTCACTACGTAGTCGTTATCAATATCAAATGAGGATAGAGTGTGAAGATAGCTAAACAAATAGCATATGAAACAAACCATGGAACAACCTTCAGGTTAGATATATATATATAACAGATGTGACGTGCCAACAACAAAAAATATCTTCTACTTGTACTTCATTGCAGAGTGTTGAATATTATCTTGACTATTTTAATATAGTGAGAAGTTATTTAACTAACAGTTGATGTTTTACTCATGAATAATCGCTCATACCAACCAACAAAGTAAAAAATCCATCTAATGTAAATGAATGTAGATATTTTCACTATGCGAGTTGCTCTAGCTTTCTCCTACTTTTGAGCTTAAAAAAAAACAAAAAAAATGCATTTATCTGTCTCCAAGAGGACGTGAGAACATTCAACTACATCCTGGTAGCCTACATCACCCTACAACAATTTGAAGTTATCCTAGTCCCAACACACTAAATAATTTGTGCATATAAAACCACACTGCTGAGTTTACTTGACAAAAAATCAAGTTATTTGTGAGACAACAAAAATGTTTGACATCCCAAGACATTTAATTGAGCTTTAGAAAAAAAAAGTGATATTCTCCCTTCCATGTTTTGGATTAAGAAAAGAAACCTTCCATATTTCAATTGCAAAATAGAATTACATGCTAACACCGAGCTTCCGAGTTTCAAGAAATTTACCATTGATGAATTTACTTCGACAGAATTTATTAGTACTACACGAGCTTGGAAAGTTACAAAAATGCATTAGTTATTGCTAGAAGATAGAAATAGAGAATAAACTAAAGACCATTGAAACTTGACGGTAAGGTTTGCACCATTTTACTAGCCATAGGACCAAGATTTGAAACACAAAAGGAACACAACTCCAGTGAAAGGAATAAATAAAACTTTTAAAAACTTCTATTACCTCCTGAAGCTCCCGCTTCACATTTTCAAGGCCTCCAATGTCTTCCTAACTGACAATAGGCACCTCAACAACCTGCTTGTCAATACAATAAACATTAACAAACATAAACAGGTAAATATCAAGCAAGACATGGTAGTCGAAATTCATTTACAAACTCCCGCAATGGGGATGGGTTACTTGTTCCTAGAGTAGTCTGAAACTGCTCGTTAGTAACAGCTATGGAGTTTGTATCTCTCATTGCATAATATAGATTCCAAAATGGACATAAGACTATGACACCCAAACCCACGTTGGAAGGATGATTTTCTAATGTCATGTTAAAAATCCTCTGAAGTTATTCAGGATGGACGTGCCCATTGGTATTGAGTATCGATATACATTTACACATTTTAGAATCGAAAACTTTAGTGGATTCGGGCCCTACGTGTCAATTGGTATCAAGTGTCAATATACATTTATACATATCTTGGAATTTAAGTAAGTGGTAGAAGAGTATGTGCAAAATCAGCATACATTTCGGCGGGATGTTTAGACTAAACTAAGGACACAAAAGAGGCATAAAGATCTCCATGAATTGAATATAATATAGTTGATTAAACAACCAAGCAGAACAAGTAAAATTTATCTTAATACTGTCTGAGATATACAATTTAAGTCCCAAAAATTCCTTATGTAAAATTCAACTCTGAAAACTTAGCCATCAGCTCAATTGAAAAGTAGTTCTTATAGAATCATCAACTATAGTTCAGTTTCTTCGATCCAACTTTACTCACGTACAATGTTATAAGTCAAATTAATTTACACAAAAATCAAATTGTTCACAAACTTGCATAATAAAAAATGCAAATAAAAAAACAAAAAATAAATAAATAAATATATATATATATATATATATATATATATATATATATATATATATATATATATATATATATATATATATATATATATATATATATATATTATAAGAATCCTAAGTTTGATTTTTTGAAACAGAAGTAGTATGTAATTGTGATAATTTTTTTTTCAACCTTTTTTTTTTGTGAATAGAGATGGCAATTTTCCCCGCCCCGTCCCCTCCCCGCGGGGCCCCGCCCCGAATGGGGCAAAAAAACCCGCCCCGAACGGGTTGGCTTGGCGGGGCGGGGCGAGGTTCGCCGCCCCGTCGCGGGTCGCGGGGCGGGGCGGGGCGGAGATGCCCCGCCCCGAACCCGCCCCGTGAAGAATTAAAAAAAAAAAAAAAATTGTTTTGGACATTATTTGTTTTGGACATTTTTTCGTTTCAAGTGCTTGCTTTGAATATTGATATAGTTAGTATGAACATTATTTGCTTTGAATTTTAAAATTTTGAATTTGTATTTTAAAATTTTGAATTTGTATTTTAAATAAAAAAAAAACAAAGGGGGCAAGAAACGGGGCAAGTCCTCGCCCCGTACCCGCCCCGCCCCGCCTCGCCCCGTCTAAGGCGGGGTGGGGCGCGGGGCGGGGAGGGGGAGTGTCGTGGTGGGGCGGGGTGGGGTGAGAGTGCCCCGCCCCGAACCCGCCCCATTGCCATCACTATTTGTGAATGTGCAGTAAAAAGTAGAAAGTGTTATGAAAATTGTGAGAAATAAATCTTCAACAGAAGACCTCAAAATCTGTAACAAGGGAGAAAAATATCCAACTAAATCAAAAATCCCGTAGAAAAATAACCGATTTGGAGAACACTTGCTAACCCCTTGCTTTCTTGCAAAAAACCCCTTCTTCTCGAAACCTTCGGTTCAACACTTCGAATTTCACACATAAAAAATAAAGTCATAGAAGAAACAAACAAATTCATGAAGTAAACACCTCAAAAAACTACATCATCGAAGAAATATTGAACAAAAAATCAGAAATCTTGTACCTTGTATTCTCACAGGAAAATTCCTTCTTCCCGAATCCCTCGACCAATATCCTTCCTTTTGTAGATTAAAACCAACAGCAAATGATTTGTGAGAGACTATCTCGTTCAAAGTCGGGTAAATAAGTTCTCTTCGTGAAAGAACAAATGAAACGACGCTAGGGTTTCCTCTGACGAACGAAGCAAATTGTAATGAAAATAAAGAAAGGGGCTCTTTCCTTGTATACGGGTGAAGCCAATGGAAGAATAAAAAACGAACCATACAACGTCATTTCCAATTAGAAGGGAAAATTAAAACCATGGACATGCCTGGCCAACACGTGTCTTGCCTTTACTTTAGTCTCTTTTATATATTACTAGTTTATTGCCCGTGCAATGCACGGGCAATGTAATTTCGAAGGTAATGTTAGCGTTCAAAAAAAATTTCAATAAAGATTTTGACCCATGAATAATATGGCCACAATGTAACCACCACATCATCTCAACCATTTTGTTGTGCATACTAACTGCAATCTGTTCTAAGGGAAGGGGATTCGGTGTTTCTAAGATGAGAGGAAATGCAATCGGGAAGATTCTGGAAAAAATGGAAGTTGTCTACTTGCTGATAATACCTCATAGTATTCCTTTATATACTGAAGTCACCAGTATCCCATTTTTGTGAGATTTTCCTGTCAATTTAGGAAATTCTAGCAAAGTTGAACACGGTACGAAAACCGTTGAATCCACAAACAAGAAGTATAAAATTGTTCAGAGAAACGTGGAAAAAAGAACAAGTTCAAAATATACCAGATTTGAAGTTCAAATCCATTTGAATGTATCCCAAGTTCCATCCTACACGCATGATCAAACAATATCAAATTAATCAGTGGCTTGAAGTCAATAAAAAAGGTCTCACTACTTGTCTGAAAAGTGGCAAACATTGGTGCAAAGAAGTCATATGTTGCTCCCCTTAAATGCTACTGGCTATTCCAACTGGAGGACATAAACTCAAGATGACAACGGTACATAGGCAAAGTAAAACTTGAAACCTGCCCTAAATTGTTTTGTTCAGAAATAAGAAAAACCAAGTAAAATATCAGTTTGGTGACAGTAGAAGCATGCTTATAATATGCTTAATCTTTTCATCAAGAGGAAAAATTTGATCTTCCTACACCTTAACTATCATTTTAGCTACAAATCTGTGAAGACCAAGTATTTCCTTAATTACAATCAAACACTATACACATAATCACCCAAAGTACAATGGTTAGGTCAAACATGCAGAAGATCAGAAGCTGATCTTCATGAGTTAACGAAGTTTTTACCTGTAGTTTTTGTGGGCACCGGCTTCATTCCAGTCACCTTAGTAATGAGCAAAAATATCACGAATAAGTCAAAACAATGAGTTTCTATAAAACATGATGACTAATCTTTATTCGTATTAAAAGTAAACTTGAAGCTAGTGTGGCAGAAGAAACAACAAAATTCGAATTGAGATTTTTTACCTAAATTGGCTTGGGATCAAACGATACCACCACCACAGCAATGTCAGTGATCCTCTGTTAACCAGCAAATAAACAATTTAGATAACCTCGCTCATGAATAATTAAAAAAAATTAGTGATTTTTACAACAAGGTATGTCAAAATACCTTGAGGATGTAACGAGCTGCCCACAACTCATCACCCGCCCAAAAGAAGGTCCAACTTGGAACTTCCACTATATAGGAGGTGAATGGAAATATAAATTTCAAATTAAAATTCACGAAAAAACGAAAATAAGTAGCTAGTGAAAAAAAAGTTTTACGTGGCTGGGCATCACTTCTCTATTGATGCCGCTTATTTTGATTCTTGTATAAAGGCATGCCTTGTAATGTCCATCAACAATATCACGACCAAAAGCTTCTTTGGTTCGAATTTCACAGTAGTATGGGCATATGCATAAAAGAAGAATCCACCATTATAATATACACGATATTGGTGGCAAACGCAAAACTCCAAACAAAGACAGAAAAAAATTAAACACTTCAAAGTAGTAGAATTGAACAGAAAGTACACAACAAAAATTAGAAAGGAATATACTTGAGGTTACCAAAACTCCAATTTCCGTAGAATTTTTCTGGTATTTTGGGAAATATTTGTTAAAACCTCGCATAAAAAAGAAAGAAACAAAACAAAGATTCATAAAAAAAATTAGAAAGGAACATACCTGAGGTCACCAAACTCAATTTCTATCCAAATTTTTTGGTATA
Organism: Fraxinus americana; assembly: GCA_035079005.1. Taxonomy (NCBI): domain Eukaryota; kingdom Viridiplantae; phylum Streptophyta; class Magnoliopsida; order Lamiales; family Oleaceae; genus Fraxinus; species Fraxinus americana. The sequence goes on along the minus strand of CM068707.1, from coordinate 18,727,807 downwards.
AAAAAAAGAAACAAATCAAAAAATCAACAGTATAGCTGAAGGAACTGTAAAAAATATACAAAAAAAGAAATTAAATGTTTAAAGATTGGGCATACAAGTAATCTTCTTAGTTATGCATAAACTTGTTGGTTATTTTTGGAATGATCAAGAGAGGAAGACAGAAATTAATGTTGAAGGCGGAGAGAAATGAGTAGCGTAGCTGCGAAGATTGAATGTCTGCTTTTATTTTTCCATTCCTTTTTTTTAGAAAGTGAAATGATTTAAAATGGCGTCGAGCAGTAAAACGGTGCATTCTGTAGTAGTATATACATATATTGGCACAAGGATCAGCCAACACAAAATATGATGATAATGAGAGTTAGGAACCCGCAAATACTCTTTAAATATTAATGTTCAATCTTCGAGCATATTGAATTACTGTCCATTCGTCTCGAAGAACACAAAAGGTAAAAAAGTTCACTTCTATTTACTTTCAAAAATGCATGTCCCATGACTTTCACTATCCAAATAAACAATCATGAATTTCAAAGGCCGTAGGTTTCAGCTATTAACTTTGGAGATTAATATGAAAACTTTTCCTAAAGTTTTTAAAGTAATGCTTGTTAGTGAGATATTGGGTTTGCAATAAAAACTCATACAAAAATCCCAAATTAAATTTGAAATGAATTTTGTCTCAGTTCAGCCCTAGATTGGAGGTAAGGAATACAAGTCAAACATAATTACTCCCGTCACAGAACCCTATCCAGTGAAATTAGAGCCAACTAAACAAATTTGTGATCAGTAAAATACCACAGCTGAAATTAACTCTGCAATGAAACTCCAACTTTCTCAAACCATGCAAAATAGATAGCACAACGAACCGGGGCTTCTTCACCTTATTTCCTACACAAAAATAGGATAATTATAATATAATTCATGTATACGTGTGTATGTACACGATTGAATTCTCCACTATTTCGAGGATCCAGAACAACGTCCCCATCTAAAATCATACTTCTCTATTAGTGGGGAATTCAAATAAAGAACCGAGTTGCAGAATCTATTCTAAAAGAGCATGATCACAAGGATGAGGAAAAAAGCTCACTTCCATCATCATCCATGCCGTCAAAGAACCTCCCAAATGGCAATAGAAGAAAGCAAGATAAGCAAATCTAAGTCAGCACATAAACACAAATGAAAATTGTACAAGTTTTGAGTCAAGAAAGGCAGTTAAATATTACACTTGTGACAGTTCCATTGAAGTAGGTGTAGCAAAAAAGGCTCCTTCGTTTATTGGAGGAGGTGGAAGCCCTTCATTTTCTTCAAAAGAAGACGTTTTCACAGATTTTTTTGCAACTTCTGCTCCAGTAAAACAAAAGTTACACATTAATTCCCTGTTGAAAGTAAATAGTTAATCTTAGATGCATGTTCTATAGAAAGAACTTCCAGATAAACAACCTGTAATGGCCTTTGTAGCATTCGCCCATTCATCAACCATGATTGTCCAATTCCTGCATTAATAAATGCTTCTCTTATTCGTTTACTTCTGATTTAAAGAAATAATTTAGTGATCAAATATCCATGTGTCGCGTAGATGCAAAATGATAAATTAATAAGGTATGACTACCGTTAACATGAAGATTAGGTAAATTATATACAAATAAGACAAGATTTTAATCAAACTTCAGCCTTGAAAAGTTTATCTCATCCTAAAGTGAATTGTAAGATCAGAAAAGCAAGTAAATAATTGAGATTTGACCAACAACCATCAATGTTATCAAGCACCTAAAAATAGAGCAAGAAAAAATGGAACAAACATACGCAAGGAGAGTGTTCGGTATTCCACTGTGACTTTATCCAATACCCTTCAATTGCTCCAGTTCTGGGTAAAAGTAAACTTAAGTTTAGCCAAATATGCTCAGAACAACATTACATAAGCACACACATGCAAAAACACACACTTCTCCCATTTTTTCAGTTTGTCTACGGTAATGAACTAAACAAAGAAATCTAACTTGGCCATAGAATCTAACTTACATCATCCATGGTAAGCTGAAACTGCCACCAATTCCTCAACCTCTGACATGATATCCTCCATAGGCAACAATCAATATCATTTCAATATGGATCCTTATGGAATGAATTATCTGAGAGAGATGTAAGCATGCCATCAATCTTAAGACAAATAGATTCTTAAATGAGATTAGAGTACAAATGAAGTGAATCATAACAATCACTAATTATGCAACACATACATGGATGTCTATGTGAGAGGAAAATGCTTACAAAAAGCATATCTTTGTTCAATTGAAACTTCACAATTACATCTCAGCCACACAAGCACAATAAAAAATCTTCTCAAATTCAACTTTTCTATGTTATGCAGATCATAGAAAACTATTTTCTTTTACAATTAAATGTATCATTTTCCTTTCGTTTTTCCCTAGACAAAGAAAAACAAAAAAACAAAAATTACAATAAAAAACACGAATTAAAGAAAGATCAATAGCCAACCTAGTGAGAGGTCGATGAATGGGAATGGCAGGTTTCTTATTTGCATCAGCATTTTCCTGAAAATATATATTGTTATGAATTAAAAATTACTAAAACATTAATGTAAAGAAAAAATATCAAAGTGTCGGGTTTACGAAATTCATACTATGTTAAAAGACCTCTCTTGTGGACTGCACATGCATAAGGGGGAGGTGGAATTATGTTCCAATTTATCGTACTCAGTGCCCTCCTAGGTTGCCCAGCTCCTGTGGTCCTCAACCCATAATCAATTAATCCTGTAGTCCTCAACCCATAATCAATTAAGTGCCATTTTTAACCAATTCAAACTTTTTAAATATTTAATAGTACCTTGAATGTTTGAAGGCTTGATCACGGCCGGAAAGTTCACATCTGATCTACGCATCTTGATTATCTTGCAAGTCAGCTAAAAAATTGGAAAGATAAAATCACAGACATCAAAAGAAATCAATAAACCAATCGTAAGAAAAAACAAAAATAAAAGGTTGTGTACCTATCCAGGCTCATGACTCTGTTCAAGCTAAGAAATCCAGAAGGCTCTTCTTGTTCAGGAACGTACCAAGACAATATAATTTATCAAATTCAGTGCAGATACAAGGATAATATATCAAAGTATGATTAATAGATGAATGTTGAAAGTATGATTAAAGATTTGATAATTTTTCTCAAAATTGCAACAAATATGACATAGAAAAACTTTATGAAATTCGATTTCATCAATTAAAAGCAAGAAAAATGAAGAATAATAAAATGATAAAAGGGAAAAAGGCATATCAAAGAGAGTACCTAAACCTAGAAAAACAACCCAGGTCTTAATTAAACCATAGGTAATGGAGTGGGAGAATGAAATGAAACCTTGGTGTAGAGACATGAAATGTTTTAGGCACAAAGGATCGTCCATCCAGAATGTTTCCATGAGAATGCAGCTTGACAGGGGACAAAAGAGCCAGATACTCGGCCATTGTCAATATTTCCTAATCCTGTAAGATCTGTCTATGGCTTACATACATCTTCGAACTTGCTAAAGCCTCAGTTCCCAAAACATCACCTGCAAAATCATTACTGAGCACTTCAGTCGGGAAAAAAAACAAAAGAATAAAAATTAAAGTTAAAAAATATACACCAACACATGAATATAATATTCATATTTAAAAAAAAAATCGAGTTGAAGCAAAATTCAAGAAATCCAGGTTAATTAATCTCTGATATCTTCACAAATATATACAAGCATCAAGATCTATGAAAGACCCATTAAATAAGAATTGGTGTTGGGTAAGAAACCCTAGACCTAGAACAATAGGAAGTATTTATTCATCACAGTTGTTGCACAAATCACAACAGTTTGTTCCAAATCAAAATGATTTATTTTCAAAACTCCTTTTGGTTGGATAAAATATAATTGAAAAACACAACTTAAAATTCAAAAAATCATTGGGAAGAACAGAGCATGCTCAAGAAAACACTTACTTGTTTTCAGCTTTTGATTTCTCACGTTCTTCCCATGTTTTAATCAAATACAATCTCTTCTCCGTAGAAACTTGAGCAAGCATAGCATCCGAGGACATATTAAAAGAAAGAATTAAGTATTTTCCTGATACATTTACTCGAAACATGCTTGCCGCTCTTAAAAAGCCAAGTTTTCTCCTACGACCCAAATAAGCTCATAAAAATGTACTTTTAAGTAGGTCAAACTTGCTATAAGATAAAGGAAAAAAAAAACACAACTTGTCTCAATCTTAATTACCTTTGTCAATAGAGCCCTTAGGCTGTTTCTCCTCAACAGGTTCTGGTTCTTTATACAGAAGGAAGAAGAAAAAGTCACAAACAATTGATAAAAAATTGCCAATAATTAACTTAATTTGTGCAAAGGGATGACTTAAATTATATATCTTAGTAAACCTAAACAATTGTAAAGAAGATGAATATCTGAAAGCCAAAAGGAAATAAAAGACTTACAGGCATGAGCTTCACTTCGTCCGGACAGAAAGTCAGGCTCTTAATCTTTCGAAAAATTATATTACGTTAATTTGTTGCCTATTATTATTAAAATAACAAAATTTAAAACAAGTTTATTGTAAACAAATGATGCTAAATTTCAACTACATACATCTGCTTTGAAAATTTATTACTAACTCACCAAGATGATTTATCTCTTTACTATATAACCTTCCACCTGTATCACTTCCTCAAATGCAATAGCCACTTCCCCAGGCACAGCATACCATATCCCTCTTCAGTCACAGCCCTGCAAGAGAAGAATACTCCCAAAAAATTGAACCAAATAAAAAAAAAAAAGAAAAATAATCAAAAAACGCAATAAAAGAAAATGATCCATACAACATAACCTTAAATCCTTGAACCTAAATCGGAAGTCTTCTCTACAGTTTATAGGCATAATATATTAAAAATAACCAACTCCCCACACTTCCCTTTCTTTACCCGTCATTCAAAGATACTCAGTTCCATGTTTTCTAACCATACTTGCATTTCTGAGTTGATTTACTGTCCACTATATGATCATCTTACAAGTTGCATATTATATATGTATGTAACATTGTCCTAAACATTATCCAAACTACATTTTAACGAGGGATTATATCAAGTTCGATGAAACACAAGGAAGAGGAATTGGAGCAAAGACGGAGTTCCATGCAATGACAGTCCATAGTTGAAAGGTTCTCCCTTAAAGACCACCAAAGAAACGAATGACACGACCATAAGGATTCCTATAAGTGATTTCAACCTCAGGCAATGGAATCCATAATATGTAAAGATTTCTTGTCTTCATTGAGATTTCCTTCTCTCGGCTGCACTATTTCACATAATTAAGATGTCCTTAGCATAAGAAACCAACATGTTACCTTAACCCGAAACAAACTGGGCAAGATAGTAAGTTCTCAATTTATAAAAAATAAAGTAACCGTCTAAAACACAGATAATTTTTTTCCTTCTTAAATTGATACAACCACAAAGGGCAGGCTTAATATTCATAACTTAAAGAAGGGAAAAAAGCAGAACCTCAGGTTTAGTGAAGACATAATTTGCAAGAGAAGAAAAAATAGAATTACAGATTTCTGCACACGATGGAAAGGCAAGTAGACCAGAGATCCAATAATTATTTCGAAAATCAATTGTAAAGAAAAGAGCATGACCTGAAACGTTAGTTCCCTTCAATTTGTCAGCAAGTTTCTTTGCTTCAGCTTCTGCCTTTACAATCCTATCAGCTTGACTTTTCGCAAATTTCTCTCTGAAGAACTCAACTTCTACATTTCCCTGCAAATTATTTATTTGATTGAGCAAGCAACAAAAAGGAATCACTTCGGTGATGATCAGAAAAGAAAAACAAGATGCCAATAAAGAGACAAGGAATAAGTCAAAGCACGTACCAGTTCTCTGAAGAGTGGTGCTGGAGTTCCAATTTTATGACCTGCAGTTATGATCTCCCAAGGTCTTTTCGCCCTTTCAAACATCACATTTTTCATCAGAAAGTGAAATTTGAGTTTCAAGGGGCAAGTTTAGCCGTTTAAGTACCTACATGTCATTCAGAATCGATGAGCTAGTTTCTGATCTCACACTTATACATAAATTGCTGCACTGAGCTACTTTTTTTTCATTACCTCAAGGGAAAATGATGGCATAAAAGGCTCTAAGAGACATGTGAGAAGATACACTATTCCAACTGATGTTTTCATAACCACGGAACAGGAAGGTCGATCCTCCTTGTAAAGCTTCCGAAATTGGCTTTCCTACATGGTTAAATATGAGTTCAGCAAGTAATCTGCTTAGATGACAGAACAGAAGAATGTCTAATGATGGCAGGAATTTAAATGAACTTCTTATTTGGTTTAACAGGTAATAAGCTACTATATCTTAGATAATCAATAAATAGAGTAGCGTATGAAATTCCAAAAAAGAGGCATACTTGTAAATAAGCATTTCCTTCTCCAGATATAGACATAGCAATCTTCAAGCCTTGCTTTAGTTTCACCTACATCAAATGCCAATTGGAATGTTATTTAAAACGAAAAACAAGAATTAATAAAATTCAATTTCACTGGAATATAAGCAAAAGGAGGAGATTGGATTATGGCTAATAATGAATGAAATATACTGATTTTGATTAGATGAAACGGACAGGGAAAGAAATAATAAGTTTTCAGCATCGGCTTCAACCATGGAGGACCCCTTTCATTTCCCATTTTTGTTATTTTACTCACCTGCGAATCATCAAACAGTTCATCTGCAAATGTTATTGCAAAAGCCAAACACACATATTCAATTCAAATATTTCCGAAATGAATTGAAAAATCGATATGGATTAAACCCTGTTCATCAATAACACACTGAAAATACCCTGAATTCTCTTCAAATACCAAATTCAATACCAAAAACTAAGGAGAATCTAGTTCAGTTGAAAAAGAGAAGGGCAATCTATTTGTGTGGGAGTGTTTGGAGTGAAGGGTGGGACGTATAATGCCAACGGCTCACCTGAGGGACGAATCGAGCCATCAATCCGGTCGAAGCAGTGTCGGAAGATTATGAGACCAAAAGGCAGAACACATCGTTGGCGGCGTTGGCAACTTTCTCCTCGTCCTCGCGGCCTTGCCCATCGTCACATGTGGAGTCACCGCATCGGTAGCAGCGGCAGATGCGGTGCTGCCTCTGTTTAGGCCTTCAATTTCCGTCGGGTTTCAATATCTGAGAGATTTGAGAAGTGTGGTAGGGTTTTGGTCGAGAGAGGAAAGAATTTGGAGGGGAAAGGGTTTTCTTTCGTGATTGTGAGCGAGTTCTTGAGCTCTGATGGGTTGCCAATCGTGCGCACACGGGGAGTTTGAGACTCCCCGTACGCACACGGGGAGAGAAGTGACTTCCCGTGCGGGGAGTTCAGATTTTTTTTTTCTTATTTAAATTTGGGCAAAATAAAAGAATTCAAACGAACGACACTTCCTTATTCCAATTAAATAAATGAAATTGTGTTTATTACTTCCTTATTTCAATTAAATAAATGAAATTGTGTTTATAATCTAAGTAAAATGTAAATAATAAATGTGGGTAGATCGAATTTTGGAATTTTTTTTTAATTGGAACATGGAAGATTTAAAAATAAAAAAAAATAGAGTGATTAAAATGTAAATAATAAATGTGGGTATGTCGAATTTTGGAATTTTTTTTTCATTGGAAGGTGAAAGATTAAAAAAAAAAAAAAATGGGGAAATGATCTCCCCCTGCGCATACGGGGAGTTGCTTCTCCCCCTGCGCGTACGGGGAGATGCTGTCTCCCCGTACGCTCACGGGGAGTTCAAATCTCCCCGTGCGCGCACGGGGAGATCCTGTGTCCCCGTGCGCGCACGGGGAGTTCGTTTCTCCCCGTGCGCGCACGGTTCTCTCCCGTACGTTTTGCTCTGATTTATTACTATTTTCAACTCCATCATTCATTCACGAAAATATACTGAACATTCATGGACCTACTTAATACCAATATCCAAGAGTCAACAAATTCAAGTGAAACAAAAAACTCATTTACCTGACAGGATGAAGCTGTAAGTTTTCTTTAACTTTACTTGAACTTGTAGTGGTAGATGCCGTGCAGCGCGGTTATAAACTAAAGTTTTAATATCTAATACGAAAGAGAAATTGTACTGGAGAATAAAGAAGTTTGTGAGAAGGACGACAAATAATACTAAACAAAAATGACAAAATCGGAAGTACGTAATAAAAAAAAAATGATTTCAACACTCTCGACCAAATCTTCTCGGAAGGCAGGGAACAACGAAAATACAAAACTAAACAAAAACGAAAAAACCTAAACCATGCTGCAAAAAAAAATAAATAAATAAAAAAGCAAAAATATAACAACAATGAATAGAAATTTTACCTTCAAGAAATTGTTTTGTCACTTCACAGTGTGTGATTGGAATTGCATTTGCATGTTATATATATAGTGTACAAAGTGGCAAAATACATGTAGTGTGAGTAAGTCGGTTGTAGATAACTTTTTAAAATTAATTAAGCGGCAAATTTCACCGCCAGAAGCTTGAAGAATTTAGTAGAAAGTGGCAAAATACATACAGTGTGAGTAAGTCGGTTGCAGATGATTTTTTTTAATAAAATAAGGCGACAAATTTCACAGCCAAAAGAATTAAATCAACAATTGTGGCGACAATCCATATTAGCTACAGGAACAAATCAGTTTCAATGTGAAATGAATGAACAGTGATCCTGGCGAGATAATCCATATTAGCTACAGGAACAAACCAGTTTCAATATGAAATGGAGTGCGACAAAAATGAACAGTGATCCTGACATTCTCACTTTTAAGGGTAGGAGTGATTTAAGGGTAGGAGTGAAGTAGTGAGTAGTGATATTTGTAGATATTTTGCAGTGAACGTTTGGACCCATTCATGAACAGTAGTTAGCCAGATAAATACCAAATGAAACCAGATAAGTGTGAAAATGAGAGTGCAAAAATGAATAGTGATTTGCCTATCCTCTCTTTTAAGAGAGTAGTGATATATATATTATATAAGGAGATAGCATAGATTATGTGTCAAATTTCTATTTCCTACACAATTTAATTATTATATGAGAACATTTGTAATAGTAGTGGAATTTGAAATTTTCATTAAGGGCATTTTGGTCTAAATTTTAGTAAAATAGACATGTAAGCAATTTTGGACATTTTTGCAAAGGCTTAATAGCACAAAACATCCTTACGTTTGGCATGTAATGTGCAAAACGTTCATACGTTTTAATTTTTTTTATTTTCACCCCTATTTCAATGTTTTATTGCGGAAAACGTCATTTCACCTATTTTTAACGTAAAATGACCAATATACCCTCATATATAAATAAAACAAAAAAGAAAAGAAAAGAAAAATAAAGAATAAATTGTAATATTACTCCTAAACTTTTAAAAAAATGCAAATGAGTCCATAAGAAAATATTAAAAATAAGGACGATTTTTCCCCTAAACCGCCCAAAATGCATCCAAATTCCTACAACCTACGGTCGCCAAAGCCGCCGGACTTGGACACCGGTCGACGGCCCTCAACTTCCCCTTCAATTAGCAACCAACACCTTCCAATTCCATCAACTATACAGCCCGGAACCATTGCCCAAAGTTCGCTGCTTGCGAATCTGAAAATCGCTGAAAAATTTACCTTCGGCCATCCCCATGATCGGAACTCTACACCGGTCAATTACCCATCACCAGACGACCCCATCCATGTCAAAAATTCACCCCAAACATCATCACAGAATTTTGAATTTATCCTAGAAGTTACGCCAGTCGTGCAGTTCGCATAACTAGGTCCGAAGATCCCAAATTCTGATTCCGTCCGGTTGATCCATGGTCGCGGACCACTCGGGCTACCTTCTCCTCCACATGGCGCACCTAGCCCAACCATGGGTCTTCCTCAATTTCGTCCAGAACGCGATCAATTTCATCCAGAATGCATTGATGGATTCTTGATAAAATCAGATCATCATTTATTTTTCTTGTCCAATTTCTTCTGACATATGGCTAAAGATAAGATTTTTAGGTGTTCTAGGAGATAGGTTTTAGTTAAGAATGAGGAAATATTTCTTGTGGTAGTGGTGGTGGAGGCAGCTGAGGGAGGGGGAGGAGAAGAAGAGGAGAGAGAAACATTTTTTATTTTTATTTTTGGTTATTTCTAATATTTTAATAATTTATTTGGACTCATTTGCATTTTTAAAAAGTTTAGGAGTAAGATTGCAATTTATTCTTTATTTTTCTTTTCTTTTTTGTTTTATTTATATAGGAGGGTATATTGGTCATTTTACGTTAAAAATATGTAAAAAAAAACGTTTTCCGCAATGAAACGTTGAAATAAGAGTGAAAATACAAAAAAATTGAAACGTATGGACATTTTGTGCTATTAAGCCTTTTTGCAAATGACCATGGAAAGTAGACATTTTTTTAAGTTTCCGCTGCGAGAAATAAAGGGTCTACACATTTAATGCCTATTTGAAACTAAACAATGTTTTAAGATTTAAAAATTCTTGTTGTAAAGGACATTTGATAGAGATGTGAATATGTGACGAAGGCCGTTTGAAAATTCATTTCCTATTTCACCCTCAGTTTTTTTACTTCCATTTACACATTTACCCTCCCATCCATAGTGGTGACAGGTGAAGATTAATATGGGGGTAAAATGGGAGTGCAAATATGAAGATTGCTTAAATGGTGGAAAACTCAACTCCATTAAATCTTTTGCTGATAGCTTCCAACAATATGATTGAATGCAGTCCCACTTTTATGAATAATTCTGTTTGTACAGAATTATTCACTTAAAGAAACCTTACAGAAAATTTAGTTTTCAAAAATACCCTCATATATATATAATTTGCAAACAAAGCCATTATAGGATTATAAAGAATTTATAAACCAAGAATCTTTGATAAATCTAGTTCTAGATATTATTTAATGAGGAAACCTAAATTCCATAAGATGTGTAACGCATATAAAAAGTTAAGATATAGATTAACTATTAAATTTTATATCCATCTCATAAATCTTAGAATAATAAAGGCACATATTATAAAATACTTAGAAAATACTAAGGCCTTGTATGGGAGGGATTAAAATCAGATTAAAATTGAAAATATAGTCGTTATTATTGACTTTTATTAGACGAGTGGGACCCAATAACGGTCATATTTTCAATTTTAATTGACTTTTAATCCCTCCCGAACGGGGCCTAAAAGTTATAATTCCGCATGCACTCCGAAAATGGTATCAGAGCCTTGTTACGAACCTAAAATAATGATGAATATAGTTGATGAAGAAAACATAATTGAAGAATTTTTTAAAAAGGTTGAAAAACATAAGAAACTAACTTATCCTTATTTACCTAAAAATAGTACAAATGAAAGTTTTGAGGATACGCACAAAATATTGGAAAATCTAGAATATAATATACAAATAGGGAATGTTCGATTAGATAAAAAAAAACTTGAAGGGAAAGATAAGATTATAATTAATCCACCCCAAGATTTTAGGATAATAGAGAAAGATAAAGATAAAGGAAAAGGAAAAAATAATGAAATAAAACAATATATGATTACAGAGGTAGAAGAAGTAGAACAAAAATTCTTAGAATCTACTGGTGAAGAATATGATGAATATAAAAAACAGTTAGAAGAGTTAACTGAAAAAATGGAAAATGCAAAAATGAACACTAATCCATCAACTAGTCATAATATAAAAACAGAATTTAATAGTGATGAAGAATATGAATACGCTTATGACACACCGATACCTAATAAAGATGGTGTTAACCAATATAGGAAAACACAGAAAAGATACACTGGAAATATAAGAAAACAATCCATAAAAAAAATAATTTCAATGAAATCTTATAATGAACCAATCCATACAACAGGGATATGGTTAGATCTTGATTGTATAGATAAGGATAAAGCCATTGAAACATGGATGAAAAGTACAAACTTAGCTATACAATTTAACAAATGGAAAATATATACAACTTTTGGATTTATAGAACATACATTCAGATGAATTGTTCTGAATGGTGGAGGAAGCTACCAGAAAATATAAAGAGAATAATAAAATATGGTGAAAATACAACTGAAACATTAGATAATAGAAATACCTTGAATGAACAAAATATACAAGAAATATTAAGAAGGTCAGAAAGAGCCCTTAGAACAGAGTTCTTAGGACATAGATTTACAGTAGATGAAGAAATTAGAAAGCAAGAAGAATATAATGAATGAATGATATCAATGGAAAATTTAAAGATATGTGATATGTGTGAATTAAAAAGATACACGTGTAAATTCGAAGATATATATATATATATTAAACCAAGAAGATTATCAATAAAATAAACCTATATTAAGGTCTTATTTTATGAAGTTACAATTCCCATGGGGAATAAAATTATTAAAAAAATATGAGAAACTATTACCTCTTGGAGAAGAGGATGGTGTGAATAGAGATAGTCTTGAATGTATGATTGAATTTACAAAAAGAATGATAAGCATATGGTGTAGAGAAGCCTTAAAAAGTAAGAAAGTATATAAGATGAGAAGAAACTCTTTATGTTGCTACAAGGACATATGACAAATTGAACAATTTGGATGTCATAAAAAGAAATATAAGTCATATAAGAAATATAAAAGGAAATTCAAAAATTACTAGAAATTTAAGAAAAGACTTTTTTGCACAAAAAAAATATTTCAAGAAAAGAAATTGGACTAAAAAGCTCAAACTAAAATATATTAAGAAGTGTAGATGTTTTATCTGCAATGAAGAAGGACACATTGCCCCTTAATGTCCTAAAAAGAAAGATAAACAGAATATAAAAAATCTTAGAATCTATGAAGAATTCCAAAATGATAGTAATATAGAGCCAATTGAATATTTTGAAGATTTAAATAGTGAATGCAGTAGCATTTATGAATTAGATACATCATTTTCAGAAGAAGATTCTGAAAAGATAGTATACATGAATCAAGAAATACAACAAATAGACCAGGAAATAGAAGTAGAAACAACTGAGGAAATTGAAGACTCAGTAGAAGGTATAAACCAAGAAATTACCTTTGATGCTAGAAAGTACAAAGGAATAACTAAGAAAATATTAAATTTACAAGAAAATGATGTCTTCCATCAAGGATTTTTAGGATTACTACTAAGAGTAAATAAAATTATTGTAAGTATGAATTACAAAGAAATATCTATCAATATAGAAGATACAATGGGAAAAGCTAGAATCCCTATAATCACAAAAGAATTCGTAAAACAAAAGTTATCCAAAATTCCAAAAAATGTAAGGAGCAAGCTAAAGTGTATTAAGATATGATGAATCCAAATCATGATAAAAGGATTCTTTAGAGAAGGTATGAATATATCAATAAAGATATATTTTATAGACAATAGAATTTTACAAGATCCTATAGATGCTCTATTAGGAACTATTGTAGGAAATCTAGTCTACCAAAAGATAATATTCACAGTAAAACCAAACTATGCGGTTTCACTGATTGATGAAAATATTGACCAAAGTTTCAATCTATATTATAGAATTGGAAACTTGAAAATGTTATGAAAAAGTAAGGCTATTAGTATCAGTATAAAATTAATTTTTGCTTTTAGTACTAGCCAAGTCACGATACCAAAAAAAATAATGCTTAATTTTCACAAACAAGCAAGAGAAATAAATTCTGAAGGAAAATTGATAAGAAAAAATAGTGTTGGTTTAGAAAGAGATAATCTTATTACAAGATTCCCCTCCATACAAGAGTCTAGAGTAAACCAACTTAGCATGCTAAGTATTGCTGAACTATCAAGTTCACAATATTACATCAAAACAAGATATATTAACCAAGAAGGATACAAGAATAATTGTCTTGTCCTTATAGATACTGAAGCAGATAAAAGTCATGTAAATGGTAAATTTGTTGGCAATTTATTAGATTTTGAGTTATCAGAACCATATATGTTCAAAAATTATTTGGGAAATAATCTTGAAATAAGAAAATATGTAAAATTCCCTCTTATATTTGTAGGAGAGGATCAAAATGAATAAACTAAAGAAATAATCCTATATAAAGATGAGTTATATGGAGTCAAACATTCACCTATACTATTAGGAATGAACTTCCTTGAAATATTTAGCTCTTATAAAATTTGTCAAGAATATTTAAAAATAATTGATGATAATCCAATCATCATATCAAGAATAGATGAAAATATGAAACCATTGTTATCATGGAAAGAGTAATTAGTACTAATTACATGAGTCTATATATTGAAATTACACTCAATATAAAGAGTTATTGTAAAACAAAATTTCATGCTTATCTAGATACAGGAAGTACAATAAACTTATGTTTACCAAATGTACTACCAAATGAATACAGGAAATATGATTCAAAAAAGGTTGTCACTGTTACAACAGCAGGTGGAAACAAGGTAATATATAGTAAATATGTTACACAAGTACATTTTCTAATATCATCTAGAGAAGTATTTGTTAATACAATATACATGTCAACCATAATTGGATGTGGTATTTTACCAGGATAAAATTTCCTATTAAAATATGCATCATTTACACTATATATAGACAGATATATATTCACAACTCCTTGTGCACAGATGATATTTACACATAAGATAACTAAAGCTGTTAGTATATCATATAAAGAAATTAATCATCAGAGTTCCTCAACCCAGCGTGGTGGATGTTGGAATACAAAAAAATTAAACCAGCAGTTTTAAAGATGACAACAGAAAATAAGTTAGAAAAATTGAAAAAACAAATTTCTGAAATCTATTTAGAAAATCCATTAGAAAAATGGAACACGGATAAAGTGAAGGCAAAAATAGAACTAATCAATCCAGACACTATAGTAAGAGTCAAACCAATGAGATATTGTGTGGAAGATCAAAAGGAATTTAAGAACCAGATTAGGGAATTACTAGAAGCTAAATTGATTAAACCTAGTAAAAACCTACATAGCAGCCCAACTTTTATGGTTAGAAAACACATTGAGATAAAAAGAGGAAAAGCCAGAATGGTGATAAATTATAAGAAGTTAAATGAAGTTATTAAATTTGATAGATATTACTTGCCTAATAAGGATACCTTTATTAAACAAGTACAAAACAAGAAAATATTTTCAAAATTCGATTGTAAGTCAGGTTTTTGGCAAATCGTACTTACAGAGGAAAGTAAACCACTAACTGCATTTAGTACTCCCAGTTCTTTAGGACAATATGAATGAAATGTAATGTCATTTGGGTTGAAAAATACACCACAGATATTTCAAAGAAGAATTGATAAGGTAATCAAACCAATCACTCATTTATGCATTGTTTATGTAGATGACTTACTTATTCATTCAAATAATATAAATGAATATATTGAACATCTTGAGAAATTTTGTTATATCATGAAAAAACATGGAATTACTATTTTTCAAAAGAAAGCCGAAATAGTCAAAACAGAAATAGAATTTTTAGGATTATTCATAAAAGAAGGAGAATTGCAATTGTAATCTCATATTGGAGAGACGCTTCAAGAATTTCCTGAAGAAATCAAAAATAAAACACAGTTACAAAGTTTCCTTAGTATATTAAATTATGCTGAATGATTTATTGAGAACTGTGCCAAGTTAAAAAACTATTTTCTTCCAAAATTAAGAAAGAATGTAATATGGTCTTGGGAAAAACAAGATTGTGAAAATATAAGAAAAGTAAAAGAGGAATTAAGAGTTTTGCCTAAACTTGTAATTCCACAAGAAAAAAAATTTCTTTATCCTTAAAACTGATGTATCAGATAATTACTGGGGTGTAGTACTAAAGGTTATAAAAAATCATAAAGAATATAAATGTGAAAATAATTGTTCTTGTCCTGAGATACTTGCAGGTTACACATCAGGAACATTCAAAGAAATTGAAACAAGATATGAGATGAACAGGAAAGAAATCATTGCTGTAAAGCAAGGAGTACAGAAATATGAAGATTATTTACTACCAAAGAAGTTCTTAATTAGAACTGACAATACTCAAGTTAAAGCATTTCTAAAAAATAAAAGGATGGAGCTAGAACAATTAAAGATACATTATCAGAATTCAAATTTGGTTTTCTTATTTCAAATTTGATATTGAGCATATAAAAGGAAAAGCTAACTTTTTTCCTGATTATCTTAGCAAGGATGGAGCTAGAACAATTAAAGACGAAAGTTCAGATACTTGAGATAAAAGTTTTCTACTTGGAAACGCAAATCCAGAATATACAAGATAATCTTCGAAATAGAATGAATATAGCCCTTGAGGTAGAAGTTACTTGTACTAAGTCTAGTATCCATTCACATAGATTAGTGAATACTAGCGCTCTTCCCGAGGATAAAGGGAAGGAAAAGAAAGTAATAGAAACCCCTTCACAGGGAATACTCAAGCCTATTACTGGTAAAGAAGGTATAAAAGTTCCCATCAGGGAAGATACTTAAGATATCAAAATAGTGAAGGTAGCTCTTCATCGAGCCAAACTTTACCTAAACTAGCTATTGACAAGATTGATCCAAAAGATATTGTCAAAATATGCCATGCAGCAAAAATACCCAAAAAAGAGAACTATAAAGAAGTAATACTCTTTATTGTTATCTTTAATATCTTATCTGATTGGTATTTAGAAGTTGGAAAGTGGATGAAGACTCTCCACTATGGTAGATACAACAAGATAAATTTTTATCCAGAAACACCAGCCAACTGGGTAAGAAATTGTTTTGAAGTGGGAAATATACTTTGTATATATCTTAGTAAAGATCTCAGAGAAATAGCCCAGCTACCAACCGATGTCAGGAAGGCAGTAAAAAGATATACTGAAATTGTCAAAACTACAAACATATATACCAGATTCCACTCAACAACAATGGAATGGGATCTGGTGCTTCAATATATGCAGCCAGCATTCCATGTTATCAAATTAGGACTCACAAATCAACATTTTTTACCAACCAGTCAAAAGGATGTTAAAAATAGTTATCAAGATATTATTAATATGATGCCATATAGAAGAGCCAAAGGATATAAAGAAATATTTGAACATGTAACTCAGTTAATTACTGAGAAAGAGAAAATATGAGTTTATCCATCTGAAGAACATATAATCTACTCTAATGCCAGAAAAGAGACAAAAGAAGAAGATATATATTTTCTTGACCATTTATTATCCAAGATAATTCAAATAAAGTTTGTGGATTAGAAAATATGGAGAAAGAACTATGCAAAATACTTTGGGATTATAGTGATCATCATTGTGAACATTGCGTAGTGGAAGATATGAGTCAAGCATCTCTCAACAGTGAAGAATTCCCCACGGAGTTTTTTTATTCGAGGATGAAAAAATAATGGAGCTAAGACAGTGAACCTTTATCACTACTTTAATAAAGTCACTTTGTTAAAGAATAACTGTGGTCACTAGAAGACACGAGATATTGCCAACATGATTATAACCCTTCACCTACTAAGTGGTAGAAAGATAAGGCCAGCTAACACCACCAAACAAAAGTAGGTGGCACTACCAAACAAAGATAGTGGAAAGATAACTGTAAAGATAAGATTTCTTATCACCAAAGGAAGGGCTCAAGACCTCTATAAAAGAAGAAGAGGTTCAGCATTCAACATAGCCCCCAATCCTGAAAAGAAATACCATATCAGATCATTTACTATTTTGTAATCTGTATACGCCACTTGTATTCAGAAAAACTATTAGCTAGTCTTGAAGATAGCAAAGCTTGTAATAAGGTAATCACTTATGGAGTTCTAAACTTCATAAGGTGACTACCAAAGGTATGCAAATATAGTTTGCAAGCATGTACTATTTCAGTCTATGAATATTAAGATGAAGTTTGTTATGTTCAACAAAGTTTCCATAAAAAGATTTCGTTAAATTTCTCATGATTCCTCGGCAGTACAGATAGAGATTTTAAAAGATTTTCAAAACATTGCTTTGAAATGGATGTTAGCCATGCCAAAGTACCCGTCTTTGATGAATGTTTTAGGGAAAAAATTGTAGTTTTCTAACAAAAAATTGTAGCACCTTGTGTGTGAGTTGTCTTTTAAAATTTCTTTCTAAGTAAGAACTTGATTCTGAAAAGAGTTTGAATAGAGGTGAAAACAGAGACTCTGAAAGATAGCTTCTATGGTAACACAACTAGTTCTCTAGAGTGAGAAATGCAATCTTAATTGGAAAGCCTTTTGCGAAAGCAGTTGTGGACCCAAATGATTTCAAAACATTTTAAATATTCATCTGGTTCAGAAGATTGATTAAGTACATGCAAAGCAACTATAAGAATATGCTGAAGGGAAAGCCTATTTATTTTCATCGATTACTGTAAGTTATTTACATGCTTTTATATACTCATGTTTTAATTACTATTAATCTTTATGAATACTTCACAAGCATCCACATCAAATGATGATTGTCTTAAGTTATATTTAGATGAAAAAGATATTTTGGTTTTACTAAGTATAGTTGAAAAATCTGAAGATAAACTTCATGTTGGCCAAGAAAAACTTAAAGAAATATATTCTGATATAGATTATGCTTGTAAACATAATATAAGAATTGATTTTGTAGAAACTAATAAAGAAATAAAGAAGGTTGAAGACGTTATAGCTAAATATGAAAACATAGAAGAAGAAGTTTCAAAAGGAATTGCTTTTGGATATATAACTAAAGAAAATCAACTTAGAGCTTTTGAAAACTTAACCAAATATAGAGAATATTTAGAACAAATAGAAAGGTTAAAAGAACATCATATAACTAGTAATCCTGATTAATGAATCAAGAAGAAAGAGAAGATATTGAAAGATTTGGAAGAATCCAAGATAATACTGGTGAGTTAATATCTAGAGAAATTAGGAAACTCGTTGAAGAACTTTAAAAAGAAAATAATACAGCGAGGTGGGATAAAATCTTAAAACTATAAGATATCACCAATACGAACAACAACAATACTTAATTTGGTTACAAGAAAAATACTGAATTAAGATTCACAGGATTAGTTTTAAGAACCTAGATCCAAATGGAAGAATTGTAAGATATAACCCTGAACGATCTAACAATTAAAAGATACAGGACTTAACCTGCAATATATTTCATTAAGGGCAAAATAGACATTTTAAACCATCTGGTGACTTTCTGGCAAGAATCTTACTGCCCCACTTTTATTTGTAATGAAAATGAGTATTTTGCATTATAATGGATCTCAAACTAGTGGGAGCACAATTGTAAATTTATCAATGATCTTTCAACACTTCTACCTAGAGATCGAATGAATTTTTTCAGCTATATTTCTATAATGAATTTAAGAAATAGGATTGAAATACTAGAGGATGGTGGTCTACAGTGAATCTATCATTGCAAGGTCAATCGAAATCTTAAAAGGCAATACATATGGTAAACTCTTATGAAGTTTAAAAGATTCTTCATTGATTGAAGATGTACGTATCCATATAGCTAGCAAGGTGACTATAGATCAACATGTATACAATGCTCAGACGATAGATCAAGTCAGTGCTATTTGAATAGAAGGAAATAATGTTAATATACCATTCGAGAGGGCAGGGGCGGACCCATCACAAAATTTTAGCCCAGGCGAACGTTGACCATTGACCATCGAGATTTAATTCCGTTAAACCTCGTCAAACAAGCCAAAAATGCAATTGTTCATTAGAAAACCCTCATCGTCGTGCCCAATTTTCATTTAATCGTTGTTTTAACTACCCATTTCCAACCCACAGTCCGATCAAGTTCCAATTTCCTCAGATTACCTTTCGACCAAGAAGAAGAAGGAAATATCTGCTCCACAAATTTGAAACCTGATTTCTGGCCTGTAAAGTGCTTAGCTGCGCAGATATTGATGAAGATAAAAGTTATTTCATTTAATTGGGCCTCATTTAAAAAAAAGCCCAACTCTCTCAGCCCTAAACAAATGGGCCAAAACTAAAAAAAAGGCCCACCTGTGACATGTTCTTCTTCCTTCCCGGCTTCTATGTTCTTCTCTATTTTCTCCTTTCTTCAGTCAGTGGCGCCTGGAGGAATTGAAAGCTTCGACGGATCCAGCACAGGGCGGCCGCGCCCCCTCGTCAGGTGCTGGGTCCGTCCCTGCGAGAGAGACATAGTTGTGCATGCACGTTCAAGAAGTCGGCATAGAATCCAACATTATTTTAGTTGTTATAATTCACTACAATAGCATCTGCTTTTCGTATAAGGGAAAGTTCGATGGCATCAAGATATAAGGAGCATGTGAAGAAAAAATAATGAAGCTGATGTCGAAAGTTCATCCAATAGTATAGATTGTCTAACAACTTCTAATTCGATCGATGAGATCATTACAAATGAATGTCCAAACATTATTTATTTAATTGCAATTCTTTATTTCATTATAAGTATAATTCAATCACTACAGCAATTACAAAAATATCAAATATGTTTTAATTGACACAACAATTTCAAAAAATGACTCCTCAAAAATGTCTTGCATTGAATACTACTGCCACAAATTACGGATAAGGCCTAATGTCAAATCAACGCTTCTCTTAGCTGGATGACTGCTACAATTCTATACTGTTGATATGTACATAAAGATTGAACAATGATTGATTTTTACAGAAAACATCAAGACGAAACAATTTATAATACATCTATGCTTTGCAATTCACTACAATACATAAAAGAGCAAACTTTTTTATTGTTCATAAGACATCATCCTTAGGTCACACTGATGTCATACATATCTAAATCATTATTTAGGTTTTTATTTTCCTCTTTTTCTCTAGATTAAACTAGAAACTTCTTTCTTTCCCTCTTCATTCTCTCTCTGTTGTCAACCAAAACCCTAGGTCAAAATTCAATTGAAGCTGCCTTTTTCGCCATTTTTTTTGTTCTTTCCCTCGGATTGTGTTCTTTGTGTTCCATTTTTCATCCACCACAAACGCTAGAAAAGAACCCAAAAATGTTATTCATCGTCTATGCAGTTGACTTCTTGGGTTGTATCCTTTTTTCGAGTGTCATTTTGTATTCATCGGAGATCCCAAAGCACGAGCCCACGAGAAAAAAACCATTAATTTCCTTTGTTGTTTTGCTACACATTTGTTCTCAATTGCTTTCTGTATATGGTGTGTATTATTTCTCATTTCAACTTTTTCTATTTGTCAATCATTTTATATTCGTCTTAGATCCCCTTTTGTACAAAGTACAAACAATAGGGAAATATTCAGTAATTTCGTTTTGTTTTCTGCTGCAAATTTGATTTCTTTTTTTTAGATCTTTACTTTTTGTTTATTCCCATAAGCTGTGTTCTTTGTCAATCATTTTCTATCCATTTGAAATATGTTCCTATGGAGTATTTATTCGGTTGTAATTTTCTTATCGGCTTATTTTTTGTTTGTTGTACTTTTTTTTTTGTCTTCTTCCAGATCTCCTTTGTAGTGATCGAAAAACTCTAAAAAAATGCTACTTTTGTTTTGTACGGTTGATTTGTTGGGTAATATTGTGCATGGTGCGATTCTATAGTTAGTTTTTTTTTTTTTTTTTTTGGATTTTCTGGTACGTTTTCATTACCCTAGATGAAGATTTGATTCCCAGATCTACTCATTTCTTTGTCTCCATGTACACAGTAACCACATTTTAAATGTGTTCGTGTAGCTGATCTTCTTTATCTTTGTTTCGTTTGCAGGATTTGGCTCTCTCATATGAAGGTGAGATAACTTCATCTAAGTTTAGTTTTTTTCATCATTTTCAGATTACGTTTTCAAACTGAGAATTAATATTCTATTTTTTTATAGATCATAACAAAAAAATTCATCTCAGATTTCAGAAGAAGAGAACAACATCAATCGAAATTACATTCTGATTCATGTTTACGATTTCACAAAAGATAGGGCTCACAATGAGGGGTATTTGTGTTAATTATGGTGGCAATACTCGAGACCACTACTACGGTTTGAATATTCCGAACTCAGAATGAATAGTGTGACTACATTTTTAAAACTACTTTGCTTTCATTCGAAGCTTTTGCATGCTTCATTGATTATTATCTTTTGCATCCATCATCTTAATGTTGTATTATCATTTGACATTTTTAAGCTTGTGATTTAAGACGTGGTCATGTTATATGATTTATTTCCACATAAATTGATTTAGCACACTATATTGACACATCCAAATTTTATGTTATGGCTGCCTATAAAACAATAAATTTGTTGCATGTACATAATGTACTTACACTTGAAATATTTCAAATAATTTTATATTGTAGATTAAGTGTTTGTTAGAGTGACCTTCATAAAATTTTGAAGTTAACTCATAAAATAGTTGAAAGATAGAAAATAAAATAGAAAATCCAAAGATATTTTTTTATCCATCTCACATGTGTAACTTCATATGCTAATGAGATATGTTAATGTTCACAATACTTTCATCTATTTTTTCTACAAAACTACAGGTATTCTGATTATGTATTGTAAAAGTAAATATATAAATGATCACAATGTACTTTATTTATTGTTAAAAAATAGGACAGTATGGTCTCATATATGCAGTCAATTTGAATTTCATATTCACCACACCACTCCCATGTTCGTCTACCCACTCTGACATCTTATCTCTGCACATACATGCATGTCTTATATATATACACACACACACACATATATTATTACCCGCAATATATATTAGAAAAGCCAACAGAAGGTTTAACTACATGCTAAGGAATACAGAAAAAAGGTAGATGCTTCTTCTGTTACTTTACAGCCAATTCATTTATTTGTTTAAGGAACATGAACAAACTTATAACTATTAGCGTTCTTCCTAGGGAAAAAAAAGTATTTTCATTAACTTTTTCATCTTTTTCATTATTAATGTTTAATATTTCTTTTTGATGTAGTTGTCCTACCATAAAAATGGCATCCAAACTGAAACTAATTCCAGATATTGCACCAAGAGAAATTGGATGGACATGTAAAGTGGAAGTTGTAGAAAAAACAACTTCACGAACATCACAGAAGGGAAATGGAACATAACAGCACCTTTTGTTGATGGATACTGTGGTAATATTCTCAGACCATGTTTCTTGAGGTTAATAATGCACATCTATATATTTGTGTACTAATATTTAATATCCTATCTTTGATGTAGGAAAACAAAGTCTAAGCGACCATATTTGCTCAGAATAACAAAATCTTGAAAACACCTTGGTGCCATCAAAGACATACTTGATTTCGAACGCATATGTCAAAAACACAGATGAATGCTTCAGATCAACTTGTGGACATACACAATGGACAATCAGTGGTTCAACTCGAATTGAAGAATCAAATGAAGATCATATCCCTCTTGTAAGTCATGCTTTCAATTTACACCATTTGATAAAAACTTCAAAACTACATAGATATTGATGTCGAAATAGGTAATACTTACTATGAGTATAGTCATCTTCCAAAATTTTGCTATACGTTATATTTTCAAACTACTACATTTCGCACAAAATTTTTCAAATTTCCTATGCAGCATTCATTGGCATTGTTGTTGAGGTTAGGCCAAAACGAAAGATTGAGAGCAATAAGAATGCGGATGCAACTGTCAAAGATATTGTCCTTGTGAACG
This sequence comes from Fraxinus americana, assembly GCA_035079005.1. Lineage (NCBI taxonomy): Eukaryota > Viridiplantae > Streptophyta > Magnoliopsida > Lamiales > Oleaceae > Fraxinus > Fraxinus americana. Next base: position 18,704,129 of record CM068707.1, on the reverse strand, counting down.
AAAGTTATGTATAGATAAATATAAATCTTCATATACAAAACAATAGTTTATCTATTATATCAGTTAATCTGAAATTGACATCTCTATGTCCAGATTGCGAGCAATTATTCTAACTATATGGGACAACTTTATCGACCATGAAGGCGTTGAAATCAATGACTACCTTATGAAAAAATCAATGATTGTCGGGAACCATTTGAAAGTCACATCATTCAAAGGTAAATAAAGTCCAAATTTAATCATCATTTTTATAAGTTTATGCTATTAAGAATATCTAACTTCATTATATGTCTGCGTCCTTAACAGGGATGTTATTATCGACTAAAGCAAACAGTTCGATCCTCGTTAATCCAAAGTTTGAAAAACTTGCTGAAATAAGAGAATGGTCAGTTCGTTCTTCATACATTTTCCATACGTTGTTTTCCACTAAAAAACTAACTTTATCATCGTATTATTTTACATTTTTTGTTTATCTTTTAACTTCATTTTGATACTATAAAAGGATTCAAAGAAACAAAGACATACTGACAGAAAAGATCACTCAAAAGACGTATGATTTGCCAATCACGTTCAGCATTTCACCCCCTCCAAAGAACACAATCATCAACATCAAAGATATTTCAGAATACTCATTGATGGTATATTAACTACTACAAGTAAAAGTAAAACCATTACTTTTTTTTTTTTAATTTCTTCCATTATCTACCACATAGTTATTTATGTTCGAAAACAAATCTAACATTCGTTTTACGTATTGCAGCGCAAACCATTCTGGATAAAAGGTCAATTAGAATTGAAGGCAGGAGCTCAATCACTTTGGTATATGGCTTGTGACACTTGTGGTTGGATGTCATTTGCTCAGTTCAGTAAAATGTATTTTTGCAATTATAGCAAATACATGCATGCAAGAGCAGTTCCTAGGTAATAACTCATATTGTAAGACCATCTACCCAAAATAATAATTATGTATATAATGTAACTAATAGTAAATTTAAAATGTCTATGGCACTTATTTTATTTTTTCTTCCAAGAGCAAGATGTAATGTTCATATTACAGATAATACTGGATCTATTTCTACATCATTATTGGTGAATTGGCTAAAAAATTCCTGCAACTACTAGCTGAAACTTTGATGAAGTATTGTATAACGGTAAAGTATTCCTTATGATCTATTACATTTGCTAGTATTTCCTACTTAAATATATTGATAGTATTTTCATTAATTTTCATATAATCGGAGCATGTCATCAATGCTCGTGATTTGAATTATGTAAGTGAAGACCATTTCATTTATATAAAATATAAAACTTTGGATCCCAAAACGAACCAACCAAGGTTCGATGTCGTATACATTCTCGATAACAATTGTAGGCCTACAAAGGGATCTTCAATGATGTCTCTATATGAACCAAAGACGAAAAATGTCTCACTTCACATCAATGTACCTAATGCTCCAAGAAACTTGGTGTTTGAAAAAGAAAACATTGAGCACTTGAAAAAACAAAATATGATAGCATCCAGCAAACCTACTGTCGAAGAAATTATTGGAGATCCCCCTGGCATCATTGTGGATCCAACCCGAAAGTAAATGTGCCAGACTTCCACCAGTTCAAATTAGAAATCATGTTGGCTTCTTTTTTTTTTTTTTTTTTGTTGAAGACAACTGCTGAAAGCATTTGTGAATTAAAGTAGCAGCAAACTTTTTAAAGAAGAGAATATTTCTTCTTGAAACTTAATTTGACTAATGGACTTTGATGTATGGTACCATAGAAAGTATTGGTACATACTATAAATTTCAGCTCAGTTTTTTAAGCTAGATTTATGTCATGAACTGGGATGACTATCTTCATATTTTGTAAATAAAGTAAAGTAATGTATGACTTTTAATTCTCCATAATTTCTCTTTATTTCCATGCTTTTAAAGTAATATATTATATACATAATCTATTATTTCGTATCATCAATAGTGAAGTAATGTATGATTGAATTCTCTCTTTATTCTCTACCTTTCCGAGTTATTATTGCACATGTCATTCATTCTCCATGTCGAAGCAACCCTCTTTTCGGTTCCTTCGATCTTTATCTGTTTCTGTTGAATAGAAAATTATAGTTCAGAGCTGGACTTGTTGAATTCTATCGTTGATTTACAATTAATAGTTGTTTCGATTTTTATCTGTTGGGTTCCAAGTTTCATTCATTTTTATGTTACGTTGTTGGAATAATTAGTAATTCTGGGTTTTTAAGCAATAATGCTTGTTGGGTTTTTGAATTCGTGATTAATCTTTAGCTCTTATCGATCTTCTTGATTTTCGATTTTTTTTTTCCTTAAGCAAGCAAAATAAAACATTTTTGTTGCCCTGAATCATAAAGGGGATACTTTTTCATATAGATCTATTCTTTCTAATTCTGTAGCCTTATTATTGTTAGCTTTTTAACGTAACAAATTTAGTATTTAGAATAGAAAAAAAGAGGGAAGGATAAGAGAAATTGTTGTTTATTATAGTCATATTTTTATCAATTATCATTTATTTGTTTAGGGCACTTTAAAGATGAGCTTTAGTAGAAGGTTAAATTCCTTTTTAGGTTCAAAGGCTTGTTCTTGTTTCTATTATGTCTGAAATGATGAAATTCGTCAATAAAAAGAGATCATTTTTTGTAAATGAAGTGGATATTTAAATGGTGTAATTTAAAGGGTTCTTGGATATTCATTACTTGAAACAATTTAATGATATTTTTGCCATTGTTCAATTGTGGAATTACAAAAATTATAACGGTTATCGTGCAATGCACAATCCACACTAGTACTATTAGCAATGCTCAAGGACAAATAGAGCCTACTATTGAAATACTGAACATATATTCTCACATGAGTAAACTATATGTACCAATTTCTCTTGTAGTTTCAATCCATTTAATAAAAGTTTGATAAAAGTAAAAAATAAAAAGAAGAAAAACTATGAAACGTTGACAAAAAATATCGTATAAGAAAAAGTGTTATTATAATCAAAACATTACATTTCAGTTTATTCAACATTTTCATATTATATACATAATTTCATAAAAAAATTATTCATATATATTCTTTTTAACAATTTTAATTTTTCATTTAACAATACCAATTATCTCAACTACTTTCAAAAATAGCATTAATACTTCAAAAACATTACACATATCATTTATCCGTTACATAAGAACGCACACACTTACTACTAATATAATAAAATGAGCCGCTATTAACTTGATACCAAAGGAGCTTTTTATGTTCTAATCATCTTATTATTCTCTTAAAAGTCATAAATAATATAACCTATATAAATTAACGAGGGAGGGACCAGGAAATCTTATTATAAAAGCCCATTTCCAAGCGTAAAGATTGAGGCAAACACCGGGTGGGTGAATACGAGAAGAAAAAATACAAGGTGGAGGGGATGATGCAATGTGGTTTGGAAAATAAAAGACAGAGGACTCTTACCACTACAAAGAAACGTAGCCAAGTTTTGCATGAACAAACAAACCACCAACTCAATCAACTTGCAAAGCGAATAAAGCTGAAAAACGATCAGATATCAAATAGAAAGCGTATAATTTATACACTTGGTGAATGCACGAGGGTACTCAGTTTTACCTCTATGTAGTAACGAGTAATACAGAAGAATGGAGTGGTGCATTTAAACTGCCTTCTGAGAAATTATTCATCACCCGGTTCCCTACAAAAATGCAAGCGCCTGCAAAGATTACGTAGAAGAACGTCTGATCTGAGAATAACATATGCAGCCGGCAATTCTTCTTTTCTCAAATTCAGTAGTCATATAAGTAACTTCACAACCCTACCAAACTTCACACAACCCCAAATTCAGCTGATATTGAGCTGAGAATGCCATCGGTTTCTTTTTCCCCAGAAGAACCATTACAATTAATGGATGGTTGAATCTGGTATAAAATGATAAATGTACAATACAGCATAAAAGACACGATTTGCAACATCTGTCTTCTATAACTTCACTCAGATCAACAAGGATTCATCTGATATTATAGTCAACAAAGAATATTTCACTTTAACTCGTATCATCCCACTCTCTACACAAAGTTTCGCACCGGTAACCACCCAGTACCCAGGTGGATCTTCGGGTCCTCTCACCATTTCTTTTGTGTCAACAAAATGTGACATTTTTGGAGCTCTTGCAGGGGAAGGTGGTCCCCCTGGGTAAACTGCTGAATTCAAGTCTGCCTTAGCTGGCGGCCTCTCTGGTTGATTCAGTACACTGCTGAATGGTGAACTGATTAGCATTGAAATCAATCCGGATTTTTTTGATGAGGACGTGGGTCCATCCCATTCCGACCTACGGATTATGGCAGATGCTAACATTGAGAATTCAAGCCTTAGGAAAAGGACCTTCTTCATACCTATAACATTGACCTCAAACCAGGCCTTCGTCACAATAGATGCTGAGTCATCAATCGTCACAATAGATGCTGAGTCATCAATCCGCCCGTGATACTCTACTGGAGCAGTGCATACGTGCGAGAATATGCTCCAGTTGACAGGTTCAAAATATCCTCTTTCCATGGGTTCATCAACTGGCTTGTAACTATGGTCATCCATAAGCTGAAGGGACTCAGGAAGAGTTGACAGATGCTGCAGATGGATAGCCAGGTGATCGCTCCTCTTGCCTTCCAAGTATAACCGAATTCCAGTCACTGGCCGGTTCAGGGTATCAACCTGCAATTTTTTCAATTAGATTATAGTAGAAAGAAAAAATATTCCTCTTAAAATGGTCCCGTCCAACTAAAAAGATTCAATAGAATATCAATTATGTAAAGATATTTAAAATTCTTCAAACAAACGCCAATGAAAATTTTGAGGACAGGCATAACATATCAAAGTACCAATCAACAAGGTACTATATTAATCTTTTATTTTTATGTCTTCCAAAAAAAATTGTACAATGAAGAAAAAGTTCGAGTAGGCTGGGCAGGCTTTCAATTTGGGTCCTTCTGGTGTAATTTTTTTTATTTTTCGATTATGACAAGAACTTGAGATCTATAAGTATTACAGATACAATAGCAATTTTAGTAGCTAGCTATAAGAAATCACCTTCACAGTATTGACATAAAGCTTGGGACCCATAAGAGAAAATTTTAGTGATGGCGACGCTTTTTTCTTGCGACGAGTATAGAGAGGAAGGTCGTTGTATGCAGGAGCCCATTGACGGGGCAACTGAAATTCCAAAAATTGATTGAGTTCCTCTATTGGTGGTTTGTCTGCACAAATAAATGTCACCAATAAATGCTATCAGAAACAGTGTTCATAACTTTTAGTGACTTTATCCAGCAAGAACAATAATGAGGGCAGTTTTAATTCCATGATCTGCATATAGAAGCAAGCATTTCACTTAAAGCCTCAGACGTGGAAAGTGATGCGGAAAGATGAGAAATTTCTAGAAGACAAGAATAATAATGGTAATGAAACTAAATGCCAAGTCATATTTAATTCAATAGCATACTCACATCGCAGGTATAGATTAATTGCATGGCTTAAAAATCCACTGCCACGAACACCACTTAAAAGAGATGCTATAGGCACAAAAGATATTGATATGACATTCGGAGATTGTGATACAGTTGAAAGCCACTGATTATGAGTTTGGCCCCTATCTAAACCTCCCCTACGAATATGAATACTTAATATATCCTGCATCAATAAATATACATTAACTTGTATTGAGAATGTGAAGCTCGATAAGTTAATAAGAAAATTAATAAGAGGCTTACATCATTTTTGGAGTGAGAAACAACAGAAGGTCCAATTGCATTTGTAAATGGTAGATTAAGATCCCAGATCATTGGTTTTTCCTGTGAATAGATGAATTTGAAGGAGAATGGATCAGTCTAACAAGTCAAGCATAGAATATTATCCATTTAATTTTAGTCATAGCAAGTGCTACTAACCACACGACCTTGAACATTTAAGTCAGGCTACTTTCATAAATACCTGTAATGCAGATGGTTTTTTAGCCCATGTTTTACAATTAAATTTCCCTTCTTAGAACAATAATGTGGCTGCAAATTTTGTTTTAGGCCTTAACTCTCAGCAAAATATGCATATTTGCTATAGCCAGTAGCTAGTATCATTTTTATTTATTTATTTTTTTCTAACAAAGCATCACCACTATCATAGTGAATTTTCAGGCTCCACCAAGAAAGGCTGATGGAGGTTAGGATTCCCCGAAATAAATTTGTGGCTAGTTCTTGTGAGGCATAAATGTTCACATCTTTAAGTGAGGCCATATAAGGCGAGTCCATACGTGATTTCTCTATGTGCTGTCACTTTCTCATCCTTAAACTTTCCATTCAGCCAAAGCATTATCTCAAAAAATAATTACACATGCAAGTTTCCAAATGTAACAAGGCATTTCTCTTTCAACTTAATTTATTCCATGTATATCATTAGAACTTTGTTGAAGTCGATGGTCATAAATATGAAGTGTGAAAAACATGGAACTATATTATATGCACTAAAAAAATTAAATAAAGATCTTATACAAGCAAACTTAATCGACATCAATACATGTACTTCAAGTGATGTTCGGACTCTGGTACGAGTATCCGGTATGGGTACTTATCTAATGTCGGATGTTCTATTTTTTAAAATATAGGATACGAGGACATGACTAAAAAGAGTCTAAATTTCAGACGTGTACATGAGTACGTCTTTCAAATTTCAATTTTTTTACTAATTTAAGATATCATTTTAAATAGACCAAAATCAATTGTTCACAAAAAAAAAATGAGTATTTAATAAAGGTTTAAGACGAATAAAATAGAATTTTGGAGTTTAGTTTTCAATTATACGAAGTTTATTACTAAATGTTATATAAAATAGAAAATGAGGAACTTGATTGCAATTTGGACTTAGTGGAACACCAAGTAACACTATATGGAACCAATTTTCATTTTAAACAAAGAAAACCTAAACCATTGGTACAGAAAAAACCATCGATACAGAGAGGGAATGAAGGAAAAAAAGAAGAAAAGGGAAAGAAAGAAGAAAAAGAAGGAAAAACCTAGTGCCACCGCCTTCCTCCACCCTCTCGGCGGCGGCACTAGGTTTACTGAGAACGAAACAGGAAAGAAGAAAAGGGAAAGAAAAGAAAAAGCGAAAAAGAAAGAAGAAGAAATAGGAAAAAGAAAGAAGCAGAAACGACGAAGTGTCCGATTGAAATTTGAGAATCCGATACATATCCTATACCCTTGTCGTTTCGTGTCGACACGGGTACTTCGTCCATTTCGAAGAATCCGAGGATCAAAGAGTACTTGTTACAATGGAGTGGTAACTAGTGAATATATGATGTAACTTAAGGTTGTTTGAGTGAAGAGCTTTTATACTGTCATCGAATAAAAATCTACTCAAACTAGATACAAGTGGTTAATAAGATGGCACTGATTATAATATTTCAAGTACCTTTGGCTTTCCTGATGAATTATCAGCTTTCGGTACCAGACCCACATTTACTTCTTCAGCAAAATTTTCATCAGCTAATTGTTTTACCAATTTCTGCACTTCTGTTGGCTGAAGATTTGAACTTTGAAGCTGCTTAATGTGAATTACATCCTTACCTCCCATTTTAACCCCAACAACGACATGGGTGCCATATTTTTCAATAAACCTGAAAGTGGAAATATTGATACGCGATCAATATTTACAACTAAAACTTGTACAAATTACAGTTTCCCAAATTTTCATTGGACACCAACCCTTGAAGCGCCTTAAAGAAACAAAGAATGAAACAATAATAAAGATATGTCCTAAATTCTCCAACTTCAGGAATGGATTCAGTGCATTCATAACCATTTTTCAGTGAAAATTCAGTTTAAAGTATGTAAAACTACCTAGACATACTTCAATGGTTCAAACATCTATGCCTCCATTTGGTAAAATTTATCAATCATTTATTTATGGTCAAACTTCATTTTTAATCACTCATTCCAATAGACCCAAAAGTACTATCCATTTATCCACAACTCATTTCTATTTATTTATAAATTATATAGTTCAAAATTCTGTTCTTCCCAAACGGATGTATCATGGGTAACTGGATGATGCATAAGGATTGTGGTTAACCTCAGCATTAAGCAAAAGGAGAAAAAAATTCATTGTTACTTAACCATCATCAAATCTCAAAACCAATATGCAAATAATGACCAAGAAAATTTGAGCATCTTGTGTACATTGGGCACAGACAATTTCCGCAACTATAGAGTATAGACGTGGCAAGTAAGAACAAACTACCAAGAACGGACTTCTTTCGAAGAGCTTCTAATAGTAAGAAACAACTTTTTAACTGTTGGAGATTTGCTTTTCTTATTTTAGGAAAAGCGTGTACAGCTGCAACATCCTAAGGGCATAATTATGTTGATTTATTTCAGTTGATAGTAATCCCTGATTTGTAGGGTTGGACAGAGGCTCTCTTATAGGGGTTGATACATATTTCTTTCTCCCATGTAAATTTGTAATTGAAACCCTAGCCTGTACATAATAATTAGCTCAATAGAATACTTTTTCCACGTGTTATAGAGTGAGGTATGTATCAAAAATTAGTTGGCATATTGATCTACCAATCACATAAGAGATCTAATATTGCATACGCATTTAGCATCCAAGTCAGCTTATGCATAATTTCAAAGAAATTCACCTTCAAGTTGTGTACCAAATTCTACACTAGTTTAAAGCTACATCAGGAAAGGGAGTTCTGTTTAAGAAGGGTGCAGAGTTGAGCTTGGAAGCTTATACTGATGCTGATTATGCTGGATTAGTTGTAAACAGCAGGTAGACATTAGGGTATTGCACTTTTCTTGGAGGGAACTTGGTGACTTTGTGAGTAAGAAACAGAATGTAGCTGCAAGGTCCAGTGCAGAGGCAGATTTTAGAGATATGGTTACGGCTCAAGATAATTCTTGGAGACCTCAAAACAAATAGGTAGAACTGATGAGGCTTTATTATGATGCCAAATCGGCTATTAGCATCGCTCATAATCTTGTACAACACGATCGGACAAGCATGTAGAGGTTTATAGACATTTTATAAAGGAGAAGTTAGAAAGTTTTGCACTCCTTATGTTTCCTCGTATAGTCAACTAGCCGATGGCCTAACCAAGGATTGGCTAACTCTACATTTTGGACTATCACAAGCAAGCTGGGAATGAACAACGTCTATTTACGAGCTTGAGGAGGGTATGCTGGAGATTTTCTTTTCCTATTTTAGGAAAAGCGTGTAAAGCTGTACCATCATAAGGGTGTAATTATGCTGGTTTATTTCAGTTGATAGTAATCCTTGATTTGTAGGGTTGGATAGAGGCTCATTTATATGGATTGATACAAATTTCCTTTTCCATTTAAATTTGTAACTGATATATTATGAACCCCAGGATAATTAATTCAATACAATATTTTTTCAACAACAAATAACGGAAGAAAACTTCAAGCTTATTATCTTACTCAGCCAGAGCAGCAGAATCCCATGAAGAAGGTACTTCTTTCTTCACTTGATCAGTTAGAGTTATTTGAGATCTTGCCAGCTCAATTGTGTACAAACTAATGAACCAACCGTCAAGAGCAAGAAGTTTAGTGGTAGATGTGTCCTTCTGCCAGCAGCCCTTAAAGCCAAACATTGCATTAAAAAGACCAGAAGGTATTTTACCTGACAAAGATAATTCCTGGTTAAAATGCTCTGACATCTGCATATATTCAAATAAAAGAGAAGTCATTAGACAAAAGTAAAGGTTCCATGCTGTAAAGGTTAGAATCCAACTCAACAAATCAAGCAATATAAATGCTTGCATTGTGACGTTTCAGAATCAAGGCTCCCTACTAACCAGGCACAGGACTGGAGTTGAACATTTCTCTTTTATTCTTATTTAAGAGAGGTATTTGACTGCCAGAGTTAAAGATTTCATTTTAGTCCATTATATTAGCCTGAAATTCATCCTCTCTTGCTACCCATGCACAATTGCAATGTTTCCTTCAGGAAATTGATTTGTTTCTAATAGAGGAAAGTAGGAGTGTTTTAATTAAATCTCGATACTATCCCAGTGTATGAAACTTTGAGGATCAATTACCAGCCCAATTATTAACTGACCAATACATTTCAACAATATGTTTTTAGATCAGATATCACTAGTATGTGAGATTTTGTGTGTGTGTAACTTGTGAAAATTGCAATGCTCTGTTAGAATTACATTCTGAAAGATGGTCTCCTGGAATGGAAGAGAATTGCCAATCAGACAGCCATTCAAGGTTATCCCAAAAACAAGTCATATAGATGTCAACAAACATGTCAAAGAAAAAGATCTAGTGATGGATTCAATGAAAAAGGATTAACATTTAAGAAATATCAAGAAAAAGAAAGTAGGTCATTATGGATAAGATATTATCAGCACTGTCCAACAACTCCAATACTGTAATGCAGAGTTAGTAAGTCGACTTCCAATTTTGAATACGGCAACCAAGTCAGTAGTTCTGAAACCCCCCACCCCACCCCCGGTAAAAAAAAAAAAAAAAACTCTTTCTGACCAAATTGAAGTTGAAAAACTAAGCTGTAGTAGCACCCTTAACCAATCAGATGGATTTTCTATCAAAGGGAAAAAATGAAATATTCACGAATTTGGTAGTGGAGGTAAACGGAAAAGTGGGACTTGGGACTTTTCCTTTAGCTACACAACTCATCAGAGAACTATGTTTCATATGCCATAATCTGAAGGTCAATATTCATAAAATTACTGGTTTGTGCCATTTACTTTCCACCGCATTGAAGAATACGGGTTGTAATTTTCCATCCGGAGATGATAATTAATTTTTATGAATATTGACCTTTAAACATGAGTATTGACCTTTAAATTAAAACCCGTATTCTTTATTTTAAAAAGTCAATATTTAAAATCATGGCATATGAAACATAGTTCAACATTTAAAATCATAATGAAGGTCAATATTCATAAAAATACTCTTATTTTAAAAAGTCAACATTGCTTTATCATAATCTGAAGGTCAATATTCATAAAAATACTCTTTATTTTAAAAAAGTCTAACATTGAAAATCATGCTTTAAAAGAATCTTTAAATTAATATTTTAATTCAGAGAGCAACTGTGTTTCAATTTTTAATGTAATAAAATAATTTAAAAATAAAAGATAAAGAAAAATAATAAATATTTTTTGAAAGTAGTAAAATTAAATGTTAAATATAAAGAGCTTTTTGGAGTATTTCAAAATTTTAACTCTCCAAATTTATAGAAACTATCCAAATAATAGAATATGCTCTTTAAAAATAATATAAGAGTGAGAATTCAGTTAAGTTTTGAAGCTTTCCACATTCAAATTTCAAAATTAGCAAACACAACAGGAAATTATTATAAATATTTTCATTATATCAGCGTAGTTATTGCTAATTTGCTATGCAAATTAATGAGTTAATTAAATAAGCAATCACTGACATTTCACTTTGGTTACTACTTACTCACTCAGAAATGAAAAGTTTCCGATTACTCACCCACTTTTAAACAAAGTTACCCATCCATCACTCATTTAAAATCCATCCATCCACGTGGACAAAAAAACTCACGTGGCAGATGAAAATCATACGTGGACGTAACAGTGTTAATTATGTTGACAGCGTGGACCAAAATCAATTAAATTAAAATAGCTTTTTCTTCCAAACTTTCCACGGCATTCCCGTAAAAGCACGATGCAATTAAATAAATCCAAATCGATTTCATCTCCATGACATTATTCAATTCTTCCCTACATCAAACCCAAACCATTTCCATCCCGGTATAAACCCCAAATGATGGAACGATTGCATATTAAATTCCAATTTGAGAAATCCCCAAACCCATAGGAACCCTAAATTCCTCTACAAGCCCCACAAATGACAGACAACCTTATAATAGAAGAAGTAATGTTGGAGACGGCATATGAGGGACCGCAAGGAGGTAACATTTTAAAACATTTTTGAATTCATACGTTTTGTGGGTTTTCTATTTCTTCCATTAGTCAGTTTTCTTCTCTTTTTAGAGCTCTCATGATTACATCCCAATCACAATCTTGTATGTGGCCATAGACTTCAGTGTTTCACCATTTGTTTTGTGGAAAAAAATTTCTTCACTAAATGATAATTAAAACACATGCTGGCAAGTGTAAAATTAATACACACGATCAACAAATTTCTCTTTTCAACTGATTACTGTACATTTATCAAATTTGTTTTTGCCACCTTTGCATAAAAAACTTTACAAAATGTTTACATTTTATTAATGTTACTATACTACCTTTTTCTTTGCAGCTAATACATTTGAGGATGAGGAAGTGATACCTAATGAATGCCAATTGACTGACTCAGACAACAAAGTTAATGATGATGATTTCCATTATGACAAGAATGCGAATGAACGGGTTCTGGTTGGATTAAATGCAGACCATACGGTCGAACTTTTAACTACTGGGGATGAAGAGGTAGGATCAGATAAAGCTATTTGTCCAAGCGAAGAGGAATTGCACACTGACTATTCTTCTAGTGAGGAAAATGCTTATCATTTCCCTGTTTATGATGCTGAAAGAGAGAAGTTCAATCCCCAGTTGGAGGTAGGAAAAGAGTTTAAAAACATCGAAGAGTTCAGGGAAGCAGTTAGAAATCACGGCGTAGCGTCCAGATGCAATTTTAGATTCAAGCCCAATGATGAGTTCAGAGCCCAAGCCATCTGCAAATTAGGGTGTACGTGGAGGATTTGAGCTCGATGGAACAAGAAAAAAGGTTGTTTGCAAATAAAGTCAAGAAACTCAGAACATACATGCATCAGGGATAGAACAAATAGGCATTGCACTGCTAAGTACATAGCGAAGCGATATTTAGATACCTTCAAAGTTGACCCCGATTGGAAGTCTAAGCTTATTATAAAGGCGATAAAGGATGATATGAAGTTAACAATCAATAAGGTTACGGCATGGAGGACTAGAAGATATGCAAGAGTACTGATACAAGGATCTAATGAGCACCAGTTTGGATTGCTTAGGTCTTTTGCCGCTGAAATTTTGAGAACCAATCCCGGCTCTACATGCATTGTTGCCATTCATGATTTGAAGTTTCAAGGTGTTTATATATGTTTAGAAGCTTGTAAGAGAGGGTTTTTTGGAGGTTGCAGACAGCTTCTGGGGTTGGATGGATGTTTCTTAAAAGGGACGTTCGGAGGGCAGATGCTTGTGGCAGTGGCATTAGATGCTAATGACTGTATTTACCCAGTAGCATATGCTATAGTTGAGAGAGAAAATGCTACTACCTGGAGGTGGTTTATTCAACATTTGGGTGAAGATTTGAAGATAATGAATAGCAATGAGTGGACATTTATGACAGATAGGCAAAAGGGTTTACAGAATGTGATAGACGATTTGTATCCCGAAGTAGAGCACCGATTTTCTGTCAGACACATGTACAACAATTTCTTTAGAACTGATTTTAAGGGTTTGATTCTTAAGGAATACTTATGGAAGGCCGCAAAGTCGACAACAGTGCCCGAATGGATGTTTTGGATGGGTGAGATGGAGAAAGAAAGTGGTGTAGCGCATAATTGGTTAAAAAAAGGCATCCAAGTGAATGGAGTAAGGCTTATTTTTTGACAAAGGTTAAGAGTGACATTCTTTTAAATAATCTATGCGAAGTCTTCAATAGTGTTGTATTAGAAAAAAGGGAAAAATCTATATTGACAATGTTGATTGATTTGCATATAAGCTTCATGAAGAGGATACAAGCAAGAAGGGACAAGATGAGAAAAGTAGTAAGACCTTTATGTCCTAAAGTTCAAAAGAAACTTATGTCAAATATTGAGATAGCAGAGCTATATAAGGTAGATTGGTCCAGAGGGGCACAATCATATGTGAAATGTTCTAGTGGGGAATATGTTGTTGATCTAATGAACAAAACATGTGCATGTAAGAGATGTGATTTGACTGGGGTTCCTTGTGCTAATGCAGTTACTACCATTATAAATAGAAGGGATGAGCCGTAGAAGTATGTGCATGCGTGTTATAAAGTGAGTACATATATGAGCTATTATGAGAATATCAGTGGGATAAAATTATGGTTTCGAGTGGATGCACCTCCAATCAAGCCACTATAATGGTTTGTGCCTAACGGGGGAAGAAAACAGAAGAAGAGACGAAGACATGTAGAAGAAGATGTCATAACCCATTCGAGGTCCAAAGCAAAGTTGAACAAGAAGGGTACCATGGTGACTATTTGTAGTTTATGTGGAGGGACATGACACAACAAGAGGTATCATCAAAAGGCCGATGCACCAAATGAGGTTAGTTTACAGATGTGCTATGAATTATGTTTTCTAATTTTAGCATACTATATGATCTAATGTGCATTAGTTTATATTCTCTTGCTAGGATTTGTCTTGTGGGGCTGTAGATCATACATATGAAGGAAGCTTAAGGCAAGTGGGGAGTGAAAGATCCAGGGTAATTACATCTATTGCAATATCATACTATAAGTGAATCTGGCCAAATAAATTTTTGACTACATATATGATGTCATGATACCATGACAGGCAAAACTCGTGCCTCGGAGGCAATCGGGGATGCCTCCATCTGAAATGCAACCACCAGAACAATCATCTAATTTCCTTTTCATGCCAACACCTGGAATTAATTTAACTAGTGGTGTGCAATTTACCAACTATGGTCCTCCACTTAATGAGCCAGCAAGTTCAACAATGGGGGAATCTCCACTTAAATCCATGGTGGAAGACTTGCAAGAGATAGAGAACCAAGAAAAAGAAAGGAAGAGGGCAGCCATAGCAAAAAATAGAAGGATTGTTCGAGGTTCAGTTCCATTTGCGCCTCCAAGAATAAGAAAAAATTCAACAACTCAATAGTATTTTCATTTTGTTTAATGGATGTAAATTTGGTCAGGAAGACAAGAAACAATGATCTGGTGTAATCATGATTTGAATTGCTATTTTTGTACATCAGTTGAATGAAAATATGCTTCTTGGTTTACTACTAGAATGCTTCTTTAAATTGCTATTCTTTAAATTGCTGTCGAGTGAAATGGCAGCATATGAAATGGACTTATCATTATGAGAGGCATTTGATGCAAGAGTATCAGGCTGACTTAATAGATTATTTAGACATCATTTAAAGACAGCTCGTTAACAAACAAATAATTACATTCCAGCAACAAAATTTACCCTTGTTGATTGTCAAGGCACCCTCCCATAACGTCGTTAAACTAGTCTTATTTATATTTTGGACATTGATATTATATTTCTATAGTTGATATGGTATTAATATACTTAACTGCCATAAAACACTCATTTCTCAAGATGACAATAGCAAAGATATATTAGCATAAGCCATATGTATGCTTTGATTTGTTTATTCATCCCTTCAAAGACTGTGAAATGACTCCTCTTTGCAAGTTTATATATATATATATATTAGCATAAGCCATCTGTTTGCTGTGATTTGCTTATTCATCCCTTCAAAGTCTATGAAATGACTCCTCTTCGCAAGTTTATATATATATATATATATATATATATATATATATATATATATATAGTGACACAACTCTCAAATCCCTTGATTTAATCCTCTTTGTAAATAACGAATCTGTTATTTCAAGCCAAAACATGGCCAGTCTTCCTCCGATCATTTTCTTGTTTATATTGATGATCACAGTATCAAATCCTAAACATGGCCAGTCTTCCTCCTATGCCTGCACTACCTAAATTGTAGAGGAATTTAGGGTTCATATGGATTTGGGGATTTCTCAAATTGGAGTTTAATATGCAATCGTTCCTTGATTTGGGGTTTATACTGGAATGGAAATGGTTTGGGTTTGATGTAGAGAAGAATTGAATAATGTCATGGAGATGAAATTGATTTGGATTTATTTAATTGCATCGTGCTTTTACGGGAATGCTGTGGAAATTTTGGAAGAAAAAACTATTTTAATTTAATTGATTTTGGTCCACGCTGTCAACATAATTAACACTGTTACGTCCACGTATGATTTTCATCTGCCACGTGAGTTTTTTTGTCTACGTGGATGGATGAATTTTAAATGAGTGATGGATGGGTAACTTTGTTTAAAAGTGGGTGAGTAATCGGAAACATTTCATTTCTGAGTGAGTAAGTAGTAACCAAAGTGAAATGTCAGTGATTGCTTATTTAATTAACTCGCAAATTAATTGACGCTTTCCAGCTCAAATCAACATTTGCAATTGAAACAAAACACAAAATGAAACTTCTACGTTGACATTCCAAAAATAAAAAAGAAAGGAATGAAATATGAATAACCTGACTGAAGGAGAGAGCATCGGAGCGAAACCTGGTGCGTTCACCTTTATCGCACTTGATAGAGGCCGATACGCCTGGGACAACCACGCCGCCTGGCACCACCAGGTCCTTTATTTGGGTTTGGACCATCTCGATCAGACCCGACCCATTTGGACCCGCTTTGCAAGCCGATAAACGGATATCCGACGTCAGATCGTACCCGAACCCGATCACCGACACAGCCTTCTCAGCTGCCGTCTGCGGGTCCATCGTAGCGTTGTTATTAGGATTATACGCCATGGGAGGATCGGAATTGAGGTGGTTTGCAGGAAGGTTTTGGAGTCAGAACATGGAGTTCTAAGCGCACTCCAATGAGAACTGATTTACCATTCGATCAAATTTATTTATAATGATCGAGACCGAAATAACCTTATTTTTTTAGAGTAAAACTTGGGGTTCATCAACGTTTTATTTACGGTTGTGCACGAACACATACACACACGCGTATGAGTGACGGCTAAACGTGCGTTACACGTTACTTTGAAATATTTATAAACGTTATAAAAATTAAATTTGAAAATCAAATAATATAAAAAATAGTTAAAAAATCTGTTTACATGAAATGAACTTTTTATACAATTCAATTATTTATTTACGTGTATGATAATAATTAACATTAATTTATATATATCATACTATAATTCAATCAATTAATTCTTCAAGTTCATGCACGTACACTTTTTATATTTTGGGAGCTATTCAATTACTCTAAAAACATTACAATTCAATTATTTATGTATGTGCATGTATACTAATTAACGTTTATTTATGGATATATAAAATATAACATTAAGTCATCAAGTATTCAAGTTCATGTACACATGTTTTGGAAGCCCTCCAATTATTTTAAGAGGAGTGGTGCTACGTGTACACACAATTTTTTACACAATGTTTTACACCCCCCTCACATGGAGGGGGGCCCACGATTATTTTATTATGTGTGGGCCCCCCTCCATGTGAGGGGGTGTAAAACATTGTGTAAAAAATTGTGTACACATAGCTTTATTCATTTTAAGAGTAAATAAATTATTCAAGTTAATGAACATATATTTATTTTCAAGATTATTCATTTTATCATAAATTATTCTAGAGTATATAAATTATTAAAGATCATATAATTTGGGAGCTATTCAATTATTATAGGAGTAGATAATTATTTAAATTCATGCACACTTTCAATATTATTCATTTAATTTAAGATATAACGTCATTTGTCTAAATGCATATAAATTATTCTTTTTCTATATTCATTGATTCAAGTTAATTAAATTTCATGTTGGTTCATGTACACCCCCTTTGTTTAAATGTATATAAATTATTATTTTTCTATATCTATTAATTTAAATTAATTAAATTTTATGTTAGTTCATTTACACCTCATTTGTTTAAATGTATATACATTATTCTTTTTCTATATTCATTAATTTAAATTAATTAAATTTCATGTTCATGAATTAATTTGATTGTTCTCGTACAATTTAATTATTTATTTATGTGCATGTTTAATAATTAATATTCTATTAAATGTATATTGACAAACGAAAAGTAGGGTACTATTGAAATAATTAAATTGTAGTAGGACTAAAATCGTCCAAAAAATGATTCTCACTTCATCGATATTTAATATAGGCTAAATATATTCACACTACATTTTCTTATAAAGTGCACCACATGTTAATTGCATAAATTGTTTATTACCTTTACTCCATACCACACTTAGGTCCCTAAGTTTTTTTCATTGTATTTTTACCACACTTAGGTCCCTAAGTTTTTTTTATTGTATTTTTGTCGCGAATTTTTCATTAATTAGTATATATTGTCTCTGATAATGATTTATGTCAAAATTTTCGTTAAGAGGGAACAAAAAAAGAAAAAAAAAAAAAAAGAAATTATCAGCATGTATTTATTAAGCAGAAAAAAATTCAAAATTATGATTAAACACTTGTCCATCGTTTGAAAGCACAATTATAATTTTTTTGGATAAAAATCGTTATTAAAGACAATATTACTTAATTAATGAAAGACTAATGATAAGAACGTGATGAAAAAAGTTTAACAACATAATTGTAACATTAAATAAAGATTAGGGATCAATAATACAATTAAAATGTGGTGTATTTATAAGAAAATGTTGTGGGAATATAATTACCCTTTAATATATTATAGATAATGTGGTGATAAATGATTGAGTTGAAAATTTTGCAATCAAATAAAAATGAAATTCAATATTTATTTTAAATCTTATCTATATGTAAATTATTATGTAACTAATTATATACCAGAAGCATTATTCATACACAGATGGGATGTACATATAGCATGATTGTACATAGAAATTTTTTGATTCTTTTTTCTTAGGAGAATAAAGTTTGTAATAGTGATTTTTTGAAAAAACGTGGGATTTAAAAATACGAAAAAAATTTAATTTATTGTCAGAATATGTGGTTGAAAATAAATTTTAAAAAATGTGTTTTTGAAGAATGAACTCAAACTGGAGCGTAAAAAAGGAGCGAAACGTTGTCTTTTACAATATCAACTTCAAACCTTTATTGCCTAGCCTCTGACCCCAGAGCTATATCTTCCAAAGTAGAGGTGTCAATCCGGGTGGGTCGGGCCGGGTCGGCCCGCCAACATATGAGCCCGGTAACGGGCCGCGTGAAAAAAAGTCCGCCCGCTACGGGTTCCGGGCCGGTTCCGGGTGGGCCCACAAATTTTGGACTACAACCCAGGCCCGCCCGCTGACCCATCTGGGTATAGCCCATACGGGTCGCGGTTCACGGGTCGCGGGTCACGGGTTGCAGGTTGTTCCAAGAATTTTTTATATTGACAGCAAATTTGTTTTTTTTTTTTTTTGGTTAAATGTAAACTAAGAATTGAAGTATTGAACAAAATGATAAATTCGTATTTATACCAAAAAATGTTTCCATAGAATTCAAATATAATAATTGAAATTTAACAACTAAATGCATTTCTAATTACGTGAATGTATATATTTATAGCAAAGTACATCCCAACTAGGTTGACACCTACTTTTACTATAATTTATAATTTAAGTACATCCCAACTAATTTGTCACATACTTAAGTCTTAACTATTAACTATAATTTAGTTGTTGAAAAATTATATATTTGTTTCTCAATCAATCTTCATGAGCTGTAAGATTTTTGAAATTTTCAGCAACATCATCATTAAATTTATCTTGCATTCTTCGATCCGCGAATATCCAATCTTTCACGCATATGAGAGCTTCCAAAATATCTTCTTTAAGTCTAGTTTTCGTTCGTCCAATACCCTGTTACCTGCACCAAAAGCAAACTCAAATGCCACTGTTGAGACTGGAACTGTTAGTATATCTTGTGCCATTTTAGATAATATAGGGTATGACCGCTCATTTAATTTCCACCATCATAAAATATCTAACTTATCCACTTCATTTTCAGGTATTAAATTATAATGATCAAATTGATAATATCTTTCTAATTCAACATGTGTGGTATGTGAATTTGCAGTTGAAGTTGAAGTAGTAGATGAATAATCAAGAACATTACGTTTCTTAACTATTATGGAGAAAAAAGAAGATTTGCCTTTAGAAGTTGTACTAGAGATTGGAGAAGAAGACATATTTTCATTGTTACCATATTTAATAAAATAGTTGTTATACATTTTATTAATAAAAATTTCCAATTGTCGATTTGTAATATTTATATTAAAAGTCAATGTTTTAAAAAGTGATTCTAAAACACAATGAGCTCCAAACAACTTAATGCGAGGATCCATTACAGCTGCCATTGGAAAATTAGTGACATATTTTCATAATATTTTTTAAACTTTTCCTCCATTGAGTAAATAATTTCAAAGAAAAATGGATCGTCTCTAAATAATGAAAACTGTCCAGCAATTTCTACTAATTGTAAAAGTACAAGATTACTAGTTGGATAATAAATTTCAGAACTAATTTTTGTTGCCTTAGAAAGGTTTCAAAAATTTTATAACTTTAAATATTTTTTCCCAATTCGAATCAGTTATATAAAATTGATTTTACTTTGAATTAACAAATCCATTAATAGTATTAGTATAGCCAATACACGATTTTAGTATAGCCAAACGGCTTTCTCCCCTTTTTTTCTTCAAATTTTTTTTTTTCACGGGCCGCGGGTTAATTGCGGCCCGTGGGGGTACAACCTCCATGGCCCGTGAACCGCCCGCACGGGTTACGGGTTGGCCCGCTATCCCGATTTTCACGGGTCTGGCCGCCCGTCCGTCTTGACACCTCTATTCCAAAGCTATATATTATAAAATGATGACCTTAAAAAGGGTGGTTTTTAAGTGTATGCGTTCTGACAAATGTTGTGGAGTTGGAAGAAGACACGTAGACGATGGATTGGTGGTAACAAATATTAGTGGAACAAGTTGGGATGCGGACTTGAATGATGGGATGATTAAAATATTAATGCATCAAATCACTAATTGTGAAACGGTTACAAATAACCTCACACATCCGAAGAAGAAAAAATGAAAAGGATACAGGACACAGTCAACAAATTAAAACGTGGCGGATATTCCTCGTTCTGATTATACGATGTCGTTTCATTGCAAATGCCAAACGCGCCTGTTTAGATCCATTAAAATTCAGAAAACTCATTTTCAATTGAAATTATGTGGGCATGCATACAGTGACATGGTTGAAAAATGTCAGGACAACGCAATTTTGTAATTGACTTTTCCACATCCTATTTTTTTGGTTTCATTTTACATTCCATATTTAACCCCAAATATGGGGTGTTCAAGGGATTTGGAGGAGAATGAATGATAGGCTAAATTCGTAATTTCAACTCAAAAATTGAGGATGGAATAGGTAAAAAGAAATTTCAACCAGTGCCCTGTCTGAATCAGGATTTCTACCATTTGTCGTTTCTTGCAGGAATTTTTAATAATAAAATACTATTGAAAAATTTACAAACTCATTAAAATTTTATTTTAATAAGAATCAAACATAGGCTTAGTAATGAATTGCGAGAGTGTGGAGGAAGATATGTAGGATCCATTGCAAAGTAAAATAAAATTAATAAAATATGTGTCATTAAAATTAATTGTTGACTTTAACGTAAATTAAAATTAAAATTTTAATCAACACAAAATAAGGGGATAGTTTTAATATCACAAAATAATTTTTCTTTTTCTAAGAACAGTGAATAATGACAAAAAAAAAAGATGTTGAAAAGTTCAATGACTAAAAACAAAAGTCGGGGCTAGAATTGTAGAAGTGGTCCAACGATTCCGTGTAAAAAGTTTCAAGTTCAACGTTTGGACTTTGGAAGAGCAAACTCGTGGACAAATGACACGTGTCTTGCGTGTGCCAAGGTAATTTTGAACTACTTTCTGCTGTTGACTTTGACTCTTTATTACGTTCCCACTGTACTCAAAAAGTTTGGATTGTAGGCGGCTGTTTCTCGGCAAATTATGCCCTGATTTGACAACAACTGTTTCAAAATTCTTTATTTTATGTATCATTTTCAATCACATGTTACTATAAAATATTCTGCACATAAACTCAAAATCGTTTCATATATTTTTTAACCACACATTCTGAAAAATTTCACAATTCAAAACTTTATTTTTGTCAAATAATGAATGACAAAGTGGGATGAACTAGTCTCTTTTATCATCCCACTCAGTCACGATGACAAAATTCTTCGCCCCTTGCCCACTCCACATAAAATTGGTAATTAGGTTGGGATCCTATTATCCAATCCATTCCCACTCCATCGGAGATTTTATGTGAGATCCAGACAAGATGGGACTTCCAATCCCTATTTATAGTCTCGTTTTATATATTTTTAAAATAAATATTATTAAATAGGTAATTGATTTTACATTTTTACGGATGATTTTTAGCTTTTATGTTTCATTAAATACTAATTTTATACTATAACTATAATTATTAAAAATAATTTTAGTACTTTGAGCAAGATGGGACAGGGACGAAGGCAGGATCGTCCCTGACTCGGGGAAAGGATTAACCCGTATTTACCCTCATTAAATTTTAATACATTTTTCCGTCTCATCTTATTAACCACACATTCTCTTAATAAAATAATATTACACATATAAATTCAAAAATTCTCTTTACTTTTTAAACACATATTCTCCAACAAACATTACTTCAAAATCTTTTTTTTTTTCAAAAATGGAACTCAAACAAGGGCTTAATCTCGTTCTCCGATTATCATGCCTCGTTGACGTCTAAAGACCTTCGTTGTTCCAACTCATATGTGACGGAATCACCTCATTGAATAGTGAAAGGGGAATCATGGTCAACGTTAAAATTCTCTCTCTGTCTTGAATTTTTATTTTTTTTCATTTTAGAATTTTCAATTTAAATTATATTTTATAACTAAATAATAATACAAAAAAGTAATTAAATAGAGATATAAACATGATTTTTTAATCCTCGTCCCATCCTGCCCCCCCACTATCGCTCCATTTCGTTCCACTTCTCGAAAATCTCCAACATGGCGGGGATAATAAGGATTGCCCATTCTCTTGAGTCTTGACCCGCCCCATTGACATCCCTAATTATTCGGTATAAAATTGAATTAAAAAAATTAAGCTTAGATGTTAATGGTTTAGACCATTTAGGAAGGCTTTTTAACGGTGCACCTAAGTAAACTCACTCAATTCGGGTCTATATACCCATGATTTTTTATTTGGATTAATTTTTTAGGGATTTCATTGAATATATAATAAATCTTTATATTTAGAAAATAAAAAAAATTGTATCGCATCTTTTACCCTAGGTAAAAATGTAATTTTAGAAAATAATATTTGCATAACAGCCCTTAATCCATACGGGAAGGGTGTTTCTAAATTCCTTTACATTTCCACTTCATAACAAAAGTTAATTTTTTTTTAATTATTCTTTGATCATAAGGGGTCCCTAAATTTTAAATTTTTGCTATCCGTACAGAAGAAGGGTTGCCAGAATTTCTACAGAATACATTTGACAATTTTCTATTGGAAAATGGCAAAAAACAAAAATAAAAACAAACCAAACAAATGTATGTAGCATTTGTTGAAACTCTGACAGCAATTCCTTTGTACAAGGGGAATTGCTGCAATTTTTATAGGAGTAAACCTCCCATTTTACCATAGGGGATCGAACCCCCTAAATAAAAGCAGGTCGATCCCCCTATAAATGGGAAATCAATTCTGTATTTAGGAATCGATTGATATAATATTTCCACGTAGTTTAGAATTACGATTCGTAAAATGCATTGAACTCCTGACTCCATAAGCTTTCAAATGGCATATTATATGTCATGAGGAGGTCTCTATATCAATCTTTAGACTTTCATTTCTCCACATGTTTTGCGAGTTGGTTCCCCAAGTTATTGACCCTCAATCCCAAGTTTCATTTCAAAATCCCATACTTGGTATATTTAGCCCAATGGACTCTTTACATGGTATTTGAGCTTAAATATGGTATATATGATGTTTCTTGATTTTTTGGACTTCAAGTGAATTATTTTTGCAAAATGTAGAAGAACGAAGTCGTGAGTGCATGGATAGAAAATGAGGGAGGTAATTAACAGTTCAACTACAATGTAAGACATTAGTGTGTGTGTGTGTGTATTATTACATGTTTCAATATGATTATGTGATATGTATTGTTGGTGCTATATACATGAAACGTCATATTGTTACTAAATATCTATAAAATATGAGAGTAATTAGAAAACAATGTTACCTTTGCATATAGATTCGTGTGTTGCATGGACATGAAAGACGTGGTCTTCTAAACTTGTAAAGAAGTGAGACTAGAGTAAATAGATGATCGTAAACACTATCACATTTGGAATGGTATAAAAATAGTAATATAATGTAATCTCCCTACTAGTGTTCCATAATGTTCTTCATCCCAGATTTATATACTGCTTGAGGTTCTCGATGGTCGTTAAGGGTACCGATGATATGGTATTTGAGGGTCTTACACCGGCATAGAAGCAGTGTTAGGAGGTCCTTTAGTGGCTTTAGGATTCTCGATTGGTACGACGAGCATCGATACAGAGGCAGGCTTATTAGTAGCTATTATATTTCTAGTATGTTGAGCTCCGTTGGATAAACCGTTCAAAAAAACTCATTTTCCTCAAATTCATTTTCAATCACATGTTCACTCAATAAAATAATTTTACACGTAAATTCAAAAAAAAAAATCCATCTTCTTAACCACACATAATCTAAAAAATCACTATTATAAAATCTAATTTTCCAAAAAATGGGGCTCAAACGTCATTTTGTCAACATTTTTAAATGGAAGACAGAGACTGGATTTTGCTTTATACATGGTATTAGTGCTTACAACCGACTATTTTGAAGAGAAATTTTATTACGTAAACAATATATTGGAGGCAATCTAATATGTTTAGTACTATTAAACTTTAACGATTTATACTACTTGCCATCCCAATGTCTCTAAGGGTCCGTTTGATTGCAAAGTTGGAAAATGGGTAGAAAGAAAATGTTTTACAGGGAATTGATTTTCCTAGAAAATGTTTTACTGGAAATTGTAATTAATTGTGTTTGATTGGTAAAATTTTCTATGGAAAATGTAGAAAGTTTTGTGTCCATTTGACTTCGTTTTTTATGAAATTTGTCCATTAAAGTGATAATTTTTTCTACCATTGGGTCTAAAATTTGTTCCAATTGTAAAAAAAAAAATTGAAAAAAAAAAAAATTTACCATACCGAATATCATTCGTTTGACTTTGTTTTGCATGGAAGTTGTCAATAAAAGTGAAATTTTTTTTTTACCATTATATCTAGAATTTGTTCACATTACAATTAGAAAAAAAAAGGCAAAAAAAAAAAGGTGAAAAATGTTTTCCCACCAAATAGGTGAGAAAACAAAATCAAGTTTTTGTGCATTAAAGGATTGTACCTAGAAAAAGGTGGAAAACCAATTCCAGGAAAAAAAAAGTGCCATCAAACACGACAAAAGTAGGAAACGGAATTTCAATTCCAACTTCCATGGAAAATAAAGGGCTATCAAACAGGCCCTAAATATAATGATCCGGTAAGTTGTGATACTTACTAAATCCTGCTCTAATTCATTCATCTTTTAGTCTAGTCCACTTAACCATATGCATGCCCAATAGGGGTTATTAATTTAAGAAGGATAAAAAAGTAGGATTTTAGACATACAAATATGCATGTCAAGTGAATGAAAGCATTCGATATTTCGAAAATAGGCAATCCTACAAACAAAATGTATGAAGCCAAATAATTTGAGAAGGCCTTAGTGAAGCGATCCACTGAAAAAAATAGAGATCACTATTCGATTCCCTTGTGACATCCCCGCCTTCCCTGCAATGTCAAGGATGAAAAATGGACTCCATGAGAAAAGGCATAGGTCGAAAGCTCCCATTCGTGTTCTATTTCTCAGTCCCGCATCCAACTTCAAATTGGATCAACCCCATTGTGGTAAGACTAACCATACATGGGCCACTCCACCGGCTGAGAAGAAACACAAACCGTACGATGATTGTTATTTGTTGCATTTTTTGTATCACTAGTATACGATATCGAACAAGTAATATAATTGACTTTTGAGTTCGGATAATCGTTTCAACAAAGACTATTATTTATTCTTAATTTATTATTTCTACTTCTATTCGAGGAAAACAAATTATAGTTTGATGATTGTTGATTTAAATTATACTAAATAGCTTGATATTATCGAACACACACAAAAATTGAATTAGATTTCTAAGTATGAAAGGAATATTAGGGATCAAATTTCATTTATCGTTTACCTTTAATTTTCTAATCAAAATTCTTAACTTAAGGTAATGTTTAGTCGAATTCTTCTAACGTATTCAATTTATCTCTCTCGAGTTCAAATTGATTCTATTAAACTAAATCAATTTCACATCTCTATATGAATCATTATACATCTCAGTGAAACGTATTAATTTCTTAGAATCCATGTAAGGATCGTATTAAATAGAAAATGTAACTTTAGGCTTTTACACTATTTCTCGAATTTTACTATGTGATCTAAACATATAACTCACCTCTTTACTCGTTATAACTTCACAAGATCATTGAATTATTGACCAAATAATTCAAAGTATTAACAACCATGAATAAAATCAACGCATAGGAAATTGAGAATTAGAATCTTGAAAATTGAATTATAAAGGTCTCAATAAACTAAATTGTCCGCCCTAACAAAAAGATTAGTCACTCATACTAGATGAAGAAAAACAAATAATAATATTGGAGTACATCATCGGGTTTTGAAGTGAAATGTAGATAATTGGATAAATCTTGCACCAAGATCATCTTCTTGCCCCAGTTTGCTTCCAAATTCTAGTCCTTGATTTTTTATTCTTGTTTTTCATCCTTGTGTTCTTCTAAGTCTCAAAGTGTATGAAACCCTTTTCTCCTCTTATTCAAGTCTTTATATTGTATTATGCCTAATATGAGAGTCCCCATAAAAGATAAACTCGAAAAAGAGCAAAAGAAATAAAAAAATAAAAAGATTGCTAAAAACTGCCTAACGGATAGACACTGGGTCGGCTGCAACTCGTGGCCTACCTGCAACCCGTGGCCTATCCGTGGCATACATGGGAAAAAAATCATATTTAAGATGTATTCTTTACCTCAATTCAAAAATAAGGTAAATAGTTTAAAAATTTAAAAATTAGGTATTTATTTAATTAATTAAAATGTTTATTAAATAAAGATAATAAAATTACATTTTGTGATTAATGGTCACATATTCATAATTTTAAGTTACATATTTATTTACTGGTCACATGTCGTCAAATTTTTTAATCCCAAATTATTTCGAGGTCACATATCAAAAAATTAATACATCACAAATTATTTCGAGGTCACAAATTTTTAAATTAGTTGGTCACATATTATTTCGAGGTCACAGATTATTAAATTTTTAGGTCACATTTGAGTAATTGGTTACAGATTGACAAAAATTTGGTCACAGATTGACAAAAATTTGGTCACATACTACCGCCTACCACCGATACTTGGTCACAGGTCACAGATCGACCAACACAGACTACCCAGCCACAGAACACACGACTGAACCCCAACAACGATAGATCCACCACCACCAACAACCAACCACAACCACCATTTCCAGCTAACAGCCAACCACAACCACAGCCAACAGCCAACAATAGATCCACAACCACCAATAGCCAACCACAACCACCACCGCCAGCCAACAACAATAGATCCACCAACCCCAACAACAATAGACCAACGGCCAACCACCACCACGACCACCAGCCAACCACAGATCCACCACCACCAACAGCCAACCACAACCACCACTGCCAGCAACAGCAATAGATCCACCAACCCCAACAACAATAGACCAACAGCCAACCACAACCACAATCACCACCACCAACAGCCAACAACAGCAATCCGCCACACCCACGGCGTCGAAGCAACCCACCCACACACGCAACAGCGTCGCGGTTGGCTGATTCGCAGCAGCATCTATTGCTATTCTAGATTCGCTTTTGAAGAGAAGTCGAATGAAAAATAAATAAATAAGTCGAATGAAAAATAAATATTCACTTTTTGCACGGGAAATATGTTACGAAAATAAATTTGAAGAGAAGTCTTTGTAATTTTGTAGAAGGAATAGAGCCTCTTTATCATCCTAGTCATTAGCCTCCAAAAATGTCTTAAGTCTTTTGCTCCAATAAAAATCTGTAAATTTGACTTTAATTTATATAGACGATGCCACAAATTAATACCTTCTCTCTCTATCATGAGTTGACTTCAATTAATACCTTATCCCTCTTGGATTGAACGTTCTCTCTCCTTATTTAAGCGATATTGGATTTATTTCATGCCTCATTAATTTGAAGCCCCTTCTAAGCAGGGGAGCCCCATATGGTCCAGTGCAGGCCTATTCTAGGCTCATGCTCAAGCTCAGGCTCATTTTTTTAAAAATTATTATTATTATTTTGAGACCCCCATATTTGGAATGCAGTGGTGGGATGGATCGAAGTTTGTTAAATTACTATGCTAAAGTTTTTCTGTACTTGCCTATTTGTTGAATTAATATGTTAAAAACAAGTACGATAGGCACTTGCAATATGATTAATCAAAGTGCCGAATAAGTGTATTTTTCCACACTTATCACTTGTACTTCTTTCTCAATGAGTACCATAGATTCTTGGTCGAGTCCATTGAAATATACACTCCATAAAGTGTATTGTCCAATCCATTTAGGATGTAATTTTTGCAAAGAAAATTCGAGTTCTTTCATGCATCTAATGCAATAATCGACTCACAATTATTTCTCCCTTCTTATACAACAGGAGCGGTCTCTTTTAAGAACTTTGTCAAATTCAAAGTAATAAGATAGAACAACATATTCTATTGCTATCTTTTAAAATCCACACTTTCAAATGTTTCTGGTTTTTCCCCATGTGGAATATGAGAGTTTGGTATTTGTATAGCCAAATGTAGAGTCACATGGTTGGTACCATTTGTCGCTTGACTCGAAGTAGTTTCAATGGCAGTCATTTCTATTACAAATACAAGTTCAATGCACAAAACAAAAAGAAAGGAATAGCACTCGAAAACTGATTCCAAAGATAAAGAGAAGTGATTTGTTTCAATAAACAGCCGCAAACAAATTTTGTCTTAAGATTGTTGGAGAATTTGTATAGTGAAATGGTTGTTTGTTTAATTGACAAACTAAAGTTAAGTTTAATTCGCTGGAGAGTAATTAAAATCTATGTAAATAAAAATAAAAAGAATGAAAGAGAATGAAAAGAAAGTGAAGGAAAGGAAATATGAGGCAACTGATTAACAATTTTTCCTTAAAACAAAATTTCCACGCAACGATGTTAGTGGATTATGGTACTTGTCTTTCAAAATACAACTTATGGTAAAAGCACTTCAAATCACAAGTAACAATACTTGTACAATTTTTTTTCTCTAGAAGAAAATAATTTTAGAATGATTTTTGAAGAGTTTTTGTAAGAGATTTTGATGTAATGCTCAATGCAAATGATATGTGATGCATAATGAATATCCAAATGGTCCTATTTATAAAAAAAGAGAGGTTGTGAGTGAAGAGACAGACCCCAAAACTCAGTAACCTTCACGAAGGGAAGTATCCCTTACTGTTACTAGCCTCTCGCTCTAGCACTAGTGACACATGCTCAACAGAAACTTTTTCGCCAGCCTGTCGCTCGAGCAAAAGTTTCACCGCTAGCCTAGCGCTAGCCTGGTGCTCAAGCGGCAATGCTATATGATTTTTCCTTTTCCTCCTCTTTTTTTGTTCCAATTTTGGATCACAATTTCCCATTCAACCGAAATTGGTTTTGAGATTTCATATATGCTAAAACGATCTACTCGACGAGTACAACAAATTAGTGTATTTATTTTTATAATTTAACTATCGGATCAAGTCCGAATATTTGACCGAAATTGACACAAAATCACTTTTCGAGTTTTGTACTTAAACAAAATTTTCAATCTTTAAACTAAATTCTAACACACTACACGTTAAATAGATCTACAATTGTTGAGCTACAAATCAAATAGAAATGTTAAAAAACATCTAATTACTCCTGATGTCTATCGAAACTTGGTAGATAGTTAAAACATAACGTCAATAAATTCGTTCCGCTTATTTATCGAGGACCCTTGAAGTTCTGAAACAATTTATTTATTTTATTAGAAATGCTTGATAACACACTTGAAAGGATGTTCAACTCGAGTACTTGCATAATTCAATCATTTTCAATTCGACTCATGAAAATTATACCATTGTAACTCAACTTGAAGGATTTGTGAAACTACTCACCGTTTATTAAATTAAAAGGCCACAAACTTTGAATGTAGTTATGTCTCCGATATCTGAATGTTTTGAATGCATTATATGACTTCTAAAGTATTCTTGGCGAAATGGTTAGAATAATACAAATTTGATATTACACATGTAGGATGGGACAACAAAACCACGAGTGCAAATGATATCTAATTTTTATAATGCATAACAACCAGTTCATGAAAAAGGTAAGGATCATGACTGAGTTTAGATCCGTCAATACATAATATACCTAAACATAATGTTATCAAAGTAATTTTATAACGCATCACTGAGAGGAGATTTTGTCGTGTCTTCTCAAACAGCGATTTCGTCTACTATTATTCTGCTCTCTCGCATCCTTGGTCTAGTCCACGAACATCCTCCAACCTATATTTTCATCAATGTTGTCCAACAAAAAGGAATTGCATCTTACGAAGAAGAGTGATGTCTGAGTTTTTATACACTATGTCTCCCACATCATGAAAGGGACAGTCCGAGTGCTTGGGATGTGCTCAATCATATGTGTACATAGGACATCTCTACTCCACCTTCAGGATGCTCGTCTCCATATGATACGATACATTTATTTTAGTAAGTCGATACCGATCTTTTTGGTTTGTCGAAAATTCTTTTTATTGATAAGGGTATCTCAATGCCTTTATATGACGGTTATTCTTAGTATATTTAACCGATGTAGGGGATTGGTCCCTAATACACTCGGATGATCGTAGTCTGAACTTCTTATATTAGTCTTTATACGTACATTTATGTATTGAGAAATTATTTTTTTCTCACGAGTTCTTATATGGATCGTCATTAGACATTAAAAACTGTGGAACTATTGTATTAGAGCTTTAACAAATTTCTTCCATTGGGGAACATATTCGGAAAACACAGCGATCCTATTATTTACAAGCATACTGAAACCAGTGGTAACGCTTACTTCTAAAAAATTACATTCCTTAGGTTGACAAATGAGAATGTATATGCACTTAAAGTTTGAACCACCATAATTATTATTATAGAAACGAAAAGCTTCAACAAGACGTAAAAATGTATGTATAATTGTCCAGTCTTTTTCAGATAAATAGCTGGTTGAAGTCGATCTAAAATCGTTGCATCACCATCTAATGCTAAACTTATGTTCCTATTGTGACTTTCTATGTAAATTATTTTTAGTATTTCTTGATCTACGAACTTGAAATTGGGAGAATTTTATAGTTGGGCAGAAAATTGCATTTGTTTATTAGAACAAACTGGATACTGTCTTGCAAGTTTAAAGTTGCAACCAATTCGCTAATATTCACCTTGCATTATGTACATGTTTTGAGGTTATAGTCAAGAGCAATTCCCTCAGTGTCAATGAACCATTTAAAATGATAACTGTTCACCTAATCATTTAGGTTGCAAAAGGCATGCATTATGCATGAACATTCGTTGATTGATATTTTCGACCCATTATCGCCAGGTATGAACCAACATCTTTATCATAATGAGATTGACTAAAGAACGTGAAAATTAAAGTTAGACAAATATTAAAAACGATACAATCAAAGTACTTGTGGGGTCAAACTACTGTTGGAAATGGGTCAAGTTTGACCAATAATTCGGGTGGGACCCGGTATTCGTTTTGTGCGGGTCAATGGTCAAACGCGTTCTACTCCGTGAGTAGATATTCGAGATATATTTAATATCACAAAACCATTTCCGAATGAATAAGAAATTAATGTTAGAAGTTGGCAATTTGAAAGTAAAAATCCTGGAATTTAAAATCAAGTGTGGGAATTTAATCTCACATAGGAAGTTGAAAGAATTTTGGACCAATTTATATACTTCAAGTTTGGATATGGGTTTGGACCCCAAGGGGTACCAATAGTCTTTGAAAGGGGGAAGTCTTAGACAATGTCTAGACTAGTCCAAAGCCCACACGCGCGCCGCTGCCGCCGTCCGTCCGACCGGCCGGCACGGCACGGCACGAGCACGAGTCGGGTCGGGGGTCGTGGTTGGTTCCTATATTCTTTTTGGACAAAATAAATTAAAGTTATTTATTTAATTTATTTTTATTTTCGGAAATTGATTAAGTGAAAAGGTGTGTCTTTTCTAATCTATTCGAAACTGTTTGGACTAAAACGGACACAAACCAATAGTTGTGTCTATTTAGGAATAACTTTCAAAAAGTTGCAACTCTTGGCCTGCAGCTTTTGGAGATCTATAAATAGGACCTCTGGTTTCTGAATTTCATTCATTAAAAAATCATAATTCTCTTGTCTTGCATTCTGTATAACTAAAATATTTTTCCGTTCATTGAGAGAGTACGAAACGTTTTCTGGTTCGCTGTTCTTGCTGTTAGAGTGCTTCTACACCGCAAGTGAAAGATTGTTGTATCTTGGGAGGCGATTGACATCAACTGTAAGCACCGTAGCAAGCCAAAATCGTCTTAAGGAAATAGAGTCGAACTCTAGCCTCAATCTACTGTTTTCTACAATTTTGTTTAGCGTTTATTCGGTTTGCCATTTCCTTCTCTTCGTTTTAATTTTGTTATCTAAATCGCATGCTATATAATATTTCTAACAACTACAACTCCATTGGTGCAGACTTTCTCGATCGCTATTATGTTTAGGAACTTGAGTGTTAGTAGCGATCCCGGTTCCATTTTCTTGACCACGTATTAAATGTGTTAGGTTTATATTTTGTATCGATGATTTTGTAAATAAATTGACCAACTTGAACAATTATATAAGTTTAGGGACTAAATTGTAAAGTTTCATAGTTGATAGGTTAGCTTAGGGTTTGAGGTTTCATGTTTGAAATAAGAAGGATTTACGTCGGTTTTTCGCTAGCTGCTAGCCGGAGTGATGCTCGAGCGACTGAAACAGAGACTGCCTTGCTCGACCTTCGCCCCACTGTCGCTCGAGCAACAGACCCTTCGCTTGAGCGAAGCGGCTTTCTCACTCGAGCGACGTATTATTCGGTCAGACCTAATTTTCTATTTTCGAGATTTTTACTTGGCCCATACAACATATTTCGTCCAACCTATATATTGAGACGCCACACTTTTTACGTAAGAGATATTGAATATCATATTATTCAGAGAGAATACATGCTTTACAAGAATCAAAGTTCAATCATTCCATTGTTGATGTGCCAATCATTGTGAAAACATCAAAGAGTCAAATCAAACACTGGATTGCATTATTCGCTTGGGTCTGCTGCAAGATTGTGTCATCAACTATGCCGCATTAAAGATCAAGGGAGACTATGAAGAACGAAGAGTTCTTTGGGAAGATCTACAGGAGATAAACTGCGTAAAGAGTCAGGATTGGAGTTCGTGTGCTCATTCTAGGAGGACTACTTTACAAAGAAGAGTCGGGTTTGGTGTTCGTGTGCACGTTCCAGGAGGGCTACTTCTTACTTTAGACAGGAGATCAGAAAGCTTGCGTGTCAACTTTGCTGGTGGTCTGTAAGTGTATTATCAGTGTATAGTGGATCTTTGACTGGCAAAGCGCCCAGAGTTTTTCCGACATTGGGTTTCTCCGTGAACAATTCTGATGTTGTTTACTGTTTTATTTATTGTTTTGATATAACTGCGGTATTCAAAGATATGCTAAATTGGATTGTTTGACTAATCACCTAAACATAATTAACTTGTGACATGTTATTAGTTAATTAGATTGATAATTCTGCATTTACACCTAATCACCCCCCCTCCCCCTCTAGGTGTAGTTGGGTCGAATCTCGTGTTTCTCAAAATGGAATGGAAAGATGACAGGATATTTCTTGCTTTGGTAGAGTATATATACATGCGAATAGCGAACCTGAATTTCAGGTAAAGATTGTACCTTGAAGGGTTCACAATTTATTTACTGAACTTCAAAACTTCCAAGATGGCTTTTTAAGGAGCGAAAAGGTGAAAAGTCAGTAGTGAGCAGGTGAGAATGTAAAGTGTCACCATTATAATTATATTGAACATGTTATATGTCACGAAGCAACGTAACATTGCATGAATTTATGGAAGTTCAGATGAATTAATGATTGGAAAGAAAAATGATTATATGCTTACCTATTAAATTTCGTACCTCCCCATATCCAAATCTCTTCTAAGTAGGGCTATCCGTGGATCGGTTCGGTTCGGTTCGGTTCGGTTTTGAGGAGACCCGAACCGACCCAAAACTTTCGGATATTTAATAAATGGACCCGTCGGGTCCAAATATAATTTTGGAACCGTTCGGGTTCGGTTCAGTTCGGTTCGGTTCGGTTCGGTTCCGTACCATAATTAAATTTTTTAATATTTACAACAACACTACATAAATGCAACTAATGATATTTCATTCTAACTTTTACAAATTAACGTAGCCAAAATAAAAAACATATAAATAACTAGCCGTCCAATAAGATTAATTCAATACATACAAATACCAAAAATTAGATATTAATATTACATTAACACTACATAAAGTATATTCATTTGCTTCAAATTAAAATGGGCTAATGGGTTTTAAAAGTGATTTGGGCTTTAAAATTAAAATTATGAAATAATCTGATTTATTTAATTAATTTGCTAATTTGTTTAAAAAAAAAAAAAATTTAATTAATTCAATATAAAAAATTAAAAAATTATCTAGTTTCGGTTCTTATTCGGTTATTCGATTCTTGGTCTAGACCCGAGACCCGACCCAAACCCATCGGTTCTCGATTCGAGTACCCGTTTGGGTATTTAATTTATGAAGAACCGCTCGGTTCGGTTCGTGACTTTTGGACACCCCTACTTCTAAGTATTTTCCCGCATATATAAGAGGGTAACTCTGAATTGTCCGCATAGTTTGGTAAGCTCCACACTTTCTATATACCCTTTTTAGTTATGGCTAGCATCGTTCACCAAGATCAAGTCGAAATAAGAATTTCAGAAGAACTTAAAAGCCTTTTCATAGAGTGTGAAACTGTAATTGTGAGGCATCTAGACAAACTAGAATAATTGTTTTGTGATAACTTCAGGAATCAAAGGATCATGAGATGATAGACTACTTAGGTCTCTAACAACGTCTTACTATTAAGGAGTTCTATTCTAGCGAGTTAGACTAATAAGAGATAATTTTCCTCCTAATGAAGAGTTGGATGTGGAGGTGACAATATACAAATTTGCTGAATTCTAGGCACTATGCGGTGCAATGTGGAGGGTCTCTCATGATGTTGCCAACACTTTTCTTCCCCCCATCCTAGGACAAACATGGAGTATTTATAAGCCATTGAAAAGCTCCCATGTCCAAACTTGGTAAGACAACTATCTTGACACTGTAGGCGACACTGATGCAAATGGCTTCGATGAATGTTATGTTGTATGACATTCCACTAACAAATGTCCTACCAAAAAGGAATTACACCAATTAAGCTGCCAAAAAGTCACTTTTTTTTGTGTGGATGTCACCTGAACAATTGGTTGTAAGTTCGAAGATTAAGATAGATTTAACTAAGATAACAAACTATAAATCTTTTCTAATCATTGAGACTTCGATCGTATTAAATATAATATTAGTTTCAAAGTACTCCATTTATTGCAAACGATGCTGATCAACTTTTTGAACGACTAGCTAATTTAAATTTGTAGTTACTATCAAAAATGACTTGCTTTCAGGAAACGAAGGATATTACCCCAACATTTTCAGCGATTTTTGGGATAGTCAGTCCGGGATATTTTGCTTGCTCCAAATTCAGAAGAATCAATGTTCCCTACCCACTCACATTATCCATCCAAATGATTACCATATTAGATATACGATCAAAATGTGTTATTCATATTTTGATTTGATCTTACATTAATATGATATTTTTATTTCGATTATACAATTGTTTTAGTTTTTTCCTAATAGTTCTTAAGCTAAATGAAGCTACACAATTTTATTTATTTATTTTTTGTAGTTTTGAATGTTAATTCCCATTCTAATCTATGACACTGATGCGAGTGGCTTCGAAGAAATTTTGAATGTATGTACGACATTCCACTAATGATTGTTCGACCTAAAAGGTAGACACCAATTAAGTTTTCTAACAATAATCTTTGCATCCATTTGTGATTAATTGGTTGATGCAAGTTTAGAGGTTAAGATTGATTGTTAACAAACTATAGAGCTATTCAAATCATCTAGATTTTGATTATGTACTAAAACAATGTTAGTTTTGAACTATACCATTTGTTGCTTGTTGCAAATAGATGCCGGTGAAATTTTTGATTGATTAGCTTTGTATCATTGTTGGTTTAAATTTGTAGTTTTAAATGACTTCATTATTCAAGAAACAAAGTTTCCACATTACATATTACTTCAAATGTTGAATTTATTATTATTATTATTTTTTTTTTTTTGTATGCATCCAAATGGGTGAGGTATGCTCTCAAACATGGAATTCGAAAATCGTATATATTTCACGATCGGATTCTCCTCGACAGAGAGGTAAATACTAAAACATTTTTCAATATTCCGTGGAGTAGCTACTCCAAGAATTTTTTTTTTTTTTTAAAATATGAATTTGAACACTAGTTTTAGGAAAATAAAATAAAACAAAACAAATCAAACATACATATTAACACATTGCTTTCCAAATCCATGAAGTTCCAATTTTATTCATAAATAAATCCGATGTGCCACGTTTGTGAGAGATGCCTTTAGACAAAACACACGGGGTATAAATCTCAGTCCTTTTTTGGTCGTCGCTCCTTGAGAGCAACACAATATTATGAGAAAATCAAGTCGTTTGATAGTGAACTCTTCATATAATTTTGATGGACAATGTTTGATAGTCTTTGATGCTGCCAAAAATCTACAACTGAAAGATTTCAAGCTTAACGACTGAAGATGAACATGAACAAGATCTCCAACACCTGAAACAAAGACGTCGAAAAATGTCCTCGTTGTCCCCTCCGATACTTAAGTTAGCGAGAAGGGAGTTTATGCAAAAGGATATGAATTAAAATCAAGTATAAGCGTACCAATCAATATTTATAGAGGTAGGTGGTGCAATCCTAATGGGGTGATACTTTTATGTCTATCTTATACAAGGTGTTAGAGTCTTTCTATGTATAGGAATTAGGAACAAGATAGAACTGTAAGATTGAGGTGTTAGGATAGGGATAAACTGAGGATGTAAAGTCTTATTAGGTCGAGTAACCAAGGATAGGAAGTGGCCAAGTGAAATGCTCAAGGAAACCAAGACCCACTTCGTGGATGGTGTATTCGACCATGTTCTTGAGCTCGAGAATAGATGACTAGAAAGTGATTAAATGAACATTCATGTGTTCGAGAATACAAGGTCGGCCTGCAGGGATGTTTTAGATGTATCAGTGGCCCCCATGCATCCACGTCTGAGGCTTGAACTTGACACAGTCATCAGGATGCACACAATTTGGGATGAGAGTTCATATTAGTAGCCCCCATGTTTTGGACGAGATGCACACAATTTGGAATGAAGGGCTGTGACGCAGTCATCGGGATGTAGTTAGCGTCTTCAAGATATTGATATAGGTCGAGGTATGAAGTGGAAGAGATCATAACTCGAGCACGAGCATTCGTGGTAAAAAAATTCTTAAGCACAAATGCGTGACGCGTGGCACCAAGTCAAATGCCTAGATTGGTTTGACTTTTGGTCTTTCCCAGAGTCCTATAAATATCCCACATTCTCCTTCATTTTTCAACTTTCACTCTTTATAGTTTTCTCTAATTTCCTCAAGCTCAGGCTTATTCTGTGAGTTTTATACGTCGAGTTTTAAGGTAAGACCTCATAACTAAAAATATTTCCTTAGAGTATTTATTTGGTTAGTGATGTCGGGTAGTGTTAGAGATCGGGACTTTAATAAGTCTAATAGTATCGAGGATGCAGGAATCTCGATCAAACCTTTGGTTGTTTTCCTAGATCCTTGACCTAGGAACCATGATGGTCCCTGATTAACCTACCCCCGATGTCTTGTGTAAGTTCAAGGAACATTTAGCAACATCGACTACTTGGGAGTTCGGGCTTATGCCAAATTGTGACCTTAGAGCTCCTAGTCCCAAGGATAGGGTTTATTCAAAACCAATAAGGAGAGTTCATCATTTTTAGGGATTCACTAAATGGGGGATATAGGTGGCCCTTACACCTATTTTTTGTGTTGTTGTTGGTTGAGCACTCCATGTACCCGATGCAGTTAGTGCCTAATAGGTATCAAGGTATTACGCCATATCTCGACCTCTATCGAATGGTATTCGACTTTAAGCAGCTCCCACACTTTATGTTCTTTGCCTATTTTTCAACCTGGGGAGGGTTTAGGACTCGAAAGATGCCTAGCTCATTGAATAAGTGGAAGGACAAATGGTTTTATGTCATAGCTCATGGACCCGACCTACCATTTTGGCCTAAGTAGAATTCTAGTCCCAAACACAGTAAAGTTTTGTGAAGGTTAGGCCTACTTCGAGGTCGTAGAAAAGGAGAGGCAGATGTTAGAGGACCTCAAGCATCTAGTGTACGATCTTGACGACATCTTCGATCTCGTGGATGTGAAAGACATTGAGGGTAGGATCTCTTTTTATTTTTATCATTGATATATTTGTATATCCCAATCTTTTAGCTCATCCTAATACCTTGTGGATTATTTTGCAGGAATGATATTCAATCCAAGCTCTTTACATTGGGCTATAAACTCCAAATGAAAGGCCCCCCTGGGCAAAAGAAGGGGAAGAAGAGGCCTCGGAAACAAACCCCTGAACTTTTAAGAATGGGGATGGTAAGTCCTCTAGTACCAGGAAACCCAACCCAATCCAACCCAAACATCCAAGGATCGAATTCCCACAGGACCACTCCTCAAGTTACAATTGCGCGGGCCATTCCTGAAGTTGTGGATCTTTAAGACGAGGCCATTTATCCTATTTTCTCGATTATCTAGGATTACGAGCGATGCCACCTCATCCTGAGAAACATTGCTAAATACTGAGGAGAGCTCCAGTTTGATGAAGGCATGAAAGCCTTGAAAATATTGACTTTGAAGGTAAGCTCAGGCTTGTTTTATTTTAGTATTTTGTCCATCTTTTGCCAATGATGTATAGCTCATGATGCTACCAAAATTCGTACCTGGATGAATTCAAGCTAGACGAGAGAATTCCATGCAGTCTGGTCTACAATACCTGAAACAAAGGCGGCGAGGAGTGTCATCGTTGCTCCTCCGATGGTTAAGTCATTAAACTTCTTGAGAGAAATTTTGTGTTGAATGACTGAATCAAAAAAACGTACCTTCCTGGCGAAGTTGGGTTGCATATTTATAAATGCTAGTGGAGGAGTCCTAGTAGGATTGAACTTCCTGTAGTTTGAACTGCTTTAGGTATTTGAGTTGCGTTAGGATTGTAGAGTTGGATATAGGACGGAAGTTGTAATGAATTAGGAGTTTCGGAGGGTAAGGGATTATGCGAGCGACGTGCCTCGAGCCTCGAGCTCGAGCATGACCACTTTACCTTTTGGCCTAGTCGAGGGGTCTAGGGTCGGGCCCATTGATCGAGGTCGGGCCCAATTATACATCATCAGTGGCCCCCGTGCATTGAGGTCACAGCAGAAATATGAACCTGTGCTGTGGGCCCAGATGCATCGAGGTATTAGTGAATTGGGCTACAACTAATGGGCCTTGGTGCGTTACAGCTGCATTGACATGTGTGTGCCACGTGTAAGGTAGTTGGCTTCGACCTTGGATGGGCGACACTTGGCAGATCTACTGACAAAGATCATACGACTTTTGACATTCCTTTTGACCTCTATAAATAATGCCCCTTTTTCACATTTCACTTTCACCATTTTCACTTTTCACTCTCAATCTCCAGCAGCTCAAGATCGGGGACGTAGTGGGTTTGGTGAGCGTCGACTTTGGGAGGTAAGCGTTCGAGCTTTTAAGTTATTTATTTACGATGTTGAGTAGTAGCAGCGAGGGGTTGAGTGGAAGTAGTAGTAGACAGTCGTCTAGAAGTTCGAACTCTAGAGAACCCGACCCCGATGTATCATCCCTGATCCCAATGGCAGTGCCTATCGCCTCGCACCCCGAGGTCGAGGCCATATTGACTTACCCTAGGATACCGACCATATATAAAGAGCACGTGGTAATAAAAATTGCTAGGGAGTTCGGGGTTATGCCTCTATGTGATGTCAGGACTCCCGAGCCCAACGAGAATGTGTTGGATGCTCAGGATGGAGAGATGACATTTTTCAGAGACGCCCTTAAGGCCGGGCTTAGGTGGCCATTGTACCTTTTCTTCGTAGACTTCCTGACCTCGTACTTAATTTGCCCAGGTCAGCTAGCCCCGAATGGATGGAGGCTGCTTGTCTATTTTTTTATCCTGTGTAGGTGTCTCGGGGTTGAGCCTAGGACTGACCTTTTGAGGATGGTATATGACTTGAAATACTCGCAGGGGTTTAATTGTTTTGTATATTTGTCGACAAAGGGCGGGTTTAGGATGCCCGAAACCCCGAGCTCTCTTCGTGGTTGGAAAGAGAGATATTTTTTTGTCAAACCACAGAACACCTACCATCCCTTTAGGCCGATGTGGTCAGTCCCCGATAAGAATAGGTTTAATGAGGGGCAAGCTTACTTCGAGGTCTTGGAGATGGATAGGCTTAGGTTAGTTAACCACAATCCACTCGTAGCTAAGGTTGATTATCTGCTCGAGGAAAACACCCTCGACCTCGCCAACGTGAGGGGAATCGAGGGTATGAGATGAATCCTTACTACTTATGTGTTGACTCCCTGATCTATGCTCGTGCTGATGACTTGTCTTTTTCCTTGACAGATTTGGAAATATCTTTCAACCCGTCAGCCCTTTTGGCCAACGTGCACAAGAAAGTAAAGGGCCTGAAGCCTAAAACACCGACCCCATCTAAGGGGAAGAAGAGGGCTCGGGAATTTGCATCGAGCAAAGTGGCCACTGAGTCTGGGCAATCATCGCAGCCCTCCCCTCGACCTTCTGCTGCTCGGGGGCCCCTTAAGACTGTCGACTTGGAGGAAGACGCCTCTCATTCTCAAAAGATCCTCGAGGATCAAGCCTGATGCCCTTTAATTTCATCCATCGTGGCGAAGTACAGAGGTGAGGTCGATCCCGGCGAGGGAGTTCGAGCTTTAGAGCTCATCACCCTGAAGGTATGTTTGCTTCACATCGAGCTTCTGCCTTGGCAATATTTTCTATCTCTCGAGACTTCCTATTCTGATCGAAGTTGTCATTGTAGGCTTTGAGCATGGCCCGGGGCCTATCTCTGAAGAGTCTCGAGTCATCGAGCAAAGCTCAAGAGCTCGAGTCCAAGATCGAGTAAAAAGTTAAACAAATCAGGGAGCTAGAGGTCGAGCGTGACCTTGTTCGCATCGAGATGAGGAAGATGCGAGATCAAATGGGCGAGATAAAAGACAAAGTTGAGGAGGTGAAGCTGGAGCTCATTCAGGTGAAGAAGGGGGGTCGAAGATCAATTGGTCAAGGCCCGAGATCGAGCAGTCCAGGAGTTCAAAGCTTCTGAAGAGCAAAAGAACTTGCTCGGGGAATATGGTTAGGGCTTATACCACTATGGCCTGAAGTTGGCTCGGGCTTACTTGAGGACAAAGTTGACTGACAACGAGAAGCCCCTCATTGAAGTGCTGAAATCAGTGAATGAGCTCGCGAGCGAACTCGAACTTCTGTATCGGAGCCCGAGGACAACGCTGATGAGGGCGTTGCCACCCTCGACGATGAAGAGCCAGCTAACCCCACAGACTTAGCTTAGGCTTCTCCTGATCTCGCATGTAATTTGTATTTTGAAAAATATAATGTACTTCGCCCGAGCTTCGCTTAATGAAAGGTTACTGCTTGTTGTTGATCGTGCGCTTTTTGTCTTCTCTTTTTTTTATTTGCCGTTGAGGTCAAGTTATGTCCAAGAAGTAGTTCGAGTCCTGCAGAGGAGCTCGAGCATGTTACTTGGGCTTTTGTTGGCCAAGTAGCTCGAGTCCTGCAGTGGAGCTCGAGCGTATTACTTGGGCTTTTGTGGGCCAAGTAGCTCGAGTCCTGCAGGGGAGCTCGAGAGTATTACTTGGGCTTTTGTTGGCCAAGTAGCTCGAGTCGTGCAGGGGAGCTCGAGGCGTATTACTTGGGCTTTTGTGGGCCAAGTAGCTCGAGTCCTTCAGGGGAGCTCGAGCGTATTACTTGGGCTTTTGTTGGCCAAGTAGCTCGAGTCCTGCAGGGGAGCTCGAGGCGTGTTACTTGGCCTTTGTGGGCCAAGTAGCTCGAGTCCTGCAAGGGAGCTCGAGCGTATTACTTGGGCTTTTGTTGGCCAAGTAGCTCGAGTCCTGCAGGGGAGCTCGAGGCGTGTTACTTGGCCTTTGTTGGCCAAGTAGCTCAAGTCCTGCAGGGGAGCTCGAGAGTATTACTTAGGCTTTTGTTGGGTAAGTAGCTCAAGTCCTGCAGGGGAGCTCGAGGCATGTTACTTGGGCTTTTGTTGGCCAAGTAGCTCGAGTCCTGCAGGGGAGCTCGAGGCGTGTTACTTGGGCATTTGTTGGCCAAGTAGCTCAAGTCCTGCAGGGGAGCTTGAGGCGTATTACTTGGGGGTATACTCGAACTCGACGACAAAATTTTTGCCTCAATTAAATTCTTGCCCAATCGGGGTATATAGAGAACTTACTGTCTTAATAATATGCTTCATTGTATTCAAATAGTGTGCGTTACATGGTATATTGGCCATAACCGAATGTGTAAACCATTTGCGGGCATGCAAGCCCAAACCAAAACTTAAAAAAAAGAAAGAATAAAACACTAAGTTTGTACCGAAAATACCTTTGGCCCTTGCTACTTCTTTACTCAAGTCAGTTACTAACGATGAATGTTGAATGTATTGGCGTTGTATAGCCAAAACTTAGCACGAACTGATGAGAACCCCGAGTCTTTGGAGCCTTGTTGCGTACCCAATCACTTGTAATAAATTTTCAAGTTGTCAGCATTCCAGGGCCGTGGGAGCGGTTTCCCCGAGGTGTCTTTCAAACTGTATGCTCTCCCTTTCACTTTTCGTATCATTTCGTAAGGTCCTTCCCATGTAGGTCCTAACTTACCCGGGGGATGTCTGGCGGCCGCTGCTTTCCTCATGACCAGATCACCCACTCTGAACCTTCGTGCCTTTACCTTGGTGTTGAAGTATTTTGCGGCTTTATTTTGATAATTTATAGCTCGTAGTGAAGCCTGTTCTCGCACTTCCTCAATCAAATCAAGATGTTTAGTAGTCTGCTCTTCACTGTGGGGCTCGATCATCTTCTGTGTTGGGATACCGATCTCGACGGGAATCATGGCCTCTATGCCAAAAGCTAACATAAAAGGGGTCTCACCAGTTGCCGTTTTGTGAGAGGTCCTGTATGCCCAAAGTATGGCGGGCAGCTCTTCGGGCCAACTTCCTTTGGCATCTCCAATCCTTGTTCTAAGGTCTTGCAATATAATCGATTAGTTACTTTGGCGAGACCGTTACTCTGGGGATGTGCGACCGAAGTTCGGCGATGTTCAATTTCGAGATTGGTACAAAAATTCCTGAATTGTGAATTATCAAATTGCCTCCCGTTGTCCGTTATCAGGACCTTTGGTATGCCGAATCTACACACAACAGACTTCCATACGAAGGATCTGAGCTTGGGTTCCAAGATGATTGCTCGGGGTTCAGCTTCCACCCACTTTGTGAAGTATTCCACTGCAACAACAACAAAT
This sequence comes from Fraxinus americana, assembly GCA_035079005.1. NCBI lineage: Eukaryota > Viridiplantae > Streptophyta > Magnoliopsida > Lamiales > Oleaceae > Fraxinus > Fraxinus americana. The sequence continues at coordinate 18,660,165 of CM068707.1, read as the reverse complement.
TTCACTTGACCTTTTGCCAGTGGAAAAGGTCCAAGTATGTCCACTCCCCATTGCTCAAAAGGGGCAGCATAAGGTATGGAAGTGAGTTCCTCGGCGTGAGTTTGTATCAAATTGCCGAACCTCTGACACTTATCACACCTCATGGACATAGTCTGAGGCGTATTTCTTCATAGTTGGCCACTAATACCCGTATCGTATGAGCTTGCAAGCTAGGGCACGAGCTCCTTGATGATTTCCGTATATACCTTCGTGAACTTCTGCTAAGGCTTGAAGGGACTCGGTGGGCTTGAGACATCTGAGGTAAAGGAGAGTGAAACTTCGGCGAAACAAGACTCCTCTGATGATGCAATATCTTGAGGCTCTAGTCTTGATGCTTCTCTCCTCTCTTAGATCAGGAGGTACATCCCTACTAGCTAGGTACTCCAGTATCGGGTCTACCCAAGAAGGCTCTTGGTCAACGTCCATGATGCTTGGCTTTTGATTTATACTAGGCTTTGTTACCATTTTGACATGCACTGTTCTGTCTAGTCCATCTATCCCCATGAACATAAGTCTAGATAGGGCGTTGGCCTTTGCATTGTCCACTCTAACAATTTTGATGATTTCACAGTCCTTGAATCGTCTTCGAAGGTCATGCACCTTTAGGCAATACAAACTCATTTTTTCTTCTCTTTTCTCGAAAGTGCCCTCAATTTGGCCAACCACAAGTTGTGAGTCACTAAAGACTTTAATATGCTGGATGTCAAGATTGTATGCAAGTTTTAGAGCTAGGATGACGGCTTCATACTCTGCTTCATTGTTAGTGGCCTCGAATTCAAATCTGAACGCGCACTGAATCTCGATGGCCTTGCTAGGGTTAGTGAGTATGACCCCTGCACCCGACCCCGAATTGTTCGATGCTCCATCCACGAAGGTTTCCCAAATTTCCAAGTTCTTGGTCGGGCTAGAATCCACTGGCCCCCGAGGTCTTGGGGTAAGTTCTGCAATGAAGTGTGCTAAAGCCTACGCCTTAATAGCGGGCCGCGGCTTAAAGTCTATGTCAAACTCGCCTAGTTCAATTGCCTATTTCAATAGTCTTCCCGAGACATCCGGCTTTTGAAGTATGTGTCTAAGTGGTTGATTGGTGAGCACAATAACTGGATGAGACTGGAAATATTGGCGCTGCTTCCTAGCAGCTACAACCAACGCCAATGCAAGTTGTTCAGCCAGGGTGTATCGAGTCTTTGCATCGAGAAGCACTTTACTAACATAGTAAATAGGTCTCTGGACCTTTCCCGCCTCCTTCACCAACACTCCACTTACTGCGTTCTCCGAAACGGCCAAGTATAACAGTAACGTGTCATTTGGTTCCGGCTTGGTGAGGACCGGGGGCATTGATAGTGTTTGCTTCAGCTCTTGAAAGGCAACACTACATTCCTCACTCCACTCAAGTTCCGGTTGCCCCTCGGGATTTTGAAAAAAGGGATACACCTGTCAGTTGCTCAAGAAACGAACCTATTTAGTGCCGCTACTCGACCCGCCAATTTCTGAATGTCCTTTTTGCATGTCGGGGCTTGCATTGATACCAAGGCTTGGATCTTGTCTGGATTGACCTCTATCCCTCTATGCATGATCATGAACCCTAAGAACTTGCCGGAGGCCACTCCGAACATGCACTTCATGGGGTTTAGCTTCATTCTGTACTTTCGTAGCGTAGCAAATACCTCCTCAAGGTCCGAGATATGACCTCCCACTTGCTTGCTCTTGACGACCATGTCGTCTACGTAGACCTCAATGTTTTCCCTATTAGGTGAGCAAAGACCTTGTTAACTAGCCTTTGATAGGTAGCTCCTGCATTCTTCAAACCAAAGGGCATGACTTTGTAGCAGTAAATGGCTGAATCTGCCATAAATGAGGTCTTTTCTTGGTCGTCTTCGAACATGAGAATTTGATGGTATCCGGAGAATGCATCCAGAAAACTGTATAACTTATGGCCTGAGGTGCTGTCTACAAGACTATTAATTCGAGGTAGGGGATAGCTGTCTTTAGGGCACGCTTTGTTCAGGTCTGTAAAGTCAATACACATTCTCCACTTCCCATTGGCTTTTTTCACAAGAACGATGTTGGCGAGCTAATCGGGATAATGAACTTCCCGAATGAAATCTTCCTTGACGAGCTTCGAAATTTCTTCCCGTATGACCTCCCTTCGTTCGGGAGCAAACTGTCTCCTTCTCTGCTTTACTGGTCTCGCACCTGAGGTTATGTTGAGCCTGTGTACTACAACCTCCAGGTCTATTTCGGGCATGTCTTCAACGCTCCAAGCGAATACATCAATGTTGCGGGCTAGGCAGCTAACAAGCTGGGTCTTGGTTGTAGGATTAAGATCTTGGCCAATGGTGACTTTTCTTCCAGACTCGAGCTCGACCTCATCCATCTCTTCGACTGGGGCAAGCCTACCATGATGCTCGAGGTCATGCTCGACCTCATATAGTTGCATGACGTCGGTCTTGATTTCGCGAACACTGGTGACGTAGCACTGTCTGGCTACTGATTGATCCCCCAGACTACTCCAATTTCCTCGCCGGTAGGGAACTTCAATGTCAGGAGGAAAGTTGAGACAATCGCCTTGATTCGATTTAGCAATGGCCTTCCGAGTATGGAATTGTAAGCCATAGGGACGCGAACCACTTGGAATGTTGTGACATGCGTGACCTTCTTCCCCTCGGACCCCAATGTGAGGGGTAGCCCGACAATGCCTTTAGGAATAACTACACCTCCTTCGAAACCCTGAAGGGGGGTTTTGACTTGCTTGAGCTGTTCTGATGATATACCCATCTGGACGAAGGCTTCATGCAATAGCACATTGGCCGCGCTTCCATTATCCACCAAAATTCTCTTTACTTCAAAATTAGCGATGATCGCTGATACGACTAAGGCGTCATCATGGGGGAAAGACATGCCCTCTAGGTCCCTCGACCCGAAGGTGATGTCTCCCACATCACCGAGATCCAAGGTTGAGACCGAGTAGTATTGTCTGGCATATTGCTTACGCCCACTGTTGGAGTCCCCTTCCGAGGCTGTGCCCCCGACGATAACATTAATGGTCCCGACAGTGGGTTGTTTATTCCCATTCTCAGGGGCCCTACCCCTACTCTGGTTGTTCCGTTGGCGTTTCTTTTCACTAACGTACGTGCCCAAGAAATCCCTCTTGATGAGAGCCCCGATCTCACGCTTCAGAGTAAAACATCCGTCGGTTATGTGTCCATGATCCCTATGGAAGTAGCAATACTTGCTCTTGTCACGGGCTTCAGATGGACCTCGGAGTCTCGGAGGCCACTTCAACTCTTTAAGGTCCTTGATCTCCATCAAAATGTTAGACTTTGTTGTATTCAGGCGAGTGAAGGGTGCCGAATGAGGGTCTTGCCTTGGTTTGCTTTACACGAGATCCCGGCGCTAGTTGGACTCGTGAGGCCTTTTTGGGTCGGGCTTTTTTACAGGCACAGCATCTCTCTTTGGAAACATGGTCTCTTCTATGTTGATGTACTTCTCTACTCGGGTCAGAAGGTCGGTTATGGACTTCAGAGGGGTATTTGATAGTGACATCTTAAACGCCTCACATCTTACGGCATAGGTTAGGGCAGAAACAACAGCTGTGATATGTAAATCGGGGATCATAAGCCTTTCCGTATTGAACTTCGCCATGAAATTCCGAAGTATTTCACTAGGCCCCTGACGCATCTGCATGAGTGATGCAGCCGTCTTCCTGATGCGCTTGCTACTAGCAAACAACGCGGAGAACTTATCCGCTAAGTCCGAGAATGAAGATACGGAGTGGGGTTCCAATGTGGAGAACCAATCTCGGGCTACGTTGGTAAGTGTCTGAGGGAATGCCTTGCACATAACGGCATTGGGTGTGACCTGCAAGTTCATGATGTCCGTGTATATGTTGAGATGGTTGATAGGGTCAGTTGTCCCATCATACTCCTTTATCCGCGGGTATTTAAACCGATCCGGTAGGGGGTACGACAATACTTCAGGGGTGAAAGGCGTGTTAGGGGTGATTCCTGCTGCTGCCTGAGACTTCTGGAGCATTCAAGCCGTGATTCACTCTTGGATGATCCGTGCAAGATCAGCCGCGTCCATAGTAATTGATTGCGAACCTGTGGGGATATGTTGTGCATCTGAGGCTCTTGCTTCACTGTGGGGGCGTGGATCTTTGATGTAGTAGCTGAGTGAGCACTGCTACCAGCTGGCGGAGCTCCTCCAGCTCTCCGGTAGGGGCTGTCGTCGGCGGGTGTCGTTCTCCAGATGATATGTCCTGGGGATCCGGATGGTCTCCGACGAGGGGTTGGTTAGGGACGGATGAACTTGTTGGGAGATGTCCTAAACGCGTGTTCACCATGGCTTTTGGTAGCGCTTCCCACAGACGGCGCCAATGATGCTACCAAAATTCGTACCTGGATGAATTCAAGCTAGACGAGAGAATTCCACGTAGTCTGGTCTACAATACCTGAAACAAAGGCGGCGAGGTGTGTCCTCGTTGCCCCTCCGAAGGTTAAGTCAGTTAAACTTCTTGAGAGAAATTTTGTGTTGAATGACTGAATAAAAAAAATGTACCTTCCTGGCGAAGTTGGGTTGCATATTTATAGATGCTAGTGGAGGAGTCCTAGTAGGATTGAACTTCCTGTAGTTTGAACTGCTTTAGGTATTTGAGTTGCTTTAGGATTGTAGAGTTGGAGATGGGGTGGAAGTTGTAATGAATTAGGAGTTTCGGAGGGTAAGGAGTTGTGCGAACGACGTGTTTTGAGCCTCGAGCTCGAGCATGACCACTTTGCCTTTTGGCCTAGTAGTGGGGTCTAGGGTCGGGCCCAATTATACATCATCAGCTCAGTTTATCTTTTATTTTTCAGACTCTGAGTACAGCTCAGGGTCTTTCCTTAAAGGGAATAGATGAGTACAATAAAATGGCTGAGCTCAGAGATTCTATGGAGCTTGTGACAAAAAGATAGTGGAGTTTGAGGCTGAGCATAATCTTCTAAGGAAGGAGATCGACGAAGCTCGATCTTTTGGTAAAAAATCAGAGGATGAACTTGGCCTGTAAAGGATGAACTCGAAGAGTAGAGCTCGAGATCAAGTTCAAGAGTAAGGAAGTTGAGGCCGGATTGGAGAAGCCCGAGCATAGACCATTGAGGATTTCAAAAAAGGGAAAATTTCATTTCTAAGATGTTAAGTATGTACCATTTCAAAAATAAGAAAATAAGTTTCAAATTTCAAAAATCAGATTTTTTTTTTAAATATTTAATTCTAATATAATGTAATTAATTCACCCCACCCCCACCACCCCTACTGCTCTAGGGATTATTCCGACGACCGTTCTGACCACCACTCTTCTCCGACGACTACTCCGGTGATCGTTCCGGCTAACTTTTCCGGTGACTGTTCCAGCGACAATTCCGATAACCATCACATATTTATATAATATGGTCACATATTCACAATTCAGTTAGTCACATTATTTTTCGGTCACAAATCATAATTTTTTACGTCACAAATTATTTTACAGTCACAGTTCAAAAAATTTATAGGTCACAATTTGTTTATCGATCACGGATCAAAAATTTTGAAGGTCAAATTATTTCGAGATCACAGATCAAAAAATTTGCTAGTCACGAATTTGTTCGAGATCAAAAATCAAAAATTTTATATGTCACAATTTATTTCTCAGTCACAAATCAAAATGTCACAAATTATTTTACAATCACAATTCAAAAAATTTATAGGTCACAATTTGTACATCGATCACAAATAAAAAAATTAAAACGTCGCAAATTATTTTACAGCAACAATTCAAAAATTTTATATGTTACAATTTGTTTATCGGTCACAAATCAAAAATTTTATAAGTTAGAAATTATTTTATTCTCACAAATCAGAAATTTTATAGGTCACATTATTTTACGGTCACAATTCAGAAATTTTTATAAGTTACAATTTGTTCATCAATTACAAATAAAAAAAATTATACACCACAACTTGGTCACATTTATATAATTTGGTTACAAATTCATTTATCGGTCACAAATCAAAAATTTTATAAATCACAATTCATTTATCGGTCACATCACAAATTTCATAAGTTACAATTCAAATTTTTAGGTCACATATTATTTTTTGGTCACAATTTATCGATCACATGTTATTTTTTAGTCGCGAGATACCCAAATTATTTCACAATCTATTTCATTTGTCACAAACTAAAAAAAATTTACAGTCAAAAGTTTATCGGTCACCGATTTTTAAATTTGTTGGTCACAAATTATTTCTCAGTCACAAGTTATCAAATTTTAAGGTCACAGTTTAATATTTGGTCACATATAACTGAAATAATTGATCACATGCACCAAATAGTCACGAACTACCACCACTAACACTACCGCCACTTGCAACAATCATCACCCTGCTACAATTGTCGTCGTCGTCGTCACCGCCGTCGGTGCAGTTGCCGGCAACACCTCCACCTACACCACCACACAAAAACCACAGCCAGATCCACCATCACCGCCACCATCAACACCTCACCATCACCTCCAGCAGCTCCACCATCCTGCTCCAACAACGACCACCCACCACCACTACCTCCAATCAAACACCGCGCCACCGCCGCCTATTAAAACCCACAATCTCTCCCAACACTAGCACACCTCCACCACCGAACCCCATCGTACACATCCACCACACACCGCACCACAAACATCCTCCACCACCAATAACAACCTGCACCACTACCATCGCACCACCACTACTAAACAACCATCAACACCACTACCACCTCCCACAAAAACCAACACCTCACAACCACTGCCACATCCAACACTACGTGCACCAACCACCTATAGCACCACCATATCTGTGACCATCTCAGATCCTCAAAATACCCCCAAAATCACCCAAAACTGGTTTAGATAGTTGGACATCAAAAGAAGCAGGTTCGCCACTATTTAATTGTAGCAACGGCGAGGGAGATACCTCTGTCGCCGCTCGCATTGAAGGCTACGAGGGTGCATCACAGCAACAATATCACAACAATAGGAGCCTTGTAGCCACGTTTGGAGTCTCCGGCGACGGGTTCTCTTACCTACTATAGCAGCGAGGGAGAAACACAACAGCGGCTACTATGATGCCGCTGTCGACTCTCACAACGCCGACTGTGATGGGGAAACACAGCAACGATGATTCTGTTGCTCGGCTCTCACATGTGTCCGACGACGAGCGATCAACAGCAACGGCAATGGCAACACACACACACACACACAGAGAGAGAGAGAGAGAGAGAGAGAGAGAGAGAGAGAGAGAGAGAGAGAGAGAGAGAGAGAGAGAGAGAGAGAGAGAGAGAGAGAGAGAGAGAGAGAGAGAGAGACGAGAGAAATGGGTGGGATTTGGGGTAGAGGGAGGTAGGGTTGATGTGGGAATTAACTAGGGTTTGGAGTGTATATATTTAGTAAAAATATTAATTAAAATAAAATATCTAATTTTTGAAAGATTAAGCTTCCCACATGATTTTAGAATGTTGAATAATTAAAGTAGGGATTTGTGTAATTTCCATATCAAAAAATTCAAAGAGTTCGATGGGCTTAAGGATGAGTACGCAATGGGCTCATACTTCCATGTTCTGCAGGCTCGAGCCTTTCTTCGTACCAAGCTGCTTAAGGTCAGACCCTATGACTTGAAGACCATTCCTGAGGTCATGGAAAGCTTTGTGCCGAAGAAACAACGGGACGATTATGGAGTCAAGGAAAATGAGGAAGAAGAGGGTCTAGAGGATACAACAAGAACCCCATGCCTACTGATTTAGATTGGGACAATTTTCCCTTCCCCTTTTTATATCTCAAGCATTATAATTCTTGATCACGTACACACTTTTGAATCACTGAAGTTTAATTCTTGAGCATTGACTGTGTTACACTTTCTATATTTTGAATGTTAGATTATTGATCTAATAAACTTGTAAATAGATTAAGTATGAAGCTCGAGCCGTAAATTAAGGATAAAACCCGAGATTAACATTAACAACTAATCTCAAGGATAATAATTACTCATGAGATAAAAGATTAAACCCGATGTTAAGCTTGAGTTCAATGCCTAGGTTTTAATCTCGAGGATTAAAATTATTTGTGAAGCAAAGGATTAAAACCGACATTAATCTCGAGTTTATTATATAGTTTTTAATCTTGAGGATTTAAAATTATTTGTGAAACAAAGGATTAAACCTGAGTATAGTATTTAATCTCGAGGATTAAATTTATTTATGAAAGAGGGGTTTAAACCCAGACTCTTAGCACGAGTTTATCGTGCAACATGGATGAGTTTTGATAAGTGTAATTTTTACACTTATTTGGAACCTAAAATAACGACATTTAATAGTTTTTTTGATAAAATATATTCTAAATTATTGTATTTTATGTTTAATAGGTAAAACTCTTTAAATGAAAAAGGAATTGAAGCAAAAGTTGGCGAAAAACGACAAGAATCTAAAGTACAAAGACCAACTTGCATTGGATGAAGAATTGAGAACTTGGAAGCAAGTACTAATTTAATTAGGCATTGGAATTAATTGGGCTCAACTTGGACTTCTAGTTGTAGTAATATATTAATGAATTAGGTTTTTTATTATATATATATAATACACAGCCGAACGGAGGAAGAGGAGAGGAGGAAAAACGAAATAGCTACCTGGCAGAAGAAAAAAAGAGCAATTGTGGCTGAAAATTTCTGAGGCAGCTTTGTGAGATTTACATTATATTATATAAGTTGTGGCTGCCTTGGTTGCATCTATACACAGAGGAAATTGAAGCAGAAAGGAGAAAGGACGGGCACACGTATTCACACGGACCTGCCGGCAATTGGTGTGTGTGTGTGTCTATATATATATATATATATATATATATATATATATATATATATATATTATATTCACGTAGAAACAGAGGCAGAAAACAGAATTTATTCCAGATTTGTTCACGTTTGGTTAATTTCTAGTGATGTCGTTCAACTCTTGTGTGTTTAATTTCAATATTATGTTAGGCTAGATTTTTACATTACTAAAGATATAGATGAGCCTTTGTTTTGAAACTTTTAGTATTAATTAAATATTTTGACGTTAATTCGTTTGAATGCGTGGATATTTATTATGGTTTAGTTTGCTTTTCAATTAATTGGCCACTAGTTGAATTGTTTGTGGATTTTATTATCATCGAGAGAGGTAATAGAATCGTTAGCACATAGTAATAAATATTGTGAGGTTCGATAGAGCTATACCTTTATGCTTTGCATGGTTCATAAAGACTTTCTAGTTAATTAATGCATTTATCATGTTTGTATTTTTTATCGAGAGATAGGAAGATCGCATGAGGGGAATATATTTAATTGCTATCGAGAGAAGTTTTTAAATAAATTTGGAACGTCAACCAATTCGTATGATAACAAATTGTCAATTTAATTGTTAAACTAAAAATGGATTAAAAAGGGGGATTCTATATCTTAGCAATGCATTTCAATAATTCGATAAACTTTTACTTTGATTTTTATTACGTGACTAATTAGATATAGATTTATTACAAATTATTATTGCTATTCGATTAAGGGTATTATTAACTTTAACTCGATCAAACACGTAGTTCTCGTGGGTTCGACACTTTACACACTACTATATTACTTGATCACGACCCCGTTCACTTGCGGAAAATCAAACGATCAAGTTTGAACCTAAGGATTCTATATTCCAAGGTTGCTTATCATGAAAAAGCATAAATTGTCATGGTCGAGGTTTTATATCCTCAAAATCCTGAGTCGATTTTAATGGCCTTGTATTTTTGAACTCGAAGATGCTTGCACAGGACAATGCTAGACAATATTATGAATGAAAAAATAAACTTTTTGAGATCCTAAAAACCCCCAATCAAAATTAACTTCTCCTATCTAAAAATAATTATGGGTATGCAGGCCCGACCAAATGAAAAGTAAAAACATGTGGGACATACAAGCCTGACTAAAACAAATATAATAAAAATAACAAAGCAAACTACTAAGTGAGGTAGACAAACAACTCATAATAAATCTTCAACCCGAGGTATTCCTCAGGTTATAGGCTCCACCATGGAGTTGTTGTATGACTTTGAAAGACCATTTCCAAATTGGTGTAAGTTTGGGAGGGGCATGACCAACTGTTTCTACTATTCTAAGTACCAGGTCTTCGATCTTGAACCTTTTGAGCCTTACCCTGTTATTAAAGTGTCTTGCTATTCTATTTTGATAAGATGCTCACGTACTCGAGCCTTAAGGTAGCTTGCTCACGTACTTCTTAAAAGATGTCTAGGTATTTATTTCTACATCCCTTGACCCCAGGCTCGAGTCATTCGAGGCTGAAATGCTAACTTCATTTGGAATTGCAGCCTCAACACCAAATGCTAGCATGAAAGTGGTCTCCTCTCGTCATTGTTTTATAAGATGTTCTCTATGTCCAAAGTGTAGATGGTAGCTCGCCAGCCAAGTATCCCTTAGCATCCTCGATCGTTGTTTGAAGATCATGTAATATAATCTGATTTTTTACCTAAGCCAAGCCATTGTTCTAGGATGTAAAACTGGGGTCAAATGATGGTCAATCCTAAGGATGATGCAAAAATTTATAATCTGGGAGTTATCGAATTGTCTTTCGTTGTCAGTTATGACATATGGGAGTGTGAAGCTTCTACAGAATAGAATTTTTTTGATCATGCAGTACTTTGGTGCTCTAGATCGGATGCTCCTTGCTGCTTAAGGATCCTTTGAAAAATTCTCATTAGTTATGAAGCCCACTATTGAATCCTTCCATGAGGGCTTATGATCAATGTCCATGACTTCGAGCATCTGACTTATGCTAGGTTTCATCACAATTTTGATGTCATGTCAAGTCCATCTGCGCTCATGAAGATGAGTGTTGACAATGCATTAGCCCTACAATTGTCAGTTTGGGCAATTTTCAGAATTTTACAATTGTTGAACCGTCTTTGAAGATCATAAACTTTCAAAATTTATAAGCTCATTTTCTCGTATTTGCTTTCAAATGTAACTTTGATCTGACCGACCACAAGTTGTGAATTGCTGAAAATCTGGATATGTTCAAGCTTGAGGTTGTTGGCGAGCTCTAGGGCAATGATGACAACCTCATATTCGGCCTCATTATTGGTAGCCTCGAATTTAAGTCAGAACATACATTAAGTTTTTGTTAGCTTGTCTACAAATATTTTCCAAATGTCCATGATGTAAGTTCAGTTATCCCCTGCCCAAGGCCTTAGAGTGAGTTCTAGAGTGTGTTTGGTAGGGATTTTTGGGGGAAGAATTGATTTTTGAATAGTGATTTGATGGGAAATGTGTGGTTGAAAAAAAAGAAAAAAGTAATGATGTGATGGAAAATATTATTTTATAGAAGAATGTGTGGTTGAAAATGAGAATTGATTTACTGTAGAAAAGGAGAATCTGTACCAAACAGGCCCCTATTATGAAGTCAGCGAAGGCCTGTTTCTTAATAGAAGGTCAGGGTTTGAACTCTATATCATATTCACTAAGTTCAATTGCCCATTTTAATATCCTTCCCGAGACATCGAGCTTGTGAAGTATGTGCTTAAGTGGCTGATTTGTGGGCACCACAATTGGATGAGATAAAAAATATTGCCTTAGTTTTCGTGTCGCCATGACCAAGGCAAGAGCAAGTTGTTCGACCAACATGTATATGTTATTTGCGTCATGTAATACTTTGCTTACATAGTAGGTGGGTTGTTGTGCCTTGTTCACCTCCTTTACTAATACTTTGCTTACTGCATTTTGAGAAACAGCTAAGTACAACAACAAAGCATCTCCGAGCTCAAGTTTCGTGAGAATTGGTGGTGTTACCAATGTTTATTTGAGCTATTGAATAGCTTTTTCACATTCCTTATTCCAATTAAAGCTTTTATTATCCCTAAGAACCTTTAAAAAAGGAAAGCATCTATCCGCTACATGAGACATAAACCTATTTAAGGCGACAACCAGACCTATCAATTTTTGTACTTTTCTCTTGCTCCAGGGTAATTCCATAGATGCCAAGTCCTATATCTTGTCTAGATTGGACTCTATTTCCCCGTGTGTAATTATGAAGCCCAAGAACTTGCCCAAGGCTACTCCGAATGCAAACTTTGCTGAATTTAACTTTGAATTTTTGCACGTGATAAGTGATTATTGTCCTATGAAGCTAGTGGTAAAATCTCCACCGTTGTCTCATTCTTAATCTCAAGACAAATTGGAAAGCTATTGAGTTGATCTCTATCTTTCAAATTCAAGTAAAAGAAAATATCACGACCATGTGATATTTCAATGGGTGAGCTTCCAACTTCAGCTATATACTTCATTCCTATTTTTTGTGACAAAGGCCCCAAACCCAATGCATCGAACAATATCTCCAACAATCCAACACATGATGTTCCAAAAGAAACCAATAGCCATGTCATCTCATTGTCACTGCATATACTATTTTCATCCCACCGTCCAGTATACTTTACAAAAATTGGAAACTCATCCATACCCGTGGTTTAAATAAAATGAAAATTTTGTCCAAAATGTTTGTAAAATGATGAATATATTATCTTGTTTTGTTACCATTAGCACGATATACAAAAATCTCTTGACATCATAATGTAAATTGTATATAGTGTTCAATTGAAAAATCTATTATACCTTGTGCGTAGAAGAAACATAATCCCGCAACGCCTCCAAAGAGATGTATCTTGATCAATATTCAAACGATGATGATTCAGATTATTCTTTCTGCCATAGAAGTGTTTATCTCCCCCATACATTTTTTTTGAATTAATGTCTGAATTTGGAAGTTTCATTAAATGGAAAGCATGAATGTAGCTGAATTCAAATTACGAGTTACAAAAGGTGGATTTTGTTATAACTTGGGAAGATAGTATTTTAAAAAATAATTAACATTATAGTTATTAGTTTTTAATAATACTAGTCAGAGTTGAACATGCGTTGCACGTTATTTTGAAATACTTTATAAGTACTATGAAAGTAATATTTGACCATCTATTTACCATTTTGATCTAAATATGAGATAAAATGCAAACCCCTGAAAATAAATGTCAATTATTATATATGCTTGTAAATAGTGAAATGTATAATTTAATGTGAGTATTAGAATTACAACTGAATACATAAAAGAAGATGAATGGAAAATACGATACATGAATTAACGTGAACGTTAGTTAATTTAGAATTAACACGAATGAATATATACGTGACAATGAATGTTAAATCATTTATATTAAATGAATATAATTTAATGTCCAATTAAGTGAAACTCGATGCTAATTGGCATGCATAGACGTGAATAATGAACTGAATTCTTGAATGTGAAATTTTAATTAATATTAATTAAATAAATGTGAATGTTAATTAATTAAGAATTAATCAGTATTTTAAAAATCGGATCGACCAGGTCGGTTCAAACATGAAAACTAGGAACTAGGACCAAAACATGTCCGATTAGACTTATAAAACGTCTAATTAAAAACTTGTCCCAAAATACGTTAAACTAGCCTGTTTTTAGAAAACCCTGACCATTCCCGGTTCAACCTATATAAATGTATATTTTTTAAAATTACTAGATGTATAATGTTTTAAATTTTTTTAAATTTATATATTTTTAAATTTTTTTAAAAACCACGGTTCGATCTCGGTTCAATATTTTAACCCTTGATCCTTTCTCTTTTTCGAATAGATGGCTGTGTCGATTTTTAAAACATTGGAATTAATAAAATGGACGTCAACATGAAATTCTAATTACTATTAATTAAATGAATGTGAATGTTAATTAATTAAAAATTAATTATAGTATTTATTAAAGTTTGTAAATTAAATACATATTGAAAAATGAAAAGTAACGCATTATTAAAATAATTGAATTGTAGTAGGGATATAATCGTCCAAAAAATTATTTTCACCTAATGTGATACTTAATATATGGAAAAATTTTATTTCTAAGAGATTAAGTATGACGTATTTCAAAACTAAGAAACAAGGTTTATTATTTCAAAAATCATATATTAATTAAATTTTATTTATTAAATAAATAATTAAATATGTTATGGTCACAATTACATATTTATAGATCACAACTTATTTATCGATCATATACTATCAAATTAATTCATCAAAAATTATTTCTCGGTTACAAATTAAATTTTTTATAAGTAACAATTTATTTATCGGTCACAAATCACAAATTTTATAGATTACAAATTATTTCAGATCACAAACTATTCAATTAATTGGTCACAATTGACCAAATTCTGAGTCATAATTACAAATTTAGTTACAATCACACATTCTTCTACGTCACATTATTTGTTGTTTATAGCATTTTTACTGTCCTGCCTACCTGTGGCCTCTGTTAAATGTGTGTTAAAAAAAGGAATAACAAGTAGCAATGTCTAGCCAGGTCTTTTAGAATAATAATTTATTAGAATCTACATAGTGCATTAGAATTTGGAACTAAAACTTTCTTGATGTTGCTTGGATTGATTCGCTGAAATTGTTGTAAGATAGGGACATATTACATGAATAATAATTCAATTTATATTTTTTAGAGAATTGATTGACTTATTAGTATAAGAAAATGTAACATTTTTTTGTTCTTTGGTTAAAGTAAAAAAAAAAAAAAAATCATATTCTGGGGCTTAATTTGGGACTGTTTCTTGGATATTTGTGTACTTTGAAATTCCTACATTATTAATCTATTTGTGGCAGTTGAATTTTAGTTGAGTTGGTTGAATTTTTTATTTTTGGATTATTGATTTATTTTTATTCTTATTTCTAGAGTTGGAATGCAACGTCATCGACCTTGCACCAAGAAGGCAAAAACATTGTTTTCCTTCCTTAAAAAGATAGATGAATCTACCACAAGTACACAATCTGTTGGAGCTGACGAAGATACTTAAATTCCTTCCGTTCAACCTTCTCCAATTTCATCATCTCCTAAAATTGTACATCCTTTGTCTTCACAATTTGACTTACAACCATCTACTTGGATTGAAAGGGATCCGGGATAAATGAAGCATGTTAGTGAACATCCTGTTAATTGGCAAGATAAGATTTGACGGGTATATATACAAGTCCTTATCAACCAATACTTTTGAATAAACTGAAGTTAATATTGGAAAATCAAAATCACCGATTTCAAAAAAAAAATGGTTCATTCAGTTTTGGTAGTTGGAATATTCATCTTCACCGGGTAAGGCATGTTGTTTTTACTGCTTTCCATTTCTGAATGTTGGTAATTTGTCCAATAGTTCAACATTGATCACATATTGATTTAACAACTGAAAGAGGGTTAACCTAGGAGACAAATGTGCATTTTTTTACTCACATGGGTTCAAAACCTTCATCATTTCCTATTATCTATAAGAGGAGCTGTAGATTTAATGAGATCGCCTGGACATATTGATAAAGTGATGTGCGCCATAGCAAGTGTGGAATTTCTGTAAAATCATTTTCGTCTGAAGACTACAATTCTAAGTGTTCAATGGCTAGCACTTCAAGGTTGTACTTTCAAGAATCACTTTCAAGAATCACATTGAATCTTCATCTTTATTGAACCATGGGAATTTGAAGAAGTTGTATTGGATGATGCTCCTCAAAATGCAAGATACATTCGTCTAAATGTTCAGAAAGAAATTTTGCACATAATGGCCAATAGAATGCAACACATGATTTGTGAGGAACTTGGAGAAAATTGCTTTTATATTCTTGTCGATAAAGTCAAGATGAATCTAAAAGAAAGCAAATGGCCATTAATTTGCGGTTTGTGAACACTTGTGGGATTCTAGAACATTTCTGCGATCAAAAGCGTTAGTGACATTACATCATTGAATCTCAAAAATGAGATATGTGATCTTCTTGTTCATCACAACCTTCAAGTTCAAAAAATTAGAGGGCAAGGTTATGATGGTGCTAGTAACATGCGTGGTAATTAGAAAGGGCTTCAAGCATTATTTCTTAAAGAATGTTCATATGCGTACTACGTCCAATGTTTTCCCCACTATCTACAACTGACATTGGTTTCTATAGCTAAGGATGTAACTTGTATTTTTAAAAACAAATCATTTGAACAATGTTGTTAATATTATTACTTCTTCTCCCAAGCACATTAATTTTTTTCAAACTACTCAAAAAAGAGAGCTTGAGGATATGTTGGGTAGTGTAGAACGACAATCTAGAAGTGGGGCTAATCAAATTGGTAATTTGAAAAAATCAAGCTTTGCTAGTCGGAGTTCACATTATAAATCAGTAAAGTGCTTCATAGATACGTTTACTACAACTTGTAAGGTGCTTAAGTATCTTAATGTCCATTCACCAAATAGAAGATCTTGGGCTTAAGTTCATGGTGCTTATGAAACCATTACAAGTTTTGAATTTGTCCTTTCCTTATATTTAATGCATTAAATTTAGGGACTCAGCAACGTTCTTTCTCAAGCTCTTCAAAAAAGATCTCAAGATGTGACGCAGGGCGGAAACGTCAATAATAATAATAATAAAAGGGTCTTGTTTGTAATACATAAAAGGGTGTTACTTCAAATTTCGCTCTAACAGACGTAAGAAATATTATAATCAACCAATTAATAGGAAAATTGAAATATTATTAATCAATAAAAAATTTCTCACTAGATTTCAAATTTTAGCACATATTTAAAGACTCGAAACAAATCATAATCAAAACAAAATCCTAATTCTATAGATAAATAAGAATAGAAGTAAAAAAATGGCTAAAATGATTAAAATACCCTTAAATCGACTTAAAATAAAAACTGCTAAAGTGGACCCCTAAATTACAAAACTGGACCTCTAGAGTGTGAAAATTTATCACCTGACAAAAAATATGCAGAGTCGAAAGATACTTCCAGAATATATTTGCTTGTGTAATGCTGGCACTCGAGCTGAAAGTTATGTGTATTTTTGTATATTCTTATTTATTCTTTTTTCCAATTGGTTTATGATTTTCTCTTTTAACTGATCCGCATAATTCCCTTCCACTTCAGAACTCGATCTAAGAGTCATCAGGATACAAAAGGCTTATAATTAGCTTAAACATACTCATAAAGATCTACAATATTAAATGGCTTGAAATTCTTCGTGTGCTTAAGAAGAACAAGGACATATATATTGTCATTAATCCTTTGTAGAATCTAAAAAGGCGCATACTTCTTCTGATCCAACTTCTTTCGACTCCCACCATGCTTTTTTCTCAAAAACACCATAACCGTATCATCCATGTGAAACGTTTAATGGCGCCAAGTGTATCAACAATAACCTTATACTTTGAATTGGAGACTTCCAACTTTTTCCTCACATGTTTAATCAACTCCAGTTGTTGTTCAGCTAGTTGTTCGTCTACTACACTCTTTTTTGTAGATGTTATCCCAAACTTCTTTACATAGGCGGAAAACTCTCTGGCTAAATTTTTAATATCCAAGAAAACTTTTCCTTCCACTTTAGAACCTTTCTGTGCACTCCATGTTGGTACAACCGTAATCTTTTTATCCTTCCACTTAAACATGTAAGTGTTCTCTCTACCTCTATGTAAAACATCCACATGAAACGTCACGGTCTGCCCAATAGAATATGACATGCATCCATCTCAACAACGTCGCATAAAAGTATTATTTGTAAAAGGCGCCCATGGACAAAGGTACCTACAAGTTCGAGTTACCTTAATAGATGGTCCATTTTTAATTCAATCAATGTGATAAAGAGCTGGATGTGGTTTGATTGTCAACTTCAGATGATCCACCAACTTCTTGGCAATTAAATTTTCACAACTATAAATGTCTATGATCATATTGCAAACAGCATAACTGACTCGACACTTGGAGCTTGTTTGGTAGGGATTTTTGGGGGAAATTTGATTTTTGAATAGTGATATGTTGGGAAATGTGTTGTTGAAAAAGAAGAAAAAATTATTGATGTAATGGAAAATATTATTTTATTGAAAAATGTGTGGTTGAAAATGAGAATTGATTTGAGAATCAATTCTCAAATCAAAAACAAACACCCCCTTGGCATAATAGATCTTCCTACACCGAGTCAACTATTCCTGCTTAGGCGAGCATAAGATTTTCTGCACAATACACACAAAATCTCATTGTTCTTTCCCACAATCTTCATCGGTGTATTCTTCATCTTCATCTTCATCGGTGTGTTCTTACTCATTCAATTTATGTACGTGCTTACTCACCTGTAACACTTCTCAACAGCCGATTTTGCATACGGATTATTTGTTCCCCTACTAGTCGATTTATTTCTAGTTTGTGGTCATTTTTGTGCCAATACATTGATGACCGTAGGTGGTTTAGCCGCGGTCTAGGTGGACAAGACCCTTCTGGTGCCCTTCAAACTGTATCATCTAAATATTATTCTAACTAGATTGATTCATTTTATATTGGCACTACCGTATCTACAAAGACAACTGAGTGAGTTTATCAATATAAAGATAGCAATTCATAATAGAATGGCGGATGGGTTTCTTGCCGATTGTATGACACTTTATATCGAATGAAAATTTTCGAGAAAATAGACATAAATTCTATTATATTTTACGCTTTAAAGTTCAACTGACACAGTTTCAGTAGGTAATGTCGTAATTGGATTTATTTTTTTCGTTATATTCTACTATTTTGACTCCATTTTTGTGGAAATGTATTTTTTTTTCTTATTTTCAAGTACGCATTCTCCAATAAAATAATATTACACGTAAATTCAAAATTTTACTTTTTTAACCACATTTTCCAAAAAAAAAAAAACACTATTTCAAAATGATATTTACAATTGGAATGAAATAAACTCTCTAAACTAGATAAGACTTATATATGCATAATGATAAGACTATATCATCATCAATATTTCTCTTATAGTTTTACGATACTCTCCCTTTGATAATTATTTACACAATAACTGTCTTGTTAAAACATTGTTTTGCAAAAATTCGATGAGACAAAAATACGAAAAAATGGAAAAAAAATAAAAATAATTTGGTATAATAAAATGTTGTTTTGTTAAAATCTTGTCAAGAAAATCTAATGGAACAAAACTTGGTCGAAGTAAAAAGAGTATAGCTATTTTCCATCATTTCAATAAGTGCAAATTCTTGTAACAAGCAATCCACATCTTGTACATCAATGTCTTCAATATTACAATATATGGTGAAGTATGTCTCATGTTAGGTACCCGACCTCTTCTAAGGTTTTACATTTTGTTATGTTTATATACTCTCAAAAAGGATACACAACCTAATGGACCATCTTTACTATTTCCTTCATTCTTATTTGAAAATTTTGTCTTAGACTTGAATGTAATTACACTTCAGGTGTGTCATAGATATATCAAATATAATATTAATAAATTGTTATTCTAGGACGTCAATTCAAGCTAGAGCATTTAAAATTGGTGTGAGAAATTATTGATTTATTTAATCAATAAATGCATTTAAATGAATTATCTTTCGAATTTCTGGTTCAACTTATCTTTTATGAGGATCTAGAAAATATAATGATTCATTTGTGCATTACTTTTAGCTTTTTTATTTATCCCCTAAAGCTAATAAAATAGTTCAATCAAATTGATAGCCAACAAATCGCACTATAAAATGTCATCTGTTAGGGATTAAGATATATTATAAGGGTCCAAATTCTCAGCATTCTTTACTTTTCATCTCAATGCATTGATGGGTCAATTGTATATATACTGAACTGTAAAAATAATTAGATGAGAATTAGGCTCTGATCATAAATCATATATAGGGAGAAAACTTTAATGTTGGCACGATGCTAATAGCATTCCCTATGAAGAACTAGAAAACACTTTGTTCTCAATAGTAATGGTTTAGAAATTAATTGAAAGCATTTAACAAACAACAATGTTAAACAATTTATCATGATCATAACTAACACTTACTAAAAGTTTGAGATTTAGACTCACTAGCATTAACAAAACACGCTATCTTGATTGTATAATCCAAAATTTATGTTCATAATTTAAAATTTGAATAGTAATTTTGCAAACTTCAAGTTTTGAACACCATGCAATCATCTAGTTCAGTCCTTATTTTGGCTAGTAATGATTAATGACATATTTTCAATAAAGAGAACAAATAATATATAGGAATTCATTGGATTATAGAATCTTCTAGCTCTTCGTTAAATGTTCATTTGAATTCTCATTTCACATTATCATTGATCCAGTGATGGACTAATGGGACATAAAAAAACAATAAAATATAAGAGTTATTGAACTTTTGGTTCAATACAATGTTTATCAAAATGGTTACTAAAGTTTAGTATAGAGTACCAATTAAAAAACACTGTTAGAAATTTTATAAGTTTCTTATTTATTTAGTGAAAAACAAATTACTAGCAAAAGTAAGTTTGTCCCTTCATATAACATAATATTGGCTTGTATGGAAATTTTATAAAATTCTCATAAAATATCAAATCAAATATGTTTAATATTCTTCAAGAATAACAAATTAATATTCTTATTGAATATTTATGCAGTTCGATTTCATTTCTTCAGGACCGTCATCATAATTTTCTTCATGTTAAGTCGTACTTTTTCAGAAACACAATAAGATATATACTCTTAAAGAGTAATAAAATTTAGTTTATTTATAAACAATACAATATTCTTCTAAAAAATTGATATTAACAATTTGTTCTATCTTTCAAGTAATATAATATTTTAAAAATCAAAATTTGTGCTCCATATGAGCAACAATGTAATATTTTTCTGGAATATTGATCGAATATTAAAGTTGTTCTTCAAAAGTAACGACTCAAGATTGAAATAGATTTAGATAAATTTGAGTATTCTTAAAAAATAAATCTGAAAATTTTTGTTTTCCAAAAATTCACGATCTTCCAATCAATGTAGAATTCGCTACTGTTTGCATAAATATTTCTTACAAATAAACCATTTGATCGTAATCCTAATCATTGAATTTGAAAAACAATTAGTTGTGAACTTGCTGTCCAAATTTCACAATGATTGGACCATGAGTTACTGAAATATTAATGTTTGAGCACAACTGGGGTAGGTTATCCAAATTCAGTGAATTTTCTTTTATTTGTTGATTTTTGAATTAATAATACAATTCTTCCATCTTTTCACACGTATCAATCCAATATTCTTTCAAAATGTTGATTCATACTTTTATTTAGAAAGCAACAACAATTTTTTTTTTAACCTTAAGATGTATAAGGTGCATACTTCTTCAGGAATATTAACACAATATTTCTATAGAATATTGTTTAAAAAGAATTACTTCAAGAAGAATATTGAAATTGTAATGCCATGTTTTTCAAAAGTAGAGCAATATTATTCTGAAATATCAATTATAACATTTTGCTATTTTAAGAACAACAAAAAAATATTCTTTGAGAATTTTGGAACATAACATGTTATGCTCTTCAGAAACAAATAATATTCTTTTAAACCATTAATAATATTGTGCTACTTCAAGACCAACAACAAAATTATTATTTAAAAACATTAACTTTTCAAGAGTACGTTTTTTTGGTGGAATGTTAATATTTGCAGAGTTGTGCTTCTCATGGAGCAACAACGAGATATATTATCATTTTAAGTTTATAAAAAAATATAAAAATATTTAATCAGATTAAAGAAAAAAAAGAATATTCATAATCATCATATATTTTACAAACATAAATAAAAATAAATCAAAGAACAAGAGCATAAAGCATATATGATTACCATGCTACATGTACATAAAAGTTACAACATTGGTTCACACATGTGAATTGTCAGATTTTGGTATATTGATTTTGACAACACATTTTTTTATCAATTATCAAATTTTTGACACATATGGAGTGTTAATCAAACTGTACACTTTGTGTGTATAAATAGTTTAATTACATAATCACCACTTCTAAAATTAACATTATATACCCACCACTTCTAAAATTAGGCCCCGTTCGGGAGGGATTAAAAGCCAATTAAAATTGAAAATATATGGCCGTTATTGGGTCCCACTCGTCTAATAAAAGTCAACAATAACGACTATATTTTCAATTTTAATCTAATTTTAATCCCTCCTATACAAAGCCTTAATATAATATACTATTTATGAAGAATACGGATATATGTTTGATTCTGTCAATTGTGGCTAATACCTTTTTTTTTTTTTTTTTGACGAAATTGAGTGCGGCTAATATTATGATTGAGTTGGGATGCAAACAATTTTTAAAACTAAAAGCAGTCATTACAAAAAATAATGATAACAGGATACCATTAATACAATTTAACAATCATCAATTCACGTACAGGTAGAAGAAGAAAAACGTGCTATTTGATAAGGATATTGTTATTTGTACATAATAAATGTACATAAATAATTATTAAAAATGATGTGAATGGAAAAGATTATATGAAAAAGTTAATTGTGTTTTAAATTGACAAATGATATAATATTATATAACATTATACAATCCATTATGTAAATGTTGATATACATGTAGCAAAATCAATTTGATAATGAATTGATAACAATGATGTTTCTTTTCCTTAAGATAATTCCTAGAAGTTTGGAATTGGATTCCAAGAATAGTTTCGGCCACGTTTCAAACCTTTTTTTTTTTTTGAATTGTAATCGTGTTTTATAAAAAAGAAACTTAAAAAAATGTGTTATGAAATTAAAGGAATAAGAGATGAAATAAATGAGCCAAAATTCAATTGTGTATTTTATTGAGAATCAATACCTTATTTATAGAGTTTAAAATGAGAGTTATAATTGGAATGAAATAAATTCTTTAAACTAGATAAGATTTATTTATGTATGGTGATAAGACTACATAATCATCAATATTTATTTTATAATTTTAAAACATAAAGTAAAATATTATTTCAATCAAAAATTCATAATCATGTAGTACCTTGTTGAAAGAAGAAGCAAAACAAGCATTGAATCAGCAAGATGATATGGCACCTGACTCACCAAATTCAATCTACATCAGCAGCCACGGATGATTGCGTTGTAGAAGAACCTAGAAGTTGATGTGCTGGATGATCTGTTTTAGCTGTGCACATGTTTTCTGTTATGGGATAGAATTCCCTTTGATTTCCATTATTATTTTGTAACTGATTTGTACTGCTCTTCACGTGTAAATGTGTATATATATTGTAATTTGGTTAGTAATGAATTAAGAAGAAAGTTTTAGCCAATTTTCATCTTCATATATTTTCTTTCTATTACAAATCTTATATGGTATCAAAGCAAATGGATGAATCGGATAATCAATCTTCAAATCTTCCACAAAATATCGATCAAACTCAAAATAACAAATCAACAGTTCATGATGCAACGCACTTTAGCAGTCCTTACTACATTGGCAACAATGATGCTACTGGAGCAGCCCTGGTCACACATATCTTGGATGCAAACAACTACCATTCTTGGGCCAGATCAATGAAGAGAGCTCTGAGGATAAAGAATAAGCTGGGGTTTATAGATGGGAGCATTTGTGAACCACAAGATCCAAACGACCCACTGATGGAGCACTATATTAGATGCAATGATATAGTAATCACGTGGCTCCAAAACACCATGGCTGCATATATCAAATGTAGTACCACATATGCTGAAACTGCACACCAATTATGGCTAGAGCTGGAAAAGCGATTTGCCCAACAAAATGCTCCCAGGATCTTTGAAATCAAACAGGCCATTACTACTTTGGCTCAAAACCAGGATGCTATGAATGTGTATTTTTCTAAGTTCAAAACTCTCCTTGATGAATTGTTGAATTATGAGTCCATCCCTAATTGCACATGTGGAGGACTGAAGGTGGTAGTAGAACATCATAATAGAGATTGGGTGATGAAGTTCTTAATGGGATTAGATGAATCCTACAAAGCAATCAAAGCCCAGGTTCTCTTGAACAAACATTTCCCTTCCTTGAACGAGGTTTATTCTATAATACAACAGGAAGAGAAAAGGAGACAAATCTCGAGTGATAGTTCCATCAATGAAACAATGTCATTACTGGCTAAAAGGAATTCTAGAGATAATGGCAGGCATAATTTTTCATCACAAAGGAAAGATAGGTATTATTGTACCTATTGTAAAATGGTAGGCCACTCACTGGAGAGATGTCTGAAAGATCCCAATAAACATGTATGTTCCTACTATAAAATGCCAGGACATACTGCAAGCAAATGCTTCAAGCTGAATGGTTATCCATCAGCTTATAAACCTGAAGGAAAGAATCGATATACACCATTAGCAAATCAGGCATCTACCCTAATACCTATGAATCAGGAGCAGCAGATTGACAGGACCAATGTATCACTCACCCAAAAGGAGTATTCTCGCCTGATAACAATCCTCAAATCACCAACAAGTCTGTTTCAGGCCCTTCAGCGAATCAGGTTCAATGTGTTGTAGCTTCAAGTTCTAACAATACTCTTCCAAAAATTTCTGGTATATCACTTTGCTCATCTACTTCTAACACTACCAACATTAATGATTCTGCAGTCCCTTGGATCCTAGACACGGGAGCAACATATCATATGATCTGTAGCCCATCTTATTTCTTTGTCAAAACATAAGTATGCTATTCAGTAACTTTACCAAATGGAGCCATTGCTCCAGTTAGTCATATTGGCACTGCACATGTTACAGACACATTAATCCTCCAAGATGTCTTATGTGTGCCTTCATTCTCTTTTAATCTCATTTCTGTTAGAAAACTAACTCAAGCACTGAACTACTTTGTTGTTTTTCTCCCTAATGTTTGCTTCATACAGGACCCTTCGACTTGTACAACGACTAGAATGGGTGAAGTAAAGTCAGGCCTCTATCATATCCTGCCTTCAAAGGTCTCTCTCATGGCACTTCAAGAAAGACTGACTAGTCTAACTACCAAATCTCCCATTTCAGCTTCAGTTATAAATCATACTGAGGAATTTGATCTTTGTCATTACAGAATGGGACATCCATCCCATTCAGTTCTTGTTTCTGAAAACGAAATACCTAAGCTATCTTCCCATAACAAACCTTGTTCGATTTGTCCTTGGGCAAAATTACATAAACCTCCTTTTTCCTGTCAGTCAACACAAATCAGAGAGATGTTTTGATTTGATGCATTGTGATATCTGCGGGCCTTGCAATGAGACTAGTTATGATGGATCTCGTTATTTCCTTACCATAGTTGATAATTTTAGTAGATGCACTTGGGTATATATGCTCAAATTAAAATCTGAAGCAACAAGTTCCTTACAAAATTTCTGCAAGTTAATAGAAACTCAATTTCAAGCCAAAATCAAAATTATTCGTAGTGACAATGGAGGTGAATTTAACATGAAGCAATTTTATTTTGAAAGAGGCATTATTCATTAGAAAACATGTGTTGAAACCCCTCAACAAAATGCCATTGTTGAGAGGAAACATCAACACATTTTAAATGTTGCAAGGGCCTTAAAGTTTCAAAGTGGCATCTCATTAAAACATTGGAATGATTGTGTGTTAACTGTGGTTTACTTGATTAATAGAACACCCTCTGTACTTCTGAAACACAGAACCCCCTTTGAGATCTTATTCTAGACAAAACCTACATATTCTCATCTCAAAGTATTTGGATGCCTTGCGTTTGCCACCACTCTTACAGATGGCAGACATAAGTTTGATTCTAGAGCTAGGAGATGTATCTTTTTAGGCTATCCTTTTGGTATTAAGAGATACAAACTACTTGATTTGGGAACAAATAAAGTCTTTATATCAAGAAATGTTGTGTTTCATGAAACAATTTTTCCTTACAAAGAAATTGAATTTACAAAGATAGATATCCCACCTGATCCTACTGATATTTATCTCCATCGAGATCCTGCAAAGCCTACTGATCTGTGTTTTCCTCAAGACCCTATCATCTCAACTCCAACTAATCTTTCAAGAGAAAAAGAAAGCCAATCTATCCTTAATTCCAGTCCTGTAGAAAACACAGAGCAACTCTGCACCACTGATCCTCAACCTAACCAAACTAAACAGAATCTAGAACAATTTTTGCCTAATAGAGAGGACAGTCAGACCATACCTCACTTTCCTAGAAGATCAGGAAGAATTTGAAGAGCTCTACCACGCGTGCAGGACTTCATATGCCAACAAACTACTTTACTTCCCCCATTGCAGACATTGAACAAGAAAGAAGGTCCTGGTCCTATTGCCTCAGGTAATCCCTATCCTCTTAATTCTAGCATCTCATATGATAAACTATCTATTTGCCATAAAGCTTTTGCATCTTCTATCACTACACAAAATGAACCTAGAACTTACCAAGAGGTTGTGAAATCACCTGAGTGGCGTCAGGCTATGAAGAATGAAATTATAGCTCTTGAGTCGAATGATACATGGGTTGTAGTTGATTTGCCACATAATAAAAGGGCAATAGGAAGTAGATGGGTTTACAAAATCAAATTTAATGCTGATGGAAGTATAAAAAGGTGCAAAGCTAGGCTGGTAGCAAAAGGATACACTCAACTTGAAGGGTTGGACTACCATGAAACCTTCTCACCAATGGCAAAACTTGTTACCGTTCGAACCTTACTTGCCATTGCAGCTATAAAGGGTTGGTTTCTATATCAACTAGATGTAAACAATACTTTCTTGCATGGAGATTTGGATGAGGAGGTATATATGGAGTTGCCTCCAGGTTACAATAATGCTAACGGTTCAAAAGTTTGTAAGCTTCACAAGAGTATATATGGCCTCAAACAAGCTTCACGCCAATGGTACTCAAAGTTGTCAAATTTTATCCTTCAACATGGTTTTACTCAATCCAAAGCAGACTATAGCTTATTTAATAAGTCTACTGAAAGTTCCTTCATAGTAGTTTTGGTCTATATAGATGATATAATTATGGCAGGGAATTGTTTGGAAGCTATCAACAATCTGAAAACGGATTTTGATAATCAATTCAAAATTAAGGATTTGGGTAAGCTGAAGTACTTCCTGGGTATTGAGGTAGCTAGATCAAAATAGGGGATACACATTTGCCAAAGAAAATATGCACTGGACATTTTATCTAATTCTGGAACCATAGGGTCAACACTAGCCAAGGTACTTCTTGATCAAAATATCAAATTGTCCAAGTGAGAAAGAGAAATAGTTGCTAATCCATCTATCTACAGAAGGCTAATTGGGCGTTTATTATACTTAACCATAACCAGACCAGACATATCTTATTCAGTTCAACTTTTGAGTCAGTAGTATATGGATCAGCCCAAGATTCCTCATCTCAATGCAGCACATAAGGTATTGAGGTATCTTATGAGAGCTCCAGGTCAAGGGTTATTTTATTCATCTACTTCTGAGTTACAGCTGAAAGGGTACTCAGATTTGGATTGGGGAAGCTGTCCAGATACAAGGAGATCTGTTATAGGCTATTGTGTGTTCATTGGCTCATCCTTAGCATCCTGGAAATCAAAGAAACAAAATGTGGTATCAAGATCCTCTTCTGAAGCCGAATACAGAGCAATGGCTAGTGTTTGCTGTAAGTTAACTTGGCTGAGATACTTGTTTAAAGATCTACGAATTGAACATAGTCAAGCAGCTAGCCTACATTGTGATAATAAATCTGCTATCTATATTGCCACAAATCCTATCTTTCATGAAAGAACTAAGCATATAGAAATCGATTGTCATCTTATCCGGGATAAGATTCAATCTGGAAGCATTATTGCTGAATATGTGCATACTAGTTCTCAAGTTGCAGACATCCTAACTAAAGCTCTAAATTCTACAAGTTTTTATTTCCACATGGACAAGATGGGAGTATTAGATATATACTCTCCATCTTGCAGGCAGCTGTTGAAAGAAGAAGCAGAACAAGCATTGAATCAGCAAGATGATATGGCACCTGACTCACCAAATTCAATCTTCATCAGAAGCCACGGATGATTGTGCTGTAGAAGAACCTAGAAGTTGATGTGCTAGATGATCTATTTTAGCTGTGCACATGTTTTCTATTATGGGATAGAATATTCCCTTTGATTTCCATTATTATTTTGTAACTGATTTGTACTGCTCTTCACGTGTAAATGTGTATATATATTGTAATTTGGTTAGTAATGAATTAAGAAGAAAGTTTCAGCCAATTTTCATCTTCATATATTTTCTTTCTGTTGCAAATCTCATATACCTATTATTATTGGAAGAAGCTCATTACTATTCTTATTATTTTTATTTTTGAACCATTTATGAACTCGTCAAAAAAATGGATGCTGAGGGTCCCTTTCAGCGTCTTACTACGCTTGCTAGGAAAATAGACATGTAATTCAAATCATCATAGCGAGATAAATAAATCTTACATATTCCTTTTGGCACAATTTATTATTAAAATTTATTTTTATTCACACAGTTTATTGAATCTATAAACTCATGTATGGTTGGAATTAAAATCTTGATTTTAATCCAAATTATAGTTAACAATTAATTTTAATTATATATTTGATAGGATTCCTAAATTTTCGAAAATGCATTTCATCAATTTTTATCAAACTCTACTAAAAATCTGATTTTAAACTACATCAAAAAGTGACTAAGTATTATTTATTTATCCATTTATAAATTAAATCGTTTATAAATACTTCACAAGCGGAGATACTTGATACCATGATAAAAAAAAAAAATTAAAAAAAAAATAAAATAAATAAATAAATAAATATATATATATATATATATATATATATATATATATATATATATATATATATATTGTAATTAATGTTATTAAATATTGTTTTATTCACCATGATAAAATATGTGAGATAACTGTAACATTTTCCTTAAACAGACTTGAACTCGACTCTACAAAAATTATCCAAGATTTTTAATTTTTTTTTGTCTGTTAATACAGTAATTTGCATTATGGCATGTGAAGAAAGAGTATTGTTCGGGAAAATGCAAGCTTGTCCTACAAATCTTAGTCACATAACATGGGATTGGCTAAAACGCATTGAAACTAATGAACCTTTTTGCAGACAAGAATAAAGATAAAGTTATAAAGTTAGATTTGTGGGTGCTTTTTGAAAGATACAAAATCCAGTGGTAGAACGACGATTTATAAAATCACTAGCCCAATCGACGTCAGAATATGCTCGCAATACTAGTGATGAAGTAGATGAAAGAAAAAGGCTCTGAAACTGAGAGCCATGAAGATATCTCAAAATGCGAAGAACAGCAACACAATGAATTATAGTAGGCGCAGTAACAAACTGACCAACTACATGAACAACATGTGCAATATCTGGACGAATGATAGTGAGATAAACCAAGCTACCAACAATAGTACGATATAAACTACAATCAGATAATGAAGAGTCATCAGAAGAAGAATCAAGCATTAATCCCAAGAGGCGTATCAACGATCTTATTATCAATAAGACGAGCACGCTCAAATATATCTGCTATGTACTTAAACTGAGATATAAGATAACCTGTCAGAGAAGATGCAACTTCAATACCTAGAAAGTAACGGAGTGAACCCAAATCTTTCATTGCAGAGCAACGAGCTAACTATGACTTTAATTCTACAATACCATCAATATCATCATCAGAAATAATCATGTCATCAACATATAAAGAAAGCATAACACGACCGATGGTTGTACATATATAAACTAAAGTTGAATCATGATGGCTAGGACGGAAACCAAGTGAAGTAATCACAATGGAAAACTTCTCAAACCAAGCTCGAAGTGCCTGTTTGAGACTGTAGAGAGCTTTTCGAAGTTTGCAAACTTTACCAAGTTGATGGGAAACACCAGGAGGGGGAAGCATATAGACTTCTTCCTATACATCTCCATTCCAACATCCATATTAGATATACTCCATCGACGAATAGAAGCAACTGCAATAAAGGTGTGAACAGTAGTCATCTTTGCAACATATGCAAAAGTCTCCTCATAATCTATACCTTACTTTTGAGAATACCCATTTGCAATTAATCGGGACTTATATCGTTCAACAGATCCATCGACTTGATTTTGATTTTATAGACCCAATGAGAACCAATTGCTCGTTTTCCTTACGGTAGAAATACCAGTCCCGAGTATGTATCTGATGCGGAGCAGTAAGTTCCTCAGCCATAGCTTCCTGCCATAGTGGATCACAAACTGCCTCTCTATAGGACAAATGCTCAGAAAGACAATGAATAAAAGCTAAAAAAGAAATGAAAGAAGCAGAGTAACAAGAGTAAGCAAAGTCTGGTAATTGAGAGGACTTACGAGTACGAGTAGGATAACGAGGAGAAGAAGCCCCAGACTCAGGAGGTGATTGGGCAGCCATAGGGGGAGAGGGAACAATTGATGTATTAGAAGCCAAAGTATCAGTATCTGTAGAACTATTAATAAGAACCCTACAAGAATCATGATCTGAAATGGAAGTAGATGTGTGTGGAACAAGAGGTGGGACAGTTTCAGTATCAACATCAAATGGATCGATGTAAATAATATCGAACTTAGTCACGTTATGAGAACTAGGAAGAATAGTAAAGAAAGGTATATGTTCAAGGAAAACGACATGACGAGAAACATATAATTTTTGACCAACTGGATCAAAATAACGATAACCCTGTTGCCCTATACCATAACCTAGAAAGACACATATCACAGATTTAGATGATAATTTACTACGCTTGACGTGAGGCCGAAGGACAAAACACGTAGAACCAAAGACACGTAAGGAAGAATAATCAGGAGTATATTCATACAACTTTTCAAATGGAGGCAAACCTGAATTATATGAGGTTGGGATCTTATTAATCAAATGAGAAACAGTAAGAATGACTTCTCCCCAAAATTCACTAGGAGTGGAAGCAGAGAGTAAAAGAGAACGGGCCGTTTCAACAATATGTTTATGTTTCCTTTCGACAACACCATTTTGTTCGGGAGTATCTGTACAAGTACTTTGGTGAATGGTTACATCATAAGCAAGCAAATCAGAAAAGACATTAGAACTATACTCTCCACCCAAATCACATCGAAAAACATTTGATAATAGCATAATTTTGTGTTTGTACAAGTGCTCTAAATGTACTGAAAATACTAAAGAAGTCGGCGATGTTTCCTAAGAAAAACCCAACAATAACGAGTGTAATCAACAATAAAAAAAAATCGTGAACCCCCTTTAGTGGTAACGGGAGAAGGTCCCCATACATTAGAATGAATAAGATCAAAAGGAGCGACATAAATAAAAATACTTATATTGAAAGGTAACACAAAAAATTTTGCTAATTTGCATCAACTACAATCAGAAATATTATTTATTTTCAAATTTCCTAATGCTCCTGCAGAAAAGAAGAACTTTAAATGAGATGTTGAAACATGACCAAGGCGAGAATGCCATAAATAAAAGGCAGAGATAAATGACTCAAACGAAAAGATGACAAATCAACACTAGAAGCAGCAATTTCTGGTACTTTAAGCTTATCTAAAACATAGAGTCCCCCTTGCCTACGGCCGATCTCAATCAACTTCCGAGACTGCGAATCCTGTATATAACAAGTAGAAGAAGAAAATGAGACTAAATATCCAAATTCACATAATTGGCTAACAGAAATAAGATTTAAGGTAAGACTAAGAATATGGTAGACATCATTGAGATAAATAGGGTGACATATGATGGGAAGCCCCAGAATGTAAGACCCACAAAGAGGATGATATACCTGAAGAACTAGAAGATAACAAACTTATAGAAGAGGCAGACATTGGACGAAGCGGTGTTATGTTTGACTGTGATGCTAGAAACTTCTGAAACTACTCAAACATTAGTGGATCTATTGATGGTGCAGCCACTACAGTATTAGGTTGAAATGGTTTGTTTCCAAATTTCCATGGATGAAGACCCTGTCTTTGCTGTTGTTGGGGCCGCTGTTGTTGCTATCGTTGTTGGGGTTGATGTTGTGTAGCTCTATTCAACAATAGAGGACATTGTCCCTTCCAATGACCCTTCTGTAGCTCTATTCAACAATAGAGGACATTGTCCCTTCCAATGACCCTTCTGCTTATAGAAACGACATTCATCATGTGCAACATTCGAAGACGACCTACTTTAATTACCGACATGTGACGTCTGAGGTGCTGCGAATACAGATGGAGTAGCAGATGATGGAATAGTCCCCTTGCCTGTGTGAGATTTAAGGCGTATCTCCTCAGACAACAATTTACTAACCACAGAATCAATAGAAGGAAGAGGACTGGGGTGTAAGATTGTCTCACGAAGTCCCTCAAAATCATCACGTAGCGCCATAAAAAATTGATCCAATCGTTGTTCTTCCCGTTGGGCGATATAGGGTTCAAATGCTTGTAATTCTGTAGATTTTGTGAGTGTCAATTGATCCCATAAATCTGTCATAGCATAATAAAATTCCTGAATACTTATATTTTTTCTATTGAAGAGCGCGAATATCTATCTCTAACTGATACTGTTTTGCAAAATTAGATTGCGTGTACAGTCAGACAAGTGCTCCCAAACTTCCTTAGCGGTATCATACTTAGCCAATTGTGTGCTATCAACTGCACAATAGAATTATTAATCCAAGTAATGATCTTTGAATTATCAGATTCCCAATTATCTACCAACTCCAAATAATTGACAACCTTGTCATTTTTTGGTTTAACAGAACTGCTAGAAACATAACCTCCACATCTTTTTGCCCTCCAAAAAATTTCTCATCACATAACTCCAATAAGAATAATTCTTCCCATTTAATTGCACACTAACAGATTGAAGAGTTATCTTGACTTCCAGCTATTGCAAAATAAACAAATAACGACCAATATGAAAAATATACAATATCGAGATACAGAATCAAACCAAAATCATATGAGAATTAACGGAAGCCAAATCTCAATCAGCGTCCAAAATTAAAAAAAAAAAAAGCCAAATCTCAATCAGCGTCCAAAATTAAAAAAAAAAAAAATACGCGTGCACGTATACCAATTCAAACTAATTCCCAACTTTGAAATTATCCAAATTGAATTCTATTTAAGATTCTGACTCAAAATTCAAAACACCTTTACATAGAGAATAACACGTAATTGGTGGGTATTAATTCCACGTGTGTCCTTCCTTCCACCATGTATGATTGCCAATACAAAACTGAACAACTCCTGCATAAATATATATGCGCCACTCGCTTCTTATGCAATTGTGCGGAAATAATTTGACATGCAGTCGACACTAGCATCTACCGCTGCAAAATTAAACTAGGTCCTTTCCGATCCCTGTAACCAGTTTCTGTCACAGAGACTTGCCTCTGCCTCAACAACCGAAGAAATAATTAATCGAAGAGCCATATGTGGCTCCAAAATCACCCAATCTGGCTCTGATACTATGTTAAAATAATAATATTAATAGAAAGGAAACATAAAAATAGGCTAGGGTTCCTGATTAATTGAATTAATTACATAAGTAAAATGACTCATCTACCCTTAAGATAAAATAAAACTAATATATTTAACATTTCTTACTTTTTAAATAACTCAAATGCAGTCTTTTTATCGAGAATTTTGTGACCAATTCAACATATAATAATGAGTGACATCTATTTCATAAACAGTGAAAATTAATTGTTTGACTAACATGTGGATGTGAGCTCCCCATACCCTCTCTGTGCTTTGTCTCTATCAATTAAAACATTGGGTGCTATTCTGGTGCTAACAACCGAAATAATTGTAACGCCAACTTAGATTATCAGTGGTTTCACACCTAATCCACATTACTTAATTATTGTGCCACACTATTGACTATGAGTCATGCTTGATGTACATCTTTTTCTACACTTAAATTGAAACAATGACACGTAACATTTTTTTTATTGGACAGTTTAAATAAAAGAAAGAAAGAAAATTTGCAGCCAATGATTTTTTAACAAACCGCAAGTGTCTACAAAGGTTGCAGAAATGGGTGTACAAATGGTATAATCCATTTACTATGAGGCATGGTTGGTGTAGATCAGTTTCTTACACTTTAGTTGACACAATGTCAATTGACATTCTTTCATTTGACCGTTTAAACAAAAAACTTCGAGTAGATATGGCTTGCTAAATATTTTGAGTCCTAAAACTTTGATATTAAGCTCTTTTTTGGTGTGACTTAAAATTTTATTAAAAATTTAAGTTAATTAATTTTAACCACATATTTTATGAATTTACAATTTTTCAATCATGCATTTTATTAATTTTTATCAAAATCTATTAAAAATCTATTTTTTTTAATACATCGGGCTACTTTTAAAAAGGTGGTATAAAGAAACATACATGTCCAATGGTTTAAAATTACATAAAATAAATTGTTTAATTAATCTGATTTTGACTAGAAGGTCGAATTCAAGCTCAAAGAATGTCAAAATCAAGTTTACAATTTTTTAGTATCAATAAGACAACAAAAATTATATTCTCAGTGATATATTTGTTCCCGGTGACATTTCATTCTAACACATGAAATTTCGTTCTTATCCAATTGTTTTAAAAAAAATGTTTTCATATATATATATATATATATATATATATATATATATATATATATATATGATCTAATGAGCACCGGTGCTCATCTTATCCTAAGCACCGATGAGTTGGCACATTAATTCATTGGTGGATTGGAACTCACAAAATCTTTATCCACCAATAAATTAATGTGCCAACTCATCGGTGTTTAAGATAAGATGAGCACCGGTGCTCATTAGATCATTTCTATATATATATATATATATATATATATATATATATATATATATATATATATATATTGTTACGTATTGAAATGATTATTTTTCACCTAAATGTCACGTCAACAATAAAAGGTCTCAACCACACGTCCACATGTCCTAGGACAAATATTTATGTCTTGACCTTCAAGCGAGTCGGACAAAAAGAGTACCTCGACAACTGAAACTCAATCAAATGACTATGCAGAACTCGGTTACTTAGTTAAAGAATGGTTGGAAGCCTCGACAATAACAAGACTAAAGGCCTCAAAATTGAACCAGATATGGACGAAAACCCTGGTGCGAATTTTGACAGAGTCAATCTGAATTTCAGTGAGCTAAATATATTACTTGACAAGTGTCACAAAGCACAAACCTCAGCAAAAATTTGGAAACGGGACCTAATCACGATTTTTGGCATAATGATATAAAAAATATCAATTACAAAAATAACAAAAAGGACCCTAAAATCGCCTATAAATAGGATCCTTGCAATAATGTAAAAAGGGTTAAAAATGTAATATCCAAACTTCAGCCCTAAGAAAAAGCTTCCTCGGATTAATAGACATTGAGGGTCGGACCTCTTGAAAATGGATAATGCTAATGGATACTGTTATGTGTACACCTTGTGGTGTACACAATCTTTTACACCTCCCTCACATGGAAGAAGGCCCACAAATATTTTATTGTGTGTGGGCCCCCTCTATGTGAGAGGGGTGTAAAAGATTATGTACACATAGCACAATCCCTTGAAAATAGTACATCCGATCAAAAAACACTTTGACCAAAATCATGCTAGAATTACATTTTCCTTTCTCTTTACTACAAAAATTGGCTTACAAACATGATCAAAATCCCCCCCAAAACTGGGAAAACCAGCCAAAATTTTGGGAAATCCCATCATTGGCTTTTAAATTCGAATTTTTAGGCCAACAACTTGGACCATCCGTGAGAATACTTACCAAAACAACAAGCACAAAATGTACGAGGAAAAATGGGAGAGAAAGGAGGTTATTATGCGTTTTTAAAATTCTGAAATCGCGTTGAACCGGACGTTCGGCTCACTACCCTGACGTCCGGATTGGCAGAACTCGGTTTAGACAAAAACTTTTGTCAAACCGAACAAGGTGTCCGGACAGTCCGTTTGATTCGTCGGGATCCCTTTTTTTTAAAACAAGTCAAGTATAAAATAAATAATCACACATAAAAATATGTATAAACACATATTGTGAATTCAACTTAGTTATGCACTTCGAATTCGTCAATAATGCCTAAACATCTTCGAATATGTGAGAATCGATCAAGTGCTAGAGGTTTAGTCAAGATATTGGCCAATTGATTTTTGTGTTCACAAATTCTAACACAATATCTCTCTTTTGTGCGTGATCTCTTAGAAAGTGATATCTAATTTCAATATGCTTCGTTCAAAAGTGCAAAATAAAATTTTTAGACAAGTTTATGGCACTAGTATTATCACACATGATTTATAGCCCAATAATAACTAACCAAGGGGGGTGAATTTGTTTTAAAACTTTTTCGAAAAATTAATATAAATTAAAAAATAATTAGATCAATTCAAATAATAATGACAAATATAAAAGTGATAAGTGAAAGAGAAAGATGATGCAAACAATATAATTGTAGAGGTTCGATCCAAAGCAATGATTTACGTTTTGTGTTACCAAGCTCTCCGACACAACTAAGGCATTTTCACTACGTTGATTGACTTATAGTGCAATCAAACCCTTTAAAATGCTTCCGGTAACTTACAAACAAGAAGTACGGATCTTTATACATGTTGAGTTTTACGGGATCTCAACATGACTCAATATTGAGCTTTCACAAGATCTCAATATGGCTTATACGGCGACTTACAACAAGAAGCACCAATCCTCATACAATATTGATATTTACGAGATTTCAACACGACCCACATTTTATCAAAGTGATTTTATAATGAAATTCTTCTCTTGATAAATAATATAAACAAATTAAGTACTAAGGGTCCGTTTGATTGCAAATGTGGAAAATGGATGGAAAGAAAATGTTTTACTGGGAATTGAATTGTCTAGAATTTGTTTTGCTGGGAATTGTAATTAATTGTGTTTGATTGGTATAATTTTCTACCTGGAAAATGTTGAAAGTTTGATGTCCGTTTGGCTTCGTTTTTTATAAAAAATGTCAATTAAAGTGATAATTTTTTTACCAATACGTCTAGAATTTATTCTAATTACCAAAAAGTAAAAAAAACAAAATTTAAACAATTAGAAAAAAATTACCATATTCGTTTGACTTTGTTTTACATAAAAATTGTCAACAAAAATGAAAATTCTTTTTACAATAGTTGATAGAATTGGTTGCTATTGTTAAAAAAAAATGTGGAAAATGTTTTCCCACCTAATAGGTGGGAAAATAAAATCAAGCTTTTGTGCATCAAATGATTGTACCTAGAAAAAGGTGGAAAACATTTTGCCAGGAAAAGAAACGCTATCAAACACCCTTAATTGACAAAAGTTAAAAACATTTTCCTTTTCCACCTTTTTTCCTACCTATCAAACGGACCCTAAGAGAAACTAACACTTTAATGAATAGTAATAAATGATAGCTCAAGTGTAAGATGAAAAATTTTGATGAATATGATAATTAAAAATTAGATTCGATCAATCAAAGTGTTTCAATGAGAAGACGAAGAGGAAATAAATGTAATGTAGGTTCAAAATCTTCTCAAGATGTACTCTTTTTTAATGAATAATTATAATAAAGTAAGTACTAAGTGAGAAATGAGAAACTTTGATGAATAAGATGATTTTACAAATTTGATTCAATCAATCAAAGTTTTTTATATGAAGAAGTATAAAAGTTTATACAATTTAAGTGTAAAGATCTTCTTAAAAAAATATATCTCTCTTTTAATATTGATATAAATAAATTAAGTACAAAAAGAAATGAAAAACTTTTATGAGAGAAATGATTCAAAGAGTTTGATTCAAGAATCAAAGTTTTTGTTATGAATAAATAAATGAAATAAATATAAAAATGTAAGGTCAAAGAAGATTTTTCAAAAATATATTTCAAAAGAAAGCTCTCTTCTAATTTTTTATGAATGCAAAGTGAAGTAATATTTATAACAGTCAAAACGTCCAAAGTTTTGGCAAACCGGACTTCCACTTTGACTTTGACTTCTTTTTTTTAATGTAGGCTTTTGAATGAGTAAATAATATTGTAAAAAATTAAATATCAAGTTCAAATTCTTACCCTTTGAAAAATAAGTTTTTTTATGCAAATATATTTATGAAATAATCTTTTTGTACATAAAATAATTTATAAACTTTTATCATTCATTACTAAATATCAAAGTATTAGTACATTTATATTTGAACTAAGAAGTCTAGTTTTTTATCTAGTTTCGAAGTTTGTCTTTTAGACTTCTCGTATTGATCTTGCTTTTTCTTGACATTTGTGTTTTAATTGTTCAAAACAATATAAATCTTATTTGTTATAATCAAAATATTAAGGATGAAATCAATAATAGGTCAACATTTGATAGGTATATGATCAAATAACAAATGATAATCACTAAGAGTTTGTTTTATCCATAACACTTGTGCACAATTACTAGCGGCCGAGATGTATTCGGTTTCGATGGTAGACAATGCAACAGAATTTTGTTTCTTACTAAACCATAACACAAGTGCAAAGCCTAGAAAAAAACATGTTCCACTAGTGCTTTTGCGATTAATTGTGCAACTCGCCCAATCAGCATCCCAATAACTAAGTAGATCAATATGAGTGCACTTTGGATACCAAAGCCCTAAGGTTGTAGCGCCATAAAGATATCTAAAAATTCTTTTTAAGGGACTAAGGTGTGATTATTTAGGATTTGATTAAAATCTAGCACATAAACACACACTAAAAATAATATTGGGTCTACTTGCGGTTATGTAAAGAAGGGGTCCGATCATACCTCAATATTTTGTTACTTCAACAGAAGTACCTTGATCATTTTCGTCCAATTTTAATGATGTACTCATGAGAGTGTTCATTGGCTTCAAGTCATCCATCTCAAACCCTTTGAGTATGTCCAATCTATACTTATTGTGATTGATGAATATTCCCTCACAAATTTGCTTGATTGGAGACCAACAAAGAATTTAAGTTCTCCCATGCTCATTCATTTTGAAAATTATTCACAAAGATAGATATTAGTTGCACCAAATATAATATCATCAATATAAATTTGAAAAACAATCATATCATTCTTTTGAGTTTTGATGAAAAGAGTAGTATTCACTTTTCCTATTGAAAAAAATTTGAAAGTAGAAATTTGCTCAATCTTTCATACCAAACTAACCATAAATAGTCTTTCTAAGTTTTAAAATATAGTTTTTACTTTGATCTTTAAAATCAAATGGTAGCTCAACAAAGACTTCTTGAATAAAACCATTTAAAAATACACTTTTGACATCTATTTGGTAAAGAGTAAATCCTTTGTGAGAATCAAATGCAAGAATCATACGAATAGATTCTAATATAGAAATCGATGCAAATGTTTTCTCAAAATCGATACCTTCTTCTTGATTGTGACATTGGGCCACAAATTTAGGGCATATTTGGGTCGGATTAAAATATAATTTTAATCTAAATCAAAATCAAATAATCAATATTAATCACATCTTTTATGGGTCCCACATCTTTTCAACCATACATTTCAATTTTTTTTATCACAATCCATTAAAAATCTAATTTTAATCCCCACCAAACACCTTGCTAGTTTTGTTACGTATAACTATCCCATTTTCATGTCGTTTATTTCTAAAAACTCATTTAGTACCAGTGACGGTTTGATCATTTGTTCTAACGACTAAATTCCAAATGTGATTTCTTTCAAATTGATTTAATTCTTTTTGCATAGATAGATTCCAAAATTCATCAAACTCGATTTCTTTGAATTTTTTTAATCAATTTGTGAAATGAAAACACAACTTTTTAGATGATTTCTAGTAGAATCTCTAGTAGTAATACATTTGGAAGGATGACCAATAATTAGTTCTTTTGGATGAGAAGGAACGAATCTCCATTCTTTTGGTAGAGAATGATCATTTTGTACTTCAGCAGGTTCTAGTTCACTTTGTTTAACGTTTGCTTCCTCCTTGTGTCATCTTTTGGATTTTCCTTATTTTGGTCTTGAGTAATCATTTGCTCGAAAGGAATTTCCAACCCTACATTATTAGCAATACATTTCTCACGATCAAAAGGATTAGTTTCATCAAAAGTGACATACATGGATTCTTCAACGACTAGAATTCTTTTGTTAAAGACTTTATAAATTTTGCTAGTTGATGAATATTTTAGAAAGATTCCAATATTGAATTTTGAATCAATTTTTTCCAATTTTTCTTTTGTATTCAAAACAAAGCATTCGTAACTAGAAACTTTGAAATAATCGATATTTGGAATTCTATTTTTATAAAGATAATAGGGGGTTTTTTGTTTTCATTCGATTAACTTATACTCTAGTAACAATATAGCAAACTGTGTTAACGATTTCGGCCCAAAAGTATTTGGGCATGCTATTTTCATTTAGCATGGTCCTAACCATTTCTTACAATGTGCTATTTTTCTTTTCTACTGCACCATTTTGTTAAAAAGTTCCAAGAGTCGAAAACTTATTTTCATATCCATTTTCATTACAAAATTTATCAAAAGCGATATTATCAAATTCTTCTCCATGATCACTCCTAATAGTTGTAATGGAGTATCCATTTTTTTATTTTGAAAATTTTGTGCAAAAATGTTCGAATACACTCAAAGCTTCATCTTTAAGATTTAAGAATAGAACCCAAGTGAATCAAAAAAAGTCAAAGACAATGACAAAGGTATAATGTTTCCACCCAAGTCACATGTTTTAGAATGTTCAAAAAGATCTGTATGGAGTAGTTGAAGTGGTTTTGTAGTCGAAAAATATAATTTAGGTTTAAAAGAATTTTTCACTCGTTTACCAAATTAACAAGCATTACAAATTTTATCTTTATCAAATTTTAAATTTGGCAAATATTTGACAAAATAATTTTGGAAGATTTTTTAGAGAAGATCAATACTAACATGGCATAATCTCCTATACCACAACCAAGTATCATCCTTTAAACTTGATAAAAAAAAATTCATTACTTTCAAATTCGATATTTATAATATAAACATTTTTATTTCGGCTACCTATAAATATCACCTCTTTTGATGTAGTATCCTTAGTAAGGCATTTAGAATAATCGAATTTAATATGATAACCTTTATCATATAATTGACTAATGCTAAGAAAATTATGTTTGACATTATCTACCAATAAAACATTTTCCATTGAAGGAGAATAATGATTACCAATGTTTCTAATTCCAATAATTTTTCCTTTAGCATTATCTCCGAATATGACATGACCTCCATCCTTCTTTTTTTAAATTTGATAGTAACATTCTATCTCCAGTTATGTGTTTAAAGCACCAACTATTCAAGAACAACATTCTCTTCATCTTCTTTGGTACCTACAAAAAATAATTTATTTTTTGATTTTTGGTTCTCATACAAGTTTGGGTCCTTGGTAGTTAGCTTTAGTGGATTCTACAGTCCACTTATTCTTACTTTCAAAGTGTAGTCCATTTTTGGTTAGACAATTATAAGCAATATGTCAATCTTAGTTACAAAAGCTACATGCAGTTTTTGAAGGAAGAGTGTTTGAAGTTTTGACAAATAGATTTTTGAAAGATTTTTGTTTCAAGAATGGTTTACATCAAATTCCCTCTTTATCAAAAACACACTTTTGAACACCAAGTATTAAGTCAAAATTCTTCTTACCTTGAGTAAATTTACAAATAATCTTAGTTAAATCTTTAACTTTTTCTTTCAAATAATGATTTTCTATAATCAATAAATCATAATCAACCTTTTCCTTTTGAGTTTCTGAAATTTTCTTCATTTCATTTTTCAACAAGTAGTGTTTCCTTTTAAGAATTGAGTGATATAGAACAAACTTTTCAAATTCCTCAAAAGTTTCATCATAGAAGGTAGATAAATTATCATTTGAATACTTTTCAATAGAGTTTACCTCATCTTCGATTGCGATGAAACACATATTGACAATTTCTTCTTGACTATCACTTCCATCGTTATCATCATCATCGCTTTCATCCCCGTATTACTTAGAGTGCCTTTTTTTTCATACTCCTATTCTTGTTTGGACATTCAGTTCTTTTGTGATAGAGTTTATCATAATCATAACAAATGATTTTCTTACATCTATCTTCGCCATTTTCTTCTTTCCTTTGGAATATCCAATTATTTCGAAAATCTCTCCAATTTTTTGACAAGAATGACTAGATCATTAAGCTCTTCATCACTCATATTTTCACTTGTAGTTTCTTCTTCGATTGCCGAATTAAAATCAATTTGGCGCTTAGGAGCCTCCTTTGATTCATCTTTGTTTTTCCTTGTTTTCTCTTTAGTTTCGGCGTTGTTGAGCTCATAGGTTATCAAGGTTCCCTAAAGTTCTTCCAATGGATATGAGCTGATATCTTTGATATTCTTTATCAACATTCTTAATGAGCTCCAATCTTCCGATGATAACCTAAGAATTTTATTTACAAGCTCACCATTAGTAAATTTGCGATCAAATCCTTTGAGACTATTAACAATATCGGTGAAGGAAATAATCATGTCAATAATATGTTCTTCTTGTTTCATGAAAAAGTTTTCAATTTTGTTAACAAAGAGATTAATCTTTGTTTCATTTACTTTACTAGTGCCAACATGAGTAACTTCTAATACATGTCAATTATCATATGCGGAATCACATGTGCAACACGATTAAATTCATTTATATCGAAAGCACAATAAAGTAGATTTTTTACTCTAGCATTCAAGGATAATTTTCTTTTATCTTTTTCGTCATACTCCTCTCTAGGTTTTAGAATGGTTTGGTCAGGTTTGCGATCAGCTTTAATAATCTTGGTAGGCACATAAGGACTATATTCAATAACTTTTCAAATATTATAATATATAATTATAACTTTCCAATAATTATAATGTATGTCATCAAAGATAGGATGACGATTTGTAGAATGTTCTTCAAGATTTTGAAAATTGTGGTTAGCCATTAATCAAAATTGTGAAATTTTTAAAAATGAGCATCTTGCTCTAATACTAATTGATAGCCCAGGAATAAGTAACCAAGATGGAGTGAATTTGTTATTAAAACCTTTTTCGAAAAATTAATTCGAGTTTAAGCAAACTGAATATGAATAAGCCAATCAAACAAAAATGTACAAATATGAAAGCAATAAGTAAAAAAGAATATAGTGTGCAAACGATATACTTGTAGAGGTTCGATCTCAAACAATGATCTGCGTCATTCGTTACCAAACTCTGTGTCACGAGTAAGGTCTTTTCACTATATTTGATTGATTTATAGTGCAATCCAAATTCTTACAATGTTTTCAGTGACTTACAAACAAGGAGTATCGATCCTTATACAATATTAAGTTTTACGGGATCTCAATATGACCCACAAATTTAAAGAGAATTGATTTTACAATTTGAAACTTCTCTTTTAATAAATGATATGATCAAATTAAGTACAAATAAAAAAAGGCTAACAATTTAATGAATAGCAATGAATGAAACTCAAGTGTTAGTAGAGAAAAAATTTGATGAGAAGAATGATTTTTAAAAGTTGATTTAATCAAAGGTTTTTCAAAGTAAATTATTTGATAGAGATATATAAGATGTATCATCAATATAATTTGGCTCAAGAATATCTCAGTTAAATACCCTCAAAAGTGTTGTAATGAATGGAAAGTGAAATGGTATTTATAGCAGTCAAAACGTCAAAATTTTTTACCAATCGAACAATCCATCTGAATCCTGAACCGGACAACCAAATAGCCGTTGTTGCATCAGAAATCAAAACGGTTAAAAAAATGTTCGTTGGGCCAACCGAACGTCCTCTTGGAGTTTTTCCGAATTTTTCCTTTTTCATTGTTTTGAAAAATGTAGGCTTTTGAAAGACGTTTTCACTTTATTTTTTAAGGTAAGTAACATTGTAAAAATTTTAAATATCAAGTCGAAACACTTACTTTTTGAAAAATAATTTTTATGCAAATGTTTTTATGAAATGATTTTTCTCATGCATAAAAATTCATTCATTGAGTTTGTAATTATTAATTGCTAAGGATTAA
This sequence comes from Fraxinus americana, assembly GCA_035079005.1. Taxonomy (NCBI): domain Eukaryota; kingdom Viridiplantae; phylum Streptophyta; class Magnoliopsida; order Lamiales; family Oleaceae; genus Fraxinus; species Fraxinus americana. The sequence continues at coordinate 18,616,115 of CM068707.1, read as the reverse complement.
AACATTTTACATTTACATATGAATCTGAAACATCTAAATCTAATATTTTCGATATTTGACTATAGAATTTCTTTGTCTTTGAGTGATTTGATGTGAATGCTCGGTTTTCATCTCGATTTCTATTGATCGTCCAATGCGAATCTTTTGGTAATGATCTTTTTGTCTCCAATTGATCAACTTTGCAACCATAGGTATGAAGACTCGAATTCAATTGTTAGAAATAAAAAAGCAATTTATTTGTTATAATTAAAACATGAAGTCAACCATAGGACAACAATGATAAGGGTGCCATAGACAAATATCAAAGTATTATGGATATTTCTTTAAAGAAAATAAATTGTGTGCATAATTGTTCTATGCATGAATTGTTAATACGTGAAGCACGTAGTGGGAAATTGATGAGGCATTTCATTATTAGGAAAACCTTAGGAATATTGCATGAACGCTTTTATTGACCTATAATGAAAATTATGTAAAGGACATTTGTAGCAGATATATTACTTGTAAGAATGCCAAATTTAAAGCTTTACCACAGGGTTTGTATACACACTTACTTGTTCTTAGTGAACCATGAATTGATGTGTATATGGACTTTGTATTAGGGCTGCATAAGATTAAAATGGGTAGAGATTTCATACTTGTGGCAGTGGATAAGTTTCGTAAGATGTCACATTTTGTTCCATTCTATAAAATAGATGATGTCACGAGTAGCTGATTTGTTATTTAGAGAAATAGTGTGACTCTATGGTATACTTAGGAGTATTGTGTCTGATAGGGGTGTTAAGTTCTTTAAATACTTTTGAAAATTTTTATGGGGTAAGTTGGAGATTAAATTGTTGTTTTCTACTACATATCACCCACAAACAGATGGATAGATCGAGGTAGTTAATAGAGCAATAACTCAATTTTTGAGCATTATAAATAATAAAAATTTGAAAAGTTGGGAGGATTTTTTACCATTTGTAGAATTTGCATACAATAGAGCCATGTATTCTACTACTTATTTTTCTGTTGAAATTGTATATGGTTTTAATCCACTAACTTCGTTCGATTGAATTCTTTTACCTGTAGATGAAAATGTAGTTTAGATGGGAAGAAAAATGCTGAATTAGTAATGTCAATATACGAGTAGGTTCGTCTTCAAATTGAAAAAAAAGAATGAAAATTATGTTTTTCCAGCTAATGATGGAAGGAGACTTTGTAATATTTGAACCAGGTGATTGGATTTGGGTATACATGCGAAAAGAACGATTTCTAGTCAAAGAAGGTCCAAATTACATCGTAAAGGAGATGAACAATTTCTAGTCCTTGAGAAAATTATTGACAATGCCTACAAACTAGAACTTCTAGATAAGTATAATGTGTCTGCTAATTTTAATGTTGCCGATCTTTCTCTCTTTGATACAGGTGAAGATTCGAGGTTGAATCTTTTTGAAGAGGGATGGAATGATGAGAATCATGGAAAGCAAGCTAACAAGGATCCTTTACATATTCCAAATGGACCAATTCCAAGATCAAGAGTAAAGAAAATCAAGGAAGTCATGCAAGGACTCGTTCAAACTACATGGATTAAGAGTTCAAGTGCAATGAGTAAGACACGAAGTTCCAAGATGGGCACGAAAGAATCGAACTTAATGCATTTGATTCAAGCTAATGAAGAAGGAGCTGATTCGAAAATCGATGCTCATACAAGTCTTTAATTTTCTTGCCAGGCAAGTATCAAAATTGTACAATCCGAGAACAAATTGATTGAACCATGCCCACACAAGGATTAATAATTCAATAGAGGAATTTAGTATTTTGTTTTGATTAGAACTCTATTTTTTTAGTATTTTCTTCATGTTTTATGAATTAATTAGATTTGTTTTAGTCCGCCTATATAAGATTTTAATCATTGTACAAAGAATATGACATTATTTTGAGAAATTAATTATAAAGTGAGAATTCACTTTCAATCTTGTTATTAATTAAACGATCCAGAATTTATCAAAAAATTTCTATTATTGTCTTTGTGACGTTTAATCTTTCTAACATTGACTCTTGATTCAAGAAATTATTGGGTCAAGGCTCCTCATTTGAGTTTAGCTTTCTTCAGGATCGTATCAAATCTTGTGTGAATTCCAAAGTACATTTTGTAACGGGGTTCACATTAGAAAAACATCCGCAATCAAGCGTCCAAAATATACAATGAATTGTGGATTTGATTAAAGAGGAGACATAATAATAAAGAAGGCTAATGGATGCAAAGCAGAGGCAATATGGATTCCATGGACTCCAACGGGAATCACTATGGATTTCAGTACACTAAACTTAGCATGCACACAATGAATTGCTCGATAATTGTCACAAAGCACAAATATCAACGAACATTTGGAAATTGGACCTATTCATAACTCTCAATATAATATGGAAAGAATGTCTACTCCCAAAAATGACTAAACGTCCCTAAAATCCGTCGTGAATAGGATCATTACATCACTACTATATTAAAAGAGGGGATAGCAAATCACTGTTCATTCTCGCACCCTCCTTTTCACACTACTTTCCTTCGAACTGGATTTGCTACAGTAACTTATCAGCCGTCTCAAACACGTTTCATCTCTCACCGCCTTCTACTATATACTATATACTATATATGAATGAAGTCAATGTGTTAAGATGTGAAATAAAATTAAGTGGAAATTGCCGTTTTATGGCAACATAAATGCATCCTGTATAAATTAAAAATAATTTTAAAAACACTTATAATTGTTTGCAACCTGCAAACCGACTTAGACTGGTTTCAGGTTATAATTTGTGGCCGACTTTATTAACCGACTTACGTTCATTTGTAGCCGACTTACATTTCACGGCGTATTTTCTGTTGATATTTTATGACCGACTAACATATTATTAGTCAATAAAAAACACACAAAATCCAAAAAAAAATAAAGTTGCCGACTTACATTTTCTGCCCTATATATACATGCATGCAAATACATTTTCTACACAGTTCCTCTTTCTCAAAGAAAAGATTTAACCAAAAAAAAAAAATTCCTCTGAAAGAAAAGATTTAACAAAAAAAAAAAAATTTCTCGATTACTGGTCTGTATTTGATTTAGTTCTAGACTAACCATCTTGAGGTCCGTCGCGCCAAGAAGAAGATCTCCGCTCTACCTTCTCGGGAAAAAAACTCCGGTGTAAATGCCCGTGCATCGAAGTAAGTAGAATTACTCTTTTACCTATGTTAATTGGGATATTACTGCAATCAATGTTCAGTTTTCTTAATGAAAATTAGTGATTATAGTTATGTGATATATGTGGTTATGTAACAAAGACGTTTGTAAGTTGCAATGTAAAAAGAAATGAAGGAAATAGGATGACACTAATTCTTTATTGATAACCAAAGTGCAAGAAGTCCTGCAAATTTTAAATTTTCATAAAGTCAGTTCATTAATTGTAGTTTCTGGCTATGCATTCTTTGTCTTATTTTTCTTTCGATTTGATTTCGTAAATATTTGAGTTAGTGCCTTAAATGTTTATATTACTACTGAAATATTGTTGAAGCAAAGATCGTCGTTGTTGAAGCAAAGATCGTCAATATCCGAATTCCCTACCTATATGTTGTTGGATGATTTTGGTATCATATTTTGGATGATGGGTACAGAAATTAGTCAATAAAAAACACACAATACTCCCCGTGCGCGCACGGGGAGTATTGAACTCCCCGTGCGTGCACGGGGAGAGTCGACCTCCCCGTGCGCGCACGGGGAGTATGGAACTCCCCGTGCACGCACGGGGAGTAGACATACTCCCGTGCGTGCACGGAGTTCCATACTCCCCGTGCGCGCACGGGGAGTTCGACTCTCCCCGTGCGCGCACGGGGAGATATGAAGACCCGTGCGCGCACGGGAGTTCGAAATTTTGTTTTTTAAATATTTTTTTACGTTTTTTTCTTCTTTTTTTTAGCTAAAAATTCTATTGATTTACATTTTTACAAAAACTATAAATGTAATTTCACTTATTACAAATTTAAATCAAAAATATTAGAAAATATTTCATTTCATACATATATGAAATCTAAATTCCTTTCGGGGCGTTGCCCAGCTCTGAGCGGCGCGCCCCCTCGACCCCGCGGCTGACCGGTCGGGTCGATCCCAGTTGGGGCGTTGCCCCCAAACCCCCACGAGGCGGCCCCCTCGACCCCATTTTGACCGAGAGTCGATCCCGTCGAGGCGTTTCCCCCGAATCCCCACGAGGGGCACTTCTTTTGACTTTTCATTTGTGTTATTTCGCATTACATATAACAAGTTTATTTTTAATTGTATTTTCTGGTGGTTGTGATTAACTACAGTAGTTCACTTTATAATATTGTGTCCAAATCTTTTTACATTTTTTTACTTTAATAATCTAATTTTCATTTGTTAACATTGTGCAGGGTCTGACTGCTATTCATCTCTCGAATTTTTCCCTCTTCGTTTTGCTTAAGTGAAAATGTAAGAATTCTCTTCTAGAAATTTAGCTTCATTTAATAATATTCAATTAGTCTACTTGTAGATATAATAGTATAAAAAAAATGTTTATAATTTTCTAGCATTTCATTTCATCAAATATTTGAGGTAGCGACTTCAATGTTTATTACTATTGCATTAAATTTTACAATTTCATTACTTTATAACTTTAAATGTATGCATTTTATTAATGGTATACTATAGTTTTAGGACTTTTATCCATCAATTTTATTCCACGACTTTAATGTTGCTCTGACCGTTTTTCCCCAGCCCCGTGTATACGTTTTCCGCATTGTGTCTGTGCGCCTTTTTTTTCCTTTTCTGTTAAATAACATATTTAATTTATTAACTTTTTCCACTTCCTTAAAACGCCTACGCGCCTTTATTTCCCTTTTATGTTAAATAACATGTTAATTCATTAGTTTTTTTCACTCCTTTAAACTTTTTCCTCTCATTTAGTTCATATATTGTTTAATTTATACTCCGGCTATTTCATAATTTATCTTATTTTCTTTTATAGATAATTCAAAAATGTCTCACGATGGAGAGCCTAATCTTCATAACCTTGAAACTATTTTCCAAAGTACAAATGAGTCCTATAATACCTTCGTTCGCCAACAACAAAATCAAAGACATAAGGATCGGCGAAATCGAGTTAGAACTGGGTGCATTGATCAACGCAAAAGGATAGTTAACCCTATGTTAACTGAGAATGCTAATTTAGATGTCACCAATGTGTATACATCTACAATACATCATCATTTTGAAACTTCTACTTCAAATGAAGCAATTGCCAATATTTCCAATTTGGAATTACAAGAAAGTTCTACCTTATTGAATGTACCAATTACTTCATATGTATTACCAACGTGTACTTATTGTGAACATTGTGGTGCACAAAAATTTTATAAAGAAAGTAAAAGTTTTTGTTGCTCTGGACGGAAAAGTTAAGCTTTATATGTGTGATTCACCAATTTGAACTATTCAATTTGTTTACTTCTACAGAACCTAAATGTATGGAATTTAAAAAAATTGCAAGGGGATATAATAACCATTTTGCATTCACTTCATTCGGTGTCAAATATGATAAAGAACTATTTAAAACATATAGAGGTATATACACATTTAGAGTTGGGGGCAAGTATATCATTATGTAAATCAACTTATACCAAAGAATAATAGCCTTATTATATGCGATTATATTTTTATGATACAGAAAATGAACTTGAAAATCGTATGAAAATTTCAGAAAACTTTATTGAATCTACTTTAATGACTTTAATTGAAATTCTTGACATAAATCCATATAGTAGATTTTTTAGATCTTTAAGTGATATAACTAACTTACATAACTACCAAATACATATAAGATGTGACCCAGGACTTGATCAAAGAGTTTTTAATACTCCCACGTCGTCTCAAGTAGGCTGTTTGTATGGATTGAAGATGATGGAAATGCAAATGCTCACATTCGTGATATTACTATATACGGGCATTCGTGATTCACATAAGGTTCATTATTATTATGGTTGTTATGATCCTTTGCAATATCCTTTACTTTTTCCATATGGGGAATGCGGGTGGCATGAAGGTATTGATAGATGCAAAAGTCGGTCTCGAGATTTGCCCAATTTTGATGCTTTTCCTACCAATTAATTACGCATCTCAAATTATCGAAAAAGAAAATCAAGGTTTGCGAATATTCCTTTTAGTATATTTCCTAACATTTTCAATATAAAAATGTTATAAATGAATACTAAAATTGGTTTTCTATCATACTGATACTTAATGGAACTAAGAAACGGTCTCGGGTTTCTTGCCGAGAATACTATTCGTACAAGTTACAAATCGTGCCTCCGGAGTAAGTCTATATTGCTTCATAGTGGTAGACTATTTCAACAATATGTTGTAGATATGTATGTTAAAATTGAAACTACTAGATTAGACTATTTTCGTAATAATCAAAAACAAATTCGTGTTGAACTTTATCAAGGCATTGTAGACGGTGTTGAAAATGGAGAAACAAGAGGGTACAAAATTGGAAGAAAATTCGCTTTACCACAATCCTTTACATGTGGGCCTAGAGATATGTTAAGGAGATATATGGATGCAATGGCTATTGTACAACGTTATGGAAAACCAGATATATTTTTAACTATAACATGTAATCCAAATTGGCTGAGATTAGACAACAACTAAGACATAATGACGAAGTTCAAAATCGACCCGATCTAATTGTACGAGTATTCGTAGCAAAATTAGAAGAGTTAAAAAATGATTTATACAAAAAAAATGTCTTAGGCCTTGTTATTGCACATATATATGTGATTGAATTTCAAAAGAGGACTTCCTCATGCACATCTATTGTTAATTTTCAACCGTGGCCACAAAATTTCTTGTCGCGGATGTTGATAAGATAGTGTCTGTGAAATTCCGACAAAAATAAATGCTCTCATCTTCATTCTCGTTATTGTTAAACACAATATGCATGGTCCTTGTGGAAATCTAAATCCAAAGAATGTATGTATGGAGGCAAATGGAGGTTGTAAAAATAAATATCCTCGAGATTATTGTAACACTACTATATTTGGTCATGACTCATACCCGTTGTATAAACGTCGTAATAATGGCATTTCTGTTAAAGTTAGAGGTCAAATCTTAAACAATCAATGGGTCATACCATATAATCCTTATTTAAGTGCAAAATTTGACTGTCACATTAATGTTGAAGTATGTTCTTCACAAAGTCGTAAAATATTTATACAAATATGTATACAAAGGACATGATCGTATTAATTTCTTAATTGACACAAATGAAACGAGAGAAAGAAATTGACGAAATCTCAGCCACTAATCTGCTAGATGGATATCTCCACCTGAAGCTATGTGGAGGATTTTTTCTTTCCATTTGGCAGAAATTTGTCCTACTGTTTATTCTTTACAGCTTCATATTGAAGACCATCAACAAGTAACATACAATGGGAATGATGATTTATCTACTGTTGTTGACAATGAAAATATGCGGAGAACAATGTTTGACTTAATTTTTCGAATCAATGAAGTAAATGAGTTTGCTCGAACATTGTTATATCGGGATTTCCCTAGACATTTTGTTTGGAATACAAATACAAAGATTTGGACTCCAAGAAAGAAACAAGTTGTTATAGGACGAATTGTCACAAAGAAATCCTTACTCAAGGAGAACGTTATTTTCTTCGTTCTTCTTAATCATATTCGAGGACCAACATCATTTCAATCTTTAAGAACTTCAAATGGGGTGACGACTACAACTTATCGAGAGAAGCCGCATTGCTACATGGTCTATTAAGTGGAGATAACCATTGTGAAGAATGTTTGTCGAAGCTATTGTTTACGAAATGCCATATTCTTTAAGACGCCTTTTTGCTACACTCCTTATGCTTTGCAATCCTAATCATCCAAAGTTGTTGTGGGATAAATTCAAGACTTATATGATTGATGATTATGTACATGAAAATATACCCGTGGAAGTTGTTTCAAGTACGTGCTTTAGAGGATCTCAACTCTGCTTTTAGAATCATCAAAAACATAAACGACTATGAAATAGTATCATTCAATATAAATATAGATGAGAATGAAAGGTTAAGAAGAATGATTGTAGAAGAGACAACTAATTTGAATGTTCATTGTGCCATGATGATACAAACAACCTTAAAATGACAAACAACACCGCGTATGATACAATTATGGAAAGAGTAAAGTCGTAATCAAGTGGTGCTTTCTTTATCGACGGTCCAGTGGGACAGTAAAACTTTTTATATAAAGCACTTCTAGCTGGTGTGAGATCTCAAAATTTAATTGCTTTGGCAATCGCATCTTCTCGAGACCAGATCTCTATTACCCTGGAGGTAGAACAAATTTCATTCAAGATTTAAAATTCCTTTAGAAACAATTGGTGAAATTAGTTGTAATGTTAGCAAGCAATCGCCTTTAGGGACTTTATTTAAAATGTCTAGATTAATAATTTGGGATGAAGCAACTATGGTAAATCACAGCATTGAAGGTTTAGATAAGATGTTAAGAGATATTACAGATTGTAATTTGCCTTTTGAGCGGTAAAGTGGTGGTTTTCTGAGGCGATTTTCGACAAGTTCTTCCAACAGTACAAAAAGGAAAAAGAAGACATAATGAGAGCTACCTTAGTATTCTCCCGATCTTTGGCCTTTATATTTACATCTACCATTAGTTGAGAATATGAGGGCAAAGTTAGATCCCAAATTTTGCGAATACTTGCTTGAAATTGGAAATGGAACGAGCAAGAACATACTTGTAAATGCATTAAGCTTCCAAACAATATAATTTTACCATTTGAGGATGAAATTACATCTTTAAAAAATCTAATACATCATGTTTTTCCAAACATAGAATCATATCTTGATAATTTACATCTTATGGCAAATCGAGTTATTCTTACGCCTACAAACGAATGTGTTGATCGTATTAACAAAATTTTGCTTGAAGATATTCCTGGTGAATCTTACACATATTATAGTTTTGATGAATCAATTGACAAATCGTAACAAATCCTACAAGAAGATTTCTTGAATAGTTTGACCTCAAATGGTATTCCACCACATGAATTAAAGCTCAAAGTAAATTGTCCCGTAATGTTATTACGAAATATCAATCCTTCAAGGGTTATGCAATGGGACACGTCTTGCTTGTCGAAAATTTGAAAAGAACGTAATTCTTGCCGAAATCACTACCGTGAATATTGTGGAAAGCATGTTTTCTTACCGAGGATCCCTTTTATACCTCTAAAAAGTGATCGAAACTCAATTCCATTTAAAAGAACTCAATTTCCAATTAGACCATGTTTTGCTATGACAATAAACAAAGCCCCGGGTCAATCACTTGATTTCGTTGGTTTATATCTTCCGTAATCGGAGTCATTGGTCAATCGTATGTAGCGTTATCAACAGTAAAACAAGCACATCTATAAAAGTTTTACTTAAACCATCAAACACTGACACTTTACACAACACATGTACTAAGAATATTGTGTACAAGGAAATTCTTTCATTCATACATCCGTAGAACTACAATCTTCATGACTATTTTTGACATTTGACATCTTCTGAGATTAAATTGAATCTGTTTCTTCGGTGCTATATACTCGACAAAGGTTTTACTCTTTCTTGATCCATTTAGATATACTTTCATTCATCATTTTTAACTTTAGCTAGATAAACGCATATTAAATATTGTTCAAATAAATTTCTCAATTATTATAAAATATATCATGTCTTAAATTCGGAGTCCGCTAATACTAATTTAGACATTACATTTCTCTTTCGATTTTTCTTCCATCTATGTTAATGCGAATTTTGTCATTTATGATTATGCTCGGACTAAGATACCGACAAGGAACCGAAAAACATGATAAGCAAAACCTTAACTTGCGTAACTAATGAAAGGTATGAATTTCTCGTTAAAGAATTTGAATTATTAGATAGTTCTATCATTTTTTATTTATTTATTTTGTTGATAGCTTACAGAGAGAATGGAAAATTTTTCAAAGAGATGTTTTTATTACTCGGGTCAATGTAATTATTAAGAACATTTTTTGGAATGAATCAAACTTTTAAAACAAAAGGTAATGTTATGTCTCAGTAGCTCTTCGGACTACAAACCGTAAAACTCTATAATTTGCTACTTTTCCACATCTCTCGTCATATTATTGTAACTACTTTTAACATGTTTCCGTATGCTCAACTAGATGGTAGTGGATAGAGTTAATGAAGAAAAAGAAGTTAGACACATTTTTACTATACCATAAGTACTATTCAATATTGTGTTCCAATTACTTTATTTATATTATTCCTTTCCAATCTAATGGTGCCTTATTTATTCATTGCAGCTCAAAGGTTTATCCAATTATCATTGCTGATCATCCCTCCAAGCTTAATTAGTTTGCATTAGGATTTACTTATGGTGAAGTTCACGTGGTAGAACTCTAGAAACGGAAGGAAAATGAAGTATGGCGCCTCCTCAAGAAAATGGTGCAAGCTATCAGGCCCATTGCATTTGTAACGGACCAATCTTCATAGTATAATAAACATGTATTAGATGACTTAACTTATAAGATTCGACAGTGATAGGCTGAGGGAATGATTACAATGTTAATAGACATAACATGGATAGAAATAGTTCAAAATATGTAAGATAAACTCAGAATCTTGGAACTTCTTTTTGCTTTTCTTTTCTTTTCCCTTGGACCAAATATTGTATCTACATACACACTTACATGTTTGTAAAGATGATGCCCTGTGTACTGAAATTTTTTCTCTTCCTATTATGGCAACTTCTTTTTCTATTGAGAGCATTTGCTTTATTTTTATGTTAGTTTAATAAACGAAAAACCCAACGAAAGTCTCATTTTCAAATAAATTGTTGTATTCCACGTTGAAACATGCATTGTTCCCCTCTTGTAAATTTGAATTTCGCAATTGGAGGCAATTCCTATACAGTATTTATTGCTATTCCTTTATTCAAATTTTTGATTGCCCTTATATTTCTATAAAACATTATTTCTTTTATTATTTCTTTTATACAAATGTATGATGAAATTTTATAATACAATTTTCCATCTACTCTTAACGTTCAAACCGTTAATATTACCTTAAAAATTACACAACCCGTGCATTGCACGGGTGTTAAACTAGTAATGAAAAAAGGGTTGAAAATCAGATTTCCATACTTCTAGTCTAATGAAAAGCCGCTCAAATTAAAACACATCCCCGAATCGGACCTCTCAAACAGAAATTAAAATCTAGCTATTTTTTGTGGGGCACGATTATTATTATTTTTTTAAAAAATTTATTTTTACAATTATTTTAAATTAGAATCTAAAGGTTAATTTACAATTGAAAATTATCTTTTTGTTGAAAACTTTTAAAAAAATGTATAAGGTTTCAATAAATCTGTTTTAGATATGTATTATTTTTAACTATTAAATGATTTTTTGATTGATTAAAAATTAAAATAATATTAAAATAAAAAAAAAAGTCTTTTTACATTTTTTTACGTCTATATTTAGTCTAGTTCATAAATTGATATCCATACAACGTCACGCATTACGTTTTTTAGAACAATGCTAAATATATATTTTGATGACAAGGAGAAATTTATAGGTAGGAAGACGACAAATTCCGAGGAGAAAGCGACTCAAAAGTCAAAAGCTGGCACTTGACCCGCAAGTTTGAAACTCTCTCCCAAATATATATATTATTCTCTTGACTAATCCAAAAATAGCCACAATTTTTTTCAGGATGGTTTCCCCACTAACATCACTCTGTCCGCACCTAGCTACCGCATATCATTTCATTGACGGATTTTGTCACTTATACATAAAAAAAAAAAAAAAAAAAAATGTACATAATGAATTATATAATATAATGAGAAAAAAATTGAATGAAAAAATTGATTGTATTTTAAATTATTAAATGGTGGAATATCACGTGACATTATATAATTCATTATGTAAATCTTGATATACACATAACAAGTTCATTTCATGATTTAAAATTCGAAGCTGATTTAAGCAAAACTTAAGCGTACTTAATCGAATACTGATCATATACATTCAAAATTTATAAAAGCATTGTTTAATACACAAAGGTTTTGCATAAAAATAATAAAAGAAATATATGCATGTACATGAACGGTAGATAAAATAGATATGTTAACCCAAATTTTGTTTTTAATCTTGCCACATGTACATCAAGTTTGACATCGTTGTGAAGTGACAATTTTTTATTCATTAATTTTAATAATATTTTAAACAATCAATAATACAAATTTTTGTCACGTCGACTGTCAAATTTGTTGTGCTTATTTGAATCGCCGTCAACAGTTAATGCTATCGTGCATAATAAGCAAAACACATTTAAAAATTGGCAGATGATTGAAGCATCAAATCGAAGTTATTCCAAAGTGCACAATCCCTCCCACGTGAACCACATTACTCGCTCAGTCCAAAGAAAATGAATATTTCTGTTGCACAAACATCAAACATAATAAAGTCGGCCCTGTTCGAACCGCTTGGATCAGCACTTCATCCACAGTCAGTGATTCTAACAATTTAAGATTGACGCTGATAATTATTCGTTGGGGCCAAACTCCATAAACACACAAATATGCACTAATAATTCAAGTTACATGAACTGAGTTGTTTCAAGTTACAATACATAATCATAATAAAGCTCGAAAAACATACATACGTATGTACAAATGCTAATATTAGATCAAACAAAACTCTTTTTGTCTGAAAACAAGAGCCTAACCAAGTCCGAACCACGCCGCTTCAAAAATGCTTACATCCACAAAGGTGGAGGCTCGTTCAAGTCTATGGCCAACCCACGTCTTACTATACCAAAATATCTCGCTTCGCCATCGCCGGAGCCGGACTCCTCCACCGGAGTTCCAGAAGTACCGCCCACTTCCGGCGTGCTGGGATCACCAGCCCTGAAGCTCACATCATTGATCGCATTCACCCCAGAGCGGAGAAAGTTGTTGATCATGAGCCGGCCAGAGGGCGATACACTCCGGTGTTCGGTCGGAACGTTGATGTTCAAAGTCAGTCCTGGTACTGGTGGAGTGGGAAAGTTGGTTTTAGCTTTGGCACCACGGAGGGACCTGGCGGCGCCGTCGTAGGCTAATGCAGCCTCCTCCGGAGTGTCGAAAGTGCCCAACCAAACCCGGGTTTTCTTCCAAGGGTCACGTATCTCAGCTGCATAACGGCCCCATGGGCGCTTTCTGACTCCTCTATAATGACCCTCACGTGTGGTCCGTGTGGACGCCATGGGAGAAGAGAACAATGTTATTTGAGTGAGAAGGATGGGTTTGAGGGGGAGAGAGAGAGATTTGTTTTGCGGCAATGTGTATTGTATTGTATAAAAGTGGAGGGACCCACAGAGTAGTCTCCAGTAATAGTCGGCTGGACGGCACGAACCTAATTGTGTGTACTACCTCACCTGCTCTTAGTTCATTCTTCGTCGTTGGATTTCTATAGGATTTGGTGTACGGTGTAAAATGACAATGGTAAATGTAAGGAATCCATTCCTCACAGGGTTTTGTAAGGGGCTGTTTGTCACATTTGCTTGTTTTTACAACAAGCGCCAGTTTGTATAAAGTTTGAACCAGATTGAATGACATCCACAATTTTTTAACAACATATTTTATTAAATTTTTATCAAAATTTAGTAAAAATTTTTAATTTTGATATTGATTTTTTGGAGGATGTGTGATTAAAAAATAAGAAAAGTTTCGAATTATGTGCAAAATATTTTATTGTAAAAACATGTAGTTGAAAAAAAAATTTGTTTTCATGATTGTCAAACAACTATACCAAATGTGGGCTAAAACATTTTAAAAAAGAGATTCTTGGTCGTTGGATTTGTTAAAGATCATATTTTTAACAGATTTTGATAAAATTTAATAAAATAAGTAGTTAAGAATTGATATAGTTGTTTTTATCATAAAATGTGTACTTAAAATTAATTGTTATTTTTTACTTATATTTTTATCAATTCATTTTGTTAAATGAAACAGGGACCTGTAGCTTGTTTGATATCACACTTTAATTTAATTACATATTTCATAAGATCCATATCTTTTATTATTTTTTCATTTAATCAAGAATTTATTAAGAATTTTGTCAAACAACCGTTTAATTTAACCATATTCGAAGAAGAAAAGAGAAAATAACCAGGAATATTGTGTCCAAGTGAAAGGCCAATTGACACATACGGAAATGTTGAAGGTACTTGTTCGTAACATACAAACGCATATTTGCTCGAATTTCGTTCGAATTGATGTAAAATTATTGGAATCTATCAAATAGTATGAAAAGTGAAATTTTTTATTAATCAAGAAAAATGAATGTAATATCATCACCAACTTAGCACGTATTTAAAGACTCAAAACAAATCATAATCACATTGATATTCTGCTTGAACCCCATTCTTTTGTCAAAATGCATTTTGGAATAGTGAATGTATGGTTAAAAAATAAGGAAAAATTTTGAATTTGCATGTAATATTGTTTTAATGAATAGTGTGTAGTTTGAAGATAGAGAGAAAAAAATGTATTTTAAAATTAATGGGGATAAAACATGCTCTAAATAAAACTAAAAAAATTACAAAAGAAGACGAAAATACTCTTAAATTAATTAGAAACACAAAACATTAAGACTAGCTTCTAAATGACAGAATTTGACATCGAAAGTTTGATAATGTTGCCCAAAGCCATTATGTCACCAGACAAAAAAATGTGTAGAATCGAAAAAAGCTTTCGATTTGTACTCACTCACGAAAATTTGACTACTGAATCAAAAATTACGCACATTTTCATAACTTATTCTTATTTCCTTTCTTTTCCAATTGATTTAAAATTTTATGTTCTAATTAAATTTGCATCACCAATTACCACAACAAATCCCAGTGGAGAATGGAACATGATGTGGCCTTGGTGTAGGGGGCAACCGAGCAAGAGGATAAACCGATAAAGAAAATTGAAATAGAATTAAACTATTTGTACAATAATTTTGACAATGTGTGAGGTGTATAGATCATTGTCATTGAATTCAAAAATAATCTTTCAAATCAATGGACATAATGCCTGTCAACTCACACATTATCAAATTTATTATCAAATTTATTGTACAAGTAACATGGTTCATTGAAATATATGGAAAAGGTGGAATTGGGAGGGCCAGACAATAATTAAGTGAAGACAGAGAAAGTAAAAGGTTAAGTATGTGGGGTTGGGTGAGGCAAGCAGGAGCAGCCGTTTCATAAGACGTGTCACCGAGTGGAGATGTGGCCTCTTTTTATGTATGTGACCGCTTCACTCCCCAGTCTTACGTGTGCCCTACTCTACCCCCAATACGCCGTCTCCGCCATTTTCAATAAATAATTAAGTTCTTGCTGATATTTTTTATGAACTTTTTAATTATATATTCTCAAGATATATTAAAATCGAAATTTTATCAAAAATTGATGAAAATTATTATTAAACCATAGTTAATTCCATAAAATTTCCCATAAACAAAGATTTATTTATTTTTCAAACAAATTAAGAAAATAAAATTAATATTGTTGAAAATATAGTTCTTTTTTATGTTTTTCAAAATATACACATACATTAAATAATAGTTTAAATATAATTAGAGTTTGTTTGAACCTCATTTTTTGCTCATAATACATTTTGGAATATTATTTATATGAATAAATTGTGGTTAAAAAATAATAAAAAATTTTGAATTTACATGTAATATTATTTTATTAAATAAGTTGTAGTTGAAAATAAGAAAGAAAGAAATATAATTTGAAAATAATGGAGATTAAATAAGGGCTTAGTTTATATTTATTGACAACAATGTATATTAAATAGAGATATATTTTTAAAAATAAAAATAAAAAATATATATACTTTCAATAAAGGAAGTGACCTATAATTTGAAAAAGGAATTCAAATTCATGTAAATAGGACAAATGGTGTAATTAAAATTAATTATTAATTTTGATTTAAATTTAAATTTTAATACTCATCAAGGGTTAAATCTACCGTGGACATGACAACAATTATTGTCAATGGATGATGTCACTGTCAACAGATAGTATGACAAAATTCTTTCTTTTTTTCCCTTAAACTTCTTAAAATTGAGTGATCACGGATAAAATTTAGCCCTCAAAGGAGACATTTGAGGCACTTTGCAGTGGGATGGGCATAGATCAGATTGGATCGACCTCTAGCTCAACCAGATCACCAAGCCAACCATTCGGGTTGGCCAAAGTTCCAACCCAAAATCAACCCTAGTCGAATGGGGTTGTTGGTTTGAAAGAATGCACGTGTAACATTGGTTAGCAAATGGTAGCTCAAGTTGACCAAGTCATACATGTGGGACAATGGTTAGATCACATACAATTTTATACTGACAGAATGAGGGAAATCATAACAATTGAAAATATTTTGGGATGAGATTGGTTATGGAAAATGCTTTCAAGGTCATAGACTCATAGATTTCTATTGGAAGGATCCGTAGCATAAATGTTAAATACTGATGGTTGTGCATAATTGGATTACAGAACTAAGTGGGCATAACACTCGAGAATGAACTACTTTATTAATTTGTTCTTACTTGCTTTTGATTTTGTAATGCCGTGTGTCCTTTCACGTGATAACTGATCATTGTATGCAACTTATATGCTTGTTGTTATATTACATTTAATCTTTTAATTAATAAATTTATTGTTATGGTGGGGTAGTTACGTTTTGCATGGAAATGACGAATTAATATAATGTACATGTAATTTAATTGAGTTTGAAATAAATTATGCTATATAATTTATACTTATATTATAATTGGTTTATAATGACTCGTCTTCGAAAACACTTCTATTTTCATGTTAAGTAAATTCTATTAGTTTAAATTAGTTAATGATTACAAAAAGAGCGCGCCGATTGACCATCTAAACAAAACCAATATGGTCGATTGATCTCTATATGGAATGTCCAAGAATAAAATTTGAATTTTCCTAACTGTAGCATCATCCTTTGCAAATTAAAATAAACTTTCTTTATTGCCCCCCCGAGGCATAGCTCAGTGGTGCAAAGGACAGGAGTGGGATAATTTCAATTAAGCTGACGGTTGCAGTGTGAGGGTTCGATTCATACCTCTTACAAAATATAGAATTGGACTCTTTGTGGGTATCAGTATGACAGCTCTTGTACCCTGATCTGTTGAGACACATCCCGCGATTTACCTCCTCCACAATGCTCTAGAGGGGGGCGGGGAGGCCCTCAAGGTTGGGGTTCAACCTTTAAAATAAACTTTCTTTATTACTCAAAAAATGAAAAGAATAAGAATAAAACGTGCAACCAATTCTCTTCCATTCTTTTTTAGTTTATATGATTTTCTACATCAAAACCTATTTTCTTAAAATCCATTTGAACACCAAAAGCAAATAGGACCTTGAGGAAATTTATCGATGCGAAGAAATATACAATCACTCGTCATTATACAAATGGAGGTTAGCTTTTTTTTTTTTAAGTTATTATTTTTATTACTATTATTATATTAAACTTATTATTAAAATGACCTTGTTAATATGTGTAAGCATGTTATCATATATTTGTTATGAAAAGAGAGAATAAGAGAAGAGAGAATAAAAGTTAATAGACTTATGTATATTATAATGAAAATCAAAGCCGTATATTTATGAGGAAGGATTAGGAATACAATGGTGATAATGTCTAGGGTTGCAGAGATACAATTATCATTTACTAATAAACTTACCATTTACAACACTCCCCCCTTGAATGACACATTACAAAATATCTGCTTATTTAAAATCTTATTTGATAAAAACTTAATGTGACAAAAAAAGCAAACGAAAGAAAAATAGTACAATTATTTTGGAGTATTAAAGATAAATGCTGCTTCATTAAAATCTTGTTAAGCAAATCCAGTGAGATAGAACCTAAGCGAAGGGAGAAAAAAAATACAACTACTCCCCCTGATGTTGACCCCTGAAAATCTTTAAGTCGACACATTCCAATCTTATAAACCAATTTGTGAATGTAAATGTTGGCAATGCTTTTATAAATAAATTAGTCACATTGTCACTTGAGTGAATTTGTTGAACATCGATGTCGTCATTCTTCTAAAACTTATGTGTATGAAATTTTTTTTTGGAGAAATATGATTTGCCATATCACTTTTAATATAGCCTTATTTAAGTTGTGCAATACAAGCAACATTGTCTTCATACAAAATTGTTGCACTATTATTTGTTGAATTTAATCCATGATGGGTCATGTTGCACAACTATCCACATTCTCGACCTACATAATGGATTGCAATAATTTCAGAATGATTTGAGAATGTTGCCGTCAATGATTGCTTCACAGATCTTTATGATATAGCTGTTCTTCTACATGTAAACACTTATCATATTTGTGATTTAGCTTTATGTGGATCAAAAAGATAACTTGCATCAACATATCCTACTAAAACAGATCCCGATTTTTGAGAATAAAATAACCACGAATCAATAGTACCCTTTAGATAATGAAAAATATGTTTAACACCATTTCAATGCCTTTATGTTGGTGTAGAGTTATATCTTGCAAGGAGATTTACAGAAAACGTTATGTCGGGTCGAGTGTAGTTTGCAAGATAAGTTAATACTCAAATTGTAATAAAATATAGTACTTCAGAACCAAGAACGTTTTCCCCATTTCCAAGTGGACAAAAATGATTTTTTTTTTTCATTTCAATTGATCAAACAACCATATGTGATGCCAATGGATGTGCATTATCCATATAAAAACATTTTAAAACTATTTGTGTATATGTAGATTGATGAGCAAATAATCCTTCTTGAAAATGTTCAATCTGCAACTTGAGACAGAATTTGATTTTCTAAAATCTTTCATCTCAAATTCATTTTTTAAATAATTTACAGTTTTCTTGAGCTCTTCAGAAGTTCAAATTAAATTTAAATCATCGACATAAACTGTCACAATATATAATTTTTTATAAAAACGTGTAGCAGATATCGTCATTTTTATAGCATTCCTTTACAAATATTTACTAAGGCGATTATACCACAGACGTCTAGATTATTTCAATCCATATAATGATCTTTGTTATTTAATTGAGAACATGGTTCTTGGACATGTATCATTTGTTCATCACACAAATGACGATGAACAAATGATATATATATATATATATATTTGTCATTATCAAGTGAACCATACAAATAAGTAGTCACTACATCCACAAGACGTATATCGAAGCATTTGTGACACAATCAAACTAATTAAGAATCTAAAAATGATGATATTCATTATGGGAAAATATGTTTCATCATAATCAATTCATGGTATTTGTGAGAAATCTTGAGCTACGAGTCGGACTTTATATTTTGTAATTTCATCATTTTCATTTTTCTTTCGTACAAAAATCTATTTGTATCCATTAGAGATTACATTTTCAAGTGTTCGAACTCCAGGTCCAAACACTTTCCGTTTCTCTAAGAAATTCAATTCCACCCGTATGACTTTTTCTACTCTGGTCAATCATTTCTACGTTGACAGTTTTTAACAAATTGTGGTTCAAGATCCCCATTTTACATAATATCAAGAGTCATGTTAAATGCGATAATATTATCTATAATAACATTATTTCGTTCACGTAATTTATGAGATAACATATAATTTATTGAAATATTATTATTTTCGGACACTTGTGGCTCTTCAAGAATCATATTTTCAATATTTTCTCATGTTATTTCTTCTGAAATTTTTGATTGGTTTTTTTATCTCGTACTTTCCTTTTTCGAGGTATAGAGTCTTTTGAACCAACTGGTTGACTACGCTTCTAGCGTATTTGAGATTTATTTGATATAGTAAATTGTCTTGCAGGGACATCAATTGTACTGGAATATTTTCTGTTAGTATATATATGACTTTGTCACTTTTCTTGTGCCAACAAATGCATTTGGTAATTGATTTGCAACTCTTTGCAAATGAATAATGTTTTCAATTTCTTGCTCACATTGATTGCTACGGGGATAAAGATGAGATAGAGTTGTTTTATTCTAAGAAATTTCTCCTTATTTATCAGGATATAGTTCATTCCCTCCCAAAGTTGGGAAAGTCAGTTCATCAACAAAAGATAATATGCAAAACGTGCGATAAATAAAACATCCATTAAAAGTTCAAAATACCTAATAATAGATGAAAAATCAAAACCCACATAAATCCCAAGTCTTCGTTGGGAACCATTTTAGCACGTTGTGTGGGTGAAATAGGGACTTGACCAATACAACCAAAAACCCGCATGTGAGAAATATTAGGTCAATTACCAAATGTCAGTTGTAAAAGTGAATATTGACAATATGCAGTTAGTCTAATACGAACCAAAGTTGTAGCGTAATATGTCATGACCTCAAACAGAAGTTATGAGTTTTGTTTTCATAAGTAATGGTCTAGCAATAAGATGTAGACGTTTAATAAATAATTTTGCTAAACCATTTTGTGTATGGACACGTGCAAACGAATGTTCAATAACAATTTCAATTGACATACAATAATCATCGAACGCATTTAATCTAAATTTATCGGCATTGTCAAGATGAATAGTCTTGATTGAGTAATTGAGGAATTGTGTTCGTAATTTTATGATTTGAGCAAGTAGTCTAGCAAAAACTATATTTCTAGTGAAAAGTAGGCAAACATGTGACCATCTAGTAGAAGAATCAATTAACACCATAAAATAACGATATGATCTACATGGTGGGTGTATTGGCCCACATATATCTCCATAAATTCTTTTCAAGAAAGTTGGAGATTCAATATTGACATTTGTAGTTGAAGGTCTAATGATTAACTTGTCTTATGAACAAACTATACATGGATAATCATTAGGTAAAAGAATCTTCTAATTCTTTAAAGGGTGTCCATGTGAGTTGTTTATTATTCGACACATCATTATACCTCCTAAATGTTCAAATCGATCATGTCAAAGTATAAAAATTTTGGATCAACGAACTTCTAGTTTGTGATAATATTTGATTCGACTATTTTTATAAATGTATACTAATGTCAAATGGGAGTGCATGAAAATTTTATTTTATGTGCTTTTAGCCAGATACAGAAGACGTTATACAAATATATTCAAAATTATTTTCTTGTATCGTCTCAATGTGATATCCACTACAGTGGATATTTTTAAAACTAAGCAAATTTCTTCTGAATTTGCCAGAATAAAGTACATTGCCAATATATAATTTTGTATTATTTGATAAAATAATACAAGCTCTTCTAAAATCTTCAACGATATTCGATGTGCCTGATATCGTATATAACACTATTTTCTGCTAATGTTAAATTTTAAGTGTTTTTATCTTGAAAAATTGTGTGCATAATTGCACTATCTACTAAATAGATATCTTGATAATCCATTTTAAATTTTATTAGTATTTCAAGATTTATGTTTTTTCAAAAGCACTAATATGATATTCTTTGAGAATATTAAAATACCGAATTGTATGCTCTTCTGGAGCGATAAATTCATATTCTTCTTGAGTATTAATAAAATAAAAAAAAATGTTTTTGTTTAAAAATTACAATCGATATTGAATTGTATAATATGTGTTTCTTCAAGAACACAATGATATAAAATTATTCGAGATATGTGCTACTTCAAGAGCACGTTGTATTTTATTATCGCTTCTTCAAGAGTATTATGTCAATATTTTTTTAAATATTAATTATAATGTTGTATAACTTCAGGAGTAACAACGAATTATTTGTAATAGATATATATATATATATATATATATATATATATATATATATATATATATATATATATATATATATATATATATATATATGATTAATATTTTTCTAAAATATTAATTATAAAATTATGCTATTTCAGGAGCAACATTATGATAGACTATCAATTAAGAATATCTAAAAAAATTAATTAGTTTAAAAATATTAATTATCATACAGATAGAATGTGATATAAAAATTAATTACCAAACATGCATTAACAAAGAAAATCTCAATTATGCTTGACTTCTTTGGTGCAGTGAATTGTAAAACCAAAATCTATTATGCCAAGAATTGATTCTTGGGTGCTCGGAATTGATAGATGAACACAGTGGTTGGCGACGGTAGAGAATTTAATGCTTTATAAAAAAAAAAATCACATTACAAGAAGAACAAGACTTGATAAACACAAATTCATAGACATTTATATATATATATACTAGTTTATTGCCCGTGCAATGCACGGGCTATGTTATTTTTGAGGTAATATTAGCGTGTTGAATGTTGAAGATTGACGGGAGATATGTGCGTACTAAATAGAACTATACAGAAGTACATGACTGTACAAATGAAAACAAAGTTAATGCTACTATGAAGTAAGAATTGAACGAGTCATATGTATACTGTACGTATACAAATGTTTAATAGAAAATAGAGTAACTATACTGTAGAATGATTCAACTTGATGGCATCACGTATGGCACGAGAACGCTTGTAGAAATGTCCTACCACAAAGTCCTCGAAAGGCTACGAGCAACACAGTACAAAACTTAAATCAGTATATAAAGAAATCGTCATCGAAAAGGAAAGAATAAATATAAATTAAGAATCAAAATATGCAAGAATTGAAAGGCATAATACTAACAGTAGTATATAGAGAGGATCTCAATTTCATCTTACCTTCGGTGGCTGCCTCATACTGTACACTATTGTTTGGAGAGAATGGATAAGAGTATTCTCATTGTATGTTAAAGAATACTTTTCTCCACTTGTTGAACCACTTATATTTGCATGTCTGGGCTCATTAAAATAGGGCGTAGCATTCAAAATTATGCCTTGTATAGAGACCAAAAATTGTAGCATAGTTAATACACCATTGATCAACTTCTCCTTCTGACTACCACTACAAGTGTTGAAAAGGCTCAGGCATACTTTGCCATAATTGTACAAGTTTGGATTCATGCGAATTCCACAGCAGTAATGGACTTGCTGCAACAACAAGTGAGTTAGCATCAATGGAAGATAATATATTGACATATTTAGAGGTGTACGAGGGGTTGGTCACAAAAATATTTGAAACATACAGGTGGAACATTGGGATAACTTCAAGGAAAGAAGACGTTGAAGAAAAAGAGATCATCATGGTACGGAGTTCCTTCTGCTCCTACTATTATAGCCCTCAAAAGATCCATTCTGAATTCATAGATGCGTCATAAATATGGTATCTGATAGAGAGACAACAAAAATATAGAAGGTGAGGAATGGATTCATTCTAAAAAGTTCAGCAAAATGATGGTAACGTCATTAGTTTTAACAAAATGGACGGGAACTATAACTAAATTTGCTCAAATATTATCATAAATTGATCCTAAAAGTTCAGATAGTGTACCAAGAAAATCAGGTAATATCTTGAAGTGAAAAAGTTATAGAGTTCATAAGTATGATTATAAGCTCATAGACAAAATGGAAATGATAGAAATTAAAACGACTTATGGTTAATGAGAAAATTTATACCATGCATTAATAACGATTAGAACAAAAAGAAATAATAATTAACCTGTTATGAAGAGTATAGGCACGAGATTTTTCGAAGCTGTCTTAGCTATAGTTACTTCCATCATGTTTGTAACTTTAGAGTACCATGTTGCAGTGTGAAAAATATACACAAATATCATAAAGTCTGAAATATTCAAAAGCTAAATTAGTTATAGAAAAAAGAAATAACAGAAATCAACAATATATAATTATAACAATGTGCGACTAAGATATGTGACAAATACTTACAAAGAAGTTATACTTCTACAAATGAATGAATGAAAGAATTTCTCTGTAGACAACGTTCTTCGTACATGTACTGTGTAAATTGTCAGTGCTTGATGGTTTTAGTAAAACCTTTAAAGTTTTGCTTGTTTTAGCTCTTGACAATGCTACATAAAACTGACCATGACAGAAAACTGGTTCAGGAAGATACAAACCAACGTAATCAAGTGTCTGGCCTTGTGCTTTATTTATCGTCATTGTAAAACATGGTCTAATCGGGAATTGAGTTCTTTTAAAATGAATTGAAGTTTGATAATTTTTCAAAGGTACAAAAGGAATTCTTGGTAAGAAAACATGTTTTCCACAATGTTCACCAGTAGTAATTTCAGCAAGAATTACATTCTTATCAAATTTTTTACAAGTAAGGCGTGTTCCATTGCATAACCCTTTAGAAGGATTTATGTTCCGCAATAACATCACATGACAGTTTATCTTAAGTTTCAATTCATGCGGTGGAATACCATTTGGAGTCAAAGTATTCAAAAAATCTTCTTGCAGGCTCTGTTCTGATTTGTCAATTACTTCATCGAAACTATAATATGTGACAATATCACCAGGAATCTAATCAAGTAAAATTCTGTTAATATGATCAACACATTCATTTATGGGCGTAAGAATTGCTCGATTTCCGATTGCATGTAAATTATCAACATATGCTTCTATATTTGGAAAAACATGATTTATCAAAATTTTCAGAGATGTAATTTCATCCTCAAATGGTACGATTATATTGCTTGGAAGTTGAATGCAATTACAACTGTGTTCTTCATTTGTTCCATTTCCAACTCTAAGCAAATAATCACAAAATATGGGATCCAATTTTGTTCGCATGTTTTCAACCAACGGTAGATGTGAATACAAAGGCCATAAGTCAGAGAAGACTAAGCTAGCATTCATTATGTCTTCTTTTTTTCCTCTCGGTATTACTGGTAAAACTTGTCTGAAATCTCCTCCTAAAACGACCACGTTTCCACCGAAAGGCAAATTACAATCACTAATATCTCTGAGCATTTTATCAACGGCGTCAATGGCACAACGATTCACCATAGGTGCTTCATCCCAAATTATTAATGTAGACATTTTTAACAAAGTCCCTAGAGCCGATTGTTTACTAACAGAACAGATAACTTCACCAACTGTTTCTAGAGGAATTTTAAATCTTGAATGAGCTGTTCAACCTCCAGGTAAAAGAGATGCAGATACTCTAGAAGATGCTGTAGTTAAAGCAATTAAATTTTGAGACCTTACACCTGTTAGGAGAGCTTTATATAAAAAAGTTTTGCCCGTTCCTCCTGGACCGTCGATGAAATAGATCTCACTCCATTTGGAATTTACTTTTTTCATAATTGTATTGTACGCAGATTGTTGCTCATTATTTAAGCTTGATGTACAAGTATAGCCTCCTTCTATATCCAAATTTGTTGTCTCCTCTGCAATCATTCTTCTCAACCTTTCATTTTCATCTATATTTACACTGAATGATACTATTCCATAGTCATTTATGTTTTTACCTGATGATTCAAAAATAGAATTGATGTCTTCTAAAGCTTGTAGTTCAGCAGCCCTTGAAGGTATATTTTCATATACATAATCATAGATCATATAAACTTTAAATTTATCCCACAGTAAATTTGGATGATCAGGATTGCAAAGCGTGAGAAGTGTAGCAAAAAGACGTCTTAAAGAGGTAGGCATTTTATAAATAATAGTTTCAGACATACATTCTTCACAATGATTGTCTCCACCTAACAAACCATGTAAAAGTGCTCCTTCTCGATATGTACTAACAGTTACCCCGTTCAAAGTTTGTAAATCATGAAATGATGTTGGACCTCGAATATGATTGAGAAGAACGCGTAGGAAATATCGTTCTCCTTCACATGTATTCGCTGCGACAATTCGTCCTAGAACAACGTGTTTTCTTCTAGTATTCCAAATTTTCTTATTTGAGTTCCAAACAAAATGTGTTGGAAAATCTCGATACAACAATGTACGAGCAAATTCATTTGCTTTATTTATCTCAAAAAATTTTGTCAACATTGTTCTTTTCGCATTTTCGTTGTCAATAATAGTTGACAAATCATCTTCGGCGTCATATCTTACTTGTTGATGATTTTCGATATGAAGCTGTAAAGAATAAACAGTTGGATAAATTTCAGCTAAATTAAATGAGAAAATCCTCCACATAGCTTCAGGTGGAGATATCCATCTAGCAGATTGATAAGCTGAGATTTCGTCGGTTTCTGTTGCTGTTTCGTTTGTGGAAACTGAAAAATGAATACGATCATATCCTTTATACACATATTTGTACAAATATTTTACAGTTTTAGTAGAAGAACATACTTCAACATTAATGTGATAGTCAAATTTTGCGCTCAAATAAGGATTATACGGTATAACCCATCAGTTGTCTAACATTTGACCTCTAACTTTGATAGAAATACCATTATCACGACGTTTATACAAAGGGTATGAGTTATTACCGAATATAGTAGTATTACAATAATCCCTAGGGTATTTATTTTTGCAACTTTTGTTTGCTTTCATACATACGTTTTTTGGATTAAGGTGTCCACAGGGGCCGTGCATATTGTGTTTAACAATAACAGAATGAAGATAAGGATATGTGTTTTCATTAGGAATTTCACAACAAACTATCTTATCAACATCTACAGCAGAACAGATTTTGTGGCTATAGTTGAAAATTAACAATAGATGTGCATGAGGAAGTCCCCTTTTTTGAAATTCAATAACATATATATGCGCAACAACTGATCCTAAGATATTTTTTTGTATAAATCATTTTTCAACTCTTCTAATTTTGCTCTAAATATACGTACAATTAGATCAGGCCGATTTCGAATCTCATCATTGTGTTTTAGTTCTTGCTTAATCTCTGGCCAATTTGGATTGCATGTTATAATCAAAAAGATATCCGATTTTCCATAACGCTGTACAATAGCCATTGCATCCATATATCTTCTTAACATATCTCTAGGCCCACATGTAAAAGACTGAGGTAAAACAATTTTTCCTCCAATTTTACACCCTCTTGTCTCTCCATTTTGAACGCTATCTACAATATCTTGGTAAAGTTCAGCTCGAATTTGATTCTGGTTGTTACGAAAATAGTCTAATCGTGCAGTTTTGATCTTAACATACATACCTACAATATATTGCTGGAGCAATCGACCACTGTGAAGTAAAATAGACTTATCGGAAGACCTAATTTGCAATTTATATGAATAATATTCTTGACAAGAAACCTGTGATCGCTTCTTCATTCCGATAAGCACTGCAAAAAGGAATTCATCATTTGATTAGAACATTGACCATGCAAAACTTTGGTGAATGTACAATAAAAAAGATTTTCAAACCTTGATTTTCGTTTTCAATAAATTCAGCTGCAGAGGTAACTGTATTAGGAAATTGAACAACTTCAGACAAATGTTCAGCCCTTCTGCACCTTCCAATGCCTTCATGCCAACCAGATTCTCCATATGGAAAAAGTAAAGGATATTGCAAAGGATCATAGCAACCGTAGTAAAAATGAACTCTATGTGAATCACCAGAATGGCCATATATAGTAATATCACGAAAGCGAATATTAGCATTTTCATCATTTTCGACCCATACAGCAGCTACTTCAGATGAGGTGGGAGCATTAAATACTCTTTGATCAAGTCCTGGGTCGCATCTTATATGTATTTGATGATCTTGTAAGTTAGTCATATTACTTAAAGACCTAAAGAATCTACTATATGGATTTACCTTTAGGATTTCAATTAAAATAATTAAAGTACATTCATCAAAGTTTTTTGAAATTTTCATACGATTTTGAATTTCATTATCTGTATCATAAAAATATAAATGCATATAAGAAGGCTTATTGTTCTGTGGGATAAGTTCGTTTACATAATGATATACTTGTCCTTGAACTCTAAATGTGTAAATACCTCGATATGTTTTAAAGAGCTCTTTGTCGTATTTGACACCAAATGAAGTAAAAGCAAAGTGGTTATTATATCCACGTGCAATTTTTTTAAATTCCATACATTTAGATTCTTTAGAAGTAAACAAATTATATAATTCAGTGGGTGAATCAGGTATAGAAATATGAACTTTTCCATCAGAATAACAAAAACCTTTACTTTCTCTATAAATTTTTCTTGCACCACAATATGTATAGCTATTACGTGTCGGTAATACGTATGCACTCGTTGGTATGTTCCATACATTAAAACCACTTGGTAATGTAGAATTGGAAATATGAGGTGTCTCTTGGTTTGAAGTGGAAGCCTCAAAATCATGATGCATTATAGATTGTTGCATTTGTACATCATTCGAATTATTATGTTCACATGATATAGGATTACCTATCCTCCTACGACGATCATTGCAACCACTTCGAAGTCGTTTTCGTCGATACTTATTCCTCTGATTTTCTTGTTGACGGTGAGACATTGTTTCAAAATTAAGATAACTACTTGAAGTATCCATATCGAATAGTTGGAGCCCAAGATAACCAATAGGAACTAAAAGAATTAAAGAATATTAGTAAAATATTTATACTTTCAAGTAACATATGTTAAAACATACGTAAAATAAAATTGAAATTTAAAGCATCAAAATTTGCAAACAATGACTGAAAATATATTTTAAAATGAAAAAATTTAGTATGCAGAAATAAAATTTGAGAACCAGCAGTTTATTACAAATGTACAAGTTCCTGTAAATAAATAACCAAAATACTACATAAACTTATAAAAAAAAACTTGAATAGTTCAGTTGGAGAAATTTACCGAAGATAGAGTGCACTACTGTAGCCAATTACAACCGTTGGGAAAAATAATTGGACACTGTATAGAAGAGAACAGTAAATACAAATTAGAGTCTACAATTTGCCAATAGTAGGTGAATGATAAATACTGGAACTGAAACTTTAGGGAAAAAATACAAAGATTAAATAAAAATTGAACTGTACAAAATTTATAAAAGGAATAAAAAAATATCGTATTCGAAGATAGCACAGTTCAATTGATGTTGGAATTTTTAATATTTTTAATTTGAGAATGATATCTTGCAATTTAGAAATAAATTGGAAACAAATTAAATATTGATATAATCAGGAATGACTAAAAATATGACAAATAAAGGAAACCGTAATAATAAAAATTAAAAATCGAAGTATATGAAGTAAATTGAAGTTGACACATTTTTTTACTGGATTGACGAATGGTGCCCCTCGATAGGGATCGAGGACATTGCCCACGAAGGGGATTGATTTGACTGGTCAAGTCGCGGGGGTCGAGGGGGCAGCGCCCCTTGCGGGGGTTCGGGGGCAACGCCCTCGACGGGGATCGACCGACCGGTCAGATCGCGGGGGTCGAGGGGGCAGCGCCCCTCGTGGGGGCTCGGGGGCAACGCCCTTGAAAGCTCTTTTGATTTTTTGATTTTTATGTATGTATTGCATTGAATATTTTCTAATTTTTCTGAGTTAAATTACTAATAAATGAATTTTTGATTGAATTCTAAATTTTTGTGTATGTGATAAAGAGTTTATACATTTTTGTTAAAGACACACCATTCTATATATTAAAAAAAAAAAGCTCCCTGTGCGCGCACGGGGAGAACGATTTTCCCCGCGCGCGCGGGGAGTTGGTGTCTCCCCGTGCGCGTACGGGGAGAATGATTTTCCCCGCGCGTGCGTGGGGAGTTGGTGTCTCCCCGTGCACGCTCGGGGGGAGTTCAGATTTTTTTAAAAATATTTAAAATTGGGCAAAACAGAAGAATTCCAACTAAACATTCATATAATTACAACACTTTCTTATTCCAATTGAATAAAATCACAACAGAATTAACTAAATATCATGAATTTGTGCGGGGTGTTGAAATCATCATGCTAAACAAAAATCCAAATTACATCAATGATGGGTAAAATGTTTAGCATAATAAGTAAACCACCGAATTATGCACTCCAGTGAAATGATATAACCATTACAACATTTTTATTCTCCATTTCCGGTTATGGAAAAATATATTCTCCCTACAATAACTACTAAACAGAATTCTATAATGAAAAATACCTCAAGTTTAAAACATCTGGACTGTTTAGCAGCAAGTTGGTCTCGCACAGATTGGAGTTCCTGCAAAATTATGTTTGCTTTGTAATCAAAATAATCACAATGGTCTGAACAAGCAATTTTTATGAAAAATACCTCAAGTTTAAAACATCTGGACTGTTTAGCAGCAAGTTGGTCTCGCACAGATTGGGGTTCCTGCAAAATTATGTTTGCTTTGTAATCAAAATAATCACAATGGTCTGAACAAACAATTTTTGTTTAGGAAAAAAAATGACATTTGCAGTTACTATATATAGCCCCCGTTTGTTGCAACCACCGCCTTTCACAAAGGAAAATACAGCCACCGCCTTTCACCGTCTACATGTTTGACCAAATCTTTATTTTCAATTTAATTTTTCCGCCAGAGAAGAGGGATCACCGCCTACATTTTTTGTTTCTTATGAAGGAGGTATGCCTACATTTGTTGACTTCTGAGGGATGTATGGAAGAGGGATAAAATGGGAATATGAAATACGTCCTGAATGAATAGTAAACTAAGGATTCCCTCTTTTAATAGAAGAGGGATATATATATTCACATATTACCAAATTAATTTTGGTACATGTGATAGATATTATGTTTAAAAAATTATTACATTTACTAAATTTTGAAGAATGAAACTTTCGTGCTGATAACGTGTTATGAAAAGAGAAAAAAAGAAAATAAATAATAAAAGTCAATAGATTTGTGTATATTATAATGAGAACTAAAGCCCTATATTTATAGGAAAGGATTATGGATACGATAATAATAACTTCAAGAGCTGCAGAGAAACAATTGTCATTCATAAATAAACTTACATTTTACAACAATATTATATATGTAAGGCGTAAATTATTGTTGATTATTATACTAATTTCAAAAAATTGATTTTGTTCGAATTATATTAAAGTAAATTTTAGTTTGAAGTTTTTGCATTTCTTGTCTGAATATTTCATCACCAGTCAAAACTTCGAGCTTTAACCACTACAGCAAAAATAGTCATTTACAACATGTAGAAGGCAACATTCGTTAATTGTGTGTTGCTAAAAGGGGTCTAAGGCAATATCTAATAAATGTATGTTGACATTGGTTAACATAATTAAGATTTGTCTATAGTATTTTAATGCATGTTGTTAATGTCGTAGTTTACAACGTTCATTGATAGTATTTTTTAGGGATGAAAATATGGTGGGTCGGGGTCGAGGTATCCTCCTCCACCCCTGCCTCGACTGAGTAATTTTGTGCCCCGCCCCGTCCTCGTACCCGTTTAAGGCGGACAAGGCGGGGTGGGGTGCGGAGCGAGGGGGATGGCTAGCCCGTTTAACCATTTTTTCTTTCCTTCTTTTTTCCTGATTTTTTTAATGCTCACTCTGGAAATGGTCAAAGCTGATTAGAAATTTCTTCTACCACAGTCTAGTCATGTTAAGTATCACTTGTTTGCCTTTGGTTGTATATTTTTACTTTTATTCTTTCACCTTGTATCTTTTTCTCTTTATAGCATTAAATTCTCTCCCAAATTCTAGCATTGATATACCTGTTTATAATCTAATTCACACTTCTGTGATAATGATATTGACATATTGTTGGTCAGCTGATTTTCTAGGCCAAATGAAGTTTTAACTATTTAAATGCATGAGTGGAAATATCGATTGTTTTATTTTTGGTCGTACTTTTCTCTTTGTCGTCACTTCTCTCATTTGAATGAATAAACGTGCCTAATGCCTTTGGTAATTTTTGCTCTTCTTTTGGACAAAATTGGGCTTGGGCTAAATGGACCATTTTGGAATCAATGGGATGAGTCTGGGTTGCTGTGCATGGGAGTGGGATATATTATTCATATTTTTTATTAATTGAATAGTAAATGGGGCGGGGTCACAGGTCATAACATATTTCCCGTACCCGTCCTGGGTTAGAATTCTTTGTACCATACCCACCTCGAGTACCCTTTTTAAGTGGGTAATACCCATTCCATTTGGGGGTGGGGCCGCATGTATCGAGTTTAATAGATTTTTTGTCATCTCTAGTATTTTTATGGTCGATATTTGACCCATTAGAAAGATATTGATTGAGGTCATAAATTATTTTAATTTTTTTTTGTAAAGAGATAAAATTATTTGATTTTTAGTTATCAATTCTATATTTAGAATTATGCTATGTATAAATGTTTAAAAATCTTTTACAGCAAATATGTAAATGTTTATGACATATTTGATCTATTTGATAGCCGTGACATTATCAGATGTGTTAATATGCATATATTTATGAATTAAAATAAAATAAATTACTCAATAATTAAGAGAAATGTCTAACTGGTAAATACATAAATGACGAGTATATTGATGTTTCTTAATAAACGACAATGACCTAGGGCTTTGGCATGTTGATTTCGTGGACTACTAGGGACTTCCCAATTGTTAATCTAGAAGTAGATTGTTAAGAATTCCAAGCAAGCCTCTCATTTTGTATTCATTCGTAAGTTGCAACAGTTGCAACATTAAATGTATAAATGTGTTACATAAACCCTATTTGAACCTCATTTTTCTCATAACTCATTTTAACTTCACGTTCCTTCATAACATAATTTTACAAGTAAACCTAAAAATTTTCTTTATTTTTTAACCACATATTCTCCAAAAAAAAATCTATATTCCAAAATACATTTTCCCCTCAAAAAGGGGCTAAAACAGGGGCATAGTATAAATTTTTTATAAAATTCTTTTTATAAATGAAAGTCATTAATATATATGTTGGGGGGAGTTCACAACATTAGCTCACAAGAAATCAACAAATGTAAATGCGAAAATTTGAAACCAAATACGTTGAAACAAAATCTTTGATAAATCAGACTTAAGTGACTGAAAAATAAGAACATCAGAACAAGCAAAAACAAAATACTTAACTTTTATTAAGAAAACCACAAGTTCACAAGTTCTCAAATATGTGCTTCAATCACGCAAGAATGAACCACCAGAATACTCAAATCAAACCCAAGGTATGAAATAAAAAAGGAGACACTCAGACAAGCTCTAGATATTTCATAAAAGGAACTCTCATCACTGATAACATGATTCACTCAAGAATTAGCACTCAATACAAGTAAATCACTTAAGATTACAAGCTATTGAAGAAAAACATAAATCAAATAAGATTATTTGATTTCAACAGAGAAGAGAAGAGAGAACTTGAAGAATGGCACAGAAAGCACAAGAAATTGGAAGAGTCTCGAAGCCAAGTGAAAGACTCAAACCCTAGACGCCTCTTTTAAAAGAGTCACACAACAGTCGCCAATCCAACGGTATAGGAGGCGACATGTCGTGACATCTGAAGAGTCCAAAAAACAGGTAAGTGAAACACAAATTTCAACCATTCTCAAAACACGTTTTTTGCACCAAACAGATTTTAGTTAGCTGGGCCTCCATTGATTTCTAGCTGGGCCAACTCAATAAGCCCAATGGGCATAACATCATTGTGCCAAAATCCCTTCATACTCCACCTTGGTACAATGATTCTTATTCATCAGTGGTTATTTAACAATCACAGATATCATCAGCACATATTGCAGCATCCTCAGATCAGCAAGGAGCAAGATTCAGCAAGGTCAAGCAGTCCAGAAATTTGTTCAAGGGCAGTAACTTAGTCGCTACATTAGCAGGATTATAGTTAGTAGATATCTTTTCAAATTTCATAACACCTTATGAAATAACAGCTCTAATAAAATAAAATCTAACATCAACATGCTTAGATCTATTGTGCAAAACATGATTTCTACTTAAAAGATTTGCAGATTGGCTATCAGAATAAAGAACAACTTCTTTAATAAAACCAAATTCATTAAGTAACCCTTTTAACCAAATTCCTTCTTTGATTGCATCGGTGGCTGCAATGTATTCAGCCTCAGTTGAAGATAAAGCCACAATATTTTGAAGTTGGAATTTCCAGCTTATGCAAGAATTACACAAAGTATACATGTATGATGAGGTAGATTTTCTGTTATCCCTATCACTTGCATAATCAGAGTCAGTATACCCTTTCAAAATAACACATTTAGCTTGTTTTCTAAACTGAATCCCCAAGTTTGAGGTCCCCTTAATGTACCTAAGAAGCCATTTCATGACTTCCCAATGTGTTTCACCTGGATTTGACATATATATACTCAAAACACTTATAGAATATGCCAAATATCGTCTAGAACACAACATGAGATACATTACAGATCCAACTGCATTAGGATAAGGCACTTGTGCCATCCTTTCAAACTCTTCTTTTGTTTTAGGATATAAATCATTTGATAGTTTAAAATGATTAGCCATAGAAAACTTGCTAAGTAATTTCAAAATATAGAATTTTTGGCTAAGGCTTAGTGTGTCTTCTCTTCTATCTCTCTTAACTTCCATGCCTAAAATCTTTTTAACCGGACCTAAGTCCTTCATTTCAAATTTAGATTTTAGTTTGTCTTTAATTTCCTCCATCTCTTTTATGTCATGCCTTGCTAATATCATGTCATCCACATAAATGAGTAGGTAAAGTGAATTAGCTCCACCTTTACCCTTACAATAAAGAAAAGTATCGAAGTTACTTCTCTTAAGCCCAAGTCCAAGCACAAAATTGTCAATTTTTTTATACCATTGTCTTGGAGCCTGTTTTAAGCCATATAGAGATTTATTAAGAAGTCATACTAAGTCAGATTTCTTATTTACTTCAAATCCTCTAGATTGTTTCATGTAAATGGTTTCATCTAAATCTCTATTTAGAAAAGCAGTTTTTACATCTAATTGGTCTAATCCCAATTAAATTGAGTGGCCAAAGCAAGAATGACTTTGAAAAAATTTCATTGAAATCAACTCTTTCTTTTTGAGTAAAACCTTTTGCTACCAAACGAGGTTTGTATCTTATGTCATTTTCACTTTGTTGACCCCTTTTTATTTTAAAAATCCATTTACAATCTACAACCCTCTTACCCTTCGGTCTTTTTACCAAAATCCATGTCTTATTTTTGTGAAGAGACTCCATTTCTTCTTGCATGGCTGCAAGCCATTGTTTGGAATCTTTGCTACTCAAAGTTTCTTCATAGGATTTAGGTTCATCCTCAATCATATCATGATAGGACAGCAAGAAAACATCATCTTCAAACCTAGCTGGAGGTCTAATGGTCCTTCTTTCCCTATCCCTAACAAGTTGGTAATCAACAAGGGGCTGTTCATTCTCAAAATTAGCCTCGGGAACCTCAACAGGTTCTATTTCAGCTTTAGGTTCTTCATTATTTTGAGGGTCAGAACCATCCCCAGATTGCTCCACCTCAAACTCTACCCTTTTCCTCACATTTTCAGATTGGTCAGAGGTCTGTAACAGGTTTTCAGGTTGCTGTTCAGACTTAAAACAGGGCAAGTCATCCTCATTAAATACCACATTTCTACTTATAATGACCTTATATGTTGACCTATGGTTGACTTCTCGTTTTGATTATCACAAAAAAATTATATTTATTGATAACAAAAATTGATTTAAGTGTCCATAGTGATTATTGCACATAACTACATTCGATGACACAAAGTTCAAGACCAAGATATTTGCACACAATGGCCAATGTGGAAACATCATCAAACAATCGAGTCCATGAAGAATGATTTTACATATCCCGCAAAAGGTTGCCTCAACAAAATTGAGACACAAGTCGAAGCACCGTCAAGCAATGCGCGTCAAATATTCAAATTAAGTACTTAGACGTTTCACAATTATATGTAAAGGTAAAACGCATTAATACTTGATAATGTATCGTAACAAGCTCAAAGTTTTGATTTTACAAAATTCACAACAAAAATGTTTTACTTGAAAATTATGTTTTTCAAAAGTAAAAAATCGTAACACATATTTTTAATATGACAAAAACTTTGAAAAACATCTTAAACGTCCCTCCAGCATTTACATTTGACAAAATTTAAAAACGATGACGTTTCGAGCACCTTTGACTGTACCGGACGTCCGGTACACATACCGGACATTTGGTATAATCAAAAGTGCTCCAACGGTCATTTTTCCAGCGGTCCAATCTTCTGAAAAATAACGGCTAGTTGACCATCCGACATTTTACCGAACATCCGGTAAAGTGCGTCCGGTACAACAGAGTTTTTGACCGTTTGAGTGTTATAAATACTTCACTATTCCCTCACTTGAATTTACACCTCTTGAGCATTAAGTGAGGCTTTTTATTGTTCACAACCATCTTATTATCCATCTTTAAGAAGATAAAAAAACATCAAACTCTTGGAAAATTTTTGAGTGATTTAACTTTGTGAAAATCTTTAGTTTCTTCAAGAAGTTTTTCATCTCAACACTTTGAGCTAAACTCATTACCATCTATTAAAGTGTTTGTCTCTTCTCTTCTTATTATCAATCTTGATTCTATCATTCAAAAAGAAGAGAAGATTTCACTTGTAAATTCATTTTGAATTGTGAGTCGTGTTGAGGTCCCGAAAAAGCTAACATTGTAAAAGGATCGGTGCTCCTTGGTTGTAAGTCACCGGAAGCATTGTAAAGGGTTGAATTGCACCACAAGTCAATTAACATAGTGAAAAAGGCCTTGCTTGTGATGGAGAGCTTGGTAACGGGGATATAGATTGTTGGGTTGGATCGAACCTCCATAACATATCATTTGCACTCTCTAACTCCCTTTTACTTATCGCTTTTATATTCGTGCTTATTATTTGAATTAATTTACTTAGTCTTTATTTGCTTGAATTTAGATTAATTCTTTGAAAATGTTTTAAAACCAATTCACCCCCCTCTTGGTTAGTCTATCTTGGGCTTACAATTGGTATTAGAGCCCGATACTTATCTCTTCAAAGATTTCACAATCTTGAGATATGGTTAACATCAGTTTTCAAAATCTCGAGGGGCATTCTACCAACCGTCCTCCCTTATTTGATGGCACACATTATAATTATTGGAAAGCTAGAATGATGATTTATGTTTAATCTATTGATTATAATATTTGGGAAATTATTGAATATGGTCCATATGTGTCTACT
The DNA here is from genome assembly GCA_035079005.1 of Fraxinus americana. Classification (NCBI taxonomy): domain Eukaryota; kingdom Viridiplantae; phylum Streptophyta; class Magnoliopsida; order Lamiales; family Oleaceae; genus Fraxinus; species Fraxinus americana. The sequence continues at coordinate 18,579,062 of CM068707.1, read as the reverse complement.
AAGACTATTAAAATGATGGCAAACCCAATCAATGTATCTTGAGCTTACAATTGGTATCAGAGACCGGTACTCACCTCTTCAAAGATTTCATAATCTTGAGTTATGGCTAACATCAATTTTCAAAATCTTGAGGGGCATTCTACCAACCGTACTCCCTTCTTTGATGGCACACATTATAATTATTGGAAAGCTATAATGATCATTTATGTTCAATCTATTGATTATAATATTTGAGAAATTATTGAATATGGTCCCTATGTGCCTACTAAGACTATTAAAATTGATGGCAAACCCGATCAATGTATTCCCAAGCCTAGAGAGGAATACGATAAAGACGATAGGAGAAAATTGTCATTAAATGCTAAACCCAAGAATTTTCTTTATTGTACACTAAATAAAAATGAATTCAATAGAATTAACACATATGATTCGGCTCATAAAATTTGGCATGCTCTAGAAGTAGCGGTGGCAACGAGCCGGGAAAAAAAAGCTCGGGCCGAGCCCGAGCTTTTTTGGACCGAGCTTTTTTTGGCCTGAGCCGAGCCGAGCCGGGCCCGGCCAAAAAAAATGAGGCTCGGCCCGAGCTTTAGGCCCGAGCCTTAGCGGGCCGAGCCGGCTCGGTTTTTTTTTTTTTTAAATCTACATTAAAACAAAAAAAAAATGTACATTTTATGCGTAATACGTGTTATAAATTAAAGAGATTATGAAAACTTCATTTTTACTTAAAGTATGAAACTATTATTTCTTGTAATGTCATGGTGAAATTTCCTTGAGGGTCGTAATTCCAATAATTCAAGGCAATAACTATTCTATTTATCATTGAAGAATAAAACCCTCCTCCTTTATCCGGGCTTGGGACCGGCTACAATTATCGTAGGCGGAGTTAAAATTGTACACGAATAAAATATTTCGTGTACAATTTTTTTTGAAACAAAAAAAAATTAAAAATTACGTATTGAATTGAAACTAAACAATTTAAAAACTTACAATATCTTATGCTTTAATCTGCTGTAACTCATCGGCCATTATACTATCAACTTGTTCTTGAAGATGTAATTCCGCACATTCCCAGTCCTTCAAACATATTAAAGCCTCCAATATATCTTCTTTTAGTCTTGATCGTTCGTCACTTAAAACTCGACCACCTAAACTAAATGCAGCCTCCGATGCTACTGTAGACACCGGCGGTGTTAGTAGATCGCGAGCAATTTTTGATACAATTGGATACTGCCTTTCGTTACATCTCCACCATGATAAAAGACTAAAATCCTGTAATTCTTGTGGTTGTAACATACTACGAACGTCCACGCACATATACCTTGCTAACTCCGAAGAAATTTCAAGAATTGTACCACTGACATCTATTGCTCTAGATATTGACGAACTAGAACTAAATGAGGGAATACTAGTATTGGTCTCTAAATAACTCCATATATTATCTACATTTGTTGAAGTGTTCTTTGAAAAAGTATTTTGGGAAGAACTACACTGACCTTCTTTTTCAGCGTAATAGTTATACATTTCGCATAACATTGATTCTATATTCGTATGTGAAAATAGTATATCCATGAAACGTGAAATCCCATTTATAATAGCTTTTGTGCCAGTTAAATTAAGTCGAGGGTCCATTACAGAAGCTAATAAAAATAATGAGGGTATCTCTTCCCAATATTTACGAAACTCTAACTCCATAGAATAAACTACATCAACAAAAATTGGGAGATTCCTATATTTTTGAAATGTTTGTGCAAAATAGAAAAAATGTTGTAAAACAAGTGAAGATGTAGGGTAATAAACACCGCTACATTCCTTCGTGGCATTGAAAAAAGGTTTTAAAAATGTTTTAACGATAAATGCAAGATTCCATTCTCAATCTTCCAAATTATGTTCGGGTCCATATGTATGCCTACCATTATAATACATTGTAATAACTTTATCATAATTTTCACACGAGTGTAACATAAGATATGTAGAGTTCCATCTATGTGATACATCAGTGACAAATGATTTCTCTTCTAAGCCATACTCAGCACATAAACTGTTAAATGCTTGCTTTCTTGCAGGTGATATAGTAATAAAATTAATTGCTTGCCTAATTTTATCTAACGGTGTTTTTATATGTTCTAATCCAGCTTCTACAATCAAATTAATAATGTGGCATACACAACGTTGATGAAAAAATAAACCTCCAAATATAGGGTTCAAATCATCAATAAATTTATCGACAACAACTTTGTTTACACTAGCATTATCAAAAGTAAAACTTCGAATCATTTCTTGCATACCATATTCTTGTATAATATCTTTTAAAACCATGTATATGTTAGTCGCATTATGAGGATATTCTACACATCTAAATGTAATAATTCTTTTATGCATAATCCATAGGTGATCAATGTAATGAGCTGTAACAGCAATATAACTTTTTTTTATTAACACCGGTCCATAAATCAGAGGTAAATGATATAACACAATTAAAAGTTTTTAAACTTTCAATATTAGTTTGTTTTCTTTTGTTATATAATTTTATAGCATCAGAACGAAGAGTATTTCTACAATAAGAATGATACCTGGGTTGGAGATAATTCTGCACAAGACGAGTAAAGTGTATTGACTTGATCATCGTTAGCGGCATCTCTGCTGCAGCCACGTATGTAACCATTCCTTCACAAAATCTTTCCTGTGAATATACAAAAGTGGAAAGAGTAGAACCGGAACCAGTAAATGTTAGTTCGGTCTGTTTCGGGTCAAGACCGACTGGTTTCGCTTTGCAACTTCTTAATATGTGTCTATTTAAATGCGATGTGCTTGAACTAGGCTTCCAACTGAGTTCTTTACCGCAATAATGGCAACATGCTTTCCAAATATCGACTCCATTTTGAACCCCAACTTTTTTCCGAGTCATATGTTGCCAACAATTTGCAGACTCTTTTTTCGACTTTTTAACCTCGACTATTTCCTCCTCTTCGATATCTTCCAAATCAATTGGAACATTTTGAGATGCATTGTACCCCAATGGAGTACTCGAACTACCTTTAAACTGATTAATCTCATCACTAGTGAAATCCATGTGTAAGTACTATAGTAAAAAATATTGAAAAAAAAAGTAAAAGAAATTTGAGAGTATAATACTGAATTTGAATATTGAGTAAAGAAAGTTAAGAGCTCAATTGGAATTTGAATATTGCGTGAAGAAAATATGAAATAGCTTGATATGAATATGTAAAAAATTCATCGTATTTATAGACAAAAAAATATATCCGTTTTAACTATATTTAATTTATAAATTTAAATTTTTGACAAGACATTTCATTTAAAAAAAATTTCATCTGCGTGCACGCAAGAGGTTGCATGCACGTCATCTGCGTGCAGGCACTTTAAGGCAAAATTTCTCACACAGGCAGCTTTCATTTAAATTTTTGAAATTTTTTTTTTTTTATAAATAACACGGGCCATTTTGGCCCGTGACATGGGCCGGCCCGTGTGGCTCGGCGAGCCACACGGGCCGGCCCGGGCTCGGCTCGGAGCACCCACATGGGGCTCGGCCCGAGCCTCGGCTCGGTGCGACCGAGCCCGAACCGGGCCCGGCTCGGGCTTTTTCCGAGCCGAGCCCGAGCCGTCCGAGCTGTCGAACTTTTTTGCCACCCCTATCTAGAAGTCACTAATGTTGGAACAAATAAAGTTAAGGAAATTAAGATAAATATGCTAGTCAAAGAATTTGAAAATTTTTTTATGAAGCAAGATAAGCCCATTGTTAATATGATTACTCGTTTCACCGATATTGTTAATGACTTAAAAGGTTTTGATCGAAAATATACTAACGGTGAACTTGTGAGCAAAATGCTTAGGTCATTCTCAGAGGAATGGAATCCCATACGAATGCTTATAGAAAACACAAGAGATGTGAATACATATCCGTTGGAAGAACTACATGGAACGTTGATGACCTATAAACTCAACAATGTCGAGATCAAGAAAAAGATAAAGAAAAGCAAAGACGAATAAAAAGAAACTCCTAAACGACAAATTGCTCTAAAATCGACAATTTATGAGGAGACATCAACGAGTAACATGAGTGATAAAGAGTTCGATGATCTTGTACTTCTCGTCAAAAAATGGAGTGGCTTTCGAAACAACAAAAATTTTCAAAGAAAAGACGACAAAGGAGAAGAAAATAGCAAAAAGATTATTTGCTATGAATATGACAAACCCGGCCACAAGAGATCCGAATGCCCGAACAAGAAGAGAAGTTTCAAGAAAAAGGCATTTCAATCTACTTGGAATGATAGTGACAATGAAGATCAAAATGAAAGCGATGATCAACATGAAATCGCAAACATGTGCTTCATGGCCTTCGAAGATGAGGTAAGTACAAAAGAAAAATTCTCTTATGATGAATTACACGATTCTTATGATAAATTACTTGAAGTCTTTGAAAAACTTACCTTAAGTCATTCTATTCTTAAAAAGAAAAATTCTCTATTAAAAGATGAATTAAAGAAAACTTTGGAAAAATCAAACCTTGACCATGATTTATTGATTAAAGAAAATAGTTCCCTAAAAGAAAAAGTTGATGAATCGACAAAAATAGTTTATAAATTTACCGAAGGAAAGAAGAATTTTGATTTAATACTTGGAAACCAAAAATATGTTTTTGACAAAGGGGGAATCGGATTCAAGCCATTTTTAAAACAAAAATATCTTAAAAACATGTTTGTCAAAGCCTCAAACACCACTTGCACTTTTTGTAATAAAATTGGATATGTTTCTTTTAATTGCTCAGTTAAAAAGAAACTATATTTTGAAAATAAAAATAAGTGGATTAAAGAGTCCTCACAAACTAACTATCAAGGACCTAAGTTTGTATGGGTACCAAAAAATCAAAAATCAAATTGTTTTTATAGATGCTAAAGAAAACCAATAGCAAGTGGTTCTTGGATGGATGTTCAAAGCATATGACTTTTGGAGACAATGCAAAAGGGAAGATAATCGGAATCGACAACATCGGTAATTACCTATCCCTCTCTATTGAAAATATTTTGTTAGTCGATAACCTCAAACATAATTTGCTAAATATTAGTCAATTATGTGATAAAGGTTACAATATGAAATTCGATTCTTCCGAATGCCTAATTAAGGATGCTATATCAAAAGATGTTATTTTCATAGGGAGCCGAAACAAGGATATTTATATCATTAATATTGAATATGAAAATAATGAACATTTCTTACTTGGATTTAAAAACGAAACTTGACTTTGACATAGAAGACTTGGTCATGTAAACATGGAACTTATTTCGAAAATTTCTAAAAATTATCTTGTAAAAGAATTGCCAAACTTGAAATTTGAAAATGACAAAATTTGTGATGCATGTCAACTTGGGAAGCAAGTCAAAAGTTCATTTAAATCAAAAATATTTTCTTCAACAACAAAACTATTGCAACTTCTCCACATGGATTTTTTTGGACAGTCAAGAACGGCTAGTTTAGGTGGTAAACACTATGTTTTTGTTATCGTTAATGATTTTTCTAGATTTACATGGGTAATATTTTTAAGTGCAAAAGATAAAGCCTTAAAAGCCTTCAAAGATTTTTGTAAAAAGTTGAAAATGAAAAGGGTCACACTATTACTACGATTAGAAGTGACCACGGTGGAGAATTTGACAATCTTACATTTGATGATTTTTGTAACAATAATGAATATGAACACAACTTTTCGGCTCCTAGAACCCCTAAACAAAATGGTGTAGTAGAAATGAAGAATCGCACATTACAAGAAATGACTCGAACCACGCTAAATGAAAATAAGTTACCAAAATATTTTTGGGCCGAAGCCGTTAATACCGCATGCTATATCATAAATAGAGTTTTGGTTAGTCGCAAGAAAACCTAAACTCCGTACGAGCTTTGGAAAAATAGAATACCCAACATTAGTTATTTCAAAGTGTTTGGTTGCAAATGTTTTGTCTTAAACACAAAAGACAATTTGAGAAAATTTGACTCAAAATTCGATATGAGAATTTTTCTTGGCTATTCATTGACTAGCAAAGCATATAGAGTTTTCAACAAAAGAACTCTAGTCGTTAAAGAATCAATACACGTTACTTTTGATGAAACTAATCTACTTGATCAAGAGAAGGGTATTGATGATGATGTAGGTTTAGAGACTCCTTTTGAACAAATGAATGTCCAAGACAAAGGAGTGCCTAATGAAGAACAATCAAAGGTGCCCAACGATCAAGAAAGAGAAGAAGCACCAACCGAAGCTCAAGATGACTCCACCTTACCAAAGGAATGGAAGTTTGTCACGTCTCACCCAAAGGAGTTAATAATCGGCGATCCATCAAAAGGTATTACTATTAGAACTTCTCTTAGAAATCATCTTGGTAGTTGTGCATTCATTTCACAAATTGAACCCAAAAACTTAAAAAACGGAATTTGATGAGTTTTGGATTCTAGCAATACAAGATGAACTTAATCAATTTGAAAGAAACCATGTTTGGGACTTGGTTGCTAGACCAACAAATCAAACCATTATTGACACTAAATGGGTTTTTCGAAACAAAAGAGATGAAAATGGAATCATTATGCGTAACAAGGCTATATTAGTGGCCCAAAGTTACAATCAAGAAGAAGGAATTGACTATGAAGAAACTTTTGCACCCGTAGCTCGACTAGAATCCATTCGCGTGCTTTTTGCATTTGCATGTCACAAAAACTTCACACTTTATCAAATAGATGTTAAAAGTGCATTTTTAAATGGTTTTATTCAAGAAGAAGTCTATATTGAGCAACCATCCGGTTTTACAAATTATAAGTTTCCAAATCATGTGTTCAAACTTAGAAAAGCTCTTTACGACCTCAAACAAGCTCCTAGAGCGTGGTATGAACGTTTGAGCAAATTTCTACTCTCAAATGGTTTTTCTATTGGAAAAGTGGATACTAATCTTTTTATTAAAACCCAAAAACAAGACATACTCATTGTTCAAATTTATGCTGACGACATCATTTTTGGTACAACAAATATTCAATTTTGTGAAGAATTTTCTAAAAACATGAGCATGGAATTTGAAATGAGTATGCTGGGTGAACTCAAATTCTTTCTCGGACTTCAAATTCAACATGCATGTGATGGCATTTTCATAAATCAAAGTAAGTACATCTTAGACATGCTGAAGAGATTTGAGACGAATGATCTAAAACCGATGAATACTCCAATGAGCACTTCCACAAAACTTGACAAAGATGATCAAGGCATTCCGTCGACATCACCAAATATCGAGGTATGATCGGATCACTTCTTTATTTAACCACAAGTAGACCCGATATCATGTTTAGTGTATGCTTATATGCTCGATTTCAATCAAATCCTAAGGAATCCCACCTTAAAGCCGTAAAAAGAATTTTTAGATATCTTAGTGGGACTCCAAACTTAGGGCTTTGGTATCCGAAACGTACTCACTTTGACTTACTTAGTTACTCGGATGCCGATTGGGCTGGCTGTCAAGTTGATCGGAAAAGTACTAGTGGCACTTGTCACTTTCTCGGTTTTGCTTTGGTTTCATGGTTTAGTAAGAAACAAAACTCCGTAACCCTATCTACGGTCGAGGCCAAATACATTTTCGCCGCAAGTTGTTGTGCTCAAGTGCTATGGATGAAACAAACCCTTAGGGACTGTCACATATCCTATGATCATATTCCAATCATGTGCGACAATACAAGTACTATAAACTTATCCAAAAATCCTGTTTTACACTCTCGAACGAAGCACATTGAGATAAGACATCACTTTCTAAGAGATCATGTTCAAAATGGCGATATCTCAATTGAATTTGTTGACATCGAAAATCAATTGGCTGATATTTTCACAAAACCCCTTGCGCTTGATCGTTTCTCAACAATTCGACGAAGCCTAGGTCTTATTGAGCTAAAATGATCTTTAAAAATCTTCTTTTATCTATGTGTTAAAATGATTTTGATTTTTAAAGTATCCTATTTATGCTTCAAATCTCACCCCTTGTTAAAAAAAAAAAAAAATACCGGACATCTGGTAAGGGAGAAAATTTTCTGCCTTTTGGGATTTCGCGGATGTCCGGTACGCTGTTTCTACAGCCTTTTATAACGATTTTTTCCTTTCTTTTTCATTTCACTTCATCAAATTGTCTCTCCAACTCACTTCTTCAACTCTCAAATCTACAACTTCATCTCAAATCCATCAAATTACATCTTCAAAACTCACTTTCATCAATCAATTCCATTCCAAAACTAAAATCTCTCAGCCCTTTCTTCATTTTTCGCTTCAAAATTCAAACCCTAGCCTTCCTCTCAACATTTCTGTTAAAACCTTTGTCAAAATTCATCTTCCAAGTGCGAAATTTACACATTTGCATATATATTACAACATCTCACTCTCAATTTCATATTTTCCCATTCTTCACTCAAGCCCTATTTTCGAATTCTCCCTCTTCCATTTCCCTTTTTTTTTCGAAAATCCACTAAATTTCTTGAAAATGTCAACTTCACAAAGCAAAGGCAAAAGCAAAGGCAAGCGACTTAAGCAAACGGTTCGGCGTCCACCTCCATCTCATTCTCCCTCATTCGACGAAGAAATGGATTTTGAACCCGAGACTTCGCCGACGAATCATCTTGCAAAGGCACCCATTCTTCTAGGTAAAAACGTCGATCTTGTCTCTTTTTCCTTTGATGCCCCCATTTAGGATAGAGGAGTATATCACGACTATGGGTTGGTCTTTGATTTGCACAATTCACGAAAATGCATATCCAGATTTAATTCGCACTTTTTACACAAATATGACTATTAATCCTCATTCGGGAAACATTTCTTCTTTTCTTAAAAATGTTCATGTCACGGTTTCCAAACCACTCATTCGTACAATCCTAGAACTTGAACCTTGCAACATCCAAAAATTTGTGCATAAAACCCACCCTACGGTGGACGGCTATGACTCGACCGACGCGTGTCATTGCGTAACGGGTAAGGATTTTGAAAACATCACAAAGATTTCAACAAACCAACTTCATCTCCTGTGCAAAGTTTTATAAAATATCATTATCAATGTCATTCTACCAAGAAAAGGGTATCGGGATGAAGTAAATTGCTTTGATATTTTTCTCCTCGACTATTTCCTTGTTGGACGTCGGGTTGATTTCCCGACTATCGCATTAGGTCTCATAAAACTTGTTCGTTCCTCACGCATATTCAAGGCACTCCCTTACGGCATGCTCCTCACTAAAATCTTTCATCATTTTGAGGTCCCTCTTCACGATGAAGCTTTTGTTAAACCACAACCCACCGACACCATTAGTTCCAACACATTTAAACGAATGAAAATTATTAAAAAGGATGGATAATGGGTGTCCGAGATAAAGGGGTTCGATCCGACGTCAGGGCCTTCTACCCTACCGCTCGACGACGAGGACGTTGATGACGACGAAGATGATGCGCCACCTGCCGGCACCTCGAGATCGAGAGCTCCTCGACCTATTGGACGACAACTTGACGACGATCAGCTTTCACTACTACACGAGCGGATGGACTCTCTCATCACGACTATCGATGGGATTACCGAGGAGCTTCTTCATGTGCGGGCACAGCCACAATCCTAGTACGCCAGGCAGCCATGTAGGATCAGATGACTGTGTTCTTTGCCCATATACTTGCCCGATTTCCACATCCTCCTCCAGGTCCATAGTCATTTCCTTTTCTGTATTCCAAATATTTTAAAACTATGGTTGAACTTTTGATTATGTATTAAACTTTGTCATGCTTATGAAATGCTTATCCATTATGTTTATTTTTACTACTTATTCTTACATGGTTGCATACTTTTTGCTTATGTCAAAAGGAGGAAGAAATAGAGATTTGCATGATTATATTTAAATAGGGGGAATACATGCTAAATAGATAAGGAGAATGTGTATATTAAGTATCAATTTGTTCTGAATCATACATTGCAAATCAATGTATTTGTCATAATAAAAAATGGGGAAATTGTTGACCTATGGTGGACTTCTCGTTTTGATTATCACAAACAAATCATGTTCATTGCTAAACAAATTGGTTTAAGTGTCCATAGTGATTATTGCACATAAGTACATTCGATGGCAAAAAGTTCAAGACCAAGATATTTGCACACAATTGCCAATGTGGAAATATGATCAAACAATCGAGTCCATGAAGAATAATTTTACATATCCCGCAAAAGGTTGCCTTAACAAAATTGAGACACAAGTCGAAGTACCATCAAGCAATGCACGTCAAATATTCAAACTAAGTACTTAGACGTTTCACGATTATATGTAAAGGTAAAACGCATTAATACTTGGTAATGCACCGTGACAAGCTCAAAGTTTTGATTTTACCAAATTCACGACAAAAATGCTTTACTTGAAAATTATGTTTTTCAAAAGTAAAAAATCGTAACACATATTTTTAATATGACAAAAATTTTGAAAAACATCTTAAACGTCCCTCCAGCATTTACATTTAACAAAATTTAAAAACGAGGACGTTTCAAGCACCGTTAACTGTACCGGATGTCATGTATAATCAGAAGTGCTCCAACTGTCGTTTTTCCAACTGTCCAGTCTTCTGAAAAAAATAACGGCTAGTTGATCATCCGACATTTTACGGACGTCCGGTAAAGTGCTTCTAGTACAGCAGAGTTTTTGACCGTTTGAGTGTTATAAATACCTCACTATTTCCTTACTTGGATTTACATCTCTTGAGCATTAAGTGACGCTTTTTATTATTCACAACCATCTTATTATCCATTTTTAAGAAGATCAAAAAGTATCAAACTTTTGGAAAACTTTTGAGTGATTTAACTTTGTGAAAATCTTTAGTTTCTTCAAGAAGTTTGTCATCTCAACACTTTAAGCTAAACTCATTACCATCTATTGAAGTGTTTCCATCTTCTCTTCTTATTATCAATCTTGATTCTATCATTCAAAAAGAAGAGAAGATTTCACTTGCAAATTCATTTTGAATTGTGGGTCGTGTTGAGGTCCCGGAAAAGCTCAACATTGTAAAAGGATCGGTGCTCCTTGGTTGTAAGTCACCGGAAGCGTTGCAAAGGGTTGAATTGCACCACAAGTCAATCAACATAGTGAAAAATGTATTGCTCGTGACGGAGAGTTTGGTAACGGGGGACGTAGATTGTTGGGTTGGATCGAACCTCCATAACATATCGTTTGCACTCTCTAACTCCCTTTTACTTATCGCTTTTATATTCGTGCTTATTATTTGAATTAATCTACTTAATCTTTATTTACTTGAATTTAGATTAATTTTTCGAAAAGGTTTTAAAATCAATTCACCCCCCTCTTGGTTAGCCTATCTTGGGCTTACATTATAGTCTTTCAGCTCTCTAACCCATAGTCTATAGCGTTTAACCCCTTCCCCATAGCCCAAAAAAACACACTTAAGGGCTTTAGATTCCAATTTACCTTCAGTTTGGTGTGCAAAGGCTGTACACCCAAAAACTCTCAAGTTACTGAAGTCAACTAGTTTTCCTCTCCATTTTTTCCTCAAGGGTCTTAAAGTCTATAACACTAGAAGGGCATCTATTGATCAGATAACTAGCAGTCTTAACTGCTTCACCCCAAAAATTTTTAGGCAGGCCGAACAAAACAACATGCATCTAACTTTATCAAGAATAGTGCAATTCGTTCTTTCAACTAAACCATTTTGTTGTGGTGTGTGTGTGTGACTGTTCTATGTCTTAACATACCAGATAATTTGCACAATTCATCAAACTTATAATTGTAGAATTCAAAATCATTGTTAGTTCTTAAAACTTTAACTTTCTTATCAGTTTGGTTCTCAATTAAAAGTTTCCATTCTTTAAAAACATTAAATGTGTCAGATTTTGATTTTAGCAAAAAAGTCCAATTTTTTTTTTTTTTTTTTTGAAAAATCATTAATGACAAACAAATAATATTTAAAACCAGAATGAGTACACATAATTGTTGGTCCCCACAGATCATCATGCAAAAATTCAAGTATAGAGACAGATTTATGCATTTCAGGTAGGAAAGGTAATATACTATACTTTCCTAAAATGCAAGTCACAAAAACTCAAATTTTCAATGTTATTTTTACCAAAAATACCATTTTTTTCAAAATCTGAAGACCTTTATCACTAATATGGCCCAATCTTTTGTGCCATATTTGTGATTTATCATTTGGGACTGAGATTACTATTGAAGTGGACTCCAAAAAATTTTTAGTTTGTAAAGTGTAAATGCAATGTCTCTTGGGGACTTCTATAATCAGCTGAGAGTGCCTCAAGATTTTAATGTAACCCTTATTGATCACAATGTCAAAGTTAAATCTAAAACTCCCAAGGAAATCAGATTTCTTTGTAAATTAGGAACATATCTGGTCTTTTCTAAGACAAGCAGATTATTATCATTTACTTTTAAAGTGATGGTTCCTATGCGCTTAACTTGACACGCCATATGATTACACATTAAAACCTTACCACCAGTTACATTTTCAAAATCAGTGAACCATTCCTTATTAGGACACATATGATAGGTGCAACCAGAGTCAAGAATCCACTATTGGTAAGGTGGACAGCTAACAGCCACATAAACTTCATCAATATTAGAGTCATTATAAGCCAAGAAACTCCACCATCATTTTTAGACTTGTTTTTAGAGTTTAAAGCCTTTTAGAACAATTTTTAATAAAATGACCTTATTCTAGACAATAGAAACATTTTTTTTCCCTTTTGTCATCATTTTATTTTTATCCTTAAAGTTGCCATTTTTCTTATGTCCAGGTTTCTTGTTGAAATTACCATTTTTGGGATTAATCTTGGACTTCATCATCAAATTAATGCTACTAACAGATTCTTTCTTATCAGATTTTAACTCTAACTCTTTAGACCTCAAAGCATTAATAATCACTTTAGTGATTAGAGTATCCTTCCCATATTCAATTGTACTTTTAACATCTTTATATTTATCACCAATTGAATTCAATAAAACCACAGTCAACTGCCCACTTGAGAGTTTCTCGTCACAGTTGGCTAGGTCATGCGTTAATCTGTTGAATCTATCAATATTAGTCTCAAGGTCAAGAGATGGTTCAAGTTTAAAACCAAAAAACTGTCTTAGGATATAAACCTTATTTGGCATAGCTTTATTAAAATAAGTTTTCTCCAATTTCTTCCACAATTCAATAGTAGTCTTAGTCTCACAAATTTCTCTAATCACATTGTCAGACAAATGCAAGAAAACAGCACTCCATGCAGTTTCAACTTGTTTAGTCACTTTACTAGATTCAAGATCAGTAGGCCATGACTCATCAATAGCTTTAGCACATTTTTGTTGAAGTAAAAGATCTCTCACTTTCTGATGCTAGAGACTAAAGTCTCCTTTGCCCTTAAAAACTTCCACTTCAAACTTTGAAGAAGTCATTTTGAAAAAACATAAATGAAATAGATGTATGCAGATCAATCAGACACTAACCAATAACATGCAATGCAGATCAGTCAAGTATTATCACACAAGGGACACTACAGAAATACAGATTGCAAGTACAAAGAGCAGGCACTTTAGAATTATACCACACTGTACACAATTTAACCAAATCAATACAAACACAATTGTTTAGAAGAACTTCAATCAAGCTTATATAATACTGCAGAAAGATTTCCAAAAATCAAGATTATCAAGAATCTACTTTGATCCAAGTAACCCTCAGATTCCAAACAACTCTTGATTTCTGGACAAAGGAATTACAAGGAGTCAATGATTCAAGTTTTCAAAACACAAGTTAGATAATCTTCAGAAAGCAGAAATCCAAACAAAACAGAAAATCTAACCCAGGCAGAAAACTTAATCAAGTCAATAAAAAACCAAACATTGCAGATCACCCAACAATCGAGTATTTAGCTTGATATAAACGTGAAAAACTCAAAAATGTAAAGATCTCACCAAAGCTCCTTAATTAGGGTTTCAAGAAATCGCAGACCAACTCAATGTACAGTAACGGTGTCAAGATCGAGCTACCAAAGTATCAAGAACTCCCACCAATCGCTCTGATACCACTGTTGGGAGGAGTTCACAACATTAGCTCACAAGAAATCAACAAATGTAAATGCGAAAATCAGAAACCAAATAAGTTGAAACAAAATCTTTGATAAATCAGACTTAAGTGACTGAAAAATAAGAACATCAGAACAAAGCAGAAACGAAATACTTAGCTTTTATTAAGAAAATCACAAGTTCACAAGTTCTCAAATCTGTGCTTCAATCACGCAAGAATGAACTACCGGAATACTCGAATCAAACCCAAGGTATGAAATACAAAAGGAGACACTCAGACAAGCCCTAGATATTTCATATAAGGAATTCTCTTAACTGATAACACGATTCACTCAAGAATCAGCACTCAATACAAGTAAATCACTCAAGATTACAAGCTATTGAAGAAAAACAGAAATCAAATGAGATTATTTGATTTCAATAGAGAAGAGAGAACTCGAAGAACGGCGCAAAAAGCACAAGAAATTGGAAGAGTCTCGAAGCCAAGTGAAAGACTCGAACCCTAGACGCCTCTTTTAAAAGAGTCACACAACAATTGCCAATCCAACGGTGTTGGATGCGACATGTGGTGACATCTGAAGCGTCCAAAAAACAGGTAAGTGAAACACAACTTTCAACTATTCTCAAAACACGTTTTTTGCACCAAACAGACTTTAGTTAGCTGGGCCTCCATTGATTTCCAGCTGGGCCAACTCAATAAGCCCAATGGGCATAGCATCATTGTGCCAAAATCCCTTCAATATATTATTTTAAAAAAAGAATTCAATCTTTTTTTTTTTTCACATTTATAAATTTAAGAGGGAATTTAATAATAATGCTTCTAAATTTAGATACCTAAACTTGGTGCGTTACAGTTCATTTTTTAAAGAGAAATTAAGCGAGTATTTTGGGATATCTAGCACTGTAGGTATCTATCAATTGAGTCGTATTAGATCTATTTACCAGTGATTAGATTCATACTTTTCATTTTTAATGTGTCAGGAATTATCGTTGTTATTTAGCGTAAATCTTAACTCTATTAAATACTGTTGTATGTACAGCATTGATAATGAACCACTTTAATTTATGTGTTCTTACTATCTTTATCTGTTTCTTGTTATTTTTGCTCTCAATAATATGGAATTAGCGATTAATCATAACAAACATCACATGTAAAGAAATATTTACAGCATAGATATGTGTATCGATTGATGATTCCAATGTTTTTGGATTACCCAAAATATGTTTTATGTCTACGGTTTATAAGTTCTTCAGAAAAAAAGGGACGGAATTTTGAGTGAGCTCATAATGATTTGAAAGTTGCAAATCCAAAATGCTACTCTATTGAAGGAACTCAGGCTGAAATGAACTGCTCATGTATATAGACTATGCTTGAAAATATAATAAAGGTCAATAAGAAAGTGCAGAATCAGTACAAGGAAGTGAAAATCATTGTATATTTCCTCGTTGCTATGCATGTTCTTTCATGGATGGTGCCGGTTGACCGGCACGACAGTCTCTGCACGGGGTAACTAATGACTGGAAAATCCTTTGGCTAAATGAGGTACGATTCTCATTCGTTTTCTTGTTTACTCCCGTAATTTGTTTCCTGTTGGAATTTCTGAACTCGGATTGATTTACATCTGATCTTCTCCTATGGTTTTGAATTGGTGACAACATAGTTTCTAAATCTATGTGCTTTGTAACTTGAGATTGATTTGCCTGGACTTTCACCACCTGACCATCAGAAAACGACTTATCGGCTGAAAATTCATTGATTGAACTCCCAATTGTTGTGCTCGACTTAGCAAGTCTAAATTCAAACTCAGGTTCATTTTTCTGCATTTTGGCAGCTGGTATTGGAAATGATTTCCTCAATTGATTTGAGGGGTGTTGGTCTTGAATGCAGACGAGGCCAGCGAAAGAGAGTGAGTCGCTCGAGGCAATATCTGCAGCGACATCCCGGGCCATTTTCTTTGACATCCAATGGAGTTTGCCACAGGTAGCCTTTATATAAGAAACTTGGGGACACTGAAACGTTGCAAATTTGGATTCCTTGGCCGGTTGTATCTGTGCATTTGTATTCTACCATTTTGTAGTGCTAACTTGAGATTCCTTCTTCTTTCATGTATAGTTTGTAGTTAATTTCTCGGGCATTTGGCCGAATTAGTTACCGATGGATATAATTTTAAATTTTTTTGAAAATAGAATTTATTATGAATCCAAACTAGTTGCATTACATGAATGAAGAAAGACTATTGGTTCGTGATAGAATTGATCTCCTATCCACAGTAGGTACGAGTTATGTTGTCCACTGTTGATATGACAACACGTGGTATTGCAACATTGATAATTGATTTTTAAATTTATTTTCAATCCCCAATGTGACAACACCATATGTTGCCACCTCAACGGTGGACAACATAACTCCTGTCCAGCGTGGACATGTGATCAATTCTATGGTCGGTGAATACTTTATTAAAGTTCAATTTGGACTTTTTAGCATGCATGCCAAAATATTCCTTGAGTAGCTGATAGGTACGAGGTTTAACATTTCGAATTCTCCGAAAGCAACTTGAAAAGTGACTTGAAGAATTGGGCGTTCTTGTTTAACACATTTACCCAGTCATTTTCATTTTTTATACTGTGGAAAATTAATGCAGAAAAGCCCAAAATCTTATAAGCAGTTTATAATACATGTACATGAAATTAAGGCCACGAATGGCAAAAATGTGAGGCAGGATTTTATTGAAGGCTCCTTTAGTTATGACTACTATATCGTGATTGAGGACCTGATTAAAGAAGAGGGAAAATTAAAATTTACTTATATAGAAAATATTATACATAATAATAAGTGAAAATGCATGTTGAAAAACGTGAATGCTACCCTGGGAAATTATAACTCAATTCTGGTTTTAGTATTTAACTTGACAATTGATATGAACCTAGAGACGGTTAAAAAGTGCACCCATCTCATGGGAAAATTGTCATATTTCAATGAATCATCACCCATTATTTGGAAGGGGAAAAGCGAGGTGGATTAGAACGTTTTCATGATTTGGTCGCGTTTCGGATTAGTTTTTACATCTCTTAGCCGGGCATGAGAGAGAGAGAGAGAGAGAGAGAGAGACCCGACAAAGAATTACAACTTTATATACGATATTTTTTCCAGAAGCGCCCTAAACAGAACCGATAGGCCTCTCAAACAAACATATGGGATTAGAAGGGAGCAATCATAAATTATAGGAGCCAGAGTCGAAATATAAAAAGGCAAAAGAGCAGAGGAACGTGGTGAACCATGTAGAGTCGAGCCTAAAGAACCCTGTCAAGCCAAGGTTTGAGTTATCAAGTTCAGACCTTTTTCTAGTGGACATTTAAATGGAGGCTTTAGCTCATCATACAAAAGAGTCCAAACTCTCTATGTACTGTAGTGGGAAAAGTTTATGGCTCAGGTGTTTAGTTTGTCATTTTAAAAAATCAGGTGCTAAACTTTAAAATTGTAAAAATCAGGTTTGTACTTTTTATTAAATAATTAAATATTTAATTGTGTAATCTGATAGCGTATATCTTATTAATTAGTTAAAAATTAATTTCAGGTCACAGCTTATCAAATTAATTGATCTCGGATTATTTCGAGGTCACAGATGAAAAAAATTGATAGATCACAGTTAACTTCGTTGGTCACAAATCAAGAATTTTAAGGTCACAGATAATTTTTTATAGGTCACAGATTAAAAAAATTCAAAACTTTTACGGGGTCACAGCTCTATTTTAGTGAGTCACAGTTCCAATTTCTAGGTCACGGACACCCACACAGGTCACAGATTGAAAAAAAATCAAATCGTTTACTTGTCGCAACTCTATTTCAGTGAGTCACAATTACAATTCCTAGGTCACAGACACCGCAAAACGTTTTGATTTTTCTGGTCGAACAAAAAGGTAGAGTTGGCTCAAACATATATGTCTCACTATAGATATAATTTTTCTGGATTCTGTTCTTTTTGTTCCTGAGGCAAACCTAAAGTATTTTCAAATTTGTGGGTCACAAATTCTTTTTTTTTTTGTTACAAATTATTAAAGTCACAGTTCAATAACTAAGTCACAGACACCAAAAAAACCCACCATAATTCAATAGCTAGGTCACAAACACAAAAAAAAACACCACTGTTCAATAACTAGGTCACAGACACCAAAAAAAAGTAGGTCACAGACCAAAAAAAAAAATCCACCGCACACACAGCATCGAAGACCTCCACCCCCACATCACCAACTCAAGACCACCGCACACCCACAACACCGCGACGCGCACACATCACTTCCACTGCGCACCCACAGCACCACCGCTCACCCACACACACAGAACTGCCCCCACACCTACAGATTCGCCACCCACACACAAATCCACCTCTACTCACACAGAGAGAGATCAGCCACCCACCTAAAAACAGCTCATCCACCCACCGTCTTGCATTATCGTATGCTACTGTGTCGCAGCAAATAGCTCGTCCACCCCACCGTCTTGCGGCCGTCTCGTCGTCAGATCGTAGACGCCGCTAACACGCAGCCGCCTCGTGATTTAGGGCGGCCGACGTCACGCCATCACAAAGATCGCCGACGCTGTTGTGACTGTGATTTAGGGCGGCAATCGGCGCTGCTGTGACTGTGATTTAGGGCGGCAATTGGGGAAGGGGGAGGAGAAGGGAGGAGGAGAGAGAGCAGGGTTTATGAATTGTGTGGAATTTGGTGGGGAGCGGGGGTTGGTGTCGGTATATAGATTAATTTAATTTAAAATATTATAATTAATATTAATTGTGAAATTAAAACCTGATTTTTGATTAAATAACTTTAAAACCTGATTTTTAGAAAGGGAAAACTAAATAGCTGGTTTGGTGTAATTTCCTCTATTGTAGTCTAGTGCAAAACAATTGTAGCTAGAGACTAACAGTATAAATGGGCCAATAGAGGTCCAGTCCTTATCTAACCCATTAATTTTGCTGGCCAATCCCAAAAGTAATAGGGAAAAATTCCCTGTTAAATAACAATTACTAAAATTATTGCAATATACATTATTTTACCTTTTTTACTTTATATATAATACATTTGATGCGAATCCACATAACAATTGTAGTTACGAAACCCACGACAAATTAGAACAACCCAAGAAAGCCAAGAATCAACATTCGAAAAGCTCGATCCAATAAGTTATTGAACCAAGAACCAAGATGTAACACCCCGAAAATTTATAGAAAATTTTATTTGTACTATTTGCTACATTTTGGAAAGTTAGGGACCAAAGTAATATAAGTGATATTTCAATTTTAATTGTGTCAAATATTTGAATATTGACAGAGCAATGGTAAGTATATGAATTTTGGGCTCGTTAGATAGCTCGTAATTAATTATTCATTTTAGGCTCAAGAAAAAGTTAATTTGGATATGTTATGCAAAGATATTGTAGTTATAAAGATTTATATTTTTGTAAACTTTTTTAAAGTTGTTTATTTATTTAAAACTTTTAAGTGGTTGGAATTTAATTGGTTGGCAACCGTGCAATTCTTCCAAATTTGTTATGGCAGCTACATGTGTATTATTTTGATAATTTTCCTTTATTAAATTATTCTTTCCTTTTGTTAGTAATTGTTGTCAATTCAAACTCCTACAGTCGTGCCTGCTGTAATTGTATTCTAATTTAACCGACTTTGCGTGTGGTACATAAATTCATCACGTGGGCCGAGAGTTACGGCCGCAAATCACTAACATGATTGGACTACGTGCAATTCTATTTTACTATATATGATGACTAAAACTACAGTTTTCTCCATATTTCATTGTTCCCTTCATTCTTTTTATTTTTCTCACCGTTCAAGCCCAGAGAGAGAGAGAGAGGAAGTTCTGGTTTTATTATTTAGTGCAGTCAAGATCTTAACGAGTTTGAAACGTGCATTCATTGTTTATATCAAAAGTTATTTGATCTGACGAGGTAGGATATTACGTGCAAGTGGTTATTTCTATGCAATGTTTTAATTATTTTTACATGATTTATTTCACGAAATGCTAATAGACCTACGGGTCTTGATGAAATGAACTGTAATGTGAGATCTCCTTCGGGTTTTCTCAAAATGCTTGAGCTTTCGATTGATCTCCGATTGTTCTTGATGAAATGATGGTATGGAATGATATAGATTTATGTTTAAAGAATTATTATATTGTTTAGACGCACGTATCCTACTGGGTTTAAAATACTCACTCCTTCAAAATTTTAACATCTCGGGTTAGATCGGTTCAATGTGGATGGTGGCTGAATGGTGCGTAGATTGCCAAATAAAATATTTTCAAGGGAACTAACAGTAATTTTTCCTTATATTTAGATATTAGTATTTCTTAGTTTCTATTTGACGCTTTAAATTTTGATTTAATGTTTTTGATTGATTAAATTTGATGTTATGAAAATTTGAGTTTTATTAAAGTTTATTTAATATTTTCCGTCTTATGTATGATTATGAAATGATATTGGTAACACCTCAATATTTAAATCAATAAAATTTGGGGCGTTACAGTTTGGTATCAGAGCGCAGTTCTACCTTCCTGTAGACTTTTAAAAAAAAGATTGGAACAGTACGTTCTACTGTTCACTCGAACAGTGTTCGGCTTTTTGTGAACAGTGCGCGACACTGTTCACATGAACAGTGACCCCTAGTGTTTTTTTTTTTTTTTAAAAAAAATGGGACATTTTTTTTTATAAAAAAATGTGTTTTAAAATGATAATTTTATAAGTTTTTTATATTGTAATACTCAAATCAGGAAAGTTTAAAAAGATTTGATAGGTACTACTCATACCAACAAGGTGCACCTTTTTTTTGGGAAGTCCATCGTTAGAAACTCTACAATTAAACATGTTTGGCTTGGAGCAATTCTATGATGGGTGACCCCTGGGAAGTTTTCTTGGGGAGCGTGCGAGTGAGGACAAAGCATGCTGGAAAGACCTGTGTTGGTACAGTGGGGACAGTACGTTGTCGATCTAACGGTCGGGATAGGCCGTTAAGTGGGATCCGGGTCATTACAAATGGTATCAGAGCCCGATTGCCAGCCGGAAATCGGGAACTAAGTGCTATGGGGGACAAAGTGCTACGCCATAGGGCAGGAGCCACCTCTTGAACCCGTAGGAGCTACCTCTAGAATCCCAACACCTGGCAACGGATCCTCAGATGTATCAAGCGCGACGTGGACGTCGCGAGTCTAATAGGGGGTGATTGTAATACCCAAACCAGGAAAGTTTAAAAAGATTTGATAGGTATTACTCATATCAACAAGGTATACCTTCTTCTCCGAAAGTCCATCGTTAGAAACTCTACAGTTAAGCGTGTTTGGCTTGGAGCAATTCTATGATGGGTGACCCCTTGGAAAGTTTTCTTGGGAAGCGTGCGAGTGAGGACAAAGTATGCTGGAAAGACCCATGTTGGTACAGTGGGGACAGTACGTCGTCGATCTAACGGCCGGGACATCCCATTAAGTGGGACCCGGGTCGTTACACAAGACAATCGCTAACAATATCTTGACCCGTGATCACAAAATTTATGTACCTTACTTTGAATTTGTAGAACGCCATAAGAATTTAATTCTTGATAAATTCAAAATTAAAACAATGAAGAACGAGGAGAAAGTAATTTAGTCTCGCGATAATAATCTCAATAATTGTGTGTTTACAATGAATATAAAGAGTCCTATTTATAAGGAACCCATAAAACCTAATTAAAACGGAATTTAAGTATCAAAGATACTAAGGCTCTGTTTGGCCCCAATTTTCTTCTTGCTTTTAATTCACATTCTGACCGTTGCACATGTAACGGTACAAAAATCACATAAAGCTGCAGACTTTTCTCTCAGGGCTGTCAGACAAAAAGGACCAAAAATCAATTCTTCAATTTCACAATCTGCACCAGACAAGGCCTAAAAGATACCAAGAATAGAATTTTAACATAATAGAAGATTACATGAAATTTGAAAAAATTCGCGTCCAGATCTGCAACCATTTTAAGTTACACGATCGCATAGCTTTAATTTTGAATCCTCTTTTTCCTTGTGCAGAATTTCGTGCCGTTTCCAGATTGTACTCATGGACGGTTGGTGGGATCGAGTCGAACTCCATTTTGGAGCGTCTACTCGAATCAACCCCTGACAAGTTGACTTGAGCCTAAAAAAAAGTAATTTATAAAAATTTTAAAAAAATAAGAAAACAAAGTGCAGGCAGCTTTGTTTTTTTATTTTTAAATTTTTTTTTAAAGTTTTTTTTTTTAATTTTAGCTATAATTTTTTTATTTGTTAATATTTAGTTATTATTTATAATACGTATAAATTGCACAAATTCTAAATTATTGAAAAAAAAATTAGATTTGTCACGAATTAAAAAAAAAATTGAGTCGGCTAAATTTTTTGACCGAGCTTTTACTCGATTCGACTCGGGCAAGAAAAAGCTCGAACTATTTTTACTCAAGTCAAGCTCGAGCTTCGAGTTTCGGTTCGGTTTGGCTCGTTTACACCCCTGTACTTCCATTCCAAAAAGGAAAAATGGGTGTGTGAGATTTTGAGGCGTGAATTGGGGGAGAGATATTATTAGGGCGTGTTTGTTGCACTTATTTTAGTTCCATGTACATTATCTATGGAAATGAATATATTTTTCAATTTTCAAATATAATAAACTCCAAATATTGCAGTATATTTGGTGGAAAAGAAGTGGAAATGTAAAAAAACAATTATTTGTAAATGTATAGTGTGTGGTGATATAATCATTAAGCTGCAATCATGAAAACCAATGTAAATATTATGTTCAAGAGTAATGTTATTTATCACAATTTGTATTAAATATTATTCGAGATGGCTATTACATGATATTAAATAATATGTTTATTTAAATATAAAATAACATAACTCATTTAATTGAACCTATAAAATGTAGTTAATAATCTGATGCTGAGTACCACTGAAATTAGGTAATATTATTCCAGATTCAAAGATAAGAATGACTACTCATATGAATTGACTTTAACGTGAAAGATACAAATGTATGACTAACAAATTAAGTCCCCATTTGACAACTATTATTTAAAAACTCATTTCTTTCCACATACTCATTTTTTACTATACATTGATATATGATAAAATATCCTACACGTAAATCAATTTTTTTTTTTACTTTTTATCATACATTCTCCAAAAAATTACTATTTGAAATTCCACTTTTTTTCAAATAATGATTCTCAAATAGGGCAAAACCCCATCCGCCCCCAATTTATTATAGTTAATTTCTATTAGGGTCATCAACTTTTCACAAGTGTGTATAAGCTCTCTAATATTCTATTTGTAGGTCTCATATCATCAACCTTTTGACATGTGCGAACAGTATTATCCTTATCCTTATCTTATAAAAATCGTCTACACACACAACATACATATAATGTCTATGAAAATGTAAATTATCTAATAAAAATCAACATTTTGCCTCTATTTGATGTAGATTAAAATAAAAATTTAGTAAATTTTAATAAAATTTGATGAAATTGTTGTTAAAATTAATTGTCCATCAATACCAAACATGAACTTAATTTTAGTTGAACAATTATCGCTTGGTTTTGGAATAAATAAAACTTATCTTTATTCACAAACTATGTGCATATGTCCGATGCACACTTTAAAAAGAAAAATGGATGGACAATTAATATATATATATATATATATATATATATATATATATATATATATATATATATATATATATATATATCTTACTTTTTAACGATACATTATTTAAGAAATACTATTACAAAATTTATTGTTCACCAAAAATGGGAATTAAACAAGGGCTTAAAGTTTAAATGGATATTTTTCGCTTGAATATTGTTATTTGTATGAATTAGTCTAAATGTACAGAATCTATTACCTAATGGATTATACCCCCTCACATGGAGGGGGCCCACACAAAATAAAATATCCGTGGGTCCCCCTCCTTGTGAGGGAGGTGTAATCCATTAAGTAATGGATTGAGTGTACAACTAGCACAACCCGTTTAATAAAGAAAAATGTTATGTGTACACCTTATGGTGTACACACGACTTTACACCCCCCTTACATGGAGGGGGGCCCACGAATATTTTATTGTGTGTGGGCCCCCTCCCCGTGAGGGGGGAAAGTCGTGTGTATACTATTATGTACACATAGTATCTTCCTTTAATAAATTATGACTCAATCACATATCATTACATCATGCGTATATAAACTTATTATGAGTGTGTTTGGTAGAGATTTTCGGTGGAAGAATTGATTTTTGAATAGTGATATGATAAGAAATGTGTGGTTGAAAAAGAAGAAAAAAGTATTGACGTGATGGAAAATATTATTTTATTGAAAAATGTGTAGTTGAAAATGATAATTAATTTACTGTCGAAAATAAAAATTTGCACCTAACAGGCCCTATGTAAATGCAGCACATCCATTTTCGCTTATATGGGGATTCAACTTTAAATATGGATGTCACAAATTCAAAGATGTGGGATATAACGGTTAAACTTAAAAAAGGTTGCGGAGCTTGGAGGAATTTACTCTATTACAAAGAACATGACAAAAATGCAATCGGAAACGGTACACTTGTACACAATACATCTGCATCTACTCATGAGATGTTATATCATGGGTCCCACGTCTACCTAGTCTTCATCCTTATCCCCTCCGATTTTCTTTATTTCCACTCTCATTTTTCCAAATACCACTCTTGCCATCTTTAATACACTCGATACAGTACATAATACAGATAAATAATACTACTGATATGGAAGATCATCGATATTCGCTTTACGTGACATATATGTGATAATTTGTTATTTGATGTATTTAGCGGATGTTCGGTGGAGATTAAAATTAGATTTTTAGTAAATTGTGATAAAAATATTTAAAATATGTGGTTGAAAAATTGTGGGATCCATGAAAGATGTGGTTAATACAGAATGATCTAATGAGCACCGGTGCTCATCTTATCCTAAGCACCGATGAGTTGGCACATTAATTCATTGGTGGATAAAGATTTCTGGTAGTTAATATTGATTATTTGACTTTGACTTGAATTAAAATCTCATTCTAATTCGAAACAAACATGTTGATCTAAATAATTTTTTATTATCTCATGTATTAAATAAGAAACTGTCATGTGAATAATTACGTCGAACAACTATCAATAATATTCACTCTTTCTCTAGTCCTTTTTAACAGTGTAGTTGAGATAGAAATAAGTAGTTGGGAATTACTGAAATCGAACTTTCTCGACTCTATAGGACTGTGGTTGTAGTAGATATTTTACTTCCCTAAACCCTCTCTCTATATATTCTAAGCAGAGTAAACTTTACTGAATCAATCGATTAGAAGAGAAAAAAAGAAAAGCAACAATGGTTTTGCTAGATCAACTCTGGGATGACGTCGTAGCCGGGCCTCAGCCTGAACGCGGCCTTAAACACCTTAAGAAAGCTTTCACCAAACCGTTGAACATCAAAGGTTTAGACTGTCTCTTTTGTTTCTTTCTTAATTATATATCACACCCATGGCTATAAATGCTGGCAAGTGATGTTTGTATGTATATTTTTGTTGATTAGATGTTGGAGGAGAGAGTAGCAGTAAGTACAAAAGGTCTATGTCGATGCCGGCCAGCCCAGGGACGCCGACGACGCCTATGACTCCGTCGCCAACAGCAGCGCGTAAAGATAACGTGTGGAGGAGTGTGTTTCATCCTGGTAGCAACCTTGCTACAAAGAGTATTGGGGCTGATTACTTTGACAGGCCACAGCCTAACTCTCCTACCGTTTACGACTGGTACGTACGTATTTTCTCCTTTTCTCTGTGAAAGTTGAAGGCTATATGCTTAGTTTTAGAAGATGATTTAACTGTTTATGATTTGAATACAAGACAGGCTTTACAGTGGGGAGACTAGGAGCAAACACCGTTGAAGAGAGATGAATATGTTAATAGTGTCTTTACTTCCTTCCATGGAATTATGAGTTTATGCTAATTAATTACTGGGTTTGTTTGAGTATGACTGTTCTGATCATCTTGTAAAAATTTGCTCGTGTTGATCTGGTGTGAGATGGAAAGGATCGGCTTTTAATGTTTATATATTTGCTTTGATATGAATATCCTTAAATCATATCAGTGTTGTGATCAATGTGTGAATGATTATTTATGGAGAATTCAGTTCGCCTTTTAACTTCTACTGCTACATACTCAACAAATTTGATCAAAGACGTGGTTACCGAGTTCGAATATATGATGACACTTTGATACTTACCAGATAATACAACTTGATCAATAAATGAATCTAGAAAAGGAGAATCATCATTTGGGATGTGGGCCCATATACACGTTTAAAAAAATAGTAGGTTTAAAGCGTTTCTTTTTAAAGAACAGCGAGCCAATCCTGGGATCAGCTTACAAGTCACCATCACGACGAGAATTGCAATTATTCTCTAGACATGTTGATATGCGTGGTAGTGTAAGCTCCTCTTTGAGCCCCCATAAGAAAATGTGAATATTAAATATTTGGAGAATATGGTTACATTAAGGGGAAAAATTTTTGGTTTATATAATTGTCTCATGGGAGAACGAGTGATTAAACGTGTTAAAGCCGCTGGTTTGTTATAAAATAAGATAGAATAATTTCTTAGGTACAGAAAATGTTGTCAGATTTTGTACAGAATTTTGAATTGAAAAATTCGTGTGCGTGTATCTATGTTTTCTCTCCTCCATGTTTGAATCCAGATCATTCATTTCAAATTTTTGTGTGTATTCTGTGAAATTTCCCTGTAAAGCATTGTTCAGTTGTAATACCCAGTCAAGAAAGTTTAAAAGATTTGACAGGTACTATTCATACCAACAATGTGCACCTTCTTTTCCAGAAGTCCATCGTTAGAAACTCTACAGTTAAACGTGCTTGGTTTGAAGCAATTTTATGATGGGTGACTCCTTCTTGGGTAGCGTACGAGTGAGGACAAAGCATGCTGAAAAGACCCATGTGGTACAGTGAGGACAGTACGTCGTCAATGTAAAGGTCGGGAGAGCCCGTTAAATGGGACCCGAGTTGTTACAAATGGTATCAGAGCCTTGTTACCAGCTGGAAATCGGGAACTAAGTGTTATGTGAGACAAAGTGCTATGTCATAGGCGGGAGCCACCTCTTGAACCCGTAGGAGCCGCCTCTAGAATCTCAACGTCTGGCAACGAATCCTCAGATGGATCAAGCGCGACGAGGACGTCGCGAGTCTAACGGGGTGTGGTGGTAATACCCAGATCAAGAAAGTTTAAAAAATTTGACATGTACTACTTATGCAAAAAAGGTGCACCTTCTTTTCCGGAAGTCCATCGTTAGAAACTTTACGATTAAGCGTGCTTGGTTTGTAGCAATTTTATAATGGGTGACCCCCTGGGAAGTTTTTTGGAGAGCGTACGAGTGAGGACAAAGTATGTTGAAAAGACCCATCTTAGTACAGTGATGACAGTGCGTCGTCGATCTAACGGTCGAGAGAGCCCGTGAAGTGGGACCTGAGTCGTTACAAGTCACCTCTGTGGAGTTTATTACATTTAGGACAAGGGGTAACGCTCCCACTTGTCCCACCGATACGAATCCCAATGTTTGGTCTTTTCTTTTGCCAATTACGTCTGTCATTACCATGATAGTTCCACTTTCTATTTCCAGACGACTCCATGCCTTGCTGGGCATATTGTTGAAATGTAGTCCTCTGATAAGAAATAACATGAGCCCTCTCTAACATTTCACGATATGATGTGAAACAATGAGACATAATGATCATCCCAATCTTTGGGCGTAGACCATTTTCGAATTTCCTGATCTTCTTAACTTTCGTATCTACCAAATGCGGAGCATACATTGAGAGCTGCTCAAACTCTCTCTTGTAACCAGTAAGCGACTTGTTTCCCTGTTTAAGCTGCAGAAACTCGGATTCCTTAAAGTCTCTCAAAGCCTGTGAAAAGTACTTTGCCATCACTTCCTCCTTAAACTGTTCCCAAGTTAGGTTACGCTGTTGCTCTTCAGTCTTAGTACGTGAGACCGATTCCCACCAGGGATCAGTTGCTCCAATCAACATAAATTCAGCGCATAGTACCTTCTGTGCATCCGTACAAGCAATGTGTCTGAATATGCGCTCCAAGCCTCTAATCCACTCTTCGACAGCTAGTGGGTCGGAATTTCCGTCGAAAGTAGAAAGCTTGTACCTACGGAACTGTTCAACTATTGAGACGGAACCAGCGACATGCGGATGTCCATTCTGCTGTGGCGGTACATTCTGTGGTGGAGGTGCTTCATTCTGTCTGGCCAACTCTCGCAACAGGTCACGCAACAGGTCACGCAACAAATTCGTGTGGGTAGGTGGTGTCATTTCCTAAAAATTTTAATATAAGGTCACGATCACATACTAGTACTAAGTCTAATATGTTTTACCTATATTATTGTAATATACATCATAAATTGAGCTAGAAAACAAACTGCATGTCTTAAGAATTTAAACGTAGGCATTTCCAAAGATTTAAGTTATGCAAAAGATTTAAATAAATTCTTCTTCTTACCCCTTTACATACCTTAAGAGTCGTCGGAGGGGTCGATTGGTGGTTG
Organism: Fraxinus americana; assembly: GCA_035079005.1. Taxonomy (NCBI): domain Eukaryota; kingdom Viridiplantae; phylum Streptophyta; class Magnoliopsida; order Lamiales; family Oleaceae; genus Fraxinus; species Fraxinus americana. The sequence continues at coordinate 18,550,346 of CM068707.1, read as the reverse complement.
TTGAGTGTCAATGATCATTCACATATTTAATAATTTTAAATTATCATTATTTTTAAATTCACTAATTTTAAGAGAATATAATGTATTTTTGCAAATATTAAACATGGAAATGGTTAAAGTAAAAGAACATTTTATTACACGTAACATTAGAACACGAATGATCAATATTTATATAACATCGTCAATGTATGTATAAATGTGTGTGTGTGTGTGTGTGTGTGTGTATATATATATATATATTTTAACCATGAATAATTAGATTAAACAAATAAGTACTTAATTCCCATAAAGATTTAAATTAATCTAGTTCTCACATAATTAATCATACATAGGTCTCGTTCGAGAGGGATTAAAAGTCAATTAAAATTAAAAATATGGCCGTTATTGGGTCTCACTCGTCTAATAAAAGTCAATAATAACAGATATATTTTCAATTTTAATCCGATTTTAATCCCTCCCATACAAGGCGATAGTAACAATTATTTGACATATTCCATTTAAAATATTTTTTTAAACTGTTCACCTGAAAAGTACATCTGTGACGTGAAGTTAAATAATAAATTTTTTTTTGTCTACAGAATCGATTTTAAAACTTTTGCTCTAATACCAAACTGTAACGACCCAAAATTATAAAGGTTTTCGAATCGCTACCAAAAATTTCTCTTTAAGAGATTTTTAACGTGATAAATAAATATTTAATATCCTCAATATCCTATTCCTACTGTGGAGCACTAATCTCAAATAGATAAAAATTTATTGTTTTATCCCCACTGTTAATTCAACTTTGTAGCAAGTCAGATAATTTAATATTTAAAAATTTACAGGTTGGCAGACGAATTGAGGTAACATTAGCTCTAAATTTACTATTGGTCAATTCCAACCAACATGGGCAAAATCAAATGACAAGGATCTATTAGACAATTAAATGAAACGAATAAAAATGAAACCGGCGTAAGGCAGTGACGTACCAAAAGTTTCCTTTTAATCATCTAAAATCCAAATGACATTTAATGCATTGCACCAAAACCTGAGTATGTCAAATATTGACATTTAATGCTAAAGGGCAACAATGTTATCCAATAGCATTTAACAAGGCAGAGACGTGAACATCATTTCCTCTTATTTCATCATGATTATTTCATACCAAAATAAAACTTGAATAGCAAGTAAATCACAAATATCTGAAGCAAATTTAAAATTTCCAATTCATAGTTCGAAATGTATATGTCAAATAAACTATCCTAAATTTTCAGATAAAATAACCTAGTTCAATAAATTGATAAACTAAGATTTCTGCTAAAATTTAAAATTCGAGGCACGTTACACTGGATTCGATTTATTAATTCCAAGTATCTAGAACCACGATCGCACCTCATCGCCCGCCAACCAACAACCCGATCCAACCTGTGAGGAGTAGGGAAAATGGTGAGTATATGAGAATACTCAGTAGGACATAACCATATGGTGCAATCCCGAATAAAATTATTCAAATCATGCCTCAAGAAAAATCATACCGTCAACATATCTTTAGAAACCGGTAAGAGCTCATATCATATCATTTATACCGGAATTGTCATAACATCATATCATAAAATATCATATCATATCTTTAACTTTCATAAGCATGAAATTCATCAACATGAAGAAATAAAATTAAACGGGATAAACTGCACCTCTTTTCCTACCTTGTTAGATTAAAAAAAAAATTTCTTGAACGGTGAAAATCTCAAAAATCACGTTTTTTTCTTTTGCCTCAGTTTATGTACCATGCAAAAATATATCCTTTGTGTGTGTCTTCTATCAACTCAAGCATATAGGTACATAGGCAAGCATAGTGCGGAAAACGTGTGGGGAGTGGGTAACATAAGATAAGAGAACTAGAATACTTCACGTACTATTTTTTGACACAATACATGTCACTGATGATCTTAACTTTACGCCAAACTGAAATTTAGACATTCTCGAAACTAGTGATCGCAATGAGCTGAATCGAGTCGGCTTGGCCCGTTCGCGCATGAGATGTGCTCGTGCTTGTGTGTAACGAGATGAGCTTCTGCTAAACTCGTTACTTGTGGGCCGGGCTGAACTTCGACTTGCGAGCTCAATTTCTTTATTTTTTTTTTATATAATTATGTATGTTTTAAACCTTTAAGAAAAAAAAAAAAAAAAAACCACAAGCAGCTCGTCAAAAAACTAACCTGGACTTGGGCGGCTCGTTTTTTGACGGGTCGAGCCGACGGACAAGCCACTTGGCTTGATTGCCACATCTACTCGAAACCCTTTTGGCATGATTATATAACTTAGTAGCAGTGCACCCAGGGGCGGAACCAGTAATGAACGGTACGGGGGGCAAAAATTTTTAAAATTCAATGTGCGCATAAAATTTATATATAATAAGAAAATTTGTAATATAGTATTTTCTATCACAGTTGTACCCGACGATGTTTTATAGCATAAAATTTATCTATAATAGAATCTAGTTCTAAATTCATAATAGGTTATGCATATACAAGTAGAATACCATATCACTATTCTATTTTATTTTTCACTCTAAAAGTTTTGAGAACTTCAAGACCATAACTGTGATATGTTGAAACAACCGTCAATCAAAACTCTTGATCATATATCATCTGAAGAGAAAAATTTGTCCAAAATAGTTGTAAAGATAGTATTGAACCTCATCTATTTGCAGATAACGAAAACAATTGGACATCAATCAGAAATTAGAGAGACCTTTGCCAGCAATTCTCAATGAAAGAAGCCCGTTGTGGATCAATATCCTTCGGGAATCTCTCGTTGTAGGTTCAGCTGTGATTACACAAATCTTTTATAACAAATTTAGGAAAATTATAGCAAGAACTGAGCTTGAATTGAACACCGTCCGTTTTTTTTCACCGTAAAATATATTGTTTTTTAATGTATAATGAAAATTTAAAAAGTCACAAGTGTATTAATCAATTTTCTAAGTATATAAATGAAAGTACTGGGCGTAATTTGCTCTATTTTTAATGTATCTGGGATTGGACTAAACTGGGCTACAGCCCAGTGTAGCCCACCATTGGATCCGTCCATGAGTGCACAATTACTGATCTCATTACAAGATATTACACATTTAAATGACAAATATTTCATAATTACAAAATTCAAATAAAACACCGGTGTATCTGATTATTTGAAAGGAGGGATTTGAGTATCTAGTTGGTCATGCGTGTTCTAAAACCATTAAAAACTAACAACCATATACAGAAAATTGAAGAAAACTAGGGGGATAGAACTTCCTACATTTGCAGCACGGAGGGATAATTACCTTGATCATCACTAAACTTTACAGGACACGAGGCCGCTAAACTTCAAAAACTGTGTAGTTAGTCATTGAACTTTCGAAAGTGCAATCCTGTCCATCACCAAATGAATGTCCGTCAGAAAATTTGACAAAAGTGATTATGTGGATAATGGAATACATTAGGTGGCACGTTTGTGGGAGTGAATCGTGTCATGTAAGGAAGTTGCTAGTCATTTGAATTTTTTTTAGAGGTAGTGTTGCTGGAAACACGATTTCAACACCAAAAAGAAAAAAAAAAAGAAAAAGTACTAAATTTTACAAAATCAATTGGACACGTTTTCAAACCCCATAAACACTATAATTCTAAAACCCAACTCCCCAAATTGGAACCCTGTTTCCCGTTGCCGATAGAAAATTAAGAGGTGGTAGACGTTAATATTCGGCGCACAATTGGAAATAGCCGTCGGAAACCTGTAATTTGTCACACCCAGCTGGAAATCGATAGCCTCCAAAACCAAAACGCCTCTATGTAAAGCCCTAAAATCGCTTGCAAAAGTCCTCTAGTAAGTTCTTTTTATCGTATTGAAATACTGCAATGACGAAAAAGGACGTAGTTTCACATTAATGTGAACTTTTATACATTTCGCGTCTTTATTTATTTATGTCAATTGACTGTTTTTGGTAAAAAAAAAAATAGGGTTCCTAATTCTTAATAGTTCAAGAATACAAAATGTTCCATCATTCATGTTGTGTATTGTTCAGTATATAAATTATTTATATTGTCTAGTACTGTTTAGTATTTATTGTATACACTAAAACTTGTACAGAAATAACATTTTTTTTAAAAAATTTCATGTTTAGGTTTTCAGAAGATGCTAAGATGAATTTTACATCATTTGAATACCTGGCAATACAGTGGATGTCTTGTAATATGATCTTGTAAAAGTTATGCTTAAAGAGCACTGGTGTTTGCTCCAAGATTGTTTTGGTCTGGTGTAAATTGATCGGTTGCTATGTTGCATTTGCCGGGAATTTACTTAATATGCAGAGCGGAAAATAAAATATATTTCAATTTCCATCAAAGATCTTTATGTTTAGAAAGAAACTGTGATAGAAATTGTACATTTTTGTAAATTTCGCGAACTCTTTTGCTGATTTTGGAACACAAACAATCATGATATGTAATCAACATCTGTTTAATTGTTAAACCTCTAATGAAAATTCACACAGAGAACAAGAATGAGAATTATGGTGTTTCTTTTCTTGTGCTAACAAGAATATGAATTATGCCATGTTCAATTTTTCTGAAACCTGATAATAACACATTTGTTACGTTTTTCACCCATTAATATTTGCGTTTCTATGATTATTTGACGCCTAAATGCACTAAGTACTTCTATATCTTGGTTTAGATTGCAATGGGTATGGTGAAAAATTGAGAAAAGAGCGAAACTGGACCAAAATGGAAGAAAGTGAAAGCTTAGAGACTAAAGAGCAAATATTCTAAACTTGTTTCTAACCTCGTGATGAAGATTCGAGAATGTTAGAGGTCAATTGGATGAAGGAATGAATCAAATGGATGAAGTATAGCCAAAACATTATCACATATCAACTTTCAAGCTGAAAAGTTTTGCACCGATTTTCACCCTCATATTGAGACCAGTTTTGGATATGAAAAACGATCTAATTTGAAGTTGGTATTTGAAGCAAAGTTCAATGTAATTTGAGTTAGCTTTCCAACGCACTTTGAATCAGATCAATAGGATATCTGTGGAGAAAGTTATCACCAAAATACCGAACACTATTCAGAGACAAACCTGCGCGCACAGAGGCAAATTCTCTCGCGCGCGTACGAGCATGAATTTTACTTACCGAGCCTAAAACAAATAAACGGGCAAGGAAATATACGGCTCGCGAGCACATAAATCTTTCACATACAAATCTCCAGTTTTCTAATTTATGTCAAACTCTTATGGAAACAACTTATTTCTTGACTTTTTAACCCTAAATACACTCCAAAAATGCCCACCATGGATCTCCTATCAATTTTCTCTCAAGAACTTCATGAAAGGCTAAAAATCTTGGTGAAGCAAAGGAGGAACTCAATCGGATTCGGTGATTTTAGCACTTTTCATTCATTCTTTTGAGCTTTTCATGTTACAAACAATTCAAGATTTAGATTCTCCACTCTTGTGGATTTATTCTGAAATTGGTTTAATAATTATGAGATTATTCATGGATTTAATCATGTTTCTTCCATTATTGATTGAATTACTTATTGAATTTCAATTTTAGTAATTTATTTGTATGCTTATTTACTGCTTTATGATATATATATATATAGGGTCGATTTGTAATCTGATTTCAATAAATAATTGTGGGAAATTGTTAAAGGAAATCTAATTCTTAAGATTACTTTTGAAATTAATTGGTTTGAACGATAAATTCTCTGATTAGAGGGTCGGAATGAAAGCCTCTAATTGTGCTATAAAAATGAGTGATTGATGTTAAATGATCCGATCGGAATGAGCGAATTCCGATGCTTCACTGCCTTAATTCATTGGTTTTAATTCCATTATTTCAATCATTGATCTTAGTTTTTCTACATTGAGATTTTCTATACATTTTGAGAGAACGATCAACCTTTTGGAACCTTTGACAACTTTTCCATCTCCCTGTGGATACAACACCCCAAAGCTACACTACAACACCGAGTAAATCTTTGGCGTAATCAAATTTTGGCGTCATTGTGGAGGAGACAGTACAATTAGTTGAAGGATCCTCTAGCAAAAGGGTGACTTTGTTCCCTTTTTTCAATTTCATTTTTTGTTACTTTATTATCTTTCTTCGTTATTTGTTTTTCTCACATCATTTCCTTTTAATTGTGTTTTATGAGCAGGTATCGAGACGTGCGAAGAAGATTTGTGGAAACACCTTTCATAGAGTTTGAACATCTTTTTAATCATATTTTTGATTCTGCATCTGTTAACACGAACACTACATCACATAACACAATGTCTGATAGTGAGCATGATGCAACGTATAGAACTTTGCATGATTACCTGCACTCCACGCGCACATCTACATCTTTATGTATTATGTTTCCACCTAATATGCTACGCGTAGATTTTAAATCTGGAATGATTCAACTTATTCCAAATTTCCATAGATTTGAAATTGAGAACTCGTACGTGCATATTAGGGAATTCGAGGATGTAGTAGCAACCTTTCACAATCAACATGGTACAATGGATGCAATTAGGTTTATATTCTTTCCATTTTCTCTTAAGGAAAGGGCAAAAAGAAGGTCGTATTCATTGAGACCACGTTTGATTGGAACTTGGGTTGAAAACTATTGCGCTGAAAAAGCAAATATCTTCTTTTATCCAAAAAGAGAGTGAAACTTTATATCAAGTGCAGGAAAGGTATAAAGAACTCCAAACTCTTTGTCCCCACCATAGTTATGAAAGTTGGCGTATCGTGAGCTATTTTTATGAAGGGTTAACACCTAGAGAGTGTCAGTTTGTTGAGATGGTGTGTAATGGCGATTTCCTACAAAAAGATCCAGATGAGGCTATAGGATATTTAGATGACTTAGCTGAAAAAGCACATACTTGGACTGGACCTAATGCCACTGAGGGTACTAATAGGTCACGACTTGTAAGTAACCCTACTAGCACATGTATCTATTATCTTAGAGAGGAGGATAATCTTAGACCAAAAGTAGAAGCCCTAACTAAAGAACTTGAAACCCTACGTGCCAAAAGCTCGAAACCTATACAGAATGTATCCCGTGCTGAGTCTAGTGGAAATTATTTTGTGTGTGGTGGAAGTGACCACCCTACGCAATAGTGCACTATTTATGCTGAGATGAGGGGACTCTATGAACAACATTGTAATACTTTAGGCATCTGTCAAAAACTCTACACCCCCACTTCGAAACCTATAACCTTGGGTGGCAGAATCACCCCAATTTCAGTTGGAAACCTGAAAACCACCAATCTACCCAACAAAATCGAGCTTACAATGCACATCCACCTCAATTCACAACCTCTGGGAATTCCTTAGAGGACACCGTACATGCATTTATCGAGGCACAGGATAAAACGAAACCAAAGTTAGAGACTATGATTAGCCAGATAGTCGAGGAAAACAATGAGATAAATAATCATATGTCTAAATTAACTATTGCTTTAGCTGTAGGGGTGCGTGGAAAATTCCCAACTCAAGCTCAATCAAATCCTAAAGGGCAACACATGACACAAATGTTAGGATCAGGAGAACCTAACTTTGAAGAAGTAAATGTCATAACTACTCGTTCAGGGAATGTCTTAGAACCAACTCTCAAACCTAGGGAAAATGAGATTGAGTCCAGTAAGTCAAATGAGAATAACTTTAGTGAGGAGGTAGTAAAGAATCCAATCAGAGTGCCCTTTCCTTAAGCTCTTAAATCTACCTCAAAATCTGATGGCCATCATAGCGAAACCCTAGAACACCTTAGGTAAGTAAAAATCGATCTACCTCTCTTGCATGTGATTTCTCAGTTTCTTACATATGCTAAAGTCCTTAAAGACTTGTGCACTGTGAAAAAAAAGCATCATGTCAAGAAACGACCTTCTTGACTGAGCAAGCGAGTGCGGTGATTGAGCAAAGGACCTCACCAATGTATATAGATCCTGGTTGTCCTACCGTTTCATGCATCATCGAGAATCATGAGATTGGACAAACCTTTCTTGATCTAGGGGACAGTGTTAACATCATGCCTTATGTAATTTACTTGTCATTAGGTTTAGGTGAGATGAAACCTACATCTATAAGTCTACAATTGGCTGATTGGTCCACTATAAGACCAAAAGGTGTAGTTGAGGATGTCTTAGTACAAATCGATAAATTTTACTATCCTGTTGATTTCTTGATTTTAGACTTAAAAGTGGATGTAAATGTTAATTCTAAGATTCCTATCATTCTTGGTAGACCATTCCTTGCCACGGCTAATGCTCTTATAAATTGTAGGAATGGTCTAATGAAGCTATTATTTGGGAATATGACCTTAAAAGTTAACATCTTTCATGTCACTAAGCAGGATGAGGAAGATATGCGTGTCACCAAACATATATGATTGATGCACTCATTCAAGAGGTAGCTGATGATATGTTTCTTGGATCATCGCAAGAAACTCTAGAACTAGATGAATTAGACACAGTCGTCGATGAACATGCCCCCACTCCAGATTTTTAATTTTTCCGTAGTGACCCTACACACGTACTAGATGGAGGTGGAGGAGCCATACAAATGGTTATGTCTAATGAGTTAGTGCACCACAAGGAAACTTGGGATCTCCCTAGCTAGATACGACCTAAAAATGGGAACATTGGGTCGAACCAATGACAATAAACAAAGGCGCTGCTTGGGAGGCAACCCAAGGGAAATTCTTTCTTTTTCTTTAAAATTTTTTTTTTTTTTTGCATTTGCTCTATGGTTATTTTCATTCCACATTCTTAGTTGTAGTTTTATTTTATTTCTTTACACCACTATCCATTTGAGTACTTTCAGACTTCTTATACCTCAAGTTTCTGTTGATTCACCGGCATTCTCAAGTGACATCTTTCCATTCTTTTCTTTGGTATTCATGTTTATATATTGAGGACAATGCAATATTTAGTTAGGGAGGGGAGGGGGGGGGGGAGTTACTTTGAATGCTATTATGATTATCATGGATTTTGTTGATTTGTCTTGATGGGTTAATTTTTTTTTCTTAAGTCTCTGATTTGCTGCATGATTGTGCTTTTGAATGACAAAATGTGCGACTAGGAGCTAATTCTGTTATGAAAGTCTAGATGTTAAGACACTTACTGAATTATTTTTGCGCATACAAGCCTTGTGGTAAGATGGTAGTTTAACACATATAGCTAGATGAGTCTCTTGCTGAAATTTTACTTGTAAGATATTTGGTGAGGATTGAGAACCACAATATACTAAAATATGGCAATAAGCGTTCATTGATCTTATGAATTGGAAACTCCTTTGAGAATAATACTACATGGTTTGTGGTAAGCTGGTGGATTACTTGGAAAATGATAAATGTCAATTTAGGACTGACACCTGAGCCTTCAACCTTTCTTTTCAATACCTCTAGTAGCCACTTTGAGCCATACACATATGTCATTTTTTTCATGCACCTATGTTATCCATACTTTTCCACATTGGAGTATGATTTTTGCGCATATTTGTCACCATCTCTTTACTTTCAAGTGTGAAGTGGGTATTTGATGTTTATTTGTGAAGAATTGAAGTAAGGAAATCAATAAAAGTTTATATGTGCTCAAATAAGGCAGCCTAAGAATTAAAAATTATATATATATTTGATTTTGAGGCTTGAAATATTGAGGAATGTGTTGATTGAAAGATATGATGTATTGAGATATTTGATAAGATATGTAACTATGTGCTTGGAAGTATTTAAATTTTTATGTATGTTCTTCTCATACGATCCAACCTAAGCTTCATTACAGTCCTTTGTATTGACCGTTTTGATCCCAAGTAGGCCGTGATAAGAAGTTGATGAATTCTCATTTGGTAGTATGCCTATCACAGAATCAATATTTGCTTGTTGCTTGTGCAAAATTGTTTAAGCCTCCAATTTTGAGCGTACATCTTTCTCAGCTCCATAGAGAAAAACCCCGCACTAAACTCTTTGATACCCGTGAGTTATGGAGCCGAACATTCACCTTGAGATATACTTGATGTTTGATAAGTGCATTTTTTAATGTGTATTTCGCTACATTACATGACTAATTGTTGACATAAATGCTTGAATATGGCTTAATTCGACAGAAATTGTGTTTGTAGGACTACATTGATAGATGGAATGAAATGTATGTGAAAACGAGCGAAAAAGGACCAAAATGGAGGAAAACGAAAGTTCAAGGACTCAATTGCAAATACTGAAAAGTTGTGTCGATCCCACGATGAAGATTTGAGAGTGTTGGGCATCAATTGGATGAGGGAAGAAGCCAAAGGGATGAAATAGAGGAGAAGTACTATCACAAATCAACTTCCAGCCGAAAAAGTTATGCTTCGAATTTGCAGTCTTAATTTGAGACCCATTTTTGGAATAGGAGATTCGAATTTGAAGATTTATATTTTAGGAATATTTGTATCCCTTTGAGTAAGTGTTCCAATGCAATTTGAATCACCTCAATCGGATATCGGGAACGAAAGATATGACCAAAACATTGAAGGCTGTCAAGTGGAAAAGTCATTCTACCATGCGGCCGCATGGTAGAAATTTCCTTGCGGCCGCAAGCATGGCTTCAGGTAAAAATTTTGGGAAATAATTTGCTCCATGCGGCTGCATGGAAAATAACCATGCGGCCGCATGGTAGTTTGTCGGTGCGATTTTTTCTGGTTTCCTTTTCTCGTTAAAACACCTGTGGAAAGGAATCTAGGGCAATTATTTAACCCTAAATTCGTCTAAAGAAAGGGGGCTACGCCACTTTAGAGAGAAAAACACATTGGAAAGCTAACAAGAAGGCAAGAACAAGGATTTACACTTCAAGTTTCAAGATTTCAAGATTTAATTCAAGATTTTGGTGATGTTTTCTTTTCATTATTTTTATTGCTCTTTTATTTTCTCCATGTTAGGCTAGACTTTTTATGTATTAGGTGAACGATGAACCTCGCATTATGATCTTTTAATTTCTATTTTGCAATTTGACATTTAAACACGTTTGATGGCTATTGAATGATTTATATACACTTTTTTGCCTCCATAATTAAATGCATGTGATTATGTGAGTTTGAGTGATTTATTTTATGCATTCAAAAGAAGGGAAATAAACTCAACAAGGTATAAATCATCGTTTTGTTCATAGAGGATAGAAATATACCGATATGCATTACGTGAATCTCTAAGTGTTTACAAAACTTCATGCATTCTTGTATATTGCATTTGTCATAGAAATATAGTCAAATGGTATACTAGGATAGGTTCAATTCTACTCGAAAGAGATTGTTGGATAGGTTAGAAACATTGATTCTTCAAACGATTCATCGTGTTGTCAAATTGTGAAATAGGGGTTAAGAGTGAACTTTGCTTGGCGATTCGGGATCCTAGTACGCTTTTCATACATTGATTTCTTAAAACTTTTGCATTCAAACATTACTTTTGCATTTGATTCATAATTTTAGTTTAATTTATAGATTAGTCATAGTTTCATCATAAAGTCACAAAATAATCATATTGAGTTTAATAGATTCGGTTAAGATCGCAATAATAGAACTCAAGTTAAATCAATCCTCGTGAGAACGATACCCGAAATTTTAGGATTGTCACTTTATTACTTGTCAACGAACCGTACACTTGCGGTGATTTTATTCGAAACATATTTTCGTGAACAATGTTGCATATGTTAGGTCGGTGGTAAGATGGCTATGGCTTGACACACACTCACACATTTGGCATGAGTCTTTGACGTCTTGATAATCGTGACATTGTTAATTTTGTGTGGTCTTGAATTTGAAGAGGGCATGACATGTGGTTAAATTAGAACTTAACAATTTCACTTCTAATATAGACCAGTCATTCATTCATATTGATCTGAATTAAATTGCTAGGGGCTAGCAATAAGCAAGTTGGGGGGGGGGGTGTGTGATGATAACACATTTGTTACGTTTTTCTCCCATTAATATTTGCATTTCTATGATTATTTGACGTCTAAATGCACTAAGTACTTCTATATCTTGGTTTATGTTGCAAATGGGTGAAAATGGTGAAAAATTGAAGAAAATAGCAAAAAAGGACCAAAATAGAAGAAAGTGAAAGCTCATGGACTAAAGAGCAAATACTCTAAACTTGTTTCTAACCTTGTGATGAAAACTCAAGAATGTTAGAGGTCAATTGGATAAGGAATGAGTCAAAGGGATGAAACATAGCCAAAACATTATCACATATCAACTTTCAAGCTGAAAAGTTTTGTACCGATTTTCAGCCTCATATTGAGACCAGTTTTGGACATGGAAAACGATCGAATTTGAAGATGGTATATGAAGTAAAGTTGTATCCCTCTGAGTTAACTTTTCAAATCACTTTGAATTAGCTCAATAGAATACCTGTGGAGAAAGTTATGACCAAAATATCGAATGCTATTAAGAGACAAACCGGGACGCGCGTAGGCAAATTCTCTTGTGCGCACACGGGCATGGATTTTACTTATCGAGCCTAAAATCAATAAATAGCGCGCTCGTAAGGAAATATACGGCGCGCACCTACATTTTTCACAGACGAATCTCCAGTTTCCTAATTTACGTCAAACTCTTATGAAAACAACTTCTTTCTCGACTTTTTAACACTAAATACACCCCAAAAATGCCTACCATGGATTTCCTATCAGTTTTCTCTCAAGAAATCCATGGAAGACTAAAAATCTTGGAGAAGCAAAGGAGGAACTCAATCGAATTCAGTGATTTTAATACTTTTCATTCATTCTTTTGAACTTTTTATGTTGTAAACAATTCAAGATTTAGATTTCCCACTCTTGTGGATTTATTCTGAAATTGGTTTAATAATTATGAGATTGTTCACGGATTTAATCATGTTTCTTCCAATGTTGATTGAATTACTTATTGAATTTCAATTTCAGTAATTTATTGGTATGATTATTTACTGCTTTATGTTATACGTATAAAGTCGATTTGTATTCGAATTTCAATAAATAATTATGGAAAATTGTTAAAGGAAATCTATTTTTTAGGATTACTTTTGAAATTAATTGGTTTGAAGAGCGCTGGGATAAAAGCCTCAAATTGTGCTATAAAAATGAATGATTGATGTTAAATGATCCAATCCGAATGAGGGAATTCTGATGCTTCACTGCCTTAATTCATTGATTTTAATTCCATTATCTCAAGCATTGATCTTAGTTTCCCTACATTGAGATTTTCTATACATTTTGAGAGAACAATCAACCTTTTGGAATCTTTGACAACTTTTCCATCATTCTGTGGATACGACACCCCGAATGTAAACTACAACACCGCGTAAATCTTTGGGTGTAATCAAAACCCTAATGACTTATTAATATAAGTCCAAGTAAGCTTGTCCCATTTTTTAAACTTAACTCGGTTCAATATTTAATTAATTCAATTAATTAAATTTGGTCCATGAATTAATTAATTGGTGAATCTCATTCTTCTGGTTCTCATTTTGTGTATGACCCATAAGATTCCTGATCACAATGCCTAATGATGCGAATTATTATTTTGATCTAATCAAAATCAATAAAGTAAAACACTCATTCTAATTTATCAACAATTCACGTTCATTTTCCCAGATTGACATTTAGCAATGTGCCGAACAATATATGTGATGGAAAATGTCACGTGATATGACAAAATCAAACTTGCTTGTTTACTATGAATCTATAATCCTTTCGTCAATATGATCCGATCAATTACGAGATATGGATATGTATCAATTTTAATTATCGATTATATCTTTCATCTCACTATTAAATCAATATAAGTCGAAAATTCTTTTCCGACTTTAGAATGCACTTTGGTCAAGGATTTTATTATTAACTTAACTCAATGAAATGTAGATCATAATATCTTACTATCTAAGATTGACAAATCCTCTATTGATCATTCACAACATTCATATTATTCTTGACATAATTGAGTGATGCCATATTAGCGACCCTGTGCAAAGTAATATCCAATATCACCAAAGTATGACTGTCCTCATATAAGACATTATGATGACATCAAGTTAAAGAACCAATTCTATTACCGAATGTTAGAGATTAACCATTGACACTCAGATAGTTATTCATGTAAAATCTCCCCACCGGGTCTCCAATGTTTCATTTCATAACAAAACATACACGTGTTCATTTAAGTGTCACCACATTTTAGCTTGTGAGATCAGGTACTTACTCCACAAGTAATAAATGCTACACGTGATGATCTATCTGTAATAATGATATCTGTATCTCTTTATTACGACCACGGATGGTTTAAGATTTAGTTATATGTAATTTGTATCTCACAATCACAACTTCTTGTGATTAACAAATTACAAAAACTTTAATTTACGGATTCTATTATTTAATTCATTAGAACATTAACACTATGAACAGTGCTGCGATTTTCATTTAATTAATATGAGTATATCGTGTGAAAACAATAGATCTTATAATAGTGCAAGTGTAACACATGTACATGAATTTATTGACTAAAAATATATATACATTTATTAGAAGAAATAAGTATTGAGTTGTTTAATATCTATTTTCGTGGTCATCGTGAGTGCAAACTTTGAAACTTTTCATTTCAACCATAACGCAATACCATCTCGAGAAACGTACAATTGTAGACAATGGATTGTACTACTAATTTATTCACCGATCAAATTTATGAAAAGATCTAGGTAGTACTGTTTTGATGAACTCAAATGTAAACGATAACTTCTTATAGTATTGCTGTCGGGGTGGTAGTATATGTAAGTCGTTGTTCAAGACTAGGAAATATTCAAGTTTAATTCGTCGAGCATAATTAAACTCTAAAAAAAGGAAGAAGAAGAAAACGAAAGGGAAAACGAAATTCTAAGCAAGTGAAAATTCTTTCTCCTTAAGACAATATTGTCACGCAATGGTGCTAATGGACTATGGCACTTGTCTTCCAAGATAATATGGATACAACTTGTGGTAGAAACACTTCAAACTATAGCAACAAGGAACTTAGAACAAAATTTTCTATCTACACAAAAAACGATTTTAGAATGACTTTTGGAGAGTATTTTGCAAGAGTTCTGATGTAATGCTCAGTGCAAATGATATGGGATACATAATGGACGTCCAAATGGTCTTTTATATAGAAGGAAAAATGTCGTGAGTGAAATGTCGTGCCATAAACTCAGCAAAATTTGCTAAAGGTAGAAGCATTTGCTATCGCTAGCCTGTCACTGACCTCTCGCTCGAGCGACAGTGATACATTTTCATTAGATCTTCTTTCACTAGCTTGTCCCTAAACTATTGCTCGAGCGATAGGCGAACGATAGATTTAGCTATCTTTTCAGCCCATATATCCTCTTTTCTATCAAACTTTGGACAACAGTTTTTCATTCATTCGAATTTTTTTTTTTTTAGATTTTTAAATATCACGACGATCTACTCGACGAGTAGAACAATTTAGTCTATTTTTATTCATAATTTGACTATCGGATCAAGTTCGAATATTTGGTCGAAATTGACACAAGTCACTTTCCATACTAAATTTTATTTTGTTCTCTAAACCAAATTCCAACATTTCCCCACATGAATTTAAATTCGAATATGTTCATGCTATAGAGAAATATGATGCATTGTAGAGAGCAGAAAAACACTGCATCAAGTAAGGTAGCTTCTGACCTTGAACATTCTTTAGTAAAATACTATCGGATTTACTTGGCTAATTGGTGAACGTGATGTCTTGAACCATTCAACAGTTGGTGTAAACCAAGATAATAATATTCACGCAGATGTCTTTTCTAAATTGGTCATGGTTCTCATGTCTTGGTTCATTTTGGCCCTGAATTATTCTTAGGTTTCATAAGTATTTAGAAAATTTCAGCCTTTGAACAATTTTCATTGAGGCGTCTCTACCTTACATTTACATAGGTGACCTCCTATTAAGAGTATTCTGCTATACTACACTTGACTTAATCAAGATATATGAATCATTAAAGGGATATCTTAACCTTAACATTCTGCATACAACACTTTAAATTACCATAGAAATGAGTTAGGAAACATTTTCTTAAGTGTTTCATTAAATATTCATAACTTAGTTGTCCCCTTGAACCAAAATTTTGGCATATCCAATCAACAAGGTAGGGTTACCATTGCAAAGATCCTTACGTAGTAGGCTTTAATCAAATTCCTTTCGATAGACAACGTACTTGATCTCTTGGTAAACCTTCAGTAAGTTGATTCACGATATTCTTCTTTGATTTCACATAATTTATGGAGATAATACCATTAGAAATTAGTTGCTGAATGGTATTGTATCTACGACGTTTATGCCTAGACTTTCTGTTTCTTCTCCAGCTTTGTTCAAAGCAATAAACTCTGATTTCATAGTTGATTGAACTATAAACGTTTGCTTTGTCGATAAACTCTGATTTCAAAGCAATAAACTCTGATTTCATGATATAACAACTTCACCAATGGTAAATATATAACCACTAGTAGACTTAGAATCCTTTATATTAGATATCTAATTCGCATCATAATATCCTTTTAATACCGTCGAATATTTTGTGAAGTATAATCCATAGGTTAAAGTATACTTCAAGTATCTAAGAACCCTAGTTAAAGCTTTCGAATGATCATGGCTTGAATTACTTGAGAATCTACTAAGTTTATTCACAGCAAATGCTATGTTTGGTTGAGTACAATTTGTAAGATACATAAAACTGCCTATAACTTATGAATACTTTAGTTGTGACACACATTCACCCATATTTTTAATTAAGTGTAAACTTGTGTTAATAGGAATTTTCGCAGGACTTTCGTCAAATACATTATACCTTTTAAGTATACTCTTAATGTAGTGAGATTGGGAAAGTATAATTTCTTCTGATGTTCTAAAGATTTTAATCCCTAATATTACATCAGTCATACCCAAGTCTTTCATATTAAAATGTTTTGTTAACATTCTCTTGGTGTTTATCATATTTTGTGACTATTGACCATTATCAACATGTCGTCTACATATAGACATACAATCACGTATATCTTTGGTGTATGTTTAATGTATACACACTTGTCACACTCATTTATCTCAAACTCATTAGACAACGTTGTTTTGTCATGTTTAGGGGCTTGTTTCAATCCATACAAAGATTGAACTAAATTACAAACCTTTTGTTTGTTATTAGGAGAGACAAACATTTCGGGTTGTTCTATGTATATATCATCTTCTAACTCACCATTTAGGAATGTCATCTTTCCATCCATTTAATGAATCTCAAGATTATGTAATGCCGCAATATCAACTAACAACCTTATTGATGTGATTCTAGTTACGGGTGAGCAGGTATCAAAAAAGTCAAGTCTTTCTTTTTTATCTATATCATTTTGCAACCAATCTAGCCTTATACTTGTCAATGGATCCATCCGATTTTAGTTTCCTTTCAAAAATCCATTTTCACTCTAAAAGCTTGTTCATATGAGGCAAACTAACTAACTTTCATGTATGATTTTGCATTATAGAATCTATCTTACTATTGATAGCTTTTTTTCAATGTGGTGTTTCCAGTGTAGACATTGATTCATCAAAAGTTTTTGGTTAATTTTCTACCATATAGATTACAAAATTTGGGCCAAACAAAGTAAATATTCTAGCCCTTTTACTACACATTGGTTCTTCCACATTTGAAGTGCCATTTGTAGTATTATAAGTTCTTTTATCTGAAAACATATTTTTCTTGTTCTTATATGGAAAAATATCTAGAAAAAATGATGCATTTCTTGATTCAATTATTGTTCATTCATGTGCATCTTGAATTTCAGATTTATACACAAGGAAACGATACTATTATTGGCATACCTAATAAATATGCAATAAATCGTTTTAGAATCGATTTTCACTTGTTTAGGCTTAGGTACTTTAACCTTAGCCAAATACCTCCACACTTTCAAGTATTGGTAAGAAGGAAGATGACCTTTCTATAGTTCATATGGAGTTTCTTCCATTTTCTTAAAGTGTATATTGTTAAGAATGCTATTTGCTGATAGAATAGCTTCCATCCACAAGTTCTGAGGTAGACCTGAACTTATCAACATTGAGTTCATCATCTCTTTAAGAGTTTGATTTTTGTGTTTTGCAACACCATTTGATTGGAGTGAGTAAGGTTGTTTGATGAATGATTCCGGAACAATATTCTTCAAACGGTACCCCCTATTCACCAACTCTATCACTACGAATACTTTTTATTCGTTTACCAATTTGATTTTTAACTTCCCTCTTATACTGTTTAAAGACATCTAAGGCTTCGTCTTTAATTCGTAGTAAAAAGACATAACAATACTTTGAACAAATTCCAAGTCACATATATCTCTATGTATCAACTCTAAAGGTGTCATGTTCATTTGAATTGAGTGAAAATGTATTTTGGCTAACTTTGTTTCAACAAATACTTCACTCTTATAATTAGGATCAACCTTAAGCGTCGGAATTAAAATTTGATTCATAAGTTTGAGCATAGATTTAAAGCCATTTTTGCTAAATAGAGACCCGGATACAAGATTCTTGCGAATGTTCGATGCATGTAGGACATTGTTGAGGATGAGTTCTTTACCGGATGTCATTTTTAAAGTAACTTTCTCTTGTCCTTCAATTTTAGAATTTGTATAATTTTCCATAAAAAGTTGTTCTCTAATTAACTCTTTGTAGTTAGAGAACATAGTCTTGTCTGCACAAATGTGATGGGTAGCACTAGTATCTACCCACCATTCCCTTGAATTTCCAATATTGTCACATTCAGAAACAACAGCCAAAAGATTCATCTCGTGTATCCCTTCAGAAAGGGTGTCTCTTTCAACCACATTTGCTCGTGTGTTCTTCTTAGGCTTTCGACATTCATTAGAGCGATGTCCAACTTTTCCACAATTATAACAGTTGCCTTTAAATTTCTTGGCATTTTTGGAGTTGTCTCTATTTAGTACAACATCGAAGATCTTACATTTCTTGTTGATAACTTTTGAATCAGTTTCAACAAAATTTGCTTCAAATTGAACAATAGATTTCCTTTTGATGTTTCTATTGTCTTCCTCGATCCTTAAATGGACTATCAATTCCTCCAAATTCATCACCTTGTGTTTGTGCTTGAAATAATTCCTGAAATCTCTCTACATAGAAGGGAGTTTTTCAATGATGGCTGCAACTTGGAAAGACTCACTCAATCCATCTTTTCAGCATATATGTCATGTAGTAAAACTTGAAGTTCTTGTACTTGACTTATCACGGCTTTGGAATCTACCATTTTGTTGTCCAAAAACTTGCCAACAATGAACTTTTTTGTCTTGGCATCCTCGATCTTGCACTTCATTTTCAACGAATCCCATATCTTTGGCCAGTCCATTGAACTATACACTCCATAAAGTGTGCTGGCCAATTCATTTAGAATGTAATTTTTGCAAAGAAAATTCGAATGCTTTCATGCATCTAATGCAATAATCGACTCACAGTTATTTTCTAATTGTTGTACAACAGGAGCCATTTCGTAATAAGACAACATCTTTTGTTACCATCTTTTAAAATTCACACCTCCAAAACTTTTCTGGTTTCCTTATGTGGGATGTGAGAGTTTGATATAGATATGGACAAAGGCAAGACCACATGGTTCGTACCATTTTTTATTTAATTTAAAGTAGTCTCAACATGATTCATTTATTTATACACAGAAGTTCAACGTACAAAAACATAGAAAGAAATGAATAGCACACAAAGACTTATTCTAAAATGAAGAAATGATGAACAACAAAAAATGGACGGATATTGTCTTAAGATTGTTGGGACGATAGTATATGTAAATGGTTGTTCAAGATAAGGAAATATTCAAGTTTAATTCGCAAGAGCGCAACTTTAAGAAAGAAAATAAGAAGAAAAAAACAAAAGAGAATAAAAAATCCGAGTCAAGTGAAAACACTTTCTCCTTAAGACAATATTGCCTTGCAACAGTGTTAACGGACTACGACACTTGTCTCCCAAAATACAATGAATACAACTTGTAGTAGAAGCCTTTCAAACCACAAGCAACAATGAACTTAGTTACACGAAAAAGGATTTTAGAATGACTTTTGAAGAGTATTTTGCAAAAAGTTTTTAATATAATGCTCAATGCAAATGATATTGGATGTATAATAGACGTCCAAAAAGTCCTTTATATAGAAGAGGAAATGTCGTGCCTTAAACTCAACAACATTTGCCAAAGATCGCAGTATTTACTATCGTTAGCACGTCGCTGACCTCTTATTCGAGTGACAGTGACACCTTGTCTCAGAACTTCTCTCACTAGCCTGTTGCTAGACTGTCGCTTGAGCGATAGTCTCGTCGCTCAAGCAATAGTCTCATCGCTCAAGTTTCGAGCGATAGGCAAGCGATGGAGTTAGTCAATTTTTCAACCCCGTATATCCTCTTTTCTATCCAACTTTGGACCGCAATTTCTAATTCATCCGGAATTGCTTTTGAGATTCCAAATATACCACGACGATTTACTCGATGAGTAGAGCAAGTTAGTCTATTTATATTCATAATTTGACTATCGAAAAAATCTGAATATTTGGACGAAATTAACACAAAAGTCACTTTCCATACTTCATTTTATTTTGACTATTGCACCATGTCAAAATGTGCCGACCTCCTTGGCACCTGGCACTGGCCTATTATAAAATAAGAAAATAAAAAACATTTACGAAGAAAATTCTAAACATAGTCCAAATCTTCCAAACGCTCCGAGACTATTGCCAGGCTATAGTCATTCTAGCATGTCACTGATAATTGTAATTCAAATTTAGCAAGAAAAATCATCCTTTGGGAGAGACCAGGACTGCAGAATCCATGCACAACTGAAAGAAACAAAGTTTTTTTGTGTACTATCCAGTTCATCTAACACTACGCTGTACTAAAAATTTGACAATAATTCTCAAAATACCCCATTCAGGATGGATATAACTCAAGCACCATCACTACAAGATAATACACATTTAGAAGATAGATTTTTGATGAACTTCAAAATTCACATAAAACACGTATGTATAAATGATTAACAGATTGAGTTTCGGGACAATGTAGTTGACCCCTTGATCAACTCTTGTAGTGTCTAGTTGCTCATGTGTGTATAGTTTTCAACTTCTAAAACCTTTTAACTTAAACAACAATATACAGAAAGCTCCACAATTTCATGAAATGTAAAGTGATATAACTTCCTCCAGTGTCATATTTGCACAACTCCCCTTGCAAAGACGTCACCTTTATCATGTCATTGTCAGTTTCCTGCACTCTCCGCCTTCTGTTTGTATGCCAAAACCTAAAAATATAACATCGCATTTGAGCGAATTGCAAAAAGAAATATGTAAAATACTCTATTAACATTAGGGGGCACAAATACAATTAGTTTCAGCTTTAGGTTTGGATTACCCAAAGTAATAAATAATGCAATATAGGACCTATATGACCTATATATTCAGCTACTACCTTACATACACACAATGAAATCTTACCAGATTTCGCTTGGTAAAACTGGCATGAATTTCTGCCAAGGTCTGATGCTGTGTCAACATTTGCAACTCATTGTTGCAGGGATTTGTAGTATTGGATTCTTTTTGGCAGATTGAATAGTTCGTTGTAGGATGAAAGTCTTTTATTACAAACATCTCAATGTCACTAGCTTCCATGGATGTCTGCCTAGCGACATACTGCAAGATATACAGTTTCAAAACCAATTAAGGACTTGAATTTAGCTCATGAAACACAATGAAATGCTGTAAAAGAGTAAAAGTTAGGATGAAGGAGGATTTACTTGGCATAAGCGTCTAACTGACAATGTGGGGCTACAGCAAAGGTAAGGTCGCTGCAGGCTCTGAATTTTCTCCTCATGCAATGAAACAAGCATAAGATTGATATTTAACTGAAAAGAGAAGAAAAACCTGTTATAAGTGAACTCAATAGCAAAGTGCAGAGAAACTCATAATGGATGATCTTTAAAACTAAACTTTTAAGCAGCAACAGATGATTTGAATTAGAAAAT
The DNA here is from genome assembly GCA_035079005.1 of Fraxinus americana. Lineage (NCBI taxonomy): Eukaryota > Viridiplantae > Streptophyta > Magnoliopsida > Lamiales > Oleaceae > Fraxinus > Fraxinus americana. The sequence continues at coordinate 18,528,273 of CM068707.1, read as the reverse complement.
GGTCTTGAGATCTTCTAGATTTCCGTAGATTGAGGGAAAACAAATTATGGCCTTTGCTATTTTGTCTATCATACTGTTTTCTTTGATATCAATAGAGATAAAATCAGAACTCATGGATTGTGGTACAAGATTGCCAAGGCACGGATGTATATCAATATTACCGCCTCGTAATTTTCATCTGAACATCGGAGATGATCAATCAGCTTTCGAAGTCGGCTATTCCTGGCCAGCTTGCCACTGGCCCCATTGAGACTGCCACGGCGGGTGTGACTACGCATGCCACCTTTTCCCCAGGCACGAATTTCTGAATTGCCAACAAGGCCAGTCGAAGCACCTGGTAACTCTCTGTTCAGTTTCAAATCATTTTCATCATAACCTGCATCAGCATTGCCTCCTGCTGAAAGCTGTGAATCGCGAGCACCGACACGTTTTTTGTGGCGTTTTGGTTTCACTTCTGTGCTTTGTTCATCAGCAGAAGATGAGTCTTTGCCACCACCATGCCCATTAGTGTCCTCCTCATCGGATCCTTGATGCTCAACAACCCGAGGATTTCTTTGGCCCCTCAAGTTTCTATAAGTGCCCTGTTCCCTGAAAAATTTTAATGCTGTCACTCTGGATGACGTCCGTTTCTTACCCAATGCTTCTGATTGTCGTCGCAAAGTCTGGGCAATTGAAGCTTGAATCTGTATGATAGTAGCAACAAAGAAAAATTAAGAAGGTGAAATTTGGTGGTTCACAATTCAGAGCTAGAAATGTCAACGAGCTTCCAATTCTATGTTATGATAGATATGCAAACCACCAAAGAATGGAAATGCCGACAGAAGCCATTTCATGACTTCTCCTTCTGACATTTATAAGGAATTTTACAAATCCCTGTCAGCCAAACAAAAAGGAGCTGGGAAAATTTCCAGTTGTTTTAATGGACAGGAGGAACAAATAAATCATTCCACATATTATTTGTGGCACACAGATTGGAAGATAAATCCCTCAGATCATAAATTTAACTGAACTGCATGAGATTAAACTCGAGCATTGGGATCATTTACCTGCTTATTGCGAGCCTTCTCCTCTTCATGAAAAGAAAATTCCTGCAACAATGAATAGAACAGTGGTTTATATAAAGCAAATTAAACCAAACAATGCCAAGACAAGAGGACAGAAATTTGTCAACAGATACCTGCTCCTCAAATTTATCGATGTCTGGATACAAAGCAGCAATTAGGGCATCATAGTTTGGGTCATCTCTCAAAGAACGACGACTAGCACAATGTGTGCGGCAAGCAGGACACTCGTTGTTCCTGCATAGAAATCCACTAATAAAAGTAAATCGCAAGGACTCATTCAACAATTAGTCGACAATGAGAACAAGAAGTACCCCAGGCGCATGGATTTGTCAATGCACTCCCTACAAAAGCGATGCAGGCATTCCATGACTGTTCTCGTCTTCCTAATAATACCTGTCAAACAAAGTTTTACACAGCATTACACTATAAAACTGATTTGACTAAAAGAGAAAGAAATAAGAGGGTTTTCAATATGTCAATTCTAGTCTCATTCATATAGTAGAAAAGTACAGATTCTGCACAGTGCAAAAGCTAATAAGAAGATGCAGGTCTTCATTTTGATTCTAGACTGCTGAATTTCGTTGAGATTTAGCAGATAATTTTTTTCAGGTAAAAAATGTAAGGTGGGTGAATAAAAGAATAAATCATTGGATTAACTTGCAAATAGTTGGTAGAAGAATTAAATCAGTGTGACGAGCACGTGAAGCCCCCCTGAAGTCAAATGATGAGACAATCTACAGAACTCCTTTACACTGAATCGTGATACACTTCTTGGTAGAAGCTAGAAGAAAACAAAAAGGTGCTATGTGATATTGGCTTTCATTCATTCTTGTCTTTTTTTTGTTTCACACCTTTTTCATCCTGTATTCCCTTCTTTTCCAAATGCCAATTGTTTCAACAAAAAACTATCATGGATGCCAAACTTCAGAGATCAGAGAGCCCAAAATGTTTCATTTCGACAAGAACCGTCAGTTTATATGCCGTACACATTTCACACAATTAAGTGTACACCAGGATCCTGATATACATATAAGTATAATCAAATTTCGACACCAGAAAACACAGTTCAGAGAAATCTAGAATTTTGGGATCTACTTATGGAATGTTTTCATAAAAATGAAATCTAAATTGCATGAACATGGACAAGTCGATTTAAATTCTTTAAAATTTTAAATTTATATACTATTTCTTTACTTTCATACTTTTTAATATAGGACTCGATACATGCCATATCGATCACTTGCCCCAAGAATGTTTGAAGAATATATAAGAAATATGACACGGCCAGTGGCTTATCAGATTTATGTCATGTAGTGTTCGAGGTGTGTTAGTGACTACTTGTTGGACAGGGATGGATGCCCTAGCAGAAGTGTACGTGCATCACAGAATAAAATTGAGCTGAAGAGAATATGCCCTTGTTTGGGCTCCATTAAAATCAAATTTTGGGTAAAAATATATTTTGAAATAATGATGTTTTGAAGAATGTGTGGTTAAAAATATGTTTGAAAAGAATAGAGAGAAAAATGCATTTGAATAAAATGGAGCCCAAACAAGGGTTATAAGCATGGTGTTTGAGATATAGTAGCCATTTGTTAAATAATCATAAATATCTAAAGAAACCAATGGAAAATAGAAAAATTTCCTAAAAAAGGGTACAGCCAGAACTGAATTTGGATGCGAGTAGCTAATTAAAGGGCTAGGATGAAACCTCCAAGGTTAGCCCTCTTAATGTCAATATAAAGTCATTTATCAATTCTGCAAGAGAGCCCAGGGGACTTCATAAATACTAGATTCTCTAATATTAAACTTCCAATAGACAAGCAATAAATTCCTAGATGTTTGCATCATCCCCTTAAATAATTTCAAACTTCATTGCAAATTGTCAGCGTTAATACACTTTTTTAGCAATGATTCAAATTTCAATAGCACAATATACAAATACAAGGTGCAGAACCTTTCAGTTGCATAAAAATGTTATAACTTCAGATTTGGCAAACTAAACTAACAAAACACATACCTAAACATATTGGACATTGAACTTCCTTGCGTATTTCTGACAATTTCACGATGACAAACCTGAAATACAATATGAACTTTTTGAGCAAATAAGACCAAAAAATTGGAATGATGTACAATGAAATTTCTTTCCTAGATGTATCATGGAACAAGCAGAATTGCCGGATCACAAAAGCATCACAGTTGTTCATAAAACGAAAATCTCAAAATATTCTCCTTTAGCATCCCATTATGATATATCCACTTTCTTCTATTTCAGAGGGGTTCACATTTTAGTTAAAACTGAGAAATATTCAAAGCTTTTGCTAATTGGACGTGAGCATTGTTTCTAAATCCCAGGCCGTTGAAGTCAATGTCTTTCTGAATTTAAATAGTAGGGTTGGGCAAAAATCTCCAAAAAAACCAGACCAGTGGTTCAGACCGGTTTCAATGGATAAAGATAAATTTCAGTTTTGTTACAGAGAACCGAAGTTCAGTCTGATTCTCATGTCAACTGCATAATTCAAAGAATTGAACAGGTTACTGAATTTTCCTTCTTTTCTTAACTCTTAGCTTTCTATAAAAAAGTTAAACTTTGATTGGTGAATGCATCTAATTAGTATACATCCAACCACATCAAATCTAGCCTGTTAGTTAGCTCAAAGAACTAATGTATGCCAAACCATAGCAAAGCATACCAAACAGAATCAGCTTAGTCTGGACAGATTTTCTTCTTTCATATAGAGCAGTGACCAGTTCTCTTTGAAAATAACCGAGTTTTTTTTTTTTTTTTTCAATCCAGTTTTACTCTCAGCCAGGCTCCGGCAGATATTAAATCGAACCATGCCCATCCCTTTAAAAGCTAAATGGTATTAATGCTCAACAACATGTTGACACACTGCACAAATGGTTCGTAAAAGAATAGCATGTTGGTTTGTCACAGTTGGCCAATTATAATATATAAAAAGTAGTGCTCACAAGTCACAATTAGTAACAAATTAGAAAATCTATACTCCAAGTGTGATGATGATAATGCCCAGCTGCTCACCAGGGCTTAATGATCTTCTAAACTTTTGCTTCCTAAACTCTTGTGTATCAATCTGCATCTTTCTATTTAAGCTCCTCCCTATATGAAGTACCCATTGGACTCATCGTGCAGGCTCCTAACCTGCTAATTTTCTGTTCTTATTGTCATCATTCTCTTCCAACTACCTAATGATGGCCAAAATATTACCTTGGGCCTATTTGACCTTCACCAAAAGAGTCCTTTACCCCATGTTATGAGTTTTCTTTTAGAATCTTTGGCTTCTTCAGTAAACTTGATCTTATATCTTAGTAATTCCTCGTTACGTTGAAGTAAGCAGTACATGATGATAAATATAAACGTACAAAATGTTGATGTACATGAGCAAGGGCTTTTTGCATTATTGAATCATTCCACTGGATTGAGAGAACCAACAATCACTAACCCAGTGGATATGAAATGTCATTACTATATTTTAAATTTTTTTGGGCTCACTAATGTGTGACCTTTAGTGTCAAAGTTAGCTGCTTTCACAAGTTCATCTATAACAAATCTGTCTTAGTAATAAGAATCTACAAATTCCAGGAGCAAGCCAGTTTCAACTAGCCTGTTACCGTCAAACCAACTCAGCATGCAACCTATTATTACAATAAAAACAAAACAAATAACTCCCATCAAAATTTGAAAAAAATAAAAATTATATATATAATTTAGTAATTTACCATTAAAGCAACTTAAAAATCAATTTATGTAGAAAATAGTGATCCAAATAAAACTGGTCAAACTCAAACAAACAAACGGAGATAGGAAAGAATTCTCAATAACTAGAAGATCTAGATAAGTTGAAGTACTTCAAAAGTAAGCCCAGAGCCTTCTTTGATGAAATGTGTAACCTTAAACAAACAAATCGTATGGCAACATAAGGCGGGCAGGGGCAGATCTCAAGCTAATTCCATCGATCCACACATCATACATTTCCAAAATTCACAATAATTGCAACAAGGTTAAAAAAAAAAAGTAACAGTCTATACATTAATTGACATGTATGCCTGAGTGCAGATAAGTTTGTACGAGTCTACATGAGTCTATGTGAAGAGATAGAAAGAAATACTCGTCTTTTTTTCCGTCACTGGAGGAAGGACTGCCATTGGAATCTGAGAGTCGGAGAAGAAACAAATCAATAAATATACGGCAGAAAAATAAGAGGAAATTGGAATTTATCGTCAAAATTTTGTAAGCAGAATAACGCATGTACGTAGGCGTGTACATGTATACGCATGTGATAACATACCTTCGCCGTTGCCGGCTTCTCCGTGGTTGTGATTCGGGTTGCTTTGGAGTGAATGATCGGCATCCTCTTCCTCGGGCAGCGGCGGAGGAGAAAGAGGAGAAGTTGTATCAAGCGGACGCTTCTGGGCAGGCATTGATAATCCGAGCTAACTGAGGAGCTCGGGGCGGTGAAGACGGTAGTAACGGTGGAGACGGGTCAGCGAAGGTGGAAGGATGGAGTCAATTTGAGTGTGGCTTCGTTTTGATTTCGTGCGCGGTTATGCGTGCTTTGGGTTCCTTTCTATCCGGTTATTTTCGTACAGTTCATTCAATATACATGAAATTGTTGGAGTAGGCGAGTTTTAATCTAACATATCGAATCGGAATTGAATTAGAATCGGAGGTTTCGGTTTGATTCCAAAAAATATAAATCAGGAATCGAAATCAATTCTTGGATCCGGATCGATAATTGATTTTTTTAATCAGAACCGTACTCGAATGTAATCGATTTGTTTAAAACTCTGGACTCCAATCTTAAGAAATCAAGATTGACACTTTTTTTTTTTTTGCCTCTCGTCTCACAGCAACTTGTTTCATTTTAGAGATTAGTATATGTTGATCTCTGCAATTTGAGTTTTCTATGAATTAAATAGTTCCAAGTTAATTTGCAGTGTAAGTTGATGTATCAAAATGTTCATTCTTTATAATTCGAGGTTTTTACTTTCTTGTATTATTTAAAAAGTTAAGTGATTTTTTAATTTCTTTTTATAAAGCATAGTAATTGAATTTCATATATTCATAGCTTGAAACGTGGTGTACCTTTTTTTATTATTTTGAGTTCGTAGTTCTCTTTTAAAATATAATATTTTGTTTTTATTCAAACGGAGCGAGTTCAACATGTAGTAATATAGTTACTATTTTTATGTCAGTTCGTTTTAAGGATATAAAAATTTAATCATTGTCCATAGTTAAATTATATGTTGTAGCATGCATCACTTACTGGTCGAGTAAAATTTATTAAGAAAAAATAATTTCTTCTCAAACTTTAATTTAATTTTTAATTTTTCCTCTTTTCGTGATTTTTAATCTCCACTATTTTGTTTCTCGAAGAATTTTTAGCTGAATTTTTTCTATTGCACAAATATTGTAGCATTAAGGTGTTATGTATATGTTTTAGAAGAACTGCTTGAGAAATTTATATTACACTTACTTACTCTAAAAGTTATTTTAATTAGATTAAAGGCTTATTTTGTAGGGTATTTGAAAAGTCAAACTCTACTTTTGAGACAAAGAAGTTGTTTTTGAACTTGTTTGTATAAATTTTAAGAAATACTTTATCCGATTAGAAGAAATTTTAGAGGAATTGATTCATAAGAAGAACTAACTCGTGAAGCTCTTTATATAAGAAGCATATGTGAAAGAAGAAGTCATGCTGAACAGTGCTAAAGTACTACGATAAAATCATTCAAACGTATCAGAAAACAAGTTTTTTAGTTTCAAAATCAACTTTTGACTTCTCAAAAGCTCCGCCAATTGAAAAGTAATTTGTTTCAACAGAAGAAAATAAATGTAAGAAGAAATAAATATATCTAGAGCATGTTAAGGAAGTGTTTTTAAATGAATTTATAATTATAAATAATATAAATTGATGTTAGATAAGTGGCTAATACTTACGAGTTTATCAAAATGTGTAAACAAAAAGTAACTTGATTTGTTTATAAATATGAGCAAAAATAGGCTTAGGAGTTTCTCCAATGCAATTCGTTGATTGAAATCTATGTGACATTTAAGTAGACAGATTTTTAGCATATATGACATTAAGGGGGTGTTTGACACCCATTTTTGTGAAAGAATGTGTTTTTGAATAGTGATTGATGGAAGAATGTGTGGTTAAAAAGTAGGAGAATTTTAGGTTTATGTGTAATATTATTTTATTGATAGAGTGTGTGGTTGAAATGAAGAAAGAGAAAAAAAATGAGAATGAGAATGAGAAAAAAATGGGTACCAAACGGGGGCTAAAGTTTATATGAATAGATGACTGCGTCTAAAATTAGTCACCAATGAGTTGCATCTATATTTCAATATTTTCAGTAACGTTTCTCGTATTAATAATAAGTAAAGACAAAAAAATATAGTCGAAAAGAAAGAAAATCTAGTATTCTAAAATCAAACTCAAAGTGAGTTAAATTCTTAAGTTAGCATGTCTAACTAATCCTTTACATCTAGACCTTTGTCTATACAATATACGTTTGTTTGTAAAATGGATTTGAGTGATTTCTTTAACAAATTGAACTTAACAACCTTACCAAAAACTGGACACAGTAATGGCAATGAATTAAGAATAAACACCAAAGTAATGGAAATAAAATGCCAACGAATATAAACAAAGTAACACCAAGAAAATGGATGGACAATCGAGGCAAGAGTTGAACTCTTTATCGTCAATTTTGCCCCACAACGGTGTCTACGGATAATGACAATCAACTCCTAATATACAATAACTACCTCCTCGTGTTTGTAGCATTCTAAAACACAAGAACAGCGAACCAAAAATATGGCTTTTGTACTCTTTTTCGAATGAAATGAAATACAAATTTAATGCAGAATTTCGGCTATGAAAATATGATTTTTATACCATGTTATGATTGCATATGATTGTGATGAAGTAAAAGACGGCCAAATTGTCTTATTTATAGGAGATGATGGGTTGTGAACGGAGAGTCACGCCACAAAATTCAACAACTTTTACCAAGGGTCGTAGCTTTTGATGTCGCTTGTCTATCGCCCATGTGCTGCTTGAGCGTCAAAACCAAAGAGTCTGTCGCTCGCCTGACCTTGGGTTATTGCTCAAGCGACAGTTTTAGGTGCTGAAAATCCGATCTTTTCCTCCAATTCTAGATCATAATTTCCCAGTCATCTGGAATTGATTTTCAAATTCTAAATAATACCGCGATCATCTACTCGATGAATGAATCAAGTTAGTCTATTTATTTTTATAATTTGACTATCGAATCAAGTTCGAATATTTGATCGAAATTGACACTAAAGTCACTTTTCATATTTTTCATAGTTTCATACTTAATGAAATTCCAACAATATCTTTTTTTTTTTTTTTTGTTTGCCAAGTCAGCTTGACGGGGTGATTCTTAGCTTGCATTGGAGATGTTTTATTTTTACCCTATTTTTTTGCATGAGGCAAATTTTTCAAGCAGTCCAAGATTGCATTGAAAATGCTCTAATGTATAAATACTCTATTTTTCTAAAATAGAAAACTATATATATTTTAGAAAATTTACTATGACATGAAAAAATACGTAAAACATAATTTCTAATATTGAACGACTTAAAAGGAATATAAATAGACTTTGAAATTGAATTTGGGATCCGTTTGATTGTATGAGTGGAATTTGGGTGGAAAGAAAATGAATTTCAGGGAATTGAATTGTCTAGAATTGTTTTCCTGAGAATTGCCAATTATTTGTGTTTGATTAGTATAATTTTCCACATCGAAGATATTGAAATTTTGGATCTTTTGGCATTCGTTTTGCTTTGTTTTACATAAAAATTGTACATTAAAGGGATAATATTTGTTACAATTGGGAATATAATTTGTTTCCATTGAAAAAAGAAATAATAATAATAAAGTAGCATGGAAAACCAAATCCCACCAAAACCATGGAATTGGAATCGTGTGAGGCAAAAGATGGAAAATGAATTGTCAAGAAAATTTTCTCAATCAAACATGACTTTTGGTGGAAGATGGAATTTCGTTTCCAAATTCCATGAAAAAATTGCCGAATCAAACATGGCCTTAATGCATCGTAGGCAAATATATAATTTCACTTAATATAAGAGTTGATGATTTGTTCCTGGTGTCGACAATTAGATGGCTAACAACCAATTTTTGTAATAACAATATGACCTAGATAATATTTTGAAATGTGTCTCAATAAAGTTTCTGAAGCAGTTGTCACACGAGATAAAATCGATACTCGCTTGGGACCGACCCTAGCTTCAGATTGGGGGAATGAATGCGACTTGCTTTGAGTAGTTCAATGTCTAAAATCTGATTTCACTTTCACCGGTTGTACATCGTGGTTTTTATTTTTTATTTTTTTTACGACGGGTGAAAATTTTTATCTTATAGATGCCACATGTTCAATTTTTTTTTTTAAATCCAAAAACACTTAGGTTGGTCCATATAAACTTCTTCCTCTAAATTTTCATTTGAGAATGCAGTTTTCATATTCATTTGATATAATGAGCTACAAAGGCAATGCTAATTCTAAAAGACTCATTTTTAGAGACGGGAGAAAAATTCACCTTACATATTTCTTAGTGAAACCTTTGGCAACAAATTTAACTTTATATCAATCAATATCAACATTAGAGTCATACTTGATTTTAAAGACTTATTTACACCTTACTCTTTTACACATTTCATGTACTTGAATGAGATTTCAAACTTTATTTTAATCCATTTATTTCAACTTCTTTTTCATACCATCCAACCGTTTAGATGAAACCTAAATCAATTTAAGACTCTTATAAAACTCATTAATCGTTCCTCTCCTTATAGCCTTCAGAATGCATATTTATCACATGCATTCATGTATGTTATAATAATAACATAAAATTAGTGCTCTTTAATTACCCAGCTTTATCTTTCAATTTCATTAATACACCATTTATTTATAATCAAGAATAAGACCATTTAAGAATTCGTTAATTCCATTAAACCACTTCCTTTAGAGCTCGTTTGGTCAAACTTTTATTTGCTAAAAAAGTTGGTCAAATTATATTTTAAACCATATATTTTATGGGATTTATCATCTTTTATCAAATTTTAATAATAGCACACGACCCCTTAAAGTTCAATTTTGGTAAATTACACTAGCCACATAAATTCTTCTTACGAGAGAGATTGGAGGTGGGGTCTTTTCCTTTTATCCAAAATGACCTCTCCATTTAATTTTCTTTATATATATATGGAATTGATCTCCTAAGTTTAAACTAAGCATCAGGTGACGTGACACATTATAATAAGTGTCGTAATTAGTTTTGTAACCAGGGTCGGCCCTGAGGAGAGAAGGATGAGGTCCGCGCCTCAGACCCAAAACTGGAGGGGGCCTCATTTTTTGGCCCATCCCATTTTTTTTGTTTTCGGTCTGACCCAAAATCGAAGGGCTTGAATTTTGGCCCAATTAATATTTTTTATTAAATGGTAAACAAATTAGGCCACTATATCTTCTCCCTTTTATTTCAACTCCAAGTCTCCAACCGTGAACCGTCGCGATGCCGCTCTGACGCCTACGCCGATCTCTCCACTCTCCTTCCTTTGTTTCCCTTCCTTCTTACTTCTTAGGCTTCACTCTTTCACAAATCTTGCGGTGCGTTTTTCAAAAGAATCCTAACCGAGCGAACAACAACTGTAAGTCGCTCTTCAAGGTCGACAGTCGACTGGTTGGCAGTGTGTGCGTCTGTTGGTAGCCTAGTACAGTGGTACTTCCGCCAGTTTCATGGCCAATTGAAATTGTCTCCAAACTCCATTCAAACCGAGTTTTAATGGTCAGGTAAATAATTGAAATTTATCAAAGATTTATTCAATTGTAATAAACTATCTGTAAGCATAGAGCTCTAGTCCTTTTAATTAGATAATTTTTTTTAAAAAACCTGAAATAGACTCTCAGATTTGAATCTCGAGTAAGGTTACTAAAATGGTAAACTAGGATGCCAAATGAAGATAGACGAATATTATAGTAAAATATAATAATAATTCAATCTTAGATGTTAAAGGTGGAAGACCTAACTTAGACATAATGGGGGGACAACATAACTTAACTTGGAAGAACTTTATCTATACTTCGCGACTTAGTCAAACTACTCTTTGTTATGGCATGCTTATAGTATGGATTGATTTAAATGTCCATGGACATTATGTATCATTGCCACACTAATTCCCCTAATAATTTTTCATATTTTTCCATTAATTTTACCACGTTTATGCAAATTTCTGTATGTTATTTAAATTTAAAATACATTTTTATGATTTTTCAAAAATAGTCGAAATAAAAAAAAAAAAACTTGTTGCAGAGCATAGGCCCGATTGATTAAATGCCTCACATGTGCCTTCGCCCTTAAAACACAGCTCGAGATGAATTAATAAGAGAAAGTAGTACTTAGCTCTCCTGCAGATAATTGTTTATCATTTCATACATTTAAACTTTTACATACTATTGGTCACATCAAGTAAATCAAAGGCCATTCCTGATGATCACTTATACACTCAAAATGCATCATATGACTTGAGGGCGAAGATAATTGGATGAAAAAACTTTATATGATGTTAGATAGTAAAATAGAAAAGAAAATTTCTTTTTGGGTCATTCTTCATGTTTTGCAAGCTATGGAGCATGTTTGTGTGCTTATATACATTTGACTTCAAGCCTCCATGTTAAACGATTATTTGACTTCAGTCCTTCGTGTTCAATTTTGATTTCAGGCTTATGAGATGTGACGGTGGAATTCTCAAGGGTGCAATTCCATAATTTTCGTCGAAATTTTACTTCTCAACTAAGCAATGGCTTACCATAACTTGATATTGAAAATGTTTGACGTCTTGTCGACTTACTGGTCGCTATATGAATGGTTATTGTAGTTTGTAGGATCAGTTGCACAGGCGGACGTAGTAACTGTATTGAAAACTTTAATTGTGTAATGATTGAGATATTGTGTAATTATTTTTTAGGCTAATAATTGGGCATTAGATATAGACTTGTACACCATGAGTCCTAAATATGATTGTTTGAACTGTTGCCAATTTTGTTACTTTATATCATAAATCTTTTGTTCTTTATATTTGTTTGTTGTTCTACTGTTCAATTTTAAATTAGCAATACGTTACATAATACACTGTTTGATTTTGCATTTACGTTGAATTTAGGGGGCCTAATTTTGGGAGTTCGCCTTGGCCTTAAAAATCACAAGACCGACCCTGTTTGTAACCAACAATTATCTTCTACCACCCATTGTAGTGTGCCATGTCACTCGAGTGCGGTGCTTAAGAGATCAATTCCGTATATAGGACTAAGCACATGTGCTTATGCTAAGCACCAGGTGACGTGTCATAGGTAGTGTAATCAATTTTGTAAACAATCATTATCTCCTACCATCTATTATAGTGTGTCTGTCACCCTAGTGCTTAGCATAAGCTAAACACAGGTGCTTAGGAGACCAATCTTATATATGGAATTGTCTCCTAAGCACCAGGTGACTTAACAACTACAATAAGTGGTGTAATCGATTTTATAAATAAATAAATAAATATATATTTTCAATTGCATTTCATGTCCTAATTTGTAGGAAATTTTCATAGTCTATGTTTGTATTTTAAATTTTTATTGTTGTGCCACTCAGAGTTTATGATACTAAGAGCTGACATTGGCCCATATCGAGGTGAACATCTTAATCGAAATTGAACCTCCCAAAATCAGAACCTTCGATCCCAATCAGATTTCAAATGGTTCTTGATTGTTGAATCGAAATCATGTTTATTGACTTTGGAACCGAATTTGTTTATTGTTTAATAAGTTTTCAACTTTTAAAAATTTATTATGGATGAGCATTTTAATTGAAATCAAACCTCTTGAACCGAAATCGACACGGAGGACGATTTCTTGATTTTTGAACTAGTACCGTGCGTACCTGACTTTGGAACCGAATTTGTTATTTTTCATAATTTTTTTTTTTATGTTCTACAATTTAGTCACCTTGATCCATAACCCATTCAAACAAGTAGAAAGTTAGCAAGACCCAACAAGCAGTAAATTTGCAAAGCTCAATTAGTAAGTACCCTAATCAATCACGTTCATTCATTAGAATAATTGAATCGTATCATTTTCGTTCGTAACAACTCCTAATTGGACTTTACGCATTGTTTGTCCCACAAACCCTTTTTTAGGTGCCATACATAGAGCTACAACCATAATTTGATACTATTACAATTTGGATGACTTATTTACAGTTGATTAAGAACATGTTGAAATATATATTTGGTGACATATTTTATTTTTACTATATTTTATTTTTACTATTTCTGCTAGATATTGGAAAGATATTTTATTGTTAGCTCATGAATTTTTAAAAAAATATTAATGATAGAACATAAGCCGAATCGAACCGACGTTCGGATCAGTTTGAGTTCAAGTAATTACATGACTCAAATAGTTCCATTTACAAAATACTTGAGGTGTAATGGGTGGTTATGGAAAATGAAATACTCAAACCGAAATACCCAATGCCTAGGTTTATAATTTATTCACCCTAACCAATAACCAATTACAATAAGTAGCAAGTTAAGGCCTAAGTAGTAAGTACAATAATCAATCAAATTCTTCAATTTGAACAATTGATCATATCATTTTCGTTCACAGACACTTCTGATCACACTTTGACCCTTCTTGAGGTGCCACACGTAGAATCACTCATAAGTGTGTTTTTCACATTTATTTAATATTTAAACTAAACTTATTATTGATTAAATTAATGAATTTCTACTCACAATGTGTAATTTATGTTTTTGTAGGCCAAAGATCACCCATGGAAAGAGAACAAGATAAAAGGAGGAAAAAAAGAACCAAAATTGTGCGAAAATTATGAAGTTGGGGACCAAAGTGCACAAGTGCTGAAAGTTGAGGGACTTAGCTGCAAATAGCACCAAAACCCATTTTCCTTGGTAGAAACAGAGGCTGGGACGCTGCAGGCCCGCTGTTCCAGCGCTGCAGCACCATTTTTTACTTTTTTGAAACTTCGGGGACCATTTTGTCACTTTCCAAAACTTCAAGGACCTGTGCGGCAATTTTTCTAGATTTTAATTTTAAAACCTGTTTTGGGCAGCAGCAGGCATTTTTTCTGCTGGGTCTTCAGCAGCTGCGTCTGGATTTTTTTTTCTTCATTTTTCAGTTTTTTTCACCTTCCTTTTTATTTCTTCTTCTTTTATTTTGATCTCTTGGATATTTTTGGACAAAACTTGGAGCTTGGCATGGTGAAATAGCTTGGAGAAAAAGACCCATTGATATTCTCTTTATCAATAAGTTTTTTTTTTCCCTAATTTATTTTCCATTAATGAGTTCTACGAATTTGTTGTTTATTTTTGAGTATTTGATGGATAACTAAGCATATTTGTGATTGGGGTGATTCAGATCCGAGTTATGATTTTTAATTAATTTGTGCTTTATAGTTCTATTAATTAATGTGTTTAATCCATTATATTAAATGTTCATTTTGTTCTTCTTGATTGTTTAGGTGTACAACTAAATGATTGAGTTGTTTCAATTAATGCTATTTTAGGATTTATAGTACGTAATAGCTATTTATTCTAAAACCTTGTAGCAATTATATTTCAATAGATTATGAGGAATTTTCAATTGAATGTATGTGGATTAAAACTTAAGTGAGTAAACCGAGCTTGTGAGTTTGCCCTTAATTCAATTAATCTTTTTTGTTGTAATGCTTTTGTTAAATTAAATCTAGAGAGCTGGTTTTAGGTTGTTTAATGAATATGGTTGAGTAAAGAGCTTGTTTTATTCAACTAACATGTAAGAAGAGATCAAGATAATTGAACTTGTAATTATTCTCGAATTGTTGTTAATCTAGAGAACGAAAATCAATTGTGGTAATTGATACGAAAATCAATCTCGTGGTAACGAAATATTCCCCAATCACATCTTCACATCTTTGATTTAAAATCTACTTTTTTTATTTTCAAATTCAAGTATTTTCTATTTTGAATTTATTGATTTCCTTAGTTCAACGAACCGAACCGAACCAACCCTCCCCCCCCCCCATTTAATCACTTTAGTTTATAAGTGTTAAATTCAATTTCTAGTTTGCAATTGATTAAATTGAAACAATTCTCTGCGAGAAATGACCCTTATTTGCCATATTACTATTTAAGACGACACATTTAAAGCTAAGTAACGAAATTAGTTGGTACTCATTTTGAGCGTATCAATCACAATCGAAATTGAATGCTATTATTCAAGATTTTGGATGATGGTATATTTATAGTAGATTAAGAAAGTGTTTAAATACTTTTTTGATGACATATGTAGTAATGGTACCTGCACTCTACTTGTTAACAGTGCACATACAAATCATCGGGGCATTAAAAAATGAGTAATGTTATTTAGCAGAAGTGATTATAACTTGTGACAATAACTTCACCGTCACATAGATTGGTGCTAAGCACAACTAGAGCTATTACTCATAAAAAAAATCAAACTCCCATCAACCATGAAGAATTTTGCGGTAATTTTTATTTTTATTTTTTACTTTGATGCATATTTATTAAGCTAGTTGAAGCAATAAATTGCAATTGTGTAATAGAGGCATGATGGAGCTAGAAAATTACGTTGGTTGAATATTTTGCCGTTGTTTGGTTTAGATAAAAATCAGATTTTTAGTAAACTTTGATAAAAGTTGATAAAATGTGTGGTTGGAAAGTTGTAAATACCATAAATTGTGTGGTTAATTACGTTTTGGTTTTGAATTTGATTTTAATCCATTCTTTTAGCGAAACCAAATACGAGCTATGAGTTGGACTAATATTAAAAAATATATATTTCCACTTTTTTTCTTCCTGTATTTACAAAGGATGTGAGGTCACACGGGTATACAAGGATGATTTTTTTTCCCTCCGTATTTCTCCTTTTCATTTTTCTCTTTTCCTTTTTATCTAAAATGAACACTTCCTTTAATTTTTTCTATATAAAAATTATATATGTTCATAAAATATCTCATTTGCATTTCATGTCCTACTTTATGAGAAATGATATTTTTCACGTCTTTATGCTCACATTTTCAATTTTTATTTTTTGTACCACCCAGAGTTTATGATGCGAAGAGTCCAACATTGGCCCATCTACGGGTGAATATTTTAACTGAAATTAGAACCTTTGATTCCGATCCGATTCCAAAAAGATTAGGAACCAGAACTGAGAATTTTGAATTGCCAAGTCTCGGATGGTTTTTGATTCTTAAACAGAAATCATGGTTACTAGACTTTGGAACTGAATTTGTTCATTTTTTTAATAATGTTTTAAAAATTTATTATTCGTGAACTTTTAACCGGAATTGCACCTTTCGAACCGGAACTAAATGTTTCAATCCGATTCCAAAAAAAATTATATATCGAAACCAAGAATTAACCAAGTCTTGAACTAGAACTATGTGTACCGACTATAGAACCCATATTTATTTTTATTTTTCCTAAGTTTTTTTTTTTTTTCAATTTTGTACAATTTAGTCACCCTAATCCATGATCCATCCCAACAAGTAGCAAGTTTACAAGGTCCGACTAGCAAGTACCCTACTCAATTATATTCATTCATTTGAATAATTGAATCACTAGTCTTTCACCCGTGCGATGTACGGTGCGATGCACAAATTTATATTAAGTGAACATATGCTAATTGAGAGTTAGTTGCTGTTGCAGCATCTCAGTCATATCTAGCATGAGATTATCATGTTAATTAGGATAAGACCTATGAAATCCATTTATTTTTTGATGATATATGTTTTTTGGGGACATGTTCTCTTTTACAACATGGACATGAGCGACAAAAATGAAATATCCACTTCAAAGAAAATGAACAAAAGGAGAAATAAGTCATGATACTTAGTCCAAATGTGAATTTTCATCATCGGATAATTCTGAAGCAAGTTGTATCGCTTACCATCAAGAAGGCTTTGGTTTTCTTCTAGGTTTTGAGATGCGCTTGAGTTGTTGCCCTTACCGTCCTGAAGAGTCGAAGCATAAACAAATTAAGTTGACAGGTGAAAACATATCAATTTTCAAACCCAATAACACAACAGAAACCTTATATACCTGAAATTTAGTTAGAGCATCATTTAAATCAATACCATCTCCAGTGTTATCAGCTTGCACAGTTTTCCAAGAATCGCCGACATTCTTTTGGTATTCATCCAGAACCTGACAAATATTAATCTACAGAAACTTGCATATTAGTAATTATTCACAGTAGCTCTGCAAACGGAGTAAGCTTTTTGGTTGGGCGGGATTGAATTCAAAATTCTGGGCGGTATTCAATTAAAAAAATCTGGGCGGGAGTCGAGATGTATTCTCACTCAAGAAACAGATTTTTTTTTTTATCTTGGGCGGGATGGAGGTCAGAATTATGGGCGGGAACACTGTTGCGGAACTATCCTTCTTTAATATAGTAAATAGAATAGATGTGGCATTCCGTCTAATTTTAACACACACAGGCAAATCCTATCATTTATTAACGCCATCTAACTGAATGTCTGGATTTGAAATAAAACTAAAATTTGGTGACTTTATTGGAACATTGCCAATATATAAATACACAAATTAAATTAACATACAAATGTGGTTTAATATGCTATTTTTATTAAATTAATACCAATATTCCTTTACTTTCTCCACCTATTTCGTTTCAAATAATGAACTCTCTCTCTCCCACACACAAACTGTTGACACTCTGCTAAATACATATATACATATACATACATATTCATCAGTGTGTATATACACTTCTACCCCAGAAATACACATGCATATGTAATTTTGGTATATGTAAAATTATATGAAGATGTGTTTGGTTTTTCTTTACAATCATTAATACTTTTATTTTTCAAACCCAATCTTTGATCATTCACATTTTCTTTCTTGGATCTGCAGAAAAGGAGAGAGAGAGAGAGTGTGTGTGTGTGTGTGTGTGTGAGTGATAGAGAAAACCCATTTAGAATCTTGCTCTGTTTTGCTCAAAGAAAATTGAAATCTTGTTTTTTTTGGATAAAATTGAATGAGAAAGCCGTGAGAATTTTCACCACTTTTAGGGAGGAATTTTTGAGTACTTATAACCCAACTCCGAAAGTGGCCTTTTAAAGGAAAAGCTTTCATAGTAAAGGTGGCTTCCTGAATTAATTATTCCTTTTTGTTTCGTTGCTTAATTTGCGTAACTCTGTTAATGTATTTCAGTATTTGCATGTATGTAATTTTCTTATTTTGCGTGACTTTTACTTTGTTTTGCATGTTTAAATTAATGGAGGTTCCAAACCTCCGCAACCTCCGAACGCGGAGATCAAGCGGAGGCACCAAGCATGTATGTAATTTTCTTATTTTGCGTGACTTTTACTTTGTTTTGCATTTTTAAATTAACGGAGGTTCCAAACCTTCGCAACCTCCGCACGCGGAGATCTGGCGGAGGCACCAGCCTCCGCACGCGGAGGATCTGGTCGCCGAATGCCCATGCGAGTTTTGACTTCTATCTGGCCGCCGAATGCCCATGCACACTGGGTTCACATTTTAAAGCTTAGTAATCAATATTACGTCCAAAATCTTGGAACAAATTTGATTAAATAAGTCAATGATATTTTATATTCTTGGAACAAACCTTTATACAAAAAAATGGAAGAAACAGATGCAAAGTCACTCAAGACTTCTATCAAACACCTTGAGATCAGCTTTCATTTTTCATGTCATTGTAAACCAAAATCTTTCTGGTGGGTTGACACAACCAAGTCATAGTAGTAAACCCAAAAATTTGCAAATAATGTTTCTTCATCACAATACAAACAGAAAATGGACAAAATTCCAGGGAGTGTGGAGAAACCAGAAATTTGCGGAGTTTCTTACACATTTGATGGCTGGTAAGTTTTATTTCTCTCACGAAGATCTGGTCCTTACTTTGCAACAGCTTCCTGGTCTTTATTCTCTTTGAGGACACCATTACAGTAGCCATTTTCATCATTCACTTTATGTGAATGAGCATCATCATCTGACTCACTAACTTGGTATTTCTTCTTACGTCGTTTAAAATTTCTTTCATTACCCTTGGGCTTTTGATTTTCCAGTATTGTCTCCTCAATTTCTTGAATCAAAACACAAGTTCCAACTGCACGAGTTTAACAAATTCTTCTAGGAGGAAAAAATCTATTTTTGACTGCATTTGCCTTGCAAGTGGAAAGGAAGGAAGGTGAAGTTTGTAACGGAGGTTGCGTGAGAAAATGGAAGAGGAGTGGGTGGTCGGGAGAAGCATGGCTGTGTGGAAGATTTTGAAGGCTAAGGCATTTGAAGATTCTTGGGCGGGATATTTTTTTCTTTCTTTTCTTTTTCTTTATTTTTTTTTCCCTTCCTTGGCGGAAAATTAGGCGGGAACACTGCTGCAGAGCTATCCTCCTTTAATATAGTATAAGATAAGATAAGATAAGATTAAATACAGCTGCTGAGAAAATAAAATTTTCAATAAAATTACATACCGGGTGCATTATCAAACTTCAGAATCTTGAATGTCCTTTCAAGTGTGATTTTTGTTTGTTGTCTTTTTACAAATTAACTGTTGGAAAATATATTATGGCAAATGAATTTTCACTTGTGTATGTGAAATTAATCCCACATTGATTGAAAGTTGGGATTTGAAGAGGAGCCTTAAAAGGGATTAACAATCCCACATTGGTTAGAAATGGAAAAGTGGGAATATATGGGGACTATAAATAGTACCATCCCACATTGGAAAAAGAAAAAAGAAAGTGGCAAGTGGGAAAACTTAAATAGTTATCCCACATAGGATAAGAATAAGTTTTTGGACCAATTTATATATGGTTAACAATTTGTAAGGTGTAACCATTTTTTGCATAGAGACTCCTCCGTGGCCTACGCTCCCGCAGGGGGGGGGGTACAAATCTTGGACCGACTTGGCCTTCGAGCCTTGAACTTGTGTGCGGGCGCGACCTGCGTACACGAATGTCGGACCGAATGAGTCAAAAATTGGCCACCAAGTGCAAGCCACGTTTTGAAAATTTTCTTTTACGTTTTTCCATTTAAAACATAACTTGAAAACTATTTTCATTTATTTTTGTAACTCCAAAACGTGAGAATTCAATGGCAGAGTTATGACTGGAGTTCAATGGCAGAGTTATGACTGGAGTTATGACTGCATTAAGAGGCAAAGGCTCCTCCTTGCCTATATATCCCGAACAATCTCTTCAGTTCAGACACACCACTACAGCACGAAATCTTTCTGCTTCCTTCTCAAATTCCTATCGTCTTACAGTCACTTGGTGATTCCGTTCCGGCACACTCGTTCAGTTCAACTGTACAAACTACAGTTCACGCCGCTGTATCCTGGGAAGCAAGCGCTCGCATTACTTCGGTGAGGGGGCGAATATTGCTTTAAGGACACTGTGTTCGACACAGGCCCCGGCTTCAAAGACGCCAATTTTATCTTCTGTCAACTGCAATATTTTCTTTTTCTATCCACTGCAATTTGTTTATTACTTCTTCTAATTCAGTTAACTGTTCGGAGTTTACCTACATTAACTTCTCGATGCAGGTGAGATCTTCAGTAAAAAGGTCAACAGCAGCTGGATCTCTTGCAAAGAAAACAAAGCAGGATCCTGCCAAAGATGATGGTAAATCTGGCAAAGCTGTTGTCAAAACTTCAGTCTCGTCTTTTGGTGATAAAGATATATCTGTTCATCCATTTGAAAGCAGGAAAATTGGGATTGCTAACATTTCTTCTGCAATTGCAGGCAATCCTAGCTCTGTTTCAGCTTCAGCAAAAGGAACAACCTTATCTACAAGATCATCTGATCATAACATTGAAACAAAAGCAGAGATTGCAAACTCAAAGTCTTCTAATTCAAGGGTTTCTACTGGGAAGGATGATGGGACCGACACTTTGGATGTGCATAAACAGTCCACTTCCCGACCTATTCATTCTCCAAGGCAGGACAATCTTGTTACTGCGGTGAAGTCTGGTGCTAAACTACAAAAGAGAACTATTCCTAATGATGAACTTGATAGGCTTAATAAGCACCGAAAAGGAGAAATTGATTTAAGTGACTTAGATGGAGGCGAGGTTCATTTGTCTGAAAAGCAGAGGTTAATTGATGCATGGGTTATTGATAAACTTCATCCAATAGATTTTAATAAACCAGGATCCGATGAACCAAACGTTAGTCGGGTCACAGATAAGCTTGTAGATAGAATATTGCAATCCTCTACGACACTCATTAATGCGGGCACACAATTGGAAAAAAAGGAAGGAAAACAAATAAACTATAACAACTAAAAAAAGGAAAATGAAGGAAGTGGAACTAATCACTGTTCTTAGCACAGTGACTCAAATATACGGGGGTCAAGATGAAGCAAATAAACATTATTTGGCCACAATGAAGCAGTGTTTCACATCAATTTCAAAATGCAAATAATATCTGCGCCAAAATATCATAATGGTCCCGTTCTCCATCGCTGGGAGGAATTGTTGTTGGACAACCATTCCTTTAGCAATGTTAATCCTCGATTAAATTGATTTTTTCACGTCAATAAGTGCGAATTATGGGATTCACATCAATATTATAGAAATGAAAATTATCTGCAATGGTGCTAAATTGAACTGTAAGTAGATAGAGGCACTTACTGCAACGCGAGGAATTGCAGAGATTGTGATAATCCCACACAAGCTTAAGTCTCTTAATTATAATTTAATTACAGCTCCATAAACTAAAAAAAGCTCAGTAGAAACACCAATTTCAACTATTAAACTCAAAATTGAAGATACCTGAGAAATGAATTCACCCAACAATAAATAATTGAATTTGAGATTGTTGTGACTTTTCTTACGATTTGGCTTCTTCGGATGATGATGATAAACAGTGCAATAGAAAATTACCGCCTTAATTTTTTAGCTTTAGTGATAGAGAACGGAAAAAAGTATATAAAGAAGATATTTTGGATGAAAGCAAACCGGACGAACCACAAATGAACAGTCGCGGGAGCGGATCAGGAGGCGTACGGAGGATCTGGCCTCCGCACGAGGAGGCTCTGTCCTCCGCAAGCGGAGGATCTGGTGACCTCCGCACGCGGAGGCTCTGTTCGAACCAGCCTCCGCGAGCCTCCGCACGCGGAGGCTGGTGACCTCAGGAGGAGGCTCTGTCCTCCGCAAGCGGAGGCTCTGATGAACCAAAAGGAGAAATTGATTTAAGTGACTTAGATGGAGGTGAGGTTCATCTGTCTGAAAAGCAGAGTCCTCCTTTAATATAGTATAAGAGGAATATAAGAGGAATAGCTTTAGTCGGCTTCAAATAGCATGAGCTAAGAGGAAATGTCGTCCAGTGAAAGGGGCCGAACATGTCGTCCAGTAAAAGGGCCGGAGATGCAAGAATGGTTTGAATTTTTTATTTTTCTTTCTCCACTTGGCAGCCAAATGATGCTTGGTCAGATTTTTTGCAGGGGACCACTTATATGGTTTAGGCGGGATTCTTGGGCAGGGCTTGAGATGCAAGAACGATTTAAATTTTCTATTTTTCTTTCTCCACTCGGCAGCCAAATGATGCTTGGTTAGATTTTTTTTGCAGGGACCACTTATATGGCTTGGGCGGGAATACTGTTGCTGCACTATCCTTCTTTAATATAGTAAATAGATATTATTCTCATACGTAACCAGTCCAACCGCACTTTACACACTGTCCATCTTTCAAATCCTTCTTTAAGCGCCGTACGTAGAACCACGGCTAGAAGTTGACATTATAATGCTAGATATTTGATAGTATTTGGATGATATATTTGCATTTGATTGAGAAAGTGTTGAAATATGTATTTGGTGACATACATACATACATATATATATATATATATATATATATATATATATATATATATATATATATATTGCTAGATATTGAGATTATATTGTATTGTTTTGTGAGCTCTTAAAAAAAATATTATTGTTAGAACAGAACTATAATTGGAATCGATGTTCGGATCGATTGGGTTCTAGTAATTTTATGACTCGAATAGTTTCATTTGCGAAATAACCGAAGTGTAATTGGTGGTTTTGAGTATTAAAATAATCGAACCGAACCACCGATGTCCAAGCCAACAATTTATTTACCTTGACCAATGACACTCCAATAAGTAGCAAGTCTTAAGGCCCAAATAGTATGTATCATATTTAATCAAATCCATTCATTTAAACAATCAAATCATATCATTCTCATTCAAAGCCACTCTTGATCGCTCATTGCGCATTGTCCCATCCTACAAACCTTTCTTGAGGCTTCACAGCAGAGACACTGTCAAAATTGGATGATATTATTCTAGATATTGGATGCTATTTGTGTGGTATATTTGTAAAGGATTAAAAAGGTGCTGTAATATGTATTTGATGACATCTTATTTCTACTAGATATTGAGAAGATAATTTGTATTGCTAGTTAATAAGTTTTTAAAAATGTTATGTTTATAACTGAACCTAAACTAGAATCGATGGTTCGAGTTCGGTTCCAGTAATTATGTGGATCCGAATGATTTTATTTATGAAATAATCGAAATGTATGAGTAATTACGAGTATTGAAATACCTGGATCGGATCACCCAACACCCAGACATAGGCCAATCAATAAAAGTATCAAAATATATTTAATGTAATTGAAGGGATACGTACTAGTGAGCTGAGACCCAACTTCGAGGAAGCCAAAATCGATGGGGAAAAGCTGCGAATTCTTTCTTTTAGGCCCTGTTTGATTCCTTAAATTTTTCATGGAAAAATAATATTTTTCATTTTCCCACTTTTTTGTTGTTTGATGGCAAAAATTTTCCATGGAAAATCTTTTTCCACCCCCCACCCACGCGCTCCTTTTCCTTGTTTTGTGGGAATTCATTTCCCACCATTTTGGTGGGAAAATGAATTCCAGGTTTTTGGCCCCCTTTTTTTTTTTTTTTTGACAATGATAACAAATTTTATAATCAATTGTAAAAAAAAAAAAAATTCACTTTAATGGATAATTTTTATTTAAAACAAAGTCAAATGAACACTAAATTTTGATAAAAAAATGATTTTGTAGAAAAAAATTTTTCCTTTTTATTTTTATTTTTTTGGCAATAGAAACAAATTTTATAACCAATTGTGGAAAAAATTATCACTTTAATGAACAATTTCCATATAAAATAAAGTCAAACAAACACAAAGTTTTAAAATTTTTCGGGTGGAAAATTATACCAATTAAACACACTTAATTAACAAATCCCTGGAAAACAATTTCTAGGCAATTACTTTCTCTGAAATTCATTTTCTTTCCACCCCATTTTCCACCATTGCAATCAAACGGACCCTTAGTTTTTATTTAACTAATTTACAGTAATTTTTCTCTTATTTTTTTTTTTCCTTTTAGGTCAATACAATAATATTCTAAAAATTGTTGGGTTTCTCAAGTTAAGTTCATCACATCAATGCACACTTGAGATATATGCCCAAACAAAGAGAAAGTGGACCCATTTAAAAAGGCTAGTCAAAGTAACTATTCATACAAAGCCCAGCTTTAAAATTTTTTAGTTAAAATGCCTAAGGATAAAAAAAAAATGGAAAATACAATATATAAATTAATAAAATGTCCTTGTATATAGAAATACATAATTGCCCAAAATATCATTTCATATTCCCAACATGTTTAGCCCCAAATAAATTTTCATGGCTTTAGAGATCGATAGAATAATCTTCAGATTTTCTCCTTTCCTTACTCATCATCGTCTTCTCTCCTTTATACAAGATGTAATCCTTTTCATGAAAAAGACATATCAACTTTAACCTAATTCCTTTCTTTTAGGTTACACGTAGCACTCCCTTAAAGAATTCATAGATTAATTGATTTATTTTCCCCAGTATCAAGAGAACATCTTAAATGGCACCCTCACCCTAATATTCTCACTTTTCTAGGTCACTCAGGTATTAACCTACAAACAGTAAGACTTCTAGAAATTAAGTTATGCTCTTATGATATGCTTAAGATGAAATGAAATATTATGCAACATAATTACATAATTTAATACACAATAAATCTTTACAAAAATGAAAAATATTTTTGTAGGGATTTATAAAGACATCTTAAAGAAATATAATTAAGGATTTCCCTTTCGGGAAGTCCCTAAAATGCTTAAAATTAACTTTAAAAACTTTTATACCTCGAGAAATTTGTACAAAGTCTGATTCAGCTATACAGTTTTTGGATTGTGAATTTTTCTTTAAGGAAAGGTTTCAAGGGATTGAAAGCAAGGTTTACACAGGTTGTAAGCTCATGCCTTCTTCGAATGAAAATACCTCCTTATATAGAGAAATTTTTGGGAGCAAAATGTCTAAAATATCCCAAATTAGAATCTTTCTTTTTACAAAAGTCTATAAAAAATCTTTCAAATCTTTTTTTTATGTCAATTTTTGTCTGAGCATCTTTACTGTTCTTGTACTATCTTTAAACTTTGTCAAAAAGTATTTTGTCTTGGAGTGTCGGCTGCTTTATCAAAAATCTTCTTTTCTTGAAGTAGTTTGTCTTCTTGCGTCGGTAAGATTATGTATTCAAATTATGCTCTACAACGGATGAAAATGACATTCCACTATCTGAATTATTGTAGCCTTGGTTCTCTGGATCTTCATTTTCATTGCTTGCCTGTGAAAAATCTTCTTCTCTTTGTGGACATTCTGGAATTTCTTTTTCTTTTATGTCTTTCTTTTCTAAAATTGTCTCAAAAGCTTTTTTGGTTGCTTCATCAATCTTATCTTTAACTTCATTTCCTTTCTTTTTCTTTATAACAATTTTCTTTTTTCTTCTTTTGGAAGAAGTTCCTTCATCATTCTTTGATTGTTTTTGAAATTCTTGAATCTGACCTAAAATCTTATTAATTGGAATCAAATCTTCATCTGGGTCTTGACTATCTTGAAAGAGTGTTGGATCTGGATCTTGACTATCTTAAACAATAGCTTTACCTTTATCATTATGATCTTCTTGATTATGTGATAAACTTGGAAAGTCTGAATTTTGATTTTCTGATTGACTATACTTTACTAAAAAATCATATTTACCACTAGGTTGTCCTAACAAATCCCAAATTTCTTTACTTTTCTTTGTAACAGATTTATCAGTCTGTTGAGTCTGAACAAATATTCTAGTACAAGAATCAACAGTCTTCTGAGCCTGTTGAACTTTTGGCAAGTTCATAGCCATCAACAGGCTCAATAGTACCTTTGGATAAACTGAGTTTTAACTCAATTATTTCTTTTTCAAGTTGAGTAATCTTCTTCTAGAGGAAAGTTTTTTGAGACATGAGATCTTGATTTGATTCATTAATAATTCTAAAATTATTTTGCATACATTCACAATGTGTACAAAAAATATTTTTGTCTTTGCTTGGAGAAAAATCTAATGGAGGATCTGAAAAGTTTTTGAGAGAAGGTGAAATATAAAAGTTTATTTCAATGTTCTGTCTAGCTGCTTCAAGACCTTCTTGAAAATTTGTAAAACTTTTATATAATGAATCTTTAAAATCTTTAATACAATCTAAAACTTCTAACCATGTATGAAAAACACCAGGGTTTTTTCCTTTAACAACAACATAAAATTTATACTTACATCTATTCTGATTAAAATGTTCTAACAATGCATTTAAACATGCAAGAAAATATTTTTGATCTTTTGGGTTTTTGTTGTATGAAATCCAAAGATTATCTAACAAACATTTTTCTTCTCTAGATAATGAAATATGTTTTAAAACTTTAAAAGAAATATTACTATTTGGAAAACATTAAAGTTCTTGATTACCAAATCTAATTCTTTCTTGGTAATATGGCCTGTTCTGAGTAGATGAAGTCTGTAACAATGCATTGGATGCAAAAGAATTTCTCGGAGGAATTCCTGGTCTGGGAAGGGGTTTGGTCATCTGTAAAATTTAAGCCAAATCAATCTCATAAAATTTTTTATTAATAATTCTACTTAATATATCTGCTGCTTTGTTATCACTACCTTTTACATATTCAAAATTTATAGTAATTCCAGTATTAACTATTCTATCTATAAAATTTAACAATCTCCTTCTACTACTCTTTTTAGAATCTAATTTTAATTTATTATAAAAGGAAACTATAGCTTCACAATCTGTTCTTATAGTTATTTCTTTTTTAGAAATAATAAATAATTCAAAACTATCCAAAGCATAGTTTACTGCTAATAATTCTACATCTATACTACTCGTATTACCCTTTTCTTGATAATTCCCACTATTATATCTACATATTTTTTCTAAACTCTTTTTTGAATACTTATTAGATTTACATATTAATACTGCACCCCATCCTAATAAACTTCCATATGTCTCAATAATTAAATAATCTGTATCTAATGGCATAGATAATTCTAGCAAATTTTTTATTTCTTGAACTAATTTTACATCTTCTTGATTAAAATACCTTTTTCCTGTAGAAGAAGTTTTTGCATATAATGGTCCTGCAATTTTTCCTAAATCTTTTATAAATGGTCTAGCATAATTAACTAATCCTAAAATTTTTTGAATTTGTTTTAAATCTTCTAATTTATCTGGAAATTCTAAAACTTTTTGGGCTATATGAGGTTTTAATTTAATTTTTCCTTCTCCTATATTTACTCCTAAAAAATCTATATATTCTTTAAATAAAACCATTTTCTTTTTACTAATTATCAAACCATGTCTAATAAATTCTGAGAAAACAATCTGCAAATGTCCTCTATGTTCTCTTCTGTTTTTACTAAAAACAGGAATATCATCTATATAAACTATTACAAATTTACTATGTTTATTAAATATACTTTCAATTTTTCTTTGAAATATATAATGTGCATTTTTTATTCCAAATGGCATAATTAACCATTCAAAGTGGCCTTCTGAACATGTAAAAGCTGTCCATTTAATACTATCTGGATGCATCTTAATTTGCCAAAAACCTGATTTTAAATCAAACTTACTAAAAATTTTACAATCTTGTATTTTATTTATTAAAACTGTCTTATCTGGTATATTATAAGCATCATCTATTGTATTATCATTTAATCTCTTATAATTAATAACCATTCTACATTTTCCTCTTATTATTTCTGAATGTTTTCTTACAATAAAGGCTGCTGATTTATGATGACTATCTGATTTTCTAATTACTCCTAATTTTAATAGTTCTTCTATATGCATTTAAAATTCTTCTATGTCTATGTTTGTAGCATCTATATTTTTAGTTTTTACTATATATTCTGGATTTTTTATTTTTAACTCACACAAAATCTTATCATTTTCCCAATATTTCAATACATTTTCTTTTAAAATTTCCATTTTTTCTAATTTAGATATTAAATTTTTTATATCTTGTCCAGTAACTAAAATATTGTAAATTTTTTCATTATCAATAAAATCTCTATTAAGTTCTATAAATTCTTCAAAATCTTCTACTTCTACTTCTGAATTATCTTCTAAATTCTCATTACTATATATTTTTTCTATAAGTTGACATTCTCTTTCTTTATTACATGAACATTCTTCTTCTTTATTCTTCTTGAGCCTTTGAGGAAAAGGAAAGGAAGACACGTAAGACTTAACTGGACTTGGTGCCTTGACAGTGGATGTTTCTGTACTTTCTTCATTCTCAATTGAGGCGGGTGCAGATTTTTCCTCCATTATATTTTCATCAACATCTTCCTGGCCCTTTTTTCTTTCTGGTCGTTTCACAGTAATCTCTGATAATTGTACCCCACTCCTTGTAGTTATAGTGTGAATATTTTCGCCAATTGACTTTTTTCGAAGTCTTTGGAGGAATGGAAGTGGATGTACATATTCTTTAACTTTTACAGGAGTCTTAGGTTGATCGTTTTCCACTACTTTTATTGACATCACTTGCTCTTTAAGATTTGTCATTGTATTGCTTGGCAATGATCCCTATAGACGTTCTGTAAGTTGTTGAGCTATTTGACCAATCTGTATCTCCAACTTCTTGATAGATGCTTGTTGATTTTGAAAATTAGTATCAATCTGTTGGAATATTTTGTCTGTTTTCTGCACATATTGATAAAACATCTCTCCCAAACATGGTTTGTGCTCCTGCTAGGTATTATTTGAACCATTCCCTTATTGATTATCCGACCATCTGAAATTCGGGTACTGTCTCCATCTTGGATTATATGTTTGCGAATATGAGTTAAAATTGTGGGACCCATTTTGAATGAAGTTGACTTGTTCCTCGGGAAAGCCCATAGACATATAATTTTCTGTCAAATGGTTAGCTCTACACTTTTCACATGATGGACCACCCATCACTGCATATGTTCCTCTCGTTTGTGATTTTACCAATAGCTCTACCCGCTTTGTCAAAACTGCTATCTGCATATTCGTAGATTCTGTGATATCTAATTCATACATCCAAGATGCTCTTGGTGGTACCACTTTTTCTGATGAAAATATTGAATGTGTAGTGGCAATTAACTCAAATAACTCCAATGTTTGTTGTACTGATTTTTCTATGATCGATCCACCCGCAGAGGAATCTACCTGAGATTTTGACAGTGGTGAGAGTTCGGTGTAGAAGTACTGTACTTGATTACCTATTGTGATTCCACTATTTAGACACTTTCGTATCAGCTCTTTGAATCTATTTCATACCTCATGATAGCTCTCTCCATCTTTCTGTTGGAAAGTTTGAATTTTCAATCTGATTTTAGCTACTTTCGTCGGTAGGAAAATTTGTTGCAAAATTTTCTGATCAATTCTTCCCATGTAGTAATGCTTCCATGAGGTTCGGCGTTTAACCACTCCAATGCAGCATCCCTCAGTATATATGTAAATAATTGCAACTTAATAGCGTCTTCGTTAACCCCCGGAATATGGAAGTTCTGACAATTTCTGAGAAATCTGGAGATGTGTGTGTTTGGTTTTTCATAAGGTAACCCGTAGAATTGGAGAATGTTGCTCATCAAATTGATCCACTCTGCCCTTATTTGAAAATTATTTACCCAAAAATCTGGATACACAATACTAGAACGTGTAGGAGCGGCTATTGTCATCAAGAACATTAAAACTGGTAAGTCTCCTTTGTTTATTTCCCTCCGCTCTTGCTGTTAGCGTCACTAATCTTGCAAGCACTTATCCAATTGGCTGAATAGGAATACGAATATTTTGATCGTCATCCATTTGATGTTGCTATTTTTGTTTGTGTTTCTTGTGTCTTCGTTTGAAAATACGTTCTATCTCCGAGTCAAACAGTTCAAAATCGTCGCATTGGGTACAGAGCATACACCAAACACCTTTTTTTAAAGAAAGTAAAATAAAATCAAATAACAGTTAAAAATAAAATAAACTAAGACTCAAAGTAAATAGTCCCCGGCAATGGCGCCAAAATCTATTGCGTCTTTTATATCGCAAGTATACGATATCTTAACAAGTAATATAGTGGAAATTTGAGTCTGGATTATCGTTCCCACGAGAACTATACTTAGAATTTAATTAAATTTTTCTAACTCCTATTTGACAAAAACAAATAAATAATTATGATAACTGTAATTATTTATCCTAACTATTTTTTAACTAATGATGACTGTAATTATTTTTCCTTTTGTGAAGAGTTTTCAAAATCTATGAGCAAGGAATTCGAATGAGTATAATGGGAGAACTAAAGTTATTTCTTAGACTTCAAATTAAACAAACTAATGAACGCATCTTCATTAGACAAACAAAATACATCATAGACATGCTCAAGAAATTCGATTTTGAAGACTTGAAACCGATGAATACTCCAATGAGTACATCAATCAAATGGATAAAGACGAGAACGACACTTCAATTGGCTTAACAAAATATCGAGGTATGATCGGATCTCTTCTTTACTTAACCGCTAGTAGACCCGATGTCATGTTTAGTGTTTGCTTATGTGCTAGATTTCAATCAAATCCTAAAGAATCACATCTAAGTGCCTTAAAATGAATCTTTAGATATTTATGTGGTACTAGAACATTAGGTCTTTGATATCCAAAAGGCACGCACATTGATCTTATTAGCTATTGATCGAAAAAGCACAAGCAGAACTTATCACTTTCTAGACTGTACCCTTGTGTGGTGGTTTAGCAAGAAACAAAATTCCTTTGCACTATCAACAACCGAAGCCGAATACATATCGGTCGCTAGTTGTTGTGCTCAAATTTTATGGATGAAACAAACCCTTAGCGATTATCACTTAACATTTGAAAATACTTCTATTATGTGTGATAACACTAGTGCTATAAATTTGTCAAAAAATCCCATCTTGCACTCTCGCACAAAATATATCGAAATTCGACATCATTTTTTTAGATATCATGTGCAAAAAGGTGATATTTATTTGGAATTTGTTAGTACCGATAAACAATTGGCCGACATTCTTACCAGACCTCTATCTCTCGATAGATTTTCTTACATTCGTAGAGACTTAGGTATTATCGATGAATCCTAGATTTGTGGTTAAATTTGTTTAAAAATGAAAATTGCATTTTATTTAATGTTTCGGTCAGCCATTTTAATATCTTTCGGTCGACCAATTTCATCATTTCGGTCGACCGAACCTGATCTACCGAAACAAACTGAGGCGTTCAAAATATTTTTTTTTTTGCAAAATTTCGGTCGAACTTTGCGAATTTCGGTCGACTGAACCTCCATCGACCGAAAATGGCTGAATCAGCAGCGTACCTTTTAAAATATAACCAGATCTTCAACCCCAAATTCACCATTTTTGAGCCCTAGTTGTGATTTTTCTCCTCCATCTCTCTTCAAATCCCACAATTTTCATCTTCTACATCAAAATCACTTCAATTTTTCACCAAATCTATCACATTCATCACACTTTCTCATCAGATCTCAAGTTTTTCTTCCATTATTCATCAAGAAAATTCAAGATTTGAGTTTTTGAGTTCAACAATCAGAAATCTTGATTTCTTTTCAAAAACTCATTGTAAATTGTATTTGAGCATTAATCCACTTCAAAAATTTGTTACCCACTCATTTCCCATCATTTTTCACTAGTTTTCTCAACAAAATTTTGAAATAAATCAAAAGTCTCTCTCACTAAAATTCTAAAATTCCGAAAACGACCATGCCTCCAAGGAAGAAATCAAAGAAAGGGGGAAGCAAGCTCGTCGAATGTTGAAGTTGACACGCCCATGCCCGACCGTTTTACCGATTGTCCCATTCTAATAGGTAAGTCGATTGATTTCTTTGAATTCTCTACCAAAGCTCCTTCATTTAGGTTAGAGGAATATTTTGAGAATATTGGGTGGACAAATGTGGTCGCTATCTCGGAAAATGTCTTCCTAATTCAATTCGTGAATTTTACCGAAATCTCTCATTTTATTCACTTCATGTCACTTACACTATTAAAGAGAAACGAATTACTCTCGATAGGGATACCATTCGAGAAATACTTAGGTTAGAGGAATGTAAAAACTTTGCTTACATTCATCATTATCCCGTTAGGTTTGAGGGCTATAACGAACTCGAAGCTTGTTGTGGAGTCACCGATCGACCACTAACCACCACAATGACCCTAAACCTAAATAACCTTACTATACCATGCAAAATTCTTCATTGTGCTATTGCTCATATAATAGTCCCTCGGAGTGGACATTTTGAAGAGGTTCATCACCTCGACTTGTTCATTCTTGACTCCTTTCTTGTTGGTCGTCAATTGGAGTTCCCCTACCTTTTCTTGAAGCACATTCAACAGATCCAATTAGAAGAATTTTTCAACATTTCAATGTTCCATTAGACGATGAGCCTTTTCTTAAGCCCAAACACACCGATATCATTAATCTTAACACCCTTAAACGCATTAAAATCGTTAAAGGTAATGGGCAATGAGTGTGTCATACTCAAAGCTTCGACAATAACTTGGAGCCTACTACTTGGCCATTCACTTTAGAAGAGGCAGAAGAAGAAATGGGTGGTAATGGTGGTGACAGTGATGATTTTCCTCGAGCACAACATAGGGCTCCTACTCCACAAGTAGCACCGACCCCTGGCCAATATATGTCTGAAGATCAATTCAACATCCTACAAGGCCGAATTGATTCTCTTACTGCTACCGTCAATGCACTTAATCAATGAATGGAGCACATGAGTTTATCTCAAGAGGCCTTCTTTGCACACATGTACTCCATTTATCCTCGAGAGCCTCCTCCACTGGCGGAAGATTAAAACATTATCTCTAAGTTCTATTTTCGTTCTTGAACTCATGTTCTATTTTTTTCATGTCATGACCTATGATTACTTTCACTTGTTATTCCTAACTTGCACTTGCACCTATGCCTTAATTAAGGTGGAATTTCTTCTAGCTTCATTGTTCTCATTCCTTTTTTGATGATGCCAAAAAAGGGAAAATGAAGGAAAATCTATTGTAATTGTAATTGTGACTTGTTATTTCTATTTTGTTATGAACTATGTATTGTGACTTCAACTATCATTACGGAATTTGTAAGTTCAATTATTTCTGTAAAGTATGATGACTTCTAGATGTGATTTACTATGTCAATGAATTGTGGAAATACATGTCTTCAGAACATCATGCTATATATGATACAAACTTGTTCTAATTGATGTGTAAAAGATAGGGGGAATATTTTGTATATTTCTACAAATCACTACAAATCACATATTGTTTGTCATAATTAGAAAGGGAGAAATTGTTGACCTATGATTTAATATAGCTCCACTTGTTTGATTATAACAAATAATACACTTGTGTCTCTGATAAGTTTTGTTTCTTGAGTTTTTTCATGAATATATCTTCTTAAACATTCAAAAACTCAAATCGTCATATGTTGAAGAACACGTAATCAAATGAGATTCGAAGAGAACAAGAACAAGAACTTTGAAGATTAAAGCATAGAAGTAGTTTATTGGAACTTAAATGTAAACGTATTAACTCATCGATTCTTAGCAAGTTCATAAAGCTCAAATTATTTTCATAATCCATCACTTACATAAAAATGTTTTTCATTCATAATATGAAATAGATTTTGAAAAAACAATTAAAAAAAGGTCAAACCTTCAGTCAACCAAAAGTTAACTTTCGATTAACCGAAAGTGTAGAAATGATCAACCGAAATTTCAATGGTTTGATTTCCCAACAGCTATATTGACACTTTCGATCAATTGAAAGTGACTGGTTGGGCTCCTTTGTTCTATAAATATCCATCTCTTCTTGCATTCAATTGAGACAAAAAAAAAAAAAGAACTTACAAGAGATATTTAGAGAGCTTATTTATTGAAAATCATTGAGTTCACTTGATTCTACATTCTACTTCATTTATTACAAAGTGTTTCTTGATCGATCAAACATATTTTATCTAATTTATCAAGAACTCTATTTTGTAAAGAACTTTTCACAATCTCATCTATTCTTCATCTTTGGTAGAAGTTTTTCTTTGCCAACACTTTGATTTAAGTGTAAATCTCTCTTCATACTTAACTTGTATTATTTGTTAAGAGATATCATTGGTTTAAAAATTTTGATACAAAAATACAAACTATTTTATTATCAATTATTTATCAAAATTTTCATCATAAACACTTGAACTTTATTATTTTCTATCTATTGAAGTGTTATCCTAACTCTCTAAATACTTGACTTGATTATATCATTTGTTAAGAGAGTTCTTTCAATTGTAAAACTATAATTTATACTTTATTGGTTTCGAGAGCCTTGTGAAAACTCGATTATTGTTAAGGATAGGTGCTCCTTGTTGTAAGTCACCATTATAGTGAATTTGGCCTTACTCGTGATGGAGAGTTTGGTAACGGGGACGTAGAACACATTGTGTATCGCACCCCATTAAATTGGTTTGTTATCTTTACATTATTGCACTTTATTTTACCTTACCATTTATATTGTGCTATATCCATACTTCAATTAAGTTATCAAACTTGCATATTTAATTCTAGTATTATACTTTGCATTTATATCTTGTGTATTGTATTGTTTTGAGACTAAATGTCGAAAAAGTTTCAAAAACCAATTCATCCCCTCTTGGTTAGTTATTCTTGGGTTAACATATATATATATATATATATCTACACACAAGGGACGACTGCAAGTTGAATATATATACACAGAAATTGGGCATAAAAAGAGGAAGAAAAGGATTAAATTCTTTTCTACATCTTTCTATATATATATATACACACACACACATATATATATATATATATATATATATATATACACACACACATATATATATATATATATATATATATATATATAGGTTTTACTATGAGTTTAATGATCACTAATTTGTTGATTATGTGAGTCTATTACGAATTGAGAGGTGTGTTTGGGATTTAGACCATATAGTAAAATTCGGTAAATTAGTATAATGTGTAGAGATACATATACTAATTGTTGCGGTCATAATATGAAGTCTTAGGACTAGTGTTTTGTTTAACTAAAGTTGATTCATATAGAAATATGAAATTTAATTAGTGAAATAGACTCAATGAGAATTCGAGGGGAGTAAATTGAATGCAATAGAAGAATTCGATCGAACACTACATTAGGTTATGAATCTTGAATTAAGAATTACAGTGATCAATATATGAAATTTTTTTGCCCTGATATTTATCGCATATTTGAATATTCAATCAACCGTTGTTTGCAAAAAAAAAAAAAATGATATTTTTAAGTAGTTAAAAGTAGTTAGAAAAAAAAATAATCACAACTATCATAATTCTTTACTTGCTTTTATCAAATAGGAGTTAGAAAAATTAGATTAAGTTCTGAAATATAGTTCTCGTGATATCAGGACTCAAAGGTCCACTATACTGTTTGTTAAGATATCGTTCACATGCGATATAAAAAATACAACAATGTGCTACCTTTTTGCTTATGCCAAAAGGGTGAAATTGAGTAAGAAAGATTTGAAAAGTATTGAAAAGAGAGAAGATGAGTAAGATGATATGCTTTGAACGATTAAATGATAGACTTTATATTATCTATTATTTGATATGTTTTAAAAGTGTGACAATTGGTTTGTAAAAGATATGGGGAATATGCTTTAAATGTGAGATCTTTATTCATTATCCCTTGATAATATTACTTTATAAATCATCTTGTTTGTCAGAATCAAAAAGGGAAAATTGCTGACATATGATTGATTATAACTTTAAAGTTTTGATTATAATAAACAAGTTAATCTTGTAACTAACAATTGAATTCAAAGTGATTATAGTTTTCAAAGTATCCAATGATAAATTGATCGATAGTCGTCCAAAGATCAAAATTAAAACTCTCACAAATCGAACTCATGAAGAAGGTCAAGATCTCTAAGTCACACATTCAAGACAAGTCATTTAAGAAAAGATCTTAAAAGGCATTCATCAAAGAAAGATCTAAATCAAGATCAAGAGCTTAAGAGCCAAGCGCCAAAGAAAGATCAAGACGAGAGCCTAAGAGCCAAATTTCGAAATAAGATTAAAGACTAGATTTCTTAGTTCAAACGTAAATGTACTAATACTTTGGTCTTTAGCAATGAATGATAAAAACTTAAAACTCATTTTGTGCACTAAAATCTATTTTGATTATCACTTGCATAAAATATTTTTATTAAAATTAAAATTGATTTTCAAAATGATATTTGAATTTGGATCATATTTTAAAAATATCTTTTACCTTGGAAATTAGTTAAAAAACCCTTTCTAAAAGTCTATATTTGTCAAAATATTCAAATCGGATCAAATGGGATAAATAATGAAAAAATCAGCCGCAATCGTCACAACCGGCCGGACGTCCGGACCGTTGTCTGAAATCTCAGAGAGTTTTGACGGATGTTCGATTAGATCATGTGAACATCCGGTTGGTGTAAGAACGTGTTTTTGACCGTTGTGATTTCAAACGCATAATGACTATTTTCGTCATCC
This sequence comes from Fraxinus americana, assembly GCA_035079005.1. Lineage (NCBI taxonomy): Eukaryota > Viridiplantae > Streptophyta > Magnoliopsida > Lamiales > Oleaceae > Fraxinus > Fraxinus americana. The sequence goes on along the minus strand of CM068707.1, from coordinate 18,491,159 downwards.
GGACACAAGGACGAACAATCGGTTGATTGTCCGGTTCAACATATTATTTTTCTTGTTGGACTCTATAAATACCCCACTTTTACATTCTTCACAAAAATTTCAAGAACATTAAGTAAGATATATTTGAGAGAATTCTTTAAGCCTACATTGCATTCATTTAATTTATTTATCCATATCGAAATTTTTTGATTGATTCAAACTCTTTTCTTCATTGTCATCAAAGTTTTTAATCTCTCGTTTTGTACTTAACTTATTTCTATCATCCATAAAAGAGAGATATTTTAAAGAGAAGTTTTGAACTTACACTGCATCTATTTCTTCCACTACTTGGTAATGAAAACTTTGATTGATTGAATCAAACTTTTAATTATCATATTTATTAAAATTTGTCATCTCTCTTAGAACTTAATTTATTACTATCACTCATTAAAAGAGAGAAATATTTTGAGAAGATTTTTGAACTTAAATTTAATTTAATTCTTCTTCATCTTCTCATTGAAAAACTTTGATTGATTGAATATAATTTTTAATTATCATATTCATCAATGTTTTCATCTAATACTTGAACTATTATTTGTTGCTATTCATTGAAATGTTAATGTATCAAGAGAGGAGTTTCATTGTAAAATCATTTTGTTATGCTTTTGGGTCATATTGATGTCCAATAAAGCTTAATAGTGTGAGTCATTGTATAAGAATCAGTGTTCCTTGTTTGCATGTCATTGGAAGCGTTGTAAAGGGTTGAGTTGCATCACAAGTCGATTAATATAGTGAAAAGACAATGCTCATGCAGGAGAGCTTGGTAATTGAGGATGTAGATAACTGCTTTGGATTGAATTTCCACAATTCTATTTTTTGCATCTTCTCTACCATTTTACTTATTGTTATTTCTGGTACGTTTACTATTTGATTGATTTACTTTTTTTTATTTGCTTATGATTATTACTCATTGATCAACAATAACTTAACCAGCTCGATTTAAGTTTATTTTTCGAAAAAGTTCTAAAAATCAATTTACCCCATCTTGATTAGTTAATCTTGAGCTTTCAGTTGTAAATGTTGCCATGAGGATTCAAGATAATGCTCTCCTCCTCGAGTTCCATATTTTTTGATCTCGTATTTGCATGCGAAGCTTGGGTCATGCACCAAAAAAATTCACATATCATTCGAATCAATTTCGTGACTGGTTTCAATGACTTTACCTGACCTAAATTCAACAAAATCTACGAGCTCCATAACGGTTTGTCCTTTAATCTCCTTTTCCCTCACTATCTTTAGAGTATCTGAGAAATCAATTGGAGATAATCTTAAAGATAGGAAAAGATGGGGAAAATGAAAAAGGTGGTGGCGGTTGCAGTTTCATTCAATGGTAGTGGGGTGGGGTGGGGTGGCAAAGGGAAAGAAGAAAATGAAATTTATTTATTTTTATTTAAATATTTTATTAGTTTGTTATGAAAATATATAAAGATACCACTTTACCCTTATTGAAATAGTTAATATTATAGTCAAATCCATTTTTTTTTTTTGTTAACTGACCGTGATTTGGATGGATTCCATCCATTTGTCCTCCAACCGCAAGCACTTGAAAGGGTTGGGACCATGGGTGTAAAAAATAAAAGATTAGGGTAAAATTTGAAAAGATTTGAAAGGTTTGGTTTCATGACTGCAATTATCCTTAAAATATTTGACTTTGATGCACTTTTATTAATCTGGCTAAAAAATTAGATTACAATTGCGTAACAGACTAGAAAATTATGTTGGTATCATATTTTGCCCCTATTTGGTTTAGATAAAAATCAAACTTTTAGTAAATTTTAGTAAAAGTTGAAGGAATGCATGGTTAAAAGTTGTATATCCAATGAAATGTGCGATTAAAATTGAGTATTGATTTTGAATTGAATTTTAGTATACTCTTTCAGTGAACCAAACGGGGGCTTTTAAGTTGGACTAATACTAAAAGAAAATATTTTCCCATAATTTTTCTTTCTCCCACATTTATGAAGTAGGGGCTGTAGTTTAGGGTGGTCCCTAAATCCGTCTTGAAAGTGGACCCTAAGAGTCACCTGATTCCACCGTTATACGTAATCTCTTTCACAAGATGTAATAAAAAAGAATAGTGATAACCTGCGATTTACCTCTTTCACCAAAGTCCAAGACAGGGCAGGTGGGGGCCGTCAAGGATACGGCTCATCCTTTAAAAAAGAATAGTGATATGTTGTATCATTGGTGCTACAACAATAATTTATGTGGCATTTAATGGTAGACTCAATAAAAGATATAATTAAGTGATTCATTTAATTATATATTTAATTTAATGCTACACTAGTGCAACTAAACTGATATTTTAATACCAATGATGCTAAATACCATTACTCAATAAAAAATAATATAGATGCAAAAGTAACAATTTCAAAATTATTATAGTAAGCAAACACACGTCTATTATGTGTATATTTAAAATTCAAATTTGGACTAAAATTGGGGAGTATTCATTTATACGTAGGGGTGTTAATCTGACTCGTCCACTCGAATGACCCGTGACTCGATTCGAAAAACAGCTCAGGCTAACCCCGCTTACGGCTCGAAGGAACTGAGCTGGGGCTCGAGCCGAACCTCATTTTTGGACTTTTTGGCCCATGTTAGCAGTCAAATAAAAGGCAGCAGCACAGTTGCCTGGAACAGGCAGCTACAGATGCCTGCAGGTAGCATAGCGCCTTTAATATAGGCAACTGGTCCGAGCCACCAGTTTCGGCTCTTGAGTCGGCTCATTTGCATCCCTATTTATAAGTAAATTTTGAAGCTCAATTCAAACGCGCCCTTTATTGTTTGATCGACAAACTACAACAGAAGAAATCCAGCAATTGACAGAAGATAGAGAGCATTCTACATGCGTTTCTTAGAGATTTCTCAATTTATTCATTTCGTAGTGATTAATTTGATTTCCTTCAAGATCAGTATCATATTAACGAGAATCATTTAGGCTTTTGCGGCGTCGCTCATTGTGCATCGCCAAGCGCCCGCGGCAACTTCTTTTTGATTCATCAAATTCTGATACCTCATGAAACCTGCGGAATGGAAAAAGGTAACCACACAAATGAAGCCTGTTTTTCTTTTTTATCCTTAAGTTGACCCAGGCGACTGAGTATTGTAGCAATTAGAAACAGTTAAATTACGCAAATTACTGTAATGTAGAACATCCGAAATCAATTTTTGTTTTTAGGATAATAAAGATTATTAAAACTATTATGTTATTGATATGATAATCCTCTGACGTCTTTAAAGTGTTTGATGAAATTCCTATGTATGTTTTTTTATAGGGTACTTGCTGGATTGATTTGTATTTTGGGATTTTGATTCTAAGGATGTCCATTGTAGCTTCTTTTGTGATTTATGAACTTGAAACTTCGACCATTAAAATGCTGATTACTTTTAAATCAGTTACAATTGCATAAAAAAAAATAAATTATAATTACATAAAATGAACTATATATTAACATTTTCTCCATAATAACCCCAGCCAAAGGCCTCATTATGTTATACATATTCCGATTGGGACTACCGTTGTACTCTGCTCTGATTTTAAAGTAACTAATTAGCCTCGGATCTGTATTTCAAGTAGGTTACATTTGGGACTCATACTATCGTGCAATGTCCAACTATGAACATATAATATCGTAAAACTAATGTCATTAAACGGCCTTCTTAAAAATATTCTTCTTTTATGGCAAATATTCCCGTTGCATCTTCTTTAGTTCATTAACCAAAAATTAGAAGTTCTATGCCCGTCTGTATTAACAAACACATGCAGAAACAGATAGAAAGAACTCAAATTACTGCAAATGTTTTAATATTTGAACCTGCTGCACTGCTGGCAGAAACGTTGTTGGAGTCCAGCAACAAGAACTGCAGGAGCCTTGAAGTGAAACTCACAGACTTTGTGCCTGCGATGGTATGGTTTAGCTCCAGCCATATCCACAGTACAGTCTTGTACCTGACAACAAGGCTGCACGGATCCTCCTGCACTCGATTCCCTTATTGTGGTAAGAGTCAATGCCCTCTTCTTATTTTTATCGTCTTCATCTTCCCGATCTTCCTCTCCCTTAACCAATGTGGCTACCTTTGCAACCCTCTTTCCTTCTGCTTTGCTTGTTTCCATGCCTTGGAAACAAGAAATTAAGATAAAAGTGTATGGACAAGTGGGAGAAAATGAAGAAAGTGAAACTTGAAGTTAAGGATAGTGAGAAAGTGAGCAAGAATATGAGGAGGACCACAAGTACCATTCTTCTTTTCTTAAATGTCTAGTCTTATTGAGGATTGCAGGATTATAAGGTTAAGAAGGCTTCAATCATATTGAAAGCAGTCTTGGCTTTCCAATCAAAACTTTAAAAACTTTAACGCGACCCTACATTATTAAATGAGATAATGACATGACAATTGACCATATTGTAGAGTGAGTCCTTGGAGGAGCATGCAATTATGATGACTTGCCATGCGTGTGTTGTCTACTTGGTGAATTTAGGAGTCTAATGGAAGTAGGTGTGAAGCGAAAGAGCTTTGAGTTAGCAACTCTCAATCTAAAAGTTTAAGTTTGGTAAGAAAATTATGAATTCATTCATTATATGTATTTTTAATTTGATAAGTGTATTTTCTACACTTATTCGGGGCTTAAAACTATAGAATTTTATTGATTTTTTGACAAAATTTTACATAATTTATGTTATATTGCATTGTGTAGGTAAAACTTTATGTTTGATGAAGAATTGGAGAAAAGAAGCAAAATATGGTGAAAAATGATAAAATCCAAAGTTCGAGAATCAAATTGCAAATACTCAAAAAGATACTTTGAAGATTTTTAGGAGACAATTGGATTGAAATTAGAATTCAAAAAGGAATGGAACATGATCAAAGTATTATCAAAATTAATTTCCAATCGCTCAAGATATATTCCAGATTTTTAGCCGAATATTGAGACCCATTTTTGGCATAGTAAACGTCCGAATTGGAAAAACTCTATTTCAATCAAAGTTGTAGCCCTTTAAGTTATCTTTCCAACGCACTTTGAATCGCATCAATCGGATATCAGAAGAGAAAGTTATGACTAAAATACGGACTGCTGTGCAGAGACAAAAAAATCCGCGCGCGAAGGCAACTTTCCTTATTCGATTAGAACTCTTTTGGAAACCAATTTGGACGTGATTTTCAACCAATTTTCGGCTCCTATAAAGAGGGAATAGCAGAATACATATGGAGAACCTCCCTAGACCTAAAAATCTCTATATTTTACATATTTTGGAGGCGGAGAACATGACTAACAACGTGGAATCAAGGCGAATTGCATAGGATATTGAAGATTCTTCATCCGGATTCAAGATTCACATCAAGAACGTGGATTTTTCCTACTTCTTCCATCTTTCTTATTTCCGGGTGATGTTTTTCCAATTATTCTTGTGTAATTTAATTATAAGAATGTTAGGCTAGTTTTTCATTGTATTGGATGAATGATGAACCCTATTGCTTATTTGTTTTAATTCGAGACAATTAACTTAGTACTTCTTGATTTTTCTTGATTGGTTTTACATTCCCATTGAACTATTTGATTGCTTGATCATCAATTAGATAGTAAGTTGCTTGTTGTAGTGTAGGAATACTCACAATAAGTCTAGAACGCGGCAAAATCAACACATGGACAATAGGTATTAGGAATAATATCTATGGCATGTGCAATCATGTGTGATAAATCTTGTGAATCAATGCATGTTTTTCATATGAATTCGGACTAGGAATAGGATCGGGTCGTGTTAAACATAGGTTTAATATATTTTGGAAAAGAATATTAAATAAAAGTGGATTATCGATTGTTTTGAATGCATGAATTTACTAGATTACGAATTAAGAATTGAAATAAATGGCAATAGGGGGATTCACGATTCCAATACAAACATTTACATAATAAATAAATATTTCATTTGTTTTGTTAGTTTAGGATTATTATAGATTGCATACAAATCATCTATTTTTTATATTACCACACTTCGAATTTAATAGTAGCTATTGAACTACAAATTAGACATTATTCCTCGTGGGAACGATACTCTTAACTCACAAATCTTATTACTTGTACAACGATCCCGTGCACTTGCGGGTTTCACGCGAACAAGTTTTTGGCGCCGTTGCCGGGGAATAACGGATTTAATTTTAGTTTGGTAATTTATATTAAATTCGATTTGTATTTTATTTTATTGATTTTTTATAATTGATTTTGGCTACCAACCCTGATCTCTCTTATTTGATATTCTATCCAGGTACCGTTTAGCAATGCATCTAAGATTCTGACGCGGCATGGTAAAAATATTTTTGCAATAAATAATCTCGACATGGATGACGAGGAAGAAGATATCTATTGTGAATTATGTTATGGGGTGCATTATACTGGCTACTGCGTGAATACATGCACTGAACCCTTTCAACTCAAGCTCCTACGGTTTAAACAATATTTAAGATGTCGAAGACTAGCAATTGACACATCTTTTGAAGCCTACATGCCTGTGGGCGAGTGTTTTCCTTCCGACACATTTGTGGAATTTGGTCCTTCCATGTTGAACGAGGAGGCAATTGCAAAATACTACACTGATCTTGCCAAGTTAGATGAAAACAAAATGTGTCTGGGAGATGGCATATTCTGGATCGAATTTAGAAGGTGGAGATACAATCCACTCGAAAAATTTAAAAGAAAAGAGTTTACATTGCTCGTGGATTTAAATTGTGAATCGTCCATTCAATCCGAGGAGATATCAAGTATGGAAGACGAGAACAAAGACGATGAAAGATTAATTACAAAGGAACAAAGCGAAGGCGAGGCAATTAATGAAGACAATGTTAACCCACATTCTGTAGACTTCATTGATTGCCCTATCATTGAATTTGTAATTAAACCCGAAGAGACGGAAGAAGTCTACATAGTTGAATTCGAATCGGAGAAGATAGGCAAGTCATATCACATTGGAGAGGGCAGTGTTAAAATTTGTAGAAGCAATGAAGAGTTGAGTAAAGTCAGAAGAGACAAACTGAGCAAGGCATCAAAAGCGTTCTTCAAGATTCCATGACACCGAAACAACAAAGTCAAGCTAAGGACTTTAAACAAAGCGCTGGTTGGGAGGCAACCCAACACTTCTATCCCTTTCATTTATTTTGCTTTTTAGTTTTAGAATAATTTAAGATTATTATTTTTAATTTTTTTTTTATTTTCATTTCATTTTTTTTATATTTTTTATCAATTTTAGAGACTCATCATCCACATCCCATTTTCCCTTAGATCTTCGATATGTTAGTTGGTTTATTAGATGTTAGAGCTAAGTAACACTTGTTCCAAATTTGTGAACCTTAATACTTTATTTGATTACATTGTGCAGGAACATGACGTCGCGGAACACTTAGACCAACCAAGACCAAGGAGCTAACGGGAGTAATATGAAGTTAGCAATTGGATTACAAGCCATATCAGGGGAGTCTTTTCTTCATTTTCTTCCCCACCCCTTTATATGCGGATTTAGAATTTAAGACATTGAGGACAATGTCTAGTTTAAGTTTGGGGGTGGAAAACATGAGTTTTCATTTTTTTTTTTATGTGTTTTTGTGGGCTTTTGTTATTTTAGTAAAAAAAAAAAAATTTTTTTTGAAAAATTGAAAAATTTCAAAAAATAAAAATATTTTCTTTTTTTGTGTTTGTGTGAGTTAGTTGACCTGGCTGGCAATAATGAACATATTGAATCATAAATTGCTCTATAAATGGTGAATAAGTTGCATGCCTAAATTAATTTTTTGCTTTTTCATGTAAAATTTGATATATATTGAGCACGCGAATTAAGTTAAGTATTGTGTAGGAATGAGTTGATTTCATAATTGGATAGGTTGAAATAGTGGACCATAGATGCTAAACCCAAAATCACTAAATTTTACATTCTTAGACCAAATTTAGAATAGTTTAGGGGGATTTCACTGTTGTGGGAAGATGTTGAGATAAATGGGAATTCCATGTGTGAAATAAAAAAATCTTGTGTGGATTGTCTAAGGTCAATAGGACGCAATTGGGTGAAAATCTCAAGTTAGAGGTCTTTTTACTTGAATTGGTGTTTAATAAGGGACATTGCACTAATCAAGGCATAAAAAAAAATAATAACACATTTTATTTGAAAATTTCTCTTCGTAGCCTTTATGACTCGAGTTATTAAACCTGTAAGGGTGTCAAAACCTGTTGCCCTAAAGTCAACTGACTAGGGAGTCATCGGCCAAAAGCTTGTTACATGGGTCATTTAGAAAGCTTAAGGGAGAGAATGCTTCAAATAAAGAAAAAAAAATGTTGGAAAAAAAAAAAAGAAAAAGCAGGTCCATGAAGTAGAAGACGTACCAAATGCCTTGGTTATGTCCCAACACTTATTTGAGAAAATTTGACTTTTGATAAGAGATTATTAGCCTAATTAAATCCTAGAGATTGAAGCAATCAAACTATGGAGAATCCTTGTTTATTAACATATCGACTTGTAATTAGTGAGATTTACCTAAACTAGAGAGGTGAGGATAGTAGAAAAATCAACCTTATGTCACACACTTGAAAAAGAGTGAAAAGAATAAGTTTGGGGGTGTGTGAATCTTACGAGCGATGAAAGAACATATTTGACCATTGAGGGTCGGGAATTGAAACAACTCATGAATTCATGATACTATGCTTAATTCTTCATACACATACGTCGATTTTATATTGAAAAAGTAGATTTTAATTTTTGTATTGTGATTTTGAAGCTGTGCATAGATTTGATATTATGATTTCAATTTTGAGATAAAAAGCCAGGGTAACTAGCTATATCGTTTTGCATTGCTTGATTGTGTGACCACCAATTAGATAATTAGCATTGCATGTTTGTGTGTTTGTTAGGTTTTAGTTTTGTTTGAGGACAAACAAAGATTCAAGTTTGGGGGTTTGATAAGTGTATTTTCTACACTTATTCGGGGCTTAAAACTATGGAATTTTATTGATTTTTTGACAAAATTTTACATAATTTATGTTATATTGCATTGTGTAGGTAAAACTTTATGTTTGATGAAGAATTGGAGAAAAGAAGCAAAATATGGTGAAAAATGATAAAATCCAAAGTTCGAGAATCAAATTGCAAATACTCAAAAAGATACTTTGAAGATTGTTAGGAGACAATTGGATTGAAATTAGAATTCAAAAAGGAATGGAACATGATCAAAGTATTATCAAAATTAATTTCCAATCGCTCAAGATATATTCCAGATTTTTAGCCGAATATTGAGACCCATTTTTGGCATAGTAAACGTCCGAATTGGAAAAACTCTATTTCAATCAAAGTTGTAACCCTTTAAGTTATCTTTCCAACGCACTTTGAATCGCATCAATCGGATATCAGAAGAGAAAGTTATGACTAAAATACGGACTGCTGTGCAGAGACAAAAAATCCGCGCGCGAAGGCAACTTTCCTTATTCGATTAGAACTCTTTTGGAAACCAATTTGGACGTGATTTTCAACCAATTTTCGGCTCCTATAAAGAGAGAATAGCAGAATACATATGGAGAACCTCCCTAGACCTAAAAATCTCTATATTTTACATATTTTGGAGGCGGAGAACATGACTAACAACGTGGAATCAAGGCGAATTGCATAGGATATTGAAGATTCTTCATCCGGATTCAAGATTCACATCAAGAACGTGGATTTTTCCTACTTCTTCCATCTTTCTTATTTCCGGGTGATGTTTTTCCAATTATTCTTGTGTAATTTAATTATAAGAATGTTAGGCTAGTTTTTCATTGTATTGGATGAATGATGAACCCTATTGCTTATTTGTTTTAATTCGAGACAATTAACTTAGTACTTCTTGATTTTTCTTGATTGGTTTTACATTCCCATTGAACTATTTGATTGCTTGATCATCAAGTAGATAGTAAGTTGCTTGTTGTAGTGTAGGAATACTCACAATAAGTCTAGAACGCTGCAAAATCAACACATGGACAATAGGTATTAGGAATAATATCTATGGCATGTGCAATCATGTGTGATAAATCTTGTGAATCAATGCATGTTTTTCATATGAATTCGGACTAGGAATAGGATCGGGTCGTGTTAAACATAGGTTTAATATATCTTGGAAAAGAATATTAAATAAAAGTGGATTATCGATTGTTTTGAATGCATGAATTTACTAGATTACGAATTAAGAATTGAAATAAATGGCAATAGGGGGATTCACGATTCCAATACAAACATTTACATAATAAATAAATATTTCATTTGTTTTGTTAGTTTAGGATTATTATAGATTGCATACAAATCATCTATTTTTTATATTACCACACTTCGAATTTAATAGTAGCTATTGAACTACAAATTAGACATTATTCCTCGTGGGAACGATACTCTTAACTCACAAATCTTATTACTTGTACAACGATCCCGTGCGCTTGCGGGTTTCACGCGAACAATATGTATTTTTAAATGTATCTTTAGCGTATGTTGAATTAATTTTTTCGATTAGCTGAAACGGAAAAGCTGTTTGAATAGAAACAGCTTCACCCTGGGTTACACATGAATATGTGGCAGGATTTTAGCGGATAGATTAACTGTATTTTTTGTGAAGGTGGTGTGAGATCCTGCCTAGTGTATATTCTATTAACGAAGTGGTAAATGAGGGTATACATATAGCAAAACTCAAGCTGAAAACCTAATTGTTAGAGACATGACGAAAGTCTAAAAGAACATTAATAACCACATTACCTTAATAATATGAGACCACTCAAGCAAGGGTACGAGAGAAAGTACGCTTTTCACCCATCTCGAAAGCAGAGTTCAATGCTGAAAAAGAGTTCCCAGTCGACAAGAGAGAGAGAATGTTAGTCATTCTATCATAACATATACACAAGTTAATACATATGATAAAACACATGTTTCATTAAACCGCTCTTGTGATTGTATAATTGTGTACGTTATTGAAAGGTCTTCTCACTTGGACTCTCAGGTTAATTTATATACGACAAGTTGAATATATTGTGCCAAAAATGGTTTGTGCACTGTACAAACTAAGTTCCTGCACTTGTAGTTTGGTACAAACTACGTTAGTTTGTTGCGTACAAATAACGGTAATTTTTTTCATTTTGAATGCTAGAACACTTATCCTCAATCTCAAAATATTTCTCAAAAACCTAGAAGTCATTTTCAAAGAGGGATATAATCCCCTCAATGTTTTAGGTACATGACTATAAATTATAAAGTAAGAATTGGATGGTCCAATAATTAAAAGAGCGAAAACCATTCTTGTTTTGCCACGTGTTATACATCTATACTGATGTGTCCTTCTAAGCCATTCTAGATTTATTGTAGCCAATTGAATTGCAGCAAAGTGGCTACCTAGCTTTATTTGTGAAACTTGGATGTCTATCTCCATCATGTTGGTACGGGTATTCAATTCATTGGCATGCACATTAGTTTGGTCCACCTTGGTACGAGCTGGAATAAAAATTATATATACCACAACAAACCATAATAACTTAGATTTTTCTTTTCATGTATTTAGTTATAATTTTAAAAAATAATAATTGATTACATAACTTCTTTTTGGAGTTCATTTTTCAATCATATTAAGCAAGGTTTATTTGTCTCTTGGCTACCATATTTTGTCGCTCATGTAAATGAAAGCTACTTTAAATATATATATTCCAATCCATTGTCAAGAGCATCTTCGATGAAGAAAAAATATAAAAATAAAAGAAATCTAGATCCCTATTGAGTCTCTCAATGCAGATCAAGAAACTATATTGTTGCAATAAGAAAATATATGCTGAAAAGTAAATAATTTACACGATCTCGATGGTTATTTTTTCTCACTTTGTGATAACTCGGGTTTTATCCAATAGAAGTAAGTTCTTTTTTCATGGTCCGACTGAAAACATTAGTAGTTGTTAGGTTTAAGGTGTTTCAACTTTTTACGAGCTTTCTTGCATTTATAAAAGAGTTGCACATTTGTATTTTCATGGGTACAAATAACCAAGATCACAAAGATATTGCTAAATTAAAAATCTTAGGGAAAATAAATTTTTTAAGTTTACTGTCCCGTTTCAGTGCTAATAAAATAGATTTTTTGGCTTGGAGGCTGTAGCCTGTCTGTGTTACATAGAAATATAGCGGACACCATGTTCATTTTGTACCGAGAGGGAGAGAGACAATAATGCCCGTGTTTGGGATGCATTAAAATTTTAATGCATTTTTCTCTCTTTTTTTTTTAATCACATTCTTCAATAAAAAAAATATTATACGTAAACTCAAAATTTTTCCTACATTTTAACCACACATTCTCTAAAAACTATTATTCCAAAGTACATATTTCCCAAAACCTCAATACAATGGAGCCAAAACATGAGCAATATATGATTGCAAAGAATGATTCACAACACCCAAGAGTCCAATTTACCTTGATTTCGACTAGGTAGGATGTGGGACTAGTTGCTTGTTGAGTAGCGAATCACTCGTGTAAATCGCTCGTCTTGGCTCACGAGTCGGGTGGGTTAGCTTGTCTCAGGCTCATGAGTGGCTTGTGACCAGAGCTAGTAGTCTTGTTTAGTTGTAGTTTTCATGGTTGATTTAGCCATTGCAGAGTCGCATTGAATGCAATCTTTTTTCTTTTTTTTTTATTGTACGAATCTCGAATTTTGAAATTTGAATTTCAGAATTTAAATTTAAAATGTATTTTTTGTGCAAGTTGAAGTCTACAAATAGGGATTGTGACAAATAAATGTTATCACATTTCAACATTATACACAATCTCATAATGCTCTACCATCTTTTTAATAGTATAATTTTGTAACTATTGTACATTTCTTCCTTTATTTCTAAACAATTTTATTCAATTCATACTTTTCTTGTGACAACATTTATTTAATGGTATATTGTTGTTCATTTGATTCTAAATATTTATTTAGTTCCAAGTTTCTATTAGCTATGTTTGTTCTAAACATAACTCAAAATTCGTTATGGATAATGCTGTATTCATGAACCCAGACGATGATCTTAGTCAATTTTTCAATATATAAAAGACTCCTGGATAAGATTTTTCCCAAGATTACGTCATCAAATTGTTGAAAATGTCGGTACTATAGAAACGGCAATCTATGCTCTTGATGAAAAGTTGAAAAAACAGCCTCTAACAAGAGAAAAGAATAAAACAAAATTCGTGAGTCAACTCTAAATGTAGGAAGCACTTCAAGAAGAAATGGATGACGATTGAGAATGTGAAGCATATTTAGAAAAGGTACTGTAATTATTGTAGAAAATACTTCGCTTGGAAATAGAAAAATTGACACACACAACATGTATTTAGGAAAATGTTTTGCTCGTGTTGGGGCTACTGCAGTATGTATGCTAACTTCATTTTGTTTTAAGCAAAGAGGGACTGTTTTGCTCGTGTTGGGGCTACTGACAGTATGTAGGCTAATTTCATTTTGGTTCAAGCAAAGAGGAACTTGCTGGAACAATTGTTTCAAATTGGGTTTATAACCCATAAACAACGCGAGAATGCAAGATATTGAGTTCAAGCTATCTACAATAGAAAGCGTGCACTTGACGAAGTTCATCAAATATGTTTCCAACAAGTCATGGTATGTATGATGTAATTAATTTATGTCGTGTTAGAAAATCACTAATTATTGATGATTTAAGAAACTATAGTGGTGTAATTTCTTTACTTCCGATTTTTGGTCCAATAAGAAACCGATAAATGCCATATTTGCATCACTGTCCATTATGTTGATAAGTTATGGTCGTGCATAAAAAAACCATTGCATTTAAAATCCTCGAATTTTTGCATAACACAAAATATTTCCAACATTTTAATGATTGCACTGCAAATTTTGTTGCAAAGATTAGGTACATAGTATCACTTTTGATAACGTTGTGTTAACACAAACGTTATGGACAAATTGATTAATCAACTCAATCTGAATTTTGATGTACAACCTGTTCACATGCGATGTGTATGTCGTATTTTTAATTTGATTTTCCAAAATGACATGAAGTATATTGCACCACAGCTCACAGAAATCAGACAAGCCATTGCTTTTACTTGTGTCACTCTCTCTCGTAAACAAGCATTTGCAAGTGTATGTACACATGCTAACTTGCCCGACAAGATGTTCGCAACGGATTTAGGTAACAAGTAGAACTCTACTTATCTAATGCTATAGCATTGTGTCACTTATGATAATGTTCTTACTCATTTTTTAATATAGCAAAAGTTTTAGGAAGTATAGAGATTGTTCGTTTTTTGATGACAATATTGCTACCTTGGACAGAAATTTCGATAATAATGAGAGGACTTGTCCATGTTATTTCCTGTCACAGTAGTTATGGACTCTCATATTGACTCACATGATTGCAAAGATATATTTGAAAGAATTTCTTCGCATTTAAGATTTGATATCCCCATTACACATTGTGATAAAATGCGATTTGTATCCACATGATGCTACCAAACACGCTAGAATTAATGATCACAACCATAGTCTTCTATTGCTTTTTATTCTTTGATAATGGCGTATTGGCCATTTACATATGGAAACAGTCGAAAGTTCGTCGTCTACCAATTTTTCTAGTAGTACTAGTAGATGAAATGAAATTCATGTAGAATTAGCTAGATATTTTTGATACAACATTATTAGTGTTTTTATACTCAGAAGAGAAATAATTTTGATCTTCTTGCATGATGTTGATCACATAAAAAACAATATATGATATTAATTTGATATCATGTGATCTACTAACATCTTCGATGTAAATTGTAGCATCAAGGGTTGTGTTTAGTGCAGGTGGTAGGGTTCTGTCCAACGAAAGAAGCATGTTGATAGAAGATATATTTAAGCTCTAATGTGCTTGAAGGATTGTCAAGATGCAAACTATCGAATACAAGCAATATGTCTAGTGCATTGGTTGAAGATTTTCACCAATTACCGCATTCACAGGTTTTTTTGGTGCACTAGCCCTTTTAGTTGTTAATTTACATTGATATTTTTTTTTAAATAAAAAATTGTACACAAAATACTTATTCTTATAAAATTTTAATTCCATATATATATATATATATATATATATATATATATATATATATATATATATATATATATATATATATATATATATATATATTGTAGGAAGTTCCAAGTCTAAATAAAGGAAGAGAATTTTTACAATTTTACAATTTTATGAATTTATACTTTCTTTGTAAATTTACGTCTTCGTTATACTTCGAGAAGTGAAAATGTAATTTCGACAAAAAAACAAGTGAACCATACCAACGGGCGAGTTGAACCTAACTAACTTGAGGCAAGTCGGTCGGCTCGCCTCATGGACGAGCGCGAGTTGCTCATCCCATTTAATACATCTAGTTTCGACCCAATTAAAATCATTCATAGGCCATTTTGATGTCATACCCATGTACATATTTCTTAATTTGAAAAACTTTTATTTGGATTTTGTAAAAGTAAATGATCTTGGTACAATGCAAACAAGACGTTTGACACAACAACTTGGACATAGAAGGTTGGGGTGGATACAAAAATGCGTATTTTTGTAATAATCCAAACTATGTGCCTAAATCGTTAACTTATTACGTACTTTCTAATTTGAGGAAGCCTCTGCCCTCTTACTCCTTGTCACGTCCTCTAGGATTCGAAATCTTAGGGGATGCGACGGAAAACCATGATGAATGAGATGTGCAAGGACTTTCCCAAAGTGGCATTACATATGATATAACAATTAGGGCATAGAGGTTCGAGTTGTTACACCTCGAGTCTTGAGGACAAGAGATCTTCGTCAACTCCACTGAGCTGCACATTCTGGGACAGACAAAAAGGTCCAGAGGAAAGACCATCTATAAGCTTAAGGAAGAGGCCTGGCTAAACAAGAAATCCATGCCTTACACGTACTTTTTTAATCACAGAATGCAAGCCTAGACAACCTCCAACAAGCTGACATGTTGAGATTTATCCGCCATGTCGAAGATAAGTAGGGAATTGGGGGCTTCGTTAAAACTCCTATTCTTGAGATCTGCAAAAAATAAACATGTTATAAGCTCTACATCAATGGTAAAAAACAAAACTAAAAAGAACAAATTTAGTTCGCTAATCCCTTATGGTCTTAACCTTAGAATCCTGAACATATCCTTCTTTGAAAAGGTATTTAATTTTAGAGACTAGACTTTTCAGCACATGCATCCTCTCAACATTTTGTCATAGCCTCGAAATACATCTGCTTCTCATTTTAACTCTTAACCTTGGGCCTAGCCCACTTAGGGAAAAATTGTAGCTTGGACTTCCTAATGCGAAGCTTGATGTAGAAGAAGTACCTCTTCTAACCCTGAAGTGAACTAGGTATCTTCAGTGCTTTAAACCTCGCTTCGAGGAGAGGTAGATGAAGTTTTTCAAGATAGGTAGGTGTTTCAATTCTATGATTTGCCTAGAAAAGTTGAGGCTGTGCAGATATAAAGACAACTGTTACTCATATATATATCGTGCCTAATTGAATTACGTGGCAGACGGTAAGTGCCCCACACCTTACGTGACAACATGGACGATCCTGTTATACGTATGGAGGTGACACCTTTCCCATGGAATGAAACCAGATCGACCCCATTTGGGGAGACGCCCCATGTAGGAGCCGGTCCTGACGAGGTGATGGTGAGATCCTTGATAGATCTTGTGGTAAAATGATTGACAACACAATTCACTGCCAACGATGCCTCTACACACCTACGCAGTTGATGAGTGTGTTTTCCACATGAATTTTGTACCATAGGAGCTTCATTTGTGTGATTAATATGTTGATTATCGAACGAATTTAATGTGTTTGCTAGTGTTTTGGTTGAAGGAATGATGAAAGGATTAAAAAAGAGTTTTTGAAGCAAAGTAAATAAAGAAATGTAGCAGAAATTTGGCGCTCAAGCGCCCAGAAATAGCGCCCAAGCGTCGAAAAACAAAACAAGACGAATTTTAACAGAAGTGTAGCGCTCAAGCGCTACACACGTAGCGCTGAAGCGCTGAGGGTAGCGGTCAAGCGCTACAGAGGTAGCGCTCAAGTGCTACTCTGGTTTTTCAAGCGCTGAAACCTAGTGCTCAAGCGCCGCGCCGCGAAGAAAATTAAGGTATTTTTGGGCTACGAAAAAGCCTACAAAAAGGACTCCAAATTGGCCGAGGATGTATGAGAAGTATAACTAGGCTAAGAGAGGCACGAAATAGGGGTTCGACACCTTGTAAAATAGAGAGAAAAACACAAGATAAATCAAGAATTGGAAGCGGAAGAAGATCTTGGTGCAATAAATAATTCTTTTCCAACTTTTGTATCATTCAAATTCGGTGATGTATTCAACTTTTGTTATTTATTTCATTGCTTTGATTATGAGTAGCTACTTTTATTATTAGGACGAACAATGTGATCCTTTGAAACCCTTGGTTATTAAATTCATGAATTTCTGAGTTTTATTCTCCCATGTGTTGATTTTATTATAAGTGCAATGCTTTAAATTATCTGACCAATAATTTGATGATTTATTGAGTTTCTTACGAGTTGAGAGGTAAGTTCGAAACTTAGAACGTGTAATAAAATCCGGTAACGAGGTATAATGTGTAGCGATACCTATACTAAGTGCTGCGGTCGTTATATGAATTCCTAGTGCCTTAACTTGTTTAACTAAGGATAATTTGCATAGAGATATGAAATTGATTTAGTTAAATAGGCTCGATGAGAACTCGAGATGGGTAAATTGAATACCATAAGAGAATTCGACCGAACACTACATTAGGCTAGAATCTTGAATTGATAACTAAGGCGATCATTAGGTGAAATTGTTCCGCCCTAATACTTCTCGCATATTTAAATCTTTGATCTGTTTGTCTCCAATATTCTTTCATAAATTTTCATTCGTTCTAGGAATTTAGTTCTTTTAAAACATCCATATTCCTTATAATCTGAATTTAGAGTTTGTTTAATTTCATCAAATAGTAGTAGGAGAAATATATCCAATACTAAAGTATAGTCTTCGTGGGAACGATAATCCGGACTCTTAGGTCCACTATATTACTTGTTACGATATCGTACACTTGCGATATAAAAATACGCAACAAGTTTTTGGCGCCGTTGTCGGAGACTATTTACTTTTAGTTTGGATTTATTTTTGTTTACTGTTGTTTGATTTGTTCATTCTCTTTTATTTATTTATTATTGTCTCCTTTTCTATTTTAGTGTGTTTTGTTTTTATTTTTCTTTACAGAAAACGGTGTTCATTGCATGCTCCGTGCCCAAGGCAACGCACTTGAACCGTTTGACTCAGAGATAGAACGCACCTTTCGACAAAGACGCAAGGAACACAAACAAAAACAACAACATCAAATGGCGGATGATCAGAACATTCCAGTTCAAATTCAGCCAATAGGACAAGCTGCGGCCAGAGCAGCTGCACCACCAAATCAGCCACAGGGGCCAAGGGAAATAAATGAAGGAGATTTACCCGTTGCCATGTTCTTGACACCTGTTGCTGCACCTGCGCGCTCCAGTATTGTGTACCCAGATTTTGGAGTCAACAATTTTCAGATAAGGGCAGAATGGATAAATCTGATGAGCAGCACTCTTCAATTTTACGGGTTGTCCCATGAGAATCCAAATACACACTTAGATAGATTTCTCCGAAACTACCAGAACTTCTATGCCCCGGGGGTCAATGAAGATGCCATCAAATTGTGGGTTATTTCCTTACACACTTCGAGATGCCGCATTGGAGTGGTTAGATGCTGAACCTCATGCAAGTATATCAACGTGGGAAGATCTCACCAGAAAATTTTGCAACAAATTCTTCCCACCTGCTAAAGTAGCCAAATTGAGGTTGGAGATCCAAACCTTCCAACAACATGATGGAGAGAGCTTTCATGATGCATGGAACAGATTCAAAGGGCTAATGCGAAGATGCCCAAATCATGGAATTCCAAATGGAGATCAGGTGTGGTACTTTTACTCAGGACTTTTACCAATGTCGAGAGCTTAGGTAGATTATTCTGCGAGAGGATCAGTCATAGGAAAATTAGTACAAGAAACACTGGATTTGTTTGAGCTCATTGCTACCTCGCACTCAATGTTTTCTTCAGAAAGAGTGGCACCACCCCGAGCACCTGGAGTGTATGAAGTGGATCACCCTACATCCACTAATACCCAAATAGCAGCGTTGACAAAGCAGGTAGAACTATTGGTGACGGCACAGACGAGAGGAGCACATGTTATAATGAGTAGTCCAACTTGCGAAAATTGTGGAGCTAATCATGCAACAGAGAGTTGTATGTACATGGGTTTTCCAGAGGAACATGTCAACTTCATTCAAAATGGATCCCGCAATTTTAACCCGTATTCTCAGACTTACAATCCAGGATGGGGACAACACCCAAATCTTAGATGGTCTGATACTCAGCCAGGACATGTTCCAAATAATGCCCAGCAGGAGAACAAACCAAGTTTGGGGAAGATGTTTCATCAATATGTGCAGAAAATAGACAATGTATTCCAACAGATTGATACTAATTTCCAAAATTAGCAAGCATCCATCAAGAAGTTGGAGATACATATTGGTCAGATAGCTCAACAACTTTCAGAACGTCCACAGGGATCATTGCCGGCAATACAATGACGAATCCTAAAGAGCAAGTGATGACAATAGAGGTAATGGAAAATGACCCGCCCAAGGCTCCTGTAAAGGTTAAAGCATATGTACCTCCACTTCCATTCCCTCAAAGACTTCGAAAGAAATAAATAGAGGAAAATCTTCATGCTATCACTACAAGGAGGTACCAGAGATTACTGTGAAACAACCAGAAAGAAAAAAAGATTGGGAAGGTGTTGATGAAACTATAATGGAGGAAAAATCTATACCCACCTCAATTGAGAACAAAGAAAGTACAGAGGCATTAACTACCAACGCACCAAGTCCAGTCAAGGCTTATGTTCCTCCCATACCCTTTCCTCAAAGGCTTAAAAAGAACAAACCAGATACAAAATTTGACAATTTCCTTGAGGTTCTCAAGAAACTTTAGATCAATATTCCGCTGATTGATGCAATATTACAAATTCCAAGCTACACCAAATTCTTGAAGGAGATGTTGACAAAGAAGAGAAAGTTTCCTGAGTTTGAAGTTGTAGCATTAACTGAGGAAAGTAGTGCAAGATTGCTAAAAAATTGCCTCCCAAGTTGAAAGATCCAGGGAGTTTTTGTTTGCCAATTTCAATTGGAAATTCACGTACAATTGCTGCATTATGTGATACAGGTGCTAGTATAAATCTAATGTCATATTCTGTTTACAGGAAATTGGGATTGGGTGAAGTCAAACCAACACCAATAAAGTTACAACTAGCTGATACTACAATTTCAAAGCCACTTGGCAAAGCTGAGGATGTGCTCATAAAAGCAGGAGATTTAATATTTCCGGTGGATTTCATTGTACTGGACACACCAGAAAATCGAGACATTCCAATTATATTGGGTAGGCCATTCTTAGCAACGGGTCGGACTCTAATTGACATGGAGAAGGGTGAGCTAATATTAAGGGTGGAGGACAATCAAGAGATATTTAATATTTATACCCCACTTGAGACACCTTCCAAGAACAATCTTTGCTGTGGAATTGATAAAGAAAAACCTCCTGGTCAACGAAGCTGTAAGAATAGAAGACCAAATTTCGGTGGACTTCTTGGTAGAGATAAAAATGGAAATATCAAAATATGGAGAGCACAAAAAGGGTGTATGAATGAAAATTGCACAACGTGTCATGATGGCATAAAATAGTTCGAGCCACCATGATCAAATATGTCAAGAGACACAGTCTAGCTAAAGATTATAAAGAAGCGCTTCTTGGGAGGCAACCTAAGTTCTATCCTTTATTTTTATTATCTTGTTTTCATTTTTAGTTTGTTTATTTATTTGTTTATTTTGCTTGTGTTATTCTATCTCTCTTGGTGAATTGTAGGCAAAACTCAAGTTTGGGTCCGAGCGCAAGAGACATGGAGATTGACATTCAACTAATCATGGGACAGAAGTTTATACCGATTAGAGGATCAATCTGAGTTTTCAATGACACTTAGTATCTTCTCAGGTAAGTCCTCCTTTCTATTCTTTTTTTTAACATTTGGGACAATGTTTATATTAAGTTTGGGGGTATTTTTTGGCTTATGCGTTGTGTGCATGGCTAGTTTATTGTGTGTTTTTTTTGTGATTGTGTGATTGACTTGTGTGCTTTATTTCAAAAAAAAAAATAATAATAAATAAATAAAAATTTGCATTTTCTTTATGAATTTACAACTTTTGTGTGCTTGTGTGAGTTGGATAGTCATGCCTCCATGATGAATATAACTGAGAAAATGAATTAGTTTGTGAATGATGATAAATTATGTGCTTGAGTCGTAATTTTCGTTTATCCATGACAAATGTGAAGATTTTGATGCACTGAATTGAGGTATATCGCTGTACACGAACATGAGGTTCACATGCTTAAGTTAGAGACATGACCTAGAGGCTCAACCCTATATTTCATGATTCACAAAATCCCTTGACTACAACTATATTTGGAACATTTTAACTGGTGAAGGAAATGGTTTAGGATTGTGATGATTCCGTGCTTGTTATAAAATTTGTGTAGAGTGTTTCGACTCTCTAGTGGATGCTTCGTGATGACCATATGCTAGGAATCTAACCCCCTGTTATTGTGTTTGAAGTTCAAAAAAAAAAAAAAGAAAAAGAAAAAGAAAAAAAAACTGCTCTAATTTAGCTTATGTCTCACGTCGGCACCTTTTTGACTCGAGTGATTAAGTCTGCATGGTATCTTATGACCTGGTACCCTTTTGGCATTCAAAAGTTGGGGAGTTACAGATTAAAAGCTCGCTACATGGGTCAAGAAGAGAAATATGGGCGAGGTTAATAAAGGGCTAACAAAAAGGGAATATTTTGATGTTTGTTTTCGGGGCTTTAGATAACTAGTGGGTTTGAATCACTTAGCGTAAGCTAATTTGTTGAACACTCACTTTTGGGAGGATCATCACATAAATAGACTGTTGATATTGTCGGTTAAATGAATCCAAATTTGAGAGGTTTAAGGACATAAAAGAATGAAACTGAGCTTAGGAATACACTATTGGGAGAGCATAAAAGAAAACAAATTTGGGGGTGTGTGAATCTAACTAGCGATGTAAGGAAAGAATTGTCCATTCGGGATGGGAACTGAACCAAATTGTGAATGTCAACGCTATACTTGATTTACACACACACACACACACCTAGGGGTGGGTGTGGGTTGGGTTGGGTCGGTTTTTGCCCCAACCCAAACCCAACCCAACACTGTCGGTTTGATCTAATTTCAACCCAACCCAACCCAAATACACGTTGAAACCCAACCCAACCCAACCCAATCAAGTGTCGATCGGGTTGGGTCGGGTTGGTCGGTTTGAACAAAGCGTAATTTATTACTATATATTTCAAATAAAACCAATACGTCATCCAAATAAGATTAATATTTAATACAATGTACAACCATTCGAATAAAAAGTCACCCAAATACAATTAATAGAGTCATCCACTGAGTAAATATTGCATCTCAAAATTAATATAGTAACCTTGTGGGTTGTGGCAGCCAAGTAAACATTGCATCTCAGAAGAGCTGCAATCCACTGTCTGCATCTCAGAAGATCTGCCAGCTTACAATCCATTGTCTGCAATCTCAAATAAATCCCAACAAAAAACAGCAACAGTTGATTCTAAAATGCACAGGTAAACAGATCACATAAAATGAAAATGTTGGAAGCTTGGTCTATTTGCATAAATAGTGGAAAACTTGATTCACTTAAATTGAAGAATTTCCACCCTTTATAAATTATGCAGGCATTACCATCTATTGAATTAGAAGCTTGATCTTGGATATAAATCAGCCCAAGTTCAACACAAGACCAGCACAGGGAAAACCAAAATGATTGGACCAGAGTAGACAAGCAAGACCATAAATAAGTCTTATCTTTGCAAGTCATTAATCTTTATACCTTAGATGGTCATAAAATTAATGATATCTGAATACACAGGCGGCATCCTTCAGATATAACACATAACATACTGTCCCCTCGAAAGAAACTAAATTCATTGAAAATCAGTATCATCATTTATAGAGAGATATCCAAAACATATCTCTGTTGAACAATCAATTTTTCATTGGTGCTTTGATCATATCTAGTAATCATGAAAAAGCAAATCACAGAAAACTACTTAACGCAATACTACATTACATAACTAATAACTAACCTGGTGATAACAAGGTGGCAGGCTGCAAACTGTCTAAAACACGTTAGGGCATCCCTCGAGAGGAGTCATTGGCCATTGGGTCCACCTTTAACAAATGAAAGTATATCTGTATATCCGATCAACCAACCGTACAAACAATTTAATACAAAAAACAACCAAAGTAGCCTAAAATGACAACTAAAGAAACTGTAAATTCAACAGGTACAAATAATTTTTTGTCCATCTAATTAATTCTCACCTTGTGAACGAGCCACTGATATACACGCTCCTCCCACAATAAGGCCACACAAAACGGGTAGGAATCAACACAGTGCGACTTTCACACCCACAGTCCATTCCAGAAGGATGTGTTCACTTCAAAATATTGCTAAAATTTCCCCCAAAAAACCTTGTATTCTAGTACATTGCCTAATCTTCAAGTTGATTGGTTCATTGCCTAATCTTCAAGAGCTAAAAGATTAGGGCTGTTGTGCTAGTGTGCGGCGGGAATGGACGGGAGTAGAGAAAAGAAGAAGAACTAAAATTTTAGGGCTTCTTTCCATTTTCTATTTACTCGGGTTTTTTTTTTTTTTGGTCGGGTTGGGTTGGGTCGGGTTCAAGCGGGTTACCTTGCTTAACCCACAACCCGACCCGGTAGAGTAACCCACTACCCGAAACCCACCTAAAAACACCAAAAAACCGACCCAACCCGGTCGGGTTGGGTTGGGTCGGTCGGTTTTGGTGGGTTGGATTGGGTTTTGCCCACCCCTACACACACCCGAATTGATAAGTCAAAATTTGGTTATGTAAATCAAGTATAGGCTAGAATCTTGAATTGATAACTAAGGCGATCATTAGGTGAAATTGTTCCGCCCTAATACTTCTCGCATATTTAAATTTTTGATCTGTTTGTCTCCAATATTCTTTCATAAATTTTCATTCGTTCTAGGAATTTAGTTCTTTTAAAACATCCATATTCCTTATAATCTGAATTTAGAGTTTGTTTAATTTCATCAAATAGTAGTAGGAAAAATATATCCAATACTAAAGTATAGTTTTCGTGGGAACGATAATCCGGACTCTTAGGTCCACTATATTACTTGTTACGATATCGTACACTTGCGATATAAAAATACGCAACAGCGGTGAAATCCCACTTGCACAAACTAGGACTTGTAGATGCGAAAGGGGTCCTAGCATTTAATGCATCGATTGATGCGTACAACAAGAAGGGCCAATCAATCTGATGAGGCCACGTGCTTTATCATTCGACGAGTCTCGTTTATCCTTCTCAGGTATAAAAGTCCACACTTAGTGCCATTCAAGGTTAATGCAAGTTTAGACCCTCAAGCCTATATTCTTGCTACATATGCTTTTAGTATCCTACTCCCAAGCCAACCCTCTTTTTCGATAGGAGGCTCATGTTCTAAGCTCCCCCACATCCTAAATCATTCCTTTAGCTGGCTCGACTGTTTAACTAAGACCTTGCCCAAGTGTGTTGAGATTTAGCTTACGTGGACGAGAGAGGTTTTGAGATCTGTTGGCCACATTATTGATACAATTTTTTGGGTCAACGGATTGGCGCTGTCTGTGGGAATTTTCGATACCATAACCACGAACATCCTTGTGGTAAAAGCCATCTGAAACAAGACTTTGGAAAAAGGTTCGGTTCTTCAAGAAAGAACCACTGCGAAGAAGGAACGTAAAAAACTCTTATTGTCTGTCAGCTCGAAATCAAAAACTCGCGATGAGTTCCAGCCATCAAGGAACACGTGGTAGAAACATGGAGTAAGAGATCTCTGAAGAAGAGGTCATCCGCACAAATGTGAACATGCGTCGTCCCCATCACCAAATAGGCGAGGTGGTACTACAGCGCGCCTAGATAGGGAAGTGGGGAAAATAGCTGCAAACATGATAAACATGGCCTAACAAAACGCTGCAATGCAGCAGCTACTCATGCAAATGCACTAGTAGGCTAGATCCCAGGCGCCTCGACGTGGAATGTTATCCCAAGAAGGTGAGGAGAATGACACATCAGCAACCCTCAAATGCATGACATGGATTACAACCCAACGGAGAGGGAGGTGGAATTAATTAGATACCTTCACCAACTACGTTACGAGCTGACCTGGCGATAACATGAACCTCAAAGGTCCAACGTCTTTCATCAAATTGGATCCTTTATGTAGCGACCGAGAAATTCTAAATAATATAAAATTATTATCTTGAAAAATGTGTCGCTAAACTTTAACCCCAAATTTTAAAGTTAAAGCGTGTTTGTCTAGCCGTTGTAAAACCAATTTAAACTATTCAAGTCAAGTTCAATTCCGAATATTTTTAAAGTATCGAATTTCTTATCATTTTTTTAAAATCCAAATTTAATAATTATAAGTGTAATGTTTTATTATTTAGGGTCCAACATTTTATTAGCCCAATCTCGATTTTTCTTGGTCCAATCCACTTAGATCCAATTAGGAAAACCCTCACAGCCCAACTTCTTGGCCCAATTGGTTACCTAGATTTTTGTGCCCTAAATTACCGTTTGTATAATTCTCAATTTCCATCTCTCCTCACCATTCACGCATAGCACCTTTGGTAAGAATCTCTATCTCCATCAATTTGAAAACTCATGTTGATGCTAGAATCAATTTCTAGCACCACCAACATCAAATTTGGTAACTCATGTTGATGCTAGAACATCAATTTCTAGCACCAACAACACCAAAACTCACAACACTGCAAATTCAAACCACCATCACCCAATTTTGTATTACACCACCAAACTGCAAACCACAAGCAGTCAACCCAAACCCGACTCCAAACACACAACTCCAACCTTCCATTTTCAAAGCCAACACCGATTACAACACACACAGACTGCTACCACGAACCACCAGTGCAAAACACGCACAAACTGCAGCTGCCACCCCAAAATCGACAGTCCCTACACCTCGGAATCGACACCCAATCAACCACAAAACCAAGAAAATACAGGACCCATAAACTTACCTTAGTCCCCAACCCATTTTTCAACCAGTTTACGCCAAGAAACCCAAATGGAAATCGAACCTCCAAGCCTCATTTTGACCTTAAGCCGTGAGCTAGAATCCCCGCTGTCTCCACCTACGCACTGGCTCCACCGCGCGACGGTGGCGCCGATGCCGGCCTGCTGCCGGTGTTGGAATCGCGTGGAAGGGGCAGAGCCCCTTCCCATCGTCGATTCCCTCTCTTCTCTGTCGAAAATGAGAAAGAGAGGGAGTGAGGGATTAATTTTGTTTATTTTGATTTTTAGAAATTTAGCCCAGCCCCTAAGTTTTTAAAGTTACTTATTTTGGTCCAAAAGTTTCAGTTATAAATGATTCAGCCCCTGGAGTTCCCATTTTTCCCACAGTCAGTCCACTAATTTCAAAAGGTCTATTTCAGTCATCAAACTTTCAATTTCAGTTTCATAAATTTCCAATTAAGCCCCTGGACTTTATTTATATCATTTTAAGTTATTTATTTCAATTCCAAAGTTTCAGTAATTAGTAAATCAGTCCCTGTAGTTCTTGTTTCCCACAATTAGCCCCACTACTTTGCAAATATTATTTTCAGTCCTTAGACTTGTCAAATTCAGTTTTAATAAATATCCAATTAGGTCCCTAAACTTTATTTATCACTTTAAAATTTTAAATTTTCGGAATACTAATTCAAAACTTATTTTCTATTTTGGCTAGACGAAACGTACGGACGATTAGGAGATTGAGATTACTCCCCGCTCCATTTTTTACGTGACTCGAGATAATTTGAGGTTGACTCGCTATCATTAATTAGTTTAAATTATAATTGCATGTATTATGTGAATTTACGTGATTTATATGTTTTAATGTATAAGATGAGAATATTTCTTATGAGATATATAATGTTGTTATACTTGTCATAACCTATATGCTTTAACGAGTATATCTTATGAGATAAGATGAGAATGTTATGAATAACTTATGTGCTTAAATGCATGAGACGAGACTACCCACAACCTATGATTTTCAAGAAAATGAGCCGATGATGATGATGATATCACGGTATATATATTGCATAATTATATGATCAATTATTCTGTAAATTAATGATCGGCGATGAGTCTACTGAGTATTTCTTTGAAATACTCATTCCGTTATTTTAACGACATTTGCAAATTTAGGAGACGGTCAGATTTGATGGGCAGTGGTGACAACGATTTAATGAATGAAGTTATTTACTTTTAAAATTTACGTATTTGAACGTTATTAACGTACTTGTCATTTCAGTTATTTCAAAAACTTGAGATTTAAGGTTTAATCAATTTTCTTAAATCAATCAAATGAGTTTTGTTGCCGACGAGGTTTTACAATTATAAATGTGAAGTTTAAGATTTAGTTATCATGGAGAACCAGCAGGCCCCCGCATTGAGGCTAGAAACATTGATCAAACACAAAGAAATGTACCCCAGCGTAGGCAGGAGAGAGAGCATATGCATAACGAGGTGAGGCATCATAGCAGGAACGAATCACCTCGGCAGGAGCACGATGAAGATAGAAATAGGGCAGAGTCCCAAGAGAGAGCCACCAACAAATGTTGATAACGCTTCCATAAGAGAAATTGACACCATCATAGGTGGTCCATATACAGGGGTAGATTCCAAGAATGCACCAAGTAACTACGCAAGAGAAGTGAAAGACCCCATATGCGAGCTACTTGATCAATAACACTGGCCATGGATCTGGAACACCCCATCAATTAACTTTTCCCAGCAGATACCGTGGGAGTTCATTATCCACACTGTGACGCACTGGTGGTACGAGCCGTCATAGCCAGAAATGGACTGAGATGCATGTTGGTGGACAATGGGAGTTCAGTTAATATCCTGTTCAGAACCACCTCCGACAAGATGATGGTGGACCACGAGTTCGTCCCCATGACCGCTCCCTTATATGGTTTTACTGGTGATAGCATCATCCCCAGAGGGAGGATCACAGTGGCAGTGGAAATGGGGAAGGCCCCTGATAAGTGTGTTTTTACATACTTATTTTACTGTCAAAACATGAGCAATTGTTGATTAAAATGTTCGAATATAGCTTAATTCTATGCAATTTATGTTTTGTAGGACAAAGTGATGAATGTAGCGAAATTGAGGTGAACCAAGTGGAAAATGACCAAAATGGTAGAAAGTGAAAGTTCAGGGACTAAGGTGCAAATACTACAAACTTGTTTCCAACCTTGTGATGAAGATTCAAGAGTTTTAGAGATCAATTGGATGAAGAAATGAGTCAAATGGGTGAAAGATAGCCAAAACATCAGCAAATATCAACTTTCAAGCTGAAAAGTTTCACGCCGGTTTTCAGCCTCGGATTGGGACGGATTTTTGACATAGAAAACGATCGAATTTGAAGATGGTCTCTGAATCAAAGTTGTACCTCTTTGAGTTAGCTTTTCAACGCATCTTGAATTACCTCAATCGGAGATTGGAAGAGAAAGTTATGACAAAAATACTGAAGAAGGCGCAGAATTCAGAACAGCGACACAGCGCCCAAGCGCCACAACCTAGCGCTCAGGCGCCATTTTACCTAAAATTTGACAGAATTCAAGCGCTCAAGCGCCGCTTCCATGGCGCTTAGGCGCCGCGCCACGCAAAGTAGGGTTTGTTTAATATTTGGGCCGTGAGAAGTCTAAAAAGAGGACCCCAAAAACATTCCATTCATCATCATTCTTCATTCTACACCATTCTTTCATTGATTTTGGCTCAAGAAACCTATGAAGAACTAAACTAAAGGTGAAGCAAGGGAGGAACTCAATTGGATTCGGGGATTTCAACATCATTTATTCATGCTCTTTGGTATTTATTTGCTAAACATTTCTAGATCTAGATTTTCATATTTATGAATTAATTTTGAAATTGATTTAACATGTATTAAGTTTTTCATAGAATCAATCTTGTTTTTTCTATCGAACAATTGAACTATGTGTTGAATTTTTATTTCATTAAATTTAATGGTGTGATTATTTACTTTCTTATGCTACATGTATATGAACGATTTATAATCTGATTTCAATAGATGATTGTGATAATTGTTAAGGAGATCTAGAATTTAGGATGTGTTTTTCATTGTTTAAATAATTCTAGGGTTTATGTTTTCCCGTATTTTGAATTAGATTTGAGTTAGATTTAACATTTATTCAGATTTTCATGGATTTAATCATGTTTCTTCCATTGAATAATTAAAATACTTGTTCAAGTTTGATTTTCAAATCATTTATTGGTGTGATTTAATTACTGCTATATGTTAGAGATATATAGTCGCTCTTTAAGTCTGATTTCAATAAATTGATGTATGATTATGTTTTGGGAAACATAAATTCTAGGATTACATGTGCAATTAAATTGGTTTGTTTCGTTTAAATCATCCGATTAGAAAGTTAGGACAAAAACTTCTAATTGAGTAGAGAATGCATGAATTGTTGATGTTGATTGATCCAATCTAATTGAGGGAACCCCGAAACTTCACTATTTTACATATTATATTAAATTTCATCATTATTTCCGGTGACATTTACATTTGAATGCAATAAACAAATTCTCTTCATCAAATTCACGAGAACCCAAAGTTATTGAACCCCTTGATTCACTTTTCCATCTCCCTGTGGATACGACACCCCAAAGCTATACTACAACACCGCGTAACACTTTGGGCGTAATCAAATTTTGGCGCCATTGCCGGGGAGACGGTACAACAAATTGAGGGATTCGATTGCAAAAGGGTGACTTCGTTCCTTTTTCAATCTTTCATTTCAATTTATTATTTTCTTTAGTATTTTGCATTTTAATTTTGTTTTACTCGTGTTTTATGAGCAGGTATCGAGACGAGCGAGAAAGATTTGTGGAAACACCTCTCATAGAGTTTGAATATCTCTTTAACCCTATCTTTGATTCTGCATCTATTGACACGAACACCACATCACATAACACAATGTCTGACAGTGAGCATGATGCACCTTTTAGGACTTTACATGATTATTTGCATCCCGCACGTACATCTACACCTTCATGCATTATGTTTCCACCTAACATGCCACGTGTAGATTTTAAACCTGGAATGATTCAACTTCTTCCAAACTTTCATGGACTTGAAAATGAAAACCCGTATGTGCATGTTAGGGAATTCGAGGAGGTTGTAGCAACCTTCCACAATCAACATGGTACAATGGATGCAATTAGGCTCAAATTCTTCCCATTTTCCCTTAAGGAAAAAGCTAAGAGCTGGATGTATTCATTGAGACCACGTTCGATTGGGACTTGGGCTGAAATGACTCAAGCGTTCTTTGGAAAATACTTTCCCCACCACAAAACTACTGCTTTGAAAAAACAGATCTCTTCTTTTATCCAAAAGGAGAGTGAAACTTTATATCAAGCGTGGGAAAGGTACAAAGAATTGCAAGCTCTCTGTCCGCACCATGGTTATGAAAGTTGGCACATTGTGAGTTATTTTTATGAGGGGTTGTTACCTAGAGAGCGTCAGTTTGTTGAGATGATGTGTAATGGTGATTTCCTACAAAAAGATCCAGATGAGGCTATAGGATATTTAGATGACTTAGCTGAGAAAGCCCATACCTGGACTGGCCCTAGTGCCACTGATAGCACCAATAGGTCACGAGCCGTAGGAAATCCTTCTAGTGTAGGCATCTATCATCTTAGGGAAGAAGACAACCTTAGAGCTAAGGTAGAAACCCTCACTAGAGAACTAGAAGCCCTATGTACTAAGGAATCAAAAACCACTCGGTCTGTTTCCCGTGTTGAGACCTTAGAGCCTTGTTTTGTGTGTGGAGGAAGTAACCACCCTGCGCAAGAGTGTGCCACTTATGCTGAGATGAGGGGGCTTTATGAGGAACACTGTAATGCTTTAGGCATATATCAAAAGCCCTACACTCCCTACTCCGAGACCTATAACCCAGGGTGGCGGAATCACCTTAATTTTAGTTGGAAATCTGAAAACCAACAATCCACCCAACAAAATCGAGCTTACAATGCACCTCCGCATCAAATCACGACCTCTAGGAATTCCTTAGAAGACACTTTACATGCATTTATTGAGGCACAGGGTAAAACGAACCAAAAGTTTGAGACTATGATTGGCCAGATAGTTGAGGAAAACAAGGAGATAAAGATTCATATGTCTAAATTAACCATTGCCTTAGCTGTGGGGGAACGTGGGAAATTTCCAGCTCAAGCTCAACCAAATCCTAAGGGACAATACATGGCACAAACCTCAGGCTTAAAAGTGAACAATCTTAGGGAGGTAAATTCCATAACCACTCGTTCAGGGAAAGTTGTAGAACCAATCATTAAGCCTAAGGAAGAGAAAGAAAATGAGAAAGACTCTAGTAATCCTGAAGAAAATGAGCCTAGTGATAAGATAGTGGAAAACCTAACTAGAGCACCCTTCCCTCAAGCTCTTAAATCTACTTCGAAATCTACTAGCCATTATAGTGAGATCTTAGAGCACCTAAAGCAGGTGAAAATCAATCTACCACTCTTACATGTCATTTCACAAGTTCCTACCTATGCTAAAGTCCTTAAGGACTTGTGCACTGTGAAAAGGAAACACCATGTCAAGAAAACTGCTTTCTTGGTGAGTACGTGAGTCTTTGTGATTGAGCAAAAGACCCCACCGAAGTATAAGGATCCTGGATGTCCTACTGTTTCGTGCGTCATTGGGAACCATGAGATTAGACAATCTCTTCTTGATCTAGGGGCCAGTGTCAACATCATGCCTTATGCAATCTACTTGTCATTAGGTTTAGGTGAGATGAGACCCACATCTGTAAGTCTACAATTGGCTGATCGGTCCACTATAATACCAAGAGGTGTAGTTGAGGATGTCCTAGTACAAATCGATAAATTTTACTACCCTGTTGATTTCTTGATTTTAGACTTAAAAGAGGATATAAATGTTAATTCTAAAATTCCTATCATTCTTGGTAGACCATTCCTTGCTACAGCTAATGCTCTTATAAATTGTAGGAACGGTCTAATGAAACTATCATTTGGGAATATGACCTTAGAAGTTAACATTTTTCATGTCACTAAGCAGGTTGAGGAAGATGACGAGTGTGACCAAACATACGTGATTGATGCACTCACTCAAGAGGTAGCTGATGATATGTTTCTTGGACCACCGCAAGAACTAGAACTAGATGAATTGGATGCAGTTGTCGATGAATATGCCTCCACTCCAGATTTTGAACTTTTCCCTAGTAACCCCACGCATGTACGAGATGGAGGTGGAAGAGCCATACCAATGGTTATGTCCAATGAGTTCGGTGCACTACAAGGAAACTTGGGATCGCCCTTACTTGATGCGGGTTAAAAATGAAAACATTTGGTCTAGCCAAAGACAATAAACAAAGGCGCTGCTTGGGAGGCAACCCAAGGAGAGTTCATTCTTTTTTTCTGCCTTTTACTTTTGCATTTTTATTTTAGTTAATTTTGTCATTTTCTTTGTTTTACCATTCCATTGAGTGCTTTCGACTCTTAAATTTATGTTGATTCACTGCATTATTATGTGATATTTGTCATTCCCTTCATTTATTTTTCATGTTTATGCATTGAGGACAATGCAAAATTTAGTTGGGGGGAGGATTCTGTTGGATTTTGTTGTGAATTTGCATAAGTAATATCATGGAGTTTCAAAATTTTTGCATATTTGTTTAACAAATGTGCTGGTTATTATGTGACTATTGGAGTAGGTGTCAGTCATGAATAATGAAAATGGTGTGTTATCAGATTAATCTATACTTGTTTATGTACAACTTGACATTTTCTATGCACGACACTTATGTTAGCATTTTGAGTTAGTGACGCGGTTCAATATGTAGAGGATAGTGGAACTTAGTGATACAACCAAATAACCTCTAGTGTCATATTCCATAAATCCAATTATAGGTCAGTTTGGAGATGATTGAACCGTTACAGGGAATCACTGAGATGAATAGGGATTCCATGCATGAAAATCTTGTGTGGATTGTCTGAAACCTATTGAAATGAAAACGAGGTGAAAGTTTTAAGTTAGAGGCTTGTTTTAAAAACTGGATGTCTGAAAGAAAATGGGGCATTGCACTAATCTTTGGATACATAAAAGCATCTTTTCGAGCCTGTATAACTCGGGTGATTAAGCCTGTGATGGTGATTTAAAACCTGGTGCCCTATGGTCATTTGACTTGGGAGTCATCGGCCTAAAGCTCGCTACATGGGTTATACAGAAAGCAAATGACAAGATACTAAAAAAAAAAAAAGATATGAAAAAAATATGAAAAAAAAAAATAAATTCCATTCAAATACATTGATTATGCCCCAGGCATCCCGTTGACAAAACTTTACCTTTGATGAGAAGCAAGCAACTTAGTCTAGTCTCAATGGTAGAAGCAATCAAAAATATAGGAGAATCTCGATTTGTTGAAGTGTGAACTTGTAAGAGTAAAGTCTATCCAAACTATGAGAGAGTAAGGAATAGAATTGAAAAGTTGAACCTAGGATGCACCCCGGGAAAAATGAGTGAAAATCATAAGTTTGGGGGTGTGTGAATCTCTCGAGCGAGGAAATGATATATTGGACTACTTTGGGACAAATCTTGAACCAATCACAAATCTTAAGATGTTGACATGAGTTTTCACACACACACGTCAGGTTATACATGTAACAGGTGGAGACTGATTTAATTTTTACACCGTTGTAATTATTCACTTGTTTGATTACCGAATTCCAAACCTGAGACACGGCATATTGTTAAACCATGTTGTTTCTAGAGTTGAGTTATGTTGTTGTTTGAGGAAAAACAATAGTTCAAGTTTGTGGGAGTTTGATAAGTGTGTTTTTACATACTTATTTTACTGTCAAAACATGAGCAATTGTTGATTAAAATGTTCGAATATAGCTTAATTCTATGCAATTTATGTTTTGTAGGACAAAGTGATGAATGTAGCGAAATTGAGGTGAACCAAGTGGAAAATGACCAAAATGGTAGAAAGTGAAAGTTCAGGGACTAAGGTGCAAATACTACAAACTTGTTTCCAACCTTGTGATGAAGATTCAAGAGTTTTAGAGATCAATTGGATGAAGAAATGAGTCAAATGGGTGAAAGATAGCCAAAACATCATCAAATATCAACTTTCAAGCTGAAAAGTTTCACACCGGTTTTCAGCCTCGGATTGGGACGGATTTTTGACATAGAAAACGATCGAATTTGAAGATAGTCTCTGAATCAAAGTTGTACCTCTTTGAGTTAGCTTTTTAACGCATCTTGAATTACCTCAATCGGAGATCGGAAGAGAAAGTTATGACAAAAATACTGAAAAAGGCGCAGAATTCAGAACAGCGACACAGCGCCCAAGCGCCACAACCTAGCGCTCAGGCACCATTTTACCTAAAATTTGACAGAATTCAAGCGCTCAAGCGCCGCTTCCATGGCGCTTAGGCGCCGCGCCACGCAAAGTAGGGTTTGTTTAATATTTGGGCCGTGAGAAGTCTAAAAAGAGGACCCCAAAAACATTCCATTCATCATCATTCTTCATTCTACACCATTCTTTCATTGATTTTGGTTCAAGAAACCTATGAAGAACTAAACTAAAGGTGAAGCAAGGGAGGAACTCAATTGGATTCGGGGATTTCAACATCATTTATTCATGCTCTTTGGTATTTATTTGCTAAACATTTCTAGATCTAGATTTTCATATTTATGAATTAATTTTGAAATTGATTTAACATGTATTAAGTTTTTCATAGAATCAATCTTGTTTTTTCTATCGAACAATTGAACTATGTGTTGAATTTTTATTTCATTAAATCTAATGGTGTGATTATTTACTTTCTTATGCTACATGTATATGAACGATTTATAATCTGATTTCAATAGATGATTGTGATAATTGTTGAGGAGATCTAGAATTTAGGATGTGTTTTTCATTGTTTAAATAATTCTAGGGTTTATGTTTTCCCGTATTTTGAATTAGATTTGAGTTAGATTTAACATTTATTCAGATTTTCATGGATTTAATCATGTTTCTTCCATTGAATAATTAAAATACTTGTTCAAGTTTGATTTTCAAATCAATTATTGGTGTGATTTAATTACTGCTATATGTTAGAGATATTCTGATTTCAATAAATTGATGTATGATTATGTTTTGGGAAACATAAATTCTAGGATTACATGTGCAATTAAATTGGTTTGTTTCGTTTAAATCATCCGATTAGAAAGTTAGGACAAAAACTTCTAATTGAGTAGAGAATGCATGAATTGTTGATGTTGATTGATCCAATCTAATTGAGGGAACCCCGAAACTTCACTATTTTACATATTATATTAAATTTCATCATTATTTCCGGTGACATTTACATTTGAATGCAATAAACAAATTCTCTTCATCAAATTCACTAGAACCCAAAGTTATTGAACCCCTTGATTCACTTTTCCATCTCCCTGTGGATACGACACCCCAAAACTATACTACAACACCGCGTAACACTTTGGGCGTAATCAGCCCCATTTAAGGCTCATCACTTCATGGAGTTCCTTGTTGTAGACCATCAATCCGCCTACCATGGAGTATTAGGGCGACCTGCCTTAAAAAAACTCAAGGCTATAACATCCATACATCACTTATGCATGAAGTTTCCTACCAAGGAATGAGTTGCCACAGTGTGAGTGGATCAGATGGGATCAAGGGAATGCTACCTTAGCTCCTTAAGAAAATCCAAGCCCCGCAGTGTAAATATTGTTTTGATGGATGTTGAAATGATTGACGCACCTGAAAAAGGTCCTATCCCTGAACAAGGGGGATACGTCAACATGATAGATGCCCCTGAAGAAGGGGTCATTGAAGTGGATTTAAACCCAGAGTCACAGAATTAAACTCACAGGCGACCCCGGTAAAAAAGCTTGAATATTTCCCTGTGAATTCACATGACCCTACGAAGGTATTACAAATAGGCAAAGAGCTCGAATTAGAAGAAAAAATAAGGTTTAAGGGCTTCCTACTTAACGACTTGGATATATTTGCGTGGAAACACAAGGGCATGGTAGACATTGATCCCAGAGTTAGTTGCCACCGACTTAATTTGGACCCAAAGTTCACTTCTTACAGACAGAAAAGGAGATCCCTAAACTCAGAAAGATACGTAGCCCTAAAAGAGGTGCAAAAATTCATATCTAATGGGTTTATCAGGGAGGCAGTGTACCCAAAGTGGATATCCAACCCCATCTTGGTGAAGAAAGCCAATGGCAAATGGATGGTCTGTATAGACTTCTCCAACCTCAACCAAACTTGCCCAAAAGACCGTTTTCCCTCCCAAGGATCGACCAGCTAGTTGATTCTACTGCAGGCCACGAACTCTTGAGTTTCATGGACTCATACTTAGGATATAACCAGATTCCCATGCACCCAACAGACGAGGAAAACACATCGTTCATCACTAATAGAGGCCTATACTGCTGCAAAGTCATGCCTTTTAATTTGAAAAATGCTGGCCCAACCTATCAATGGTTAGTCAATAAAATGTTTTCCGAC
The DNA here is from genome assembly GCA_035079005.1 of Fraxinus americana. Taxonomy (NCBI): domain Eukaryota; kingdom Viridiplantae; phylum Streptophyta; class Magnoliopsida; order Lamiales; family Oleaceae; genus Fraxinus; species Fraxinus americana. The sequence goes on along the minus strand of CM068707.1, from coordinate 18,454,232 downwards.
CTCATAGGCAAAACAATGGAGGTATACGTCGATGACATGCTCGTAAAAAGCCTCAGGTTTGCAGACCACATCGAACACTTGAAGACTACCTTCAAGATCTTAAGGGAATACCGGATGAAGCTAAATCCATTGAAGTGCTCCTTTGGCGTCGCTTCTGGAAAGTTCTTGGGTTATATGGTTAATCAGCGAGGCATTGAGACGAACCCTGAGAAAATTAAGGTCTTGCTGGACATGAAATCTCCCAATAAACCCAAGGAAGTGCAGTGTTTGACAAGGTGCCTCGCAGCACTAAACGCTTCATCTCCAAAGCTACAGATAGATGCCTTCTCTTCTTTAAAATCTTAAAAGGAGGGAAAAGGTTCCAGTGGAATGAAGAGTGGGAAGAGGTGTTCCAAGGGTTGAAGAAGCTCTTGGGCCAAACCCCCCTTCTCTCAAAGCCCAAAGAGGGAGAAACATTGCTATTATATCTCATCGTAAGTGCCGATGTTGTGAGTTCGATGCTAGTAAGGGAAGAGGGCGGCACTCAATTACATGTCTACTACGTAAGCAAGGCTCTCCTGTCAGCTGAAACAAGTTATACCGATATGGAAAGGCTTGCTTTGTCCCTTATTATCACTTCTAGGAAGCTGATGCCCTATTTTCAGGCCCATAGTATACGTGTACTAACGAGCCTCCCCCTTAAACAAGTAATCCAGAAGCCAGATGGATCAGGAAGGCCGACGAAATGGCCATGAAATTAAGTGAATTTGACATTTCGTACCAACCAAGAACCTCAGTGAAAGGGGAGGCAGTGGCAGATTTCATAGCCAAATTCACAGAAGCAATAAATATCAATGTAACGATGGAACCTACAGACCTCCCAGCTTGGAAACTGTTTGTTGACGGATCTGCCGGAGAAACAGGATCAGGCGCTGGACTACAGCTAGAAAGCCCAGAGGGTCACAAGCTTAATTATGCAGTGAGGTTCGACTTTAGAACTCCAACAACGCAGCTGAGTATGAGGCACTTCTAGTGGGCCTTAGATTGGCTAAAGAAATGCAGGTTAAAAACTTGGCAGTTAGAAATGACTCCCAACTAGTTGTGAGCCAGGTCAGCGGCAGTTTTGCAGCCAAGGATAGAGGCGTGGTAGCATACCTGAAGAAGGTTATGGACCTGATCCCATGCTTTGAAAAGTTTAAGTTGACCCAAATCCCAAGAATGGAGAACCTGCAAGCGAAAGCCCTATCGAAATTGGCCAGCAGCAAAGACTCATAATTGCTCAAAATTGTACCGGTTGAATACCACGCCCAGCCCTCCACAGCCAAAATAGAAGATGTGATGTGGGTTGGAAGAACCCCACAATGGATGCAACCTATTATAGCATACCTCAAGGATCACATCTTGTCGAAAAACAAGGAAGAGGCTCACAAGCTCAGACGTAGGGCCACCCACTATATATTTTAAGATGAGGTACTTTACAAAAGAGGCTTCTCATCCCCTCTCCTACGGTGCACTGGAGGAGATGAGGCTAACTACGTCTTACGAGAAATCCACGAAGGAATTTTTAGCAACCACACATGGGGCCCAGCATTGGCCCAAAAAGTGCTAAGGCAAGGGTACTACTGGCCAACCTTGAAAAAAGATGCTATACAATTCGTGAAAAGGTGCGACGAGTGTTAGCGCTTCTCCTCCATTCAAAGACAGTCATCCCTAAAGCTGACCGCAGTATCTAATCCCTGGGCATTCGCCAAATGGGAGGTCGACCTAATAGGACCTATGCCAAAAGGAAAAGGGAGTGCAAGCTATGCGATTGTCGCCATTGATTACTTCACTAAGTGAGTAGAGGCAGAATCGTTAGCTAAAATAATCGAAGCGAACACTTCTAAGTTCATATGGAAGAACATCATATGCAGGTTCGGAATTTCCCACTCACTCGTTACAAATAATGGGAGGCAGTTCGACAACAAGAAGCTCAGAGACCTATGTGACGAACTGGGTATCAGAAAACACTTCTCCTTCCCTTACCACCCTAGGCAAATGACCTGGTTGAGGCAGTCAATGAGACTATAAAACACCTCTTGAAGATGAAACTTGATGCATCAAAGGGAGCGTGGGTTGACGAGCTCCCTCATGTGCTATGGGCCATTCACACAACCAGTCGAATGGCAACAGGAGAGACCCCATTTTCCATGGCATATAGGACTGAAGCCATGAGCCTGGTTGAAGTAGGTCTTCCTTTATCTCGTCGATTGCAATTCAACGAGATATCTAACGATGAGATAAGGTGAAGCGAGCTCGAATTCTTTGAAAAAAGGAGGGACAACTCTCAAATGAAGCTGGCCTCTTATCAAAGGAAAACGACAAAGTACTACAACGCCAAGGTGAAGAAGAAATCATTCAGAAGGGATAATCTGGTGCTCAGAAGATTTTTTCAATCATCTAAGGAACCTAGCGTTGGCACGTTGGGTTCGAACTGGGAAGGCCCCTACCGTATATCAGACGACGTTAGGCCAATAACCTTCTTAATTGAGAATTTGGATGGGAAGGTGCAGCCCTATCCCTAGAATGTTGAACATCTGAGAATGTATTATCAGTAAAGGACCTGATAATTGCTTATGTACCTCTTATGACTAATGCATGTACCTTTTATTTTTAACTATGATAAGCTCATATGTTAAGAATGACAAGCTCATACCACTTTTTCGTCAACTACAATAGCTATGGTAAGCCCATAAACTAATGTATGGCAAGCTGATACGTTCTGATTAATCGAATCTAAATATGGTGAGCCCATAAAACATTCAATATTTGAAGTCAAGTGGTTAAATTATGGCGAGCCCATAAGGCTGTCAATGACTAAAATCATCATGGTGAGCCCATGTAGCATTTCAATTAAAGTAATCATGGCGAAACATATGAACTAACATACGTCATGACAAGCTTACATGTTCTAATTGTTCAATCAAATTCAATTATGGCGAGCTCATTAGTAATTGACTTATTGGATAAAAGTAATAAGCTCAGACATTAGAATTGTTTACTATTAACACGAATATGGTGAGCCCATGAACCATCAAATTAAGAATTAGAAAGATTTATTCACAATCAAAATAGAGCTCATTACAAAGAGACCATTACAAAGGGAGGAGGGTATCATAAGAGGCAGCAGCGTCATCCTGTTGAGGCTTCTCAGAAGCATCTACTTCTTTGACTTGGTCTTCAGCTTCATAGGCAGGAGTGGACGGTTAGGCATGCATGAATTCTTACTTTAAAGTAGCCAAGTCCAATTGAGGATGCAACTCGACAAGCCTCGAGAGCACTTCGTTGTAAGCTACTCCTCGCCAGTATATGCTGAGCCCATCGTATTCTGCTATTTCATGAAATTGAACAACATATTCATTTACTACTGCCACCCCTGCCCGACTTAACTGATGCTTCAAATCTGCAGCCTCAGTAGTCAGCTCTTCGATTTTGGCCTTTAATTCCCCATTTTCTTTATTGGCCACCTCCAAGGTTGACGAAGCTATTTTCTGCAAATTGTTAGAATTTTCTACCCGTCAGGGCATTGAATTCGACCTTGTAGAGGTGGACCTCTTTCTCCAGCTCATCATTCTCCATGGAAAGTGCATCCACCCTCGACTCAACCTCAACTTTCTTTATTTTAGAGGCCTCGATGGCCTCTTTGGCTGACGACGCCTTAGCCTTAGTCTTATCCGTTGTAGCCTCGGCATTCATAGCCCTCTGAAGAAGCTCCTTATTGACGCCCTGCATTCGCCTCATCTCCATTTGCACAATTAAAAAGAAACCTTGAGAACGGGCCTGCAGGGCGAGTTGGGCCTTCACCATGTCCATTACATCCCAAGTCTCTGCATATGAGGAGTACTTATCAGTCCAGTATTTATGATGGATCCTATAGCCCCTTGAACCTCAGCGGGGAGCATTTCCATCACCGGGGAGGCTATCTCACCAGGTTTCTTACCCAAAAAGTTTTGGGCTTTTCCTTCAGAGGGGGCATTCCTAGCCTCCTTAGCCCTTTTCCTCTTCACGAGGCTCGCCTCTTCCTCAGCGACCTCCTTCACATAACCAATTTTTACGCAGGAAATGGGCTTGGCAACAATGGGACGCCGAAGTGATTCACCAATGGTTGTTTGGCGTTTTGTGGGAGGGGAGGCCCAGTATTCTTTTTTTACACCAATTTTCTTTTCAGAGGCTTCTCCGCTAAAGGCTCGACGTCCTTTTTGCCTAATTTTTCTTCTTTTTTCCATTCTTCTCCAGGGAAGGCGGTGGGTTCGCCTTAGATAGGCTAGTCAATTCATCCTTCTGACGCTTGTAAGCATCAGAAGAGGAGCTCATGGGCTATTTCTTTTTCGCCTCTTCAAGGCTTTTCAGAAAAAACATGTCAGGTTTGACACACTCCTTCTTATCATGCTGACCTGCAAACCATAAAAGGACGCTATCGGATAAACATCAGCAAAGTAGAATCGCTAAAAATGAACGAGTAGAAACCTCTTTACCCTTGGTAGTCATCAGCTACTGCGTAACGAAGAGGTTTCGTTTGGCAATTGTATTTTTGAAGTGCATCTTCTCTGCAGACAGCTCGTAAATGGCCCTTACAATAGCCCACTCTGAAGGTTCAAGTTAGAACCTATTAACTACAGCTGCACAAAGCACACATCAAAAACAACAAACTAAAGGCAATGGCATAAAGTAAACATTGTTGTGACTTGGGCTAAACTCACTATACTCTTAATACTGGATCGACACGGTTATCTCTGGGGCTGCATCTCCCTCCATCGTCTGCCAACAACCCCTAATCCAAAACCAAGATAACTTTTAGTTCTTGATAGAGGTCAAAGTCCCCAACATGAAAGGAGAATGCGAGCCCAGGGGTTCATGCAATACCAACCTTTGCAGTCGCTCCCTCACTCGAGGCTGGAGGTTGGAAAAGGGTCTGGAAAACGTGTGGAGGTATATCCTCGCCGATGGTGGCCTCTTTCTAAATAATGAAGGCTCCTGCTAGTTGGTTCCATGCGTAGGGTACTAGTTGGGTCGGGGCCAAGTTGTATTCCCTAAGGATGAATTTGAAGAAGGGGTGCAGGGGAAACCTCACCCCCAGCTAGAATGGCCTTGCTCACCACCACACACCAATCTCTAGGAAAGTAGGCCCTTTCCTCTAGGGTCAGTACAAACACCTATACGTTATCTGGGATCCTATACCTCTCCCGGAAGGTCTCTAACTCACCCTCTTTTATATCAGTTGGCCACAGGGAAGCCCCCCATCTAATGCTATAATCTATGGGGCCATCTGGCATCATCCATGCACTATGAGGTCTTCCCATTGCCTCCATGATCCGTTCGGTAGGAATCACTGGAGGAATACCCCCCTAGGCGCAAATTAACGCCATGTTCACCCTAGAAGATCCCTCATACACATTCTTTTTCGAGAAAGAAGATATCTAACTTAACAGATGAAGAAAATGCCTCGATAATGATAAATACTTACACGAGATCTAAGACCCAAGATCCGAAATGCAGAAGAAATGAGAAGGAACAGAGTTGATCGCCGGACAGAGAAGGAAAAATGCTAAGGAAAATGGTAATATCCTTAGCAATCAAGGGTTTGCAACTTTCGCAAAGTGAAGAAAATGGGAAAATGTAGGTTTTCATCCTTTTATATGCGTAGTAAATGAACCCCCACCGTTGGATCTCCCTCCTCTTTAATCTTGGCCCTCCACTTGTGATCCCACCTATCATGATAATACCGAAAGACACTTGCAAAAAGTTCAGACCAAAGGCTCAGATGAAGTCGTGCTTAGCACGTGCCATGAACTTGCGTAGACTTTGCAAGATGTGAGGTATCACTATCATTGTGCATTAAATACGCACGTAGCTCGAGCTTAGGAAATTGTCACACCACCCAGCTGTCTTCATTGGGAATCAACATACCCTTGAAATCATTACGGTACGCCACCTGGCAAGCTCCAATGGCCAGGCCTAACACTTTTTCAGCCTTATCACAAGCTTCATATCTTAAAGAGACTCGCTAGATTTTTCAATGGCCTTGTCTAACACTTTTTCAGCCTTATCATAGGCTTCATCTCTTAAAGAAGCTCGGTAGATTCTCCAATGGCCTCGTCTAACACTTTTTTAGCCTTATCATAGGCTTCGTCTCTCAAAGAGGCTCGGCAGATTCTCCAATGGCCTCGCCTAACACTTTTTCATCCTTATCACAGGCTTCGTCTCTTAAAGAGGGTCGATAGATTCTCCAATGGCCTTGCCAACACTTTTTCAGCCTTATTACAAGCTTCGTCTTTTAAAGAGGCTCAGTAGATTCTCCAATGGCCTCGTCTAACACTTTTTCAGCCTTATCACAAGATTCAACTATCAAATAGGCTCACCTTTTACTTCCAGAGCCTCGTCGTATATCCTTCAACCCCATCGCCAGCTTCAGTTAACGAACTTTTTTTCTTTCTTAGACTAGAAAGTCCACACATCATATAAAATCATACATGGATTTCGGGGACTATTGTTACTCATATAAATAATCGTCCCTAATTGAATTACGTGGCAGATGGTAAGGGCCCCACACCTTACGTGACTATACGGACGACCCTGTTATACGTATGGAGGTGACCTCTTTTGTAGCGCCCCGAGTTCTGTTAACCCGGATTGCCACGTCATCGTCTTTTGCCCTAATTTTGTCAATCAATTTTGCGGAAATAACCTAATTTTTAAAATCACATTTGCAATTGAAAACTACGTCGGCAATTAAAACTCATAGGATATTTAAAATTTAAATATCATATTTTAGAAATAGCGGAAAACGACAAAATGTTATTAATATTCGAATACAAAAACTTCAAAGAGATAATAATTTCAATAGTCAAATTCTTTTATGCCACCACTGCCGGATCAATCTCGATCGCCTCCGAAGTCTGCAAATATTGTTAAAATAGCAGAATGAGTATTTCAAAAAAATACTCAGTAGACTCATCGCCGATAATTAATTTACAGAATAATTGAATACACACTTATGCAATATACAATGTGATCATCTTGGGCTCATTTTCTTGAAAATCACAGACTCTTTAAAAATATGGGCTGTGGGTAGTCTTTCTTTCTTTTGCGGATGAAGCACATAAGTTATGCATAACATTCTCTTCTTATCTCATAAGAGATTCTTTCTTTCTCATGCAATTAAGCATATAAGTTATGGCAAGCATAACAATATCATATATCTCATATGACACATTCTCATCCTATGCATAAAGCATATAAATCACGTAATTCACATAAAACATGCAATTATAATTTAAACTAATTAATGGTGGCGAGTCTACCTCAAAATCTCGAGTTTTGTGAAAATGGTGCGAGAAGTAACTTCAATCTCCTAATTGTCCGTTCGTTTCGTCTAGCCAATAGAAAATAAGTTTGAATCAATATTTCGAAACTTTAAAGTTTTAAAGTGTTGAAATTAAGGTCAAGGGCTTAATTGAAAATTATTGAAATTAAAATAAATGACTTAAAATGATAAAGTAAAGTTTAGGGGCTAAATTGGAAATTTATTAAATCTGAAAATAAAACTTTAAGGGCTAAAATAATAACTTTAATTAGTTTAGGGACTAAATTGTAATTATAATAAAGCTGGAATTAAAAGTTAAAAACTGAAATAATAACTTTTATAAGTTTAAGGACTGAGCTGTAAATATATTAAAGCTGAAAATAAAAGCTGAAAACTAAAATAATAACTTTTAATAGTTTAAGGACTAAGCTGTAAATATATTAAAGCTGAAAATAAAAGTTAAAAACTAAAATAATAACTTTTAATAGTTTAAGGACTAATCTGTAAATATATTAAAGCTGAAAATAAAATTTAAAGACTGAAATAATAATTTCTATACATTAGGGACTCAATTGTAAATATAATAAAGCTGAAATAAAACTTAAAAGCTGAATTAAATAACTTATATAAGTTTAAGGACTAAACTGTAAATAAAATAAAGCTGGAAATAAAGTTAAATGCTGAAATAAATAACTTATTTAAACTAGGGACTAAATTAAATAACTTTAAAGCTAGAAATAAGAAATGTAAAGGCTGAAATTAAAACAATTAAACTTAAGGGCTAAAATAAAAACAATTTAGGGACTGAAATAAAACAATTAAAAACTTGGGGGCTAAAACATAATCTTTAGAAATCAAAATCAAAATAAAAATCAAACTCTCTCATTTATCTCTCTCTAAATCGAGAGAGAAGGAGAGGCGACGGGGGGGGGAGGGGCTCAGCCCCTTCCTTCGATTCTCCACCGGCGAACGGTGGCAGCGCCACCTTCGTGGTGGGGCCGGAGTGTGGGGGTGGCGATTGGGGATTTTAGGGTGCACGGTCGAAGGTTAGGGCTCGATTTCAGTTCGGTAAGAAGGTAAGTTATTGGGTTGTTTTTATTTCTTGGTTTTGGGGTCGATTGGGGGTTGATTTTGGTGGTGGAGTTTGGAGCTTGTGGCGGTGGTGGCTGGTAGTGCCTTTGGTGTCGATTTTGGGTTGCTTCAGGTGGGGCAGTCTGTCGATTGGGAGTGCAATGTGGCTGTCGATTTTGGGATTGTCGATTTGGCGGCTTTGGTGCGTGTTCGTGGGTTGCAGGTGGCTATGGTTGTGCCTTTGGGTGAAGGAGTTGGTTTTGCAGTGTGGTGTTGTTGGTCTCGTGGGTTGGTGGTTTCGGTTTGGCAGTGGTTGTTTGGGGTTCTTGAGGTTGCAGCTTAGTTTAGTTGGCTGCAGCTTGGTGTGTTGGTGGTGTGAGCTGGTGAAGGTGGGGGTGTTGCAGTGGTGGTTCGATGGTTTTGCAGCTGGTTTGTTGGGGTGGAGTTGGCTGTTGAGTTGGTGAGTGCAGTGTTGGTGATTGCATTGTCTTGATGATTACACTGTTGATGCTAGAAATGGATTTTCTAGCATCAATGGTGTCTCACATTGGGAATAGAGAGAATGTTGGAGAGATAGACAAATTTTCTTACCAAATGGATATTGTGAGAGTATGAGTGTGAGTGGAGTGGAGTGGGGTATGAATAGGGGTAGAATTAGGGCACAAAACCCTAGACGGGTAATTGGGCCTATCAGTTGGGCTTTAGGGTTTTCTAATTGGGCTAAAATAAATAAATTCCGGTTTTGGGCTCATTTAATTGGACTTAAATGAAATTGGCTAAATAAATTAAAATCCAAGGTGTTGGACTTATATAATTGGGCTTAAACATTGGGCTTATGTAATTGGACTTGAAATTAATAAAATTTGAATTTAAATAAAATAAATCGAAATTGATAATAAATTATTATTTGGGATTGGATTCAATCAAATAGATTTGAATTCGTTTTTATTATGCCTAGACGAACGCGCTATTTCTTTAAAATTAGGGTTAAGGTTTAGCGACACGTTTTTCGAGAAATAATTTTATATTATTTAAAAGTTCTTGGTCGCTACATCTTTCCTGTGGAACGAAACCGAACCGACCCCATTTACGGACGCCCCATATAGGAGCTGGTCCTGACGAGGTGATGGCGAGATCCTTGATAGATCTTCTGGTGAAATGATTGACAAGATAATTCACTGGCAACATTGCCTCTGCACACCTACGCGGTCAAATCCCACTTGCAAAAATTAGGACTTGCAGATGGGAAAGAGGTCCTAGTATTTAATGCCTTGATTGATTGATTGATTGATGCGTGCAACAAGAAGGGCCAATCAATCTGATGAGGCCACGTGCCCTATTATCTGATGGGTCTCGTTTATCCTGCTCAAGTATAAAAGTCCGCACTTAGTGCCATTCAAGGTTAATGCAAGTTTAGACTCTCAAGCTTATAATCTTACTACATATACTTTTAGTATCCTACTCCCAAGTTGACCCTCTTTTTCAATTGGAGGCTCATGTACTAAGCTCCCTCACATCTTAAATTATTCCTTTAGTTGGCTCGACTGTTTAACTAGGACCTTGCCCAAGTGTTTTGGGATTTAGCTTACGTGGACGTGAGAGGTTTTGAGATCTGTTGGTCACATCATTAACACAATTTTTGGGGTCAACAACAATGACACAATATGATAACACGCGTTAATAGTTGCCAATCGTTCGAGTCTATTTGCTGCAGAGTGGTGTCACATGTATTTAGTATTGAAGGGACTATAAGAACAACTCTTCTACCTTTTTGCAATGTCGTGTTTGTGCTCATCCCTCGTGTTTTCCCGACCGAGGTCGGGTATCTCTAAGTACAATTTTTAGTAGAATGAGATGGCCTTATATATTGAAGATAAAAAAGAATGAGACGAGAAAACAAGAAATAAGGGGGTTATTACACCCTAGTTTGTGTCTTGAGTAGCAAATTAGTCTTAAAACTTTTGTTTTCGACTTTTCAAAAAATAGTTAGTTCTTAATGGCTGAAATAGTTCAATACTCCTGTTAAATGGATGTGTACCTCAAATGTCCAATCTTTTTTTAAAAAAAATTCTCTTTTGCGGCTAGTCTAACATTTGAAGTGATACATGTTTCCATGAGCATTACTTGAAAATTTAATGTTGATCTATGGTTGATTTCATCCTTAATGTTATGATCATAACAAACAAGATTAATGTTCTTTCTAACAATTGATTTTGAGTTATGACAATTATATGTTAAAATCAATCAAGTATTGCCAAAATCAACACATTATAAATCGGACTCGAAATAAAGGTCAAAGTAGAAGTTAAGCATTCAAGTCATATCATTCGAGACAAGAGCTTAAAAGACAAACGTCAAGAAAAAACAAGATCAAGACATGAGAGACGACATGAAAGAAAGATCAAGACAAGAGTCTAAGAGACAAAACTGAAGCAAGATCAAAAGCCAGATTTTTAATTTCAAATATAAAGTTACTAATACTTTGATATTAAGCAATGAATGATGAAAATTCAAAAATCATTTTATGCATGAAAAGATTATTTAGTAAAAATACTTGCACAAAAAATTATTTTTAAAAATTGTAAGTGTTTCAATTTGATGTTTAAATTTTACAATGTTTCTTACCTTGAAAGATAAATGGAAAAGTTCTTCAAAAGCCCACATTTAAAAAAAAAAAAAAAGAGTCAAAGTCAGCGTGGATGTTCGGTTGACCGGTGGATGTCCGGTTCGTCCAACGGTCAAAATTTTAACCATTTTCATTTTTTACGCACAACAGCTAGCTCAGCCGTCCAGTTTAGTGGCGAACGTTCTGTTGGGTCGTCCGATTAGTAAGAAATTTTGGAGTTTTGATTGCTATAAATACTGTTGACCTATGGTTGATTTCATCATTAATGTTTTAATCATAACAAACAAAATTAATATTGTTTCTAACAATTAATTTTGAGTGATGATAGTTCAATATTAAAATCAATCAAGTATTGCTAAAATCAATATATAAATCTGACTCGAAATGAAGATCAAAGTGAAAGATAAGCATTCAAGTCAAATCATTCGAGGCGAGAGTTTAAAAGACAAATGTCAAGAAAAAGTAAGATGAAGAGTATGAGAGATGACATCAAAGAAAGATTAAGACGAGAAGTTTGAGAGGCAAATTTCGAAGCAAGATAAAAAAATAGACTTCTTAATATAAATGTACTAATATTTTGATATTTAGTAATGAATGATAAAAGTTCAAAAATTGTTTTATGCACGAAATAATTATTTCATAAAAACAATTGCTTAAAAAAAACTATTTTTCAATTCAACTCGATATTACTTACTCATTCAAAAGCCCACATTTAAAAAAAGAAGAAGAAGTCAAAGTTTAAGTCAACCGGACGTCTAGTTCGCCAACGGTCATTTTTTTGATCGTTCTGATTTCTGACGCACAACGGCTAGCTTAGTCGTTTGGTTCAACATCGGATGTTTGGCTAGGTATGCATTCATAAACAATTAGAAGGGAGTTTTCTTTTGAAATATATTTGTAAAATATCTTCTTTGAACTTACATTTTTACATTCATTTCATTTATTTTTTCATAACAAAAACTTTGATTATTGAATTAAATTTCTTGAATCATCTCTTTGTGCTTAACTTATTTATTTCAATCTTAAAAGATAGATATATTTTTGAAAAAAATCTTTGCACTTACATTGCATAAATTTTTCTACTTCTTCATATTGAAAACTTTGATTGATTGAATCAAACTTGTAAAATCATCATATTCATTGAAGAACCATTAGAGAGAAATTCTCAATTCCATATTCATGTCAAAAGTGTCTTCTGTACAATGAAAGAAAATAACCTATTTATACTAAAACCCTAAAATTTTAGTAAAAACGTAATTAAGAATCCAAAAATATGAAAACTTCCAAAACTGAGAAATACTAGTCAAAATAAAATTATTCGCCTATCCTGGATCATATCAAGGATTGAACTATTTCAACCATTAAGAACTAGTATAAACGTAATTAAGAATCCAAAAATATGAAAACATCCAAAACTGAGAAATACTAGTCAAAATAAAATTATTCGCCTATCTTGGATCATATCAAGGATTGAACTATTTCAGCCATTAAGAAATATTTCATCTAAAATTTTATCAAACCCGTATAAAATTCAATTCACAAACGTAAATCAACCATGAAATCTTCAATAATGACAAATAGAATTAATGAAAATTCGAACTGTGCAACCAAATTATATATATATATTCTAACAATGAGAAACTTCCCTAACAAGTTTCGTAACTGGTGCAAAATTGAGAATGAATGTCCCAGCAATTATATATTATGGAGTAGAAGGGGATGCTACGGACTTGAAAAATATAATGAACAAGGGTATATTATAGGTTTGAGGTCTGGAAAGTATCTCTGAAGTGAAGGCGATGGTGAAGGTGGCGGCAGATGAGTTGTTTTCTCGTTTTAGGGTGGGCGAGTGAGGTGAGGTTGGGGAAAAAGAGGAAGTGGGTTGGTGCGGGTGAGAGAATTTTTTATTTAATTATTTTAGTTGTGTTATTTGGAATATATAAATTTATCATTTTAATCTTTAGGGTAATTGGCGCAAAACATCCCTACTTTTGCCGATTTTTGTGAAAAACGTTACAACCTTTCTTTTTTTTGCTCAAAATGTCATTTTCCTCAATTTTTGACATAAAATGACCGATATACCCTCCAATTTAAATAAAACAAAAAGGAAAAGAAAAGAAAAATCAAGAATAAATTGTAATTTTACTCCTAAACTTTCTAAAAATTGCAAATTAATCCAAAACTTATAAAAATATTAAAAAAAAAAAAATACTGCACCACTATCATTGAATTGGAAAAACCTGTAGAAAAAAGAAGGGAGAAAAATCAAGTAATTTATTTTAAAGGGAATAATGGATAAATATCTGAGAATCAAACAAAATAAAAAAATAAGAAGAAAATCATAAAAAAGGGAAAATCAAGAACATTGATATAAACCTTTTCCCCATTTCATATGGTGATGCTTTCAAGCACCCCACACACACATGCACAAAATTGATGGAGTTAATCTCGAAACTCCTAATAAATTTTGATGAATCCGTCTTGGTTGATAATGGAAAAATCAATTTCGAATAGTTAAACGTTCATTTTCCGAAGCCCTAATTGGAAACTTTGGATCTTAAATCTAAATTAATCGGATCATTTCTATCCGATTATTGGAATCGGGTTTGGAGTTGTATACAATGGTGTGCTGAATTTGGGAATTGACAGGAAACGATGAGCGGACGAAGAGGAGGTTTCAGATAGAGGCGTTCAAGCATCGGGTGGTGGTGGACCCGAAATATGCTGAGAAGACTTGGAAGATCCTGGAATTTGCAAATATTTTGACCAGGGATGCTCTACAATATGTGGTTGATTTGCAGAGGGAATTTAGGAACCATATTAAGTATGCTTTGGAGTGCAGAAAAGAGGCTAAGAGGAGATACAATAATGGGGGATTGTCGGGGTTTGATCTGACCACGAAATACATAAGAGAAGAGGATTGGGTTTGTGCCGCTGTGTCGTCGGCGGTGGCTGATCGACGTGTGGAAATTACTAGGCCAGTAGAGAGGAAGATGATTTTTTGCCCTTAATTCACTATCAGAAATGGAACAAGTAGAGAGAAATTGGAATTAGAGCCGAAACAGAAGAATTGGATGAATAACAAACAAGGCAATTGTGGGATTTCTATATAAGCCTATCTGCCAACCATTGATCTTCAATCCCAGAGCATCTCAGAAAATAAATGGCTGACCAAAATTGCTTTTCCACAAACAGCGATTTCACGCTTTGGGTTCGGATTGTTGGCCAAAATCAAATTATCAGTAGATGATTTTTGCCCTTTTTTCAGCCCTTTTTTTTAGAGAAAAAAGGTGAGGGATGGAATGGTTTAGGGTTTTGGCGGCGGCGGCGAGTGGAGGAGGCGGAGGGGGTGGAGGAGAAGAGAGAGAGAGGGTGAGAGAGTTTTTGTTATTTTAAATATTTTCATAAGTTTTGGACTGATTTGCATTTTTTAAAAAGTTAAGGAGTAAGATTGCAATTTATTCTTGATTTTTCTTTTCTTTTCCTTTTTGTTTTATTTAAATCGGAGGGTATATCAGTCATTTTATGTCAAAAATTGGGGAAAATGACATTTTGCGCAAAAAAAGTAAAAGGTAGAGACGTTCCGCGCTAAAATAAGGAAAGGTTGGGACGTTTTCCACAAAAATCGGCAAATGTAGGAATGTTTTGCGCCAATTACCGTAATCTTTAATATTGGTCAAAATATGGTTCAAATCAATTTGTTTGGTCAATTAACAGTCATATAGATAGAATCCATACATTTGTCCTTCGTTGCAATGGAATGAAAGTTTGGGATTGTGAATGACACAAATAAAAACTTTGGAAAAAGTATGCAAAAAAAGAAGAAAGATTTAGGACCGCAAATGCAATTATTCCAACAATAAATTAGACAAGGGGACCACAAATCCAAGTAAGAGACTCGGGGTATGAGATGGTCAGTTTATTTGGTGACACGGAACTTAATTAGTGGATTTTATATGACATTTTTTCTTACCATAAAAGATTCTTTGAAGTTGACTCCATTTAACTTTAATTATATGGGTTGAACCCAATTGTGAGGGTCCCCCACCCTCCTATCCCATCTCGTTTCTAGAACATTGTGTAGGAGGTAAATCATGAAATGTGACTCAGCAGCTCAAGGTACAAGAGCTATTATAATGATGTCCACAAAGAGGCATGAATCGAACCCTCACACTGTGGCTGCCAACTCAGTTGAAACGATCACACTCCTGTTCTTTGCACTACTGAATTATTCCTCGGGGGCACCATTTAACTTTAATTATATGGGTTGAACATGGATTAGTGGTCCAACAACCGATGTAATATGCACCTAATTCCTAATTTTGTCCCCTTTCTATTTGCACTCACTAATTGTTCTTCTAATTAACAATCACACAAAATGGCAAAAAAATATCTTCATTGTTTCATTATTTTACTTAACCAACAATTTTCTACAGTAATAGAGATCATTAATCATCACCGATCTAAATAACAGTGAATCTTTCAGTTGTTCAATAAAGTTGTAATGCATTTAATACTAGACCAATATAAGAAAAACAATAAAATAAAATATTTATCTGACAAGAATGTTAGATTTAGGGTGTGTTTGAGCCACATTATTTTGAAAAAATGTATTTTGGAATAATAGATTGATGGAGAATGCGTTGTTGAAAAAGAAAGAAAATTTATTGACGTGATAAAAAATATTATTTTATTGAAAAATGTGGGGTTGAAAATGAGTAAAATAATGATAATGAAAATTTTAATGTGGCTTAAACAGGAGCTTATATTGTATCTTTTATTTGAAAAAATAATAAAACTGAGATAGTTGATCGTGTGGTAAACTATGTGCATTTTATATGGGTGGACGACTGTTTAAACCATAGTTATCATTGCATAAAAACCTATAAAAAAATATAAAGTATAAATGCAGCGAGTCAATGGGTTAGCAGTTCAACCGGTGACCTAATGGTTCAACCGGCGTGTCATTGCATAAAAAACTATAAAAAAATATAAAGTATAAATTTTTTTTTAGGGGCAAAATTAAATTTTTTTTATTTTTTTCACTAATTATTTAGGTCTATAAAATAAAGTAAAATGTTGGACCAAAGTTTTTTAAGAGAATATTTTTATAAAAGCTATAAATTATTCATTAGTTAGATATAAGTTAATGCACACAAATAATATTAAAGTATTTTGTGTTAAAGTGGTGATGAACCTTTTATTTTCTTAGAGATCCAAGGTTCAAACCCTAGTAGGGTTATTGGGCTTATTTGATTAAAATAAATACTTTTTACTATTATTTATTTCATTTATTTTCAGAGTTATTTTTGTTAAAAAAATAGCAAATAAAGTAAAATTGTTACCGACAGTAAAATAAATTTGAGGCGGTTATTCAGTGATTTACTAGAATAATAAAATTCATATATTTTTTTTATTAATTCCAAATTATTCGTGGCCTCTATATATACCTACTTTTCTTGAAATTTTTTTTTTTCCGTCTTGTGTACCTTATACACAACTTGACTCTAGAATTATTTTATTTTGGAGCAAAATTTGATAGATGTGGAAATATTTTGTTGTTGCTAAACAAATAATTTGATCGTTCTATCTTGTACGTGATTCCAAAAAGGTTACAGTATTTAACGGCGTATAGTTTGACTTTAGGACATTATATGTTGGGACCCTTTGAATCCACGTGTTGTGAGAATCGGAAGAGATTCATGGGGCAATATGAACTATTGATCGCTCACCAAACAAGAACAAGATTTAAAGTAAAGAAAATAAAAAATTTGGCAGTGGAACCGATATTTTATTAAACAATCAACGGAAAGAAAATACAATTTTAGTAATTTCTGCTCTCAAAAAACTGAATGAAGAGTCTACTATTTATAGGGAAGATGTCCAAATCCATTATGGAAATAAAATAAAAACAGATCACGTGAAATAAAGGAAACAATATTTTTCCAAATACGTGCAAATAAGGAAAAATATATTCCAAAAAATTCCAACCTAATTTGGGCCACAAAATCCAACAATCTCCACCTTCACACAAATTCTAGTGCAGCGAACGAAACTCCAAAATTTCTACACATGGAAAACTAAGTCTGACTGCATCAGAATAAACAAATCTCTTTATTTAATACCAAAACTCTCCACCTCACGAAAAACATTACATCTGCCTAGTGTCCACAAACGACACTCGAACCCAATCCCAAATTCCCAAAATTCTAACAAAGAATTCAACAAATACCAAATAGGGTCGAAACATACCCTGTAGCAAAATTCATACAAAATACTTGAACTGAAGGCCCCTTGCTAGAACTGTCACCTTCAAACACACCGAAAGCATGATCACACACATCTGAAACTCGGTACCTATGTTCCATGAGTCCTCCCCTAGCAAATGACTTAGAGCCCAACACGAAATGTATTGTACTGAATTGGATCTCTTCCACGGTACTAAACATGTCCAGATGTCTCTTCACTGGTTTTGTGCCCCCCTACAAGATATACAGTTAAGAACTCTTCTGTCCTTCCAGCACAATACGATGACCCATTTGGACCTTCAAGACTCCACCTCTATCGGAGAATGTGTACCCATTAGAATCCAGGATACTTAGCGAGATGAGATTCTTCCTTAAGTCTGGACATGTCGAACCTAGCCAAGAACTCGAACTGTCCCATCTAATAACCTCAATCTGACCCCCCTATAAGATTGGTTGTTTCCCATGACAACTCCACATTGCATCACTGTTTCATATGTTCAAACAAGGCCCTATTAGGACACATATGGAACGAACACGCTGAATCCAGAATCTACTTGTAGCGCCCCGAGTTCTGTTAACCCGGATTGCCACGTCATCGTCTTTTGCCCTAATTTTGTCAATCAATTTTGCGGAAATAACCTAATTTTTAAAATCACATTTGAAATTGAAAACTACTTCGGCAATTGAAATACATTGGATAATTGTTCAAAATTTAAATATTGTGTTTTGGAATAGCGGAAACGAAAAAACACGTTAACAATGTTTCAATACATAAATTCGAAAATTTAATAATTTCGATAATCAAATTTTATTTTGCCACCACTGCCGGATCAATCACGTTCACCTCCGAAGTCTGCAAATATTGTTAAAATATGTAACGAGTATTTCGAAGAAATACTCAGCAGACTCATCGCTTTCGATAATTAATTTACGTAATAATTGAAAACACACTCATGCAATATACAATGTGATATCATCTTTGGTTCATTTTCTTGAAATCATAGGCTCTTTAAAAACATGGGCTGAAGGTAGTCTTTCTTTCTTGTGCGGATGAAGCACATAAGTTATGCATAACATTCTTTCTTATCTCATAAGAGATTCTTTCTTTCTTTCTTTCTTTCTCATGCAATTAAGCATATAAGTTATGGCAAGCATAACAATATCATATATCGCATATGACACATTCTCATCCTATGCATAAAGCATATAAATCACGTAATTCACATAAAGTATGCAATTATAATTTAAACTAATTAATGGTGGCGAGTCTACCTCAATTGTTTCGTGTTGCGTGAAAAATGAGCGGGAAAATAACTTCAAGCTCCTAATTGCTCGTACGTATCGTCTAGCCAAAAATAGGAAATAAGTTTGAATTAGTATTTCGAACTTTAAAGTTTTAAAGTGTTGAAATTAAGTTTAAGGGCTTAATTGAAAATTATTGAAATTGAAATAAATGACTTAAATGATAAAATAAAGTTTAGGGGCTAAATTGGAAATTTATTAAATTGAATTTGACAAATCTAAGTGCTAAAAATACTATTTTCAAAGCATTGTGGCTAAATGTGAAAAATAGGGAACTCTAGGGACTTAATTAGAAGCTATTGAAACTGAAAATAAAAGTTTAAGGGCTGAAATTGAACTTTTATAAGTTAAGGACTAAACCGTAAATATGTTAATATTGAATATAAAAGTTTAGGGTTTGAAATGATAAATTTTACAAGTTAGGGACTAAACCGTAAATATTTTAAAACCTGAAATTAAAACTTAAATGGCTGAAATAATAATTTATATAAACTAGGGACTAAATTGAAAACCTTTAAACTGAAATTAACAAAGTTAAAAGTTAAAATCAAAGCATTTAAAATCTAGGGACTAAAATAATATAATTTAAAACTTGAGGGCTAAAATCTATCAATTGAAATTAATATATACCTAACTAATCTAACTAAACTAAACAAAACAAAAACATTTAAAACAAAACAAAAATAAAACCTCTCTCTCGCCCGCAGAGAGAGAAGTCGACGGGGAGGTGCGCGAAGCCCCTTCCTCGAATCTCGCACCACCGGCCGGCGTGGTGGCGCCCGACCATAGGAGGTGGTGATTGGGGTTTATTTTGAGTGTTTTGGGCGCACAATCGACTGGATAGGGCTCGATTTTGTTCGGTAAAAGGTAAGTTGATATGGGTTTCTTGTTTTCGATTTTGTGGAATGATTTGAGATTGGGTACTTGGCAGCTGGATGGTGGTCGTGTGGTGGTGAAATGGATGTGGTTTGGTGATGATTTTGGGGTGAAGGTGGCCGTGGTTTCGGGGTTGTGCTCTCGGATTGGGCTCGACTTTGGACGGGTTGGTTGGTGGCTATGGCTTTGCTTGGTTTTGGCTTGAGCAAAGCTTGGTGGATAGGCTCGAAATGGTGGTATTTTGGGGTTGAAAACGGGTTGCATTCTCGGTTTGGAGTTGATGTTGGGGTCTCGTTTTTGGGTCGTCGATTTGTGACTAACTTGGTGTTGTTCTTGGGGGTTTTGTTGGGTTCCCTGAGTTGGTGGTTCTTGGCGGGCCGGTGGTTGGTCTCGGTTTGGGGCTTCAAATGGTGGTTCTCGCATTGTTGAGTTTCGGGGTCGAGGTCTGGGTGGCCGCACTTGGGGGAGGTCAGCCTCGTATATGCTTCTCGGGGTGTCTTGTCGTGTGGTTGTGTGGTGATTGCAAGCGACCTTGCAAGTGGAGTCGGGTCACATTGTGCAGCTGGTCGGGGTTGGTTTTGGTGATGGTGAATTTCCACTTGTCGATGCTAGAAATTGCTCTAGCATCAAAGTGAGCTTGAGATTGTTGTTGATGCTAGAAATTGATTTTCTAGCATCAACTAGAATTTCCAAAAATGAGGGAGGAGATTCTTACCAAAATGGATTGCTTGGGTGCGTGAATTGTTTGGAAATGGAGAGGATGGAGGAAGTTGGTATATGAATAGTGGGAATTAGGGCACAATTCCCTAGGTGGGTTATTGGGCCAAACAGTTGGGCCTTAGGATTTGGGCTGTAGGGTTTCTAATTGGGCTAAAATAAATAAATTCAGGGTTGGACTTATATAATTGGGTTTAAACATTGGGCTTATGTAATTGGACTTGAATTTAATAATAATTGGGTTTTAAATAAAATAAATCCGAATTGAAATAAAAATAATTATTCAATATTCGATTCGATTCGAAATAATTTAAATTCATATTTATAACGGCTAGACGAACGCGCTATTTCTTAAAAATTAGGTTAAAGTCGAGCGACACGTTTTTCGAGAATTAATTTTATATAATTCAAAAGTTCTCGGTCGCTACACTACTCCTCATTCGGCTTATATTCCATGTCACATACGGTCAGCACCACATCTTCGCCATTCGAAAATCTCTCGGCAATATTAGTCTCGTCCGAATGATCAAATTGCTTCCCATGATTTGTAGATAAATTACCTTTACCATGCAACTTGTCGCAATCCTTCTTGATGTGTCATTTTCTCCCACAGTAGAAGCAAACATATTTGCTGAAGTCCGTCCTCGACCTCCCTATCCGTCGATCACCGTATGAAACCAGAGCTTCCTCATCCTTAGCTCCAATGATATCCTTCATCTTCTCCTTTGAAAATAAAGTGTTATAAGCATCGTCAATGGTGAGTGTGTCACGACTGTATAAGATCGTATCCCTGAACGACAAATACGAAGCGGGCAGTGAGCACAACAGGATCAAGGCCAGATCCTCTTCATCATACTAACGTTTCCAGATAGCGACGATTTCCTTGAACATGGCCAGATGGTCTTCCAAAGAACTCCCTTCTGCCATGCGATGAGAATAAAGCCTCTACTTCATATGCAACTTACTCGTCAATGTCTTCACCATGCACAGTTGCTCCAATTTTAACCACAATGCAGCAGCTGATTTCTCCTTAACCACGTTCTGAAGAATGTTGTTAGAAATATGAAGATGAATAATAGACAACGCCTTTCGATCCTTCGGTTGCTTCCACTCTGTTGTCCAAGTTGTTGGCATTTTATCAAAACTTAATAGAGGATCGTCCAAATCTATCTGCGCTAGAATTGCTTTCATCTTTACTTGCCACAGAGAAAATCCTGTATTGCGATCCAAAAGCGGAATGACATACTTCATAGCAGCCATCGATACTAGAAATCTCAAATAAATTCAACAACCCGTAGCTTTGATACCACTTGTTGGGACCTTTGAACCCACGTGTTCTGAAAAACCGGAAGAGATTAATGGAGCAATATGAACTATTGATTGCTCACCAAACAAGAACAAGATTTAAAGTAAAGAAAAGAAAAAATTGGGAGTAGAACCGATATTTTATTAAACAACCAATGGAGAAAAAAAAAATACAATTTCAGCTTTCGCTCTCAAAAAACTAAATGAAGAGTCTACTATTTATAAGGAAGATATCCGAACCCAAGATGAAAACAAGATAAAAACAAATCACGAGAAATAAAGGAAATAATATTTTCGTGCAAAGAAGGAAAAATATATTCCCAAAAATTCCAATCTAATCTGGGTCACAAAATCCAACATTATACTGCCACGAGTCTCGACGTTCCATAAATTTTCTTACTTTCTATATTTTGTTGTTTTTTTCTGAAAATGCATCTTAAAGTATTTTTATCTCACAAAGAATATTATATTCAGTCCACGGTAACGTTGAATGGATGGAAAACAAGGTTTATATTAGAATAAAGAATTGTTATCAGCAAATGCATTGCTACAGGTGCTCTAACTGCTCTTAACTATATGGATTGTGATTACTACGGTGTCCTATTTGAATAAAAAAAAAATCACAAGATGAAATTTATGACGTGTATAAAATCACAAAGCACTATTTAAAAATATTAACCAGTAGTACCAGAGCTCTATTATGTACTAATGTTCGATGAACCCTGTTTTTGATGAATAAGATTACTCTTACTCTTTTCATAACCTTGGACTTTTATTTCATTGGTATTTCCTTTTTACTTGTATATTAAATTCTTTACACTAAGATTGGAAAAATTGTAAGTTATTTTTATATGTATCGAATTTTTAATATCTCAAGCAATTTTTTTGTCTTGCATCGAAATGTTAAACTCCCAACAAAATATATAATAAGATGATGCAATTGCATAAATAAAAATACTACAAACCCTGTGCCTTAAGTGTTGGACTGCCCCCTGATCTGTGCGGATTAATATGCGATAATTCAAAATGCAGCAGGAGGGTTTGATATTTAAGCTGTCTAGAAGAATATTTTGCATTACTGTCAACATTTTTCAATTTTATACTATATAAATATATGTGAAAATATGCACCCATAGTTTTATACCCATTTTGTTAAAAAGATAAAAGTGATTAAAAAACCAATGGTTCTTGTGAGATGAAGTTATGATGTCTGCAAGATATTTATAGGATAGTTACTATTTTAAACGTGTAACTTTGGTCCTATATCTCAGAAGTATATAAAAGAATAGAAAAATCTATTCTAATCAAGAGATTTTAAGAATGAAAACAGTGGCGTTACACTCAAAAAATTGTTTAATTGGGTAACTAAACTATCCCGCTAAGATATGAAACCTATGGCTTGAATATTGTACTAAGAGCAAAAAAATGGACAGCTATCTTTGTCTTCACATTGTTGGCCGTGCTTGATGGGTACGGTTGGGTTGGACACCATAGTGCCTAAGTTTTCCACCTTTATTGTATGTCTGTAACAGCGAAGTTTGCCCTTAACGTGTACGTTGGGTTACTTTTGAACAAAGTAAAATGTAAAGTAATTTCTGTAGAATTAATTGTTCAAAAGTATATTGAAACGAAGACGATCTCCATCATATATAGATTGAGAAGGATTAGTACAACCAATCAAATGCATTCAGCTCAGCTCTAACAAAATAACCGAAAAGAGACAAGAAAACGTGATTAACAAAAATGTAAAATGCAATACACGATTTACCATTTATTCTCTAAGTTGGGCTATACTAATTAAAATAAAACCGGGCCTTCAATAACTGGGCTTCACCCATCTGCAGCCCAACTAAAAACATCTGTATCAACCAACTCTACTGCTCTGCCTAATTAGTAATCAATAATTCTTCATCCCCCCTTCAAGGTGGAGGTTGGTGTAAATCACCCAACCCCAACTTAGAAAGAAGACAGTAAAAATGAGGAGCAACAAGTGATTTTGTAAAGATGTCTGCAAGCTGTGAATGTGAAGGAATATACTGTGGAAGAACGAAACCAGACTTATACAGATTTCGAATCAAATGACAATCAATCTCCAAATGCTTTGTGCGTTCGTGGAAAACCTGATTAGCCGTGATGTGTAAAGAAGCTTTGTACCATAAAGAGATAGGAAGAGTGAATGGAATTTGAAGATCATTCAGAATATAAGTAATCCATTGTAATTCAAAAACTGTACTCCCCATGCTTCGAAACCGTAGTTTGCTTCTTAGTTTTCCATGAGATAAGTGCTGAACCAAAGAAAACACAATATCCAGTTAATGATTTCCTTGAATATGGGCATGCCCAGTTAGCATCCGCATAAGCTTGTAAATGGAGGGACTTTTGTGTAGAGAAGTAAAGCCCTTTCGAAGGGCAACCTTTCGGATACTTAAGCAAATGCATAGCAATATCCCAGTGTGATTCGTATGGTGAATGGACAAATTGGCTAAGTTGCTATACACCATATATTATATCTGGTCTGGTTAAATTCAAGTATAGGAGTTGCACAATTAACCTCCGATATCTCTCTGGTTCTGGAAGTAAAGAGCTTGCTTGATCAATCAGTTTAGTCCCCTTTGGAATTGGCACCTGAGTCGGTTTAGCTCCTGTCAATCCGACATCCTGAATCAAGTCAAGAATATGACATACATTCCTTCACTACTGCGTACAATCTCAAGTCCTAAAAAGTACTTTGCATAACCCATGTCTTTTATAGTAAAGGCCTTACGTAGGTATTGTTTGACATCAATGATATCATCTTCATGTGAACTAGTGATAAGGACATCATCTACGTAAACTAAAAGGATGAGAATCTTCTGAGATTGATGTTTTATAAACAAGCAGTGATCATGTTCAGACCGGTGAAAGCCAAAGCTGTGAATTTTGGAACATAGCTCAGCATTCCATTACCGTGACGCCTGCTTCAACCCATATAAACTACGATTTAACTTGCAAACTTGTCCTGCCAAAGCTTTATGAAAACCATCTGGAGGTAACATATACACCTCTTCATCTAAGAATCTATGGAAGAAGGCGTTGTTGATGTCCAGTTGATGTAGAGGCCATTCCTTAGCTGCCACTATAGCAAAGAGTACTCTCACGGTAACCATTTTTGCCACTAGGATAAACTATCAAAATAATCTACCCCTTGCAGTTGGTGATATCCCTTGGCAACAAGTCTTGCCTTTAGCTTGTCAACTGTACCATCAGGGTGTAGTTTCACTTTATAGACCCATCTTGAGCCAATAGCTTGTTTCCCAGGAAGAAGACTTGTCAATTCCCAAGTTTGGTTACTTTCCAGTGCATCAAGCTCCTTTTGCATTTCTTGAGTCCAATTCTTACTTTGACTAGCCCGATTATAAGAATTTGGTTCCTGAACAATTGACAAGGTAGCTAGAAATGCAGCATGTGATGAACTAAGGTATGGCAAAATAAGGTAAGGAAAGGTGGAAGGTATATACCCTGTTGAAGCAAGCTGTTTCTTCCTGCAAAGTGAAGTAAGATCAGCAGTTGGCAAAACTTCTGTACTATTAATATTGGTAACAAAGTCTTGCAACCATGGTGGTTTGGATTTGATCCTGGTATTGTGTCTAAGGATAGGATTAGATGAAGTAGGGAATGAATTAGGTGAAGAGTCAGAGTTTTCTTCAGACCGTGTTTCAATAAAAGGAACTGGTATCAAGGGGTTAGAGTCTGAGGCTATGTTAGGAGAAGCTATAGGTTCCTGTTGTGTATTTATATCAGGTAGACTGTGTAAAGGAATATTGGTGTTGTCTTCATCAAAATCTGATTGCTGAGTAAGGGGTAAAGGTGGAGAAAATTCAATAGAGGTATTATCCTTAAAAGGAAAAATGGATTAAAAAAACTTTATATCTCTAGACACTTGAACCTGTTGGGTGGAGATATTGAAGATTTTGAACCCTTTTTGGCCATGACTAAAACTAAGAAAGACACATTTATACCCCCTTTCCTCAAACTTGTCCTTATATGGTTTAGTATTGACAATATAGCAAACAGATCGAAAAGTTCTAATCAAAGAGTAGTCAGGCTTCTTTCCATATAGCTTCTCAAAAGGTGTAAGCCATCTCAAGACTTTAGTGGGAAGTCTATTAATTATGAAGGTTGCCATCAATATTGAATAGGGCCAGAATTTTTTTGGTAAATTAGCTTGGAACATTAAGGACCTAGCAATCTGGAGTAAATGCTTGTGTTTGCGTTCCACTACCCCATTTTGTTGAGGTGTGTAGATGCAAGTTCTATGATGCATGATTCCAGAGTTCTGAAGCAAAGTTTGGCACTCTGTACTAAGTAATTCAGTTCCATTGTCTGCTCTTAGGCATTTGACTCTTCTATCAAATTGGTTTTCAACCATTTTAAAGAAACAATCAAGAGTTTTGGTGACTTGTGTTTTGTGTAGAAGCAAAAAAGTCCAGGTAGCTCTACTGAAATCATCAACTACAATTAAAACATATGATGTTCCAGCCAAAGAAAATTGTATATATGGTCCCCAAAGATCAACATGCACTATTTCGAATATTGCATTAGTATGAATGGAACTAACAGGAAAGGGAGTTGTCTATTGTTTAGCCTTGTGACAGATTTCACAATGTTGTAAAACATCACACTCTTCCGAGGAATTTTTCAGAAAATCCAAGCATTGCAAAGTATGAAAGGATGTATGTCCAAGTCTGTTGTGCCATTTGAGGAGTGAATTAGTAGTGGATGAAATAGAATTTTCATTGATATCATATGTTTGATTACAAGATGGAAATGAACTAGAATTTTCAGACTTGATAATGGATTGATCAGTGTTTTTATTATTGAACAAGAAGCTAGATTCATCTAACGAATACAATTTTCCTATAAGCTTGCCAACTGCTAAAATTCTGTCACTCTGCAGGTCCTGCAACAGGCAGAAAGTAGGGTAAAATATTAGTTTCAAATGTGCATTTTGAGTGAGTTTTGGTACTGACAGAAGATTGAATTTGAAACTAGGGATATATAGTGAGTCTGTGAGATACAATTGTGAATTCAATTTCACATTTCCAACTTTGTTGACAGGTTTGGTAGTTCCATCAGGTAAATAGACATGAATAGGTTGTGTTGTGGTTCTTAATTTTGACATCAATTTTATATCAGCACAGATGTGATTACTAGCTCCCGTGTCAATGATCCAAGTCCCAGGTTTCAAACAATCAAGCTTAGCAATGAAGGAGTGATAGAGACTCATACCTGCATACTCCTTAATATGAGTAAAATTTACCTTATTCTCCATATCCATCAGCATCTTTCCTCTCAAGGCTTTCTGAATTTCCATCTTCACAATGTCTGTTATACTTGATGTATCATTCTTCCTGATTTCACTCATTTGATCTTCACTAAGATCTAATGGTGTCTCTGCCATGTTTGCCATAAATTTTCCATCGGTAAAGCCTCTAGATCTCTGCTTTTTTAGATCTCTATACCAATCCGGGTATCCATTTAGCTTAAAACATATATCCCTTGTGTGACCATTCATGTTACAATGTTCACAGTGTGAATTTTCCTTCTCTGTAACACCAAATCTTCTTATGTTCTTATGTTTTCTCTAGCTGAGTTGTAATTTCCTCTACTGAAACGTCCCCTGCCAGATCCTCTATAGTAGCCAGTTCTACCTCTACTATCTCTCCTATATTCAACAGTTTTAACAAGCATAGCTGTGTTGTCATTTGTTTCTGGAAAAATAATGTGCACTTTTCTTTGTTTCTCAACTCTAAGTATCATCGAATAAGCTTTGTTGACTGATGGCAGAGGATCCATTACCAGAATTTGGTTTCTTCCATGATCAAATGTATCATATAG
Source organism: Fraxinus americana (assembly GCA_035079005.1). Lineage (NCBI taxonomy): Eukaryota > Viridiplantae > Streptophyta > Magnoliopsida > Lamiales > Oleaceae > Fraxinus > Fraxinus americana. The sequence continues at coordinate 18,426,889 of CM068707.1, read as the reverse complement.
TCCCACCAAAAATTGCATTAAACGATTAAAACTTGTTAGATCTGATACTTCCTTAGAAGCTGCACAAGTGTAAGCTGGAACATGCATTAAACACGCTAGTTCATCCCAAAGTTTCTTCAATTTAGTTTAATATTTCTCAACTGTCAACACACCTTGTGATATGCTTCCTATTTCCCTTTGCAACTGGTATAACAGAGGCCCATTGCGTTCACCGTATCTCTCATTTAATTTCTCCCAGAGGTCCTTTACAGACATAGTGTAAATAAAAGCTTCCATGATTTCTTTTGAAATCGAATTAAGTAACCATGATCTCACCATACAGTCAACTCGTATCTACTGCTCAAATTTTGCTGAATTCCCAACTGGTTTTCCACAACTTCTATCAATAAATCCCAATTTTAATTTTGCTCCCAAGGCTATCTTAATAGATCTACTCCAGCTAAGATAATTTTGACCCTTCAAGTGTGAAGTAACCAGCTGCATTCATGGGTGATCTGAACTCTATAAATCTAATGGATCTCCGTTAGAATATGTCTTTTCCGCGATTTTCTTCTCTGTACCTTCATCATCTTCAGATTCAATTCGAGGTGGATCCTCGAGTGCTTCCATTTCAAATACAGTGGGTTTTATTTCTCAGAGTTTTGAACCATGCTCTGATACCATAAACAAAGTAAAATGTAAAGTAATTTCTATAGAATTAATTGTTCAAAAGTATATTGAAAGGAAGACGATCTCCATCATATATAGATGGAGAATGATCAGTACAACCAATCAAATGCATTCAGCTTAGCTCTAACAAAATAACATAAAAGAGACAAGAAAATGTGAGTAACAAAAATGTAAAATGCGATACATGATTTACCATTTATTCTCTAAGTTGGGCTATACTAATTAAAATAAAACTGGGTCTTCAATAACTGGGCTTCACTCATCTACAACCCAACTAAAAACATCTGTATCAACCAACTTTGCTGCTCTGCCTGATCAATAATCAATAATTCTTCAATTTTCATTCTCGCCACTTTGCAATCTCTTGTCCAATACGTACCAGTGGCATGGTGGAGCGAGGTGAAGATTTAGGGCTTGTGAATGCACCCCTCTTCTCTATTTTCATTCACATAAAGTAATATTTTAATAAGATTAGTAGCTATAAATAAGCTTTGGTATTCATCAGGAATGAAGCATGTACACCCAAGTTTACCATCTAGGAGTACAAGTAGCTTAAATGCAGTATTCATGAGTACAAGTAGCTTAAATGCAGTATTCATACTTGTGTGCATTTTAATCAATAAAATTTGTAGACCTCAGAAAGTCCTTATTTGTCAAAGAGTTGTAGTCCATCCCCTGTGGAAATAATGAGAGGGGGCACAAATTGCTTCTGAGTGAGCGAGCTACAAGTGTTATTAGGGCTTGTGAACTATTACCAAATAAATGTTTATTGAAATAGGGTGGGCTCACTTAAAAACCTCTTCTATACACAAAAAAGAAAGATAAGATACGAAATATAAATATACATCAATAAGTAGATGAGATACTAACTGAAAATTAATTAAGAGAAATATGACTTGCCTAGTTAGGACATGGTTTAGTTTCTGTACTCATTTAAGCTGTCAAAAGTGGACATTTGAGAATATATTTATAGAATTGATACTTAATCTTGTGCATATGTTGTTTGTTTAGGAAAAAATCGATGTTGAACGACTATTGGAGAAAATGAACGAAAAATGGAAGAAAAGTCTTCTATATCACTATTTGATCTTGACCGATGAGTAAAATCTGTATTGTTGGCACATGTTCATCTTGTTTTAATTCCTCTGATGGTGAAGAATCTGTTGGGATTTGATTTATTACGTGGGCCTACATACGTAATTAATTGTGTATAAATGCTATCTTAAGGTTAAATCTATTTAAAGTGATCTAATAAATAATTTAAGTTGTTAGGCATCTAAATAAAGTATGTGCCTAAATATATGTAGAGACCGAATCCATTAAGATTGTATTTGATGATGAGTTGAATACATATGAAATATAAATATGGTATGATCCACAATTCATATGTGATTCTCATTCATTATATTATCCCATCAATACAAGAATAATAAGAGAGAACATATTGAAGAAGAAGATCTAAAATCCATAATCTAGAACAAGCAATCAAAAATCAAGAACATGTAATTAAGAACACGCAATTCAAGAGCTTGCATTAAATAATCATTCCCAATGAATCAAGGTATGTTTCACACTTTATAATTCTTTTGGTGATTTGATTGAGGATCTTGGTTTTTTCCTTGGTTTGCTAATGCTTTTGCCGTCTTCGTGTACAACTGTTTCTGTATGATTTCGTGGTTGGTTCTCCCGAAGCTTTGAGTGGTAGTTCTTGGTCCCTCTCTAGTGGAGTTGTTTTATATGGTTTTGGGTATTAAATTTGACCCCTGTACAAATCTATTTTGGTGCCAATCTTTATGATATTGATAGGAAAGTGTTATTCTTCATTCATAACTTATTGTTCGATTATTGTTAATTGATTTGGAACTTACTTTGTATTTGTTTGATCAATCGAAGGTTGTATCTAACTCCACAAACAGGTAGCAGAGTCACCAGTTATTCAATTGGTTGTTGATTTTCGATCCTATCGGCTGAAAATTGGAATTGATGTGATTCAGCATGTGTGTGGTGTGCAATTGAGGTGTAGGTCCACCGATTTTGCAATAATGACTTAAATCCTTAATTAATTTTGAATATCTCATTATTACGAATCACAGATAGGTCCCCTTTGATAAATTACCTGAAACTCTTTAAATTACTTGAATAACAGGTCGTCATGTGGGGGTGACTAATAGGATTATAGCCTTGCCAACTGCTAATATTTTGGACTATTTACATAAATTGTAATATTATCGTTTTTATGGTTATATTGATCGGTGTTTAAATTCCGTATTGTTGTTGAGCTATTAATGATTAGAATTGTTATTTTTGACCTAACCCGCTCGAAATTCTCTTGAGATTGAGGTTTGAAGATCATGAAAATTTTGAAAATTTAGATCGGTGTATAACTGCAACCTATATGACATTCTTTATGTGGTTGTCTCTGTGAAGGTTGCTTATATTCTACGTGTCTTGTTTGTTAAGATGTCTGCGCACCATTTTAACTTGAATGTCTTTAACTGTAAATGTGATTTTTCTATTTGGTAACAAAAGATGAAATGAATTTTAGTATAACAAAAAGTTTCAAAAGCCATTGATAATTCTTTTGTTGCAACTGTGATTGAGGATCAGAAAAATGAGTTTGACAAACTAGCTTATACATCTATTATATTGCACTTATTTGATTCTATTTTGCGAAAATTTAACAAACATGATACTGTTGAAAATTTTTGGAAAAAGCTTAAGGAGCTTTATTTGACTCAATTCATGCCCAACAATCTTTTCTTATTTGAAAGCTTTTTTCAGTTTCAAAATTGATCCATTAAAAGATTTAGACAATAATCTTGACGTTTTTAACAAATTGATTCAAGATATTATAAATTGTGGTGAAGATGTTTCTGATGAATATAAAACTATTATTCTCTTGAATGCTATCTCTGACAATTATAAATAAATTAATAATGCAATCAAATATAAGAGGCTTGTATATCCAATACAGTCATTGATTCCTTAGAGAATAAGGAGAGAGATGAAATTTGAAAGAAACGAAAGAAAAGTATGAGAGATTCACCAAATAAGTGGTATGTCTCAGTTTAGGAGTGGTGGGCCAAAACAGTGGTGGAAATAAAAAGTAAAGTGGTCGATCTAAGTTATAGAGGAAGGCTAAGGGGTGGAAACGTTACGGTGTGAGAAACTAAGACATTTCATAAATGAATGCCAAAAAGAGAAAAAAAAAAGTTGAGCGATCAGATGGATGGTGAACCCAATGGGGTAAATGTTTTTGTCCAGATAGATGAGTCTAGTGAGGTTTACATGCTCTTAGATATTGAACAAGCTAAAATTAACTTGTCTATGAACTCACACATGCATGAGTAGATTCTTGACTCCAGCGCTTCTTTTCATGTTACATTAAATAAATTGTGATTGATTATTTGCATGAGTCTGATCATGAATATGTAGTTGTATGGGCTGGAGTTGTATATAGGATCACTGGTGTGGATAGTGTGACTCTCAAATTTGAAGGTCGTTTTGTGCACACACTAAAATAAGTTAGGTATATTCCACATATGGGTAGGGATCTAATTTCTGTGGGAGAGTTGAAGCATACAGGTTTTACTGGTGCACTTGATAATGGAGTGTTAAAAAATATTTAAATGAGCACTTAGAGCTTTTAAGGCTATTAGAAACAATGACATTTACATCATGCATGCTACAGTATTGGGTGGTTTAAATTCCACTATCATTGATACTGCTCACATACACGAGTGGCGTAATAGGTTAGCTCATGTTAATGTTAAGGGACTTAAGTTCTTTAACAATAAGGGTGTGTTTGGTAAGGATCAAGTTTTTGATATGCCATTTTGTAATCATTATGTGATTGGTAAATATCGTAGGATGTCATTTGCATCTAAAACACACAAGGCATCTATAGTGTTAGAATACATTCATAATGATTTGTGGGGTCTGGGGAGCAATCCACTTTTGGTAGTAGCAAATATTTTATGTCTATTATTGATGATTTCTCCAAACGTGTGTGAGTTTATTTGTTGAAAGATAAGTTTGAAACTTTCATAAATTTTAAAATTTGGAAAGTTAAGGTGGAGAACCAAACATGTAAAAAGGTAAAATATTTGAGTACTAATAATGGTCTCGAGTTTTGCAATGCTAAATTCGATCATTTGTGTAATTAATTTGACATCTAAATGTATAATGTTAAGTTCTGATGTGCCTAAGTTGCTTTGGGTGAAGCTGTTATGACTACATGTTATCCAACTACTATGATTCTTTGGGTGGAACTGTTGCAGCAGCTATCCTTCTTTAATATAGTAAATAGATTGTATTATATTTAAATTTGTGCCCATTGCCCCTATTGTGTGACATAACGCATGATGAATCCTTTAGCCCTCCCCTCCTTGTGAGAGAAACCCAAAGCTACTTTGTGCTTCCTCTTCGTTGCTACTGCTGGAACTTGGTCCCTTTGTGAGACCCTTTCCCTTTCTCCTCTGTCAACATCTTGCTCGACGACTTGGCTACTTGGTTCGACCTGATACTATTGGTTTTTTCCTAGCTTCGCTGCTACCTTTGCCATCTATGTGATTTCATCGTTGTTTCTCTCAGGGCTTTGAGTGTGATTTTCGGTGATCTAGTAGAGCTGCTTTATGTGGTTTTGGGTCTCAAATCTGAGATTGCACAAATTCATTTTGGTGTCTGACCGTTTGAAAACCCGCAGGTGAACGAAATCGTGATCAAGTAATATAGTAGTGTGCAGAGTGTCGAACTCATGAGAACTACGTGTTTTATCGAAGTTAAAGTTAATAATACCCTTAATCGAATAGCTTAAAGTAAAATTTTATCAAATTTTTGAGGTGCATTGCTAAGATGTAGAATCCCTCTTATTAATCCATTTTTAGCACAACAATTAAAATGACTCATTGTTATCATGTGAATTGGTTGAAGTTATAAATTTATTTTAAAACTTCTCTCGATAGCAATTAAATCTAATCCTATATGTGACATTTTTATATCTCTATAAAAGATACCATCATTTAAGAAAGTATTAAACAAGAAAGTATTAAACGAGATAGAACATCTAAAAAAAACATGTGAAGCTAGAGGTACATCTCTATTCTTTATCGAACTTCACAATGTTTATTACTACGTGCTAACGATCATATTATCTCTCTCGATGATAATAAAATTTACAAACAATTCAACTAATGACCAATTAATTGAAAAGCAAAGTGAACCATAATAAATATCTACGCATTCAAACAAATTAAGGTCAAAATAATTAATTAATACTAAAAATTTCAAAACAAAGGTTCATCTATATCTTAGCAATGTAAAAATCTAGCATAGTATAATATTGAAATTAAACACGCAAAAGTGGAACAATATCATGAGAATTTGACGAAACGTGAACAAATCTGGAATTAATTTAAGCTGCATTTTTTCTTCAATTCTCAGCCTCTGTTTTTCTCCTATGTGCGTGTATGTATGTGTGTGTATATATATATATATATATATATATATATATATATATATATATATAACTGCTCTATCGTGTTCTCTTCAGTTGTGTGTTTAAATTTGTATATATCCTCCAAAGCAACCACCCACGTGTGTATATATTCTCTCTCCCTGGCTGCGGCAGTTTGTGCATATATAAATATATGTTTTTCAGCTGCCTCTTTTTTTTTTTCCTTTTCTCCCGCTCTTTCCTTCAGTAGACGACCTTTGCCCTTTTTCCTCAGCTCTCTATATTCTTTTTGTCTCAAATAGCCGAAACGCTTTCTCTCTCTTTTTTTTTCCTTATATATATATATATATATATATATATATATATATATATATCAAGTAGCCATATTTTAATTGATCCAATAAAAGTCCAATTGAGGCCCATTTAATGTATTTCTCCAAGTCATCTTTTACAAATAATGCAATAATCCTTCACTTTCTAAAGTACGAAATTTGATCTCCAAACTTTGTATCCAATAGCCAATTTAGTCCCCGCACTTTAGATTTTGCCACCTTTCGCTTCTTTCCTTCAATTCTTTTTTCATTATGGAGTTTCACATATTAAATATAAAATGCAACAATTTAGAATATATTTTATCAAAAGAACTATCAAATATCGTTATTTTAGATTCCGAATAAGTGTATAAAATACACTTATCAAATACCCTCAAACTTAAATATTTGTTTGTGCACAAACAAAATTATAATCTAAATAATAACTAGCACACAAGCATGCAAAAGTATTTGGTTAGAAAATCTAGCTTTTTACTTTAGAATTTGAAATCACAGTAATAAATCTATAAACCACTTCAAACTCACAATACCAAACCAATATCTACTCTTCTAATGCAAAATTGACCCGTGTTTGAAGAACTAAGTAGACATAATGACTTTACAAGTTGCCTCAATTCCCAATCCTTTATGGTCAAATATATCATTTCACCTTTCGTATGATTCACACACCCTCAAACTTGTTCTTTTTTCACTATTTTTCTAGTATGTAATCTAAGGTTAAATTTTTCATTATTATCCTCACATTCTCTAATTTAGGTGGACTCTACTAATTGTAAGTCAACACATCAATAAATAAGGATTCTCCAATTCTTTGATTGTTTCGACATCCAAGATTTGATCAGGCTAATTGTCCTTTATCAAAAGTCAAATTCCCTTAAACAAGTATTTGGAGTTTAACCAATGCATTTAGTGTTTTTTCTTTCATGCACTTGCTTTTTTCTGATTTTCAAATGTAATTTCCTTTTTGTATTCTCTCATTTAAGTTTTCTAAATGACCCATATAACGGTTTTAGGTCGATGACTCCCAAATTAGATGACTTCAGGGCACCCGTTTTAAACACCCTTACATGCTTAATAACCAAATAAAAAAGGTTTCGAAGAGAATTTTAACATTTTTTTAAAAATATGTCTTGATCAGTGTAATGCCCTTTATCAAATACCTATTCAAGCAAACTAACCCTCAACTTACGATTTTCGCCCAATTTAGTCTCGTTAATCTAAGACAATCCATACAAAAGTTTTCACACATGGAATCCCTATCCATATCCGTATCTTCTTACAATAGCAAAATCACCTCCAAACTATGCTAAATTTGGTATAAGGATAAGTAATTTAGTATGATTTGGGTAAAGCATTTATATCCAACTGTGTCAATCTATCAATTATAAGAATCAACTTGTAGCATCACAATGTCCAACTTAATTCTAGTGCACGTATAATATCGAGTTTTTGCAAGGTTAAGCATCAATTAGCCTAGCATGCAACATATTCACAGTTCATAAATCAACACCAAATCTCAAATTTAATCATCATTGTCAGTTAGACTATCTAACCAATATAAGCACATAGCCTAAAACAAAAAAAAAATAAAAATATATATATATATATATATATATATATATATATATATATATATATATATATATATATATATATATATTATTTATTATTATCATTTTTTTTTTGGTGTTGAAAATTTTCAAATTTTTTGTATTATATACTAAATCAATAACAAAAAACAAACACTCGAAAACACACGAAAAGTAAAAAAAAACTCAAAGTTTTACCCACCCCAACTTAAAATCGACATTGTCCTCAATATTATAAATAAAAAAATAAGAATATAAGGGAACGGGGAAGAAAAGGAAAATAGTACTCCACGAATTTTTCTGTTGGAGGTATGAGGCATTATGTGTGGCAACTAGACAATTTTCTTTATCATGCTTTCCCCTTGGTTTGTGTTGGTTTGAGCATTCTGTGATGTCATATTCATGCACGTAGTGGTCAAATCAAACAATAAAGATAAAAAAACTAGAACATGTGTTACTTAGCCCAAACACTCGAAACAACCAACAATAAAGTCAATGACCTAAGGGAAAACATGATAGGGGTAAATTGAAACATGTTTATAACTAATGCAACCTATTGATAAAGAATAAAAATTATGTGCAATGCAATATGAAAAAAAAAATAATTAAAAGGGTTAGAAAATTGGATTGTCTCCCAATAAGCGCAGAATTTATAGTCTTTAGCTAGACTTGGCAGCTTGATCACTTCGGGTTGTGGAGTTTGGTGAATGACTTCACTTTATCAAAATCACCACCCCAATATGCTTTCAAACGCAGCCCATTCACCTTGAAGTTGTCTTTTGTCTCATGAGTCACCTCAACTGCTCCATGTGAAAACACCTGAACAAATGTGAATGGTCCATACCATCTGAAGTGTAGTTTCCCAGGGAAAAGTTTCAACTATAATTGAACAACAGTACTTTTGAACTTGGAGTGAACTCACGCATCTGGATGAATTTATCTTACAGTCTCTTCGTCCTTTCCTTATAAAGCTTTGCATTCTCAAAAGCATCTATCCCGAATTCATCTAATTCATTTAGCTGTAGCATCCTCTTTTCTCCAGCCACTGTCATGTCCATGTTCAGCTGCTTTATTGACCAATACGCTCGATGCTCCAACTCTACTAAAAGGTGACAAGCTTTCCCAAACATAAGGCAATATGGTGACATCCCGATTGGTGTTTTGTAAGCAGTCCGGTATGCCCACAGTGCATCATTGAGCTTCCTTGACCAATCAGTTCTCGAGCCATTCACGATCATCTCCAGTATTCTCTTCAGCTCTCTGACACTTCCACCTGGCCACTTGTTTAGGGATGATAAGGTGTAGCAACCCGATGTTTTACCCCATATTTTGTCAATACTGACTCCAGAAACTTGTTGCAGAAGTGTTTACCCCCATCACTAATAATGGTTCTAGTGCCAAAGTGGGGAGAATATGTTTTTCTTGAAAAAATTAACAGCCACTCGAGTATCATTAGCTGATGCTGCAACCGCTTCTACCCATCTCGATACATAGTCAACTGCTACCAAAACGTACTGATTATTGTGAAAGGATGGGAATGGTCCCATAAAATCTATCCCTCAAACATCGAAGAGTTCCACTTCTAGAATTGAATTCAAAGGCATCTCATGCCTTTTGGAGATAGCCCATGTATGTTGGCATTGATCACAGTGTTTTGCAAATTCATGAGCATCTTAAATAGTGAGTGACAATAAAATCCAGATTATAGAACTTTCACTGCTATTTTCGAAGACCCAAAATGCCCCCCATAAGTTGAAGAGTGACAACGTTGCAGAATCATAGGGATCTCCTTGTTTGGCACACATCTTCGAAATATTTGATTAGCACCCCTCTTGTATAATATGTGATCATCCCAATAATAGTATTTCAACTCTAAAAATAACTTCTTCCTTTGGTAATGTGTTAACTCAGGTGAAAACACATTACATACCAAGTAATTCACTATGTCTGCATACCATGGCCCACAGTCATCAGCAAAGATACGTTCAACTGGGAAAGAATCCTTTATACTGCCCTTATCCCCGTGTTCTGTCGTTCAAGCCTTGAAAGGTGATTTGCTATCACATTTTCACTGTCTTTCTTGTCTCGAATCTCCAAGTCAAACTCTTGAAGAAGAAGTATCCACTGAATCTGCCTAGGCTTCGCATCCTTCTTAGATATTTAATATTTCAAAGCCGCATGATCTGTGCAGATAATTACCTTCTGTCCTATGAGATATGATCTGAATTTATCGAAAGGAAACACAATGGCTTTCAGCTCATTTTCCATGGTTGCATAATTCAACTGTGCCTCTGTCAACGTCTTGCTCGCGTAGTAGATGACGTGGAGAATTTTATCCTTTCTTTGACCAAGTACTGCCCCTATTGCATAGTCGATGGCGTCGCACATCAACTCAAATGGCTGTTCCTAGTCTGGTTCAGTTATAACCAGTGCTGAAATGAACTTTTCTTTAAGAGTGTTGAAGGATGCCAAACAATCATCAGAAAAATTAAATGGTGTATCCATTTCAAGTAGGTTGCACAGTGGTTTAGTGATTTTGGAGAAATCCTTAATAAACCTTCTATAGAACTCTGCATAGTCGAGGAAACTACGTACTCCCTTAACTGAAGTTGTGGATATAGCTTTTCTATCACCTGAATCTTTGCTTTATCCACTTTGATACCATTTATTGAAATCCTGTGCCCTAGTACTATTCCTTCTTGTACCATGAAGTAGAACTTTTCCCAGTTTAACACCAAGTTTGTTTCCTCAGATTGCTCCAAGACCATTCCCAAATTTGAGAGGCAACTCTCAAATGATGAACCAAATACCGAAAAGTCACCCATGAAGACTTCAATGATTTTCTCCATCATATCTGAAAAGATTTCCATCATGCATCGTTGAAATGTGGCATGGGCATTACATAACCCAAATGGTATTCTTCTATATGCAAAGGTACTATAGGGGAACATAAATGTAGTATTCTCATGATCCTTTGGAGCCATTGCAATATGATTATAACCTGAGTACCCATCTAAGAAGTAGTAATGTGAATGCCCCGCAAGTCTTTCCAACATCTGATCAATGAAGGGTAATGAAAAGTGATATTTTCGAGTTGCATTATTCAGCTTCTTATAGTCTATGCACACTCTTCATCTCGTAACTGACCTTGTCGGTATCAGCTCATTATTCTCATTCTTTATCACTATAATCCCTCTTTTCTTTGGCACAACATGAATCGAACTAACTCACTTGCTATCGAAGATAGGATATATGATGCATGCATCAAAGAGCTTTAATACCTCTATTCGCATGACGTCCTTCATGGTGGGATTCAATCTGAGCTGATTTTTCACCATTAGCTTATACTTCTTCCATCAAGATTTTGTGCATGCATATTGATGGACAAATCCCTCGATGTCTACTATAGACCACCCAATAGCTGTTTTATGTTCTCGCAAAACTTTTAGTAGTCTCTATTCTTCCACATCAGTTATCTCATTTGTAATAATCACAAGGAATGTAGACGACTCTTCCAAGTAAGCATATTTCAGATGTGATGGCAGTTGCTTGAGCTCAAGATTTGGTGCTTTTTGAATAGAAGGTAGTGGTTTACTAGGTCATTCACCAAGTTCCTCAAACTGTCTTCGCGGTGTAGACTTTACAATGTAGAAGACCTCGCTTATTTCTTCAACTGTTGATTTTCTATCTTGTGAGTGTACAAAAATATTCTCCAAGTGGTCTTGAGGGTGCTCAAGAATAAAAGTCTATTCCACATGCAAATCTACCATATCAATGCGTAGACAACTACCTGATTCAGTAGGATACTTGATTGCACTGAAGATGTTGAATGTTACCTGCTCATCATTCAATTGCAACATCAATTGTCCCTTTTGAGCATCTATTAAAGCCCTACATGTTGCAAGGAATGGTCTCCCCAATATCAATGGCACGTCCTTGTCCTCCTCTACCATGTCCAAAATGATGAAATATGTCGGGTAAATAAATTTATCTACCTTCACTAGTATATTTTCAATAATTCATCTAGAAAATTTTACGGACCTGTCTACCAGCTGCAAAGAGATCGATGTTGCCTTTGCCTCTCCTAAATTTAGTTTCCTAAAAATAGAGTAAGGCATAAGGTTAATGCTAGCACCTAAATCACAAAGAACCTTATTAAATGTCATTTCACCAATGGTACAAGGGATAGTAAAACTTACCGGGTCCTTTAGTTTAGGTAGCAGCTTACTTTGTAAGGTGGCTTTGCATTCTTCGTTCAACATAACCGTCCCCAACTCCTCTAACTTCTTCTTATTTGTAAGTATCTCATTCATGAATTTTACGTAACTGGGCATTTGAGCAAGTGCATCCACAAATAGTACATTGATATGCAACTTTTTGAATACCTCAAGAAATTTCGAAAACTGCTTGTCCAGCTTATGCTTCTGTAGCCTTTGTGGAAATGGGAGTGGTTGGACGATTTCTTTGATGGGAACAGTTACTTTAAAATTTGAATCCTCTAATGCTTTCTCTTGTTCTTTGTACTGCTCAGATTCCTTTAAGTGCACCTCAACCGAGGTAGATACCTTCTTTTCTATAGCAATTGGTCTCTTCACATTTATCTCAGGTAACTGTACCCTACTATGAGTAGTTGTAGCCTTGTAGTGCTCATTTGGATTCCTTTAAATGTCACTAGGTAATGTTTTTGGTAGTCTATCTGAAAGTGCCTTTGCTACCTATCCCATCCAATTTTCCAAATTTTTTATCCAACTTAGTCACAAGATCTTCTAATGAAGATTTTTTTCTCATTTTGCTGAAAACCCAACGGTGCAATTTACTGTGGTGCAATCTGAGCACCCTGGTTGTTGCTCCATTGAAAACCTAGATGGTTTTTCCAGCCTCGATGATAAGTGTTAGGATTTGGATTGTGTTGCTGCCTTTGAAATTTTTTAGTGCGGTTCACATCCTCCATTGTCTGAACAAAATGAGATCCTACATTACAATCAATACTCTCGTGGTTTCTTCCACAATGTTTGCATTTCGGTCCTATTGCCTGGGCTACATTCATCTGATCCACCTTTTGTGCCAATGATGCCAACTGTGCTAAAATTGCTGTCAAAGAATCAACTTCGAATACCCCAACAGCTCTTTTTTCACTTGTCATTTCAATAATCTAAAGTTGCACTAGTAAATGCCACATTCTCTATGATTTGGTAGACTTGATTCGCGATTTTTTTTTGTGATAGAACCATCACATGCGGAGTCTACGTTAGCCTTGCTTATCGGATTCAAACCAATGTAGAAATACTAAACCTAAAGCCATTTCTACAATCCGTGTTGTAAGCATTGGCGGAGTAAACCCTTGTATCATTCCTAAGCATCCGAATAGCATTCCAAGTCCAGTTGTTGGAATGTTGTAATCTCGTCTCTCAGCTTTGCAATCCTTTTAGGTGGAAAATATTTGCTAAGAAATTTCTGGCTCAATTGGTACTATGTAGTGATGCTCTGGGGTGGGAAAGTGTTTAACCACTTTCTGGCTGAGTCTCTCAATGTGTATGGAAAAAGCCTCAGCCTGATTATTTCACTAGATACCCTTGGATACTCGATAGTAGCACACATGTTAAGAAATCTTGATACATGAGCATTGGGAATCTCTGAAGCTCTATGAAAAAATTGTAACGCGTTTTGGAACATGTTGATCACATCCATCCGTAGGTGGAGGTTTGCCTGACGAAACGCCGAATATATTATGCTAGATTGGCTTTCCACAACTGGTGGAACCATGTATTCTCCTATTAGCCTTGCATTTACATTCGGTTGTGACTATTTGATTCGGATTTCCCTCTGCCATATCTTTCTCTTTTTGTTTTTGTGTATTTCCAACTGTTATCTTTTTCGAATGTTGAATCTTCGTTCGATCTCATGGTCCAATTGAGCAAGATCATCGGTTCTCGAACTTCGCATACACGTTCTCGAAAAAGTAAGTGGGAAACACTATAATATTTTTTTTGTAGTAAACTAAACTAAAAAAAAAAACAGTAAAATTCAGATTAAAACTAAAATTAAATAAACGTATCAAAAATAGTAGTCCCCGACAACGGTGCCAAAAACTTGACCGTTTGAAAATTGGCAAGTGAACGAGATCGTGATCAAGTAATATAATAGTGTGTAGAGTGTCGAACTCACGAGGACTACATGTTTTATCGAAGTTAAAGTTAATAATACCCTTAATCGAATAACAATAATGACTTGTAATAAATCTAGGTCTAACTTATCACGTAATAGAAATCAAAGTAAAAGTTTATCAAATTTTTGAGGTGCATTACTAAGATGTAGAATCCCCCTTATTAATCCATTTTTAGCACAACTATTAAAATGACTCATTATTATCATGTGAGCTAGTCGAAGTTCCAAATTTCTTTTAAAAACTTCTCTCAATAACAATTAAATCTAATCATATATGTGACATTTTTATATCTCTATAAAAGATACTAACATATAAGAAAGTATTAAACGAGTTAGAACATCTAAAAAAACATGTGAAGTATAGATGTATATCTCTCTCTTTTTCCTTCGCGCCTGTATCTATATATATATATATATATATTCTCTTCAACAGCAAGTAGCCCTATTTTAATTAATCCAATAAAAGTCCAATTGAGGCCCATTTAATGTATTTCTCCAAGTCATCTTTTACAAATAATGCAATTTAATCCTTCACCTTTTAAAGTACGAAATTTGATCTCCAAACTTTGTATCCAATAGCCAATTTAGTCCCCGCACTTTAGATTTTGCCACCTTTTACTTCTTTACTTCAATTTTTTTTTTATTCATAAAGTTTCACCTATTAAATATAAAATATAACAATTTAGAATATATTTTATCAAAAGAACTATCAAATATAATTATTTTAGGTCCCGGATAAGTGTATAAACTTATCAGTGTCAATCTTTGTAATATTGATAGACAAGTGTTCTTTTTCATACATAGCTTATTATTCCATTATTATTAATTAATTTGAAACTTACTTTGGGTTTGTTTGATCAATTGAATGTTGCATTTAACCCTCTTGCTCATTTCACCCTGCATGTGACGGACTCAAATGTAATTCACTACACGTGTCATGTAAGATTGCATCATAGAATAGCATGTTTTCCGATTGATATAATATTGTTCATATAAATATATAAACTAGCAATTATTTTGATTACGAAATATAAGTGGGGCTGGCTGCTTGCCTAGGACATTGATCTATAAGGATTCTCTATCTTAGGTAGTGCGTGTTCAATGTAGTGGTGTTGCTTTGGGTTGTGCAATTCCATGTAAATTCTCTTCCTCCTCGGACTTAACGAAATTAATTAGTAACATTTACCTTTATCTTCCTGTCCTTTATTGAACTAAGTATTCTTCTATGTACTAATTAAGTAATTATACCACATTGCAGAATAAAATAAATAAAACCCATTAAAAGATCTGTATTACAGATCCGTCCCCGTGAATAAGAACTAAAGACTTGTATTTTTTTTATTTGGAAAAGAACTAGGCTAGAAGTGTGAGAAATACAAAAAAATTGTTTATTGCAAAATTTGATACTCTTCATTGTATTTTAGTAGTGTGTACCAAATCCGTATAAATTGACTCGACATAGGTGAGACGATGACTGATTTCTCGCAGACTACTAATGAATGGCCACAGGTTCATTCCTTCTCTCTTTCTCTTAATTATTACAAGACAAAATATGGCCCCATATTTGTTTCTTTCCTCTTGGCAAAGAATTTCCAATGTGTTGTTATTTTTACCCTAGAAGGACCACCTTGAATTCTTCTTTCCCTTTTCCTCATTGTTTTTGATCGTGAAGTTACACAATCAGATTGATGAAAAAATCTTCATGTCTTCAACAAGCTGCAGTGTTATGGAAAAACCAAGTAACCAAGAACAAATTCTCTTCAAGTGTCCTCGATGCGATTCCATTCAAACAAAGTTCTGCTACTACAATAACTACAGTTTGTCTCAGCCAAGGCACTTTTGTAAATCTTGCAAGCGTTACTGGACTAGAGGCGGAACCCTAAGAAACGTTCCGGTTGGCGGCGGGTTTAAGAGGAACAAAAGGGTGAAACGGGCGCATCCGTCAGCCTTCACCGGTGGTGCAAATTCTTCCTCCGCTTCAAATGAAACTACAAAAATCAGTACTGTCCAACCCAAGATAAATCATGTTAACCCTTTGCTGTATAGCCAGGCCACTAACCCTATCGAGCTCAATCTTTCATATCCGAGGTCGAATTCTCCTAGGATTTCGGGATTTAATATTCAGCCTCATATTAATGTACTTGGATTAGAGTTCTCGTCGGCTCTTATGGCAAGTGATCGCATTCAACATAGTGACTGTAAGAATGCGTATAATTCTGCTGAGCAAATCCAAGATGTTATTAATCCAAGTTCAGTTCTTTCAAGCACTTCTATATTTGGATCTTCAACTTTTGCTTCCACTTCAACAATGGCTTCTTTGCTTGTTTCTAGCCTTCCACAACAAAAATTCGTTTCCACAGGTTTGAAAGATATTCAAGAAGCTAATAACTTTCCAGGGTTGTCCACTTTTGCAGAAATACAAGCAATGGACCCAATTGAACAGATAAATTCAGCTGATCTTTCTCATTTATGGGACACAACTGGTGTTGTTACTTGGCTCGATCCTTCAAGCATGGGTTCTTCTGTCCCTTATCTGATCTAGCAACTTATTTTTCTGAGGAAGCTTTTTTTAATGGTCTATTTCTCTTAATTTCTACTGAAATCAGAAATAAAATACCTGAACGGGAGAAGTTTGGATCGAAGCGATCAGGTCATCCGCAAGAAAACTCAGCCAGCATATTTGCGCTGAGAGGAACCTTGGATCCTCTTCTTCTCATCCGCCAAGGTTTTATCAGCAACCACATTCTTAAGGTGCAATTAGTTTTTAATTATAATGTGTGTTCTGAATATGTCCATTAGGTCTTTTGGTTCCTTTTTATTTTTACCTTTCAAAAGGGTTGGGTATAATGCTATAGTAGAGTGGGAGATTGCTTACTCAATGTATGTATAAAACAGGAAGATCGATGCGCTGAATTACTCTACTTATACTTATCCGTTTGTATAACATGAATTAGCAATATATAATTTTTTTTTACCACAATATGTCCCTGTTTGGGCTCCATTTTTCCAAATTATAATGAGAGGAATAGTAATTTTTTGGAGAATGTGTGATTAAATAATTTATAAATATATAAATTCTTTAGACGTAATATGATCCCGTTGGACACTTCTTTTTATGTGGCCTTGATGTCCTAATGAAACTAGATGCTACTTATCAAATGAACAAGGGGATGTAGAAGAAAAAATATCTTTGAAAGCGAGTCTTGTTAGCATAAAAAGTTACTTGAAACTAAGTTAGTTACTTATTTTGACAATAAAGTAAGTTTGGTTTCAAATTAGATAATTTTTTTTCCAAGTCAATAAATATTTTTGTATTAAAAAGTGACATTTACTTTTATGTAAGCTTAGCCAAACATAGGTCCTTCAATTACTTCTCTCTTTTCTCTTGGAATTGCAATAAATTGTTGGCTTGTCTTAGCTCAATTAATCTCTAATTAACCCGAGAAATCGCAATAAACGTCACTAATATATCATTTTCCTATAATACGCACACTTTACAAACAGGATAATTAATATTCTATTAATATATGAGAGAGAAGCTGTTAATCTAATTACCTAAGCTTAAAATACAAAGATACGACACTAAGCCTTATCTACTCAGAATTGCTACTGCCAATGTTGCATGGCGTAAGCTTTGGAAACAGGCTTCTACTGATGATTAGATTAGCTAGGACGAGACTCAGCTTGCTTGGATGAGTTCAATAGATTAGGTACAAGTATCTTCAAGCTTTGTAGGTGAGCTTCTATTCATGATGAGGAGACGTGACATAGACCCTATTAAATGGAGCTTGTTTGGATCTTAGTAGATATCCTCAAGCTTATCCTTAACATGCCCTCGTATAATAGAGCTCCGGTCAAAGATTGCTATCTTGGAAGTAGTTGAGCCAATTTGTCATATGAGAGTGGCTTGATAAGTGTTCGTGCGAAACCCACAAGCGTATGAGATTTTTGACAAGTAATAATGTAATAAATTAAGGGTATCGTTCCACATGGAATACTATTCAAATTGAAATTGTATTAATTTATAATCAGATTTGAATGGATGTAAATGAGATTTGGTTCTGATTATCTCCAAATTAATATACTAATTGTGTAAAAACTTCGTTTAAATGAATGAATGGATGAGTGTATTGGGCTTATGAATCTACTTATTTTTATCCTATTTCCAATTCTAAAACTATGTAATTAGTGTTATTCATGTGTTCTTGACAATCAGTAATTAAATTATGTGTAACTATCTCTTTCAAATTAAGTTAAACCTACTCTAAGTACGATTCGATCATATTTCTATTTTGAATTCATATACAAAGTAAAGCATTCAATTACACGATTATTTAAATGATTACACACGTCATACATATTTTTTGTAACATCTGTTACCTACATGTTAATCTTACAAAGTTTTAACGTATTATTTTGAACCTTTTGAACCTTTCAGTATTAAAGCAAGTAATTAATTAATTAATTGGTGGTCAATAAATTAAATAATGCAAAAGGGCATGCAAGGATAATCAAGAAACAGAAGAATAAACTAACTACTAGTCTATGAATTAAAAATAAAGTCATCTTCATCCAATATAAAAAAAAAAGTTTATCTTAGCACAATTTCTATAAAATTGCAAGAAGAATAATAAAAAGATATCACTGGGAACATATATAAATACAAGAAATCTTGATCTTCAAGTTCAAGCTCAAGCTCAAGCTCAAAATCTTTAAGTTCTCGATGTAATTAGCTTTCAATTATTTGCTGGGTTGATCTTCTCTACCAAAATATGATGAATTTGCCTCTTTCTCTTCATAAATTTTTTGATATGAATTGATCGGAGAAGCTAGACAGAGATTCTTAGATGTTTAACCTTTATTATATATTTGTATGTGGTGGATTTAAGTCAATAAATGCATCCAATTTGGGTTCTTAAAAGAATTTATATCACAAAAGGAAAGTTTGTCCCGTCTGTCAAAATTTAATCTACGCCTACTCGTGCCAGTGAAATTAGTCCAGGAGGCCAAAAAGGGGACCTGTGTGCGCGAGGGCATATTACTTTTTTGTAGGTTTTCTTTGTCTTTTATCTTGTTCAATTGACTCTGTATGATTTTCAATCCTCAATTTTTTAGTCCTAATCAACTATTAGATATTTCTAATTTGGTCCCTGAACTTTGAAAATCATAATTTTTCGTTGATTTTCATTCATTTCTTCCCAATTCACTCACAATCACTAAATTTTACCCAAAATAAAATAAATACGAGATTGAGGTATTATTCGTCAAAACAATTACAAAACATCCTTATTCAATTGCTTAGATAACTGTACAAAATGCACTTAGCAAACATTCCAAACTTGAACATTGTTCGTCATTAAATTAAAACTATATATAACATATCTCAACTATTAAATATGCAACAACTTGATTAGATAACTTGCCCATAGTTTCAGAATTGGAATCATTGTATTAAATATATGAACAGTTTCAAAGTGAGACATCATAAATTCACAAGTTGCTTTAATATTCGACCCTCACAAATATATATTTTCGTCACTAGTTAGATACACCTCCAAACTTATTCTTTTAACTTCTTTTCCAAATTTTGATCCAAGGTTGAACTTAAATGCTAATCCTCACCCTCTTTAATTTGGATGAATCCGACTAATTACAAGCCAATATCTCAAAAAATGGGTATTCTCCTTTATTTTGATTGCTTCAACATCTAAAATTAAACTAGGCTAATAATGGTCAAATGTCTAATTCTTTCAAATAAGTGGTTGGAGTTTTAATACTGTGTAATGCATCTTCTTTTCATGCACAAGCTTTTTCATATTTCATATATATATTCTATTTCATGCACTAGCTTTATCGGTTTTTAAGTTTTCTTTTTGAGATTTTTAATAAGTGTCCTCGTTGTGATCTTTTATAGGGTAGTTTCACTTATGAATCAGGGCAATTTTTTTCCTTTTTATGCAATGATTAGTGCAATGTAAATACTTATTCTTAAAAGACCGACTTCTAACTTAATATTTTTACCTTATTTTCATCTCATTGACCTTTGATAATTCCCACAAGAATTTACACATGGGGAATCTCATACATCCCAATATCTCTCTAGAACAATTCAATCACTCCAAAACTTTATTAAATTTGGTTTAAAGATGTATAATGTTATAGTGTTCAAGTTTAGCATCTAAATTCCACTATTTCAACTATCAAACATATGAATCCTTTACAATGTAAAACTTAATCGATATGCATAAAAGGGTATACAATTTTATATGAATAAGCAAAAACTAATCTAAGGACGAAACTTATCTCAATTCATAAATTAACACAACCTATAGCATAATGTTAGAAGAAGATATCTAAACTACTATAAGTAATAAAATTTTCTATTCCTATTGTTTAGAAAGCACAATAAATAAGATGACAGAAAATTGGGTTGGCATCAAATAAGTCTTGTTTATAATAATTAACTTGAGCTTGTTGTTTTGGCTATTTATGGTGGTTTGAAAATGGAGATTTTAGCCTTGTATCAACTGCACTCGCATATATTTCTTGCTTTATCTTTGGCCTTTCAAACCTTCAAGCTACCAAATTGGTCTTTAATTTGTACCAATGACTTCCAAATCACCTTTCTCTTCACGTTCATTCTCTCGTATTCTTTAAGTAAGTGGGTTGTTTGAGTGGAATATTCATGTGGAAACATTGTTGGTTGTCTTTCACCCTCAAGATAATCTTACATTTTTCAAAATTTATTATTGCACTTCCGATTGCTAAACATGGTCTTCTTAAGATCATCGATATGTCTTGATTTTCTCCAATATCAGTGATGATGAAATCAGTTGGAAAGATGAAGTCTCCAACTGTGACGAGCATATCATCAATCACTCATTAAGGATACTTGATTAACATGTCAGCCAGCTATACATTTATTGAACTTTCCTTTGAATTCCTCAATTCTAATTTTCAGTATAGACAATGACAATAAATTAACATTTGATCCATAATCAATTAAAGTATTTATGTTATGTAAATTTCCTATAGAGTAAGGTTGAGTGAAACTCATTGGATCTTTCAGTTTAGGAAGGAGCTTGTACTATAAGATTGCACTGCAATCTTCAGATAATGCCAATGTTTCATATTCTGGCACTTTCTCTTCTTAGTCAACATTTCTTTCAAGAACTTCGCGTAGTTAAGAATCTGTAGGATTTTTTAAATGAAAGGAATATTGATGTGAAGTTGCCTAAGGACATTCAAGAACTTCTTGAACTGCTTCTCAAGCTTATTGTTATGTAATCTCTGAGGGATTGGGATTGGAGTAATACGTTTATTGACAAGAACGATTGTCTTAACCTATGAATTGTGTGAATGTTCTTCTTAATTAACATTTGTTGATTCTTTAGACTAAATCACGTGTTCTTCGCAACATGGTAGGTACCTAATTCTCCTTAATTGTTTTCCTTTTTTACTTTGATTTCTGGTAGCTGAACTTCAATTCTCATTGTGATGGCTTGGACCTGTTTCTCTTTTGGCTGCTTTCAAAGCCATTGAGGGATTGGGATATACGGTACAGGCGCAACAAACTTGATTGATGATGTGTCAACAACTTTATATTCCATAGCTCAAATGGCTAATTCATGTTCCTATGGGTTCTTTCCTATGTTCATTGGTAGGGTACATTGTGTTATGTTGGATAATATAGTTGCTATCTACCCCACTTGATTTTCCAAGCTTTTAATAAAGGCCTCTTGATTTTGGAATTAAATTTCAGTCTTTGTGATGTACTAAACAAGTAGATACTTCAAAAAAGACCTCTTTTCTCACTACTGTTGAAATCTTAGTAGGTTGCCTAGAATTTGATTTTCTTGTCCTTGATTATTAGCCCACTAGTAGTTTAGAGGAGTTTTCCAACCTGGATTATATGTGTTTGAGTAAGGGTTGTTAAGTTGCGTTTCAAAGCTCTATACATTACTAACCTTCTCATACTGGATTACATACGTGAAGGCTAAATAAAGCTTGCAGTTGTATGATCTATCACTCAACCTACGCAAATCGGTTTTGGTTTGTACTTTGTATACCACATTTACTGTTTAATTTAGGATCTCCAACTTATTTGTTAATACTTCCAATTGGTTTACCACGATGTAACTGCATCAATGTTGTGAATACTCATTTTTTTTCCTCAAAATTTCCTATCTGTTGGCCACATAGATTAATTTTTTGATATTCTTTTGTACAACTCATATGCATTTATCTATGGGGATATTGATCACTAATCCTCTAGCTAGTGTTGGTCATATTAGGGTGTTCAGGATGCAAGTCTGAATAGAAAAATGTAGACTTGAGCCTATTTAGAAATGTCAAAATTGAGACACTTTCTGAAATAGTCTTTGAATCTTTATCATGGTTCTGGATACCTATTGAGATCTCTCTTGAAGGTGTGCATCTCATTCCTGATTTGATGAATTCGAGATGGCAGGAAAAATTTCATAGTGAATTTTTGCATCATATTATTCTAAGACATGATGCTCCCAGGCGGTAGTGATCATAGCCATTCTCTTTCACCATCTTTTAAAATTTGAGGGAATATGTGCATTCGAAAAGCGTTTGCTGACATTCCTTCATAATTGATTATCTCACAAAGCATTAAGAATGCATGTATATGTTCATGAGAATTTTTAGTTGGCTTTTCGAAGAACTTGCCGTCTTGATGATTCTGAAACAAGTTGATGACATCTGGTCTAAAGTTGAAGTTGGCCTATCCAAAAAGATGATATATAATGACTACTTGAATAGGAACAGGAGTGGGATTCACATAATCCCCTACTAATACTTTGCTATCATTGGTTATTGTTCTTAGTGTATAGGTTGTACTGGCGGAATTGGTGGTAACTGAACCAGTATTGTTTTTTGTTTTCTGCCATCTCTATTCCCCCATCTCTCTAATTGTCATTATCTTATTCTTTTTCTAAAGGTTGTTTCAATCTCGGAATTCAATGGTAGGAGCTCCATTTCATCAAGATTTTGCATTAACTGTAATAGCGTGCCTAAAGAGAAATCAAATAAAAGAGAGAGTTCGTTATGTAATTGATAGCAAAAAACAACTAAAATCATTTTGAATCTAAAACAAATCAATAAATTCACTTTAAACAACTTATTCCCTAGTAAAGGCGTCAAAAATTTGTTCGTGCGATACTCGCAAGCATATGAGATATTTGACAAGTATTAATGTCAAGAGTTAAAAGTATCGTCCTATGGAAAATAATCTTTAGATTGAATTGTATTAATTTGTAAGCATATTCGAACGTAGGTAATATAAGTGAGATTTTATTTTGATTATTTCTAAATTAATCTACCAATTACATAAGAATTTTGTTTTTATAAATGAATGGATGAATGTATTGGATTTATGAATCTGCCTATTTTTATCATATTTCCAATTTTCAACCTATATAATTAGTGATATTTTCGTACTCTTGACAATCGATAATCCAATTATATCTAACTACTTCTCTCGAGGTAAGCTAAACCTATTCTGTGCAAGACTCGTTCATATTCGTATTCTGAATTGATATGCAAAGTAACACATTCAATTATACAATTATTTGGATAATTACATATGCGCAACATTTTATTTCTAACATCTATTACCCTCATGTTAATCATACAATTCTAACTTATGGTGAATCTTCCAGAACTTCAACATGTAACTAATTCCTAATTGATGGTTAGTCAATTAAATAATGCAACAACGCAAGTTAGATTAATCAAGAAATATAATAATAACCTAACTACTAGTCTTTGAATTAAAAAATAAGAAAACATACCTTTCATCTTCGCCCAATATAATAAAATGTTTAGCCTAACATGATTTGTATAAAATTTAAAGAAGAATATGAAAAAAATATCACCCGGAAATCTTGATCATCAAGTTTTTTTTTAGTTAAAAGAGGGCGGTATTTTCGAAATTTTATTAATATGTTCTCACTTGTGGTGGAGAAATGCCGTGGTTACATAGTGATGGCAATGGGGCGGGATCGGGGCGAGGCACCCTCACCCCACCCCGCCCCACCACGCCACTCCCCCTCCCCGCCCCGCGCCCCACCCCGCCTTAGACGGGGCGGGGCGGGGTGCGGCGGGTACGGGGCGAGGACTTGCCCCGTTTCCTGCCCCATTTGTTTTTTTTTTTTTTTAATTTTTATTTAAAATACAAATTCAAAATTTTAAAATACAAAACAAATAATGTTCAAACTAAGTATATCAATATTCAAAGCAAGTACTTGAAACAAAAAAATGTCCAAAACAAATAATGTCCAAAACAATTTTTTTTTTTTTTAATTCTTCACGGGGCGGGTTCGGGGAGGGGCATCTCCACCCTGCCCCGCCCCGCGACCCGCGACGGGGCGGCGAACCTCGCCCCGCCCCACCCCGCCAACCCGTTCGGGGCGGGTTTTTTTGCCCCATTCGGGGCGGGGCCCCACGGAGACGGGGCGGGGCGGGGCGGGGAAAATTGCCATCTCTAATGAAAGAATCGAAAGCAGTAATTGAGGAAATACTACTTCTCTTACAATGAAAATAAATCTTGATCATCAAGTCCAAGTTCAAAATCTTCAAGTTCTTGATTTAATTAGCCTTCAATTCGTTATTAGGTTTGATCTTCTTTGCCAAAATATGATGAGTTGGCCTATTCTTACAAAATTTTTGATATAGATTGATGAGAGAAGCTATAAAGAGATTGTTTGATGTTTAACCCTGGTTATTTTTTTATGTAGTGGATTTAGGTAAAGAAACACATATAATTTGGGTTCCAAAAGAGTTTATATCACAAAAGGAAAATTTGTCATGTCTGTCAAAATTTGGCCCATACCCACGTATGGTACATGTGCACGCCCATGTATAGACAAGTGAAATTGGTCTCAAGAGGCATGGGCAGATGATTTTATTTTTTATTTTTTAGGTTTCTTTTGTCTTTTATTTTCATTCAATTGATTCCATATGTTTTGCAATCCCCATTTTATGTTCCGAATCAATTATTATATATTTGTAATTTGATCCCTAAACTTTGAAATCATCATTTTTTGCCGATTCGTTCATTTCTTCCTACTTCACGTCCAATTAATGAACTTTACCCAACAAACAAAATAAATACAAGATTAAGCAATAATTCATCAAGAGTACTAAAAAATATCCTTATTTAATGACTTAACACTTATTAGTAAGAGTTTGCTCATTTGATTTGGACATTGTGAAAGAGCAATTAGAAACTTAATTCCTAACTGAATGACAGTTTATGGTAATGTGTTTCATCCAAGAGTGAAATACTAGATTGTTAGATTTTATATAAAATAAAGAGGAAGGAAAGAAAGATATTTCAATCACTTTTTAAAGTATGACAAGATTCCATACTTATAGCCTTACAAGATAAAGATAAAATGATTACAAAGCAAGTAGACTACCAACTACCTTACTACATTACTTGTTGTATACATAATCTTAGAAATCAAACTAAACTAGTCTAACTAAACAAAATATAAGTTAGACAATGTAACACAAAAACATGTGACATGTGATATAGAATCAATAAAAGTGTCACCCATAATTTATCATTCCTCCTTGACACTTTTGTTGGAAACACCATGGCATTTCCTTAGTGTTTCAAACTTCTCTTTTGGCAGCTCTTTTGTGAAAATATCAGCAACTTGTTCTTCAGAACTGCAATGCTTCAATGCAACTTCCTTTCTCTCTTGAGCTTCTCTAATGAAGTGATACTTGATACTTATATGCTTTGTCTTTCCATGAAACACCGGATTTTTTACAATTGCTACAGCTGATTGATTGTCACAAAGGATCGTAGTGGCCTCTGATTGCTGGTGCTTCAGATCATTCCGAATTTTTCTTAGCCAAATCGCCTGATTTCTTGCCTCTGGAGCAGCTATGTATTTTGCTTCAGCTGTGGATTGTGCCACAGTTTTCTGTTTGATTGAGTTCCAGCAAACTAGACTTGAACCAGCATAGAAGGCGTAGCCTGAAGTACTCTTCATATCATCTGCAGAACCGGCCCAATCACTTTCAGTAAAGCCAGTAAAAACAAATTTTTTTGACTTTGTAAAACTGATTCCATAGTTCTCTGTTCCTTTGATGTACCTCAGAACCCTTTTAGCAGCTTGGAAGTGAATTTCACTTGGTTCTTGCCTGTATCTTGATAGTAGATTGACAGTAAACATAAGATCAGGTCTTGTAGCTGTTAGATAGAGCAAATATCCAACTAAGCTCCTATAGACCTTTTCATCAGATTTTTTTGCACCATCATCCTTCATCATCTTTGAGTTTAGCACTAAAGGAGTGTTGACAGATTTGCAATTCTCCATGTTGAACTTCTTCAACATTTCTTTAGCATACCTCTTTTGGCATACAAAGATTCCATCCTTTGTCTGATCTACCTCCATTCCAAGGAAATACTTCATTTCACCAAGGTCTATCATCTCAAAGTCTTTCTTCAATTCATCTTTTATCTCTCTAATCAGGACTACATTGTTTCCTGTGATTAGAAGATCATCCACATAGAGTGAAATAATGAGCAGATCCTCCTCCACTATCTTGACATACAAAGTTTGCTCATTTACACTCTTGTTGAAACCAAGGCAGTTTAGATGACTATCTATTTTGCTGTACCAGTTTCTTGGTGCTTGCTTTAGTCCATACAAAGCTTTTCTCAATAAGTACACCTTATCTTCTTCCCTTTCTTTGACAAAGCCCTCAAGTTGCTCAATGAAAATCTCCTCATTTAAATGACCATTTAGGAAGGCAGATTTCACATCCAACTGATATATCTTCCACTTTAATTGAGCAGCCAATGCAAACAACAATCTTATGGTTTCAAGTCTTGCAACAGGAGCAAATGTGTCTATAAAATCGATTCCATACTGCTGAGCATAGCCTTTAACAACTAGCCTGGCTTTGAACTTGTTGATAGAACCATCAGCATTCATTTTGGTTCTAAACACCCATTTAACTCCTATGACATCTTTGGTTCTTCTCAATTGTTTTAAGCTCATCTTTCATAGCTTCTATCCATTCATTTGATTGAGCAGCATCATGATAGTTTGCTGGTTCCAGAATTGCAGCATTGCAGGTAGTATAGATATCCTGAAGTGATCTAGTCGTTATTACTTCATTTTCTGAGTCAGTTTCACCTTCAATTTCAGCTTCATCCAGAATTCCTTCATTTTCATTACCAGCATCTTCATTTTCATCATTACCAGCATCTTCATTTTTAGTAATCAACCTTTGAATTTCAAATTTGTTCACGGCATTTGAATCCCAGTTCCATGAAGAACTTTCATCAACCTTAACATCTCTGCTGGAAACCACTTTGCTGGTTTTAGGATTATAAATTCTATAGCCTTTAGCATTATCACAATAGCCAACCAGAATTCCAATCTCAGCTTCCTGACTTAGTTTATCCCTTTTTGCATCTGGTATATGCATTACACTTCCAAACACTTTCAGATTAGAAATGTTTGGCTTAGCACCATACCAAGCCTCATAAGGAGTCAGTCTATCCAAAACCTTAGTAGGCAACCGATTGAGTAGATAAATTGAGGTATTCACAGCCTCAGCCCAAAAAACTTTAGGCACATTTTTTTCCAACATTAAGCACCTGGCCATCTCCATTAATGTTCTGTTCTTCCTCTCACAAACACCATTTTGTTGAGGTGAGTAAGGGAGAGTTAACTGATGTTTGATCCTTACTTCCTCACAAAATTTATCAAATTGATTGCTGGTATATTCAGTTCCATTATCAGTTCTAACGGCCTTAATTCTACAATCAGATTCATTTTCTACCAGGCTTTTAAACTAAACATTCCTCGAAGTATCCACAATTCAAACTCAAAAAGTCCACTTCATTACTTGAACACTACCCATACACTTGGGGTTTGCACTTTCATAACAAACATGGACTTCCACCACATCCATTACTAACTGCTTGTTTATATCGATGATCTTCTAACTCGCACCAACCTGTTGAGTAACTAAACCTGCGTCTAGTTTTCAACCACTTATTCTACATGATGCTTTACCTCCTATAGATGCCACAACTTCCAGAAAAGTCCTTGGGGACATTCAGTATATGTCTATAACTTGTCATGGTGTCATATATGTTGTTAATAAGCTTTCCCAATTCATGCATAGACCATTTGAGTTGCATTGGAATGCTATTAAAAGTGTTCTTCAATCGGTACTTGAAACACACATTCACCATGGTCTTCTTTGCATGCCTAGTGATATCTACCTAATAGCATTTAATGATGTCGATTGGGCTAAAAATCACAATGTCTATTCCACATGCTGGCTACATTGTCTACCTTGGCGGTAATCGAACCTTTTCATTTTCAGATAAGTAGAAAACTACTGCCCACGGTCCTCTGAAAAGGTGATGTATCTTGCTCTTGAATCTTGTTCAGTTAAGTTCTCTGTATTCATAATATTCTCCAAGAAACGAAGCTTTCTCATAGACCGACAATTTTTTTGTGACAAAATGGGTGCTACGTATCTTAGTTAATCTATGATGAATTATGGGTGACACTTTTGTTGATTCTATGTCACATGTCAGATGTTTTTGTGTTACATTGTCTAACTTATATTTTGTTTAGTTAGACTACTTTAGTTTGATTTCTAAGATTATGTATACAACAAGTAATGTAGTAAGGTAGTTGGTAGTCTACTTGCTTTGTAATCATTTTATCTTTATTTTGTAAGGCTATCTTTTGATTACACAAATTTAACCAATTTAATTTTAACGAATAAAACAAATATACAATAAGATTTGATTTTGGAAAATAAGGAAATTGAACTAAAAATCTACAAAATAAGAAAACTTAACACTTGGGAATTTCGGAGGAAAACGTGGCTATGATTCATGGTTTCGCTTAACCGTCGTCTAATTAATTTCTCTACAAACTAATTAACAAATTACTCATTTACGATGTTAGATCTGATTTAAACTTATTTAAGTATTAAATAGAGAAGAATCACTACGTAGATTTGTGAAGCCATCGGAGATGAAAAATGCTTTTAAGTTCAATATACTAGACTTGAGAAGCCTATTTGTGCCTACAGATAGATTTCATAAGGCAAGAAATGTAAGTCGGATTTTACGCATCAACAAAAGTTGGAAGATTGGCTCATGCACACTTCCTGAGTTAGGGAACCATGTAAAAACACATTAAATACATCAAACTGATAAATAAGCCAGTTGTTACATAGCAAGGTAAGAATAATACGAACAGTGGTGGGCTTTCCCATGGGGTTGGGCAGTAGTGAAGTCTACACTCGATTGTTGTTAGAAACTTTCAGCCACTAGACTCTTTATAACGATAAATGTAGCCATGAAGTTTCCTTTTTATATATAATACCCATTTGCATCCCAAGACATTCTTGTTGAGATTATCAGGAATTAAGTCCAACGTACCATTATGAAGTAGACAATTAAACTCCTCAAACATGACTTATTTCCAATGAGGGCACTCAATGGTTTCCGAACCCCAAAAAGGTTCGAGATGAGTGGAATCAGAATGTGTTTTGCCCTAGGCTAATTGATTTTGGATGTACACTTCTAATATGGTTGATACATTATAATTTATGGCAGATTTATTATTTAATTGAATTATTATTATATGATAAATTAAACTAATAGCGTCTATAGATTCGAGTTTTGGTGAATTGTTAATCAAAAAGAGTTGTGATTGTAGGATATAATTTACATATGACTGAATCTTAAATTATCATTGGTCGTAAGTAATAACAATTTACAAATATCATTATTACAAATAGACATAACGTTTGCCATTTCTCAATCATGAAGTGAGTAGTTGACCTCACAATCTAAAATATAGATATTAAAATGGACGTATGTTTCGTTAAGAAAATAAAATATTGGAGACCCGTAACACAGATTCCGTATGGATAACTAAGGGTGTGTTTGAACTACAATATTTTAAAAGAATGTATTTTGGAATAGTAGAATGATGGAGAATGTGTAGTTGAAAAAGAAGGAAAAGTTACCGATGTGATGGAAAATATTATTTTATTGAAGAATGTGTAATTGAAAATGAGTAGAAGAATAAGAATTTTAATGTGGATCAAACAGGGCTAACTGAGAGTCAGTGGTTAATCTCTAATGTTCGTTAGTAGAATTGGTCCTTCAATTTGAGGTCATCATAGTGCCTAATATGAGGACAATCATATTTTGGTGATGTTGAATTTTGCTCTACCTAGGGTCTTTAATACTGCATCGTTCGAGTATATCAAGATATAAAGATTGTGAATGATCAATAGAGAATTCGTCACTTTTAGACAGTAAGGGATTGTGATTTACGTTTCATTCAACTAAGTTGATTTTAAAATTTTTGACCAAGGTAATTACATAAGTCAAAAGAGTTTCGACTATTATTTACTTGAGAGCTGGATGAAATATATGATCAATAATTGAGATTGTCGCTTCCATTGTCACTTCCATATCTCTCAATTGATTGAATTGGATTAACGAAAGAGATTGTAGTTTCACGTTAAACGAACAAGTTTTACTTTATCACAACATGTAACATTTTTCATCGCATGTATTGATGTGACACATTTGTTAGATATCATTTGGGGACAACGAATATGAATTAATTAATTTAGGTGAATTAATGATAAATTAATAAGAAATTAATTATATTGTTTCAATTATATCAAAATAATAATTCACGTCATCTAATATCATGATCAGAAACCTAATGGTCACACACAAAATGGAGAAATAGAAGAATGGTATAAAAAATCAATTAATTAACAAGTGTAAAATATTTGTAGAATTGATTAATTTGACTATTTATTAATGAGTTTAAGCTAATTAAATAGATTAATTACCTTAATTAACTAATGGGCCGACTTATATTTAGTGGATGAGTCATGCTACTTTAACACCTATAAATAAACAATTAGGATGATTTCAGTTTTTCATTGTGTTTACAATAGAAATTGAGATTTCAATTTACATAACAATTACGACGCATCAAAAACTCACAACACAATATCATTGTTGTGCTAGCACAAGAAAGAGAAATCCTAATATCTTATTCTTTTTCTCCCATGTTGATTATCATTGGAGGCTACATAATTTGATAGTTGTGGTGTGAAAACATCGTGGTAGATCAAGATTCACACAGAATGAGCAAAGTTCATGGTTGTTTGTGATTAAGATTCTCAAAGAAGTTTGAAAATCTGCTAAAAGTATAATTCTAATTATGTTTTTTATCTAAAGGTGATCCTTACAGGGAATTGAAAAATATCTTAAATTCTGATGTGTGTTCATAAGTAAATTCCCAACAAAACTGAAGTGGTGAAATTTATCCATTTTTGGTTTATAAATATTGGTTTGGAACATGTCACCATGGAGTGAATATTAAGGGACGAGTTGGTACAAGCACGAAGGTTGCAACTCAATGGAGGAAGTGTAAAAGATGGACAATAACGAGACTTAATTGGAGGGAGGGAGGGAGAGAGTTGTATGAATAAAAACAAAAGATGAAATGAGCTAAATAGAATCACATGGAAGAAGTTTAGGAGGCAATTAAGCCTTGACCGGACTTGGTGCCTTGCTATTAGATGTATACGTACTATCATCTGATCTTGTTTTGTTGGTGTAAATTTTTTTTCACTTGCCTCTTCATTTATCAACCCATGACAATTATATTTGTTTGGCATGTTCACATGAATCTTCGGTGATTGTACCCAATTCTTTGTAGTTATGACATGAATATTTTCCGACTCTTACCTCTTTTCGACGTTTTTGGGAGAGTGGAAGTGGAAATACATATGCTTGAACTTTCACAAGAGTCATTGGTAGATCATTTTCTTCTACTCTTATTGTCATTACTGCTCCTTTAGATTTGTCACTGTACTGCTTTGTAATTATCCTGGTTTATGTTCCAAAAGTTATTAAGTTATCTGACCAATCTATGTTTTCAACTTTCTGATTGATACTTGCTGATTTTGAAAGTTTCTAATCTATTGGTCTACTTTTGTCGATTTTCTACATATATTGATGAAACATCTCCTTCAAACTTCATTTTTTCTCTGTTGACAATGATTTGAACTACTCTCTTGTTGTTGATTATCAGACCATCTAAAATTTAGGTTTTGTCACCAACTTGGATTATGTGTTTGTCCATATGGATTAAAATTGACAGAACCATTTTGGATGTAGTTTACTTATTCTTCTAGAGAAACCAACAGTGAGCAACTTTTTGTAGCATGATTCACTCCACAATTCTTAAATATTGAACTGAACATCACTGCAATTGCTCCTTGTATTTGAAACTTTAGCAACAATTTAACGTACTTTGTCAAAGAAGCAATATGTGCATTAGTAGATGTTGTGTTGTTTAGCTCATAATTTACAGCTGCTTTCTTCGGGACTACTCTTTTTAATGAAAACATGGTATTTGTTGTTGCATTCAACTCAAGTCCAAAAATTGTTGAACTAATTTACTAGTTACAGAGCCGTTTGACGAAGAATCTACTTGAGATTTAGTCACCGGTGAAAGCTTGGTGTAGAAATATTCTACCTAAATACCATTGCCTATCACATAATTTGGACACTTCCTCATCAATTTCTTAAATTTGTTCTAAGCTTCATGGTCGCTTTTCCCATCCATGTTGTGGGACGGGTTGGATTTTTAGTCCGATTTTTGATACTTTTGCAGGTGGGAAGAATTTATTGTAAATTTCCTTGCCAATTCATCCTAAATAATGATACTGCCATACGGTTCAGAATCTAACCACTTCAACGTTGCACCTCTTAATGCATATGAAAATAAACGAAGCTTGATTGTATCTTCATTAATCCTTGTAAACTGAAAGTTTTTGCCAATTCTAGAAGAATCTTGAGATATGCGTGTTCAGATTTTCATGAAATAACCCATAGAACTGAAGTTTGGTGGTCTAGTTGATCAAATCAACCCTAATAAGAATTTTACATCGGAATTTGGACATACAATAGTGGAGAACTCAGGCAACGCTACAAGAGTCAAGAATAGTAAAACTGGCAAGTTTCCTTAATCAATTTTAGCTTTATTCGCACTGTTGAATTTCGGTGCTACTATCTTAGTGGTTTCTTGTGCAATTGGTAGTCTTGAATCTCTTTCGCTAATTAAGATTTCTGTTTTTGTTTGTGTTCATTGAGTCTTCGTCTGGATATACGTTTATATTTGGATCAAACGATTCAAGATAGTCTCCTTGGGAATAGATCATACAATGAACACCTTTTTTTATCTATAAGAAAATTTAATTTAAATTAATCAAATAAAAGTCAAAACAAAATAAACTAAAGTTAAATTAAATGTAAATAGTCTCCAGCACCAGCGCCAAAAATTTGTTGTCGATTGCATATCCCACAATTGTATGAATCAAACAAGTAATATAATGGATTAATGAGTTCGGATGATCATTCTCAGGAGGACTATTATTTAATACTTAATTTAATATCTCTAACTCCTAAATGACGAGAAAGAAAGAACATGTTTGTGATTGATTATCTCAAATATTCTAATTATGCTAATGTTACCTAAATGCACATAATTGATGACAATTGGATTTTAAAATGAAGAAATTATATGTAAGAACCCTATCATTTCGTGATTAATTGGCAAATCTATGTATGAATACGAATGTTAGGACTTAAATTTTCATTTATGGATTCCCTTTAATTTGTTAATCAAGATTTATAATTATTGTAGTGTTCGGTCAAATTCTTCTAACATATTAAATTTACGTATTCAGTTCAATTCGATTCTATTTAATTAAGTTGCTTCCATATCTCTATGTTAATTAGGATACACCTTAGTTAAACACTTCAAATCTCTAATAATCCATGTAGTGACCGCAATAACTAGAAATGCATTTCTACACTTTTATATTAATTTCTAAATTTTATTATGTGGTCTAAATCTATAACTCACATCTCAATTCGTTATAAATTTACAATATCATCGAATTATTGGTCAAGTAATTCAAAATATTAAAAACTCCGTGAATAAAATCAACTCATGAAATTAAACTACTAGATTCTTGAAAATTAAATTAAAGGGTCACACATAGATTACATTATTTGCCCTAACTATGAATTTAACTACTCATACTAATGAAAAAACAATAAAAAAAATTATAGAGTTCATAATCGAGTTTTGAAATCTGGATGATGGAAAGAATTTGATTTTACACAAAAAATCTTCTTCAATCTTGAAAGTTTTCGAATCCTAGCTTTTTAACCTTTGATCTTGATGATTATGTGTATGTCCCATAAAAAAGAATAATTAAAACTACATATGAGAATCTAGAATAATTATAAAAATGAGTCATAAGGCATCTCCAATGTGGAATCCAAGTGTTGTTAGGAATCCAATAAAAGCTAGAATTTCTTCCATTTTAGTACAATTTGATCCTCCACATTAAGTTCTTGTGCATTATAGGTCCTCTTTATTTGTATGAGATGTCCTCATCTTCAAAACTTAATTATTTTATTCCCAAATTCATCAAATGTATATAGCTTCAATTCAATTTCGTCCAAATTTGTTCACTCTGAATTTTAACTACAATTAACATAATTTGTCATAACTCATTTTTTAAGTCAAAAGTCAAATGTTGACTTGTCAAAGTCTAAGTCAAATAAGGATTTAAATGGAATAAATTATTTTATTGCGGTGATTTTACAAATTGACAATATTTGAAGGTTTAAGATGGATAAAAATTAATTTTGGGGGTTTACTTATATATTATTAAAAGTAACATGGTTAGATTTTATATCCAATGGAAGTTAAGGACTAAATGTTATGTTAAATTGAAGTAGAGTGACTTCCTTTGCAAAAGCCCCACTAACTTGGCAATTGATACCCAATTCTAATTTTTTTGACACACACACACACACACACAAGTTGAGAGAAAAAACAGTGAAACCGGGAGCTGGAAACTGGGAAAAGGGAGGAAAAAAATGAAAGGAAAAGGGAAAAGAAAGAAGAAGAAGAAGAGGAAAGGAATTGAGATAGTTCAAGCTTGTTTATCTTCTCTTTATTTTCTTCAAGAATAGAGGAATTTCATACTAAAGTTGCTAGAGTTTAATTTGTTAGTTTAACTTTCAGATTAAGTGAAAGTAGAATAATTTCTTGCTCAAGTTATTTGATTGAGAAATTTTCAGTTGGATTATGGTAAGCTACATCCTTTTTGGGAAACCCTAGAATTTTAATTGGGCTCTTGAGTATATAAAGTTTAGAGAAATGATGGTGTTGATGAAATATTCACTTGAAAGAATGATTTTATGGAACAAGAGGTAAAATAAATGGGTTGTAATGTTGGTTACTAGTTTTCACTAGATTGAAAGGGATAATTATTTTTTTGATTGGGATGGAAGTAATTTTGATAAATTACATGCTAGTGAAGGGATTAGTAGTAGCCTCAATCGATTAAAGAAAAATTTGGGAAATCTATTCAAGTATCGAGAAATTTAGTTTAAATATTATAGTATTAGATATTAAAGGTTTCTTGATTGGATAGTGGTTAAATTGATTATCTTGTATGGTATTTCAGGTGGTAACGAAGAGATTGGAAAAGCTTATAGAACGTCAAACGGATTTTGTAGTCGAATGTTTTAAAGTTAAAATTCAGTTCATTTAATCATTTCTCTAGCATGTTATATTCATATTATATGTTTCAGTATATCTAAAGTCATTTTAAAAACAACTAGAAAGTACCCAAGTGATTTTACCCAGTCTGCACTGGTATGAATGTGTTTTCAGAGTGTATGATTTCATATGATTATTTTACCCGAGCTGCATTGGTGTGAATATGTTTCCAAATGTATAATCAGTTATGGTGGTTTTACCCGCTCTTCATTATTGTGAATGTGTTTGTATAACCAGATTATAGCTCTGCGCGTATGACCAGAATTTCAGAATTGAATTGCTTTGCCATGTATATTGGTACTAATCGATACATGAGTAAGGTTATTCAGGGTACATTTTTGGTGTGATATTTCAGTATTTCTACATCTTATTTGATTTCCCGTTATAGAATTCAGATTATTCAGTTCTCAGTATAAAGCTTTCAGCTTATAGTATTGAACAACAAAGGATTTTATGATGCAATCATGTTTAAATTTTTAATAGTATTATCAGATTTCAGAATTACTCAAAATTTTAATAGAGTAAGAATTTTCAAAAAATATGCATAAATTGAAGAAATGTATATACTTATTTATAAACTATTCACTCACTAAGTTACAAGCTCATATAATTTGTCACCTTTTTCCGTATCAGATAGTAGCTGAGTTGAACAGCATTGGAGCATGTTGATCTACCGAGTTGAGCCACACGTTGCCTTTAATTGTATCATTCATTTTGTCAACTTACTTAGTGCATATTTATTTTGAGATGCATGTATCATCATGTTGTGTCAGAAACGTTAAATAGTAATACATGTATCTATATCATGGGCTCACTGCATATTGGATATCTTGAGTGCATTTGGAGACTTTTGTTGTAAAATATTTGTAAAGGTTGATTTTTCAGTATTGTATTTGAAATAGTTTGAGTTTTGAGGGGTTGGTTTACCCTGTTTTAAATTATATGTACTAGTTGGAGATTTTTGATTATTGTTTAGGTGGTTTTAGTCCATATTATAGGGAAACCTCTGTCAAATTTTTTATGAATGTAGGTTACAGTTTCAACAGGTCATAATCGCCTTGATGGTGGGTCCGACACTTATCTGGTATCTATCATCGACACACGACACATGTCGGGTCCGTTAGGGTGACTTGAGACGAGTCGTTACAATTGGTATCATAGCATTGTTTATAAAGTTTTGAAAGTATTCATAGTTCATTAATTGACATCTCATGCATATTCAGTGTGGGTAGTCACATGTCGTGGTGGCAGAAATCATAGGCTCTCAAGGTCTTCCTACTAAGATGTATGTAATCTAAATGATAGAAGAATGTAAGTATAGTAGTTGAAATTTTCTAATGGTTGGAGATGTTATTAGTAGTTGGATTGATATTATGGATAATGCATAATTTGAGTGAAATTTTGCATAGTGCACCAATCTAGAGTAAGGGTTTTGATGATTTTATAGATTGTCTATTCATAAGTATTTGAATTACGTGATTATAAAATTGTTTTATGGGTATTTCCAAGGAAGACTCTTGTACATGTTTTGTATGACTGGTATTGACAAGTGTTATAATTGAGGTATTTTGAGAGACAATTTATGTAAGGATTCTTGATTGTCTTAAAGATTTAGATGTCGATTTTGCTTTTAATTATTATTAGTATTCTTGGGGAGATTACTACTTGGTAGAGTATGAAGGATGATGTACATGCATTGATGTAATCAATATTTGTATCAATGATCTTATTATGTATATGATCAACTGATTTTAATCCATTCTTTGGGTTGTAAGAAAATGAGGGCAGTAAAGTTGACTATAAGATAAAAGAATATTATATCAAGGAAATATGTTCCAAATGGAGAGTATTAAGAAAACAAGAAACAAGAGGATGTTGTGGTTACATTCCAGAATATTATATAGAGCTGCATTTTTTTGGTTTGTCAATTTGATAAACTGTTTCTTCAGCTGGATTATTTTTGGGATCTTATGAATAGAGTAATTCTACTATGATAATTTATTTTATGGAACTCATTGATTATACGTTAGTGCATTTTAAATCGAAGATGATCTACAATTGTAAGCTTTAGTTAGAGTAGATGATTAGTTTAGATCTTGTCATTTTAGCAATGGATATCATTTATGGTAATTTGTGGCCACTTATATTAGACGATGATAGAAATCATGATGATATATACTTATGTTATATGATGAGAAATTGTGAAAGACAAATGATGATTGATGGATAACAATGCGTTATTAGAAATTAACATCCATGACTTTGATCATTTTGATTATTTATGGGTTAGTGATTATATGAGAAGTGAGAAAGGTATGGATAGACTTCACAAGGATTACATGAAGTGGGAAAAATTGTAGTTTAAGGAAGAGAATTATTGGATAAGTATATTTATGTAAATTGGGTAAAAAGATATCAATGAAGTGAGTTGAACAAATACATATTGATTTTCATTCTGGAACTACAGTAAAAGGAACATGCATTGAGGTAAGGAAAATGGAAAGGCTGATTATCATATCATTTTCCACATATATGCAAGTATGGTTTGAAGAATGAAATGAGGCTAAATATATTATAGAATAAGAAAAGAAGAATAGAGTGAAGAATACTAGAGTTGGAATTTATGGAGATTGAGAAATTAGAATACGAAATATTAGTAGTATATTGATGTGTGAAAGGTTCACATGATAAATATGATAACTATTAATTATTACCTTAAGAAAACTGATATGACTAAATGTTAGAGGGCATATAATATGGCCATAAGTATGTGATGAAGTTATATGATTACAGTATGATATGGCGAATAGCAGGTAAATGAATGATATGGTTGACCTATATCAAAATAATGTGACGATATATTTGGACTATTACATTAAGTAATTTGTCAAGGCCATATGTTGGATTTTGTGTTATATTATATAAAATTGGGAAGCTTTAAGCTAAATTATGAAGTTAAGTTGAATTTAATGAAATTTCGATAATGCAATATTTAGGTTATATTTCGATCTTAGTTTTAGATCACATGAATAAAGAGTCAATTCTTATTGAGCTCTGTTTACTATGGAATATATGAGGATAGTCCAAATTCTATGATGATTGTCAAATGTAAATTTTACTAAATTGTGGAAATGTATCATTTGATTACATTATCTTAATTAAATGTCAGTATGTAATATGCAAGAAGGCTTATGCATTGGTACGAGGCCAGTGGACTCTTTATGGAATACGAGTATAGAATTATCAAGGATTAAATGTTATTATTGTCTCTTCATAGAAAGTAAGAGCATCAAAATTGTGCTGGCTTAGAAATGTAAGAAGTTTTGCTATCAGATTACATTCTGAGGAAATATTTACTCTTGTATCTAAAGCTAACGAGGGTTTAATTTATAATAATGAATTATTTTAGAATTTAGAAAGTGTTCTGAAGTAAACTGATAAATTATGGATTGTATTGTAGATTATTGAAGAGGCATGATTAAAGCATGATTTAGAGTTGGTTAGTTTGGGGTTGAATTTAGGAATTGTGGTGTTATCACATTGCAAGAGTCATCCATACTTATCAATCACCGAAGTTTAAGGAATATTTTTATTCGAAAGGGTTGAAATTGAAGTTGTATATATATTATCATTGAGTGATATAGAATTAAAGGAAAAGAACACCATATTGAGCTCTCTCAATTGTTGTTGGGGATAGCTAGAATTTTAGAAATCGTGAGCAAGTGAATTTTTGCATATGTCAATTTAGAATGGAAGAATTACCTTGAAATATTTTCATATGGGGTTCCAAGTATACATAATGGTATTTGGATCATTGTTAATCGATCGATAAAGGTTACACGATTCATTTCAGATGATATAGTAAGTTCATGAGTTAGAATTATATAATCATATTTAGACTAGATTGTCATTTATGTGGTGGAGCTTGAGTATCTATTTTTGGCTTAGTTGTAGGATTTTATATAACTAGATTGCATTGTGCAGCTTCTTTTAGTAGAATGTTAGACACTGTGAAAACAAATTCAGAAGAGAGATTATCACCTATGGTTTGTTAATTAGAGAAGCCTTGGATAATAAATTATTTTGACGGAGTTGACATATAAGAACTAGAGATGGGTGACGATATTGGAAGGTATATAGATATCGAAGTATTGGCAAAAGAAAGTTATTCGGTCGTAATATGTAACCATTGTTACATATTTGATCAAAGAATAGTTCAAATCATGATATAAGATGAAATTTTGGAGTACGAAATGTAGTATCTTGAACTCCAAATTACGAAATAGTAGATTTTTTCTAAGATTTTGTATAACGAAAAGTTGAGAATATCATATATTGGTTTTTGGGATGCTAATTAAAACTTGAGTCCAATTGTATAATGATGGAGTTTACAACGGGTTATCTGGTATTTAAGAAATGTATTATCTATTGCTAAGGTTTAATGAGTAACTATTAGGTTTAACCTATGCTTTAAGATTACCATTGAAGTTATGGAGAGCTCAATTTAGAAAAAGCCAAAGTAGATGCAAGATAAGAAGGAATGAGCTCTAAGTTTTTTCAAAGCCTATTTGATAAATCATTTAAAAGGAGGCATTATGAGGTAAGTGAGGATTAGATGCGTGCTCAATATCCTCATCTAATCATTATCTAGTTAGTTGTCAGTTAAATTTCAAGGACGAAATTCTTTTAAGGAGGTAAGATTGTCATAACTCTTTTTTTTTAAGTCAAACGTTGACTTGTTAAAGTCTTAGTCAAATAACGACTTAAATGGAATAAATTATTATATTGGGGTCATTTTACAAATTGACAATATTTGAAGGTTTAAGATGGATAAAAATTAATTTTGGGGGTTTACTTATATATTATTAAAAGTAAAATGGTTAGATTTTATATCCAATGGAAGTTAAGGACTAAATGTTATGTTAAATTGAAGTAGAGTGACTTACTTTGCAAAAGTCCCACTAACTTGGCAATTGACACCCAGCCCCTGTTTGGGCCACATTATTTTTTTTATTCTCATTTTTCTACTTATTTTCAACTACATATTCTTCAATAAAATAATATTTTCCATCATATCAATAACTTTTCCTTTTTTTTCAACCACACATTCCCCATCAATCTACTATTTCAAAATACATTCTTTCAAAATAATGTGGTTCAAACACACCCCTAATTCTAATTTTTTTGACACACACACACACAAGCTGAGAGAAAATACAGTGAAAATGGGGAGCTGGAAACTGGGAAAAGGGAGGAAAAAAATGGAAGGTAGAAGAAGAAGAAGAAGAAGAAGAAGAGAGGAATTGAGATAGTTCCAGGTTGTTTACCTTCTCTTTATTTTCTTCAAGAGTAGAGGAATTTCATACTAAAGTTGCTAGAGTTTAATTTGCTAGTTTAACTTTCAGATTAAGTGAAAGTAGAATAATTTCTAGCTCAAGTTATTTGATTGAGAAATTTTCAGTTGGATTATGGTAAGCTATACCCTTTTTGGCAAACCCTAGAATTTTAATTGGGTTCTTGAGTATATAAAGTTTAGAGAAATGATGGTGTTGATGAAATATTCACTTGAAAGAATGATTTTATGTAACAAGATGTAAAATAAATGGGTTGTAGTGTTGGTTACTAGTTTTCACTAGATTGAAAGGGATAATTATTTTTATGATTGGGATGGAAGTAATTTTGATAAATTACATGCTAGAGAAGGGATTAGTAGTAGCTTCAATTGATTAAAGGAAAATTTGGGAAATCTATTCAAGTATCGAGAAATTTAGTTTAAGTATTATAGCATTAGATATTAAAGGTTTCTTGATTGGATAGTGGTTAAATTGATCATCTTGTATGGTATTTCAGGTGGTAACGAAGAGATTGGAAAATGTTACAGAACGTCATAGTTTGTAGCTTGTTTTAAGTGAGTGGAAAACCTTACTTTTGAGATATAGATATTAAGTTTATATCATATCTGAAAGTTAATTGTTTCGTATACTTGGTTTGACGGCATGATTTCCAGAATCAAACGGATTTTGTAGTCGGATATTTTAAAGTTAAAATTCAGTTCATTTAATCATATCTCTAGCATGTTATATTCATATTATATGTTTCAGTATATCTAAAGTCATTTTAAAAACCACTAGAAAGTACCCAACTGATTTTACCCCAGTCTGTACTGGTGTGAATGTGTTTTCAAAGTGTATGACTTCATATAGTTATTTTACCCGATCTGCATTGGTGTGAATGTGTTTCCACAGTGTATGATCAATTATGGTGATTTTACCCGGTTTGCACTATTGTGAAAGTGTTTCTATAGTGTTTGACCAGATTATTGCTCTGCGCGCGTATGACGAGAAATCCAGAATTTCAGAATTGAATAGCTTGGCCATGTATATCGGTACTAATCGATACACGAGTAAGGTTATTTTGGCTACCTTTTTGGTGTGATATTTCAGTGTTTCTACAATTTATTTGATTTCCAATTGTAGAATTCAGATTATTCAGTTCTTAGTATAAGGCTTTCAGCTTGTAAGATTGAACAACAAAGGATTTTATAATGCAATCATGTTTAAGTTTTTAAGAGTATTATCAAATTTCAGAATTACTCAAAGTTTCAAAAGAGTAAGAATTTTCAGAAAATATGCATAAATGGAATAAATTTATATACTTATTTATAAGCTATCCACTTACCGAGTTACAAGCTCATATAATTTGTCACATTTTTCCTTATCAGATAGTAGTTGAGTTGAGTAGCATCTAAGCTTATTGATCCACCGAGTTGAGCCACACTTTGCCTTTAATTGTATGATTCATTTTTTCAACGTACTTAGTGCATATTTATTTTGGGATGCATGTATGATGTTGTGTCGGAAAAGTTAAATAGTAATACATGTATCCATATCATGAGCTCACTGCATATTGGGTATCTTGAGTGCATTTGGAGACTTTTACTGTAAATAATTTGTAAAGGTCAATTTTCCAGGATTGTATTTTAAATAGTTTGAGTTTTGAGGGGTTGGTGTACCCTATTTTAAATTATATGTACTGGTTGGAGAATATTGATTATTGTTTAGGTGGTTTTAGTCCATATTATATGGGAAACTCTGTCAATTTTTTTTATAAAAGTAGGTTATAGTTTTAACATGTCATAGTTGCCTTGATGGTGGGTCCGACACTTAGCTGGTATCTATCATCGGCGCATGACACGTGTCGAGTCCATTAGGGTGACTTGGGATGAGTCATGACATAATTTAACCTAAGTAGATATTTGCTCAACAAAGTAATAAATATAAAGATTCAAGTCTGGATAAGTACATGAAATACACTTACTGGTTATGTTCACAGAAGGATTGTAGCAGTGTGATCAACATCATGAAAGTGGGTTTCAAGTTCTATCAATTTGTTGTGCAACTCATTGAAATAAATATCAACTCACTTGCCATTCATTACAACATTCAAGAGCATTCAAGTGATATTTTTGAGCAAAATTATATTGATTTCTCATCTCATTTATTATTATCAAATCATTGTAGCTTTGAAATACTTTTGATTAAATTAACATTTGAAAATCATTCTATACATCAAAGTTTTTCATACCTAACACTTGAGTTTCATTCATTGCTATCTATTAAATTGTTAGCCATTTCTCTATTGGTACTTAATTGTGATCATATCATTTATTAAGAGAGAAACTTCATTTGTAAAACCAACTTTCTTTAAGACTTGTGGGTCGTGTTGATGTCCCGTAAAGTTCAACGTTGTATAAGGATTGGTGCTCATTTGTAAGTCACTGAAAGTATTGTAAAGGGTTGGATTGCACCACAGGTCAATCAACATAGAGAAATTGGCATTGCTCGTGTCGGAGAGCTTGGTAACGGAGGTCATAAATCATTGCATTGGATCAAACCACAATAATTATATCGTTTGCATCCTCTATCTCCCTTTACTTATTACTTTTATATTCATGCTTATTATTTGAATTAATCTGTTTAGTTGTTATGTGCTTGATTTTAGATTAATTTTTTGAAAACGTTTTAAAAACAAATTCACCCTTCTCTAGGTTAGCTATTCTTGGGCCATCATCTTTTGATGTCCCTTCAATAAGAAAATTACAGTTCACCATCAATTTACACGTTACGAAATGAAAATGTGGTGTTGGAGAATTGGTGAATAATTATATTCCCTCTAACCAAAATATGCACATGCAAATACAATAAAATCGTGACTTACTAGTGTAAAATATTGGATAGAGTTTCGACTAACTGAAACCAAGATGTGCACA
The DNA here is from genome assembly GCA_035079005.1 of Fraxinus americana. NCBI lineage: Eukaryota > Viridiplantae > Streptophyta > Magnoliopsida > Lamiales > Oleaceae > Fraxinus > Fraxinus americana. Next base: position 18,382,700 of record CM068707.1, on the reverse strand, counting down.
TCAAACTATGCACAAAATATGACTTTCTGAAATACGTAAATTAGAAGGAGATGAAATAAAGTGAGGTATATCGATACAAATCTCATTAAGATAGATTTCGTCCCTGTATTGATACTAATATGATCAAATAGATATGTGTCTCCCAAGATACAACACTTCTTCAAAAATTAATATAGCACAATAATAATTTATCCGACGAACAAAAATATTGACAATATTCTTTACGAACAGAATAGACACGAACTAAAATTGCTCATAAGGAATTTTATTTTTGAAAACAATTCAAATGGAATTTAATTTCAGCAAATTAAAAATGATATAATATTTTGAAGAGTGGATTAATTTAGAGAACAATTTTTCATATATTGATTTGGTGTATGAAATATAGAATAAGGGGTCCCTATTTATAAATTTGCAAGTGCTTTACGAAATGGTTGTGATAAGTGTGTTTTTACACACTTATTAGAGACTTAAATAAGAAAATTATTAATTAAATTATTATAGGTTGAAAATAATCAATCGGAAGGGAACAAACAAAAAGGAAGTGAAAATGGATTGAAATTGTGCAAAAATATGAAGTTGGGGATCAAATTGTACAAGTGCCAAAAGTTGAAGGACTTCAGATGCAATTTATCAAAGGCATGATAGAAATAAAATTCAAATTTTGGAGACCAAAATGTGTAAGATCAAACCAACATGCAATTATGTGAGGATTAAGTGCAAAATCAATAAAATGATTGAGCCCCGTGCGTACAGCTCAAGCCAACGCACGAGCTATGCTTGAACCAAAGGGACTCGCGTGCCAAGCACACCAGCACATGCGTGTTCACGTGCCACCTCCTAGCCAATGGGCCGTTTTGATTTTTTTTTCTTTTTAGAATTTGGGGACCCCTTTCACAATTTTTTGTGTCTATTTTTAGGGTTTAAAAGTGAAAAAAATGGGTTTTAATCCCATTTCTTTGTTCCCTTTCATTCTTCATGTTTTCTCCATTCATTCTTCATTCTTTTTTTCCTTTCATTTTTTTTAACACTTTTTAGATAAAAGGGGGCAACATCTAGAGCACAAGGGGAAGAAATCAGAGAAATTGGAAATGTTTTTGGGTGAAATCAACATCGAGCCAAAAGTCATTTCAAGAATATAACCAAAGGAAGGATTTACATTTGCTGTTGTATTTTACCCATTATTCCTCTAAGAATTTGCTATGTTTTTATCCAACTTTTCTCCTTTTTATCATATATATAAAATGGGCTAAGTTCTTGAATTGGAATTTATGATGGAAACTTAACCTAGCTTTATTAATTTCAATATTTGTTTTAATTTAATGTTAAAATTCTTATTATCATGTGTATTTACTATTATACTTCATGCAATATTATTTATGTGGCTAATAAATGATTGTGTTAAGTTATTTGTACATCGTTCGAGACAAGATTGCGCATTTTAGACCAAGGTGTAAATACCCTAGGTTCTTGTAGGGATAGAGATATACTACTAACTCTAGGTGACTTATTGGGCTATTTTCAAAAACATTCAATTAGATTGTTTGGGTTTTAAACGACATAGAAAATATAGTAGGTGAAACCAAGCATTTAGTGTTAATTTTACTCTAGAGAGGTAATTAGCTAAAATCTAAAAATCAGGTCTAATATTCTAAATGAATAATTTGTTAATTTGCCGATGAAAAAAATAATTAGGTGACATTTAAGTGAATCATGAATTCCAACAAGTTTATCCTCCCAATTCTCTATTTTTTAGATTTGTTCCATTTGTAAAGTTTTTAGTTATTTTCTCATTTTGAAAATCAAAATCTATAAATTTTGTGTGTGTTGCTTTGTTAGAATTAAATTGACTATACTAATATAATTAAAAGTAAACATTCCTCGAGAGATCAACAACTCAGACTCACAAGTCCACTTTATAACTAGAATGCAACCCGTGTACTTGCAGTACGTAATTTCAGTGAACAAGTTTTTGACATCATTGTCCGGGAATATTTTTATTTTGATTACTACTTTGGTTAACTTTAGCTTTAAAAATCTTTTATTTTCATTTTATTTGCTTTCTCTTTTATAGCTTTTGGCTAACCTCCACATTTTTTTCTTTATATTTAGTAATCTTTCTATGTAGTTTTCAACTATATTTGCATAATTCTAATGGTGGTTAAGTAGTAAAATTTCTACAATAACTGATCTCTATATGAATGTTGGATATATGCTTAGGGAGATTCAAGATATGAAATTTCTTATGCGATGCATTGTATTGGACATTGAATTCGTGCATTGATGTATTCAAGTCGAAACTTCTTTGGTTTAGAGAATACTTAAGGTGTCAAAAATAAACACTTGATAATTCTGATTAGAGTTGGATGAGGACATCAAGTTTGTAGGAAATGGCCCTCCCCGATTGAATAAGAAGGTACTTGCAAAATATTATTATGAACTTGCAAAATTGGATGAAGACGACATACTTATGGGAGATTACATGTACGAAGATGAATTTTAAAAGTGGGATCATAATCCACTTGATAGAGCTTATAAGAAAAACTTGCAATTGCCTGTGAAGTTCATTTCTAGATCAGCCATTCAATCCGAGGAAGCATCAACTATTGAAGAAGAGCGCTAAGAGAATGACAACATAATAAAAAAGGAATCGAATGAAAATGTAGCAAGCAATGAGGATGAAAGTAATGTATTTCCTTCTGACTTCATTGATTGCCCAAAAATTGAGTTTTTGATTAGGCCTGATGATGTGGTAGAAGTCTATATAGTTGGAGTTTAATCGGATGGAATAAGCGAGTCGTCTTATATTGAAAAGGGCAATGTTGAGTTTTGTACAACAAATAAAGAGTGGAGAAATGTCAAAAGAAGAAAATTGTGCAAGGCATCTAGAGCCTTTTTTAGATATCCATGATCCAAATGCTCAAAGTTAAGTTAAAGACTATAAACAAAAGTGTTTATTGGGAAGCAACCCAATTTTCTTACTCTTAATCATTTTTACTTTCTAATTTTGTTTTGCGTAGCAATTACTTTCGCAACTTTTTGATTAACTATCCTTTTTTTAGTTAATTTTGAGAATCATAACATGTATAGATTATTGAAATTGCCGGTTAGGCACAACCAAAGTGGAGCGAGAAATGAAAAAAAGTGATTTGTGAATAACATTTAGATTTACACCTCGGGAAAGAAAATAAATATTTATTTGGGGATGTGAATCTCACGAGTTGGAAAGGAAAGATATGACCACTAAGGCTTGGGTTGAAACCAATTCGAAAATTTTTTTTTCCGTCTTTTCAAATTTTTTTCAAGCCCATAAGATGATTGAAGATGACTATGAACGTACACACTGATCAAACATTGGATAAACTTAAATTGGTTTTAGAGGCATGATTTGGAAACATATTTGTGAATTGATTACACAATTTTACACTCACAGGTATATTGTGGCAAACTAACTGATATTGTTGATCATTATCACATGTTGCTTGATTGTGTTAATACACTTATTAGAGACTTAAATGAGCTTATTATTAATTAAATGAGCGAATTTCCACAATTTCTGAAATTTGTGCTTTTATATGTTGAAAATCATCAATTGGAAGGGAACGAACAAAAAGGAAGTGAAAAGAAAAAAAGACTGAAATTGTGCAAAAATATGAAGTTGGGATCAAATTGTATAGGTGCTAAAATTTGAAGGAACTTGGATGCAATTATCAAGGGCAAGATTGAAATAAAATTCAAAATTTTGAGGACCAAAATGTGTAGGATCAAAGTTGACAGACTGGCGTACAATTAAGCAAGAACTTAAAGCTCAAAATCAGCAAAGTGATTGACCTGCGCGCACGAGGCTCAAGCCAGCACACATGCGAGAGGTTGGAACCAATGGGCAGAGTGCCTATTGGCTTTGTGGCGCGTGAGTACCAGCGTTCGACCGGGGACTGTTTTTCATTTTTTTTAAGAATTCCGGGTCCTTGTTTCAATTTTCTGCGTCCCTTTTTGGGTTTTAAAAGTGAAAAAAATGGTTTTTAATCCCACTTTATCCTTTCATTCTCATTCTTCTTTTAACCTGTCATTTTTCTTTACACTTTCAGGATAAAAGGAGGCAAGATCTAAGGCACGAGAAGGAGAAGAAATCAAAGAAATTGGAGAGATTTTTGGGAGAAATCAAACACCAAGCCTAAACTCATTTCAAGAATCCAACCAAGTCTTTAAGAATCTGTAATGTATTTCTCTAATTTTTCTATTTTTTATCATATATATAAAATGGGCTAAGTTCTTGTGTTGTGATTTATGATGAAAACTTAACCTAACTTTATTAATTTCAATATTTGCTTTTTAATGTTAAAATGTTTATTTTCAAGTATATATACTATTGTACTTCATGTAATATTATTTATGTGGCTAATGAATGATTGTTTTAAGTGATTTATGCATCGTTCGAGAAAGATTATGTATTTTAGACCAATGAGTAAATACCCTAAGTTCTTGTAGGTGATAGAGATATGTCACTAATTTTAGGTGACCAATTGAGCTATTTTCACAAAAATTTAATGCTATTGTATGGGTTTTAATCGACACGGAGATATAGTAGGTTAAAACAAGCGATTAAGGTTAATTTTGCTCGAGAGAGGTAATTAGCAAAAAATGTAAAATTGAGTCTAACATTCTAAATGAGTAATTGTTGTTTTGCTTGTGGAGAATTTAGTTAGGAAACGGTTAAGTGAAATCATGAATCTCTACCACTTTATCCTTCCAATTGTCCATTTTTAGATTAGTTCCCTCTGTAAAGTTTTTAGTTATTTCTCATTTTAAAAGTCAAAATCCAAAAGTTGTGTGTGTTGCTTTGCTAGAATTAAATTGACTAGAGTAGTTTAATTTGAAGTAAACATTCCTCGAGGGATCGACAATTCAGGCTCACAATTCCACTTTATTACCTGAACGTGACCCGTGCATTTACGATACGTAATTTCAGCGAACATGTTGCATCTTTTGACATAAATTAACGTGGATCATCAGATCACACCTTTTCATTTATAATATTCTTGATTGCACCCTATTAAAAGGTCATCAATTTTTGTAATGTACCATTTTGACTGTTCACACGCAATCTGAAACAATATGACTATTTGATATGCACCATTTGCATTTAAAAAGTCATGACTCGTCATCGCACCATTTAGAGATTTTTCTAATTCACACATATTAATTTATCCCGTAAATTTCAACAATCCCTCATATGAATGGAAAAAGTCGATTTAGAACAAGGATGACGAAGTAGAGTACTATTAAAATATAATGTATTTAGATCCATAGTTTTTACTTTGAACCTTCCTAGTAAGAATCGATCAGACTCATGTGACTTATCAGGGAACGCAACATTTTCAATTGTCGATCGTTATTGTAAGCATAAACAGTAGATCGAACACATTATCTACCATATCAAACTTTGATTCTCTATTAGGTTTATTAGTTTCGTCCTGAACTGTCTTAGGTTCTACAATTGTGCTAGAAAATTAACCTAAATAAAATTCTCATAGAGCCAGTCAAGGTTTCACTCACATAGGAAATGTTCTATAAAGAATATCATAAAATACTCTACTTGTACTGTTTACAAGACAAAGTCATTATTAAAGTATAATTTATCCTCAACAATATTTTTTATGCATCATTTATTTGCATCGTAGAAATAGGGGGTAGTTAAACTCCGAAGTACTTCTTATCGAGTCAATCATAACTAATATTTTCCTATTAAACCTAACCCGTGGAATCTCGAGTTTTTAGTTTAGGTTTCCATTAACCCGACTCATTAGTTTATTTTTTACATCCACTTCCCTCGATCACAATCTATTCTCTCTAGATAACATGTTTGTATAGGAATTCGATAAGTTATCTTTCGATAAAACAATTAGTATTATTCTATTTGAGAGCAACTATCAAATGCTATTTTGTCTATGATGTATATGTCTACACTTACTATTATACACGATATTCTGTGCCTATCTCGATTAAATCTTATAACATGTACAAATTGTCTTCAATTAGGAAATCCTTTATAAAAACAATTGAAGTTATCATGTTTCCATCTGACTTTATTTGAAAATCTAATTGAATCTTTCAATTCTCAAGTTGTATGGAGAATTTTCAAGAAACAACTATACTCTCAATAGTAAAACACATGTACTAATATTTGAACCCTTGTATTTGATATCTAATTTTCAACATTGTGCACGTTTTAATTGTAACAAGGTATTCGCCATTTGCAATTTATCATTCCAAATATTCTTCGAATATCTTAAACTCTAATTTGACGAAAGCAACGGAAACACCCACAAATCGTGGAGTGTATCCGAACTTTGTTTGAGAATATAATGCAAATAATCCTACCCCACAATACTGAGTAAGACCAAGCGGCAACATTATATTCGTCCACTATTTTCAAGTTCGATCATATTATCAATTATGCTTATCAATTTTGTAACTAGGTATCCCAGTTTAACGACTTTTGATTTAGGATCTGTCATTTTTTTATAGCATTCTTGTCTATATAAGGGCTTTCAACCTTTCTTTCTTCATAGAAACTTCTCGGACTTATATTGTAATTAAAAAAATGTGACATAGACAATGCTATGTCTGCGAAGTCCTGTTTTGAAAATGAATTGTTTGACCCCCACAATTAATTCCTAGGCCGAACCAATTTTAATGTTCATCAACTCTTTTTTTCACATTTATCATTTATGTAGAGGAAATTCTCAATCTCTTGGTATTTAAACAAACTTCAATGTGCAACCGTTAGTAACATGATGATATAATATTATATCCACTTTGCACAGTTACGATCTCACATGACTTAATCAAAATTAATTGAGGCTATCTACTAAATTGATCAGTATCCATTTCACTTTATCCTTTGAGCGGGATGATAATATCTCGAGAAAGTCGTGTATTTTCATATCAATGTTGGTAAATGTACATATATACAATTTTGATTATAGTATCCTTAAGAAAAAAAGAATAAAAATAAATAATACGACAATCATTGAATTCCAATTCTTCCATCTATTCATGTCAACCCTTCTAGTAAAATATTGACATCGATTCACATAAGAAACCAAAATAATTTGACATTCAACAATTTTTCATATATAATTCAAACATTCACTTGTCTATTTCCCATACAAATTAAATTTCATTATAAACCCGATGTTTCGCACATCTTTCATGTTAGAAACCTAATCATACCATACATGTGCAATACGTGAATATAATTATTTAAATAAATTCATCAATGCAATCAAAATATAATCATGCAAAAAACAAAAAATTTCGCTTGTCATTTCTAATTTGAAATCGGAAGATAAAATAAGAGAAAAGAAGGAATAAACCAAAAAATAAAAATGAGCTCCGTCTTAAGATTGTTTGATAAGTGGTACATAATTAATTTTTTTTTACCAAAAGCACGTGTATGCAAATACGATTAAATCGTGACTTACTAGTGTACAATATTGGATAGAGTATCGACTTATCAAAACCATGATATGCCCATCAAAAATGCACAAAATGTGACTTACTGAAATATAGAAATTAGAAGAAGATGAAATGAGATGAAATGAAGTAAGGTATGCCAATGCAAATCTCCTTAAGATAGATTTCGCCTTGTGCACTAACGCTAATAGGATTAAATGGACTTTTATCTCCTAAGATACAACGCTTTTTCCAAAATTAATATGGTACAATATTAAATTTTTCGGGTGAGCCAAAAGTGTTGACAATATTCTTCCTGAACTGAATAGACACGAACAAAAATTGCTCGGACGAAATCTTAATTCAAAAAATAATTCAAACGGAATTTAATTTCACAAAAATAAAAATAACAAAACATTTTGAAAAGAGAAGAGAATTTATAAATTAATTTTTCTTGAATTGATTTCTTATAGAAAATATACAACTAAGGGTTCCTATTATAGATTTTCAAGTGTCTTTTCTGAATGATAACATCTTTTGACATAAATTAATGTGCATTTTTTTTTTTATCACACCTTCATTTTTAATAGTTTAGATTGCTCCATATTTTTTGGGCGGTACCTCGAGATTTTATTAATATGTCATCACTTGTAGAGGAAGAATATCGTGATTATATAGGAAATAATGAAAGCAATAAATGAGGAAGTACCACTTCCATTATAACAAAAATAAATGATAATGGACAAAAATATGAATAAAGATTAAAAATCATATTCTAATGTCTATCAATCCTTATGAGTGCCTTAACATGTCGTGGTACGTCAGCTGCTCCATATATCTGATATCTCCGATGATCCCAACCTTCTGTAGCAAAGGCATCTGCAACCTGATTCCCTTCTCTGTAGATGTGGGAAATTGTGTCTTGTCGGATATGATGTCTATGATCTGTCTATGTATGCCCTGAATAGTCTATATTCCTCTTCTAGTGATGCTTTGAGTAGCCACTACAGAATTTATCTTAATCCAAATGTCTAAAAGACCAAGTCCTCCAACTAGTAAAATCCCATCTTGAATAACCCTAAGCTCTGCCTCTAATGTCATGCATGATCCATACAAAGCTGAGAAAGTCCTAATACATTGACTTGTTTTATCTCTGATGATGTCTCTCCTAATCGTAAAATCATCATTGATGCATCCATCAATATTGGTCTTGACAGATCCAACCGATGGAGTGCGTTACCAAACCAGAATGGTGGAGATGAGGAAGGGGGGTCCAAAGCAATACCAAAGATGGGTGCAAATTTTAAATCCACTTGACAATGCATAGCTTGAAATAGTCTTCCCTTATGAAGAAAAAGATCATACGATAAACCCTCCAAATGATACGTCTTGCCTCCATGCGATCCCCCTACGCGTTGCATCATTCCTCTCGGTCCAAAGAAATCAAAATATCAGTAAATGAATAATAGTGCAGATGTGTCCACAACGAACATACTGTCCAGAATACCGTCATCTCTGGAACCTCTGTTTCACCCCCTCTCCTAAACTCATAAGAATCTGAAAAATATCCCCAAAATGCTGCCATACCTGATCGGAAATGCTACTGCCAGTGAAAATTAACTGATAGTCTCTGTCTCAGAACAACACTGGCAACAAGAAGCCAACTGGCATCCAATTCTCATCTGAATAACCACATCTATTGGAATGAGGTCCTGCCATAGTCTTTAGTAGAAGAATGAGATAGTAATTAGCAAAATGGAGCTCCACAATAACCAATACGAATCTTGACACCGACGTCCTGTACGTACAAGCAGCCATGTGGACATGGTAATGAATTTCTAAATGTATCTTTGTAAATAGTCACCCTCAATTAAAGCAAGTGACACTTATTCTGCAACTACAGATGTTATTTGGGGAAATCTAAGTACGAACCAGCTTGTTCCAAGGAACCTGGTCCGGCTCAACCCTTGATGGGGTGAGCCGAGATAGTTCACAAGCCACTAACATCTCAATGGTTTTAATTTTTTTAAAAAAAAATTGGACTTTTCTACTATAAGTACAGTAAAAACTTAAATTTGTAGGGAATGTGAAAACATAAGTGCTACACCAAATTCCTCGAAGCCCAAATGGCCAAAGCCCAAACTGTCTGAAGAGCCCATCTTGCTAAGGCACCCTCTTTGTCGAGGCCGCATTTTATTCTTGACAAGGCCCTTACTTTGGTCGAAGCCCATATGCTAAAGCTATGCATAAGGCCCAATGAAGAGGAATCTGAATCTCAATCGTGACAAATGATGACGTGTGTTAGAAGATCTTAAAATTGTAAAATCGTTTTAGAATGATTGATTAGATTGTTGTAATAAGTAAAAAGGTCAGTCTTGTTAGTATATGATATGGGTTGGCTGCCTTCCTTTTGGGGCATTTAATGCATCCCAAGCTAATAAGTCAAATTTTATACTTAAGGTATGATGTTCCAGTAAAAGGGATGAAATCACGTGTCTTCCCATCCGATTGGTTACGATTGCACATGTAACACTATAAATATTCCCCCATTTGTGCTATAGAGGTGGATGAAAAAAAATATTGAGAAAACCATAGATATTCTCTTTCTTTATGTTCAATCTAGGTCTGGAAATGTTTGAAGTGCAATCTTGTTTGTGAGTGATGCTACCAAAAACTTGTACCTGAATGAACTTGAACTAGATGGTTGATTTCTGCGCGATCCGATCTTTGATACTAGAAATAAAGGCATCGATGTATGTCCTCGTAGGCCCTTTGATGCTTTAGTCAGAGAGAGAAATTATGTGAAAAGCTTTATGCTGGAACTTTATGTAAAACGTACCTGAATAATGAGGTTGGGTCATGTATTTATAGATGTTGGAGATGGAATCCTAAAAGGATTCAACTTCTTGTAGTCCTTATCATTGTTATTCAAGGTGTTTGTGTTATGTTAGAAGTGCATAGTTTCAGTTAGATTGAAATTTGTAATAGGTTGGGAGATTGTATTTAAATAGAAAAAGTGGGGAGTTGTAGTAGAATAGGACTAATATTCCTTAGAAATGTGACGTAAGGCCAAGGAGACCGGACAAAAGTGCTACACCCCGATCTCTACAATAACCCCGACCTCAACCTTATACCCCGAGCTTGGACCGACATAATTGAGGTAGGTCGAGCTCGGGCTATGTGTTCGTACAAAAAACTATATACATCACAAGCCCCTATGCATCTAGGTCGCAGATAAAAGTTAAATGCTCAAGCTGTGAGGTGAGATGCAATGAAGTGCAACAGCCCGAGGTTGAACTTATTTGGCTGTTCATGGGTAAGAGCTGGGTGCTTAACATGTGCCAAACACGTGTAGAATAGAAAATGAGTGACCTTGGATGGTTGACAAGTGGCATGATCCAATGTTCAGGATTGCACGACCTTTGACGTTCTTCTAACCTCTATAAATACCCCATTTTTAGCTCTCATTTTTCACTTTTCACTCTCAACTCTCAGTAAAAGCAGTTCGAGCTCAGGGCTTAGAGGGTTTTTGTGAGCGAGAACATCTAAGAGGTAAGTGTTCTAGCCCTTAAGCTATTATTTTAAGTAGCATAATGTCGAGTAGCAGTAACGATGGGTCGAGTAATAGTAGTAGTCAGTCCTCTAGGAGCTCTGCCACTAGGAGCCCCGAGGATGAAGGTTCGCTAATATCCTTTTGGCCATACCCAGAACGTCATACCCAAGGTCGAGACCATTTTGACTTACCCTAGGAGAGCGGCCAAGTATAAAGAGTACGTGATCATAAAAATTACTAGGGAGTTCGGGGTTATGCCCCTTTGTGATGTTAGGACCCGCGAGCCCAATGAAACATTAGTGGATGCTCGAGAGGAAGAGATGACTTTCTTTAGGGATGCCCTCAAGGCTAAGCTTATGTGACCTCTCTACCCTTTCTTTATCCATTTCCTGACCTCCTTCATTATCTTCCCCGGCCAATTAGCACCCAACGGGTGGAGGCTCTTGGTTTTTTTTTTTTTTTTTATGTAGATGTCTCGAGGTAGAGCCAATGATCGACCTCTTGAGGATGGTTTTTGATTTGAAGTTCTCACCGGGGTACAATTGCTTTATGTATTTATCAACCAAGGAGGGTTTAGGACACTGAAACCTCGAGATTTCTTCGGGGTTGGAAAGAATGTTTCTTTTTTGTTAAACCTCAAGACCCCCCTCCCCGAACCACCCATTTAGCCCAATCTAGGAAATCCCTTATAAGTATAGGTTCAATGAGGGTGAACCATACTTCAAGGTTAAGGCTAGTGAATCACGACCCTCTTGCAGCTAAAATTGATTATTTACTTGAGAATGACACCCTCGATCTCACCAACGTGAGGGAAATCGAAGGTACAAGCCTTAACTCTTCTTGTTTCTGTTATCTTTCCCGAACTGAAGATTAAGCTAATGCCTTATTAATTTTTGCAGATTTGGAAATGTATTTCGATCCATCCAAGCTCCTCATGAATGTGCATCATAAGGTAAAGGGCCCAAAGCCCAAAGTGCCTGCCCTGTCGAAGGGAAAGAAACGAGCTCGAGAGGCAAACTTGAACAAGATCCTTAGTGGGGTCGGGCAATCATCAAAGAGCCAAGTATATCTTGTACATCAATCTCCTCGAGCTTCAGTTTGTGCCTCCACTCCATGCACTATACCGAAGATAGTGGACCTAGAGGATGACACACCTCTAACCAGGTTGATGTTGGAGGAACATGCTGATCCCCCATCATCCTAAGTTTAGTGGACAAGTACTTGAATGAGGTCGAGCCTGGTGAGGGTGTAAGGACACTCGACCTCATTACTCTAAAGGTATGGATTCTATCTTGAACTAGTCTTTTTGCATTCTTTAGTATTCTCTATAGTGTTAACTATTCATTATTTTTTAGACCTTGAGCATAGGCTAAGGTTTGGCTTTGAAGAGCCTGGGCTCATAGAGCAAAGTAGCCGAGCTTAAGGCACAATACGAGCAACAAGAAAAGAAAATTCAAAAACTCGAGGTAGAACGTGATCTTGACCGGATTGAAAAAAGGAAAGCTTGAGATCAGATAGGGATAGCGAAGGATGAGGTTGAGGAGGCCAAACTCGAGCTTATTCATGCTAAGAAGGGGTCGAGGATAAGCTAGTAAAGGCCTGAGCTCATGCAGTGGAGGAATTTAAAAATTCTAAGGAGTTTAGGATATTGTTACTTGCAGACCAAACTCCCTGATGACTTGAAGCCCGTTGTTGAGGAGCTCAAGTCAGTGAACGAGCTTGCAACGAGCTCAAGCTTTCGCCATCGGAGGTGGAAGGTGGAGAAGAGGATGGGGAGGAGGCCAAGACACCTAATTAGGGCGACCTTGCAGATTCAGATTAGGTCCCCCACCCCGAACTTTAGTTTTTAGATTTTTTGACAATGTAACAAGTACATTGCCCGATCTGGGTTTATCCTTTGAATTCATTATTAGCTCGATATTTTAGCTTTTATTATATGTTTTGTTATTAATTATTTATATCGATCTCGAAATCGAACAATGTCGAGCTCAAACTTAAACGATCGAAGTTCGAGTTTTTGGTATCTATGGTCATCTTGAGCTCGAGCTTTCATTCATTTTTTAATATGTACCATGCATTACTTGAGCCTTTTTATTAATTTGTAATTTATTGTGAAGCTTGATGGAGTATACATAGCTCGAGGGTGTTACGACGAGCTTGAGTTTTTGTTTAATTTTTGGCTCGAGCGTTTTACTTGACCTATTTTTGCCGAACGAGCTTGAGTTCTTTGTTCAATGTGTAGCTCAATCATCTACTTGAGCTATGATATATTTAATCTCCTATAGGTGGAGTTCGAGTGTGCTACGTGGTCATTATTCTAACACGTAGGTCGGGCTCTTTTTTATTTTTTGGTAGTATACGTGAGTCTTGAGGTCGCTTGTGGATGGTGAGTACCACCCGATCTTGGCCCCAACGTAATTTGATGAGGAATATTGAGTATTGAGGTCGTGATTTAAAGCTGGGGACATTATAGTTGACAGACGTATTAGCTGTATGCGCAGAGTTCGGCCTTATGCTAATACAATGTACAAGCTGCTTACGGGTGCATGGCCTTACGCTAATTTCATATGTTAGCTGCATGCGTGGAGCATGACCTTACTCTAATTTATTGTATTAGCCATAACTGAAAAAATAAATTGTTTAAGGGCATGCAAGCCAAAACTAGAACAAAAAATAAAAATAAAGGTAAAAAAAATCTACCTAAGTACGAAATAGAAAACTAAACAATCTAGATACTGGGGTGCGTAACCACCTGTTTGTAATAAATTTTGAAGTTGTTAGCATCCCAAGGCCTTGGGAGTGGTCTTCTCAAGGTATCCTTCAAGCTGTATGCATTGCCTCTTACTTTCTGTATGACTTCGAAATGCTCTTCCCATACCGGTCCTAGTTTCCCTAAAGGATGTCTAGCAGCTTTTGCAATCCCAAGGAGTAAATCACCAACTCTAATCTCCTTGTCTTGAATTTTGAATTATCAAATTGCCTTCCATTGTTTGTTATCAGCACCTTTGGTATTTTGAACCTACACACAATGAACTTCCAAATGAATGATCTGAGCTTGGGCTCTGAGATTATCGCCAAGGGTTCTGCTTCTATCATTTAGTGAAGTACTCCACTACTACAGCAATGAATTTTAGTTGACCTCTTGCCAAGGGAAAATATCCAAGGATGTCAATTTCCCATTGCTCAAAGGGGGCAGAACAGAGGATGGAAGTTAGCTTTTCAGTGTAAGTATATATGATATTGCTGAACCTTTGGCACTTGTTACACCTCCTTACATAATCCAATGCATCTTTCTTCATTTAGGCTAATAATACGCATACTTTATGAGCTTGTGGGCAAGTGCCCGAGCTCCTTGATGATTCCTGCATACACCTTGGTGGACCTCTGTTAGGGCTTGAGGGACTCAGAGGGTTTGAGACATCTGAGGCAGGGTAGAGTAAAACTCCTGCGAAATAAGAATCATCCAATAATGCAATACCTCGATGCTCTAGTCTTAATGCTTCTTGTTACTCAAGGGTCAAATGGTAGGTTTCCACTATTTAAGTACTCCAATATTAGATCCATCCAAGAAGGCTCATTGTCAATGTCCATGGTGTTTGGCTTCTGATTTATGCTAGGCTCCGTTATCATCTCGATGTGTACCGCTCTGTCCATCCCATTTATCCCCATGAACTTAAGTCTAGATAATGCGTCTGCCTTTAAATTGTCAGCTTAAGAAATTTTAATGATCTCACAACTTTTAAATCGTCTCCGAAGGTCAAGTACCTTTAAACAATACAAACTCATTTTTTTCACCTTTTCTTCCAAAAGTGCCCTCTATCTGTCCGACCACCAGTTGTGAGTTACTGAAAACTTTGATGTGTTCAAACTCAAGGTTGCATGCTAGTTCTAGAGCTATGATATCAGCCTCATACTTTGCTTCATTATTAGTAGCTTCAAATTTGAACCTGAGTGTGCATTGCATTTCTCTATTTTTATTCGGGCTAGTGATGATGACCCTGACTCCCAAGCCTAAATTGTTTGATGCTCCATCTACAAAGATTTCCCAAATTTTCAAGGTCTTGCCTTGGTCCTTCTCCTGTGGCTCTCGAGGCTTAGGGATAAGTTCCATAATGAAGTCGCCTAAGTCTTGAGCCTTAATTGTGGGCCACGGCTGAAATCCATATCAAACTCACTAATTTCAATCGCCCTTAAGGGGTTGATCCGTGAGTACAACAATTGGATAAGATTGAAAGTATTGACGTAACTTTCTGGTAGCTACAACCAAGGTAAAAGCAAGCTATTCGGCTAATGTATATAGAGTTTCATTATCAAAATGCACTTTACTCACATAATAGATTGGTCGCTAGACCTTTCTACTCTCATTTACTAGTACCCTACTTACTATATTTAGAGAAAGGGCCAGGTATAATAACAAGGTTTAACCAGGCTCCGATTTGGTAAGAACTCGGGAAGTTGTCAATTTTCTTTTGAGCTCTTAAAAAGTTAATTCACATTCCTCCTTCTAGTGAAAGCTTCGATTGTGCCTGAGAACTTTGAAGAAGGAAAAATACCTGTCTACTGCTAGCGACACGAATCTGTTTAAAGCCGCGACTCGACCTGTCAATTTCTGAATGTCCCTCTTGTTCTTTGGGGATTCCATAGACACTAAGGCATTGATCTTGTCAAGGTTGGCCTCTATCCCTTTGTGTGTGATCATAAAACCTAGAAATTTTCCTAAGGCTACTCCGAAGACACATTTTGCTGGATTGAGTTTCATCTTGTTTGCTCTTAACAACCATGTTGTCCATGTATGCCTCAATGTTCTTCCCTGTCAAGTTGGCAAAGACCTTATTGATAAGTCTTTGATATGTTGTTCTTGTATTCTTAAATCTGAACGGCATGACTTTGCAGTAGTATATGGCTGAATCGGCCATAAATGAAGTCTTCTCCTGATCCTGTTCCACCATAAAAAAATGGTAGTACCCAGAGAAAACATCAAGAAAACTATATAATATATGACCTGAGGTGTTGTCCACAAGATTATCAATTCGAGGTAAAGGATAACTGTCCTTAGGGCACGTTTTGTTCAAATATGTAAAGTCAATGCAAACTCGCTATTACCCATTGGCTTTCTTGACAAGCACGACGTTAGCAAGCCAATCGGGATATTGGACTTCCCAAATGAATTGTGCATTGATGAGCTTAGCAATTTCTTTTCGTATGACCTCCTGTTGCTCTAGCACAAACTACCTCATCCTTTGCTACATTGGTCTTACATTTGGGTTTATGTAAAGTCTATGTTCCACAACTTTGGGGTCAATTCCAAGCATATCTTTGACGTTCTAAGCGAATACGTAGGTGTTCCTGGACAGACAACCGATAAGTTCAACCGTGGTTGTAGCATTAAGATCTCGACCAATCTTTTCTACCAGGCTCAAGCTCGACCTCCTCCACTCCGCTAGAGCAAGTCTTCCAGGATGTTCAAGGTCAAGCTCGAGCTCTGAAAGTTGCATGACATCAGCTTTGATCTCTCGAACGCTGGTAAAATAGCATTGTCTGGCTACTGTTTGGCTTCCTCGAACTACTCTGACCCCATTACCCGCAGGAAATTTCATTACCATGACGTACTGCTTACGCCAGCTACTGAAGTCCCTTCCCGAGGCCATCCCTCAATGATGATATTAATGGTGCCTGTTGTTGGTTGTTTATTTTCCTGGTCTTCTGGAGCTTTGTATTTGCCCTAGTTGTTCCTCTGACGCTTATCATGGCTGACATAAGTACCCAAAAATCATCACTGGGTTTCAATTTTTCGCTTCATGATGAAGCAATCTTAGATCGTGTACCCACGATCTCGATGAAAATCACAGTGCTTGTTTCTATCACGGGCATTCGACGAAGCTCGCAACCTTGTAGGCCATTTTACCCTTTTAAGATCGTTAATTTCCATTAAAATGTTAGACCTTGTGGTGTTCAATCGGGTGAAAGATTTCAGTGGGGGGTCTTGCCTTGGCTTACCCCAAAAAGGATCAAGAACGTACATTAGATTCATGCGGCCTTTTAAGTTCAGTTTTATTTGATGGCAGGTTATCTCTTCTTTAAAGCATGGTCTCCTTCATGTTAATGTACTTCTCAGCTCGAATAAGTAAGTCAATCACCAATTTAAGAGTGGTCTTTGACAGAGACATCTTGAATACTTTACATCTTACGGCATATGTTAAGGCAGAGACGGCTGCTGTGATATGTAGGTCAGGAATCTGGAATCTTTCTTTGTTCAAACTTGTTATGAAGTTGCGACGCGTTTCATTGGGTCCTTCACGCATCTAAATAAGTTATGTAGTTGTCTTCCTGATACTATTGTTGCTTGTAAAGAAAGCAAAGAACTTTTCGGTCAAATCAGAAAAAGAAGCTATAGAGCTGTGTTCTAATATGGAAAACCAATCCCCAGCTGCATTAGTAAGTGTCTGAGGAAAGGCCTTGCACATTATCGCATCGGGTGCGACTTGCAAGTTCATGATATACGTGTATATGTTGAGATGGTTGATGGGGTCGGTTGTCCCATCATACTCCTTTACCTACTGATACTTAAACTGGTCTAATAGGGGGTATGATAAGACTTCCGAAGTGAAAGGCGTGTTAGGGGTGAACACTATTGCTACCTGAGACTTTTGAAGTATTTAGACCACGATTCCATCTCGAATAATCTTGGCAAGACTAGTAGAGTTCATCATAATTGATCTCGAACCTAAGGGCACATGAGGTACACCTAAGGATTTGGTATCACTGTGGCTGGGGCTAGAAGCCTGGGCATCTGCATAAGACCACTCCGCGGTGATGGTCCTAGGGGTGTGCTTCTTTGATTTAAGAGTTGAGTTAGCATGGCCATTTGTTGGCGAAGTTCTTCAAACACTCCATGAGCGACTGCTGCTTGTAGATGTGGTGGTTCTCCTAATGATACCTCTTGGGAAACCAGAATATCTGTGGTAGGGGACTAGTTAGGAATAGATAAACTTGTTGGAAAATGTCTTGAAAGTGTGTTAACCATGGCTTTTGGTATCGCTTCTCACTGACGGCGCTAATGATGCTACCAAAAACTTGTACCGAAATGAACTTGAACTGGATGGTTGATTTCCACGCGATCCGATCTTCAATACCTGAAATAAAGGCATTGGTGTGTGTCCTTGTTGCCCCTTCAATGCTTAAGTCAGAGAAAAATTGTACGAAAAGCTGTATGCAAGAATGTTATGTAAAATGTACCTGAATAATGAGGCTGGGTCATGTATTTATAGATGTTGGAGATGGAGTCCTAAAAGGATTCAACTTCCTGTAGTCCGTATCCTTGTCATTCAAGGTGTTTGTGTTATATTAAAAGCACGCAGTTTGAGTTAGAGTAAAATTTTTAACAGGTTGGGAGTTTGTATTTAAATAGAAAAAGGTGTGAAGTTGTAGTCAGAATAGGACTAGTATTCTTTAGCAATGTGAGATAAGGCCAAGGAGATCGGACAAAAGTGCTACACCCTGATTTCTACAATAACCCCGACCTCAACCCTACACCCCGAGCTTGGACCTGGCATAATTGAAATGGGTTGAGCTATGGCTATGTGTTCGAGCTCGGGCGTATAGAAAATGCTACGCATCAGTGAGTTTGATTCTTTATTGATCGTTCAATATCACAAACCTTAGTTTGTATATTTTTCGGAGTTTGAACATATTTGTCTCGTGTAAAAAAGTTTCTCTCACATTCAAACCCTTAAAAAGAATTTGTTCTTGAACCATGATATTCCTCCCAAGAGGGTAAGGGAAAATCCTAACAAAGAGGTTCCACAAGTAACCACCTTAGCGGGTTGGGCCGACCTCGCCACCACCATTGGTGTAGTGGGACGAGGTTAACTGCTCAACTTACTCGGTGGGTAGTAAACATGGCTACCTATATGAGGAATATCACTCCCAAAACATGGTTATATAAGAACTCCTCATGCAAATGCAAGACTAGAGAGGTCCTCCGATTCCTCCTTATGCACCACAATAATATTATCCACATGAAGATGAAATCCAAAGTCAAAGAGCCTCATCCCCTAGGCATGCCAGAGATGTAAGCCCCTTCAAAAGGGAAGTGGAGGTTGATATTTCCTCAAACTATACTTCTGGCTGACCTACCGAGCCCAGTTGGACATGAAGGATAATTTCTCCCTGAATATGATCTAGAACATACTCCACAAAAATCTGTGATTGTGTTTGACAAAATCAGCCATGTAGGAATCAGTCGTGGGCCATTCCAACCACCTCATATGCCTAGAAATCGACTACAGGGTGATTTAAAAGCAAGAGAAAAGGTAAGGATATGTCCCCATGCTGTGCCACCTAGAAATATGCATCATAAGGGAGAGGAAACTATAGGAGATCAGGCAGGCCGGTATCACATTCCACCCAGATATCCCGCTTATGAAAAAGACGCGGATGATCCACAAAGATCTTATGACTTAGATGATGACGAGAAAATTTTCCTTCTCACAAAAATTAAGGAATGTCCCTGTCCCAAGTCATTATGTACCACCAAAAATGCCAAAGTACGACGAAAAAGGCCACCCGGAACCTAAATAGTTACAAAATGCACATGAGCCTGAGATGCGTAGCCCGATTATTAATTGTTGTACCTTTTACCTAGCTTTGAGTAAAGCGGTAGAAATTTAGTATAGCAGGCTGCCCCCAAGGAGTATTCGGAGCTGACCAGAGTTTAAGAGTACGTTTCTGAAGAGGTTTGCTTTGAGAAAAGAGGGAAAAGCTCTCATCCAACGTCTCCGAACATGATATAATAGACTGGAAAGACTTTGTTGAAGTTTTCTAGCCCGCTTTACCGATGAAATGACATACTGCATTTAAGTCACTGACTGGAGGTGCTATCCGCATTACGTGGCAGTTTGAACATGAATACCTTATTTTGGAAGGACATGTAGAATCAGGACCCCACCAGCTACAATGCATTGCTAGAAAGATGAGACGTGAAATCATCAACAAGGAATTAATTGACCACCGAAAAAGAGTTAGCAAGGGTTTCCCACCTCTACAGAGATAGTACGAGAGAGGACCAACCTCTCATCTAATGGACCACCAATGGAGCTAAGATAAAAATTAAATGACTCCCAACTATGGACAATCACTCGCCACAACCACATTGAATGATGTGCCCATGAAGGCCTACAATAATGTGGACTAAACACCCCTCAATATTGTACTTACCACCATTCTTATAGTCATAAAACAGTGGATTGTAGGGATATTGCCCAACATACTAGACAGATAAACCCTCAGAGTGACCAATGAAATGATTGTTCCCTGGGGACAACCCCTCGCCAAGGTAAGATCACATGCCTAGGCATGAGGATGCAACTTTTCATCAGGAGCCATCCCCACAATGGAGGAGGGATCGTAGTAGAAAAAAATCTAGAGACGGGCAACGACAAGGAACCCTCCTGCTAATATAAAATGTGCTCCTATCTATGAGATTGATACAATTTTTGGAAGACCCTACGTAGGGGTAAGACACAAAATTCTCAAAGGAATCATATAAGAGAAGCTAAGGTTCTCCTAGTGACCAGCTATATAGTAGACAGCAGTTCACGAGGGAGGCCATTACCCCCTATATATGACACCAAGGAAATACACTATCCCCATTGTGATGGTCCTGTGGTAAGGGCTGTCGTAGCTAGAAATGGGTTAAAGCGGATACTGGTAGATAATAGCAGCTCTATCAACATCCTCTTTTGAGCCACTTTTGACAAAATGATTATCAACCACGAAGTAACTTACATCGCGACCTCCCTATATGGCTTTACCGGAGATAGCATCATCCCGAGGGAAAATATAACCATTGTCGTAGAAATGGGAGAGCCACCCCAAACAACCTTAAACTTTATGGAATTCTTGAAAGTAGACAGCATATCAACTTACCATAGGGTGCTAGGTAGACCTATCTTGAAAAACTTATAGGCCGTCACCTCCATTCATCACCTATACATGAAATTCCCCACTAAGTAAGGAATTGCCACTATAAGGGGTGACCAAAGAGGGGCACGGAAATGCTACTTGAATTCCATTAGAAAAGATAAACCCATGGACATTAATATCGTACTTACAGATATAGATATGGTAGAGGCTCCAGAATAGAATTTCGGGCAGGAAGACGTCGAGATGACGATGCCACCGAACAGTTGGTAGTACCTGATGAACTAGATGCACGTGTCATTGAATCTGAATCCCAAGCAGCTCTAGTGGAGGAGCTTCAAAGTTTTCCTGTAGACTCTCAAGATCCTAACAAGGAATTGCAGGAAGGGAGAGATCTACTACTGGAGGCGAAGGAAAAATTGAAAGATTTTCTATGTAAAAATCTTGATGTCTTTGCTTAGACGCTGGAGGGAGGCGAAGGAAAAATTGAAAGATTTTCTATGTAAAAATCTTGATGTCTTTGCTTAGAGGCTGGAGGATATAGTAGCATTGACCCAAAATTCATTTGTCACCACCTGAAAGTAAATCCTAAGGTTACCCCACATAGACAAAAGAGGAGGGCCCTCAACCCATAAAGATACGAGGCCCGTAAGGAAAAAGTACAAAAGTTAATAAAGAATGATTTCATCATAGAGGCCATCTACCTAATCTGGGTTTCAAACCCAATATTAGTAAAGAAGTACAGTGATAAATGGAGGTTGTGCATTGACTTCTCCAACCTTAACCAAGCTTGTCCTAAAGACAGTTTTTCCCTTCCAAAGATCGACCAACTTGTGGATTCCACCCTGGGCACAAGGTTTTAAGTGTCATCGATGCTTACTCAATCTATAATTAGATCCCTATGCACCCGGCAGATGAGGAAAACACCTATTTCATCTAGAGGCATCAAGATGGACGGGCCGGCCAGACCCGTGAAAACAGGCCCGGATCGACCCGGGACCGCGGGCCGACCTGTGACCCGAGCGGGTGGTTCACGGGTCAAGGAGGTGTGACCCGCAGGTTAAGCGAGTTGCACCTTTACGGGCCGCGGTTAACCCACTGGCCCGTGAATTTATTTTTTTTTAATTTGAAATATATAATTTTTGAACAAATATATAAAGTAAATAGTTGAAATTGGGATATACAAATATTAAAATATATAATTTTTGAACAACTAAATTATAGTTAAGACTAAAGTAGGTACCAACCTAGTTGGGATGTACTTAAACTATTAATTATAATAAAACTAGGTGTCAACCTAGTTGGGATGTACTTATACTATAAATATTTGATAATAGTAATTAGAAATGCATTTAATTGTTATTTAACTTTGCAAAGTTATAAATAATTCATTTAATATTGAATTTGAATTCTTTGTAAATATTTTTTTGTATAAATATGAATTTATCATTTTGTTCAATTTTTAGTTTTATTTAACAAAAAAAATATGAAAAATTTTATATTTTTATAATTTTATTTATACAATAATACGGGTCAAATCGAAACAAACCGCGACTCGTGACCCTCATGGGCTCGACCCAGATGGGTTAGCGAGCGGGCCTGGGTTATAGTCCAAAATTTGTGGGCCGACCCGGAACCCCGTAGCGGGTGGGGTTTTTTTCATGCGGGCCATTACCGGGCTCATATGTGGACGGGCCGACCTGGCCCGGACCACCCGGATTGACACCTTTAATTTCATCACTGATAAAGGTCTCTATCGCTACAAAATAATGCCCTTCAGGTTAAAAAATGTCGGTGTTATATATATATATATATATATATATATATATATATATATATATATATATATATATATATATATATATATCAGAGGTTTGTTAAGAAAATGTTTGTCAACCTAATCGGAAACATAATGGAAGCCTACGTGGATGAGATGCTGGTGAAAAGTTTGAAAGCAAATGACCACGTAAGTTATTTGAGTGAAGCTTTTCAAATTCTTCGAAGGTACAAGATGAGGTTGAACCCCACCCCTCCCCCCCCACCCCACATGTGCATTTGGTGTCACTTCTGGCAAACTCCTGGGGTATATGGTCAACCAAAGGGAAATAGAGGCTAATCCATAGAAAATTTGGGTCTTGGTCAAAATGAAGTAACCCCAGCGACCAAACGAGGTGTAAAGTCTAATCAGGCGTATAGCAATTCTCACTTGTTTCGTATCAAAAACCACTGATAAATGCCTCACTTTTTTCAAAATTTTGAAAATAGGTAAGAAGTTCTAATGGACAGAAAAATGTGAAGATGCCTTCCAGGGGTTGAAAAGCTCCTAGGACAAGTCCTTCTTCTCTCTAAACCCAAATCTGGAGAGGCTCTGCAACTTTATTTGTTCATTTCTAATGAAGCCATTAGTGTAGTTCTCATAAGAGAGGAAGATGTCTTTCAACTACCTATCTATTATGTGAGTAAGGTACTTTTAGCAGTTGAAATTCGCTACCTTGATATGGAAAAATTAGCTTTAGCACCGATCACAGCCTCAAGGAAATTAAGGCCGTATTTTCAAGCTCACACAATACCTGTGCCGACAAATTTCCTACTTAGGCAAGTGCTTCAAAAACCTGATACTTCAAGAAGATTGCTGAAATGGGCTATTGAACTTAGTGAATTCGATGTTGTTTACAAAATGAGAGCGGCCATCAAAGGTCAAGCCCTCGCAAATTTTCTTGCAGAATTCGCTAATGTTCTAGAGAAGGAAGAAACAATAGGATCTATTGAACCTTCCACTTTGAGTTTGTTCATAGGTGGTTTATCTGGAAAAACAAGCTCTGGCCCTGACGTGATCCTGGTTAGTCCCGAGGGACACAAACTCAATTGCACAGTAAGGTTTGGGTTTAAAGCAACCAACAACATGGCTGAATATGAGGCATTGCTGGCCAACCTAAGGTTGGCTAAAGAGATGCAAGTGAAGAGGCTGCTCATTAACAGTGATTTTCAACTGGTAATTAGCCAAGTTAATGGCAGTTTCACAGTAAGAGATAAGGGCATGGCCGAGTACCTTAAGTTGGTGATAGATCTATTTCCAACTTTCAAAAATTCAAGCTAGCCCAGATTTCCCGTACTGAGAACACCCACATCGATGCTCTTTCCAAATTGGCTGTAGCAAGGATTCAGAGTTATTGACAATAGTGCCAATCGAGTACCTCTCAGAACTTTCTACTGCTAAACCTAAGAAAGTGATGTGGGTATGCAACACATAAGGGCTTTCCTTAAGGATCAAATTCTCCTGGACAACAAAGAAAAGGCCTATAAGCTTAGGAGGAGAGCGGCCCACTTTGTATTCCAAGATGAGGTGCTCTACAAAAAGGTTTTTCCCTACCCTTCCTCTGATGTGTCGGAGAGGAGAAAGTGGTGTGCTGTCGTAGGCACACAAAAATAGTTCTTAAACCTCTAAACTAATGTAGTAATGGAAGTAAGGGTCGATCCCACGAAGAGTGTGCAATTAACGATTTATGCTTCGTATAACGATTGGGGGGGTTTTGTTTATAACGAAATCAATCTTATAACAAATAACAATGTAAATTAACGAGTTGTATTAAATCAATGAAACGAGTCTTGATCAAAGTCAACTTCCACCATTGGAAATTTATAACCATTCATCAATCCACAAAGAATAATCAATCCACATTCACAATATTCATCGTTGGAATAAATTCCTATTTCTCCTTAATTTTAGTTAATCAGAAACCAGCGTTCTAATTAATCCTAATTATCAAATAATCTCAGACCAGCGCTAAAGATTCAATTTAATAACAGCTTTAAACAATAGAGAAATCGATGAACTAGATAATACAAACACCAGCGGTTGCATTCAATCTATTTAAACATTCTTCTTAAGATTCAATAACCTCTATCGCAGAAAATTATCAAATTCTAGTGCTTCACAAGTTAAATGATTCAAACAATTACGGATTTGAGATTTAACTTAGCTATAGATTGCAATATATGAAAAACTAATAGGCCTCTTAGCAATCAAACATGACAATCATAAAATTATGCATAGAAGAATATTCAATACTGAAAATATAAATTAAACAATGAAAATAGGTGGATCTCACAATTATAATGTATTCCAAGGCTTCGGTATCCTTCAATCAAGCGTAGAAGTTTAGTTACACATGATAGATCTAAGAAAAATAGAGAGAAAATAGGTTGGAGGCGTTCTCTTCCGTTCTAGGGTTTTAAAAGATGTATTTATAGTTGTTTCCATAGGTGGTTGACTTAAATTAGGAAACCAGAATTTTCGTATCGGAAATGAACCATGCGGCCGCATGGTTTAGAAGCTTGCGGCCGCAAGGAACAAATGAACTCAGCCTTCAAACTCTCGGTAATGGTCTATGCGGCCACATGGTTATACGAAATTTCCTCCGAATAGTTTTCAGTGTTTTGGTCGTATCTTCCTTTTCTGATATCCAATTGAGGCAATTCAAGATGCGTTGGAAAGATAACTCAAAGGGCTACAACTTTTATTCAGATATGATCTTCCAATTCGATTGTTTTACATGTCGAAAATGGGTCTCAATATGAGGCTGAAAATCGGTGTATAACTTTTCGATTGGAAATTGATGTGTGATCATACTTTGACGATATTTCATCCATTTGACGTCTTCTTTCAAGCAATTGACTCTCAAATCTTCATTGTTTGGTTTGACACAACTTTTGTGTATTTGCACGCTAGTCCTTGAACTTTCATTTCCTTTTACTTTGGTCTATTTTCACATATTTCTTCCAAATTACGCTATATCCATCAACTTGCCACCTAAACCAAAATATGAGAATATTAAGTACATTTAGGCATAAAATAGTCATATGAGCGCATTAAATAAAGATGCAAAATGTGTATTTTATATTCCTATCAAATTCCCCCACACTTAACTTTTGCTCGTTATCGGGCAAAACTTAAATTTAATTCTCCAAAGACACCAAGTCGTAATGTCAAGAACATAGAACCATCAAACTTTTTCAAAACACATAAAATTTCATGAATAAACATTCCATACAACTCATAATCAATTAGCAAGCATTTTCATATAAAGATGGAGTAAACTAAACATGTAGATCCTCACGGATATAAGCACTCAACTCTCATGTGTTTAATAGGGTAAGTGTTTCGCTCAAATTCATTCCAATGGAGATGTTCTACCATATGCTTGCATATCTTCTCATTCGCCACCACTTAGATCACATGCTTTACAAGAATCATAAGGACTTTTCAAAGGTTGTAACGTGGCCTATGGTCAAGGTGGGAAATATTTGGGTATGTGACTCAAGAGTCATCGAAACTAGTGGAGTAAAGATAAATAGACTTAGCTCAAACATATACATAAGACATGTAAACCAACCACTCCACATGATAGCTTCATCATTTTTGCATCTATCCCACACAAATCGAACTCTTTCTTGGGATGTATGAAGAGTTATGAATATAGATCTTTTTCACATCAAATTCATTCTCCTTTATCACTCATTTTCTTTTTCTTCTTTTTTTTTTCTTTTTCTTCAATCATTCATTTTTTTTCTTATTTTTCTTGTGTTTTTCTTGCACAATGTAAACTTCAAATTATACACCAATAATGGAACTCCCTCAATCGACATAGAAAATTTGTTCCAATTCACCAATAATAGCACTACCATAAATCTTGATACCCCCACACTTATTTCATTGCATATCCACACTTTTCATGACATTCAACAATACTCCACTAGCTCTAAGGTTTGGGTAAAGACATTGTTTTTCCAGTTTAAAGCTTGTAACGTGAGTTTATACAAAGAAAAGACAATGAGGCTCAAAGGGGTTCACAATGGAAAATTCAATTACAGGGTCGGCTATTTGGCTAATGAAGCTTATTTATGTGACAAAGATGGCCTTAATCATGTTCGTGCATGCATGTGTCAATATGATCTTGAAGAGAATTAAGGCAAGTTCTAGAGAAACAAAACCATGAAAGAATATCACACATGAAAAAATAATGAGACTGTTATGGATGTGTCAATCTAAAGGCTCAAAATCTCACCGGCTTTTGTCCACATAATTAGTTACTACCATCCTCAAAGAAAATAACTGACTAATCAACTCTAAGTTGGAAGATTATTCATTCAATCATGTTATGAGTTCTTTAAAAGCCTAATTAATTCAGCAAATAGCATACACAACCCAAAACAATCATTTAACTCTCAATTCATTTTCTTGGAAAATCATGCAAAAATTTTTAAAATTTTCGAAATTTAAACTCAATCTAAATCCCCTCCCCCACACTTAAAACTTACATTGTCCCCAATGTAAGGTGAAATGCAAAGAAAAGACAAAGATAACTAAAATATGAATGCGAAAAATAAAAAATAAATAAATAAATAAATAAATAAATAAATAAAAAGAAAAAGGAACGAACTCCCCTTGGGTTGCCTCCCAAGCAGCGCCTTTGTTTATTGTCTTTAGCTAGACTTATTGTTTTTTTTGTTTAACCCGGGTCTATCATGGTTGGCTTCGATCTTCTTTGCGGTGCACCAAGTTCATTGGGAATGATAACTGGTAGTGTTCCTCCACCTCCATGGAATGTATACTTGTAGTGATTGGGGTGAAGTTTCAAATCCGGAATGAAAATCTGCAAAACAAAGGATAAATGTTTCTCATTAGAAACTGGCAATACAAAATAAGAACTATTACCTGACTTTGAAAGATCATTTAATGCTGCCACAGTTCTTTGTAACTCGGTGTTTAAGGTCAACTCCTCTTTTTCCTTCCCAAGATGCTCATTAATGACAGATTCCCATTCATTTTTACCAGCAAATTTGAAAACATCCTGTGCTAATTGATCAATTACATCAATAAAATGAACATGATTATTAATACACGAATGTTTCATGGAATCATAGATATTAAGCTTAATGATCTTATCATCAAATTCCATGGTCAATGTACCATTATTGAAATCCATTTTAGTTTTGGATGTCCGTAAGAATGGTCTTCCTAACAAGATAGGGGTAGTATGATTACTACTGCCCATGTCAAGCACATAAAAATCAGCAGGGAAAATCAAACCATCAATTTTCACAAGAACATCCTCAACTACCCCCTTAGGATAGGCATTAGATTTATCAGCTAGTTGAATTATTATACCAGTTTTATTTAAAGGTCCAAGTTTCAAGGAAGTATATACAGAGTATGGCATGACATTAATAGGTGCTCCTGAATCTAGCATGGCCTTTTCAAACTTAGTGTCGCCTATCATGTAAGGGATAGTGAACATACCTGGATCCGTGCACTTTATTGGAAGTTTCTCTTGAATAATTGCAGATACCTGTTCTCCAACTTTTACCCTTTCAATCCCCTTCAATTTCTGTTTCCTCTTACTTGTGCACAATTGTTTCAAAAATTTAACATAACGAGGTACTTGTTTAATAATATCTAAAAGTGGAATATTTACCTCGCATTTACTAAAAATTTCATGCAACTCATCATGATCTCGTTCATATTTCCTAGATCCTACTAAAGTTTGAGGAAAATGAGGTACAGGTTTACAATCAGAAAGAGGTGGAAACTTACGCTCAGTTACCTCATTATCGTTGGGAGTAGTCTTGTTTGCAACGACGTTTTCTTCCTCTTTTTGCTCAGACGATGTAGGGGATGTCTTTATTGGAACTTCAACCTTCGTGCAACTCCTCAACGTGATTGCACTTACATTTACTCTTGGATTTACTACCGTTTGAGAGGGTAGTTTTCCCGCATTCTGTGACTCCAACCGACTGACCGCGTTAGCCATTTGACCTATCTGATTCTCCAAACATTGAATGCTAGCCCTTCTCTCCTGTTGAAATTGTAAAGTGTTAGTGGCCAGAGATCTAACAATATCTTCTAAAGACATATCAGAGTTAGAAGTTTGGCCCTGTTGTTGTCTAGGAGGGTATGACTGATTATATTGCTGGGAATTCTGCCAATTTTGATTCATACGTTGATTCACTTGTCGATTCTCATAACTAAGATTTGAATGATCCCTCCATCCTTGGTTGTATGTGTTTGAATAGGGATCATAATTCCTCTGTGGTTGTCCAGGAAAGCTACCGGTTGCATTTACGTGTTCAATGGATTTTTCTTGAAGTGTTGGGCACATATCAGTTGGATGGCCTACCAATGAACAAATTCCACATGCATTCGCTGTTTGCACATTACCTGCAACCATTTGACAAATAAGAGTAGTTAGACTCGCAAGTTGTTGTTCAATGGTTGAGACATTTACCTCGTTAACTTGCCTAGAAGGAGGATCAAATCCAGTGTCAAATTGTTGAGAATTGACAGCCATATTTGCAATCAAGTTCTAAACTATCAAGGAAACTAAAAAAAAAAAAAAAAAGTATGACAAACAAGTTTAAAAAAAAAAAACAAAGACAAAACTAGAATAAGAAAAACAAATAAAATTCTATGCTAAAATTCCTAAAAACAATAAATTGCTTAAAAACCTAGAAAATAATGATTTTTTTTAAAAAAAATAAAATAACTAAAGAAGTACAAAAATAAATTAGCACCACTCCCCGGCAACGGCGCCAAAATTTGGTATGCTGTCGTAGGCACCCAAAAATAGTCCTTAAACCTCTAAACTAATGTAGTAATGGAAGTAAGGGTCGATCCCACGAAGAGTGTGCAATTAACGATTTATGCTTCGTATAACGATTAGGGGGTTTTGTTTATAACGAAATCAATCTTATAACAAATAATAATGTAAATTAACGAGTTGTATTAAATCAATGAAACGAGTCTTGATCAAAGTCAACTTCCACCATTGGAGATTTATAACCATTCATCAATCCACAAAGAATAATCAATCCACATTCACAATATTCATTGTTGGAATAAATTCCTATTTCTCCTTAATTTTAGTTAATCAGAAACCAGCGTTCTAATTAACCCTAATTATCAAATAATCTCAGACCAACGCTAAAGATTCAATTTAATAACAGCTTTACACAATAGAGAAATCGATGAACTAGATAACACAAACACCACCGGTTGCATTCAATCTATTTAAACATTCTTCTTAAGATTCAATAACCTCTATCGCAGACAATTATCAAATCCTAGTGCTTCACAAGTTAAAGGAATCAAACAATTACGGATTTGATGTTTAACTTAGCGGTAGATTGTTACAATCAATAAACTAGCGGGCCCTCTAGCAATTAAACGCAACAAATCATAGAAATAAATGCAGAAGAACATTCAATACGCAAAATATAAATCAAACAATAAGAAAAACTATTTAGATCTCACAATATGTGGTTCCGAGGCTTCAATTTCCTTCGACCAAGCGTAGAAGTTTAGTTACACATGATAGATCTAAGAAAAATAGAGAGAAAATAGGTTGGAGGCGTTCTCTTCCGTTCTAGGGTTTTAAAAGATGTATTTATAGTTGTTTCCGTAGGTGGTTGACTTAAATTAGGAAACCAGAATTTTCGTATCGGAAATGAACCATGCGGCCGCATGGTTTAGAAGCTTGCGGCCGTAAGGAACAAATGAACTCAGCCTTCAAACTCTCGGTAATGGTCTATGCGGCCGCATGGAATTAAAGGCTTGCGGCCGCATGGTTATACGAAATTTCCTCCGAATAGTTTTCAGTGTTTTGGTCGTATCTTCCTTTCCCGATATCCGATTGAGGCAATTCAAGATACATTGGAAAGATAACTCAAAGGGTTACAACTTTTATTCAGATATGATCTTCCAATTCGATCGGTTTCCATGTCGAAAATGGGTCTCAATATGAGGCTGAAAATCGGTGTATAACTTTTCGATTGGAAATTGATGTGTGATCATACTTTGACGATATTTCATCCATTTGACGTCTTCTTTCAAGCAATTGACTCTCAAATCTTCATTGTTTGGTTTGACACAACTTTTGTGTATTTGCACGCTAGTCCTTGAACTTTCATTCCCTTTTACTTTGGTCTATTTTCACATATTTCTTCCAAATTACGCTATATCCATCAACTTGCCACCTAAACCAAAATATGAGAATATTAAGTACATTTAGGCATAAAATAGTCATATGAGCGCATTAAATAAAGATGCAAAATGTGTATTTTATATTCCTATCAGAAAGCCACCCACATCCTCCGTGAGATCCATGAGGAAATGTGTGGCAATCATACTAGAGGACTTTTGTTGGCACAGAAAGTGCTACGGCAAGGGTACTATTAGCTTACATTGAAAAAAGATACAATTCAATTTGTACGAAGGTGCGATAAATGCCAGCATTTCTCTCCCGTCTAGAGACAGTCCTCCCATGAGCTAACAGTGATGTCCAGTCCCTGGTCATTTTCCAAGTGATGTATTGAACTCATAGGCCATTTACCTAAAGGAAAGGGGTAGTGCAAGTTTTGCCATTTTGTAAAGTAAGTAGCTGATCTTACAAGGTAAAGTGTGGTGACACTTGAATGAACACGTGGATATTTTGTTATAGAACAAAACATTGGAGACTTACTGGGAGATTCCACATGGATAATTATTTGAGTGTTAGTTGTTAATCTCTAATGTTCGGTAGTGGAATTGGTCCTTTGACTTGAGGTCATCATTGTACCTTATATGAGGACAGTCATACTTTGGTGGTGTTGGATGTTGCTCTACCAATGGACGCTAATATAGCATCGATCGGGTATGTCAAGAATCATATGAAGGTTGTGAATGATATATAGAGGTTTCGTCACTCTTAGATAGTAAGAGATTATGATTTACATTTTATCCAGTTAAGTTGATAATGAAATCCTTAGCCAATGTAAACTCATAAGTCGAAAATGAGTTTCCATTTATATTGACTGTACAGTGGGATAAAAGATATGATCGATTGAGATTGACACATATTCATATTTTCTAATTGATCGAATCATATTGACGAAATGATTATAGTTTCACGGTAAACGAACAAATATGTTTTTGTTACACCACGTCACATGTATTGCCCTAACACATTACTAGATGTCAATTTGGGACGACGAATATGAATAGTGATAAATTAAAAGGGGTGTTTTAATTTATCGATTTTGATTAGATCAAAATAATAATTCACATCATAAGACATTGTGATTGAGAACATAATGGGTCACACACAAAAGAGAACCAGATGAATGAAATTTACCAATTAATTAATTAACAAGTGTCTGATAATTAATCAATTGGGTTACGTATTAATAGGTCCGGATTAATTAATTCATGGACCAAATTTAATTAATTTAATTAATTAAATATTAGATCGGGTTAAGTTTAATAGACGAGCCAAGGCGGCTTTGACTTATATTAATAGACTGCTAGGATTTGAAAACAATATGAAATAATTCCTTATTCTTGCTAGCACAAGAAAAGAAAACCCTAGTCGTCATTCTTGTTCTCTATGTGGATAATCGTTGGAGGCGAACAATTGGACAGTTTGAATTGCATATCGTGATCATGCGAGTTCGAGAATCAATAAAGAAGTTTGCAAACTTTATCAAAGATACTATTCTAAACACAGTTTCTATCTAAAGACAAAGCAGATCCGTGGTGGGAATTGAAAAATAATTTATTTTCCGCTATGCATGATTAAGTAAATTCCCAGCAGTGGTATCAGAGCCTACTTTGTGCTTGTTAGAAACTGTTTTTCATCTTTGATTAGTCAAAAGTTGTTTGTTCACTTTTTTTAATCTAATAATTTAGAAAATTATTTCATCTTCAAAAATTTGTTTTTGAAAAGAAAAATAAAATTGTGGTCGAAAATTAGATCGGATGGCAGAAGGATGGCAGCGGCTGACCGTCACCGGTGACGCCACCAACTGCGACGGCGGCAGCATCACTGCCACACGCAGATGCAACTCACTTCAGCGGGCTGCATCGTGCGTTGCAGCATCGCGTCGTGCGACGCTGTACCTCCGATGCGTGGTGCTTGTTGCCGCTGTGCAAAAAAACACAACGGCGACGTCTCTGCTGATCACAGCAGCGACGACGGGTAGGCGGTGGGATGTCGCTGCTTGGCAATGGGGCTCCCACCGTAGAAGGAAGACGCGGCGTGGCTGCCGTTGTCGCAAAAAAAAAAAAAAAAAAGGAAGGATCTTTTAGTGTTTTCTGAAGTCGGGTAAGAAGAGGTGGAGGCAGGGGCCTTTAATGCAATTTTTGAAATTGCAGGCTCCCGCCTTCAATTATGATTTAAGGGTCAGTTTGCAAATTTTATAAAAAGGACTTGTCATGCAATTGATATAATTGAAGGGCTTGCTTTTAATGTGAAACTTGGGTCAAGTTGTAATATTCAAAAGGAGTTTTGAATTTAAATATTAAAATTGTTTTAAATTTGACTTTCAAATGAGTTTTGACCCATATTTAAAATTGACGACTGTTTATATATTTATTAAAATTGGATTTTAACTTAAATATTAAACTTTGATCCTAAATTGAATTTTATTTTATTTAGGAGTTTTACTCTAAATTAAAATGTTAATTCAATTAAATTAGAGTTGGACTCTAATATAATATTTAATTAAAATTTGATTTTAATTAAATTATTCACCATAATATATTCTTGAAATTAGAGTTGGACTCTAATTTGACATTTAATTGAAAGTTGATTTTAATTAAATTGTCTTGCCCTAAAAATTTTCTTTGAATTAGAGTTGGTCTCTAATTTTTATTTTAATTAAATTCAACCGCCTTAGTTTTAAAATTAGAGTCGGACTCTAATTCGATATTTAATTAGAATTTGATTTTAATTAAATTGTCTTGCATTAAGACTTTGAAATTAAGGTTGTACTCTAATTTGGCATTTTAATTAAATAAATCCACCTTATAATTGTGGAATTAGAGTTGGACTCTAATTCGATATTTAATTAAAATTTGATTTTAGTTAAATAAACCCGCTAATTAAATTAATTGATTAATTAATTATTTAATTGTTCCCATCTATTTGTCTAAATTAGTTTAGATGACTTTAATTAGTTGAGACTTGAAACATATGTGCATACAAAATTAGATATTATATAGGAAAGCATTTATATGATGAAAGGTTTATTAGTGGATAATTATGGACTAGACCATGTGGGTGTGTTGAATAATTATTTTTAATCTTGTTGTTTTTATGGGCCTACGAGCCCTTAATTTATTTTGGACCTGCGAGTCCGTTGTTATTGTTATTATTATGGGCCTGCCGTGTAATATTATTTAGACCTGCATGCCAACTAGTATATGATACAAGTTACAGCTGGACTAATTGAAGAAACAAGATGAGGAGGAGACCATAGAGATAGAGAATTGTATTATTCAATATTATGTCCTCTAGGAACTGACCAACTAGTTTTCCTTATGACTCGAGAAGACTAGATAGTAAAATTCATAATCGTCCACACTATTATATGCATATTTATTTGCATGCTAGATGTATAATAAAAAATATATAATTATTACGATGAGACCTTTACATGCAAAACCCTACGTTAAAAATATTAAGTCATATTTGTTATTCGTCTTCCACCATTTTAACGAAAATCGAGAGTGCTAAATCGATATCAGCTTATTAAGTACACTTAAGACTGGTTTGTTAAGAATATGTTTAACACTATGAAATATTAGATATTTTTGAATAATGAGTTTGACTTAACTAAAATTTATTTTTTGTTGAGTACACTCAAGGAGAGAAATTTTACAGACATTTAAGCAAACACATAAGATGTGTGAAGATAAGGAGTTGTCAACTTAATGCTCTAGGAGTTGTATGGAGATACAATTGATATAGTATCTATCCAAATGTTTTATTAAGACTTGTTGAGTACACTCAAGATTTTAATATAATAGATGGGATCCCAGCCCACTGAGAATCAAGTATGCATTCCATAAATTTATGTGAGATGTCATAAATTTGAGTTAAACAGTGGGAACGAAATTAATTTAGTAAAAGACCATGTTAAATTAATTGATGCATTCTATATATTATTCTTTTACTTTTTGTCATTTACTTTTATTGAATAATGAGTAACCATATATATTTGAGAGCATATTGGATACTAGATAATAATGGGTATTAGATACTAGATATGGATATCATATTTGTATAAATAGACAGAAACTAAATAAAAGTAGATCGTTGCAGAAGGGAGAAGTTGACATACTCGTTGAAAATGAGTAAAAGCTGTTGCATTGCCTGTAGAAGCATATTTATTGTCATTGCCTTTAAGCTTAATATTAGAATTAGAGAAATATTATTTTTGTTCTCACCATTACCAAGAGTATTAAATAAATTCAATGTTTTGACATGAATTTTTTTAATATTAAGGACAATTGTGGTTCATTTTTTTATCTTAATAAGATGTTAATGGTTATGGTAAATTATAAAATGACA
This sequence comes from Fraxinus americana, assembly GCA_035079005.1. Classification (NCBI taxonomy): domain Eukaryota; kingdom Viridiplantae; phylum Streptophyta; class Magnoliopsida; order Lamiales; family Oleaceae; genus Fraxinus; species Fraxinus americana. The sequence goes on along the minus strand of CM068707.1, from coordinate 18,347,381 downwards.
TTTATATTTTAAATATTGAGTATTCTATAATGAGTATAGAAATTGAAAGGCATAAAAATGATAATTTGAATAACGCCTACATCTGGCATTACAGATTTGGTCACATAAATGAGAATGCAATTCCAAACTTACATGCAGATGTATATTTGGGTCAAATGATTTTGAATCATTTGACAAATGCGAATCAGGTCTGTTAGGCACAGTGACCAAATCTCCTTTTACTTGAAAATGAGAAAGATCTGCACAATTACTAGGTCTAATATATAGTGATGTATGTGGACCTATATCAATTAATGTCAGGTGAAGTTTATCTTATCTAATCACATTTACTAATGACCATTTCAGAAATGATCATGTATATTTGATGAAATTCAAGCATGAAACTCTTGACGGATAAGGGATTCAAGCTAGAAATAGATAAACAAATAGGTAAATATATTCTTACACTAAGACTTGATCGGGGTAAAGAATATCTAAAAGGTAGAATTTTAGATTATCTAAAAAAGAATGAGATTCTCATGTAGTGGATTCCTCCACATACATTGCAACATAATGGTGTATTTGAAATATGGAATCATACACTATTTAGATATAGTGCAATCAAGAACAAGCCATACAAACATTCCAAAATCATTTTGAGATCATGGACTGATTGTCACGTGCTACGCACTAAATCGAGTCCCATCTAAATCGGTTGACAAAACTCTATACGAGTTATGAAAATGCCCAACTTATCCCATATGAAAGTTTAGGTTGTGATGCTTATGTGAAGCGCACTGAATCGGATAAGTTTGAGACTAAATTCGATAAATATATATATGTGGGATATCCAAGAGACAATCAGCTATCAATTCTATAATCCAGTTAAGAAGAAGATGTTCGTCTCAAGACATGCCCTACTCCTAGAGAAAGTGTTTATTCTAAGAGAGGACAGTGAGAGCAGAATAAATCTTGAAGGAGTTCAAGAATCCACGGATATAGTTGACCAAATAGATGAACCTAAGTCTGATCCCACACCTGCTGAGGGACATACTCTTAATCAAGAAGTAGAGATTTCTGAGGACACGTCAGCTCCATGTAAATCTCGTAGGATCATTCCGCGTCCTAGAATGTACGAATCTGTGATTACTAATAAGGAATTACTGATTGAGGATAATGAACCTACTAATTACACAGAAATAAAGTCAAGTGTTGGCTTAAACAGATGGCGAGAGGCCATGGAAATTCAAGAAGGACATGATGCATGTAACCAAGGTTTGGACCTTGGTAGAGGCCATGGAAATTCAAGAAGGACTTGATGTATGTAACCAAGGTTTGGACCTTGGTCTACCTGCCTAATGGATTAGAACCCATAGGTTGTAAATGAGTTTACAAGAAAATGTCAATCTGGATTGAAACAAGCCTCTTGTAGCTGATATCTTCAACTTGATGCAAAAGTTAAAATGTTTGAATTTATAAAAAATGCAGACGAATTATGTGTTTACAAGAAGACAGTTGGAACATTGTCGCATTCCTGAATTATATGTATGAGACATATTATAGGAAATGACTTGTCTATATTTCAATTGTTGAAATTATGGTTGTCAAATAATTTCAACATGATATATATGGGAGATGCAAGTTGATCTATAGAGATAAATCTAAAGGATTACTTGACTCATCCCAATCTATATAGATAAAATCTCAAGAAGATTTTATATAGAGACTGAGAGTTCATGGATACACTGATGCAAAGTTCTAGTCAGACTAGAATGATAGCATATCTCAATTAAGATGTTGGTTTACTCTTAACCGGTGTGTGGAGAATTTCCAAATCGAAAATAACTGTTGATTCAATAATGGAAGCCTTAGACATCATTACTTTAGAAAGCAACAAAAGTTGTGGTCTAGATCAGGAAGTTCAATAATGAAATTTGAGTAGTTCCTAACATTGTTGATCACACGCTTCTGTATTCTGATAACAATGAAGCCATCGTGCAAGCGAAGAAACTAATGTCTCATCAATGATCCAAACATTTGTTAAGGCGGTATTATCTTAGGTATTATCTTATTGGAAAGATAATACAATGAAATGACGTAAAGAATGAACGAATTCCCATAAGTTATTAAATTGCAGATCCATTGACAAAGAGTTATCGTAGCATAAACATGATCATCATGTAGACTCTTATGGTATAAGATACATAAGTGATTGGATCTAGTGCAAGTGGAAAATTGTAAGTGTTATGCTCTAGGTCCAATCAACTTTAGACATAAACACTTTACATATATATATATAATCGATGCATATTTATGGTAATATCTATTATTTAATTGAATTAATATTCTAATAAATTAAATAATAAAATCCGTGGATTTAAGTCTTGGTGATTGGTTAATTGGAAGGAGTTGTGATTGTGAGATACAAATTACTGAATCTTAAATCGTCTGTGGTCGAAGTAATAATAAGATATGGATATCGTTATTACGGATGGACCATCACGTGTGGCATTCTTACTTGTGAAGTAAGTAGCTGATCTCACAAGATAAAATGTGGTGACACTTGAATGTTTTGTTTAGATGTTCTGTTATAGAACAAAACATTGGAGACCCGCTGGGAGATTCCACACGGATAACTATCTGAATGTTAGTGGTTAATCTCTAACGTTTGGTAGTGAAATTGGTCATTTGACTTGAGGTCATCCTAGTTCCTTATATGAGGATAGTCATACTTTGGTGGTGTTGGACGTTGCTCTGCCAGGGTCGCTAATATAGAATTGTTCCGGTATGTCAAGAATCATATGAAGGTTGTAAATGATCGATAGATGATTCGTCACTTTTAGATAGTAAGAGATTGATTATGATTTACATTTTATTCAGTTAAGTTGATAATGAAATCATTGGCCAATGTTAACTCATAAGTCGAAAATGAGTTTTTTACTTACATTGACTTTAAGTAGGATAAAAGATATGATCGATAATTGAGATTGACACATATCCATATCTCATAATTGATCAAATCGTATTGACGAAATGATTATAGTTTCACGGTAAACGAACAAATTTGGTTTTGTTACACCACGTGATATTTTCCATCACATGTACTGCTCTAACACATTGTTAGATGTCAATCTGGGAGGACAAATGTGAATTAGTGTAGCACCCCGAAAATTTTAGAATAAAATTTTGTATTCAATTTTATGATTTTGAAAGTTGAGAGACTAAAAATAAAATATTAAATTCTTATGTTTTGGGTCAAATATTTGGTTTTTGATAGAGTGACGAAAAGTATATCAATATGGGTCTCGTTGGATAGCTCATTTTGAATCATGAAAATAGGCTGGAGAAGAAGTTAATTCGGATAAGTAGGTCTCAAGATATTAAAGTTTAAAGAAATTTGTAATATATTTATATTTTTAAAATAAAATTGAAATTGAATGAGAATTCTCACGTGTAGAGAATGGATGTAAAAATAATATTTTATTAGAATTTATATTTAAAGTCAAAGTTGTTTTGGGATTGGAATCTTTTTGTTGTGATGGACACGTGTCACATTGTAATTCAAATTCTTATCAAGTTAGATAAACATGATTTTTATCACAGTTATATTATGACTCAACTACTATATTTTTTTCCTATAAATAGTGTGCCCATATTTCACAATTCACCACGCAGAATTTTACACAACAGTTTTCATATAGAGAACAGTTGTAAATTCTAAGTATATATTTTTATATCAAAAGTTCGTTTCATCAATCGAGGTAAGATACTTTTTGTGCAAGTTGTTTTGTTTCCTTATGTTTTTATGTTCAGTAATTATGCATGTATTGCCAATGGGCCTTCGGGTTCGACCTAATGAGAAATGAGAAGACATGGGTATCTAGCTTGGTCACCGATATACTCCATAAATGAGAAATGAGAAATGTGGTATGAATTGTCTATGTTGTTATTATATAATTGCATATGGAAACTGCACGTATCTTACTGGGTGTTTTCAAAATACGCACTCTTACAATTTTTACAGGCTAGTTCGGGTCGATTGGAGTTGTGACGGGATGGTGATGCGGACTGCCAAAGGATTTCACCATATGAGAATATTAAGTTTTATCGTTTCCCTTTTTAAAATTCATTAGTTTGTTTGTTTCCAATAACAATATGATCGTAGTTATATTTTGGAGAATGTTTAAATTGTTTCAAAGACATGATTTATAATTCTAATTTAAAGTTATGAATGTTCTGTTTATTTAGAAAAATAGAATTTTAACGTTCCGCATTTTAAGTACATGAAATTATGTTTAGTAACACCTCAAAATGTATGAAATTTTGGGGCATTACAATTAGTGATAAATTAAAAGGGTTTTAATTTATCGATTTTGATTATATCAAAATAATAATTCACGTCTTTAGGTATAGTGATTGAGAATCTAATGGGTCACACACAAAAGAGAACCAGAAGAATGAGATTTACCAATTAATTAATTGATAAATGTTGGATAATTAATTTTGGGTTGCTTATTAATAGGCCCAAATTAATTAATTTGATTAATTATTTCATAGACTAGATTTAATTAATTTGATTAATTAAATATTAGACCGGATTAAGTTTAACAGACGGACAAAACTTGGACTTATATTAAAAGTTTCTTACTAGCAGAAGAAAAGAAAACCCTAGTCGTCATTCGTGTTCTCTGTGTGGATAACCATTGGAGGCTGGACAATTGGATAGCTTGGACTGTAGATCGTGATCATTCGAGTTCGAGAATCAGCAAACGAGTTTGCAGAATTCATTAAAGGTATTATTCTAAACACAATTTCTATCTAAAGACAAAGCAGATCCTTGGTGGGAATTGAAAAATAATTTATTTTCCGTTGTACATGATTAAATAAATTCCCAACATGAACTACCACAACTATTGTGGGTAGTCTGAACTACGAGTCAAACCCCGACAGGAAAAACCCCATTCTCGATGGCTTATGGTGCAAAGTAATAAGCCCAATGGAAGTTGGCTTGCCCTCTTCCCGTCGATTGCAATTCGACGAAATATCCAACGACGAGTTGAGAAAATACGAACTTCATTTCCTCGATGAAAGGAGGGATGAATCCCAAGTGAAATTAGCCTTACACCAAAGGAAGATGACCCACTACTACAATGCTAAAACTAAGAAAAGGTCCTTCCGGATAAACGACCTTGTACTTCAAAGAGCTTTCATATCCTCAAAGGAACCGTGAGCGGGCACTTTAGGTCTAAATTGGAAAGGACTATATTGCATTAAAGAAGAGCTTTGACCCAATGGGAAAGTAAAACCGCACGCATAGAATATAGAACATCTAAGAATATATTACCATTGAATGAGTTATGGCTGGAGGAAATTGCCAGTCTTTGTAAAAATTCTGAAACTCAATAAAATTTTATTCTCGATTAAAACACGTACAACATAAGCCTCCTATGGTGAAGTTGAATGTCATGGGAGAAGCCTCCATATAGATAAACTATCCACCATGTAGGGAAGGGTGGGTGCTTTGGAAGGAGATGATTCGATCCTAAAGGGGGTTACCTCATTGATACTTCGAAGTGTACAACACAAGCCACCCATGACGAAGCTGAACGTCATGGGAGAAGCCTCCACATAAATGAACTATCCACCATGTGGGGAAACATGGGTGCCTCAGAAGAAGATGATCTGATCCTAAAGATGATTACCTCATTGATCTTTCAAGGCGTACAACACAAGCCTCCCATGACGAAGCTGAACGTTATAGGAGAAGCCTCCACATGGATGAACCATCCACCATGTGGGAAAAGCTAGATGCCTCGAAAGAAGAGGATTCGATCCTAACGGGGATCACCTCATTGATCCTCCGAGGCGTACAACACAAGCCCCTCATGGCGAGGTTGAACGACATGGAAAGGGAAAATAAAAGTAAAGTACGTTTAAAAGTTAAAATGCAAGGCATGTTCTGATTGCTAAGTTGAAGTACTTCAGTTCTGCCTACTAAAGTTGAAGTTGTTAAAGTGCAAGTCTTGTTCTGATTACTAAGTTCAAGTGCTTCAGTTCTACCTATTGAAGTTCAAGTTGTTAAAGTGCATGGCATGTTCTGATTGCTAAGTTCAAGTGCTTCAGCTCTGCATATTGAAGTTCAAGTAGTTAAAGTGAAAGGCATGTTCTCATTGCTAAGTTCAAGTGCTTCAGTTCTACTTATTGGAGTTCAAGTTATTAAAGTACAAGACATGGTCTGATCGATGAAGTTTAAGTGTTTGCTGAAATTCTAACTCTTAAAAGTAGGGAATTAAATAAATAAATACTTCATTAATAAAAATTTATACATTGGAGGACCATAGCCATTACATAAAAAAAAATACAAAAAATCAAACACTACGCCGGAGGCAAGGAGTTTGATGCCTCCATGGCAGATGCCTTAATAGTTTCTTGGCATGTTGTTTCTTTTGGAGCAACTTTTGGTTCCACTTCGTCTTCAACTAATCATTAGCAAGGATCTGAGGAACTTCTTCCAAAAACTCTATCCTTAGTTCAGAAGCATCATGTTCCAAGTACAGCTCCCCAACCCTGTCCACCACTTTGACATAGGCAAACCTCTTCCAATAAGCACCAAGGCGTTGATACTCTTCAATGAGGTGGAAGTTGGCAATGTAATACTTCACCATCTCCTCTCCTACCCTCTGAGCATTAGCTTGGACTACTCAGTCTCCTTGACATAGTACCTTATTTGGGTCTCCAAGAACCCATTTGCACCCTTAAGCCCAGCGTTTTCCAAGTTGGCCTTCTTCAAAGCTTCGACCGTCAGCTTCTGGTGATTTTTTGAAGTTTCAACCTTCTTTTGTTAAGGAAGCCACTTCGTACTACGATTCATGAACTTTCCTCTTTAAAGACTCGATCTCCGCTAAGGCAGATTCTAACTTGGCTGTCTCTTTGGCCTGTTGGGTCCTCAACTCCACTGGCACAGCAGTTATTTTCTTCACATCCCCCTCCGTTGAGGCCAGTTTCTCTATAGACTCCCGATTGCGGTCTAAATATCCTTGAGGACTTCCTGGCACTCCAGGTAACTCCAAGGGGCCTGGTACTTTGGCTGACCAATGTAGCTGTAAGATCCACCGTATCATAGGGATAGATGTAGTTCTGCCACTTTTCAGTCCAAAATTTGTAGAAGTTAGTAGTGGCGCTTTGGACTTCAGCTGGCAGCATCACCATCATTGTTGGGGCAATCTCTTCATCTTGCCTAGCCAGAAACCTTTCGAATTTCCTCGAGTCCTCGTAACCAGGGTTTTCTTTATAGCTTCGGAAGTCTTCTCTACTTTCTTTATAGCATCAAAGGTCTGCTCTATCTCCATTGCATCTTGTCATTGGCCCTAATTCTCTAGGCCTTAGTAGCATCAAAAGATGCCTGCATCAATTTTGGAGGTGATATGGGTATAATTGGCTATTTTGGAGGTGATATGGGTATAATTGGCTTACCTGTTGGGGGCAATAGTGGTCCCAAACTTCCCAGCTAAATTGATACTCTTCTTTTGAAGCTCCTCCATTTTCTCTTTACCTTTATCTATCCCTTAGGCCATTCTTCCTCACTTGTCTCAGTGTGCTCTTTGCTGAGGCCCTTTATTTTTTCCCTGATGTGCTTCGTACCACCAGATGATGGCTTTAAAGCCCTAGTGTTCATTGTAGAAGTGGCTCATAGTATTGAAGTGTATTTTTTCTTCCCAAAATCATATGCAAAAGTAAAAAGTTATGTTAAAACTTAAGTAATGCATCAAACATAGGGCATCAGAATCTAACTTTTGAAGCCATTAATCTGAAGTCCAAGAATAATTTAATTCAGTCGATGAGGCGTCGAAATGTTGTGATCTCTGTCGACGTCGGTAGATATCTTCAGTAACTTCCCACTCAGTTTGGAAAAGTTCGAAGCGGTTTCCTGCAACTACACAACAAAAGACATCAAACAAGTCATAAATAAAAGAAAAAACCAAATTGCAGAAAGTAACTCACGGGCTTCAGAGTACTAGGTCTGCATAGTGCAAGATGGGGCCTTGTCCCCCTCAACCGTTTTCCATTTGCCCTTAACCCAAAACCATGACTTTTTCCATCGCTTTATGGAAGAAGTCAGACCCACTAATAAGGGAGCATGAGCCTTCCAAGTGTTATGTAGTACCACCCTTTGGATTTTCCCTTTCCAAGTGCTCGAGGTTGGAAAAGTGCTTGGAAGATGTTGATGGGCATATCATCGCCAAGCGAGGTCTCCTTCCAGAGAAAATATGCGTCAACCAACTGGCTCCACCCATTTGGCAACATCTAGGTGGGAGCCAACATGTAGGACCTCAGCACCACCCTAAAAAATGGGTGCAGAGGTAGACGATCACCTGTCCTAAGGAGGAACTCACTAATGGCCATACATCCCGACCTCGAATAATAGGCATGTTCCTAGACTTTCGGATACTAAGAGTTCTATGAAATCTGGGATTCTAAATTTTTCCTTAATTTCGGATAACTTTGTGGAGGTCATTATAGAGGGGGATTCTTGCTATCCCCTACCCTACCTCAAAGTCTATGAGACCCTCACTGATTACCTAATGACCTCAGTCTGACCTCCCTAAGTGTAGCCTGCTCCCCAACTCTAGCAAAGGTAACCCTATCGCCACTATTACTCGACCTAGATGCTATTAGAATCAAAAAAGAAGAAAACAAGGACAAAAAGAATAGGAAGATAAAGGTTTCAAGGAAATTATCAAATTGAAGGGAGACTTTAGGAGAAAATTTTCGATTGCTAGAAAATTTTTAAGGCTTGAAAATGAGAAGAAAGTGATACCAAGACTATGATTTTGGCTTCTATAGGAAGAAGAGAACGAAGCTCAGCCGTTGGATTTAGATCCACTTCATCTGAATCGTTTGTTTTTAGGATTCATCTTAGATGTTGAACTTAAACCATTTTTGTTGATTACGCTTCAGATTGATGCGCGTATCCACGAGCCTCGATATATCGATCTAAACTTGCGATTGCTTGACCATCATTGCTCATTTAATATGAAACGGCCGTACGAGTATTGGAAGTCAAAACGCCTCAATTGTCTCTCCTTAGTAATATGTAAAGAATCAAATCATTGGCACGAATATCAGCAATATACTTTATTGACACTTCAAAAATGAGCTTTGACAGTTCAGCACTCCTTTCTTTGGCTCAAAAATATAAAGATCAGCTACAACTAAAAATGAGCCTCAGCAGGTCAGCCCCTCTCTCTGGCTCAACAGGAAATATGGCTCAAAGAAGTTTCGCGCAAGAACTGAAGCCCACGCATGACATAAATAACCATATATGGACTTGGAGGATTATTGTTATGCCAAATTGGTAGAAGCCCAAATAGCCAAAGCACAAACTGTCTGCCCATCTTGTTGAGGTGCTATCTTTCCCAAAGCGCCATCTTGCCGAGGCCCAAAATAACAAAAACATATTCTTAACAAAGCCCCTACTTTTGCCGAAGCCCCTATGCTGAAACTATGCACAAGGCTGAACAAAGAGGAATTTGAAGCTCAACCGTAACAAATGATGACATGCATTCGAAGATCTTCAAATTGTGAAATCCTTTTAGAATGATTGATTGGATTGTTGTAATAAGTAAAAAGGTTAGTCTGTCAGTATAGGGTATGGGTTGGCCATCTCCTTTTGGGGGCATTTAATGTGCCCCAGGCTAGTGAATCAAAATGGATACTTAAGATGTGATGTTCTAGTAAAAGAGATGAAGCCACGTATCGTTCCACCCAATAGTTACGATTGCACATGTAACACTGTAAATATTCTCACATTTGTGCCATAGATGGAGATGGAAAAAAGTATTGGAAAAACCACAGATATTCTATTTCTTTATCTTCAATCTAGGTCTAGAAATGTTTGAAGTGCAATCTTGTTTGTGAGTTTGATTCTTTATTGATCGTTCATTATCGCAAACCTTAGTTTATTTATTTACCGAAGCCTGAACATATTTATCTCATGTCGAAAACCACGTGTCGAAATTAGCTTATAAGGACGCAAGTGGGCCCGATATCTATTGGCACATTTTTTGTGGTCAACAATAATAAGTTATATATTTTCCGAACCCTACACCGGGATTGTGATTGGCTACAATACATAGGGAGAGTTAAAAAATGCACAAGAATAAATATCTCGTGAAAATTTTTAAAAAAAATAAATACAACATAATAAAATTCAGAAAATGAAACATATTAGAATTTTACCTCAGTAGTCTGCAATGACACATTTGGAAAAAAGATGGAAAGACACCTTAATTTCTTGTAGCAATTGACAGATACACACATGTACTTTTATTCTAGTTTTAGTATTGCTTAGAGTACGAGATAAATCTCAATCTATCATATAATCTTCCAAGATATACCTTATGTCTATAAGTTAAATGAAGACATGGTCACATAAACAAATCCAGAGAATATACGACATAACCTTCATAACACTGTGCATTCCATCATCAAAGTACATATAATAAGTCGACACTACTAATGTCTCATCCATGTTGGTACACGATGAGAAATATTTTTGAATGTGTTTTCCATTGGAAAAAATACGTGATAATGAAGAATGCTCACCTCTACACACTACAACAGAAATAGTCTTTTGCAACATTCAAAAAATGTTGTCGAAAATCTTTCGCAACATTCGTACATATGATGTAAATCTCAATGTTGTCATAGAGTAGAAGGATACGGTAACGTCTTTTGAATTTTGCTAATAACCTTTTATAGCGTTTTTTGAGCATTACTAATAACTTTTTTGCAACATTTTTTGAGTGTTACTGATAATTTTTTTATAACGTTTTTTGAATGTTGCTGATAACCTTGTTGCAACGTGTTTTGCCTGTTATTCATACTTCTATCTTTATTTTTTGTAACATTTTTTTGCCATTATCGTAGGTTATTTCATATATATTTTTCAAAATTCTGTGATTTTTCTATTTGTACAACGATTTATACAAATTAACCACAAAATTAAAAAGATTTTTTGTGTTTGGATAAAATTAATATAATTTCATTACTCCATATTAAGAATATGTTCGATATGTATTATATATAACTTGGTGATTTTATCCTTTAGTCAGTTAAAGTTTGGGCTACTCGACTCTACACGGAACATAACCAAATATAGAGTACCACTTGCCTTAAACTCCATCCAACCTTCAAAACTTACAATGCAAAATACAAAACGATGTACAAAAATCAATATTACTTTCCACTGCTATGCTTGGCCTTTGTGAATTTGCAAGGAATGAATTCGAGATAGAAGAGAACTTTGGGCAGGAAAATTTGTTATTCTTTCTAACCGTCCAATTCAGATAGAATGCACAACATTTATAGAGAAAATTGAGAATGAAAATGTGTAAACTAACCTCTTATCTACCAATGTAAATGACTAAACTAACTAGATATAAATATATGCATCAACACTTCCCCTCAAGATGGGAGATGTATGTTTAATACTCCCATCTTGGTTAACAAATATTTAACTCTAACTCCCCTTAAAGGTTTTGTTAATAAATCTGCCAATTGATCTTGTGAAGTCAAATGTAATATTTTCACTTCTCAAACTTGAACTTTATCTCGTACAATATGACAATCGATCTCTATATGCTTCATTCTCTCGTGAAAAACTGGGTTGCTAGCAATGTGAATTGCGAATTGATCGTCAGAGAATAATAAGGCTGCTCGATTATGATTCACACCCAAGTCATCAATGATTTTCCTTAGCCAACTGAGCTCACACATAGCAGCAACAACCATGGACTGATATTCTACTTCAGCTGAGGATCTAAAGATGGTGTGTTGCTTTTTTGATTTCCATGATATCAAAGAATTCCCGAGGAAAATATAGTAGCCAGTAACTGATCTCTTTGTGTCTGAGCAAGCAGCCCAATTAGCATCACAAAGCCCTTTGAGAATTAAATTTGACCTGCTTTCAAACAGTAATCCTTGTGCTGGTATGCCTTTCAAGTATCTTAATACACGGTGAGCACCTTCCAGGTGAGGTTTCCTTGGTGACTGAAGGTATTGGGTGAGAACTTGTACTGCATAGCAAAAATCTGGTCTGGTTATGGTCAAGTAAAAGATTCTTCCGACCAATCTTTGATATGCACTAACATCCTCAACAGCTCCTCCTTTACTAAGCTTCAGGTTCTGCGGTAAGGGACAGTCTATAGGTTTAGCTCCCAGTTAACCTGCATCAGTTAGAACATCCAATGTATATTTCCTCTTATTTATGGAAATTCTATTTGCTGTTCTTGATATTTCAAGTCCCAAAAATTATTTCAGAACTCCTACGTCTTTCAACTTGAACTGCTTGTTCAATTCCTTCTTAAATTGCTTAATGTAAATCAGGTCATTACCTCCTATGATTAATCGACATAAATGAGTAGGATAGTGAATGACCATTTATCTTGCTTGCTGAATAGTGTGTAATCAGACTTCGATTGCTTGAAGCCTTGTGACAAAATTTATAAAGTTAACTTGGTGTTTCATTGTCTAGATGCTTGTTTAAGTCATATATGAACTTGTTCAACTTCCAAACAAGTTGCTGACCATTCTCCCTCTGATGCTCATAACTCTTAGGCATCAACATATATACTTCTTCATCAAGTTCACCATGGATGAATGCATTGTTGATATTCAATTGATGTAGGTGCCAACACTTATGAGCAACAACTGCCAATAGCGTCTTCACTATAACTAGCTTGGCAACAGGAGAAAATGTTTCTTCATAATCAAGTCCAGCTTGTGGTGTGAATCCCTTGGCAACAAGTCTAGTTTTCTTAATTTCCTTAGTTCAATCAGAATAGAGTTTGACCTTAAAGATCCATTTATAAGCCATAGGTTTCTTATGTGCAGGAAGTGGACTGATTGTCCAAGTATTGTTGGAGACCAAAGCCTAATACTCTAAGTCCATGGCTTTGCACCAATCTGGATGCTTAGAAGCTTCATCATATGTTTAAGGTTCATAAATGGTTGATAAGGCCAATGAGTATTTTCTCTGAGCAGGAGATAACTTTCCATAATCCAGATATTCTGAAATGGGATATTGGTTACCAGCTATTGAACTTCTTGTCATGGATTTCGATTGAGGAACAGGCACTTGAGATGCTAGACTGTAATGATAGTCTTCGAGATAAGAATGGGCTCTTTTAGATCTGATGGATTGTCTAGTTGGTACTAGAGGAGTTGGAGTGGATTCTTGAGTATATATCTCAGGTAGATTAGGTGAATGGAAAGATGAAATAAGAAGAGAGAAACCAGTGGTAGGAACAGAGTTCATATCAGAATTTGAAATTGATGAGTCAAAGGATAAATCATGAGTTGATACTGGGAACAAAGATGAACCATGTGAAAAACTAGCATCAGGCTTTAACAAAGAGGTAAGGAAATTGGAATGATGGAATGGAAATATGTTTTCATGAAACCTTACATCTTTAGAAGTGAAGACAGTTTTGGTAAGCAAATTGTATAGTTTGTATACCTTTGAGGTATGAATATGATGGATGTGTCTGATAGAGCATTTCATATGGAGTTTTGTTTTTAAGTATAGGAGTAGGAGTCCTATTGATAAGATGTGTGGCAGTAAGTATGATGTCTCCCCAAAATTTGTTAAGTTAGATTGAAATTTGATAGCTCTCGCAATATTTAGGAGGTTTCTTTTCCACCATACTATTTTGTTGAGGGGTTTCTACACAACTAAGATGGTGTATAACGCACTTAGAATGGTAAAATTCATTCATATGGAATTTGGCTCCATTATCAGATCTAAGATTTTGAACCATAAGATAAAAAGATTGGATAATAAATCTGGTTTGAGACTTTTTCCTTAACAAATATGTCCAAATCATTTGAGTGTGATCATCTACAATGGTTAAGAAATATTTAGAACTACCAAATGAGGGAACTAAATATGGTCCCCATATATCATAATGGATGAGGTCAAACATTTTTTAGGCTCTAGTTTCACTTCTTGGAAAGGGCAACCTATGATGTTTGGCCATTGGACATATGGTGCAATGTAGGTTTTTATTGAATGTGATAGTTGGAACTAGATTATGCAACATGGATAGCTTGGAATTAGGAACATGTCCCAAACGACAATGCGACATATCAATGTCTGTGTTCATATTGAAGTTGTTAATGGAATTACAAGCAACATATCTTACCTTATTACATTGTAGATAAAGATCGGATGTGCAATTAGAATGAAGAAAAGTAGAAAAGTTGTTATGATGGAGTTCAGTATACTAAGGATCAGATTGAAGTAGTTAAGCAAGAGGCTGAGGATCGGATTGAATTTGTTGAGTAGGATGCTGAAATGAATACAGTCCATCATCAAGTTTGCCCACCCCAATCGTCCTCCATGTTAAAGGATCCTAGACAAAACAATATTCATGTAAGAATATCATAAAACAATTATGGTTAAGTGTTAATTTGCTTGTAGAAATTAGATTGAATGTAAAACAAGGCACCATCAAAACATCTGTTAAAACTAGAGTTTCAAACAATTTTACTATCCCAATATAAGTGGCCTCAGCAGTATCACCATTTGGTAATCTCACTAATGCTCTGATAGTATTAGATATAGAAGTTAAGTATCTAATAGAACACACCATACGTTCTAAGGCTCTTGTATCCATTATCCATTTGGCTGCATCTTTATGAGTGTTAGGACAAATACAATTACCTGAAAAGGCAAAAGCATCTGGCAATGAATGTTCAGCAAATGTGGCATCCTGATGTTGTGAATGGGGCTGTGTTCTAGGATGGGTGGCTGATTGCTCTCTTAACTGTGGTACTAATATAGCTAGGACATGCTTGTACTGATTTGGAGTGATAGTGAAATTGGAAAGGGAGTCCACAACATTAGATTGAACACCAGTAGAAGCTTGTCCTACAACATTTGCCATAGCATTTCTTCATTTAACAAGTCGATGACTAGGAGGATATCCAATTAACTTGTAACACTTTCCCTTAAGGTGTCCAAGCATGCTACAATAACTGCACATAGGCCTTTCCTTTCTCTGAGTTGACTAAATCTACTATTTCTCTGATTTTCATCTGAAGTATGCACCAGGTTATTGGCTAAAGCAGCTGCCTCGAAACTCTGTTGTGTCTTAGTACTAACTTCCTTTTGCCTTTCATCTTGTAAAATAAGTTCAAAAACTTTATTTAGTGGGGGCTGAGGATCCATCAACAAAATTTGACTTCTAACTCCAGAATAATGTTCATCCAATCCCAAAAGGAACTGCATAACTTGATCCTCTTACTTACAATCAATACCACTAATATTCGGTTTGTAATTATCTAGCTCTTCCCAAAGTCCTTTGAATCTATTGAAATAGGAATTGACTGATCCATTCTCCTGTGAAATTGAAGCAATTTACTTCTTCAATTCATAAATTCGAGTGCCATTGCCTTGGCTATAATGATCCTTTAATTCAGTCTATATTTCTTTAGCTGAATCCTTGTGCATAACACTTGGATAAAGCTCCTTTGGGATTGAATTAATGATCCATGAAGACACCACGTGATTGCATCTTCTCCTTGTGCTATATAACCGATCATCAGAATTTGGCTCATCTATTGAACCATTGATGAATCCTTCTTTATTTTTGACACTCAATGCCATGATAGCAACGCGACTCCACGTCGCATAGTTATCCTATGTGAGCACGACAAAGATGAGCTACATACCTGTGTTGTCGCCATAATGGAGGTAACAAGGACTGCTTGGATCTTTGACTAATCGACTAGTAATAGAATTTGCATCTTTACCAATAAAATCTCCAACAGATGATCTTCGTGACGCCATTGTAACAAAGCTTCAACGCTCTTATATCATGTGAAATTGCATGGAATGAATTCAAAAGAGAAGAGAACTTTGGGAGGGAAAATTTATTATTCTTTCTAACTATCCAATCTGGATGGAATGCACAGTATTTATAGAGAAAAATTGAGAATGAAAATATCTAAACTAACCTCTTATCTACCAATGTAAATGACTAAACTAACTAGCTATCAATATATGAATCAATGCAATACCCCCTAGGAACTGACCAACTAGTCTTCCTTATGGCTTGGGAAGACTAGATAGTAAAGTCCATAATCGTCCACACTATTATATTTATGCTTATTTGCATGCTAGAAGTTTAATAATATATATAATTATTACGATGATACCTTTGCATGATAAACCCCTCACTAAAATATTAAGTCAAAATTATTATTTGTCTTCCATCATTATAGTGAAAAACGAGAGTCCTAAATCGATCTCAATTTGTTGAGTACACTCAAGGTTGGTCCATTAGGGATATGTTTGATACTATGAAATATTTGATATTTCTAAATGATGGGTTTGATTTAACTAAAATTTATCTTTTTGTTGAGTACACTTAATCAGAAAAATTTTAGAGACATGTTAAGCTAACACATAAGATGTGTTTGAAGACAAAGAGTTGTCAGTTTAATGGTCTGGAAGTTGTATGGAGATACAATTGATAATAGTATCTACCCAAATGTTTTATTAAAGCTTGTCGAGTACACTCAAGGTTTTAATATAACAAATGAGATCACATCCCACTAGGAGTCAAGTATGGAATCCATAAATTTATGTAAGAGGGTCACAAATTTGAGTTAAACAGTGGGAGCGAAATTAATTTAATAAAGGCCATGTTAAATTAATTGATGCATTACATATATTATTCTTTTACTTTTTGTCGTTTATATTTATTGAATTATGAGTAACCATATGTATTTGAGAGGCATACTGAATGCCAACAACCAAACGAAATTTTCTTGATTGGCACTGCGATCTGAGAATTGTTCTCAGGCATGAGAAAATTGGTTGTGTCCTTAAGTAGCCCTTTCCAGAGACACCTGTTGATGACTTGACAAAGGAAGAGGTGGCTGCTATAATAAATGCAGTGATGACGATAGTACTGCGACATATGTGATGTTTGCGAATATGTCACTTGAGTGACAAAGCAACATAAGAGTATAAATGCTAACACATGATTTTCTATCTCAAGGTGTTGAATGATGAACAATCATGTGTAGAACGATATGAGATTTCCTAGCAACTATACCAGTGTATAGTGGCAGAAGAATCTGCAGTCGGTTCTCGTATGATGAAGATGCTGACTATTTTGAGAAGTTGTCTCAATTGCGTTCAGTCATGAACAATGAACTAAGTATATACTTGGTTCTGCAATCTCTGTCGGAGAATTATTCATAACTAGTTATGAATTTAACATGAATAAACTCCAATGCATGCTCGTTGAGTTACGAGCATGCTTAAAACTGTTAAGTCCAACATCTGTGTTTGTAGTGGACAAATCTTAATCATAGATTCCTCTAGAGAAGTTTAAAGGATGCTTTAGGAAAGCAACCAAGATGACTAAGACAGTTAAAGCGAATAAGGACAATACCAAATCTAATAACCCTTATTATCATTTTGGAATGGTAGGTCATTGGAAATGAAATTGTAAAACTTATATCTACTTCATTAGTTTTAAAGGTATTAGATACTGGATATGGATATCATATTTGTATAAATATACAGAAACTAAATAAAAGTAGATCGTTGCAAAAGGGAGAAGTTGACATATTCCTTGAAAATGAGCAAAAGTTGTTGCATTGCCTGTAGAAACATATTTCTTGCCATTGCCTTTAGGCTTAATATTAGAATTAGAGAAATGATATTTTTGTTCTCACCATTACCAAGAGTATTAAATAAATTTCATTTTTGACATGAATTATTTTAATGTTAAGGACAATTGTGGTTCCTTTTTTATCTTAATAAGATCTTAATGGTTATGGTAAATTACAAAATGACATTTAAATTCTAAATATTGAGTATTCTATAATGAGAATAGAAATTGAAAGGCATAAAAATGATAATCTGAATAACAACTATATCTGGCATTACAGATTTGTCACATAAATGAGAATGCAATTCCAAACTTACATGCAGATGCATATTTTAGTCAAATGATTTTGAATCATTTGACAAATGCGAATCATGTCTGTTAGGCACAGTAACCAAATCTCCTTTTTACTTGAAAAGGAGAAAGATTTGTACAATTACTAAATCTAATACATAGTGATGTATGTGGACCCATATCAACTAATGTCAGGTGAAGTTTATCTTATTTCATCACATTTACTAATAACCATTTCAGAAATGATCATGTATATTCGATGAAATTCAAGTATGAAACTCTTGAAATGTTTGGGAAACTCAAGCTAGAAATAGATAAACAAATACGTAAATATATTCTTACACTAAAACTTGATCGAGGTAAAGAATATCTAAAAAAATTATCTAAAACAGAATGAGATTCTCACGTAGTGGATTCCTCCACATACATTGCAACATAATGGTGCATCTGAAATGAGGAATCGTACACTATTAGATATAGTGCAATTAAGAACAAACCATACAAACATTCAAAAAGTCTATACGAGTTATGGAATGGCCCAACTTATCTCATATGAAAGTTTGGGCTGTGACGCTTATGTGAAGCGTATTGAAGAAGATGTTCGTATCAAGACGTGTCATATTCCTAGAGAAAAGTGTTTATTCTAGGAAAGACTGTGGGAGCAGAATAAATCTTGAAGGAGTTCAAGAGCCCACAGATATAATTGACCGAATAGATGAATCTGAGTCTGATCCAACACCGATTGAGGGACATACTCTTGATCAGGAAGTGGAGACTTCTGAGGACACGCTAGTTCTGTGTAAATCTTATAGGATCATTCGACCTCCTAGGAGGTACGAATCTATGATTACTAATCAGGCATTACTAATTGAGGATAATGAGCCTACTAATTACGCAAAAATAAAGTCAAGTGTTGACTTAAAGAGATGGACTTGATGTTGTAACCAAGGTTTGACCTTGGTGGACCTGCTTAATGGATACCCATAGGTTGTAAATGAGTTTACAAGAAAATGTCAATATGGATTGAAACAAGCCTCTTGGAGCTAAAATCTTCGATTTGATGCAAAAGTCAAAATGTTTGATTTTATGAAGATGAATTGTGAATTTTCAAGAAGATAGTGAGAGTATTGTCGCATTCCTGATATTATATGTATGGGACATACTATAGGAAACGACATCTCTATATTTCAATTGTTGAAATTATGGTTGTCAAATAATTTCTCCGTGATAGATATGGGAGGTGCAAGTTGATCTATAGAGATAGATCTAAATGATTACTTAACTCATCCTAATTTATGTAGATAAAATCTCGAGAAGATTTTATATGGAGAAAATAAGCTGAGAGTTCACGGATACACTGATGCTAACTTCTAGCCAGGCTAGAATGATAGTATATCTCAATTATGATATTGGTTTACTCTTAAGCAGTGCGTTGGAAAGGTTCCAAATCGAAAATAATTGTTGTAACAATAATGGAATTCTTATACATCATTTAGAAAGCAACAGAAGTTGTGGTCTGGATCAGGAAGTTCATTAATGCACTCGGAATAGTTCCTAACATTTGTTGATCACACGCTTTTCCATTGTGATAACAATAGAGCCATCGTGCGAGCGAAGGAACTAAGGTCTCATCAATGATCCAAACATGTGCCAAGGCGATATTATCTCATTAGAAAAATAATACAATGAAATGACGTAAAGAAATAACAAATTTCCACAAGTTATTAAATTATAGATCCATTAACAAAGAGTTGTCGTATCATAAATATGATCATCATGTAGACTCTTATGGTATAAGACACATAAGTGATTGGATCTAGTACAAGTGGGAGTTTGTAAGTGTTATACCCTAGGTCCAATCAACTTTGGACATAAATAGTTTTAATATATATATATATATAATCGATGCATATGTATGGCAATATCTATTATTTAATTGAATTAATATTCTAATAAATCAAATAATAGAATCCGTAGATTCAAGTCTTGGTGATTTGTTAATCACAAGGAGTTGTAATTGTGAGATAAAAATTATATATGACTGAATCTTAAATCATTTGTGGTCGAAGTAATAACGAGATACGGATATCGTTATTACAGATAGACCATCGCTTGTGACATTTTTACTTGTGAAGTAAGTAGCTGATCTCACAAGTTAAAGTGTGGTTACACTTGAATGAACAAATAGATTTTTTGTTATAGATCAAAACATTAGAGACCCGCTGAGAGATTCCACAAGGATAACTATCTAAGTGTTAGTAGTTAATCTCTAACGTTTTGTAGTGAAATTGGTCATTTGACTTGAGGTCATCATAGTACAGAATATGAGGATGGTCATACTTTGGCGGTGTTGGATGTTACTCTGTCAAGGGTCACTAATACAACATTGATCGGGTATGTCAAGAATCATATGAAAGTTGTGAATGATCGATAGAGGATTCATCACTCTTAGATATTAAGAGATTATGATCTACATTTTATCCAATTAAGTTGACAATGAAATCATTGGCCAAGGTGAACTCATAAGTCGAAAATGAGTTTTCGACTTACATTGACGTAACAGTGGGATGAAAGATATGATCGATAATTGAGATTGACACATATCCATACCATATCTCATAATTGATCGGATTATATTGACGAAAGGATTATAGTTTCATGGTAAACGAACAAGTTTGGTTTTGTTACATCACTGGACATTTCTCGTCACATTTATTGCCCGACACATTGCTAGATGTCAATTTGGGACGACGAATGTGAATTAGTGATAAATTAAAAGTGGTGTTTTAATTTATCGATTTTGATCAGATCAAAATAATTCACGTCGTTAGGTATCGTGATCAGGAACCTAATTGCTCACACACAAAAGAAAACCAGAAGAATGAGATTTATCAATTGATTAATTGACAAATATTGGATAATTAATTAATTGGATTTCTTATTAATAGGCCCGAATTAATTAATTGGATTAATTAATTCATGGACCAGATTTAATTAATTTGATTAATTAAATATTGGATAGGGTTAAGTTTAAGAGACGGGCCAAGCCCTATTTGGTTTATATTAATAGGCTGTTAGGGTTTAAAAATTATATGAAATAATTTATTATTCTTGCTAACACAAGAAAAAAAAAATCATAGCTGTCATTCTTGTTCTATGTGTGGATCACCATTGGAGGCTGGACAATTGGACCGCTTGGATTGCAGATCGTGATCATTCGAGTTCGAGAATCAGCAAAGGAGTTTGCAGAATTCATCAAATGTATTATTCTAAATACAATTTCTAACCAAACACAAAGCAGATTCCTGATGGGAATTGAAAATTGATTTATTTTCCGTTGTGCATGATAAGTAGATTCCCAACATGAACTTGAAATGATCAAATATGAAATAAAAGGTAAGCTAATTGTGTAACTTGTGTTTATACGAGGAATATTGAATAATAAGGAATTGAGTTGAGAAATCAGAAGTTTAGATTATAGAATGTAGATTGTAGATTTAGAGAATTGGTGGGAACAAAATGAATTAAAAATGGTGGTCATATTGAAAGTTAAAATGCGACCGTTTTGTTATATTTTAAACAACATCTCACTAGTTCGGCTCATGGGCGCCCACAAGTTGCTCGCCTGAGCGACTCGAGCCGATTCAGTACACCCAAATTCTTTTAGGGCTTGCCACAATCTTGGGTTCATCCCTAGATGAGCTCGAGCAGTCCATGGGCCAAGCTAAGTCGAGCGATCAAGTCAACGAGCTACTCAACCCAATTGCAAAAAATATTGTTAGATTCACAACTTTAAAAATGTTGTATTTTATTCTCATAACGAAAAAATATTATTAGATTCACCACCTTTAAAACGTGTATATTCCTTGATAATATATAAACTTACTCTATTTTATCAAAAAATAAAAATCATTTCCTATAACAACAATTTCCAATCTACCATTGGTATCGTACCATACGAGGCTCTTTATGGCAGAAAGTGCAAATCATCGTTTCCTTGGGATAAAGTTCATGAGAAGAGAATTTTGGGTGCAGAATCATCGAGAAAATAGTTCAAACAATAGATAAGATCAGAACTACATAAAAGTAGCTCTGGATCGGGAAAAGAATTATGCACACAAGTGGAGACAAGATCTAAATTTTCAAGTTAGTAAAAAAATATTCTTGAAATTGGCACCTATGAAGGGTGTACTAATCTTTGTTAAGAAAGGCAAGCTGAGAGTGCATTATATAAGACCTTTTGAATTCTTGACAAGGTTGGTAATGTTGTGTATCAGTTAATTCTAATGCACGAACTTACTTTCGTGCATGGTGTGTTTCACGTGTCTATGAACAATCCAGGCCATGTGATTAATTATCAAATATTAAAATTTTCAGAAAGTCCTATCTTATGAAGAAGTTCCACTCGATATTTTGTACAGAAAGGTACAGAAATTAAGGCCAAGGAAATTCAATTGAATAAGGTTCAATTGCGACATCATGAGATAAACGAGGTTAATTGGGAAACAGAATCATAAATCGAAGTTAAATAACCGACGTTGTTTGTTTAATTTAAGGTAATTTTGAGGACGAAATTCTTTTAAAGTTTGAGGGATGTAAATTCCTGAATTTTATATTTTTAAGTTGGTTGGTGTGGCCTGTTTAAGAAACAAGCTCTGATAGCTCAGCTTAATAAATGCCCAAGAGATAAGTTATTTAAAGTTGATTGCCTATCATCCACAAACTAGTGGGCAAGCGAAAGTGCCAAAACAACATATCAAGTCCATCCTTGAAAAGACGGTCAATCCAAGCAGAAAAGATTGAAGTTTGAACTTAGATGATTCCTTGTGGGCATATAAGATTGCATACAAGACGTCCATTGGTAAGTCACCTTATCGGTTGGTGTTTAGGAAAGAATGCCACCTTCTAGTTGAGTTAGAACATAAGGATTATTGGTCTATCAAGAGTTTCAACTGCAAGAATTAGAGAAAATTCGCAATTATGCCTATGAGAGTGCAATGATTTACAAGGAAAAGACGAATGTTTTTCATGACAAGATGATCTCTAGGAAGGAGTTTAAAGTTGGTAAAAAAGTCCTTCTATACCATTCGCGACTTCATTTGTTTCCAGATAAGTTGCGTTCTTGTTGGATTGGACCATTTGTTGTTACTAATATTTTTCCTTCACAGTGCAGCTAAAATTTAAAGTTTAGTAGCTTCTAAAGTGTTCAAGGTTAATGGCCATAGGCTCAAACCTTTCTACGACGGTCTCCAAGTAGAGAATGTGACAACACTGAACCTTGAGGACCCAATTTATACTGGTTGAAGAAGGAAGCGTTGAGTTAAGCCAATGACAATAAACAAATGTGCTGTTTGGGAGGCAACCCAAGAGTTGTTCATTCATCTATCTTTTATTTTTGCATTCATATTGTGGTTATTTTTGTCCTTTTCTTTCCATTTCACTTTACATTAAGGACAATGTAAACTTTAACTGTGGGGGGGAGGATTTAGGTTGTGTTTGATTTGTTCTAATTTCAATGTGAGTTTAAATTTTGAGAAAAAAATAAAAATAATAAAAATGATCTGTTTTGATATTAATGTTATAAATTTTGAGAAAAAAGAAAAAAAGATAAAAATAAAGATTTGAAAAATAAATAAATAAATAATTTCGAAAAAAAAAAAGTGGTGGTTTTTAATAATTTTTGGTTGTGTATGTTATTTGCTAGATTCAATTAAACTTTTGAAAAACTCATAACATGATTGAATAAGTAATCTCTCAACTTAGATTTAATTAGTCTTGTTATTTTCTTTGAGGATGGTAGTAACTGAATTTTGTAAAAAAAAGCCGATGAGATTTTGAGCTTTTAAACTGATACATCCATATCGGTCTCACAATTTTCTTTCATAAGTGATATTCTTCCATGAATTTGTTTCACTAGAACTTACCTTGAATATTCTCTTAAATGACATATTGATACATGCATGCATGAACATGATTACGATTATCTTTGTTATATAAGTTAGCTATCTAAACCAAATATCCTACATTGTAATTAATTGTTCCTTTTGTTAAAGCCATTTGAGCTTGATTGCCTTTTCTTTTTTGTAAACCCACGTTACAAGATTTAATTTTAACCCGAAAAACAATGTTTTTACACAAGTCATAGAGCTAGTGGAGTATTGTTCATTATTATGATATGTATGAGTACGCAAGAAATAAGTGTGGGGGTGCCTGAATTTACGGTAGGGCTATGACTAGTGAAATGGAATACCTTTTCAGTCTCAATTCACCAGGTCCATTGTTGGTGTAATGTTTTGAAAAAAAAAGAAAAAAAATAAAAAATAAATAAAAAAGAGGAGAAGAAAATAAGTGATTGAGGAAATGACTTTAAATGTTACAAACTATCCATGTTCATAATTCCTCCTGAAATTTCAAGAAAGGGATTTATTTATACGGGATTGATGAAGAAGGAACTGCTGAGTGGAGTGATGAGCTTTACATGTCTTATATATTTGAGCTTGAGTTGATTCATTTTTTTCCCCTAGTTTCGATGGCTTTTGAGTTAAATTTCCAAATATTTCCCACCTTGACCCTAAGCCATGTTACAACTTTCGAAAAGTCCTTATGATTTGTGTTATGCATGTGGTTTAATTAGTGGAGAATGAGAAGATATGCAAGCATATGGTAGATTATCTCCATCGGAATGAATTTGAGTGAAACACATACCCTTCAAACACATGAGAGACGAGTGCTGATGTCCGTGAGGATCTACGTGTTTGGTTTACTTCATCTTCATATGAAAATGCTTACTAATTGATTATAAGTGTGTGAGAATATTTGTTCATGATGTGTTAGGTGTTTTAAAGAGTTTGGTTGCTCTATGATTATGGCGTTACAACCTTGCTATTTATTTATTTATTATTTTTTTTTTTTTTTTGGAAAGTAAAAATTGAGTTTTGCCCGAGGACAAGAAAAATCAAAGTGTGGGAGAATTTGATGAGAATGTAAAATGCTATATTTTCCACCCCTTTATCTCATGCTTTTGTGATTAATTGATGCTTAAATATTCTCATTATTCTTATATTTTGATTTAGCTTGCGATTGGATGAATATGGTGGAATATAAAAGAAACAAGCAAAAAAGGACTTAAGTGAAATAAAATAAAAATTTAGGGACCAAACTATAAATATCCAAAAGATGGCTCGAAAAGCAAAACGAAGATGTGAAAGATTTGAAAACCAATTGATAGAAGACATGAAGCATTGGAAGAAGAAAAACAAGAAAAGAAATCAAGAAATAACGAAACAAAGTTCGAGGGCCAAAACGTAAAAATATGGAAGAGTCTAATGTTATGCGGTCGCGTAGCACAAAACTCTATGCGATTGTGAATGGTGTTGCTGGGAATTCAAAGGCCGAGTTGAACTCTTCTATGTGATCACATATAGAAGAACTATGAGGCCACATAGTTATTTTTCGAGGCAAAAATTCTGGTTTCTGAATTCAAGTCAAACTCTTATGGAAACAAATTTCAAAATACTTTTTAAACGCTAAAACTGTCCAGAAAACGAAACACATGCCCCCAAACCTTTTTTCTCTCTTTGCATTTAGAATTCTCATGTGTGGCTTAACTTTTGTACTTGGCTGAAGGAAATTGAAGTCTGGGAACCAATAAAACTTTGAGATCTAAATTATTTTTATTGTTTAATTCATGTTTTGAGTCTTGAATGTTCTTCTACACTTATTTTCATGATTGTTGCATGGAATTGCTAGGAGACCTACTAGTTTATTATTTGTTACAATCTATTGCTGTTTTAGATATTAAATTCGTAATTGTTTGATCAATTTAACTTGTAGAGCAACTAATATTTAATGGTTTGTTGCGTCGGAAATTGTTAAATCTTGGGAAGAACGTTTGACTAAATTAAGTACAACCGCTTGTGCTTATGTTATTTAGTTTTATCGATCTCTCTAATTCTTAAGGCTGTTACCAAATTAAACATTTAGCGCTTGTCTTGGGTTGTTTAGTAATTAGAATTAATTGGATTGCTTGTTTTTTAATTAACTACAATTAAGGAGAGATGGAAAAATAATTCCCACGATGAATATTCAAAGTGTGAATTGACATAAATTTGCATATATGATCGGTTGTAAAATTCTGATGGTGGATGTGAACTTAGACCAATGTTTCTTCTTTTGATTGCCTTCGATATTTTAATTTAAGTTTTTCATTAGTTAATTTTTTAAAAAAAGTTTGCGTATAATCAAAATCCCACAATTCTTGTTTAAATATCATAAAATTAGACTGATTACTCTACGTATGAATGATCCACAATTACATTTATTTTTAGAGATAAAGGTTTTAATTTTGGGTGCCGGCGACAACACACCAGATGCCATGTAAGTCCTCTCCGAGGCGATAGCCTATCTTCCGAGACATGCGGGACATCTCTATGCCTCATCGACATAGCCTCTAAGGCTAGGTATCTTGGCGCAGGATCATCAATTTCCTTCTCCAAGAAAAAATTTGGACTTTTAATGCTTAACAAGATAACATAAGCCCCCATGACCAAAGCAGAATGTGCCAGCTCTCAACCCTTGAGTAAATGGCGATTCTGACTTATCGAGCCACGTGAGAAGTAATTGATGTGACTTTGCCTACGTGGCAATTGATGCAAGCATTCTTTTACTCACCTAGGAAAGTGTTAAGGATCACGGACTTATTGAAACCTAGGATGCAAGTTGTGACGTGACGAAACTTAACATGTGAGCGGGGTGAGGTCACATGTAAAGTATCTATATAGAAGCCTCCATTCATTCTCTCGCATGTCCCCACTCCAAACTCTCTCCTCAAGTGTTGCTTCATTACCCAATATATTCCTCATTGTCCTTGTAAACTGACTTGAGCATCGAATCGCATATAATCGTGGTCTCTCCAAACTTTTTGTGTTTGGAGAGGCTCCGATCTTGTGCATCTAGTGCGTGTGAACTGAATGGTTAGGTAACAAAACGCTTGATAGGAGTAGAGGCTTCGAAAGTCAATAGAGTTCTAGGGAGAATCCTTCCTACTGCAAGCTATTATGGTTGTTGGGTTTATAATTGAATAGATCAAGTACTCAAAAATATGTGGGGTAGCAGAATCTCGGCTGATGATCTCTATTCACTTGTTACATTCAAGTATCATTCAAGCTTCAACTATAACACTACGTACACACGCCTACAGAAAGAACTAGTAAAAGTTCCTAAATTCTCTATAGGTGGTACCTCTTTATTGGACCATGAAATGTGATGATTATAAAGAATAAATTTGACCAAATGATGATGCGCCGGGGGCTCATCCAAGACCAATTTGCATGAAATGGAATTACACGATAAAAGTGTCCCTCATCTCGATGTAATGTTAAAGCAGGACAGTACTAGATCCTTTCTAAAGCCAACCAATATTTATACATTAAAGAAAAAGCAGATTTTGCCACATCCAACGTATCCACTCATGATTTGGTCCATTCAGGAACAAGGGCCCTCCCACTCCACTTTCATTACCTAACTATATTAAAACACCTATTTAAATAACGTGCAATACTAATAAAAATATAAAAAAAGGTTGAAAATTTTGTCGTTTTAATTCCATTTCAACACAGTACTAAATATATATTTTTTAATGAAGTTGGTCGAATAGCTTTTATAGATTTTTGTTTATGAATAATTGTTAAAAGCAATGAAAAACTCTTTAAACCACATACACGAGTACAAAGTATAAATAAAACTCTTGATAAAGTCGATATTTTAAGATAGAATTTCAACTCTATATCATGTAAAAGCAGTTTATATGAATAAACTACAATTAACCTATGAAAGTTTGCTTTAATCTTCTTAATATGTTGATTTCTAAAGACAAAATGCCAAAGACACCATAGAAATAAATCACTTTTGTGATATTAACTTAGTTATTCTTGTTTATTATATGCTAAAATAATTATTGTTTGTTAGCAACTCTTAATTTTATATATATAGTGACAAAAATCTCATCTAAATATATCAGAACAAAGATATGCTTGGCTGGAATATCACAGTCAATTTCCAGTTCAATCCACATAACTCACGTCGTGTATTTTTTTTACCCAATAATTTCCCACTTTATGTTAAATTAGTTGGTGCTCGTATAAAGTACTATCATTAATTAAATAATTATTTAAAGTAAGACAACCGTGTGAAAATGTCATTTTCGCATATAACTTTATTTACTTGTGGGTTAGGTGCGCCCTCCATTGTTTAGCTAACAAAACCTCCGATTGTGTCAATTTCTCGTACATAAACAAATTCCCATACATATTGTCAATTGTTTAAAGTTTTTCTTCTCAAAATCGGGTATTGATAAATCGTTATTAATAGTTCACATTTAATGCAACTGCATATCATGGATATACTGCATGTACGTATGATAATGCATTTGATTTAACAAGTATATTGCTAACGCCCGGTGATTGTAAATAATGGGAAAAGCTTGAGAATAGAACATCGAGAAAAAGTCAACATTTAAAGTGCACTAATGTTTGGTGCGTAACATTAATAATGATAGCACAGCATAATAAATAAAATTTACTGGATTTTTAATATTATCAAATAGTATTCAATTTTCTTTCCAATTAAACATGTAATAAAAGTATTCAATTTTCTTACCAATTAAATATATATTTATGCACTTTACTAATTAATAGATCATTTCAATGAGGAGATGTCGTGCTTCAGATGCGGTAAAACAAAAAGTTTAGATCTTGTGAATCTTAGAATGACATTGTCCTTGTAAAATTCTACTATAACATTGTCCAATATTCTAATGCTCATTTCGTTGCACTTTGAAATTTGGTCCAAAAATCGTTCAAATCTTGTGAAATTTTAGCTTAACATTGACCAATATTGTAATTATTACGCCTCACCTCCGAGTCTCAAAGTAAAAGTGCCACGTAGGCAAAAGTCAACAAGAAAGTCAAACAAAGATCTATGAGATCAAAATATGAAGAAATCAAACAAAACCAAAGTCCTTGCATTGCAAGACTGAAGTCCATGCTGAGGCACTGCCTCATGGACGAAGCACTACAACTTAAGTTGAAACACTGCCCAATGAAGCAAAGAAAGAAGTTGAAGCCTCCACTTAGAGAACCACCTCAAAGATCTCTTCGAGACTCTCAAACTAGTCCGAAACTCATGAAACCTACGATGTCTCTTGTAATAGATTTGAAGATCTCTTAGAAATGATTGATGTAACATTTGTAATAAATTTTATCAATGTGTCAGCCTATTGTATAGGGCGGCTAACCCCTTGTCAATGTATTAATTGTATGAATAAACAGTGATGTGAAGCCTCAATTAATGAGATGAGGCCACGTGATTCTGATCCAACGGTCACCACATCGGTCAATGCAGTATAAATAGATTATCTTTATAACTGAAATAGGGTTGGGTTGTTGGTTGAAAAATTGACAATTGAAACTCGAAATACAATTGAACTCTTGAGTGAAATATACAAACATTTTGCTTATATACGCATTTCATCTATCCTTCCACATATTCATGTTTGTCACTATATAGATTAGTTTGAGTTCCATCAGGTGATCGTTGTTAGCGCGATCGCCTTTGTTTCACGGGCCAAGCCTGAATATTTTTGTCTCTCACCTCAAAGTGCTCCCCGTGTCTATTTCCTCCTTGCTATCACCTTTACTCTGGTAGGAACGCACCGGAATAGTGCTTGACTTGGCACGAGTGGGTCCGACATCTATTGACACATTTTTTAGAGTCAACAAATTGGCGCTGTATGTGGGAAGTCCTACATTTAACCACGAATAAACCTTTGGGAAAAAGCTAGCTAGAAATATTTTGGCAAGAAAGTTATAACCTTTGAAAAGGAGTGTCCTTGAAGAAAGGACCGTTAGAAACTTCCAACCCTTGAAAAATGAGAGTTCTTGAAGAAATAACAGTTGAAAAGTCCAAAAATACGATACTTACTTGATCATTGAAGAAAAAGAACATTTGGTTGAGAAAAGTGTTTGTGAAAAATGAGTTCAAGTGCTAATGAAAATGCACCTCATAGAAGAAGAAAACGCTCTGAAGAAGGGAAACTCTCACGAGTTGTCCCTGCTACTCGCCCACGACCTCCCCAACAACATAGACAAAGTGGTTCTAGAGGCGGAGGTTGGGTCGCAGTTAGACACACTAGAAAAATGGCCACAATGGCTGCTAACATGAGAAATATAACCCAACAAAATATGGCTATGCATGAAATGCTAATGAACATGCAAGGCCAATGAGGATATCCAGTTCCTCCATATACAGTCCCTAAAAACACATTTCATGACCCTCAGGGGTACTATCATGAAGAAGAAGAAAGTTCAGAGCCAAATGGCTGGATATCATCACTCTAGGATGGAAGCTCCCCAAGAAATGGAAGTTGAGGTTGATACATCAACCAATTACACCTCAGAATGATCCCATGAGGCTCCATATAACTTTCCTCTGAACTATGAGCCAAAAGGCTGACCTCAGAAATCAGCAAGTGTCTTCGACAGAATAAGCTCGAGGTTTTCTAGAAATAGGCAAGCTTATCCAATTCCTACGCCTAGAAATAGGCAGGCTCACCATCCTCCTCATGTGCCTAGAAATAGGCAACAAGAGCCTGCTCAGTATGAAAGACAAGAACCAGTCTACCATGAAGAGCCTCAGATTCCTCCCCCTAAAAATAGGTGTCGGAGAAGGGACCGGGCTATGAGGGACGCTAGACCTTTCCACCTACCTCTCCAAAGCTATTAAGGGGAGGATGAGGATTCTGATGAACCACAATGGTCCTGCGACCTCGATGACGATGATGACCATTCACCATTCTCACAAGCCATTAGGAACGCTTTAAGGCTAAACCACTTCACACTCCCTAAAATTCCTAAGTGTGATGGAAGAGTTGACCCTATGAAGCACCTTAACAGCTTCAAGACACATATGAATTTGAAAGGGGTCACCCCAGTTATGAAATGCAGAGCCTTCCACTTAACCTTGAGTAGAGCAGTTGAAATCTAGTATACTAGTTTGCCAGAAGGTAGCATCTGGAGTTGACCAAACTTCAAAAGGACGTTCCTAAAATGCTTTTCCACCAGCAAAGAGGGCGAAAGTCTCATTCAACGATTGCAAGATATGAGACAACAACTGGGCGAGACGCTGAAACTTTTTTGTCCCGTTTCACTAACGAAATGACGTATTGTGTGTAAGTCACAGATAGGGAAGCTTTGATTGCCTTAAGAGAAGGTATGGACATGAACTCTCTCTTCTGGATAGACGTACAGAACAAGAACCCTACTATCTATAATGCCCTATTAGAAATGATAAGGCTAGAAATCCTCAATGAAGAATTGAGAGATCATAGTAATAGGGCTAGCCAGGGACTTTTCCCTCCTCAGATGCAAAGGAAAAGAGGTCCTACCTCTCATTTGATGGATCACCAAGCACCTCTTAGTCATGGACAAACACTAACTGCAACAACACTTAATGCAGTACCCACTTTGGCTTATGAGGAGGTGAACCCTGATGCTAAAATGCATCAACGCCAGTCATACTATTGGTACGCACAAATAGGAAGAGGTAGGGACGAGGCGCTGAACCTAGAAATAGGGACGAAGCACCCAATTATTGTACATACCATCACTCCCATGGCCACCTTACAGAGAACTGCTGGGACGTCGCGAGACACTCCTAGAACATAAATCAAGGAATAGATAGGCTCTTCTGAAGAGATACTCCTCCCAGGTGGGCCCAACAGCCTGGGAATGTTGAGCTGAGGTGCCCCAATAGAAATTACCCCCCCAAGAGGAAAAGACAATAATGCAGAAAGACCTAGAGAATGTCAACGGCAAAGCCAAGAACCTATCAGGAACATTGACACTATCTTAGGATGCCCACATGTTGGGGAAGATATAGGAACTCACAAAGAAATTACGCAAAAGAAGCAAAAGACCTTCATATGACCAGTTTCGTAGTTATTCAATCCTCTAATGAAAGGGCAATTCCACCAATCACATTTACTGAAAAAGATGCAGCAGATGTGCATTATCTACATTGTGACGCCCTAGTGGTGAGGGCTTTCATGGATCGCAACGTACTGAAAAGAATTTTAGTGGATAATGGAAGCAAAATTGGCCCTTTATCAAAGGAAAATGACTAGATACTACAATTTGAAAGTGAAAAAGAAGTCATTTCGTTAGAATGAATTAGTACTTCGAAGAGTGCTTTTATCCTCTACATGGCTCAGGAACTCTTGGTCCCAACTAGGAGGGTCTTTATCGCATCGGTGAAGAGGTACGACGTGGAACTTACAGAATTGAGAATATGGATAGAAAGACACAGCCTCATCCATGGAATGTAGAACATCTACGCAAGTATTATCAATGATGTAAACATGTTGTATATTCAGTTTGAAATTCAGTGAAATAAATTTTATTATATTCGTCATGAGTTAAAAATACCTTCCAAGTGGCTAAAGCCCTAGAGGATGCCTCTGCATAGATGAGCCTTCCCTATGCATGGAAGCGTGAACACCTTGATAAAGAATTGGATCCCAACCTCATACTTACAAAGTGTTGCATATGCCCTTAGCTAAAGTTAAGGAAGGCTCGGTATGGGAAACCGCACAAACCCATACTAAGGAAACAAAGTTTGCAAAATGAAAATAAAATGCATCCTAATGAGAAAGACTCACAGTGGAAGCCTCTTCATAGATGATCCATCCTTATAAAGAGAAGCGTGGGCACTTCGACGAAAAGTTGGATCCAAAAATGGACCACAACTGCCCTTGCGAAGTGACACATGCCCTTAACAAGTTAAGGAAGCCTCGGCATGGGCGAACCCCTCAATCTCATGCTCAAGAAAGTTAGTGACTATCTAGTTAAAAATATATGTTAAGTGTAGCAAGCTCCTAATGAGAAAGATTCATAGGGGAAGCCTTTTTATAGATGATTTGTCTCTATGGAGGGTTGGTGGAAGCTTCGATGAGGAGTGGATCCCAAGAAGGAACCACTCCACCCATGCTAAGGAAAGTGAAATGCAAAGTGAACTGCCTATACTTGTGCAAATTATAAATTACAAAATTACAAAGTCAAACTAAAGTCTGAAGTACTACAGTACTAAAGAGCCTTAGCTCATACACATCAATGTACTTAAGTTCAGAAACTTACAAAGTTACATTTGGATAAAATTTTAATTTTTGAGTTATTATTGAAGTATAATGTGCGAAGGTTTGATATTACTTAAGTCTTACACATATGTCTAACCTTATAAGTTTGAGTATCTAGTTACACAAATTCTGAAGTGATTAAAAAGGCTTCAATTGATTTATTATTTGAAGTATGATGTGTTTAAGTTCTGGACTTTGTTGAAATGTACGACCTGCTAACACTTGTAAAATTTTTGCAAGTTTGATTATATTGCTGAGGTTCATATTGCACAAGTATGGTCTTGTTATGTCAAACCACTGACACTTGTAAAAATTTTGCAACTTTGATTGTGTTACTGAGGTTTATAATTGCGTGAGTCTAACCTTATTACAAGTTCCATGTTATTGAACTTCAATGTTCATAAGTTTGATGTTGTCAAGCTTTCGAAGTTTTTATGCGTCTAATGATATTATTAAGTTGATGCTACTTTAAGTTTGATTTGATGTCATTGTTGAAGTACAAGTGGTTCAAATTTATATTGGCAAGCACATCAGAATTAAGCAGGAATGGTAAAGATGCAGAAAGTAAATGAACACAAGTACTAGAGAAAAGCAGAACTCCATTCATTAAAATTATATTTACAAAAGGTGGGCCGAGGCCATTACACTTGGACAAAAATAAGAAAAAACCCATTGGAGATCTACACTCCAAGAAGGTGGGGTGGAAAAGGCATGAATGGTACTATGGCATTGGGAGCCACTTCTTTAGTAGCAGCCTCTTCAGCTATATCTTCTTCGAGATCTATGACTTGGTCTCCTTCAACCGTAGTTTGAGGCTCAAACTCCTCCCCTTCTTCTTCCAAGAAGATGGATCTGATATCAGAAATGTTGACGCCTTACTCGTTAGCCTCCAGCCATTCCGTCAAATCAACATAGGCATACCTTCGCCAATACTTGGCAAAACTCTAGTATGCATCAGTCAAATGAAAGTTGGTGAGGAACCTCTTCTCAGCATCACTACTGGCAAGTTCAGCATCTCTTCTGCAGGTTTTCACTTCCTCAGACCAGTCACCTTAGAGTTCAAACCCCCCACCTGCTCCTTAAGAGCAGTATTCTCCTTGTTGGCCTTCTTTAAGGCCCCAACCGCTAGCTTCTGGTGAGCATCAGACGTCTCCACTCATTTTGTTAAGGAGGCTACCTCGCTTTAGGAGAGATAGACCTCCTTCTTCAGTGTTTCAATCTCTGCTAAGGTAGAGGTGAGCTTCACCAACAATTCTTCGTGCTTTTTCTTTAAGGCCACCATCTCTGCCTTGGCCTTGCTAGCAGCCTCCTCAGCCTGAGAGGCTTTATTTGCAAACCTATGATTTTTACTTTGAAGATTTTTGAAGAGGGTTTCAGCCTCTATGGCCATCCCAAACGACCTTCTAGCCAGGCTCACCATGGTAGTAAAGATGTTGACTACGTCGCTTGTCTCCACATAGTTTTGTCACCTCTCCGTCCAGTAATTATGATATGTAGAAGTAGCAATTTGGACCTCTAGAGGGAGGAAGCTGAGAGCTTCTAGTGCTAGTTCTTTAGTCCTTTTTTCAAGATGAGATTTTGCTTGGTTGGCTCAGCAGTGGTGGAGTTACTGGAAGTCCTCGTCTTCTGGGCAGGTTCTGGTCTCTAGGGTTCCATGACATTGGGCCTCTTTTGTCCCCTAGAGGCTGCAGCAATTGAGCTGTCCAACAACTTCTCTCCCGTTAGGACCTTGAAACGGGAGGGAGGGACATCAATCGAACTACCTACCCCGTCGGTGGGGATCCTGAACCTCTTCTTAGGTTCCTTTACGAAAATTTTCTTTCCTTTATCTGGAGTTGACCCTCTTCTTGGGAGGTAGGATCCTTGCTAACCTTCACAATTTTTTCCGTCATTTGTTTTCATCCAGCAGTTGAGGGCTTTAGGCCCTTTTTGCCTGAAGTAGAGGTGGCGGCGAAGATCGTTGCTATTTCAGAAGTTGGGTGCCTCCTCTTCTCGAAGCTTTCTACAAGCATAAAAGGATCGAGGTCAGTGAAAACTTTACAAAAACATGAAAAATTTTCTATATGTAAGGACATCTTACCCTTCCTAGCCATCAAAAAAAATTCTTC
The DNA here is from genome assembly GCA_035079005.1 of Fraxinus americana. NCBI lineage: Eukaryota > Viridiplantae > Streptophyta > Magnoliopsida > Lamiales > Oleaceae > Fraxinus > Fraxinus americana. The sequence goes on along the minus strand of CM068707.1, from coordinate 18,312,126 downwards.
AAAGAAGCGCCTGGACTGAATGAGACGATCGAAGTCACGAGAGGATAAGGATCGCCTATAGACGCCTTTGAGAATATCACAGTCACTCTCAGTAAATTTAAACAGTTCGACCTACCCTGCAAAATAATATAAAGAATGTTAAACATTAGACCTCATAAGTTCAGAAAAATCAAATGAGAAAGAAATGCACTCACGTGCGTCGAAGTACGAGGTAAGAACTTTAATGTGGGGGACAGTGTCACCCTCACACTCTTGCCACCTCTCCCTGACCCAGAACCAAGTCTCATTCTATCCTTTGATGGAAAAAGGTAGGTCCAATAAAAAGGAGAAGTGTGACCCCACGGACATAGAGAATACCACCCCCTGGAGTCCTCTTTTCCTAAAGATCGTGGCTGATAAACAATTTAAAATATATGCAAGGACATGTCCTCGCCCAATGAAGTCTTCTTCCAAAGGAAGTAAGAACCTACTAATTGGACCAAGGCATTAGGAATGAGCTGGGAGGGACCAACCCGTACAACCTCAAAACAGCACGAAAGAATGGTTGGATTGTAAGGCGAAGCCTAGCTTTTAATATAAATTCACTAACGGGGACACAGCCTTGCCTAGGATAGTAGGCTCACTCATTAGGAGATGGGGAAATAAGTTCTATATCGTATGGAATTCTATACTTATCCCTAAGGTAGGCTAAGTATGTCGGATCTATAGAGGAAGGGATATTGGCTGCCCCCAACTATATCATCATCTGATGGCCTACCCCCCAAGAAGTTGAAGCACCTCGTCAAACCTCAATAGCCCCAATGAGGTCGGCTGTGCTTGTGATTTTTACCACTATTTCACTGGTCAATTCACTCAAGTAATGTACCCCTCAACAGAACCAAAACCACAAGCTATTAATTTATAATTTAAACTTTTTACAGTTAAATTACTTACGAGTTTTTAAGATGATGAATAAAGAACACCAAGAAGTGTGAAAACAACAAAGAAAAGGAGAAATATTAAGAGATTCGAGAAAAAAGAAAACTTAGAAATTTCAGAAGCTTAGAAATTTCTCAAGAGTTGGAAGAAAATTCAAAAATTTTGGTGCAAAGAGAATGCTGAATCGTAAAGGATGCAAAGTGATTTTCTTCAAGGATTTGTGCCTTTTATAGGCAGACCCTCTTGATCTTAGCCATTGGATCTCGATTCGGGTCATCCAACCGTCCATTTTAAAGTTTAAATCTGAGCCATTCAACACGTGTGATGCTTCATCTTCCACGGCCCAGATTAGAATGTTTGACCCACACGCCCTCATGCACCTGAAGTTCACAAAGGACATACGAGACATCCATCATTGCACATTAAATGTGGCAATGGTTATGTGTATTGGAAGTTGAACCGCTTCAATTGTCTTTTCTTGAAAACGTACAGTGACAGCAAATCATTTGGGTGCCATAATTAAAAATGCCTCGTGGTTCTCAAATTTATTAAAATAAAGCGCCTCGTAATTATCAACTATGAGGCCCTATGAGGGGCTGACCCTCTTCACTTCAACCAGTTCAGCTAGTACTTCAAATATGTAAATGCACTTCAGAAGATACAACTTCGGAATTACTCCGCTTCAGTAACCTTTCTTAGAATTGTTCCAAAAGGTGAAATATTATCAAGTAAACCACTTCGGACAACACCTGTAAATGGTCTACACAAGTCGGGTATATTTTAAATTCTAAGCATAACATGAATGATTATAGTTAGACTTAGGGGACTATTGTGGTGTGGTAAAAACCACCCTCCTACAAATTTTTTTATTTTACATTCAAGTTCATGCATCACATAAATAATCATACCTAGACTTGGGCCATTATTGTTATGCCTCACCTTCGAGACTCAAAGTAAAAGTGTCACGGAGGCAGAAAGTAAACAACAAAGTCAAACAAAGACGCATGAGGTGAAAATATGAAGAAATCAAACAAAATTGAAGTCCTTACACTGCAAGGCTGAAGTCCATGCTGAGGCACAGCCTCAAGGACGAAGCACTACAGCTTAGACTGAAACACTATCTAAGGAAGAAGAGAAAAAAGTTGAAGCCTCCACTTAGAGAACCACCTCAAAGATCTCTTCGAGGCTCTCAAACTCATCCGAAGCTCATGAGCTGACACTATGTCTTGTAATAAATTTCAAGATCTCTTAGAAGTGATTGAGGTGACACTTGTAATAAAGTTTGTCAGTGTGTCTGTTTATTGTATAGAGTAGTTGATCTCTTATCAATGTATTAATTGTATTAATAGATAGTGATGCGAAGCCTCAATTAGGGAGATGAGGTCACGTGGTTCTGATCCAACGGTCACCACATCGGCCAATGCAGTATAAAAAGGTATCATTGTAAAAAAAAAGGTTAGGTTGTTGGTTGAAAAATTGACGATTGAAACTCGAAATCCACTTGAACTCTTGAGTGAAATATACAAACACTTTTGCTTATTTTCTATCTTCTTTACATGTTTATGAGCTAGAAATCTCAACATATTAGACAACAACTTATATACACATTTCATCTATCCTTCCACATATTCCTATTTGTCACTACATAGATTAGTTTGATTTCCGTCCGGTGATCGTTGATAGCCCGATCGCCTTTGTTTCACCCGCCGAAACCTAAACATTTTTGTCTCTCGCCTCAAAGTACTCCTCGCGTCCATTTCCTCCTTACTACCGTCTTTACTCCAATAGGAACGCGCCAAAATAGTGATTGACTTGGCGCAAGTGGGCCCGAGATCTATGGGCACATTTTGTGAGGTCAACAATAATGTTTGCTCTTTTTTGCCCTAAACTTTGGTCAAACAAAAACATCAATCTTGTAAACGACAACGTAATCATATCCAATATTGATACATTCATTATTTCATGCTCTAGAGTCAATCAAATAAAGTGTTCATGTCTTGTATAAAATTGTTCGAAATTATGAAGTTGTGTAAAAAAAAAAATGAAAAGCGTCTCGGTCAATAATCTATGTAAGAAAAAATAAAAATGCTGCAGAGTTGCAAGCATTTATAACATTTCATTACATAAGTATTATTCAGTTTCAAAGCTCCTACTAGTGATAGATGCAAATGAAAAATTAAAGAATTAAATTGTTGGTCGAATTAGTAGGGCTCGCGTGCAGCATGTTTAAGACGAACTATCATAATCCAATAAAGCTTTAGACCAGACATTTAACTTGTTCTATACATATTGTGCTCCTTTATAGACTCTATGGCCATAAACCCTAGTTAACAATATCATCACTAAAGCAACTCCTTTTCTTTGGTTAAAATTGACTTAAAGCTACAAAAAGCAAATGGCATAAACATTATACTCGATAAACTTTTGATCAAAAAGGTGGCAAACCTAACCCAACTCAAAAGAAGTTAACACCACATTGGTTATATATATATATATATATATATATATATATATATATATATATATATATATATATATATATCAATGCATGTAGTTTCTTTCCATACAATTTGAAACTTGAAACCTATATCGATTACAAACCAAACTAATCAAGTCATATACAAAGAAACCCATTATTCAAGCATAAAAACATAGGAGAAATATTCTGTTTGCATTGTCTACATAACTAGATATGGTAGCATGGAATTATTAAAATTCACTGAGACGGATTGTAGCCGGGAAGATTATCAGGCCATTGATTGGGATTGATCGAAGAACCCATTCCGCCACTGTTGTTGGTGGTTCCAGCGTTGGCGTTGCTCCAGAAATTGGGGTTCGAGGCTGAACCGGTGGCGTTGCTGATATAGTTTGGAGTCCAAGAACTAAGGGGCGTTTCCGGAACAACGTATTGCTGTGATGCCATAGTTTGATTCTGAGGCTGGACTTGTCCCGCTGGATGATTCAGACCTTGCATAAGTGCCATGCTCGCACCACCACCCATATTAACCGGCACTTGATTGATTCTTGGCTGCTGATTTAGGGATCGCATGGAAGCCATAGACAAGAATTCTCCACCAGAATAGAAGGGACCCATTGAAGGCAAGGCCCTCAGAGATTTGGTCCCAGAATTCTCCGAAACCCCATCCGCCATACCTGTAAAATTCTGCGGTGGAAACGCTGGAATTAGAGGTTGAGTTCTTACCCTCTCACCGCCGGTCGAAGACGATGATGACGGGGCTTTGCTTCTCTTGTTCTTCCTGCAGCCACCACCAACGGGGACATTCCTCAAGGTCCCCCCCTGAGTCCAGTACCTTCTGCAAGCCTTGCAGAAGTAACGTGGTTGAGAGAGGCTGTAATTGTTAAAGTAGCAGAACTTTGTGCTGTCCGAATCACACCTAGGGCACCTTTGTGGCGGCGGAGGTTGGTGGCGAGACATTTGAGCCTCCGGCAGCTTCACTCCTCGTTGATTTTGCTGATCTTCTTGCCATTCTCCTCTCCCATGAGCCTCCATATATATTTCCCTCCTTTTTTACCTTTTTTATATATGATTTGGTTATGGGTATAGCTGTTTATATATAGGTTAAAGTCTGTGTTTTGGCTTGTGAATTGTGATAGAATTTGGGTGTGGACGCTTTAACTGCATGCGTGTTTAGCTGATATTATTCAACGCTATGGATATATGTATGCAATCTGACGGGATTATGAGAATCAGATGCATACAGCAGGAAAAATGGTGCATGAGATTTTATTTCTTCTGTACCTGTCCACCATAAAATTAAACAAGGGGTTTTCTAGTATTCAAAAACACTAACTAAAATTTAAAACCTATATCTTTCTTGCACTATCTATCCAAATCCACAAAATCTATTGAGATTTCATGCCCTAAATGAGGTTTAATACTGGGAAAGACAGAAACTGAGGATGGGGCATGTATATAGAGAAAATCAAGAGAGAGATCAGCCACTTGCCCTTTTACGTTCTTCAACTTCAGGAGATAGAACTATAGAGAGAAGTGGTTGTGACAGAGAAGCTCACTCATTAATTTTATCTCTCTCTCCCAAAGACTCGACAGACAGTGTACAGATTCTGTTAACTGGCGTAGTGGAGGAAAAAAAAGAGGACTTCTTTAGGTATAATCATACCCCAACGAAAGAAACAAAAAAAAAAAAATTCTCCTTAGCAGCCTTGATCAGTAATCGCAGTCGCAGGTCACCGTAATTGAAAATGGACTAAAACATGCACAGATAACTCGCTGACCCCGAAAAAGAATAATCAAGAAAACAATAGTGCTTAGGGCAGGGTAGAGCAGAATGGAATTTGTCGGCTTAGCAGAGGCGTCGCCGGCGCCAGCGCTGGCTGTCGTTTGACGGCTGGATGTGGGGGTGGCTGTCAAATTCAGCCTTGTCCTTCACTACGTTAGATAATTCCCTCTATTCTTCTTTGTCTTATCTCACTTTCCTCTCTTGTTTCATTCTCTATCTTGAGGATTCTATTCTATTATTTCTGAGTTTCTGTGGCCTTTCTGACATCAGTTGGAACCCGCCCATCCTTAATTCCAAGAACAGTCATTTAACAAAAAGACAAGCAAACCCACTTTCTTAACTAGGAATTAGTCAACAAGAATAATCTCTATTTGTCGGTTTATTGTATGAATTATTCTTTTTAAAAGTATATTCATATATCAAATTAATGTTCAAATTTATCAAGTTCATTGTCCAACCAGGTTGTAACTTGGCGTACTCTAAATAAACGGACTTTGAAAAACTTTGGACATGAAATAGACTAAAATATACATCTTCAAAAAGAAAACGAGTATTTCTAGTTGCATGGTTACACCATTGAAGCAAGGAAAAGAAAGAAAGTTTATTTTAAAGTTTAAAATGTTGTAGTCATTCGTTTGATTCACCAAGTCGATCAATGTAATCATAATCAGATTCAATTCATTAAGCCGGTTTCTATAATTATGATTACATTTAATTCTCCACCAGTGTGACGCCAAATTAATTATTATAATTGTAATCTGATTGAACGCGTTAGTTCGGTAAATATGACATTATTTAATTCTCCACCAATTTGACTCACTGAGTAGATTATTGTAATAATAATCATATTTGACTCACTAAGTCGGTTATTGAAATTATGATAACATTTAATTTCCCACCAGTTTGACTCGTCAAGTCGATTATTGTAATCATAATCAGATTTACTCACTACGTCATTATAGTAATTATTATACATTTAATTTCTCAAATTTGTCGTTGTAATTATAATAATATTTCAATAAAGTTCTATTAAGATAAGATTATGCGACAATAACTCAATCGATGACTTTGCGGGGCTTATGGAAGGAGAAGTAGATTTCATGAATTTCATTTCATTTCTATAATTATGAAATACTGAGTATTTCATCTCAAGTTATTGACATTGGTTGACCTCAAAAAAATTATTTTTAAAAGTCAACTTTCAAGTTTCTGTCGAAATTTTGGCACAGGTTTTGCCCCCATTGGGGGGGGGGGGGGGGGGTTGTGATTTGGAGGTAAATGGTTTGTACAAAGAAAACAAATAAAGTTTAAGGGGTATGTTTTGGCCGAGAATTGTCCTACAATCAGATAATATTTGAATTTTCGAGATGATTGATTCTTAACTTTGCCTTGATCACATTTTAGATATTGAAAATTTTAGTCTTAGATTTTCAACTCTCTTAGTTATGCAAATGGCCATTTCTGTAGACTTTTTAGGGTCTTTTTGATCATTTTTATGAGTTCACAATTCATGTTCATGTCCAGTTTTCAAGATTTTTGTTGACTTTTATGCTTTTGTGGCATCTTTCAAGTAATTCGTTTTGTTCATGTAAAAGTTTGTTGCACTAAAGTCTGTTGATTGCGTTAGAATTCATACTATCAGTTTTACCCATATCCGAGGGCTCAGTCCGAGGCCTTCAGATCTTTTCGTGGCTGTGGCCTTAAGTTGTGCTTGTAGCTAGTGCTATGCTTATTCGTGCTTCGACGTTCAAGGAATTTTTCCCTCGCTTGTAGCCAGGGCGGGGCTTTACTACCCGTTAAATTTTTTTTTATATATATAATTTATTTTTATTGCCCATATTCATAAAATTTAGACAAATAATTTTAGTTGCTATTTTCTATTAGAACTAATGAAATTTTGTGAAATTTTTCATTTAAAATATTGAATTCTAAGAAAAAAATTAAAAAATATATAAATTTAACGGGACGGGGTGCCCGTTCCCCGCCCCGAATACCCGATTAAGTGGGTTATCCCCGCCCCGTTTGGGGCGGGGCCCCGCGAGTATCGAGTTTGTCGAGCTTTTTTACCATCCCTAGATTTTTGTGGTCCCTCCAAGGAGATCATAAGTTGCCTTTTATAACTAAAAAATAAGAGAATTGGCCGACTTCGTGACGTTGCCTACAGTGTTTAGATGGGCCTTCGACGTTAGCTACAGTGTCTTCCTTATTTGGTGTGCCAAAAATATTCAGCTAAAGGGCCTTTTATTGGAGAACGAGGTCGACCCGACAATTCATCATGATGTTTGGGATAGGTGCTATTATTCTTCATCATTGCAATACTGCGATTGGTGGATTTTGAAGTGCTTATGTCAGCCATGCCACATATCATAATGAGGCGGCAAGGTAAAGTGGTGACATCATCCCAGTCAAATAATTAATTATGGTGTTTCACAACTACAGCGAGATTTTATCGAGCTGTTAGATGGAAGTTTCTGAGCTATTTTATTAGGACGAGGTGAATGTTTAATTAAAGAATTCATTTCAGGGTTGTTACTTAGTGACCGATCCACTATTAATACCCTCATGCCAACAGATTGTCACCTAAAGGATAGGATTGCTAGCGATACCGGTCTTTGATTTTGCCGTTAGATTTCGTAATTCAACTTCGTGAAAATTTACCTTTTAGACTTGAAGTGGCGCGATTGAAATCATGTTGCTCCTATGTAGAGCTAATAAATGACGGTTACTTCAAAAATTTAAAAGGATGGTTTAATGAGGGTGCTTTTCATTTGGGGGTTACAACTGTTGGGATTCTAGGCCATTTGGAGACAACATTTGGGAAGAGGTTCATTTTCATCTTTTTACAAAGGTTGGGAGGAGATGCCTTTTAGAATTTTCCTCCTATAACAGAAGCAAAAGCACCCTCATATTTGCAATTCAACGCTTAATGATTTCAGCCCTTTTACTTGTGACTCATTTGTTTCGGGTATTCTTCCTTCCTAAATCCTTATTCATTTTGTCTCTCTATAATGAGTTCGGCAACTCAGTTCATTTTTTGGGAAACAGCTAAGAGGAACAAGTAACTTCAACATCGTCTCCTTAGCCATCGACATCTTCTACTACATTGAGATCTAACCTTCATGAAGTAAGCGCAATTCTAAGCCCAATTCATTTGACCATAATTCAACCCACATCGTCAATTCCTACTCATTCAGCCCCAAACCCAATTAGGGCTACTGTTGCAACAGTTGGTGGCAATAGTTCTTCTGGAGAAAAGTTAAGTTCAATAAGGTAGTGGGTCTTAGAAACGAGGACTTGAATCTTCATTCTGCCTTCGAAGAAAAGAGAGCTCATATGCTAAAGGAAATAGAGCTTTGAAAGAGCGTCCAGCCAAAGCGAAGATAGAGTTGGAACCTAAAGTTAAAGCTGAAGTAGAGTTGAAAGATGAACTTCAGGTGATGGAGATTTTAGGGAGAAGGCTGCTACGTGTGCTGAAAATGAGAGGACAAAAGCTACTGGAGAGCAAGCTTGTGTTGAAGAAGAGAGGAAAAAGTTAGAGAATGAACGAGCTCATGCTGATAGAGAGAAAAAGAGAGCGAGGGATGAAGAGGAATACACTTGTACTCATAAAGCCAAGGTCCAAGTGGTTGTGGAGAAGAAGAAGGTTGAGGAGGCTGAAGATAGATCTCTAACTACAGTGGCAAATTGGAAGAATTCACATGCTTACAATGCGTTAGCCTAAGACGCGTATGTTGTGGGCCTGGCGAAATGATAGGACACATTGAGGCTGAAAGATCGGACTTTGATGTTAGCTTCTTATATGAAGCTTTAGATGAACGAAGGGTCTCGCTTGTCGAAATTAATGTTGCACTGGGATTCTTACAACTCCTCAAAAGGATCAGCCTCCTGTTGCATAAGATTTTTAGCTTGTTTTCATAGCGTTCTTGCTGAATATTGAAGTTTTTGTCTTTCACTCATGTAGTCCTCTTTTAATGAATATTACAAAGTTTATCATTACTATTTTTTCACCGTGTTGCGTATGGAGCATTGTAACTTTTTAAGATTTAGGTTGATTTTTCAAAAGGCAAATTTTGTTGTAAACTTGGTTCGAACAGCTGAAGAGCAGGTTCACATGAATTTTCACTAAGTGTTGTAGCATTTACAACTTTAGTTTGAACTGCTGAATAGCAAGTTCATGTGATTTTTCACCAAGTGTTTTAGCACTTATAACCTTAGTTTGGACAGCTGAAGAGCAGGTTTGTATGATTTTTCATGAAGTGTTGTAGCACTTACAACCTTAGTTCGAACTGTTGAAGAGCAAGTTCATGTGATTTTTTCACTAAGTATTGTAGTACTTACAACCTTAGTCTGAACTGCTCAAGAGAAAGTTTGTGTAATTTTTCACTAAGTGTTGTAGCACTTAAAACCCTAGTTCAGACATTTGAAGAGTGGGTTCTTGTGATTTTCACTAAGAGTTGTAGCATTTACAACCTTAGTCCAAACTATTGAAAAACAGGTTCATGGGAATTATACATATCAAGACTCCCTTAAATAACTAGCCATTTATTGAAGAAAGGCGTTCTACATTGTTCAGTGCACATGGTAGCTCTACCGATAATATTTTTTGAGGTGTTCTATATTTCATGGATGTAAAAGGTGGTATCCATGCATATCTTCGAGCTCGTATGATCCTTTTGGTAGGATTTTGATAACTCAATAAGGTCCTTCCCAATTTGGTCCCAAGGATCCTGCACTGAGATACTTGGTGGCTAGGAAAATCTTTCTCAACAGAAGGTCGCCAACTTAAAATATTCTGATTCGTACTTTCTGGTTATAATATCTTGTACTATGTTGTTTGTAAATAGTTATCTTTAGTTCGGCGTCTTTCCTTTTTTTTCTTCTACAAAATCAAGTTCGATACGTAGAACCCCCTCATTCAGACTTTCTTGAAAGTACATGGTTCAGAACAAAAGGACTCCCATCTCGACTGGAATAACAGCTTTTATTCCAAATGCTAAGGATAATGGTGTTTGTCCAGTGCTAGTTCGTAACATCGTTCAATAGGACCATAATACACTTGAGAGTTCTTCTAGCCATACCCCCTTGAGGGTATCAAGTTGAGCTTTCGAGACATGCTTGATTATTTTTTTAATGTCTTCCACTTATCCATTTGCATGTGGATGATCTAGGTAGTAAAGTGATTCTTAATGTTGAATTCTTTACAAAAGGCTATTAGTCAAGCATTGTCGAATTGTTTTCCATTGTCAGTGACAATAGAATGAGGTATGCCTAACCTACAGATGATAGATTTCCAAATGAAGCTAGTAGGCTTTTGTTATGTTATTTTAGCTAAGGGTTTAGCCTATACTCGTTTAGTGAAATAGTCAATGGCCACTATTGTAAATTTAGTTCCTTCTTTGCTTGTAGGCACATGACCAATTAAGTCTATCCTCCATTTGGAAAATGGCCACGAGTTAATGATGCAAGTGAGTTTCTCTAGGGAAGCTCAGATTATTGGGGCTAGGCATCGACATTTGTCACATTTTTTGAGAGAGTTCAAAAAGCATCTTGCCTTAACGTGGGCCAAAAATATCCTTATCATCACCTTTGTAAGCTAGGGATTGTCCTCCCCCCCCCCCTCCCCTCCCCTCCCCTCCCCAATCCCATAATCCCCACATATTCCTTCGTATATCTCTTGCAGACATACAGAGCATCTTCTTCGTTCAAACACTTCAACATAGGGTAGTTGTCACACCCTATTCATATAAATAACAATATACTAACTAGTGTTCCTGCTGACTTAACCTACACATCTAAATTCACTCACACATCTTTTTTTGTTAATAAATGAAAGTATCTCCAAAAGTATATCTGAAATTAAATATCATAAAACCATAGTCCAACATATTTATCCTAAAACTAAATATCATAAATATTTACATGTCATTTCAAAAGTCATACAGGATCCCCAAAATATAATACAACTGGAGTCCACAAAATAACCCTATAGGTCGTCATCCATGCACATCAAACTTTGGAATCTCGTAAAAGCTCCACAGCCAGCCATGTCTCCTAGGAGATTTCATGCTCACCTACAATGCAGGAACTACATAAGCTAAGCTAGGTAAGAAAAAATCATGCAGGTCATGAGTATGAGTGATAATAGTATACGACACCATGCCATTTCCTTCAAACATCATGCTAAAGATGTATCATGCTAAGATATTCCTCAAAGTCGACTCGAAATAATTTCATTTGAAATCTTTCATTGGGCGCTTGACCTACCTATTATGTACCGGATAGAGCTCTGCACAATATTAATATCAATAATCAATAATCAAATGGCCAATCGAGTGGACCATCATCCTGTGACCACTAAAGGCTGATCCCCTAACTGCCCCTATGATCACCTAAGAAGTATCACACTCGACAGCGCCAATAATCAGAGTATCACAAAAGCACAGTCGAGTGATCCACCTTCATGGGATCATCAAAGGTCCATCTCCTATCTACCTTTGCAATCAACTAAGAAGGATCATCCGCGGTGCCAAAACATATTACATAAACATGTCTCACATGCCTCGGTACTCTAGTAGTTGTCAATAAAATATTTTATGATGAAAGCTCAATTTTACAATCATGTTGTGCATGCTACATTTTCAACCATAGACATTTGTCGTGCATGAATATGAAAATACTCGTGAGTAACATACTCAATGATCATAACTATCAAATTATACATAATGAGCTCCTTATCAGAGTTATATAAATATTCCAACACTACTCTCCACAAACATTATATTCTTGCATCGTAGTTGCAAGTGAACTTTCACTTACCTTTATGCCGTTGTGCATGTGCGTGTTTTTATATGGTGTAAATCAATTCTCCTTTTCACTTAAAGTTAGAGAATTACCAGTATTACCATCTAATATTAAACACAATCCTCAATTTGATAATCTTAACAAACACAATCTCATACTACATCTATTCACGCCGAAATAATTTAGATGGCATTAACAATTCAAGTTACCGATTACATTGCAAATTAGTCCCATAAATTACACTATTTCTCAAGTCCAATTATGAATGTCAACGTCATCCAAGTGTTGTTAATAACCTATCACTCCTTAGAATGTATTTTTCATGCTGCTAAGAGATAATTAATGGACGCGTAAAGGCTGAATCTAAGTTAAATACACAAATTGACAGAAGCTGTTTTCAGGTTTCTGTCGCTGTCCAAGTATTTTTTCCAATCCTTTTTCACACCCTTAACTATATCCAATAATTCCAAAATTTTTACCACACTTCTATAACACATATTTAAAGGTAATCATGCCATAAATTTGTGACAAATGAAGGGTTTACAGCTTCGAAGACATTCCTTTTTACAGACACCAAATCAAACAATTTCTCTCGTGGCTGTTTTGAGTTTCACTTGAATTAGACTTTCAAAAATTGGATTCTAACCTATTAAAGATCATTTATGTACTTTTAAATATTGTATAAAAACATTTCTATTGATAAATATAAGTTATACCTAAGGGATTACTTAAAATCAAAGGTTAAACGATTCAAGTATAGCAATCCACAATCTTAAGTGCCCTTATTTTTGCCATCATAAATCATCAAAACACCTCCAACACAATCTTAATCTAGTCCAGAGGTTCAAGAGGCTATAAAACTCTCAAAAAACTAAAGAAACACCTCAAAATAGTGTACTAATTCTGCTGCCCAGAACTCCCAATTCCACTTTCTGGTTTCTATTTTTCCTTATCTCTTTTGCTTTCTCTTTCACTTAGGGATAACTTGAGGAGAAATTTAGGGTTAATTGTCCTAGTTAGGGGCTATATAAAGATTTTTAAGGGTTGGATTCGTGCTTGACACTTTATGATGAAGAAATTGGTGATTAAAGGACAAGTATCTCCAAGCATGAAGCGTCCAAGCAGGATGTGGCTTCATGAAGCCATTTTTGACTTTTTCTTTCTCATATTTGGATCCTTATGTGACTTATAAGATATATATGTATCCAATATAAGGTTTTAAGGCTTTAGAAGATGTGATGGATGCCTTAAGATTGAAGGAATTTGATGTTAAAGTGACAAGTCATCACATGTTAAGTAAAATGTGTCTCTTTCTAGTTAAATTCTGATTTTTTACCAATCCTTGGACGGTTTGTACGAAATTTAGGGATAATATGTTACATATTTGAAGTCTTAAAGAAGTCTTAAGGGTGAAGAAATTTACCATTATAAGGATAAATCAATAGGGAAAAGGTATACTGAGCATGAGGTGGTCTTTTAGGGTTAAAATCTGATTTTGTACCTATCATTGCAGGTAAAAATCAAGTATCATTGGATTATTTTAATGTGTTTACAATCCAATTTACTTTCCCTAAGATCCCAAAATATTTTTTAGAGCTAATTCCTTAACTGTTCATTCATTACCTACCCGATTGACACCCAATTCTAGACCGATTTCCACGATTTGCACCTCAATGTTTATAACGTCATATAAACCTTATCTTGTCACATTGTGATCATGTTATTTCATGTCTCATGTCCCAAATGTGTCAATCACCTATCTAGGGTTTAAGGTTACTTTGATCAATCGAATAAAGAACTTACAACTTTGTCGATACTAATTCTAGTCTTTTCAATATTCTCATTGTTTAGCAAGTCAATCTCCAACACCCGAATTAATCTTTTTCTCTACCATAGCTCAACATAAAATTCACATTCTAGGTCGACAAATAAAGGGCTAACACCATACCATGGTCTTAAAACCTCAATAATCGAATGCATCATTTTAAAAGAAAATAATTAAGAAAATTGATGCAGTTGACATTATAAATAGCATGTAATGCATCATATTGGCAAAATGTGATGTGAAGTTCAGGGTATTACATCTTCACCTCCTTATAAAATTTCGTCCTCGAAATTAACTTACCCAAAAAGTTTAGGATATTTAACCCGCATTTCATCTTATCTTTCCCAAGTGGCTTATTCTGTCGACTGATTCCACCACAATACCTTAACCAATGGAATTTTCTTACTCCTAAGTTGCTTTACCTCACGTTGAAGAATCTCTACCGATTTTTCTTCATAAGTCAAATCTGATTTTATCTACATTGGTTCGTTCTTCAATATATGAGAAGGATTTCCAATGTATTTTCTTAACATGGATATATGAAATACATTGTGCACCTGAGACATTGATGAAGGAAGATCAAGTTTGTAAGCAACATTCCCAATTCTTTCGGTAAATGGAAAGGGATCAATATATCTTGGGCTTAACTTTCATTTCTTTTCAAATCACATAACTCCTTTCAGCAGTGCTACATTCAAAAATATTTAGTTTCCGACTGTGAATTCCAATATTCTTCTTCTTTGATCTGCATAACTTTTCTGTCGGTGTTGAGTCGTTTGCATCCGTTGACGTATTTGCATTACAACTTCAACTATTTCACGAATCATATCTGGCCCCAATAGTTTCCTTTCTCCAACCTCATCCTAATAAACCAAAGATCTATATTCCCTATCGTACAATACTTCATAAAGATCCATTCCAATCGTAGTCTGATAACTGTTGTTGTATGCAAATTCCACAAAAGGCAAAAATTTACTTCACTGGCTTTGAAAATCTAGTATACAAGCCCTCAACATATCTTCCAATATTTGTATTGTTCTTTCTGCTTGTCCATCGGTCTGAGGATGATAAGTCGTGCTAAGAGATAATTTTGTTCCCAAAGTCTTATGTGAGCTTTTCCAAAAGAGAGATAAAAACTTAGAATCTCTATCTGAAGCAATAGATAGTGGCACTCTATGAAGTCTAACTATTTCTTGTACATAAAGCTGAGCATATCGGTCCATGGAATAAGTGGAACAAACTAAAATAAATGAGCTGATTTAGTTTACCTATCCACAATAACCCAAATACTACTGTATCCTTTAGTTGTTTTTTGGTAATTTCACCACAAAGTCCATTGTAATTATTTCTCATTTTCACTCTGGGATGGGTAATGGTTGTAATGTTCCTGCTGGCCTTTGATATTCTATTTTTATCTGTTGATACGTTAAACATTGTCCCACATATTTCGCTAACTCACCTTTCATGTTCGGCCACCAATAATGCAACTTCAAATCTCTATACATTTTAGTAGCTCCCGGATGAATAGAATGTGGTGTCGTGTGTGCTTCAGATAGAATATCACTTTGGATATTCTCAGTATCAGGTACATACAATCGCCCTCTAAATTGCAAGATACCATTTTTCGATAACTAAAAGTCTAAAGCTTTTCCATCATGTATATCATTCTTCACATTAGAACAATAATCATCTTCATGTTGTCCTTATTGGATTCTATTTAATAAAGTTGGCTGAAGTGTCAATGCTGCAAGTTTAGCCTCCACAGATCCTGACGATACAATTTTAATATCCATTTTCTGTAAGTCCACCCACTTTGGCTTTTGAGTCAGACTCATAGTTGCAACCTTAGATATTAATCTGCTCAACGCATCAGCTACGATGTTAGCTTTACCAAGGTGATAATTGATAACACAATCATAATCTTTTACCAACTCTAGCCACCTTCATTGTCTCATATTCAATTCCTTTTGTGTAAACAAATATTTCAAACTTTTGTAATCAGTATAAATCTCACACCTTTCCCCATACAAATAATGCCTCCATATTTTAAGTACAAATACAACGGTGACAAGCTCCAAGTCATGTGTAGGATAACTCTTTTCGTATTCTTTAAGTTGATAGATGCATATGCAATAACTTTACCATTTTGCATCAATACACATCCTAAACCACTCTTGGAAGCATCACTGTAAACCACAAAGTTCTCAGTACCAGATTGAATTGAAAGGATAGGGGCCGAAGTTAATCTTTTCTTCAATTCCTCAAAAATTTGCTCACAAGTATCTATCCATTCAAACTTCGTACCATTTCTAGTTAATTTCGTTAAAGAACAAGCTTTTTTTGAAAATCCTTCCACAAATCTACGATAATATCCAGCTAAACTCATAAAACTCCAAACTTCTGAAGGGTTTATTGGCCGGGGCCAATTATTAATAGCCTCTACTTTACTTGAGTAAACTGATACGCCCTCACCTGATATTACATGCCCCAAAAATACGACTCTGTCTAACCAAAATTCATATTTCTTAAACTTGGCATATAACTGCTTGTCCTTTAACATGTGAAGTACTATCCTCAAATGTTCAGTATGTTCTTCCCTAGTATAAGAATAAATAAGGATGTCATCAATAAATACAATGACAAACTTATCAAGAAAATCCTTAAATACCCGATTTATCAAATCCATAAAAGTCGACGGGGCATTTGTCAACCTAAATGGCATCAATAAAAACTCATAATGACCATATCTCATATTAAATTTTGTCTTAGAAATGTCATCTTCCTTTATCTTTAGTTAATGGTATCCAAAGCGCAGATCAATCTTCGAGAATATAGCTGTACCCTGAAGTTGATCAAACAAATCATCAATCCTCGGTAGAGGATATTTATTCTTAATGGTTACATTATTCAATTCTCAATAATCTATACACAATCTCATTATACCATCCTTCTTCTAAACAAATAATACTGGTGCACCCTACGGTGAAAAGCTATGCCTAATAAAACCTTTGTCCAACAACTCTTATAATTGTAACTTCAAAACTTTCAATTTAGTTGGGACCATTCTATATGGGGCTTTGGAAATTAGAGATGTTCCTGTAATTAAATCAATTACAAACTCTATTTCACGATCTGATGGTATCCCAAGTAAGTCATCGGGAAATACCTCTGGAAACTCTTGGGCCACTAATACATCACTAAAATTTGGATTATGTTGTGATTCAATCGCCATAACACCAACCAAGTAACCCACACACCCACTGTCTAGTAACCTTTGTACTTTCAATGCTGATACAATTGGGAATCTGAAACCTTTTCCAATCTCATTGAATGTGAATGGTTCATCCTCCAAAGGTTGAAAGGTTACCGACTTCTTTTTACAATCTATAGTAGCTTGATACTTTAACAATCAATCCATCCCAAAATAATACCATAATCTCTCATATCGAACACAATTAAATCTACATAGAGTTCTCAATTATCTATAAGATACATGCACTTAAAATTATATTGGTTTGTTGTACATATCCAGATGAAATAGTCACACAATAATTAACCTCTTGTATATCAGGTCATTACCAATCTCCTCACATACTCAGTAGATACAAATGAATACGTAGCTCCAGAGTTAAAAAGTACAAGTGCTGGACTACCAAAGGTAGAGAATTTACCCGTTACAACTGATGAATTTGTCTCAGCATCTGCTCTGGTGATAGTAAACACCCTAGCTGGCACCTTTTCTGCTCTATAGGATTTAGATTAACTAGACATGTTCTAGCATGGTGTCCCACTTTTCCACATGCATCACATGTCCTAATATCTGTAGGACATGCTCACATATACTGTCCACCACATCTGGGATAAGATGATTGTGTTGTTGGGGCTTTGCCTTGATCTATCTTTGGACACTTACCCTGATCCCAATTTTGTCGTCCTTGCATTGGTTGAAACTTGGGTTTCGGAGTCTGTCCCCGGAATGCTCTTTTCTTATCATTTTTAGGCCAGCGCTGTCCCTGGCCTTGTCTAAACTATGGTCGAGCCTCTTGAGCACAACTAATTCTTTGTTCAGCTTGTTCTGCAACTAATGCCCTCTCTGTTATTTGTGAGTATGACATCCCTTGAGCTCCTGCCATATCTACATCTCTATATAATTCCGACCTCAATCCCTCAAAACCTTTCCACTTTAAGTGCGTCAGTACTAACCATATGGGCTACAAATCTATATAGTTGTTCAAATTTTTGAATATACTCTCCCATCGTCATTCCTCATTGTCTCAACTGTATAAATTCATTCATCTTCATGGCTCAAACTGAGGCTGTAAAATATTTACTACGAAATAACTCTTTAAATCTATCACAAGTCATAACATTCACATCTTCAATGCTACTCATCGTTTCCCACTAGTGTCCAGCACTACCTCGCAACATAAAGGATGCACAAACAACTTTCTCCACTTCTGAGACTCTACTGTATCTAAACATGTTTTTTAAAGTTCTTAACAAATCCACTGCTGCTGTCGGGTCTAATGCATCATCAAATATTAGAGGGTTCAATTTTCTAAATATTTCCCCAACTGTCTCAATTTGTTCAGCTCTTTGTAGTGGTTGCATGAATTCAGCCTTTTGTTGTTCTCCCATATCTCTTTGTTGCATTAATTGCTGAATTTGTTGTGCTTAGCACTACACCAATTTCGTAAGTCGATCAATAACTACATCCCTATTATTATCTGTGATACTTGTTTCTTGCCTTAGAGTTCTAGTTTCTCTACTGCATTCACTTCTAGTTCTTACCATATTACGATATTTGTTTACAAAATAGTCGTAATAAAGATTGGCCGATATTATTCATGAAGTATGCAAAATGATTGCAAAAAAATAAAATGTACTGGCCTAGTTGTGCTCTTTCGTACTCTGAGATCATATACATGGACAGTCTACAGAATTGTAACCTTTCTCTGATATCACTCTTTGTCACACCCCATTCATATAGATAACAATATGCTAACTAGTGTGGGAATACAATTGCTGACTTGACCTACACATCCAAATTCACCCACACATCTTTTTTTGTTAATAAAATGAAAGCATCTCCAAAAAGTATATCCGAAATTAAAGATCATGAAATCATAGTGCAACATATTTATCTTGAGGTTATAAAAGTATTTAATGCCATTTCAAAATTCATACATGATCCCCAAAATATAATACAACTGGAGTCTACAAAATAACCCTACAGGTCATCATCCATGTACATCAAACTTCAAAATCTCATAAGAGCTCCACAGCCAGCCATGTCTCCTAGGAGGTTCCATGCTCACCTACAATGCAGGAACTACATAAGTCAATGCCCGGTAAGCAAAAATCATGAACGTCATGAGTATGAGTGATAATAGTACATGGCACCATGCCATTTACTTTACATATCATGCTCAGATATTCGTCAAAGTCGACTCGAAAAATTTCATTTGAAATCTTTCATTGGGCGCTTGACCCACCTACTATACACCGAATAGAGCTCTGACATCGATACCGGGGAGTGGACCATCCTCTTTTAACCACTAGAGGCCCATCCCCTAACTGTCTATATGATCACCCAAGAAGTATCCCACCTGATAGCGCCAATAATCAGAGTATCACAAAGGCGCAGTCGAGTGGTCTACCATCCTGTGATCACCAAAGGCCCATCCCCTATCCACATTTGCAATCAACCAGAAAATATCACCCGTAGTGCCAAAACATATCACATAAGCATGTCTCACATATCTCAGTACTTTAGTAGTGGTCAATAAAATATTTTATGAGGAAAGCTCAATTTTACTATCATGTTGTACATGTTAGGTTTTCAACCATGGACGTATGTCGTGCATGTACAAGAAAATGCTCATGAGTAACATACTCGATGATCATAACCATCAAATGATACACAATAAGCTCCTTATCAGAGTTATGTAAATATTCCAACACTACTCTATCGCAAACACTATGTTCTTGCATCGTAGTTGCAAATGGATTTTCACTTACCTTTTTCCCTTGTGCGTGTGTGCGCTTTTACGGGGTGTAATTCAATTCTTTTTTTCACTTAAAGTCAAAGAATCATGTGAATTACCATCTAATATTAAACATAATTCTAAATTTGATAATCTTAATACACACAAAAATCTCGTGCTATGTCCATTGATGCCAAAATAATTTAGATGACATTAACAATTCAAGTTACCGATTGCATTGCAACTAGTCCCACAAATTACACTATTTCTCGAGTTTAATTATGAACGTCAACGTCATTCAATTGTTGTTAAAAATCTAGTACTCCTTAAAATGTATTTTTTATACCCAAGAAATAATTAGTGGACATGTAAAGGTCAAATCTAAGTAAAATACACAAATTGACAGAATCTGTTTTCATGTTTCCGTCGCTGTCCAAGTATTTTTTTTTTTTTTCCAATCCTTTTTCACACTCTTAATTATATCCAATAATTCTCAAATTTTTACCACACTTCTATAATATGTATGTAAAGGTAATCATGTCATAAATTTGCCACAAATGAAGGGTTTACAACTTCGAAGGCATTCCTTTTTTGAGTTTCACTTGAACTAGACTTTTAAAAATTGAACTAGACTTCAAACAATTTCTCTCATAACTATTTTGAGTTTCACTTGAACTAGACTTTTAAAAATTGGATTCTAACCTATTAAAGATCATTTCTATACTTCTAAATCTTATATAAAAATATTCATATTGATAAATATGAGTTATACCAAAGGGATTACTTAAAATCAAAAGTTAAACCATTCAAGGCTAGCAATTCACATCTATGTCCAAGTTATTTTCTTTCAAGACCTTCTAATTAATTGCCCCTATTTTTGCTATTGTAAATCTTCAAAGCACCCCCAACACGATCTTAATCAAGTTTAGAGGTTCAAGAGGCTATAAAACTCTCAAAAACAATGAAGACATACCTTAAAATAGTGTACTAATTTCGCTACCCAAAACTGCCAATTCCCAGCTTTATGTTTTCTATTTTTCCTTAGCTCTTTTGCTTTCTCTTTTACTTGGGGATAACTTGAGGAAAAATTTGGGATTAAGTGTCAAGCACGACTCCAACCCTTAAAACTCTTTATATAGCCCCTAAATAGGACACTTAAAAATATTTCATTCCTTTTTTTTTGTACGAGGCCTTGAGTTGTGCTTTTAGCCATGTATGGTTCTGTGTCTTCCTTTGATATATGCTACTTCGATGATCGGGATGGCTTTTGTCTTAATTATACTTCAACAGCCAAGATATTTGAGTATGTAGTGACACTTGGACATGCAATACGGCTCTTTTGTGGCTTAAGTGGTGTCCTAGTGGACAGTAATTTGACTTACGCGAGTTTTGGTCGACAAATAATTATTTCAGCATGTAACATTAACATTAACTAGTAACATTGTTGAATCTTTTATTAGGTATGTGTGTCAATGAGTCTGCTTAGGTATTTCGATATCTAAAGCTAACCATTACGCTTGGATATTTCATAAATTGAGCCATTTAAGTCCACGTAATTACTACAATCGAACACAAAATGTACTTGATTCGAGTTAAGTCCACTTATAACATTTTTTAAAAAGTCATGAGCTAACAATACAAATTATCTTTTCCATATCCAGCAGAAATAGAAGAAATATGATATGACACCAAATATAATCACATAGCTAGCATAATATCATCACATAGCTAGCATAATATCATCCAATATCTAGCAAAATATGCCACCAACTAATATCCAATTTCTAGCAAAGTAGAAACACCAAATTACATACCTAAAGAACAAACCAAAAACTTGAAACCAACAATATGGAAGCACTAGATTATAAAAGTTCTAATAGAAATATGCATTCATCTGAAAAAAATATAATCCACATTATTGACTTTTCTTTTAATCCTACCAGGTCATTCGGTTAGGGTGAACAAATTGTAAAATTGAAAATATATAAAATGGACAAATTCGATTCCAGAATCGGGTACCAATGGTTCCAGTTCAAGAACCATCTAAGTACCTTTTGGTTCCAAATTTTTTTTTTTTAATCAGACCAGAACTTCCATAACTACATTGTAAGACTTGCTTCCAATGAAAATGTCTATCCCTATCTTGAATGGAACAATGTAGAACATGCTTCCGTCTTGTAACTTCGCATGTTGGCAAGATTGCCATTTTTACGTTTAGAGGGCTTCTAATAGTTTGTTTAGGATAACTTCTAAAAGTTTTTCTAATAAAAAAATACTTCTAGAAAATTATTCAAGTAAGTTTAGAAACAACTTGCAAAATTGGTCATCAACAAGTTTCAAAGATGTGCAATTTAGTCTTCAAAATTTCAATAAGTTGAATTTCACTCCTGAAACTCGCAACTTTCCTCCGGTTTCTCCCTTATCGATAAGACCTCAAAATGAACCAGTTCAACTCCAATTAGGCTAAAAAATTGTTTCTTTGCTCCAAATGCCTCCAAGTTTGGATTTTACCTACAATAACAATATTTACGTTAAATTGTGTAGAAATTCTTTTAAAACATAATTCGAGTTTTACCTACAATAATAATATTTACTTTGAAGTCTGGGTATTTAGTATTGATGTCTTAAACCATAGTTCTTTTGTAGATTAATTTTAGCTTATTGATTTTGGCTATCCAAATGTGCCTGAATTTGTTGCCCCTTAATATTGGATAGTCTTTTCACCCATTATTAATAAGAGAATAATGTATTTCAATGTGCTGGATTCAAGTGAAGATGAAGAAGTCACACAATTTGACGCTAGCCAAATAACTCAAATGCAACAAGCTGAGGATCAAATTGCTAGACAAATATGGAATGACTACTCGGTGACTTATATATGATTATGTAGATTTATTATTTAAATATTTCAACTGTGTTTATTTCTATTATCAGTATTTCAGGCTTGTAATCTTAGTCCGCTTAATATTGAAATATTTGTTGTAATTTTATAATTCACAATCACATCCTGTACTTCTCAATTGATGGAAATTTTTATATCCTATTTTTTGTCGTGTCAATTTATTATTTGTATGTAGTTTATTTTTGTAAAGGGAATTAGTTTTGTAAGATTCACTAACTTTAAAAAGAATATGTTATATGATAACATATTGACATAAAATTAGGGAGTCAATATATATATACACACACATACATACATATACAATCACACACCCACACACACACTTCTAAAAAGAACATTTTTTGTATTTTTAATCTTACATAAATCAACTTAAATAGATATATATATAATTAAATAAAAATATATCACTCTGAACTTATCTACTAATATTTATATTCGTTAAATTCTTTTGAGCCTTTTTATAAAATCCTAATATTCATAAAGTATCCTCTTTAATTAAAATCAAAACAACAATGAAAGAGATACCATTATAGCAAATACTTATATACATAGCAATATATGAAGATGAATTTGAAGAAGTAAGGATTACCTTTTATTGTGAATTTGATGAATTTCGTATGTGAATGATTATTTATTTGCGTTTGGGTTATTAGATATTATGCCTTTTGAATTCAAGTAGTATCATAAAAATATTTATTCCGAATTATTTGAGTTTTCTGGTGGAGTTTTTTCCTCCTATTTTCTTAAATTGAAAACATTGATGACTGTCTTTTTTGCTAGAATTATTAAAACAAGAATTTGAGTTTTCTGCTAGGATTATATTTTTTATTGATTTTCTTGAACTTAAACGATGGTGGCTAATCTGTTGGGGTTATCAAAACAAGTATAGAAATTTGACAATGTATATTGATGGCAATAATTGAAAAAATAAAGGGATTATGAAAGAATTACGGATAGATGTATAAAAATTGTGTGGATAGATATATGAAAGGATTTAATGAACGATGATGATGATGATGATGATGATGATATATATATATATATATATATATATATATATATAACAATAGTGGGTATAAATAGCGGCTTTCTAAAATTATTCTATTTTACCGAATAATCAAATTCATTGAATAAAATGTCGTAAAAATTTCACACTAGACGTATTTTTTAGTTTTCAATTTTGAGAAGCACTTTTCAAAATGATAATCAAAATACGTGTTTTTTTTTTTTTTTTTCCTGCAATGCCGAAATAGACAGTCAAAAAGTAAAATTGAAAATAAATTCAAGACTCAAAACTTAAAAGTGAAATTCAAACCAAACGAAGTTTAGATCTCTGACTTTTCAAATCTCCAACTAAACGGGCCCTAAATACGTTGGAGCTCCATAATACTCTGGTGTTTAACTTCTATAGATAGCTGACTCAAGTTCATCTATTTTATCTCAATTGTGCCGTGTACAATTAGGATGATCTTTACTGATGGGACAAAATGGTACCACATCAAATTGTCCAAAAAGAATTTGTATAATGTTTTATCATATCCAGGAATTCATTTAGACATTCTTTATTAATAATGTTATTTAGTATAAATGGTGATAAAGTATCAGTTTATGTAGTCACACTTGGTAGATTCAATTAAATGAATCATATGATAATGCATTTTGGCAGATTTATCATTTATTGCAATACATTTGCAATTTAGAGTAGTGCTTAATACTAGTGGTGATAAATAGCATTACTTTACTTTTATTTCATTTATAATTGATTTCTGGATTGTTTTACTTGGTCGTGTTTTCTTCTACGCTAACATATTCACTAATATTTGACCTTCATTTCCAATGCCTTGTTGCCAAAATTCGAAAAGAAATTTCATTTAATGTTTACATTGGTGGTGAAGTGATCTCGGTTTTTGGAGAAGAAAGAAACCGTTTATTTATGACTCCTTTGACACCCCCCCCCCCCCCACCCAAAAAAACCAACAAAATCGTGAATATTAAGTAAAATTGAATCACAGAAACTTGCGGAAATTAATTGAAATAGATGAAAATTAATGCAAACTGCTCTAACTATACCGCAGGCACAAATTTATATACAAACCTTGTACATTTTTTCACCAACAGAAATTTAGAGCAATAAAGTCCCAATCTTTTAATTGTAAGCAACAAATTCTCAATCTTTTCATATCATTTTTTGTAACAATATATATATTATGGGAAAAGTTTATGGTTCAGGGGTTTACTTTCAGCAAATTAAAAATCAGGTACCAAAATTTTAAATTACAAAACTCAGGTTTTCTTGAATTAATTAATTACATTTCAGAATTATTATATTAAATTAAATATTTAACTGTAATATAATAAAATTAACCCACCCCACCTCCCCCCATTGCTCCGGCGACTACTCCGACAGCACTTAATTCAGGCGACTGCTCTGATCCGGCGAATTTTTCGAGGTCACAGATCAAAACATTTGTAGGTCACGGGTTATTTCGAGATCACAGATGAAAAATTTTGTAGATCGTAGATTATTTCGAGGTCACAGATTTAAAATTTTATAGGTCACAGATTATTTCGAGGTCACAGACCAAAAAAACTAAGGTCACAAATTTTTTTTTTAAGTTACAAATTTTCAATTTCAAAGTCACAATTCAATAGTAAGGTCACATACACCAAAATGAACCACAATAGCTAGGTCACAGTCACCCAAACACCCTTCCCCCACTCCAGTACATGACCACACTTTGTCACAGGTCACAGATCGACCAAATAAATAGTCAGACACTTCGACCCATCCGCCGTACCCATCTCCCAATCACAGTACACCAACAATACTTGGTCGCAGGTCACGGAACGACCAAATAGTTAACAATACCACGTCACAGAACGACCAAATAATTGGTCACACACATCGTCCGATCCGCCGCCAACCCTAATCCACCCACCAACAATATCAGCCTAAACCACCACCAACAGATCCGACACACACACAGATCCTCCACCAACAGCAGATCCGCCATCAACAAAAAAAACCCCAAAAACTACCTCCACCACCAACCACAGATTCACAATCACCAACCACTGAATCACAGATCTACAATCAGTGTAAAACCCCAAATCCAAAACCATCACAAATCGCCCGTCCACCACAGATTCGGCCGGTTGCAGCGTTTCAGCGCTGCCCGTGGCTGCAGCGAAGCAGCGGCGTTTCTGTGCAACGACGCTGGCTGCAGCTTCGTTGCAGCATTTCTGTGTAGCAACGCTGGGTGACTAGCACCGCTGCACAGTAGTGGGCTAGCTGCTGCGTAACGTAGCAGCAGGGATGGGTTGCAGTGCCAGCGATTTCGGCCGGCGCTACTGCTAGGTGGCCGAAATGGAGGAGGTGGCCAGCGGTGGTGAGGGAGGGGATGAGGTGGCAGCGAGTTGAGAGAAATGGGGAGAGGGTTAGTTTAGGTTTTGATAGAATTAGGGTTTTATATTTAAAATAAATTTGGGTGGGGTAGGTAGGTTATTTTAATTTTATAATATTATTATTAATTAAGCTGATAAAACCTGAAAATTGAAAAAATAAAGGGAAAACCTGATTTTTAGGAAGTTAAAATTAAATAACTGGTCTAATGTAACTTCCACATATATTATTGGGTCACTAGTGTTTACTTGAAATAGTGCCAAGCCCAACATATTGGATTTGGGTCAATGATATGAAATAGGGGAAAATTAAGAAAAACTAGGATTTGGTAAAAATCAATCTAATCAATCAAATCGATCAACACAACCCAAACCAACCAGTTTGAATTGGTTTTTTAGTTCAATTGGATTCGATTGGGTTCAGGTTAGGAAATCAAATTTTAGGTCAGATTAGGTTGGTTTCCGAGTTATCTATTAAAACTCAATCAAATCCAACACAACCCAATAAATTAAAAAATATTTGCTACAATTATCCCTTTTTTTCTTACATTTATGAGTTGACGTTCCCTCATCTTGAAAGTCATAATAAAGTTCAATTTCTTTTTTTTTTTTTTTTGACATTTGTCAAGCGATTTATTTGTGCACTTCTTGGTTCATTGCACTGAATTTTAGATTGATAATGTCAGAATTTATGCTAGTGTTTTCACTTATATCCAATGCTTAGTCTGAGGTCTTTGGACCTGACCTTTTGTTGCTCGATGCCTTTAATCGTGTTTTTAACTAAGTGATTTTGTTTTGCGTGTTTCGTTGCTAAGTGGTGCTTCAACAGTCTAGACATCTTTCACTTTAGCTATACTTCGACAATCTAGGTTCGAAGGTTCAATGATACATGCACATTTAAAGGAGCCCTTATGTGGCTAACATGGTGTCCAGCTTGATAGTAACATTTTCAGAACGTAACATTAGTCATCTAAGTCCTAGTTTCATATTCAAGTAAATGAAGGCTTTCAAATTTTTTTACCGCTCGTACTGAAATCTTTAAAATTTTTAAATTTTTTTTCTATTTTCTCAAGGTATTATACCGTGCAAAGGTCGAAGTAAAATAAATGGACTCCTGTTTATACAGAGGCATCATTTACTTAAAAGAATTTTGATGCTTGTGTAATTTTGTGACCTTTTCGATTAGAGATATTCTTTTAATCTCTAATATTTTGGTTTGAAATCTGACTCATATTGTTACAAATCGAGGCCATTTATAAGTCATCTCAAGGGTTTCGACCCTAAATACTCTTTCAATCCGAGGCAGGCCATTAGTGTTGAGATATTTTTTCAATCCCAAGAAATATGTTCATTCAGGTTAAAAGAGGTAAATCCACTTTGGGTTCTTAGCTTAGCTCCCATGTCGGATGTGTTAGCTAGATATATTCATTCAATTACCCAAGAGATAGGCTTGCGCATAGTAGAGGATGGTAATCCAGTTTGGGTTCTTAGCTTAGCTCTCATGTCTAGAATTTTATATAATTTCTCGTTAAGTTAATGGAAAAAGGCCTAAATAGGACCTTCACTTCATTAGTGGTCTTCAAATATAACATAAACATCTAAACTAATTAATGGAAAGAGGTCTAAAAAGGACCTCAACTTCCTCATTGGGTCTTAATGAATTAGTCGAGAGAGACCTAAAAAGGATCTCAATTTCCTCATTGAGTCTTCAAATAGAATAGAGAACAGCTCCTTGATGGACGTGGCCTTTTGAATCATTAGCAGATTCAGAGCTTGCGGTCCTTTAAAAACCAGCAAGTGAACGGGATCGTGAACAAGTAATAAAGTGATTAATAGAGTGTCGAACACATGAGAACTATGTGTTTGATCGAGTTAAAATTAATTGCAACTTTAATCGTAACAAACAAATTTTGTGATTTTCTTATACTAATCTCTAAATTATCAATTAAACTAGTGAAAGTAAGCCCCCGTTTGATCTACATTATTATCTCATTAAAATGAAAAATATGACCGTTATTCATCGCATCAACATTTAAATTCAAATTTTCTATCTCTTATATGGACCTCAATAACGATTATATTTTTCCTGCTTTTTCTCTAATAATTTGGCTCAAACAGGGATAAATGTGTTTTTTCAAATATGTGAGAAGCATTGCTAGATGCCGAATCTTCCTTATTATTCCTTTTTAGTGTACCTATTAAAGTGACAATTTGAAATCATTCATGTTGGTCAATGTTTCTAATTTAATTGAAAGTTTCTTTTGATAGCGATCAAATCTACTCCCCTCATGTGACCCTTCTATCTCTCGATAAAAGATGCAAACATGATAACTGATGTGTATATATGAGAGGTCTCTAATACGTATTATGTTGTTAGGTATTTGTAAGAGTAGAAAATTGATTGAAAATCACGTCCAAATTGGCTTCCAAAAAGTTCAAATCAAATAAGGAAAGTTGCTTTCGAGCGCAGATTTTTTGTCTCTGCACGACGGTCAATATTTTGGCCATAACTTTCTCTCCTAATATCCGATTGAAGAAATTTAAAGTACGTTAAAAATCTAACTCAAATGACTACAAATTTCTTGAATATAATTTTTCCAATTAGGATGATTACTATATCAAACATTGGTCTCAATTTTCAACCAAAAATCTGAAATATAACTTATGCGATTGGAAGTTGATTTTGATGATATTTTGATCATATCCTATATCTTTTTAAGTTATAATTACATCTGATCGTCTCCTAGCAATATTCAAAGTATTGTCTTGTGGTCCGAATCAACTATTGAATATTTACAATTTGGTCCTCAAACTTTGGACTTTGCCATTTTTGAATTTTTCGTTCAACCATTAATTTTTACCTATATAATATAAAATACAACAATTTAAGATATATTTTGTCAAAAAAAACTATCAAATATCAATATTTTATGCCCTAAATAAGTGTATAAAATACACTTATCACTTGCCTCTGTTCCACCATTAGAAAGGATCTTAATTAGTGACGTATTGTCTTGAACTATTGAAGATGTATTGTCGACCTATCCTTGCCATTTAGATAATCACAAGTCAATTCACCAAGAACTTTCAACTTAACAATAGTTGTTGCACAATAATCTGAGGCGCTAGTCTTTTATTGTTGATTTCACTATGGCAGCAGAATACGTGGCAGCTTGTAAAGCTACCAATGAGGTTGTGCTTCTCAAGAAGTTCTTTATGGGTCTTGAAGTGATTCCATTAGTATCATAGTCTATGACACTGTATCGTGACAACAATGGGGCTATAGCGAATGCAAAAGAGCCAAGAAGCCATGAACGGAGAAAACATATTGAGCGGAAGTACTTCCCTTTGAGAGAAATTGTTCAATGCGTGGACGTCTTGGTGTGCAAGATTGCATTTGTGAAAAATCTCGTGAACACATTCGCCAAGAGCCTATTGGCTAGGATTTCTAAAATAATTTCCAAAAAATGAGAATGCTTAACATGTCTCATATACTTTGGGGCAAGTGAAAGTATTGTTGGGATATATGTCCAAATGTATTTCTTGACATTATGTTTTGAACAAATAAATATTAATTTATGCTATTTGAATATTTTTATAAATGCATTTAATATTTGTATAATAAAATGTACTATAATCACATGTATTATTATAAAATGAGTACTCAAGTCGTTAATTACAGAAACAATCACTATAATTGATCAAAAACTAATTGTCTACGACCAGTAAATAAAGCCGGACACTTTATTTTGATAATGTCGTATTATCTTTATTAAAGTTTATCTTTGATAATTAAGATAATAACAATAAATATTACTGGACATGACCAATTAATATTTAATGTTGTTGATATATAGTAAAACAAAAAGGCCTAAATATAGAACGAATTATGAACAGTAATTATTAATTTAAGAGTGCGGTTTCAACCTTAGTGAATATAATCAAAAGTAATTAATTAATCTTGAAAATTAAAAAATGACCGATAGAAAATTTAATTAATTGAAAGCTTAAAATCAATTAGGTTCGATTAGGTCCCACTGAAAAAGTATCAAATCCAAAATCTTTGTAAACAGAGCCAAAATTAAATTATAAGAGTTATAACTTAAGGAGAATTACACAATTAAATATCTAAATTTCACATGAACAATTTTCGTGATGCTGTAATAAAAAAAATGTGACAAAAAAAAAGTTTATTTTCTACGTTATTTTACTTTTGTTATATATTCTCTCCATAATAAATGATTCTTTTGCGTTATGATTGATTAAATAAAAAAATATAGAGAGAGAAATGTGTAATATTCTTGAAGATCTTAATGAACATTGAAGAAGACTTAAGACACGCATAAAAAATAATTTACGTATTTAATTAGATTAAATAGAATTCTAACGTTCAGGGAATAAAATTACTACATAGATTGTAAAAATTTAATATCAAACGATTGATAGAACAAAAGACTTCACTGCTCTTTTAAAAAAATAAAAATAAAATTAATCACTGTAATTATTCCCACTTTTATAAAATTTACCAATAAGCTAGACAGTCTTCAATTTTTATTATCATCATGTTCTTCTACACGCCGCCGGTGTTCCGTCGCAGGCTTCCTCACAAGATCTTCCTGTTGGGGGTTGAACCAATACGATACACAAGCAGCGGAAATAATAATATATCAATCCCTCAATGTGCAGAATTAAAATGACGGGAATAATGACTAGCTCTAACAACTCACACACACCGGCAAGAATATAAGTTGAACACCAAGATTTGTTAACGAGGAAAACCCTGCGAAGGGAAAAACCCCGGGATCTAGTCCAGTAAAAGAGTCATCCACTATAAAATAATGGGATACACAGTTTCTTCTCTAAAGCCAACTCCAAAGGCTAACAATATATCAAGAACACATCTAGTTCTTGGATATCAACAACAACAACAACAACATACTAAATAGATACACACAACAATAAGGAGAAAATCTCACTAAACAAGTGTGCAAAGCCCAGAGAAATAGAGAGAAGTTTGGATGATCAGCTCCGGTCAAAACATAGCCCTCTTCGCCAAGAACAACATACTAAAATATTGCTTTAATCGGACCACAAATGAAGCTTCAATCTTTGGCAAGAAGAAGCTGAAATAGTCTTTCTCTCTCTCGTGTAGCTCTCTGTCTGTCGTCTGTGTATGTGTGTGTTTTCTTTTTTTTTTTAATTGTTTCCCTCTTGCTTTAATCCATTGGTCTTGCGCCCAAGAGGAAGAAAGCCCAATGACTAATTAAATGGGTTCCCTCATGTGGAGGGAAGACCCAACAAATCTTCCCCTCCCGACTACATGAAGGACTCCACCAAGCTCGTTTTCCTCCTACATACTTGTAGTTTCTCCATGGGCAATGGCTTTGTCATAATATCTGAACCATTCTCATCAGTGTGGATTTTATCTAGCTGTAACTTCTTCATTTCCAAAGTATCTCGAATCCAATGATACCTTACTTCAATATGTTTGGATCTTGCGTGAAAGGTTGGATTTTTACTGAGATGAATGGCACTCTGACTATCGCAGTAGAGTATATACTTATCTTGCTCTAAACCAAGTTCTTGTAAGAATTTCTTCATCCATAGCAACTCCTTGCTAGCTTCAGTGATGGCTATGTACTCAGCCTCTGTGGTAGATAGAGCAACACGTTTCTGTAGTCTTGATTGCCATGAAACTACTCCCCCTGAAAAAGTGATCAAATACCCAGAAGTAGACTTTCTAGAGTCAACATCACCAGCCATATTTGCATCTGTGAACCCAACAAGCTCAGGTTTGCTGATGCCAAAAGATAAACATATCTTAGAAGTCCCTCTGAGATACCTGAGTATCCATTTCACTGCTGCCCAGTGTTCTTTTCCAGGATTAGAAAGAAATCTGCTAACAACTCCAATAGAATGAGGTGCATACCATAGCATACATCAAGCTACCAACGACTGATGCATAAGGCACATCCTTCATTTCTTCATGTTCTTTCTCACTTGAAGGACTTTGCTTTGAACTTAGTTTCAAATGACTTGCAAGTGGATAGCATACTGGTGTTGCCTTATCCATGTTAAACCTGTACAATACCTTTTCGATATAATCTTCCTGTGATAGCCGTAATTTTCCATTCTTTCTGTCACGAGAGATTTTCATACCAAGAATTTGATTTCAGGTCCTAAGTCCTTCATTTCAAAGGACTTGCTTAACTCCTTTTTCAACTTCTTAATTTTCTCCACATAGAGCAACAGAATAATAAATTCCCCATCAGAGAATTTCTTTATGAACACACAATGATCAGAAGTTGTTCTGGTGTACCCATGTTCAACCATGAAGAAATCAAATTTCTTGTACCATTGTCTTGGAGCCTGGTTAAGACCATACAAGCTTTTCTTCAACCTACATACTAGATTTTCTCTGCCTTTAGCTGTAAATCCTTCTCGCTGCTCCATGTATATTTCTTCCTCAAGGTCACCATGTAGAAAAGCTGTCTTCACATCAAGTTGTTCAACCTCCATGTTCATACTGGCGCCAAGCCTAATACAACCCGGATTGAAGACATGTTGACCACGGGTGAGAAAATTTCTTCAAAATCAATGTCTTTCTTCTGACCAAACCCTTTCACAACCAATCTTGCCTTGTACCTTGGCTGCGAGCTATTTGGTTCAGCCTTTAATCTGAACACCCATTTGTTCTTCAGTGCTCTCTTGCCCTTAGGCGGATCCATCAGATCATAAGTGTGGTTTTTATGTAAGGATTTCATTTCTTCTTGCATAGCTTTTAACCACTCCATTTTCTGGTCATGTAGCAGAACCTCCTGATAACTTTCTGGTTCTCCCCCATCATAAAGTAACACATACTCATTATTAGAATACCTTTTGGAAGGCTGACGCTCTCTAGCAGATCTTCTCAATTCTTCTTCACATGGTACTTCAAGAGGAACATTCTCTTGATTTTGATCTAGTTCTGCATTATCCTGTGTAGAGGCTTCATCATGTCTGTCTCGTATAGTGTCATGTTCTTCTTGCAGGTTTTCTCTGTGATCATCATGTACTATAGGATCTAGTACAAGTGGAACTGAACTGATTTGTTCTTCATTGACTGTACTTGGCTTCTTAGTCTGACCCAAATCTTCAATGGTTTCATCTTCAAAGAAGACAACATCTCTGCTTCTGATAATCTTCTTATTCACTGGATCCCACAGTCTGTACCCAAATTCTTCATGTGCATAACCCAAGAAGATACATTGTTTTGCTTTGCTATCAAGCTTCGATCTTTCATCTTTAGGAATATGAACAGATACCCGACAGCCAAAGACTCTTAAGTGATCAAGAGATATATCTTTCTCTGTCTAAAAACTTTGTGGAACATCACCATTTAAAGGAACTGATGGAGAAAGATTAATCAAGTCAACTACCGTCCTCATTGCCTCAGCCCAAAAATGCTTAGGTAATTTTACATGAGAGAGCATACATCTAATTTTCTCACAAATAGTCCTATTCATTCTCTCTGCCACCCCATTTTGTTGCGGGGTCTTCGGAACTGTTTTCTCAAGCCTGATTCCATACTTCTGCAGTACTCTTCAAATGGCCCTCTGTATTCACCACCACTATCTGCCCTGACACATTTGAGCTACCTTCCAGTTTCTCTTTCAACTTTCAAATGAAGGTCTTTAAATGCTTCCAGTACCTGATCTTTAGATTTCAAAGTATATGCAAACACCCTTCTAAAGTGATCATCAATAAATGTAACATAATATAATGCACCACCTAGAGATTTACTTTGCATTGTGCAGACATCGGTATGAAATAGATCAAGAATATTAGTCTTCTTAGAAGCAGGGAATCTATGAAATGCAACTTTACTTTGCTTTCCAACTAAACAATGAGTACAAGGGATAAGTGATGTACCTTTCACATTGTGTAGGATCTTTTTTATGGCAAGAACTTGAAGTCCCTTTTCACTCATATGATCAAGCCTCTTATGCTATAGTTCAGTAGAGGCTTCATTGTCAGCAATATTCACCTCTCCATGAATAAGTTTTGCTTCTGTTCTGTAGAGACCATTAGTCTTCTTCCCTCTGACTAAAACAAGAGAACCCTTTTTCAGTTTCCAACTGCCATCTCCAAGGTAATTCTAATAGCCTTCTTCATCGAGCTTTGCAACAGAAATCAAACTGTGATGCATATCAGGAACATGTTTGACACCCCTTAGAACTAACATGTTACCACTGCTAGTTTCCAATTGTACATTCCCCATGCCAACAATTTTAGCTTTAGCTTTATTTCCCATCCTGATCCAACCAAAATCACCACTGGTGTAAGATGAAAAGAAATTCCTACGTGGAGTAATATGAACAGACGCTAATGTATCGACTATCCATGTAGTATCCTGGTATGAAAGACTGGCAAATGCTTCATCATAAGCAATAAGCACCTCTGCCTCATATGCAACTGCAGCAGTCTCCTTTTGTTCTTTATGTTCTTCACCTTTTCATTTTGACTGTTCCCTTTTCAATTTTCTGTACTCTTTTTTAAGGTGCCCTGACTTGCCACAATGATAGCATGTTATCCATTTTCTTGACTTTGATCTTCCTTAGACTTGGCATGTCTGTCATCACCATGATATTTTCTACTTTGGTTTCTCCCCCTTCTTTCTGTAATGAGTGCTTCAGAATTAGAAGAAGCACCATGCTCCTTTCTTTTGGCTTCTTCATTAAACATACTGTCTTTTACCATGTTGACAGTGATCACGCCATTTGGAGCCGAATTACTCAGAGAGACAACTAAAGTTTCCCAACTGTCTGGTAAAGAACTCAACAGAAGTAAAGCCTTCACCTCATCATCTAGTGTAAGCTTCATAGTAGACAACTCATTCAATAATTTTTGAAAGCTGCTCAAGTGCTCTGCAACACTATTATCATCCCTGTACTTTAAGTTTACAAGTTTTCTGATGACAAAGGCCTAGTTCTGTGCAGTCGTCCTTTCATAGAGACCTTCTAATTTCTGCCAAAAACTGTAAGCATCTACTTCCTTGGCTATGTGATTAAAGACACTCTGATCAACCCACTGCCCAATATGTCCAACGGCCTTTCTATTCAACTTCTTCCAATCCTCATCAGTCTTAGAATCGGGTTTCTTACCATTCCACTCAATGGGTTTAAACAAGTCTTTGCAATACAAGATACCCTCCATTCTAGTCTTCCATATGGAATAATTGGAAGATGTAAGTTTAACCATACCACTAGCTGAATCCTCCATTTCAATTCTCACCACAAACACAGAGACTCAACCAAAGCTCTGATACCACTTTGTTGGGGATTGAACCAATACAATACACAAGCAGCGGAAATAATAATATATCAATCCCTCGATATGCAGAATTAAAATGACGGGAATAATGACTAGCTCTAACAACTCACACACACCTGCAAGAATATAAGTTGAACACCAAGATTTGTTAACGAGGAAAACCCAGCGAAGGGAAAAACCTCGGGACCTAATCCAGTAAAAGAGCCATCCACTATAAAATAATGGGATAGACAGTTTCTTCTCTAGAGCCAACTCCAAAGGCTAACAATACATCAAGAACACATCTAATTCTTGGATATCAACAACAACAACATACTAAATAGATACACACAACAATAAGGAGAAAATCTCACTAAACAAGTGTACAAAGCCCAGAGAAATAGAGAGAAGTCTGGATGATCAGCTCCGGTCTAAACGTAGCCCTCTTCGCCATGAACAACATACTAAAATATGGCTTTAATCGGACCACAAATGAAGCTTCAATCTTTAGCAAGAAGAAGCTGAAATAGTCTTTCTCTCTCTCGCGTAGCTCTCTGTCTCTCGTCTGTATATGTGTGTTTTTTTTTTAATTGTTTCCCTCTTGCTTTAATCCATTGGTCTTGGGCCCAAAAGGAAGAAAGCCCAATAACCAATTAAATGGGTTCTCTCATGTGGAGGGAAGACCCAACACTTCTACATAATCTTCAATGGAATCCTTAGTATCCTCGGATTTCCCAACCACGCTTTCCTTAATCTTCTGAGTAGTATCCTTCGCCGCCTCCCAGGCACGCTGCACAGCCTGTTTCGTTTTGTCCTTTACGCCATGTGAGTATTCTTTGGCGGCATCTTTGGTCTCCTCCCTCAACTCATAGGCTCTATCCGCCATGGGACCCAGTGTTTCCTTGCTCTTCTCATTAATCTCGTGGTCTTTTTCCTTGGCCTTCTCTTTAGTTTCATGTGCCATTTCGGCTGCTCGTTCTTTCCCCTTTTTGGCTTTCTCTGCCGCCCCTGCGGTGGCGTTACTTACCTTGTCCTTCACTATCTCTGGACACTCTTTTACTTTCTCCTTCATTTCTTGTGCATTTTCCTTTGTTTTGTCCACTGTTTCTTTCATGCCCTCTTTGGTCTTCTCAGCCATTTCCGTCGTATCGTTCACGCTGTGTGGAGTCCATTTGTCATCATTCACTGAATGTCATCCCTTTCATAACGAGCAGTAGAACAATAAACAAATGAAACCATGTCTTAATCTTATACATATACATGAAAAATTGTAAAATAATACATGTATACTGCAAAAAAAAGGATGCTGTTTTGTGTACCTTAGAATATCTAGAAGCAGACGTGAAACAAACCCTAGAGACATTGGAACAGAGGAAGGATGGATTTTGAGGCAGTGGCTCTAAAATTTTGAAGATTAGGTTTCTTGCTGTAGAAATTGATGCCATATTCACCGATAAACACACGTATAAGTTTTTAGTTTATTTCAGTCTCCATAGCCATTCTGTGATGATTCTTATAAAGTGAGAGAAGAGAGGTCGGTGGCAGTACAAGTATTTGACGCGTGTGCTAGAACATGCAGTGTCAAACATTAGTTTAAATGGCAACGACATGTTATTAAATTATGAATTCAATTGAATGCAAAGTAACATGATTTATCTAAGTGCACATATTAAGTGTGATCACGTAAATGAGTGTCATAGCAATATTAGTATTACATAACATTATTCTAGTTAAACACATCTCTTTGAATAATGCTATTTGCTAATATATAGAGTCAAGTTTTAATAAATTTTTAGATATCAAATTAACTCTTTAAAAGTCAAGTGCTAAGAATTACAACACATAATTTAAATTAAAGTCAACAATCACTTATAATCACACAAGAAGAATTAACAACTTTTTAATCATATATTTCATCAACCTTTATCAAAATTTATTAAAAAAATATTTTTTTTATCTAAATCAAACAGAGGAACAATTTAATGACCTGTTTGGTACACATTATTTTTTTCATTCTCATTCTTCTACTCATTTTCAACCACACGTTCTTCAATAAAATAATATTTTCCTCACATCAATAACTTTTCCTTCATTTTTAACCACACATTCTCCATCAATCTACTATTTAATAATACATTCTTTCAAACGAATGTGTCCCAAACACACTCTAAGTATTTTAAATTTCACATTATTTTAGGAGAAAATTGCAGATGTAGTATCAAACATTTCATTTTGTTGTAGACTTAATCCAAACCTTTCATCTGTACCAATCACAGTACCAAACTTTTTAAAAATTCTCATCTGGAGTCTAAATGGATGTAAACCGTTAGTTTGACCGTTAATTGACTTTGACCAATGTTAAAATTGATAAAATGGTAACTTTAAGATTGTGTTTGGCACCTATTATTTTTTTAAAAATATTTTCGCTTTCTTAATTATAACCACACATTCTCCAAATAGGTGATGCTACACGTACATAATATGGTATTCACCCCGTCACATGGAGGGAGACCCAATTCGGGAAATAAAATATAATATATTCGAAGTGAGTCTTCCTCCATGTGAAGGAGGTGGACACCGTTTGTGGACACCGCATTATGTACTAATAACATATTTCGTAAAATAATATTATACACAAATCTAAAATTTTTTAGTATTTTTCAACAAAACATTCTTCCATCAATCACTGTTCCAAAATTTATAATTTCTCCAAAATGGGTACCAAACACATGCTAAATTAAAATAAAACAAAAAAAAATCAAAAAGTTATCCACCCCTAGGGATGGCAACGGGGCGGGGATGGGGATCCCCCCCCCCCCCAGGTTAAAAAAATCAATCCCCATCCCCGCCCCGTTCCCCGTTTAAGGCGGGGCGGAGCGGGTTATTTCCCCGTTTATTCCCCGTTTAAATTTTTTTTTTTTTTTTAGTTTTTCATAATTTATTTTTATTATCTATATTCATTATATTTAGACAAATAATTTTACTTGCTATTTTCTATTAGAATTAATGAAAATTTTCATTTAAAGTATTGAATTCTAAAAAAAAAAAAATTTTTTTTAACGGGGCGGGGCGGGGACCCCGTTACCCGTCCCCGCCCTGGGGAAAAAATCCCCGCCCCGTTACCCGTTTAAGCGGGTTTTCCACTCCCCGTTCGGGAAGGGTCCCGCGAGTATCGAGTATGTCGGGTTTTTTTGCCATCCCTGTCCACCCCCACACCTTACTCCTACCCCTGAAAATCAGTCATCGTCACCACCACCCAATGTTGGCGCGGTCGTTGACAACACAGACACCGATAGTTCTTATAAAGTTCAGATTCACAATTCAGATGCATAAGTCAGTTCTTGTAGCAACCAAAATTCAGCTAAAAATGGTGAAGGATTCATTGAAAAAGCCTAAAAGAAGTAAGAAGAAGACTCCACACCAATAACTCTCATCAAGAGAGGCTTCTAAATATGGCTGAAGCAAGAAGAGAAACTATCACTGCCCTTAAGTTTCACAGGGCAAACATAAAAAATGGAAAATAGGCCATTAATGGAGTCGTCTTCTCAAGAAATTTGTGTAGAAAATGAAGCTAAATTGAAATCCAAGAAAAACCCCCAAGCATTTATCCAAGAGAAACTTAAGAGAAATCAGGCTACACCACCGGCACCACTCAAGAAACTCATCAAAATTTCCACCACCATTATCAAACCCATCAAGAAACTCCAAAATTACTCTGTCAAAATTTCCACCACCCAACCACCCGTCATCGCCGTCTCCAATTTCCAATTCAATTTCTGAAGCAGAACAAAAAGGTGAAAATGATTGGCAATCTTCTGGCAATTATTTCATCCATCGCAACTTGCAACTCTCTCAATATCTCAATATCCCTTCACCTACAAAATTTCAAACCATGCTTTGGCTACCGTTAATGGTGTGGAGTAGGGGAGCTTTTGGCCGGCAACCCTGCTGTATTTTTGTGTTTGGTTTTGGGGTGGGAGGTGAGGATGTTTAGGGTTTGGGTTTTGTATTTTTTGTTTTATTTAAATTCAAAGCCACTATTTTACCCATTTTAAAATTGGTCAAATTCAATTTTTAGAGTCAATTAACGGTTAAACTAACGGTTTCCATCCATTTAGATTCTCGGTGCGAATTTGAAAAGTTTGACACCATGAGTGGCACAAATGAAATGTTTGGATCATGTTTACAATAAAATGAAAGATTTGGTACCGTGATTACACTTTTCCCTTATTCTAAATCAAAATGAACTAGATAGCATTATTCTTAGTATAGATGATAGTACACATTAATTTATTATTCATCAATAAATTAATATTACGTATTATTGATGCTTAGCATAGTAGTAGATCCCATAACACTTACTAATCACTGAGCAATAAGCAATCAAATATTTATTTACACCGATCACTTAAATTCTCAAGAAATAATTTGATTTAATGAGAATGATTTACAACTAACTAATACGATGTCATATCCAACCTCGAAGATGTTAATATACTTGATATTAGACTTGACATGCAATAAAAGACCATAATTTCTCCCATAAATATAACTCACTTCTCGTTTGATTAATAAAAGTTAACAAAAACTTAAGTCAAAGTCAACATTAATTTTAAAGATACATTTCATGAAATTCAAAATTTTTATTAATTTTTTAACCACATATTTCATCTGTTTTTATCAAAATTTACTAAAAAATTGAATTTTTATAAAATCAAATGGAGGTTAAATAAATTTCGATCTTACTGATGTATGGAAAAAAAACAGACAGTTTCATGGAAAATTGCAGAGAAACTCTCTAATCTATGAATTTTGTGCAAAATGGATTGTCAAATGTTATTTCTTAGGACTTACATCCCCAACTTTTTATATTTGTCGTAGATAAGGTCTTCCTCCATGTTAAAGGTCAGATTATTACCGAATATATGTAAGAACTGGATTTTTTTAAATCTACAAAAGGTTGAGGAATGCATGCTAAGAATTATAGGTTAGAGACCCATTTGCACATAATATAAAAGTTAGGGACCATTTCGAAAGTTTTCCATGTTTTCAAGTGGATGAACTAGTTCATAATGGTCCAATCGAAGTTCAGCCCAAATATAATGCTGGAGCACTATTAAATTCAAGGCCCATTAGACTATTTCCCTTCTTCACTAATTTCAAATATGTGAAACTTCATTCGTCTAAGACAAACATTCAAGCATTCTTCAATATTAATAACATAAAATTCATGTTCATAGTCGAATACCAAGGAATGATTTGCGATATTTGCACTCTAAAAGAAGTTTTGCTTGAGAGTCAAGAATTATTGCAGTATGACTTGTAAGAATTCTTATACGAATATCTTAAAATCAAGCAATGCAATCATCGGTCGACAAAAAAAAAAAAGGTTTATAGCTATGTCCGAATAATGTAACGTTCTAGAAGAGTAAACATTTCTATATCCACACCATAATCTAGAAGCATATGAGACAATCTTGTTAATTGTAGGCGTATTTATCAATGCAAAAACTATGCACAGGATCGACCTTAAGAATTTTGAGGCTCTAAACAAAAAATTATTAATAGGCCCTCCGTCGTGTGGAATTCAAATTTATCTTTTATTGAATTTTTGAATTTTTTTTATAGAATGGAAATGTTTACGACTTATCTTTTTACATTTCAGAGAAAGTAACATAAAAAAACAAATCAGTTCACACAGAAATTACTCTTGAGGCCTTCTGTTTCGCGCATTTACTCGCTAACAATTAAAAAGGGATTAGACGATTGTGTAAGAGACAAATCTCTTAGAACAAAGTCCCAAAAATGGGTGTTTATTCAATATAAAAATTACAGTTTGGACACGAACAACATGCTTCCAAGGGACGCAAGCACACAAGTACAAGGGAATTGAAGTAATTAAAAATAATTTTAAAAAAAAGTAAATTACATATTCTCTGTTTGAGAGTGAATTTTGTCGAGGGTATCTTCGTTGTCTTCTTCCTTCTTTTATACGGTTTGGGCAGTTTTTAATCGCTTAGAAATTATTTGAAACCACCCATTTTCTTTATCATGGCCAACATGTCAAAAACTGCCGTTTATAACTGTCACCACATGACTCCATACCATTGAAATTCTTAGATCGTGGATATGGCATGAACTGCTTGAAACAGCTGCCTTGGATAATGACAGGACGTTGTCTTCACTGGGACTTTGGGCGACTTAATCGTTTGGGCGATGATGGACTCATAGCTCGGGCGTCTACAGGGTATTTTATTCGCTCAACATCTGGGCGTTCTGCAAGCTTGGGCGACGACGTACCTTTGTTTTTGGGCTTTCATCATATTTAATAACATTCTTAGTTGGGCTTTTACCCTGATCTCTCTAAATAGGTTTCTTCTCTTGAGCCATTTCCTTTCTAGGGCCATTTGAATTGGGTTGCACATTTTGTGTGTCAACAATTACCCCCAATATGGCAGAATTAAATTTAATTTTCGCCATATTCATCTTTCTGTCTTCCAGCAACATTTGAAATTCCCAAGGATTTTCAATCATCACTTTCTTCACCAAATTGGTCTTCTTGCGCGACCATTCCAGCATCGATTCTTGTTCAGTCGATATATACACCTTCATTGGCCGTCCTTGGATAGGTGACACCAACACCGGCGGATTTGACAAATACGTCCTTAGGCTATCAAAGGCCTTTTGATATTCTTCTTTCCAGACGAGTTCGTCCTGGTTTTTCAACTTTAGGAGAGGCGAAAAAGCCTTTGTTCGCCCTCTTGACTAAACATCTGGCTGATAAATGTTGGGCGATCTTCTCCCACGTCACCAATGTTTACTTTGACCAAAGGGTCTTATGCTTGAGCATTCCCAGACTTGTTGATCCTCATTACTTCATCATCCATATCCTTTGTAGGCACTTCTTCTTCTTCTAGGCAATCCACCTTGTTGACTTCTTGGTCAACACTTTGCTCCAATTTGAATACTGCCAATTTGTCTCCCAATGTTTTCAACGCAACTTCTTTTTTGATTTTCTCTTGACATTCTTTATTGAAAGCCACTAGTCTGACTTTGAAGGCCTGGATCTCGACCACATGCTCTTTTAGTTGCCAACTCATCAATATTCTTTGATCGTCCTTTTGTCAATCACTGGCTCTTCCA
Organism: Fraxinus americana; assembly: GCA_035079005.1. NCBI lineage: Eukaryota > Viridiplantae > Streptophyta > Magnoliopsida > Lamiales > Oleaceae > Fraxinus > Fraxinus americana. Next base: position 18,269,595 of record CM068707.1, on the reverse strand, counting down.
GGGCCACTATGTTTGGCCTCATTTGACTGAACATTTCAGCTAGTGCTTCTACCGAAAATGGTTCTTCACTATGTGCGACGACTTGAGTTTCTTCTCCATCTTGGATTATCCTGATGGTCCATAGTTTCCTTCGTACATGAATCTTTCCACCGAGTTAGCTTCTGCAACAAAAGGCCTATGATCTGCATGTACCACTTCTGCTTTACCTTGGTCATTCCAGAAAACTAAGCACTGGTGGAGCGATGATGGTATACAGCTACTTCCATGGATCCAGTCTCGCTCTAATAGTATGTTGTAACTAGTAGGACCATCAATGACGAAGAAGATTGTGGTCCTAGTAGTTGTTCCCACAGTTATATTTAGTGACATTACTCCTTTGGCCGAAGTTGCTTCCCCATTAAAGTTTGTGAGAATGACTTCCGTTGGGATCATGTCATCCCCTGTCTTCGCGAATTTCCTCATCATCCTCAATGAGATAGTGTTTATGGCCGCTCCATTATCAATAAGCACCTTTACCACGGGTATGCCATTGACCAAGGCCTTCACATAAAGTGGCCTTAAATGCTTGGTCAGTTTCATAGTGGGTTTTTTGAAGACGACTTTTTCTACTGCATCAATTTCTACTTCCTGTTTGTCCCCTGTCGACTTATCCCCTTGTGATAAATCAATTTGCAATACCTCGGGCTGAATATTTGTCTGTGGGGCACCATCTTCATCCTCTAGTATTTCTCCAGTAACTACCCAGCCTGTTGGGGGAGGCAATATTCTTGGAGGAGATCCGTATTTCTCAGAACGAGGTACCCTTTTCTTCCTCTTGGGCGTTCCATATAGTACGTAGAAATCGAAAGAACGCCCAGATGGTTCTCCTAACAAATCTACTTCACGGACCCTTTCCCGATGCAATTGTTTCAGCAAAGTGTTGCCGACACTCCTCTCTTTCTCCTTTCTTCTTCTAAATCAATTTCTTCCTCAATATCAGTCATACCATCATTCTCTTCGCCTTGTATTTCTTGAGACATCTGACCACCTTCACATTCCAACACACACGCTTTCTCTTCATCTCCTCATTTTCCCTCTTTATTCTTGAATTCATTGGCCAACAGATAATTATTAGCCATGATGGGAGGTAAGGTGCCGAACTGGATAGTAAGGGGTGGTTCTGTATCTTCTTCATCTCTTTTGCTTCGATAAACTTCGACCTCCCAGAATAACTTTGTGGCATTTCTCCCATTGATTCCCCAGTGCTAGTCTCTTCACTATCTTCGAGAGCATTTTGATTAACTATTTCCAGTACTCTTGGTGCTTTAGGACGTGGCATTTCTTGTTGCTGTCTCATCATTCGTCCATAATTCCGTTGAAATCGTCTTTGCTGAGTCCTAGTCATTTCATTAAAAGGCACAACACGTCTTGCATTATACTGATATGAGTGTCATACATTAAGCTGGCGAGGCAGTGGTCTGAACGATCTCTCATGTCTTGCTGGCCTGAACTGCCTTTCCAGAGGCGGTCCTCTATAGAACGATGCGCCCTGCCTCCTGTTTGGAACAAACTCAGGGTGATGGTGATTCTGCTTTACTTCTGGTTTCCCAGTATTTGCTCTCACTTCTCCTTTACATCTGGCACACAAGACTTCTTCATTCTTCATGAGTTCTTTTCCTCTAATTCGTTCGAACACGCTGGTATGTTTCTCAGGGTCTTATTCATCATCGATGACCAACTTGAACCTTGACAACTTATTTTGGAGATTGGTCGTTAACATATTTACTTCAAGTGGCTGTAGGAAAGGATTTTCATCAACTGGCATTTTCTTTTTGTCTTCGAAGGTGATTCGTCCTGACTCAATAGCGTCCTGTAAAACATGACGGAAAACCAAGTAATAATTAGTCATATGTGACCATGCATTATGCCATTTACAATATTTTTTACCCTTAATTTGCTCAGGGCTTGGCAACCTATGTTTATCGCTCAACTTTATCTGCTTATCCTTATACAATTTATCAAATATAAGGCCAGCCTTAGTTACGTCGAACGAGAACGTTCTGCTCTTTTTGTTTTCTCCTTTCATAGGCTCATCTCTGGCTAAATCTCTAGGTTTAGCCATTATGGGACAAGTATACGCATCCCCCTTGGTTAGTTCGGCCAAACATATTTCAGTTTGATCGTAAAATTCATCATCTATGGTATGAACGCCAAAGTTTGGGTCTTTGTAATAAATCCCTTTACTAGAATTTTTTACTTGCTCTTCTTCTCTTATCAAATGTTCGTACCTAATTATGTTTGCACTAAGTTGAAACAGGTCAGGGAACTCCCTATCCTGGAACTTTTTCTTTAAATCAAAACTTAAACAGCTTTGAGCGATTTTGACAAATACTTTTTCAGGCAGGGGTACAAAACATTTACTCCTGACTGCTTTGAACCTTTGAAGGAAACCTTCTGCCCATTCATTTGGCATTTGACGTAAGTTCGCCAAATCGACCAGTGTAACCTCAGATTCTGTTTTATAAAACTGAGTATGGAACAACTATTCCATTTGTTGTCATGTCTGAATGGAATTTGCTGGCAAGTTAATAAACCACGAAAATGCTACTCCTGTTAATGAACTAGGGAATAGTCTCATTTTATGGTAGTCGGTCACCTCAGCACTCTGTAATGTGAATCGTCCTATATGTTCCAGAGTAGATACTTCTCCTAAACCAGTGAACAACGAGAATTCGGGCACTTTATACCCTCTAAGCCATGGATATGCTTGATCTACCCAATCAGGATATGGTTTAGTGTAAGTCGGCCTGACGACAGGACGTACCCCAACAGCCATTTGATCTTGTACTATTTCTGCAATTTGATTCCTCAGCAAAACATTTGGATCATATGGGATTCCTATGGGTTGGTTCATTTGTTGGTTTACTTGAGGCGGCCTGATATTTGGCCCTTGATTGGCAGGGAAAGTGCCATTGTTCAGACCATTATACCCATTATATTGAGTGTTTACTCCCTCATTAACACGGGGTAAATTATGTTCGTTATTCAAAACATTATCTCTTATGTTTAGATTACCCCCCAGGTTGGTAGTCACATTATCACTATTCAAATTTGGCGCTCCATTAATCCCTTGATTTGAGGTGGAAGTGCCGAAAAATGTTTCTAGACCTGGATCTGGGTTCAAACCAGGGGAATTGTGTGGTGAAATATGTCCCACAATCGCCCTGGACTAGAAATGACTTCCTATGGGTATGGTTGTTGACATACTTGGCCTACTAATTTGCTCATAAGATCATTCAAAGCACTTAATTGTTTGGCCATGTTATCATAGTGAACATTTCCATTCTGGGTAAATTTTTCCATATTATGGACGTTTCGTAAATTTACCTATTCGACGACATCTTGTGTGAGTTCTCCAAGCAATGTACGCATGGTTCGAGGACTCAACTTTGTCATTGGTTCATAACGACTGTGACTACTTGGAGTCTGTCCTTGTGTCTGAGGAAATGTTGCTATTCCTCGTATCGCTCGATCACAGACTAGACTACTCCGTGACTTGCTGGTGCTTTATCAGAACTTTTATAAGGCATAATGTTTTCCTTTTGTATCTTCAAACACCAAGTGTCCCACTGGGCGTGCCAAATTGTTTCGCGCGTTTACTCGCTAACAATTAAAAAGGGATTAGACGATTGTGTAAGGGACAAACCTCTTGGAACAAAGTCCCAAAAAGGGGCGTTCATTGAATATGAAGATTACAGTTTGGACACGAACAAGATGCCTCCAAGGGGCGCAAGCACACAAATACAAGGGAATTGAAGTAATTAAAATTAATCTAAAAAAAAGTAAATTACATATTCTCTGTTTGAGAGTGAATTTTGTCGGGGATATCTTCGTTGTCTTCTTCCTTCTTTTATACAGTTGGGCAGTTTTTAATCGCTTAGAAACTGTTTGAAACCACCATTTTTCTTTATCATGGCCAACATGTCAAAAACTGTCGTTTATAACTGTCACCACAGGACTCCATACCATTGAGATTCTTAGATCATGAATGTGGCATGAACTGCTTGAAACCGCTGCCTTGGATAATGATAAGACGTTGTCTTCACTGGGACTTTGGGCGACTTAATCGTTTGGGCGATGATGGACTCATAGCTCTGGGCGTCTACAGGGTATTATATTCGCTCAACATCTGGGCGTTCTGCAAGCTTGGGCGACGACATACCTTTGTTTTTGGGCTTTCATCATATTTAATAAATTTTTTGGACCAATCTTTACGGGATGCACTCAACGTGAGTTCCAAAATCCTTTTCAACTGCCTGTTGGATGTTTCAATATGTCCACTTGTCTGAGCGTGATAAGGTGTCGCTATTCGATGTTGTACTCCATATTTAGCAAGGGCCGCTTGGAATAACCGATTACTGAAGTGAGTTCCACCATCATAGATGATGGCTCTTGGAGCTCCATAGCGATTGAAGATATTTTTCCTTATGAAATCCACCACTACCCTAGCATCATTGGTCGGCAACGCCTTTGCTTCCACCCATTTGGAGACGTAGTCCACTGCCACTAGGTTATATCGATTGTTATAGGACGATGGAAAAGGTCCCATAAAATCAATGCCTCAAACATCGAATAACTCTACTTCCAAAATATTGTTTAAGGGCATCTCGTGGCGAGTAGAAATGTTACATGTTCGTTGACACTTATCACACGATCTCCAAAAACTGTGACAGTCCTTAAATAACGTTGGCCAATAGAAACCGCTTTGAAGCACCTTCGCTGCAGTTTTAGTTGGGCCAAAATGCCCTCCATACGCCGAAGCATGAACCCTGGAAAGTATTGGTTTCATCTCATCCTCTGGCACACATCTTCTGATAATCTGATCTGCCCCTCTTCTGTATAAATGTAGATCATCCAGTAATAAAATTTCGCCTCATGGAATTAAGTAATTAACAATGTCTGCATACCAAGGAGCCTTTCCAACTACATAAGTTGCTCATCAGGAAAAATTTCATTGATATCCAAGTCGTCAAACTCTTCAGCCTGCTCCAGCCTTGATAAATGATCCGCTACCTGGTTTTCTGTCCCCTTCTTATCACGAATTTCAACGTCAAACTCTTGCAGTAACAGAACCTATCGAATCAGCCTGGGTTTGGCATCTTTTTTCTCATATAAATACTTCAAGGCCGAATGGTCTGTGTAGCCTATCACCTTTGAACCAATCAGATAAGAATGAAATTTGTTAAAGCCAAATACTACTGCTAGCATTTCCTTTTCAGTTGTTGCGTAGTTGATCTGAGCATCTGTTAATGTTTTACTGGCATAGTAGATAACATGCAAGAACTTTTCCCTTCGTTGACCTAGCACTGCTCCCACTGCGAAATCACTAGCATTACACATGAGTTCAAATGGAAGTTCCCAATCTGGTGCCACTATAACAAGTACAGATGTTAACTTTTCCTTCAAAGTGTTAAAAGCATGTAAGCATTCATCAGAAAAGATAAATGACACGTCTTTCTCCAGTAATTTGCACAGTGGTTTTGTAATCTTCGAGAAGTTCTAGATGAATCGTCTGTAAAACCCCGTATGGCCTAGAAAACTTTGAATCCCTTTGACCGAAGTAGGCAGCTGCAATTTTTCAATCACCTGTATCTTTGCTTTGTCAACTTCAATGCCCTGTGATGAAATCTGATGACCTAGTACTATCCCTTCTTTTACCATAAAGTGACACTTTTCTCAGTTGAGCACCAAATTCTTCTCTTCACACCTTTGTAAGACGAACGATAAACATTCCAAGCAGTCATCAAATGAATCTCCAAATAGTGAAAAGTTATCCATAAATACTTCTATGTACTTCTCAACCATGTCAGAGAATATTGACATCATATATCGCTGAAATGTTGCAGGTGCGTCAAATGGCATTCTTCTAAAAGGAAAAGTACCGTAAGAACATGCGAATGTTGTTTTCTCTTGGTCTTCTAGAGTAATTGCTACCTGATTATACCCCGAGTATCCATCCAGAAAACAATAATGAGAATGACCTTCTAACCGTTCTAACATCTGATCGATAAAGGGCAATGGGAAATTATCCTTTCTGGTGGCATTATTCAGTTTCCTGTAATCTATGCAGACTCTTCACCCCGTGACTAATCTTGTTGGAATTAACTCATTCTTCTCCACCGTAATTCCACCCTTCTTAGGCACCACATGAACTGGACTGGCCCACGAACTGTTTGAAATGGGGTAGATAATTCCTGCATCAAGTAACTTCAACACCTCTTTCCTGACCACTTCCTTCAAAGTTGGGTTCAGTCTGCGCTGCCCCTCCACCGATGGGTTGGACTCATCCTCCATCAAAATCTTGTGCATACAAAGATTGGGACTGATTCCCCGAATGTCAGCTATTGTCCATCCAATTGCAGTTTTATGTTCTTGAAGTACACCCAACAACTTCTTCTCCTCCTCTGTTGTAATGTCGCTGGCAATGATCACAAGCAAGGTTGAAGCATCTCCCAAATATGCATAACGGAGGTTGATGGTAAGGGCTTTAACTCCAAACTCGATGCTTTCTCCACTGATGGTACTGATGGTGTGGGATTTGAACCAAGAGACTCATATTGCCAATGTCTCTTTGCATTTGATTGTTCAACCAAATTCACCATGCATTTTGTTCCTTCTATCTTTGCTTTCTCAAGTTTTGTACTGTCTGCTTCATGATCTTTTCTAGATTTGTTGTATGAAATACATCTGTCACAAGTTCGTCAAGAGCATCCACCGGCAGCAAGTGTCTAATGTCAACAGGTGTTTCATTGCTTTGAACATATTGAAAATGACTTGTTCATTGTCCATGCGAATGATCATTTTGCCATCATAAACATCAATCAACGCCCACCCTGTAGCCAAGAACGGTCTGCCTAAGATAAGAGGAATATTGGAATCTTCCTCCATATCCAAAATTATGAAGTCGGCGGGGAAGATAAATTTATCAACCTTGACAAGCACATCTTCAACAATTGCCTTTGGCCTTTTTATCGAACGGTCAGCAAGTTGTAACAAAATAGTTGTAGGTTTATCTTCTCCCAATCCAAGAGATCGGTAAACAGAAAGTGGCATTAAGTTAACACTGGCACCTAAATCACATAAAGAACGTTCAAATTAAATGGAACCAATGGTGCATGGTATAGTGAAACTCCCTGGATCTCATAGTTTAGGAGGTAGCTTCTTCAGGAGAACTGCATTGCATTCTTCATTTAAGCATTCGGTTTCATGTTATTCCAATTTCCTCTTAATAGTCAAGATCTCTTTCAAAAACTTTGCATAACTAGGCATCTGTGCAATTGCATCGGCGAATGGTATATTTATTTGGAGCTTCTTAAAGATTTCAACAAACTTCGCGAATTGCTTATCCATCCTCCTCTTCTGCAACTTTTGAGGAAAGGGGATCGGTGGCACATAAGCTTTAACAGGACTCAGTGCTCTAACTGCAGCTGGTTCTTCTCTCTTCTTTATCTTCATGGTCATGTGTTCCAGCTTGCTCTTTCTCTAGCCCCCCTTCTACTTCTACTTCGTTCTCTCTTCTATTAGGCCTTTGCACATGTATTTCGGGTAGCTGTACTCCACTTCTAGTTGCGATGGCCTGCACTTGCTCCTTTCATAGTGTTGCCCAGAAATGTCCTTTGGGGTCGTTCTATCAACTACTGAGCTATTTGACCAATTTGTATTTCCAATTTCTTGATTGAAATTTGTTGATTCTGAAAGTTTGTATCAGTTTGTTGGAAAACCTTATGTGTCCTTTGTATGTACTGATTGAACATCTTCCCCAAACTTGGTTTCTTCTCTAGCTGAGAATTATTTGGGGCATTCCCTGGCTGAGTATTAGACCACCTGAAATTTGGGTGTTATTTCCATCCTAGATTGTAAGTTTGAGAATACGGGTTGAAGTTGTGGGAGCTATTTTGAATAAAATTGACCCGTTCTTCTGGGAAACCCATAGACATACAGCTTTCAGTTGCATGGTTTGACCCGCAATTTTCGCACGATACGCTACTCATTATTGCACGTGCTCCCCTTGTCTGAGATTTCACCAACAATTTTACTTGCTTCGTCAATGCTGCTATTTGTGCGTTCGTAGATGCAGTGTTATCAATTTCATACATCCCGAGTGCTCTCGGTGGTACCGTTATTTCTGATGAAAACATTGAGTGTGTAGTGGCAATTAGCTCAAATAGATTCAATGTTTGCTGTACTGATTTTCCTATGATCGATCCACCCGCAGAAGAATCCACCTGAGATTTTGACAGTGGTGAAAGTTCGGTGTAGAAGTATTGCACTTGATTACCAATTGAGATTCCATGATTTGGACACTTTCACGTCAGCTCTTTAAATCTGTTCAATGCTTCGTGATAGCTTTCTCCGTCCTACTGTTGGAAAGTTTGAATTTCTAATCTAATTTTAGCTACTTTCGTCGGTGGGAAGAATTTATTGCAAAATTTTCTGGTCAGTTCTTCCCATGTAGTGATACTTCAATGAGGTTCGGCGTCCAACCACTCCAATGCGACATCTCTAAGTGTATATGGGAATAACCGCAATTTAATAGCATCTTCATTGACCCCTGGAGTATGAAAATTCTGATAATTTCAGAGAAATCTGGAGCTGTTTGTATTTGGATTTTCATGAGGCAACCCGTAGAATTGAAGAGTATTGCTCATCAAATTGATCCATTCTGCCCTTATCTGAAAATTGTTTATTCCGAAATCTGGATACACAATACTGGAGCATGCAGGAGCGGCTATTGGCGTTAAAAACATTGAAACTGGCAGGTCTCCTTCATTTATTTCCCTCCGCTCCTCCTGCTGATCCGGTAGTGACGCTACTCTTGGGGCCACTTGTCAAATTGGCTGAATAGGAATATGAATGTTTTGACCGTCACCATTTGATGTTGTTTTTTTGTGTTCCTTGCGTCTTCGTCTGAAAGTACGTTCTATCTCCAAGTCAAACGGTTCAAGATCGTCGCCTTGGGTACAGAGCATACAACAAACACTCTTTTTTTTTATATAAATAAAAGTAAAATCAAATAAAATCAAATAACAGTTAAAAATAAAATAAACAAATACCAAAAGTAAATAGTCCCCGGCAACGGCGCCAAAAACTTATTGCGTTTTTTATATCGTAAGTGTACGATATCTTAACAAGTAATATAGTGGACCTTTGAGTCTGGATTATCGTTTTCACGAGGACTATACTTTAGGTATTAATTAGATTTTTCTATCTCTTATTTGACAAAAAAACAAGTAAATAATTATGATAATTTTGACTAACTACTTTTAACAAATTGAAAGTATAAAAAATTGTAAACAATGGATAATTGGAGAGACAGATATGTGATGAATATTAGGGCATAATAATTTCATCTATTGATCACCTTTATTCTTAATTCAAGATTCACAATCTAATGTAGTGTTCGATCGAATTCATATATTGTATTCAATTTACCCATCTCGAGTTCTCATTGAGCCTATTTAACTAATGTAATTTCATATCTTTATGCGAATTAATTTTAGTTAAACGAAACACTAGATCTAAGAATTCAAATTATGACCCCAATAATTAATATAGGTATCTCTACACGTTATACTAATTTACCGAATTTTATTATATGGTTTAAATCGCAAACTCACCTCTCAATTCGTAAAAGATTCACTTAATCATCAAATTATTGATCATGTAATTTAATGCATTAAATTCATAATAAAATCAACACATAGATAAATAAACCACATAAATTTTGAATATAAAAATAAAGGATCACTAGTCGACTAAATTATTTTCCCTAATATAAAAATTAGTTATTCATACTGGAAGAATAAAACAAGAAAAAGTGGAAAAAAACCACCTAAAATTGATCAGACGTGAAAATTTCTGGTGTTTGTAGCTTTCTTTCATTTTTTTTTCTCTTTCATTTTTCTTCTTTCTTTCTCTGCGTTTTTTTTTTCTTCTCCTGTTGACTTTTTTTTTTTTCCCTTTTCTCTTTCTTATTTCTCTTTTCTTTTCTTTCTTCCTATTTCTTCTCTCTCTTTTCTTCTGCTTTTTCTTTCTGCCACGTTTTTTCTCCCCCCTTTTTCTGATTCTCTTCAGCCTATATATAATTTTCTTGGTCACCAATCAATGCTAGTGAAATTTGACTTCCAAGTGCAATTGAAGTCTAATTCCAATTCCCAGCAATCAATCACTTCTCATATAATTAGAATTGTCAGTGATAATTAAAGTCCTATTCCAATTGCAAGTCCATTAATTTTATTTTTCTCCAAGTCATCTCATCTTTAAAACTAATGCAATTTAGTCTTTCAATTTTTATGGTGTAGACTTTAATCTCCAAAATTGTAGATTTAATTCAATTTCAGCATTCTTTTCTCACATTCTTTGTTAAACATAAAGTTTTACCAACAAAACATAATTTAACATAAATTAGGTAGAATTTAATCCAAAAGACAATAAAATATCATGATCTAGGGGCACAAATAAGTGTACAAAATACACAAATCAGAACTTTAATCAGACGTTTTATCAAACACAACTTGGGGCATAATTGCTTATAAGTGTTTTAGAAGTTCTTATTTGGTGAAAGATTTCCTTGAGGTTATAATCACTGGTGGCAGTAACAGAGATCCCGGACGAACTTTTGGTAAATTAATACTAATTTTGCTCTCTTTAGATCCTTTCTCTCCCTTTTCTTCATTGATATTGCAGCCCTTCTCCGTTGCTTGATTTATATTTTCTTCATTTACTTCCTGTATTTATTTCCCAGTTCACACAAAAATTGGGCCTACCCCCCTAAAATTTTGAGGTCCTAAGTTGTTGGGTTTTGATACCCAATGAATCTCGGACGATGATGTAAACGTTGGATTAAATTTTTACCAACAACCAAATCTAAAAGCTCAAATCGAAAACAACGTAGGCTATTGGAAGTAACTTAAATAATTAATATTGCTCATGACACATTTATATTACCTCTTGGATGTCTTTGAATCTCAACCCATTTAACCTCTTTTACTGGCCCAACTAAAGCATAACCTAACATATATATATGGTGTTTTTGCCCTAGCTATTTTGTGTGTGATTTGTGAGAAAATAAGAAAGAAATCGTGTGCAAAAGAGGAGAGAAATCGGCAGCCTCTTTGAAGAGAGAAAAACGTGTGGCTTCCTTTGTATTTTGGTCCCGTTTCTTGTCTTCTTTCATCGTTTTTCTTCTTGCCTTTGTAGTTACAAATTATAATCATTATTTTTTCCTTTGTGAGTGAGATTGATGAGCAATTGATGTGAATATATTGGTTATGGAGATTGGTTGTTCGGTAGAGAAATGTAACGTGAAACTGAGCTCGAAAAATACCGTTTTGACGACTTTTGGAGCAAACTTCTGTGACATAAGTCATTGCCAAGATGGCTTTGGTTCTGTAACCACCCAAATCATGAAATTTAAATTATTACAAAAAAAGCTGCTTTTTTTTTTAAAAAAAAAAAATAGTTTAAATTAAAAAAAATCTTAATTTCCTTTTTATTTTGTAATTTATTGTTATATTCTATTACAAGTTCCAAAAATTGTTGCAAATGTATGATTTAAAGTCGATAACTTCGATATGTTAAATAACGAAACTAAAACGGAGAATTTAAAATGAATGTTAACGTACATTAATAGAGTTAAATTCAGCAACACACTACCCAACGACCAAGTTTGGTTGGACCATTTGTTAGATTCATAATTCTATGAAATTTTTACAAATTTTCTATACTCGTTCAAGTAAAACATCGTAAAATTTTAGAATTTGTCGTCATCATTTAGGCACATAAACGAACACTCAAACATAAACATAAACATAAACATAAACATAATAATAATAATAATAATAATAATAATAATAATAATAATAATAATAATAATAATAATAATAATAATAATAATAAGAATCTATTCTCGAGTACACTAAAATCAGGACATGAAAAATGGTATAATTTATCCTACCAACTTTCAATTCACTTGATTCCAAAGTCAATGGAAAGAGGACTCAATAGGGCTTTCAAACCCCATTAGTTTGGTCCAAAAATTCAAAGAATTCTATCTAGGACGACGCAATAAAGTTCAGGCAATAAACTAAAAATTATTGTTTATAAAACTAAAGTTTAATCTCAAACTCATTTTCCAAGTTTAATTACATAGATACTTAAAACCAATTAAAATATCATTGATCACATAAAAAAAAAAGGACTTGTCCTTAAAATAAAGGTAAAGTAAACTAACATCTTTTAGAAATTAAACATAAGTTGCATGACTAGTAAGAATTATAAATTTTTCAAATGTGACTAACTACACAAATGAAGTAACTTTCCCTTTGGATCATATGCAATAATCCACATGAACCTCACTTCCTCACCATCCTATGATCAGAAAAATATATCAACATAGAAGGTGAGAGAATTAAGTTCAGTAAGGCTAATATCACTTGGTACACCCTTTTGGTCATAAACACATATACATGTGTACAAAGTGATAGGAAAGAATTCAACATTTCACGTAAATAAATACTTGCAAATTCATCATTTTGAAGAATCTATTGGGATCGTAGAAACCAGTTATATACATGAGCCTCTTTGTTCATTAATCTATTTCTCTTTCACACCCTTATTATTCCTTTGGGCTTAACTTAAATAAAAAATATACTTTTGAGAGAAAAATAAAAACAAATTTGGATTTGAGGATAAGTATGGTAAAAAAGTGACTTTCCTCTTCTTTTATCCTCCATTTTTTAGTAAAAAACTAATTGGGAGAATTATATCATCATTAACCTTGTTAAATTAAATCTTTAAATAGGAATTTAAAGAGTTTTAAACCCATTAAAAAAATAATTCTTATAAAAAATTTATAAAACATTTACATGATGAATAATAGAGGAAAATGATTTATTCATATGATTTGTAACATATCTCTATGAATGTCGGTTAATAAAATAATTATTCCGTCCAATTAACTTGATATAATTGTTCTTAATGTGCAAAATTAGGAGTTTTTAACTCCAAAACATTTTTTTATAAAATTATCTACATCATGATTCGAACCTGAACTCCCTATGTGAAATACCATACAAATGACTATTTAGGCAACTCAATTATTCATCAAAAATTTTAATAAAATTTATTTAAATTTAATGTCTTAAATCTTTGGACTTTTAATAACTTATGGCTTGGACTTTCGTTACCTTAAATGAGTCAAGCCTCCATAGATCGTTTCTTAAATGGGCACAAATAAAATTAAGAATATAAAATTTGGGACTTTACAATACCCTTGTATGCATGATGGGTCCATGTTTTTATTGCATCCATTGGATCCCAAATTAAGTGACTCTAGAGCACTCAAACAAGTAAATTGGGTGTGCCAAATTCAAATGTAACTCAGTCATAGTACAATATAAGATCAATTTGACAGACTATTGGAGTGGACTGCAGCGATGTAGACTTTTAATCTATAGCAATTAACCGTACGTGTTTACAATGTTCACTCACAAAAGCCATACATCTACCGTTGGTATCCCAACACATCGAGTGAACATATTTTTTGTAATGATTTGTTCATTCTATGAAGATCACGAGATCAATATTCTCAATATGGATGATATGTTCATAGCTCTAGACTATTTACGGCAAAACACGGTGACAAATTTTTCATCATTTTTATATGGATATACAACTTCAAAAACTAAATGATTGTTTTCTAAGGTAAATAATAATGTGTTCCTTCGTGTTGCCCATTTGTCTCCAAATTATTCATTTATTGCTTTTGACAAGAATAAATTAATTCGATTATGTGAGCATTATCCAATAGATTTTGATGCAATACATATCTTAGAATTTGATTATAAACTTCATACATATCTTCTTGATATGCATATTGAAGAAGATTTTAAAATATTACAAGGTCTTAATGATCTTGCACATAAGTTGATTGTTAAAGTTAAACATGAAGTGTATTCATTAGTCGACAAATTTGTGATATTGACTTTAATTCTTCCGGTGGCAACTGTTGTAGTCGATAGAGCATTTTCTGCAATGGCTTATGCGAAAAATCATTTGTGCAATCGAATCGGAAATCAGTTGTTGAATAATAGTTTGGTTGTATATATTGATAATGATGTATTTTGTCTTGGAAATGACATAATTAAAAAATATTATCAAAGTATGAGAACGTGTAGAAAACAATTATAGTAAGATATTGAATGCTTTAATTTTTCAAAACTTTTTTACAAGTTGACTATGCTCCCAGACTCAAGATGTCAGCGTTTGCTACTATCCAGAACCTTCAAGTTTTACTTCAAAATAATATTTGAGCAAAGTAACTTTAAAAATCATTTTTTTTTTTTTTTTGTAAAGTACCGGATAGAAAATTTTCTACATCATTTTAAAGAAAATGAGAGTTTTATATAGCCCAAAACAATAAACTTCAATATTAATTTGGAATTAATAAAATAAACTCTTGATTTTGTTATTCCACAATTACAAATATAAAAATTTTGTTTTAATTATTTCAATAAATCAGCAAATAATTGTTTTTGACCAGAAATAAATAAAAAATTATTTTACTCAATAAAGTCCAATCATAGACTTTTTAATACTCGTGTGGAATATGATTAAAATCGGCGACCTTCCACATAAATATCATACAATTTACCACTTGGGACATCTTTTCTAATTTAATCATATATATATATATATATATGATTTATATTTTTTTTTTTAAATGGAAGAAATTGAGAGGAATTTCGATGCAATCTTCTCATAGAAGGCAATTTTATCTATTGAATTTAGACTTTTAGGGAAGAAATGAAGAGAACAATGTGTTTTTCGCTGTGCTTTGAGGTTAGGGCTGAGCTTTGGAGAGCTTATGAAATTGAGTTTTTTTTTTTAATTATTTATTTTGATAGTATTTAATATGATTTTAATTTGTAATTGAAAGTATTTTATTTTAAAACATGCTTCATAATGATTTTTTAAAAAGCCCCTTACTTTTGGTCTATTTGTCTATAAAAGAAATTTACATAAATACCCTCAAAATTAGGGATCTTTTGAAAAAATCACGAGAAATGTATTTTCTAAGTAAAAAAAATAAATAAATAAAGTTCAAAGTTAAGTGAGACTTTTTAATTAAAAAATGACATTACTTTAATTAAAATTACGTATGTCACTTTTCAATTGAAAAAAGTACTGCAATGTCTTTTTTTTTTTTCTCTATCATAAAAGCTTAATTCATATTTAACTCAATACAAAATAAATTAACATCTAAATGAAATTCTTATAAACAAATTGAAAGCTTAGTAAAAAAAAAAAAAAGGTATTGGTCAATTAGAAATTGATTATGTGACATTTAATTAATAAGTGGCAGAAATTTTAATGAATTAAGCTCAGCCAAAAATTTCTTTTCGTATAATTAAGTTGCTGAAATTTGAAACTTTATGCTACTTTTGTTAAAGAAAGTCACATACTAGGTATCTCATTTGAGATCTTTTTAGATCAATTAAAGAGATGCATAAAAAGTCTATGTGAAAATTGAAATATGAATATTAATTCAATTTTTGTTTTATATTAAAAAGTGACATGATATAACACTTTATTTATCTTGCATATGAATTAATGTACTAGATTTTAAAAGTGACAAGAAGAAAATGGCCACAAGAAATGAACTTAATAAGTATGATTTTTACTTCATAAATTTCTACATTGAAATCGATGAGGAAAAGAAATAAAAGGAACTAATAATCATGTTTTCGTTCAACGATTCATGCAAGATAATTTTTAATATTTAGACATAGTTCATAACATATTTATCATGGTCGCTTTGCAATCTTCTAAAAGATTTTTAAATTGCTCAAAATGAATAATCATAGCGTAAAATATAGCATCAAACATAAGCTTTTTTAATGAGTGGAAAAATTTAGATCGGAGAGGAGGTTCGGTCTGGTTTTGATGAATTTGACCATATTAAGAGACCTGCTGTTACATAGCCAATTTTTTCTCAAAAATGATATTTTGATTAGTGATTTTTAGGAGAATGTGTGGTTAAAACGTTGGAAGAAATTTTGAATTTAAGTGCAAAATAATGTATTGTGTGAATGTGGTTTAAAATGAATATTTAGAACAAAAAAAAGAGTGTCGAAATAGTGGTTGTCAAATAAGGGTTAAGTTTAAGTGTATTATTCTAAGGGAAAAATTCATAAATAAGGTGTTTAGTTTATACCAATTCAAAAATCATGTTTATAATTTGAAAATTCAAAAATCAAGTTTTTTTTTTTTTTAATTCTAATAGAATATAATATAATAAACACACACCACATGCACCACCCCTACCGCTCCGGGGATTATTTCGGCGACCATTCTGACCACCACTCTTCTTCGGCAACTACTCGTCTCCGACGACTGCTCCGATTCCGACGACTATTCCAACGATCATTCCCGCGACTATTCCGGCAATCATTCCGGTCACAGATTTATAATTTAATTAGTCACATATTATTTTTCAGTGAAAGATAATAATTTTTATACGTCACAGATTATTTCACGGTCACAGTTCAAAAATTTTATAGGTTACATTTAATTCGTTGGTCACAGATTTTAAAATTAGTTGGTCACAGATCAAAATTTATAGATTATACGGTCATATATTTCCAAATTAGTTGGTCACAGATTTTTTACGATCACAGATTATATAATTTTTAGGTCACAGATAACAAATGGTTGGTCATGGATAATATTTTCAATCACGGATTACCTAATTTTAAGGTCACAGATTATATTTTTGGTCACAGAAAACCAAAATCATCAAATCCACCACCACCACCACCACCTCTGCACTATAGCCACGACCACTACCACTGCCTCACGACAACCACCACGACCAACATCACCACCACCAAAAACCACCAGATTCGACACCACAGTTACAACCATAGAATCGTCGCCGCACAAAACACCACCACCACCCGCAGCCAACTTCACAACCACCAGCATCCAACCGCCACCAACACCGTCTCCAATCTGACACTTACAAATATAAACAAAAAAAAAAACCAAAAATCCGGCACCGCCACCACAACTCCATTGCACACACACCCATAGTACACACACACACACCCAACCGCCACCTTACCGCTACGCCACCTTAGAGCGATTGCTTGCGATTGCCATCACGACTAATGGACGATTGCCGTCGCGATTGATGGCTGATGAGCGATTGTCGTCTCAGCAGCCTCAATGCTGAAGCGTCGCAGGCCGATGCAACACCTTCGTCTGGCCGGCCACTACAGCGCCACTTCAGGGAGTGATAGAGAGAGAGCGCCGCGAGATAAACGAGTAACGAGAGAAACAAAGTGGAGAATTAGTGAATTAGGGCTTTTATTTACCTGATTTTTGAACAAATAAACATTAGACCTGAATTTTAAAAAGAAATATTTAAACCCGTGATTTTTTATAATTTCCCTTTATTCTAATTATTTCCATTTTTTAAAGTGTTGGGCCTAATTACCCCTTTGTCCAACTACCTTTGGATTTCGTTTTGTCAGATCCAAACCCAGGAATCATGTATTAGGCTGAGCAATCCTGAAGCCCCAATTCTCTAGGCTCGTGAATCACGTAAACCTCTTTTTACTTTTTGGGAAAAATTCATAAATAAGGTGTTTAGTTTACACCAATTCAAAAATCATGTTTGTAGTTTGAAAATTCAAAAATCAGGTTTTATTTTTTTTAAATTTCTAATAAAATGTAATATAATAAACCCACCCCACATGCACCACCCCTACCGCTCCGGGGACTATTTCGGCGACCACTCTTCTCTGGCGACCATTCCGACTACTGCTCCGATTCCGATGACCATTCCGGCGACTATTCCCGCAATCATTTCGGTCACAAATTTATAATTGAATTAATCACATATTATTTTTCAGTCACAAAATACTAATTTTTATACGTCACCGATTATTTAATGGTCACAGTTCAAATATTTTATAGGTCACATTTAATTCGTTGGTTACAGATTTCAAAATTAGTTAGTCACATATCAAAATTTATAGGTCACACGGTCACAGATTTCCAAATTAGTTGGTCACAAATTATTTCGAGGTCACAAATCAAAAAATTTATAGGTCACAGATTATTTCGAGGTCACAAATCAAAAATTTTATAGGTCACATATTATTTCATTGGTCACAAATAAAAAAATTACAGGTCACAGATTATGAATCGGTCACAAATTTTTAAATTTGTTGGTCACAGCACCATGATCGCACCCACAACACCTTCCACGGCACCACTATCGCACCACTGCACCCCGTCGTCTGCCAAAATCCACCCCTTCTCCCAAAACTACCACAGCCATCACCCCACCAACAAATAATAAGTCCTCCACCACCACCACCACCACCACCACCACCACCACCACCACCACAAATAATAAGTCCTCCACTGCCAACAACCGCCACCACAAAACTCACCTCTACCGCCAGATACACCATCGCCAACAACCACCACCACAAAACTCACCTCTACCGCCAGATGCCACACAAAACACTGCACCATCACCGCACACAAACTGGTCACTGACTCACTTCACACAACCACTGGTCCACCGCACACACCATCAAGACACATCCACTGGTCAACAGCACGGCACCCAACCACCCATCGCACACCACTGCACCAACAAAAACCCCCCAACCGCTCGCACACCACCGCACCAACGAGAACCTCCAACCGCAAAATCATCCACAAAAAATGGACCCAAACTCCGGTAACCCAAACACCAAAGCTACTGCGAGATCTGCGAACGGTGCGACGCGAACTGGAGCGACAGCAACAGATCTGGAAATGAAAAAAAGGGAGGTGATGCTACTGAAAAAAAAAGATTTGGATCTGTGGGGGTGAAAAACAACAGATCTGGAGTGCCATTTCGTCGGAGTGGAGACGGAGAAGAAGTTAGAGAAAGAGAGAGATACCTAGAGAAAACGTCGGATCCCTTATTTCACCCGCGGTTGGGCGGGTGTTTCTAACACAGAGACGGGGAGGAGAGAACGACGATTTCTAACACGGACGGGGAGGAGAGTGAAAAATTAGGGTTAGGGTGTTTATATATTACCTGATTTTTGAAGAATGAAACTTGGTCCTTGATTTTTGAATTTGAAACTTTAAACACCTGATTTTTTATAATTTCCCTTAATTTTTTTCGTCAATTTTTTTTTTCAAATGAGGAAAGTACGGAAAGCAAGTATTTTAAGATTGTGTTTCATTAATCAGATTTTAAGTTTAATTATTCATAAATTAGGTGATAATTATTTATTTCATATTTAATAATAATCACTAACTACTTCTATCATCTCACTCTGCTCTATCTCTCACACGAGAACAGCACCGATACAAACGTAACTTTACCCTTTCAAAAACATGTAGAGAGAGAATCCTCTACTTGCTCTCCGTCAAACTATGTTTGCAAAAATGAACCCCATAGACATACACAACTATAAATTGATGCAAATTATTTTTTTGTGTTTTTGTCAACATACAACGGATCTTGAAACCCCTAATGATGAGAATTAAAGTTATTTGCTCCAGTGAGTTCTCTATATGTTCTCTATTTGTTCGATCTTCTGATACACAGTGTCGACAACTTCCAATTTGTGATGTCAATCATCGATGGGGTTTCAATTAACTAGATCTCGATGATGAGAATCAAAGTTATTGTTTCGACGAGTTTTCTATAGATTCTATCTTTATTGAATTTTTTGATACCTTCCAATTTGTGACCTTAATTGTCAGATGATTTTCAAACAATCGGATTTCGGAGTTGGTAATGGTGAATATTAGATCTGCAGAGGTCTCTAAGGCTCTTCTATTTTGCTCGATATTTACGACTTTTTGTTTGGAAGAGTCCCGTTTAGAATGATAACTATGAAAGCATTATTTTAGGATATATATTTTATTATAATTTATTTTACATATAATATATATATTAATTACCACTTGAACTTTGAACTTTTAAGGTTTATTTCTTAAAAATAAAATGGGGTAAGTAAAAGTCTGACATATGTATTCTTCTAACAAATAAATAATAAATGAAACCACCGGTGCATGTTGTATAACGTCTATAGACTAGTAAAAAATATAGCCCATGCCATTTAGAGATTTTAAATTTTATTTTAAAATGTCAGCTATATTAAGAGGATTACCTCAAACCATTTTATATAAATTATTTATTTCATTTATTTGTTATGGGAAGATTTGCTTCCGCAAGTCTTCTCCCAAAGGCGGCTGTTCATTGACTCCTTTGTTGTCTTCCTCTTGCTATCGTAGGTTGAGGTAAATTGGAGCTTTTTCATGAACTAACGAGTTCACTCGTGCTGTGTAATGAGTCTAAGGGCATGGAGCATCCCTTAACATGGAAACTTGTATCCTAGTTTGAATAAGACGTTAAAGCATAGTAGACAAATTCCTTTAAAGGTGGGTCCTTATCTACTATCGTTGTATCCCTTAACATGGGGAGCCTCTATCCTGATCCCACTTATTCTCTTTCAGATCTCTATACTTGTATCTTGACTTTTTGGAGGGTGAAAGGGAAAAAAAAAAAACACAAGCAATTTATAATGCATGAATGACATTGTAATTATCATAAGAATTTGTCTCTCAACAGTATAGAAGAACTAGGTATTCTCTAAAACCAAGAGTTTTTTGTACCGATGATGTGAACAACAGATACCAGGCGTACTCGTGTCCACATAAGCTAATTCCAACACATGTGGACAGATTGCTAATTGGCGATATTTTGGATTTGAACATAGGAGAAGCTTTATAACACGAGACAAATATGTTTGACTGCCGACAAAATATATGAATGGAATGACACGATATGTAACGATCAGCAAAAAATCAAACTAAAAATCAAAATCAAACATCCAACTTAAGTAACCGAAGATTTAACTCAATATGAGAGAGTATATAAATTACAGTAGATGTATTTGCATTATTCCCAAATGACAAAAGGGAGATATTTATAGTGTTACATGTGAAATGATGTTCATTGGATGAAGAGAGATATGGTCTCATCTCTTTAACTGAAGCATCTTATCCTATGTATCAATTTTGATCCAACTAGCCTGTGACACATTAAATGTTTCCAAAAAAAGGGTAACCACCTTACAACCTATGTTGACAAGACTTTGATATATTACTCATTACATGAGTTAAATCAATCATTCCAACAAGATTTTATGAATTCAAGATCTTCAAATGTGGGCCGTCAATTGTCGTGGTAGAGCTTCAGATTTGATTTCGTTAAGCCTCATCACTTCGGTAGAGGGGCTTCTGCAGGCCCATTCCATGGAATCGCTTATGTGAAAGTGGACTTCAGTGCTCCAAATTTAGTGGACTTTGATAGATCCTATGCACTCTATGTGGGAGGCCACGTGGCTTCGAAAATGGGAGTCTAAAGGGTGGTATTATATGACTCCTTAGGGGGCCCATGCCCTTTTCATAGTAGGTCTGACATCCTCTATCAAGGGATGAAAAAAGTCATGGTTCTGGATTAGGGGTAAGTAGCAGATGGTTGAGGGAGATAAAGCACCATCTTGCACTGTGCCGACCCAGTACTCACAAAGCTCGTGAGTTTCTCGTTTTAAAACTTTAATTTGCTTATAACTTTATCGGCACTTCTTGGTTTGCAGTTTTAGAGACTCACTTCAAACTCTATCAAGCTGAATAGGATGTCCACTGCGACCGTCTAATTGACTGTAGCAAGTTCTTCATTGACTTTAGACTGATGGCTTCTCGAGGTAATACCGAGGCTCCATGTAGATGTATTGAGTACTTATTATTTATTTTAACATCGTGTCTTTGCTGTTTGCATATGACTTTGGGAAGAAAAAATACCCCATCCCTGACATGGCTTCTATTTTGATGGCCAATTCCATATCAAGCTACCAGGCTTTAAAGCTTTAAAGCCATCCTACGGAGGTGCCAAGCATGTCAGGGGAAACTTAAATACCTCAACAATGAACATGCTAAGAAAAGTGATGAAGAAAGGGCCTAAAAGATTGCGAAGGCAAGGAGAAGGTGGATGAGCCCCAAAAGAAGATAAAGCTATCCCATGACACTGGCCTTGCCTTTGGGAAGTTCGGCGCAATAAGTGTCCTAGTAGCAAAGCAAGTCCCATATCCACCACTTCCAAAGTTGATGCAGTCTTCCTTCAGTGCTTCAAAAACTTAAAAGGCAAGGAAAGCCAGTGAAAAGGCTGCGACGAAGGTAGAACAGACCTTCGAGGCTATATAGAAAGCTCCAGTAATGAGGACTCCTGGAAAATTAGGAAGATTTTTAGCAAGGAAAAATGAGGAGATTGCCCCAACACTGATGGACATACTGCGACTGCAAATTTTTACAAATTTTTCACTAATAAGTGACAGAACTATGCCTCCACCTGTGATGTGGTGGACCTAATGGCCACCCTAGTGAGCCAAAGTGCTAGGGCCTTTGGGATCGCTCTAGAATGTTAAGAAATGCTGAAGGACATCTAGACGCGCAACCAGGAGTTAGTTGAGAAGTTGGCCTCAGTAGAGGAGGAAATAAAAATGTTGAGGGCTCAGCGAACTGAAGAGGCAGCTAAATTGGATTATGCCTTAGAGGTGATTGAAGTTCTGAAAAACGAAGTCCATGAATCCCAGTATGAAGTGGTTTCCTCGACAAAAAAGGTTGAAACTTCAAACAAGCATCAAAAGCTGACGGTTTAAACTTTGGAGAAAGCCAACTTAGAAAATGTTGCTCAGAAAGCGGGTGAGGAAGTGGTGAAGGACTCATCGCCAACTTCGACTTGATGGAGAAGTACCAACGCTTCAGTGCCTATTGGATGAGGTTTGCATACATTGAAATGGTAGATAGGGTAGGAGAGCTTTACCTAGAACTTAATGCTGCTAAACTGAAAGCAAAGTTCTTGGATGAGATACCTCAGACCCTTGTTGATGATGCTGTAGAAGCTGAAGGTATAGAAGTTGACCAAGAGAGTGTTCTTGAGGATGAAAATTTAGGCCAAGAAGCTCCAGCTGCTGAAGTGCCTACTACTGAGGTGTCGAACTCCCTGCCACCTCCAACATAGTATTGGCCTTTTATTTTATTTTCTATATAATGGCTGATGCCCTCTTTTGTACAGTGATTTATTTATCAATGAAATGCATGTTTTTATATTTTCATATTTTCAATAATTGAACTATGATGAATGAGGTGTTGGGACCTCCAAAATGTGCATGACTTAAACACAATTGAACTTGTAAGTGTTGGGACAGCAATAATGTGCATGATTTAAACACAATTGAACTTGCAAGTGTTGAGACCTCAATAATGTGCATAACTTAAACACAAATGAACTTGTATGTTAAACTAAAGTAAATATAATGACCTCCAAAGATGAATGATCCTTCAAACATTATTAAACTTGAGAACATATGGAACTTCAAGCACGTTTCAATATTATTTCTACTTCTCCCTTAACATTCAGATTCGTCATGGGAGACATGTGTTGTACTCCTTGAAGTACCAATGAGGTAATCCCTTTAGAGATCTGATCATCTTCTCCGAGGCTCCACATTACCATACATGGTGGATGGTTCATCCATAGAGGGGCTTCTCTAGTAACGTTTAGCTTCGTCATCAGAGGCATGTGTTGTACATTTCGAAGAACCAATAAGGTAATCCCTTTTGGGATCTGATCCTCTTCTCCAAGATACAGATGTTTACATACATGTGGATGGTTCATCTATATAGGGACTTCTTCCATGACGTTCAACTTCGTCATGGAAGGCATATATTATATGCTTCAAAGAACCAATGAAATAATCTCTTTACGGATCTGGTCCTCTTCTACGAGGCGTCCACGCTTCCATACATGGTGGATAATTTATCCATATAAGGGCTTCTCCCATGACGTTCAACTTCGTCATAATAGGCATATGTTGTACACTTCGGAGAACCAATGAGGTAATCACTTTAGGGATCTAATCCTCTTCTCTAAGATGCACAAGCTTCCATATATGGTGGATGGTTCATCTATGTAGGGATTTCTCCCATGACATTAGCTTCAACATGGGAGGCATGTGTTGTATTCCTCGAAGAACCAATAAGGTAATTCCTTTAGGGATTTAATCCTCTTTTCCGAGGTGCCCATGTTTCTATACATGGTGGATGGTTCATCCATGTAGAGGTTTCTTCCATGACATTCAATTTCATCATGGGAGGCATGTGCTTTAACTTTTTTAAACAAAACGTACTTTTATTATATCACTTCGAAATATTTACATGGGTTGGGAAATATCTTCCAGCCAAGAAGCCCATATTTACGGTATGGACTTTCCCAGTTTGGACCCAACATAACTACCCCTAGTTCTTTAGAGGATAGGAAAACCTCGAAGTACTAGGTCATTTATCTGGAATGACCTTCTCTTAGCCTCGCATTGTAGTAACGGGTCATCTTCCTTTGATATGTAGCTACTTTCACTTGAGTTTCATCCATCTTTTCGTCGAGGAAATCGAGCTCACATCTTATCAACTCGTCTTGGATATTTCATTGAATTACAATCAATGGAGAAAGGATAATCTGACTTCCACTATGCTCATTGCTTCAGCACCGTAGGCCATTGAGAAAGGGGTTTCATCTGTTGAGGTCTGGATTGCCCACAATACCTATAGCTGTTTATGAACCCATTCACCTTTGGAGGTGTTAAGTTTTCTTTACAAAGTATACTCGATGGTCTTTTTTTCGGCCTTTACTTGCCCATTTACTTGGGGATAATGAGCTTTTGAAAAATGTTTCTTGATTCCCAACTCTTCACATAGGTCCTTGGCCTTTTTGTTATCGAATTACCTTCCATTATCTGAGACGATTGAATGGGAAATTTCGAACAGGCATATAATATTCTTCCACAAGAATTTAGAAGTGTTGGCTTCTGTAATCTTAGTCAGAGGTTCGATTTCAACCTACTTCGTGAAGTAATCAATGGCGACGATAGCAAAGCTTACACTACGTCTACCATTGGGTAAGGGGCCTATAAGGTCGATTCTCCATTTGGCAAACGGCCATGGATTGGATACTGTTTTAGTTTTTGGGAAGGTTATCTTTGGATGGGAGAGAAACATTGGCTTTTATCGTACTTTCATGCAAATTGGATAACATATTTTTCCATTGTGGGCCAATAGTATCCCTGCTATAGTGCTTTTTGTGCCAACTCAAGTTCTCCAGCGTGGTTTCCGTAAACTCCATCATGGATTTCGTGGAAGATCTAGGTGGGTACCTTACCTCCGACACATCGAATGAAGGATAAGGAAAAACCTCTTTTGTAGAGCACGTCATCCTGTAATACGAAGTAGGTTGCCCTTCTCCTAAGCTTGTAGGCTTCTTCTTTGTTATCGAGAAGGACCTGATCTTTGAGGAAAACTACTATGGGTTGCATCCATATAAGTGTTCTTTCTACCTACATTGCCTTTTTCCCTTAGTAGTGGAGGGCTCTGAGAGGTATTCATTCTGCACAAACGTTAGTAGTTTTGAGTTCTTACTACTAGTTGGCTTGGACAAGACATCGGCGTGGGCATTTTCCATACGTAGGATTTGAGCCAACTCGAATTTTTTGAAAGATAGGAGTAGATCCTTACCAATTTGAGGTACACGGCCATGCCCTCATCCCTTGCTGTGAAGTTGCCATTAACTTGGCTGACTATTAGCGAGGTTGTCACTTGTCTGGTAGAGTTTTGGATTTGACTTCTTTGAACTTTATCACTTCGACAAGTCCATTCCATGGAACCACTTCGATGCTCCAGATTTAGTGGAGTTTGATAGTTCGTATGCACTCCATGTGGGAGACCACGTGAATTCGGCAAAGAAGCTTTGGCGGGTCAGCCACGTGGAACGCCAGATGGCGAAGCGTAACATGTACCATTGTAAGCTAAGGCATAACTTAAATTAACGTTAAAATAGATGCAGAATTAAAACAAATAGAAATTGTGACAACTCTTTGTAATGGCATTTTAGTTTTCCTTGAAATATTTGTCACCCTCAAAATTTCCAACACGAGTATGCCTTGCTACATAATAATAATAATAATAATAATAATAATAATAATAATAATAATAATAATAATAATAATAATAATAATAATAATAATAATAAAAGATCAAAATGTCTTGAGCTTTGGACTTTGCATTATGTCCATGTTTGGTAAAAATTGATTTTTAGTAAATTTTGATAAAAATTGATTAAATGTGTGGTTGAAAAGTTACGAGTCCTATAAAATATGTGATTTAAAATTAATTGTTAACAGTACTAGACAGAACTAAATAAAAGCCAAAATCAACATTGAAGTTCGAAATGAAGAATTACATGCTTCTTTTCAATTTTGTTGTAATATTTTTTTCGGTTTAACAAAATGTTATAAACCTGATGTTTTCCCATGTTCTGGAAAGTGAGATTTTAGCTAGTACTTCAACTTTTTTATTTATTCATAGAATATTTCGTTTATTAATTATTAATTATTTTCCGCCTCTTCGACCACATAATTTAAAGCTTCACATTTACACACGAAATAGTAGATTTATTCACTTGATCAATAATCTCTAAAACAAATTTATTACGACAATAGAAGAATGAATAAGAACGCAACCATAATTTTACTCTTTGTAAACTACATTTAAATTCAACACACATTATCCCGCATTTTTATTTCTCTGTCTTCATGATCATCATCAAGAATCCCACTTCCAACCCCACGTATCAACTTCAGTTTAGAGTCAAAGAGAGAAATAAGTGTTTTGAGACATAATTCAAGTACCCGACCCTAAAGAAAAAAAAACTGAATTGTAGGTTTTGCTTTCATGGTCCCCTCCTATCATTTAATTTCCTCTTATCAAAACTAATACTAACATTATACTAAATAATTTCAACTGTACTTCCAGGTCCAGATCTCACCAACCCTGCCCAGAACCCAAAAAAAAAAAAAGTCTTCTTGTTCTGCTCTTTCTTTGTCTAGCACCTTTTGAATGCCTGTTGTAGACTTGTAGATAAGCCTTTTATGACTTGGAACTAGCCTGTTTGGTAGGGATTTTTGGGGGAAGAATTGATTTTGAATAGTGATATGATGGGAAATGTGTGGTTGAAAAAGAAGAAAAAAGTATTGATGTGATGGAAAATATTATTTTATTGAAAAATGTGTGGTTGAAAATGAGAATTGATTTGAGAATCAGAAACAAACAGGGCGGATCCAAAGTTGATGAATGACCGGTAAATTTCTTATTCTCTAGCGAAGCAATAAGAGTCACGCTTGGTGTGCAATTTTGTTTACAGAATACCACGTGACATTATGTCATTTAGCAGATTTAATAACAAGTTATTTGTGTTGCCAACAATTTTTTGTTAATATACCATATTGTCAACAAAGTTGTTATGAATAACTGTACAAATAGCAAAATCCGAAACAATAGTAAGTTGCCAACATTAAAACAGATTCCAAATTAAAATTTAGATGGCATTGATTCCGTGCCTGCCAGCCGTTGTACATATGTTGTCCTGATAATAAGTAATAAAAGTAACCAAAAAGACAGAAAATAAGAATTAATTCATTAAAATTCAATAACCGCAGTGGGTTTGTTGTGGCATTGATTGATGCACCTTAATTATCTGTCTAACTACGAAGAAAGGAGATTCATATGGCCCCAAACTATGCAACTATCTTTAAGCTGCTTTATTAGTCAGTCAATGTGTCGTTGTGTTCATTATCACCACATTAAATAAAAACGAGTAATAATATTTAGCATTATTGATGTTACAACATCCATTTAGGTGACACTAAAACCCTGTTTGGTAAAGATTAAAAGTCAAATTCAACAATTAATTTTAACTACATATTTTATGGATTTTCAATCACACATTTCATCGACTTTTATCAAAATTTACTAAAAATCTGATTTTAATCATTACCAAACAGAGGCTAAGTGTCATTAAATAAAATATACAATTAAATGAATAACATAATTTTACATTTATTTAAACACATCACATAATTTTACGTAAATTGGAGCTCCAGCACCAATAATGCTACGCAACATTATCGAATAAAAAATATCACATGGGCCTTATCGAATGATCAAAAGACAAACAAAGAGAGATTACTTGCCATTTTTTACTCTTCCATTGACAGACAGCTAGGCCCATTTCCCACTTATAGCCTCCCTACCTCATTCCCATATAAGCACTTTAATTTTTACATCGGAATATTTGTATATCGTCCATTTTATCATAAATTTAGTGCCGTTGTGAAATTATAATTTTTGAAAGTTTTTTTGTTTTTTTAAAGACTGTGGGATGAGAAAAAATTGAATTTACGTGTAATATTATTTTACGAAAAAATGTGTAACTAATAAAAAGAGAAAAATATATATTATAATTTTAATGGAGACAAACGGAAGCTAAAAAGAAGCGATCTGATCTAATAAATTAAAACACAACAAAATTTTAAAAAGAAATTATGGACTGTATTTTGGTTCTGAGTTAATTAGATAATTCCAAATCACAAAAAGAGTACATTAATTCAAAATGGAAAAGGAAACTCACTCAAGAATCTGCTGCACCTGCTACTTTCGGTGAGGTGACCGGAAATAATGGTAATAGTCGGGGCTCCGAATCCCTCGGAGTATTCGCCGGCGATGGGTGCAAGTAAAATCCCTTTTCTTTAATTGCCTTGTCTTCTGCTGACAAGCTCAAATTGTTAGCATTCACTCCATCGTTCGGTGACCGGTTGAAAGGGTCGGGTATCAGAGGTGTAACCGGGCTGAGCACCAGAGACGGGAAGTCAAGAATACTGGGAGATATAACTTCTGCAGTTCCCATTCGGGGCGAACTCGAATACCCAGAGAAGAATCTGGGTCTTGTGTTGACCAGTCCAGGTCCAAGAGGGCTGATCTTAAAGTCCTTGAGACTGTTTCTTCGCTCGTACAGCTTAGAGGTTGACTTATCCCTCTTCAGCCCAGTCTTCATGGGAGGAATCGGGTTCTTCACCGGCTCAGGTCGGGAGGAGTGACGGACCGTCTCGGTCGATCCGGTGAGCATTTGAACCACTTGCTTAAACGAGGATGTGTCCGCCTGGACAAAGGTGGTCGGATGCTGGCTGTTTAGTTCCGATCTGGTTATGGGTGGTTGAGACGGCTGTGAAGCCAGCGGAGATGGGTGGTGGAGGCCATTTATGTGGGTGGTGCTACTGCTAGAACTGTTCGAACTATGACTGATCGGGGATGGAACTAGAAATGGGCTTTGGTTTTCTTGTAATTTAGGCGAATTCTCCATCCTCAAGACTGATTGGGGAATAATGATATGAAGAAAGCTTATGTACTGGTTAGAAATAAAAGAAATGAGAGTTCTTCATATTTGCATCACTTTATAACATTGTTTTGCTTAGCAAAAATGTTTACATTAAGTCAAATCTCATACAGCGTGAAATTCACCTGCTAAAATTAGCTTTGGACTAAAAGATAAAAATAACGTTATTTACGCTCGCTCTTATCTACGTGACACACAATTAATACTTTAACGTCATAATTTTTTATTATTTCATAGGTCCAATCTCGCGAATTGCATTATTCAAGAGATGAGTGAAGACACGCGGTAAACGGTGAGAGTCGATGTTTGTTAGACAAATCGTCCAGTTGGAAACAGAGTATTGGTGGTGCTGGAATTTAGAGGAAGAAAGTGGGTCCATATGAAAAAGAAATAGTCAAACAAGTTTCAATATTTTACATTGACTAAAAGGGCCCCTTACCATAGACTATGCTGTGTAATAATGGTGATGGTGGGACACAATCCTTTTTCTTTTTATTATTTTATGTAGTTTTCAAGAAAAATTCTTAATTAATTTTTTTAATGATATTGGTATTACCTAGTCGACCTCGCCACATAGAATGACGATAGTTCTCGTTGAATATAATGTTGTATTATTGCAAAGACTTTTAAGATAATACCAAATCAATACTATGATTTGTACACACTGAACCAGTTTTTTGTTCACCACCAAGTCAAAACATGGGGCAAAATAATTAATTTTGTCCCAAAAAAAAAAAATCTAATCGATGAAATTTATACCTTAAGCTCAAATTCTTTTCCGCCTACACAATTTCTTATATAAAACAATTTTGTTACTATTTTTATTGGAAAAAGCCTCTTATATCGAGGAGAGACTACCGAATGGTGTCCCTCCTCTTACATGTATTAAATAATGCTGACCCGTGGCCCCCACCTCCTATTGTGAGTGGAATGTAAAAAATTTTGTAAGAAAATTCGGTACATGTAGTATAATCCATTTTTGTTTGTTTGCTAATTCCATAATTTATTTATATAGTAATAATCTTATCATCCAATTAGGATCAAGTTTATGGACAAAAAATTGATTAGCCCATTTTACTTGTTAAAAATCAATAAAAAGTGTGGTAATAGAACAATGAATATGTCTACATTTAGTTCAAATTATGAGTGTGGCCCATAAACAACAATACGTTTACTAAAGCAAATTATTCCATTAAAAAGCCGAATTTTGTGTAAAATAATAAATTTTATGCTTCTCTTAATGCATATAAAATACCTTATAGCACAAGTCACGAAATACCGTTTCCTTTGCAAAAAGCATCCTTTTCTCTTTATTGTCCGAAAGTTGGAACCTTCGCTTTGAAGAGTTGGAAAAGGGTGGAAGAAAAGATTAATTTAGTGAGGTTGGACTTTGATGATTGAGGAAACACGTTAATTTCATTATGTTGATCAATTTGACGCGGCATATGAAGCACTAATTTCAAGTGACACTTGACAATACTGATAAGACATGATGAGTTGACACAAAAAATTTATGAGGTTCGAGTTAAGAAAAGAGCACGGGTCGCATAAGGCCAGAGTTAATTGAAGGGATAAGCTCATATGATCACCCTTTATCGAGGATAATTTTTAATCATTTTCGAGTTTATAAAAGAAGTCTCACCTCAAACTTAAGGTAAATCC
Organism: Fraxinus americana; assembly: GCA_035079005.1. NCBI lineage: Eukaryota > Viridiplantae > Streptophyta > Magnoliopsida > Lamiales > Oleaceae > Fraxinus > Fraxinus americana. The sequence continues at coordinate 18,238,532 of CM068707.1, read as the reverse complement.
TGCATAAAAATGATGTGAGTTTGGCATGGGATTTACATAGTTCAAACCGAAGAACAAGACTCATACCAAACAGTTCTGTCTCAACCATGAAAACAAACTCGAGAGGCAATCATGCGTATGTTAAAACCACGATGTTCTTTTAAGTCTTAACTTGCCCAAGCCAAGTCTATTGTCAATCTTCTAACCAACTTCAATTTCTTCAACAACTATTTTAATGAGTTAGAGAAGGGTAATATCTAGAAATTTCATTGTTAGTGAGATTATTTGCTTATTATAATTTATAGTAGACAATATTGCATAAACGGAGGTACCTTCTTCATTATCTCTAATGAAATACCGGGTATTGATGAGTGTATTTTATACATTTATTCGAAGCTTAAAATATTGATATTTGGAATTTTTTTAAAAATATATCCTAAATTATTGTATTTTATATTATATATTTTAAACTCAACGGTTGAACGAAAAATTTGAAGAAACAAAAGAAAATCAAAAAAAAATGACAAAATCAAAAGTTTAAGGTTCAAACTACAAATATTCAATAGTTGATTCAGATCACAAGATGATACTTTGAAAATTATTAGGAGACAATTGGATCAAATTAGAACTCAAAAAGGAATTGAATATGATCTAAATCAATTTACAATCACACAAGTTATATTCCAGATTTTTAGTCAAAGATTGAGATCATTTTTGGCATAGTAAACGTTCGAATTGGAAAATTTCTATTTCTTGAAACGTTGAATTCCTTTGAATTAGATTTAAAACGCACTTTGAATCGTCTCAATCGAATATTGAAAGAGAAAATTATGATAAAAATACTGACTGCTGTACAGAGATAAAAAAATCAACGCGTGAAGACAACTTTTCTTATTCGATTAGAACTCATTTGAAAATCAATTTGGACTTGATTTTCAACCAGTTTTCTACTCCTACAAATACTTAGCAGCAGAATATGTATTAGAGACCTTTGATATACATCTCATACTCCAATATTCATCAATTATCATCATTAAACGAGGAAAATTCATAATTTTTGTGAGAGAATTAAAAAGGGAGTGCAAGAATTTAATCAAGTGAAAATTCAAACCTGATATTTGGGTAAAGAAGAGAGGGCAGAAGTGGAGATTCATAAAGAAACCATTGAAGAGATTCAAAATTTCAAGATTAATTTTCATCTTCTTAATTTATCAAAAATTCGGATTATGTCTTTTCACTTAAATACGATATCTCGTATTTTCGATATACTATGCTAATTTTATACATTATTAGGATGAGATGAACCATTTTATGATATTTTTAATTTTTAATTAATTATTTTGACTTTAATTTGATTTGATTTATGAATGTTTATTAACGTTTTGATAGTTCTTTTTAATTGCTTGATCACCAATTGAATTGTTAGTGAATTTTATTATTATTGAGAGCAACAATATGGTTTAAACACAATATAATAAACATTATAATGTTCGATAGAGGATAGAGATATATATCTATGCTTTATATGGTTTCAATAGGTTTTCTAGCACTTGTTAATACATTTATCATATTTGCATCTTTCATCAAGTAATAGAAGGATCACATGAGAGGAATATATTTGATCGCTATCAAGAGAAGCTGTCAATTAAATTAGGAACATTAACCGACATAAATGATTTCAAATTGACACTTTCATTGTTACACTAAAAATGAAATAATAAGGGGAATTCAATATCTTAGTAATGCATCTCACATATTTGAAAAACACATTTATTTACTTTCATCAGTTTAATTGATAATTTAGGGATTAATATTAAAAAATCATAAAATTTGTTTGCTATTTGATTGGAGTTATAATTAATTTTAACTCGATCAAACACGTAGTCCTTGTGGGTTCGATATTCTATTCACTATTTTATTACTTGTTCACGATCTCGTTCACTTGCGGATTTTCAAATGATCAAGTTTTTTGCGTCGTTGCCCGGGACTACTGTTCTTGATACGTTTAGTTAATTTTAACTTTAATCTGAATTTTACTGTTTTTTAAGTTAGTTTATTAAAAAAATTATACTGTTTCCTGCTTACTTTTTCAAGACCTTGTATGCGAAATTCGAGACCCAGTGCTCTTGCTCAATTTGACCTAGAGATCAAATAGACATTCAACTTTCGAAAAAGATAACAGTTGAAAATACACCAAAAACAGAAACAAGAAGATAAGGCAGAGGGAAATTTGAATCAAATAGTCATCGGACCTAACTTGGAAGCAGCACAACCGAATGTGACTACAGCTAATGAAAATGTAAGGCTAATGGAAGAGTATATGGTTCCACTGATTGTGGAAAGTCAATCTAACATAGTATATCTGGCGTTTGGTCAGGCAAACTTCTACCTGAGGACTGATGTGATCAACACGTTCCAAATCACGCTACAATTCTTTGGAAGAGTTACGGAGAATCCCAACTCTCATATATCAAGATTTTTGGACATGTGTACAACTATCGAGTATGCAGGGATGTCCAGTGGAGCAATCAAACTGGGGCTTTTCCCATACACATTGAGAGACTCGGCCAGAGAATGGTTAGACACTTGTCTACTTCAGAACATCACTACATAGAGCTAATTGAGTTAGAAATTCCTTAGCAAATATCTCCGACCGAAAAGGATTGCAAAGTTGAGGGACGAGATTACCACATTTTAACAATTGGACTCAGAATGCTATTCAGAGGTTTGGGAACAATACAATGGTTTACTTCGCCAATGCTCACAACACAGATTGCAGAAATGGCTTCAGGTGCAGTACTTTTACATTGGTTTGAATCCGATAAATAGGGCTAATGCAGACTCCACATGCAGGGTTCTATCGCAAAAAGAACCGCAAATCAATTCTACCAAATCATGGATGATCTGTTATTTACCAATGCACGTTGGCCCACTGAAAGGACGAGTGGAAAGAGAGTTGCTTAGGAATTCGAAGTTGATTCTTTAACAATAATTTTAGCACAGTTGGCACCATTGCCACAGAAGGTGGATCAGATGAAGGCATCCTAGACAATGGGACCAAAATGCAAACATTGTGGAAAAAATCACGAGAGTGTTGCCTGCACCGTAGGTAGTCCTTTAACTCAGTTAGTAGAGAATGTAAATTATGCTCAAAATTTTTAAAGACAGCAATACAATAAAAATCATAACACTTACTACCTAAACTGGAGGAATCACCCAAATTTCCAATGGAGCAACAATCTGGGAGCTCAGATTACGCCACATCAGACTGTACCACCAGGTTTTCAGTAAACTGAAAATAAATCTTCGTTAGAAGATCTTATTACTAAATTGGCGGAGATATCAACCAAGTACATGCAAAGAACAAATAAAACCTTATAAGTTCAAGGAGCTTCCATAAAAAAAAATTAGACAATTAGATGGGACAAATAGTGAAAGCACTTTTAGAGAGACCAATAGGAGCACTGCCTAGTGACACTGAGATAAATCTCAAACAGTAGGTAATGGTAGTGAAGGTCATGGAGGAAGAACAAATTGAGGCAATAACTATCTGTAGTGGAGTTCAACTGTAAGAGATTAATGTAAAGAGACTAGTTGCTACAAAAGAAAATGTACATACCACAATTGAGGAGCAATTGGAGGAATCTGGGCAAAACAAAGAAGCAGAGACAAAAAGAGTATCAGATGATTCAAAGGTTAAAAAAACTGCTCCGACTAAAGAATTTATGCCACCGCTACCTTTTTCACGAAAACTGTAAAAGAGAAAAAAGCTTCCAGATTGGGAAGAAGTGGCATTGATCGAAGAGAGCAGTGCCATGTTGCAAAATAAGTTGCCACCAAAACTTAAGGACCCAGAGAGTTTCACTTTACCAATTTCACTAGGCAAATAATTTTATTTTAATGCTTTACGTGATACATGTGAAGTGTAAATTTAATGCCTTGTCTACTTTTAGGAAACTAGGAGTTAGGGAAGTTAAATGATCGAATGTGACGCTGCAACTGGCGAATATGAGTAATAGATACCCATGGGGTAATGTTGAAGATGTGCTCATCAAGGTTGGGAAGCTGATATTCCCGGAAGACTTCCTTGTTATAGGCCTCGAAGACGACCACAATATGCCATTATCTTAGGTTGACCCTTTTAGCAACTACTCGAACTTTGATTAACATGGAGAATGGTGAGATGACTGTGAAGGTAGAGGATGCACATGAGATCTTTAAATTACATAATCCATCCAAGCAACTATTAGTCCTAGAGGAGGCCAAATATGTTATCGAAGAAATTTATCAAAGGTCGAAAAAGATAAAGCCTAAACATCTAGGGAGCCTTGCTAGAGAGGATAATAGAGAGCTCAATATTTGGAAGGCAAAAAGACGATGTAAAGTTGGAAATTGCAAAGACTGTAAGGCTGTAAGACTCCAGTGTGAACAACAATGATCATTCCCTCCATACAGTCTAGCTAAAGACTATAAATTAAGCGATTATTGGGAGGCAACCCAATTTTCTAATTCTTTTATTTATTTTACTTTCCATATTGCATTGCATGTAGTGTTATTCTTAATTTATAGGAGACAAGTTTCAATTCAGTTTGGAGGTCATCTTCATTATTGATACTTAGCCTAATTAAAGGAAAACATTAATTGAGTCAAAATGAGTTTTCTTTTTATTCTTTTGATTGTTTTTTCCCCTCTTGATAGGTACCATGTATATTAACATTGGAAGGAGTTTAGCAAAGTACAATTTGAAATAAATTCACAAAAAGATCATCTCACATTCAACAAAAAAATTCGGGGAATACCATTTTCTTTTTCTTCCCTATCCCTTTTTATTCTTATTTTTGATTTATGACATTGAGGATAATGTCGATTTTAAGTTTGGGAATTGGAAAAATATTAAAATTTTACTTTTCATGTGTTTTTTTAGTGTTTGTTTATTTGTTTTTCGTTATTACTTTAGTATATAATAGAAAAATTAAAAAAATTAAAAATTTGAGAAAAAACTCAATATATGTATGTGTGTGTGTGTGTGTATATATATATATATATATATATATATATATATATATATATATAAATTTTTTTTTTCTTGTTTTAGCTTGTGTGAGTTAGATAACCTAACTTGCAATGATGATTTTATTTGAAATTTAGTATTGATTTATGAACGGTGGATAGGTTGCATACTAGATTGATTGATGCTCAACCCTACAAAACTTGATATTATACGTGCACTAGAATTGAGTTTTTCATCATGATGCAATAAGTTGATTCATATGTTGGATATGTTGATAGATTGAACATATATGCTATACCCAAAAATATCACATATTAATGATCCTTAGACCAAAGTTAGCATAGTTTGGGGATGATTTTACGGTTGTAAAAAGATACAGATATAAAATGGGATTCTTTGAGTGAAAACTAATGTGTGGATTGCCTTATATTAATAGGATAAAATTGGGCAAAAGTCTTAAGTAAAAGGTCAATTTGATTAGATAGGTGTTTAATAAGGGGTATTGCACTAATTAGGGCAGAAAAATATAAAAGATATCTCTTTGTAGTTTCGTAGCCTTTATGACTTAAGTTATAAAGTCTGTTAGGGTATTTACCCTAAAATCATTTGATTTGGGAATCATTGGCTAAAAGCTCATTACATGGGTCATATAGAAAGTCTAAGGGAGAGCGAGTGCAAAAAAAAAAAAAATGATGATGAAATATTTGAAAAACAAAACAGGTGCATGAAACAAAAGACGCATCAAATATCCTGGTTAAGCCCCAAACACTTATTTGAAAATACTTGACTTTTGATAATAGATTATTAGCGTAGTTTAGTCTTATATGTCGAAACAATCAAAGAATTGGAGAATTTTTTTTATCGATGTGTTGACTTACAATTAGTATAGTCCACCTGAACTAGAGAGGGTGAGGATGGTAATGAAAAATTCAACCTTAGATTGCACACTGGAAAAAAGTGTAAAATAATAAGTTTAGTGGTATGAATCATACGAGAGTGAAAATGATATATTTGACCACAGAGGGTCAGGAATTGAAACAACTTATAAATTCATAATTGTCTACTTAGTTTTTCACACACACGTCAATTCTGTATTGGAAGAGTGGATATTGGTTTGGTATTGTGACTTTGAAACACTTTATAGATTTAGTACTGTAATTTCAAATACTAAGATAAAAAGTTAGATTATCCAACCAAATATTTTGCATGCTTGTGTGTTTGTTGTTATTTATGTTATAGTTTTGTTTGAGGGCAAACAAAGTTTAAGTTTGAGGGTATTTGATACATGTATTTTATACACTTATTCAAGACCTAAAATATCGATATTTGACAATATTTTTAAAAATATATCCTCAATTGTTGTATTTTATGTTATATATGTTAAACTCAATAATTGAACGAGGAATTAGAAGAAATAAAAGAAAATCAAGGAAAATGGCAAAGTCCAAAATTTGATGACCAAATTTTAAATATACAATACTTGATTCGGACCACAAAATAATACTTTGAAAATTATTAGGAGACAATTGGATGAAATTATAACTCAAAAAGGAATAGAACATGATCGAAATCAATTTCCAATCGCACAAATTATATTCTACATATTTAGTCAAATATTGTGATCCATTTTTGGCATAGTAAACGTTCGAATTGGAAAAATCTAGTTAGCTTTACAACGCACTTTGAATCACCTTAATCGGATACTGGGAGATAATGTTATGAACAAAATACTGACTGCTATGCAGAGACAAAAAATTCACGCGCGAATTCAACTTTCCTTATTTGATTAGAACTCTTTTGAAAACCAATTTGGACGTGATTTCAACCAGTTTTCTACTCCTACAAATACCTAACATCAGAATACGTATTAGAGACCTTTGATATACATATCATACTCCAATACTCATCAATTATCATCATCAAAAGTGAAAAATTCATAGTTTTTGTGAACGAAATGAAGAGGACTTGCAAAAATTCAATCAAGTGAAAATTCAAACCTGATTTTTGGACAAAGAAGAGAAGGCGCAAGTGAGATTCATCAAGTAACTATTGAAAAGATTTAAAATTTCAAGATTCATCTTCATTATTTATCAAAAATTCGGGTTATGTCTTTTCACTTAATTATGATCTCTCGTATTTTCGATATGTTAGACTAATTTTATACATTGTTAGGATGAGATGAACCCTTATTATTATATTTTTAGTTTTTAATTTATTATTTTAACTTTAATTTGATTTGATTTGTGAATGTTTAGTGTTTTGCTCCAAGTACAGGAGCAAAACCTACAGGGGCTGCCAAGTTACTCACACTGACGGGTCTCACATGTTTAAAAAAAAAAAAGGAAAAAAAAAAAACACCCCCTGCCCCGTCTATTAGTGGCCTGGCAGTGAACCAACCCCCTCCCCCTTGTACGTGTATCATTGCTCGGATGTTTATTATCGTTTTTATCGTTCTTTTCAATTGCTTGATCATCAATTGAATTGTTAGTAATTTTATTATTATCGCGTGAGACAATAGGGATTAAACACAATATAATAAACATTGTAAGGTTCGATAGATGATAAAGATATACCTCCATAATTTATATGGTTTTCAATAGGTGTTCTAACGCTTGTAAATACATTTATCATGTTTGTATCTTTCATCAAAAGATAGAACAATCACATGAGGGGAATATATTTGATCGCCATCGAGAAAGACTTTCAATTAAATAGGAACATTAGCCAACATAAATTATTTCAAATTGTCACTTTAATTGTTACACTAAAAATGGAAAATAACAAGGGAGATTCGACGTTTTAGAAATGCATCTCACATATTTGGAAAATACATTTACTTACTTTCATTAGTTTAATTGATAATTTAGGGATTAGTATAAAAAATCACAAAATTTGTTTGCTATTCGATTAAAGTTGCAATTAATTTTAACTCGATCAAACAAGTAATTTTCGTGGGTTCAACACTCTATTCACTAATTTATTATTTGTTCACGATCTCATTCACTTGTAGGTTTTCAAAGCACCAGGTATCGTCACTATGCATTTGACCAATATTTCCACTTTACTTAAGGAAATCTTAGTTAGGGTTGGCCTTGACTATAGGCGGCATATGCTGTTTTTACCACGAAAGGCGATCTTGCAAAAGAAATTGTTTCGACTTCATGGTATTTGGAATTTTGTAATTGACAACTTTCACCTGTAGAACAAGGTGAATTTCGAGGGTGCGATATTGATAAATTGCTTGTTGGTTAGCCCTCTGGAATGCTCACGAGCCATTGTAATACCTTTCAATTTTTCATTGAATATATGTAAACAAAAATACAACTTAAATCAGAATCCTACCAAAGAAGCGCATTTCTTCCATGGGCAGATTATGTACTCTTACAAAGGCTAAAGAGTGAATTATAACACGTTTTGCGCACTCTAGAATCTCGACTAAAGTTCAATTTTCAATTAGGACTTATCAATAAGGAGTTAAGTAATAAAAATTGAATAAAAAATGCACTAGATTAGATTCCACTGTGAAAGAAAGTTACTCAACTCGTTTAACTACACACATCCTGCGCGCGAATGGATATTCAGATAATTGTTTGTATTTCTTAAATTTAATAAGCTAAAAATATGTTGATTGAAATTACAAAGAAAAAAAAAATTCTTATCAACTTCTTTAATTCATCATTAATTTCCATCGATCAAGAGAAAAATTAACGACCTAAAATCTTTCTTCGCCTGGGACTGAGCTTACCTTGCCCACTTGAATGTACCATCTATTTGAGTTCTATTTGTTGGCTTATAATCCTAATTTAATGGTGCTTTTGTTGTACAAAGGAACTCAAAAGAAATTTGGTAGGGCAACTTACACAAATACCTTAAAATGTTAGGATCGTTATAGACATGGATACATTAAGTTTTAACAGTAATACCATAATTAATACGTTATAAACATTAAGAGGTGAAAACAGTTAGAAAGATGAAACTTAAACTTAAAATCAACCAAAATCGAAATAAGAAAAGGAAATCTTGCACCAATCAAGGCCAAACAAGATAATGGCTACTTCAGACAGATTTTCTGTATTTACCAAAAAAACCAATTTCGGTTAATACAAGTTTACCCCACTCAAATATCGATTAAATTCCTAATTTTATCAAAAGAACCTCACTTGCTAAGTTTCTATTGTTGGGAAAAATTAATTCGTCATGTGGGCTCACAAATGTAATTAATTGTGTATAAATGTCATCTTAAAGTTAAACACATTTAAAGTTGTCTAATAAAGAATTAAAGTTTTTTGGATTTGGCTATCTAAATAAAATATGTGCCTAATTATGTGTAGATATCATATTCCTTCGGGTTGTACTTCATGATGGATCGAAATACATATGAAAAGTTATATATAGGGTTATGGTTCCAAATTCATATGTGATTCTCATTTTTTGTGACATCCCATCAACACAACAATATCAAGTAAAAGCATATTGAAGAAGAAGATCAAGATCCCACAATCAATAATAAAAAATCAACAGCAAGGAATTAAAGCAATCAAGATTAAAGAGCAAGAAGCCAAAAGTAAAGATATTGCAAATTGATCTTCAAGATTCAAAACAATGGATTAAGGTATTTTTCGCATTTATTGATTCTCTTGATAATTTGACGTGAAGATCTTAGCAATATATAAAGATTTATAAAGTTCGATTGTTTATAAAATTTATAATGAGTAGTATCAGAGCTAATTCATGCTATTTTTTGCTTAACATAGTTTATTGTTAATATTTGATTACAACAGCAAGAGTGCCACTTACAAGTTGCTATTTATGTTCAAAGACTAAATATCAATATTGTACTCGGTCTCTAGTGATGTGCTCTATCATTATTTGAATTTATTGATTGTTTAGTATAGATTCTTACGTGAACATATTTCTTTGGTTTTGTTTTGTATTCAATTAATTGATCCGCTTCTTCAGTATCTGCAAACATTAACTCAATTATGTTCTTAATGGAACCAACTTTAAGGACGGGAAAGAAAACATTTAGATCTTTTTTTGCTGCAAGGACTTAGATATCGCATTAAGCACTGAACAACTCGCATCAATTGTGGATAAGAGTTTCACTGATTAAAAACAAAACTTTGATAAATGGGATCATTCAAACCGTATGATTATTATGATCATGAAGCGTTGAATTACATAATCAATCAGATAAAGTAATTATTGCCAAATAATTTCTTGGTGAAATTGAAAATGCTTTGGCAAAAGTGATAAGACTGAAACTAGTATGCTTCTAGTGAACTTAGTTTCACTAAAGTATAAGGGTAAAGGAGACATGAAGGAGTACATCATGGAAATGACACATATTGCTTCAAAACTAAGGGCACTAAATCTTGATATGTCTGATGATTTGCTTGTGCATTTGGTTATGATTTCATTTTCTGCACAATTCAATCAATTTAAGGTCAGTTATAACTGTCAAAAGAAGAAGTGGACTTTTAATGAGCTCATTTCATACTGTTTGCAAGAAGAAGAAATGCTGAAACAAAACAGAACGGAAAGTGCTCACTTGGCAAGTACCTTTAAGGAAGAGTTCAAGAAAAGAAGAATAAGGAAGCTTTACCCTGATCCATCTCAAAAGAAATAGTAAAAACCTGAAATGGACGAATAATCCGGTTGTTACTTTTGTGGAATTCTGGAACACTTGAAGAGGGATTGTACCAAATACCACGCATAGCATGTAAAGAAATGTACGTTTCTCACTTTGATTTGTTCTAGGGTTTATTTAGTTTCAGTACCTATACATACTTGATGGATTGATTTCGGTTTTACTACTCATATAAGTGTGTCTATGCAGGGTTGCCCGAATAGTCGAAAGTCAAATGATACTGAAAGATTCATCTATATAGGCGATGGCAAATCAACTGAAGTTGAGGCTGGTTATTATTTGGATTTGAAAGACTTTTATGGTACCACCTTTTGAATGAAATTTGATTTTTATTTCTGTACTAGACAAATTTGGTTATTATTGTTCATTTAGAAATAATAAATTTAGTTTTTTTCTTTATTCAAATTCTATGGGTAGCGGATCTTTCCATGGATATGATAATCTATAGATACTTAATTCAATTGTCTCTTATAATGAAACCTTGAATGTGAATTCACGTGATATTAAACGTGAATTAACTAATGATAATTCTGCTTCATTATGACATAAGCAATTATGTCACATCTCTCGAAAGAAAATGGAAAAGATTTAGTCAGAAGGGATTTTTGATTTCCTTGATTTTTCTGACTTAAATATTTGTGTTAATTATATTAATGGGAAACAGAAAAATATAAGAAGATTAAGTGACAATAGGACTTCAGACGTCTAAGAACTAATACATATGGACATCTAAAGACCAAATTTCTTTGACTTTTTGGAATGGTCAACAGTTATTTATTACGTTCATAGTTGATTTTTCTCATTATGGATACATGTATCTCATTTATGAAAAATCATAATCATTAGACATGTTCAAACCTTGCAAGGCTGAAGTTGAAAATCAACTCAATAAAAGAATAAAACATGTCGATCTGACTGTCATAGTGAAAACTATGGCAGATATGACGGATTAAAAGAACAATGTCTATGGCCTTTTGCTGAATTTCATGAGGAATGTAGAATCGTCCCATAGTACACAATGCCTGATTCTCTTTCCGTGAACACTTAAGGACATGGTAATGAGTATGATTAGTCATTCTACCTTACTAGAATATATCTAGGAAGAAGCATTAAAACCTACAGCTTATATTTACAATAGAGTTTCAAGTAAAGCAATAGTCAAAACCCTTATAATCTCTGGACAGGCAAGAAACCTAGTTTAAAGCATTTGCACATTTGGAGTTGTCCAGCGGAAACAAGGCCTTATAGGCCTAATAAAAAGAAACTGGACTCCAGAACTGTGAGTTGTTATTTTATTAGATATTCTGAGAGGTCAAGGGATTTATGATCCTATTACAAGGTCAATTTTTGAAACGAAAAATGATTGGTTATTTGAGGATGTAGAGTTTGCGGAGGAGATAAGGTTATGCCTTTTATTTTCAAGGGTGAATATATAAATATCCCTTCTATTGCAATTGACAATGATCAGGACCATGAAATTTTTTTTTGGCTCCAGATCTTGCTCAAAAAGTAATTCCATATCGAGATAATATTTCAAAACCCCTATATACAATCATGAGATTGTTCCAAAAGAACAACTCAACAATTACAAGAACAAATGTTATTAATAAGGGATTGATGGAAGAAGATCTAATCAACTTTCATAAAAAACAATGATGTTTGGGAAATAAAGTCCATGAAAGACAATGATGTTTGGAAACTTGCCCTATTGCTTGAAGGTATGAAGAAAATTAGTTGCAAATGAATATTTAAAACTAAGAGAGATTCAAAGGGTAATGTGCAAAGGGAAGGCATTGATTATAAAAAGAATTTATCTTTGGTTTCAACGAAAGACTCTTTTAATCTTGAGCTACATCAGATGGACATAAAGACAATGTTTCTTAATGGTGACATTTATGAGACGATTTATATGGCACAATCGAAAAACGGTGTTAGGAGACCTAAAGTAGATGGTTTACAAATTATAGAAATCCATCTATGGACTTAACCACGCTTCTAGTCAATGGTATTACAAATTTCATCAAATAATTATCTCATTTGATTTTGAGCTAAATGCAGTTGATAATTGTGTATATCACAAGCTCTATAGGGGTAAGTATATTTTCTTGGTAATAATGTATGTTAATGTCATACTACTTGCCTGAAGTGATATAGGCTTATTGCATGAAACCAAAAGATTTCTATCAAAAAAATTTGAAATAAAAGACCTTGATGACCTCTTTTGTATTAGGGAAACAGATATAACGAGATCATTCTCAGGGTATTCTTAGGTTATCACAAAAGAATTATACCGATAAAGTACTTAAAAGATTTAGGATGCAAGACTGCAAACCAAGAGATACCTCTATTGCTAAAGGAAATATTTAGTCTTAATCAATGTGACCTTGAAGAAAAGGAAATGTAGAAAATTCCCTATACTCAATAGTTGGGAATTTGATGTATGCTCAGGTATGCACATCCCTGGATATATTATTCTTTATTGAAATGCTGGGTGGATACTTAAGTAACCTTGTGATGTATCATTGAAAAGTAGCCAAGTAGGCTATGAGGTATCTACAGAGAACAAATAATTACATGCTCACGTATAAAAAATAAACCAATTGGAGATCATTTGTTATTCTGATTTTGCTTGATTTCAAGATAGTATGAGATCAGCATAGGACTATATTTTTCTGCTGGTTGGAGAAGCTACATCCTTGAAGAGTGCTAAGTAGGCACTCATAGCTTATTCAACCATGGCAGTGCAGTTTGTAGCATGTTATGAGGCATCCAATCAAAAAATATGGCTAAAAAATTTTGTCACTGAGCTGTGCATTTTGGATGGATATGAAAGATCACTTAAATTATTTTTTGACAATAAATCAGTAGTTCTGTATTCAAACAACAATCGGAGTTCAACAAAATCTAAGTTTATAAACATCAAGTTCCTAGTTTTTAAAAAAAGAGTTCAAAGTAGTCAGGTCACTATAGAACATATTGGGACAAAATCAATGATAGCTGATCAATTTACTAAAGGCTACCACCCAAGGTATTTCATGAGTGAATTCTGTTTCTGTACACTACAAAAACACACCAGACCACACACAAGCAGGTGGGGTCCGCCATTGTTTGCAATATTTAAATGCACTGTAGGCCCACTGTTTTATTCTATTCCGGCCAATTTCTGTTGCTTCCTCTTCTATATGAATGGGAAAAGCCTTCATGAGTATACCGCTCACATGGGTGTAATTCCATGCGTGTGCATGGGTTTTTCCATGCTTCAACCCAAATTTCTCTCAATTTATATCTTTGTATCTTATAATATTGTCCAATTCTTCTGATTAATATAATTGTTTGAACAACGAATTTATAACACAAAGCCATGGTGCAAATGAAGAGTATAATTACTAAAACTCTGCCGCTCTAGAGTTTTTTTTGGGGGGAGTGGGGGAGAATTTATAGCTGTTCCAAATTGTATATTCTGCGATTTCCTTGAAGAAAAAATTAAAGTTATATGCGGGATTGACTTATAATGGCGGTAAAGGTTTCTTAGATTTCGAATTCTATAACCTAGGTTAGACACGTGGCACGTTGATTCACATGCACAGGAGCAACATTGTATTTGGTAATTAGCAGGGGGACTTGTTTTCGCTGCTTCAGTAAAAATACAAGTTTATTAATTGTGAAGTTGGACTCGTTGACAAGACAACAATTGTTATGTCACAACCAAATTTTGACCGTTGGATCTAATTTTTACAAGTTATAGACTGTTTGGAACAATAAAATTGGACTTCGTAAATGGTTGGACCATGCCAAGTTTAATTGAATTCCCTACAACCCATTTTTTATTTTATTGATTAAACGATTTCACTCGATGAATTCTTGATTCTTTGTATTTTATCTCGCCTTAGGTGGATTTTATTAAATTGGTGTTATGACCTTTTTTTTTTCACTGATGGCTGGACATGGACGTGGATTCGTACGACTCTTTCACTGCCATATTAGTTTGTTTTGTTCTTTTGCGTGTTGTAACGCTTGTCAAATGGAAAATAGGACTATAATGCATCTTTTTTACTTACGTTTTCTTCAGTTTTGTGAAACTTTGCGATGTTTTATTAGTTTAATATTAATCATTTCATGCATTAAGCAAGTCATTATATTTGGATGATTGGACACCGTCTGCCAAAAACGAGGGTTACATAGGGTCATAATAGGCTGAGCGTAAAGATGGGCTGAGCTGTTTATACAAGTTGAGCCGAGCTAGAGTGGCCCATGAGCCTTTGAATTTTCTTGTTTTGAATTGACTATTTTTTAAGGGAAAAATATATAACTACCAACATTTAAGGAAATACTTTCAAACTTGACAAATTTGTAGATTTTTTTTTTTCAAAAATCATGTGGTATTAGTTAAATAGGTAATTAAATATTTTTTATTAATTAAATAGGTTAAATTCACAATAACATATAATTTATGGTCACAATTGTTGTATTAATCACAATCACAAAACGTTAATCACAAATTTTTGGGGTTGAAATTTTTTTTATCGGTTACAAATTTTCAAATTAATTAATCACGGCTTATTTTTTGATCACAAATCACACATTTTACAGGTCAACTTATTTATCAATCACAAATTTTTAAAATAATTGGTCACAACTTCTTTGTCGATCACATGTTATCAAATTAATTTGTCACAACTATTTTTTTTATGACAAATTATTAAATTAATAGGTCACAAATTATTTTTAAATTACAAATTATCAAATTAATTGATTACAACTATTTTTTCGATCACAAATTATTAAATTAATGGGTCATACCTCGCCTAACATCACCCCCGCACCACTACTGCTACTGCTACCACCGACACCTTCAACAAACCCCAACCACCACTACCGGCATCATCGTACCACCACCACCACCACCACCACCACATATAAATCAACACAACTGCAGATTCACACCACCTATAAATCCACACATACCACCACACAGATTAGCACACGTAGACTCCGCATTACAGATCTACACAAACCATTGGACCCTCGACCACACACACAACAACGAATGTACCATCAGCACCATTATTACCACCACCATATGTACATCAACAAAATTTCAAATGCATCAGTAGAGCTACAAAGCAGTAACGCATTACTACGGGAAACGATTGCCGCTTTTCGCAGTAGTGCGCTACTTCTGCACTAACAACAGTAGCCCTTATCGTGTGCTGTGAGCGACGGAGTCAGAATATAGATGGATGAGTAGGTGGGTAGAGAGGGTGATGAAGAGAGAGAAGATAAATAGAGAGGGAAGAGGGTGGGAAAATATTTATGGTTTGGAAATGAAATTAAGGTCGTGGGCGAACAGTTGGGGTAGCTTGTGAGGGTTTCCCGTCTTCAGGGTATTCCCTTGTCTTTCTAGACGCACTTTCTTCATTTGGGCTCATCTTTCACAAAATACTTAGTGCGGGGTTTTCCCTTTCTTCAAGGGTTTTAGATTTCTTACAGCTTCTTTTTCAGGGATACTCCCTTTTCAAGGGTTATAACCCTTTCGGCCAGCTTTCCAACCGTTGCCTAGCCTTTGCTCAATGTGTTTTCATGGTTAACCGTAAGGATTCCCACTGACGGCGCCTATCTGTTGACCTAAAAAAATGAGTCAACAGATGTCGAACCCACTCTTGCTAAGTTAAGCATAATTTCAACGCGTTCCTACATGAATGATGACTGTAGCAATAAGAAAATGGATGCAGGAGGTACTTTTCGACTAGAGACAAAATGATAGATGTGAACAAAGGCAACCGTACTAACAACGATTTCCAGACGGAAACCAAATTAATTTATGTAATAACAAAGTAGGAATATGTGGAAGGATAGATGAAATGTAAAAATATTTCCTTCAAGAGTTCAAGTGCATATTTCGAACATATGATTGCCCCTGTTTCTTTTTTTTTCATCATCCTTTTTAATTACAAATAAGACCTATTTATATTGCATTGGCCAACGTTGTGTTCTTTGGATTGGGACCACGTGGCCTCATCTCTCTAATTGGCCATCACATCACTGTCTATTTATACAATTAATACATTGATAAGAGGTCAGTCGCCCTATACAATAGGCTGACACACTGACAACTTTATTACAAATGTTACATCGCTCACTTTCAATAGATCCTTAAATCTATTACAAGAGACAGCGTCGACTTTATAAGCTTCCGATGAGTTGGAGAGCCTTGGTGAGACCTGAGATGGTCATCATAAGTGGACTTCAGTTCCTTTCTCAACCTTTTAGAGTGGCTTTGAGGATTGCCTTAGTATGGGTTTCGTCATGTAGCATAAGGACTTCGAACATTATGCGAGGACCTCTGCCCATTTGCCTTCTTTGTGTTTGACTTACTGGCTCTTCTTTTGACTTTCTTGTTGACTATCTGCCCATGTGTCGTACCACGTGGCCTTGTTTCACTAGGCTTCGGAGGCGAGGATTAACAATATTCCCCTAAGCATGATTATTTATGTAATTGCATGGACTTATTCAATTGATGTGAGAATAAGAAAAAGTTTTTTTTGTTAGGGGGGTGGTTTTGGGCTATGTTACAATAGTCCCCTAAGTCTAAACATGATTATTTATGTAATAGTTAGAATTTGAGAACGTGTCTGACATTTGGAGATCTAATGTAAGTGATTTCTGATGTGGTTGACTTGATAATATGTCATCTCAAGAACGATTTTGAGAAAGTCCAACGAAGTGGGTGTATCCGAGGTGTCTTCACATAACCTAAGCGCCTTCACGGAATATATGTTGTAGACGAGGTTTTGAAGTACATAGGGCTTCAGATAGATAATTACGAGGCATTTTAATATCTTTTGAAAACACGAGGCGTTTTTAAACATGGAGCCTCAATGATTTGATGTCATGGTACATTTTCAAGAATAATACGGATGAGGCAGTACAACTTCCAATAGACGCAACTGTCGCCTCAATTAATGCGCTATGATGGATGTCTCTCATGCACCTTATAGATTCCAGACACATGAGAGGGCGTGCACCAGACATTCTAATCTGGGCCTTAGAAGATGAAGTGTCAGATGTGCTGAACCCTCAGATCAGGATATTTAACCCAACGGTTGGATGGCCTGGATCAAGATCCAACGGCTGAGGTTGAGTGGGCTCATCTATAAAAGGCATGAATTTTGTAAAGAATGATTTTCTATTTTCGTACAAATCTTCATCTCTTATTTTTAAAGTTTTTGAAATTTGCAAGTCTTTCTTGAGAACCCTTTGAGCTTTTCTTTGTGAAATTCCTCTAAATGTTCTTCTTTTTCAAATCCACATCTTTTTTCTCACGATTCCTGTACATCTAAGTGTTCTTCTTCCCTCCCTCTTGAAGGGTCATTCTGATTGAACCGACGTTGTTCATCGTTCCTATGCTGCTAATTTTGTCTATATGGAGATTTTTGCTTCACTACTTAAGGTTAAGTGAAAGGCTCTGGACTTCATAGTTGGCATGGCCACTTTCAGATTCATATAAGTTTTGAAACCTGCTAATGTGCTTCACCCCTCCCATCATACTTGGGAATTTTGGGGAGAGTGAAGTGGTTCAACATGGGAGCATAACTTATGACCTTTGAGAAAGGCGTATGATCATCATTATCGTCAAGGTCGCAGAATCTTCGAGGCTCATCTGAGTTCTCATCTTCCTCTTGGTGGGTCTGAAGGGATGGTTGAGAAGGCCCTACTTCATTCCTAGCCTGGTCCCTCATCTTAAGCCTATTTCTAAGGGGGTGGACCTGATGTTCTTCCTGATGAATTGGTTGTTGTCCTTCATATTGGCGAGGCTCTAGTTGCCTATTCCTAGACATTGGAGAATGAGGATAAGCTGGCCTATTTCTAAGCACTTGGGACCAGTGATCCTGCCTCTTTCTAGGCAGCCGTGGGCCTATCCTATCGAAGATACTGGCTAGCATCTGAGGGCTTTTTTTGGCTCATAGTTCAGAGGAAAATTGAATGGTACTTCGTATGGCCTTTTCGAAGCATAGTTGCTTGATGTATCTACCTCGAATTCTCTCTCATGTGGAGCTTCCATCCTGGTATGATTGTGTCTAGCCGCTTGGCTTTGGACTTCTTCATCCCCTTAATAACATCCTTAGGAATTTTGGAGTGTATCCTCACGGGCTACATGTGGAGGGACATGATATCCTCCTTGCCCCTGCATTTTATCATCATCTCTTGCATGGCCATGTTTTGCTGGGTTATGCTTCTCATATTGGCCGCCATTGTGGCCATTTCTCTGGTGATCCTAGCTACAATACTTCCCCCACCTCTGGATCCTCCTCGTCTTTGTGCTGGAGGTTATGGGTGAGCAATTGGAGCAACTTGTGAGGGTTCCTCTTCTTCAGGGTATTCCTTTGTCCTTCTAGGCACACTTTCGTCATTTGAACTCATTTTTCACAAAATACTTAGTACGGGATTTTCCCTTTCTTCAAGGGTTTTAGATTTCTAACAGCCTCTTTTTCAGGGATATTCCTTTTTCAAGGGTTAGAACCCTTTCAGCCAACTTTCCAACCGTTGCCTACCCTTTACTCAACATGTTTTCTTGGTTAACCGTAAGGATTCCCACTAACGGCGCCAATCTGTTGACCTTAAAAAGTGAATCAATAGATGTCGGGCCCACACTCTCCAAGTCAAACACGATTTTGGCACGTTTCTACCAGATGATGTGGTAGTAATAAGGAAATGGACGCAGGAGGTACTTTACGACGAGAGACAAAAATGTTCAAGATCCGATAGGTAGAACAAAGGCAACTATACTAACAACGATTGCCAGACGGAAACCAAATTAATTTATGTAATAACAAAGTAGGAAAATGTGGAAGGATAGATGAAATGTAAAAATATTTCCTTCAAAAGTTCAAGTGTATATTTCGAACATATGATTACCTCCATTTTTTTTTTCATCATCCTTTTTAATTACAAATAAAACCTATTTATACTGCATTGGCCAACATCGTATCCGTTGGATCAGGACCACGTGGCCTCATCTCTCCAATTGGGCCATTACGTCACTGTCTATTCATACAATTAATACATTGATAAGAGGTCGCCATCTTATACAATAGGATGACACACTGACAACTTTATTACAAGTGTTACTTTCGTAACTTTCAGTAGATCCTTAAATCTATTACAAGAGTCAGCGTCGGCTTTATGAGCTTCGGATGAGTTGGAGAGCCTTGGTGAGACCTGAGATGGTCCTCTTAAATGGACTTCAGTTCCTTTCTCAACCTTTTTGAGCGGCTTCGATGAGTGCCTTAGTATAGGTTTCGTCATCTAGCATGAAGACTTCGGACATTGTGTGAGGACCTCAGCCCATTTGTCTTCTTTATGTTTGACTTACTGGGTTTTCTTTTGACTTTTTTATTGACTATCTGCCCACGTGCTGTACCATGTGGCCTTATTTCACTAGGCTTCGGAGGCGAGGATTAACAATAGTCCCCTAAGCCTAGGCATGATTATTTATGTAATGCATGGACTTATTTAATTGCTGTGAGACCTGAGATGGTTCTCTTAAGTAGACTTCAGTTGCTTTCTGAACTTCTTTGAGCGTCTTCGAGGAGTGCCTCAGTATGGGCTTCATCATGCGGCGTGAGGACTTCGAACATTGTGTGAAGACTTTTTCTTCTTTGTGGTTAACTTATTGGGTCTTCTTTTGACTTTCTTGTTGACTATTTGCCCACGTGTCGTGCCACGTGGCCTTGTTTCACTAGGCTTCTAAGGCGAGGAGTAACAAGGCTCATCTACCAATTCTCGAGTCTTGCTCGGCCCACAGTTTATCTGTTGATGAGCTCAGGCTACCCAAGGGCCAAGTCCAGTGCTCCGGATCAGGTCAAGTCCATTTTTACTCCTAGGGTTCAGTGAAGGTAGTCTGAACCGATATATTTCACACCTCTTTTCATCGTTATTGGGTTTGAGATTTATCTTACCCGTTGACCCCAAAAAATGGTCCAATGACGTGGCCAACAAATAACGAATAATTAGATATGAGTATCCACGTAAGCTTAGATTCCAATGCACCTATGATTCAAATCACCTATTTAATGAAGGGAATGATCCAAGGTATTTAATAAATTACTACGATAGTTGTTTGTTGCCTAAAAATGGGGGTCGGCTATTGAGCTCTGCATAGAGAACCGAGATTTTCTTTAGATATGAAAACTTGCATTTCCTTCAAATGGTGCTAAGTGTGTATATTTATATCAAATGCCAGGTGAATAAGGTCCGTTGGATGATAAGGCAGGTAGTTCTATTAGATTCGTTGGTTTTTATAAATATAAATCAAGCTATCAATGCTGAGATCTCCCATATCTTTACAGCTGGGTTAAGGATTTGACTTGTCATGCAAAGGCGATGTTAGTAGTGTGTTTTCTTATCAATCACTCCATGAGACTTGCTGTTGGTTGGCTGCTCACCTTGCCATAGATTGGTTCGCATCAAGGGGTAATGCTAAAAGAGGGTCGGTTGTCCTGTTTTCAAGTTGGGTTCACCTCGGCGCGTGTATAATCGGTTCATCCATCTCGATATGTTATCTGTGTGGGCTCGTTGGTTCGTCTAGTGCCACATGGGACATTAATCTTACGATTATTTTATATGAGTAACTTCAGTCCCCGAAGTTTAGGTATGATTAATTATATCATGCTTGGACTTTTAAAGGTCTATAAATAACGTGGGTGATGTTTTCATCCGAACCTGTTGATATACGGGAGCGAAGCTTTTCTGTGTGCGAACGAGCAGTATAAAGTGAGGCCTATCTGTATGTTGATGAACCGTGTGAGGCGAGGCCAAAGCGTGTGTTCTGTCCCCTTAAGTGAGATGAGGCAATTTGAGTGAATTATCGAGCCCTGATTCGTAACTAGAGCCTCTTTGTTGACCCGTACCGGTGACTTGGCAAATGCTGGTTTCCAATTAATGGTAGCTGGATATTCTGGTCTTTTCCAAAGTTTAGGCGACATGCGTTTTTAATGCGTGATGACTATGATGTTACAATTCTACCCAGATGATTTCATCTAAGTCTCTGATTCAATCTTTAATAGGCACCTTTTGGTTTCAACGCAGATGGTGAGGTAATTGGTGGAAGACTCAGATTAAATCAGAGCAATATCCTGCGGTGGGGGTTCGTTAGGTAGGCCTATATAAATGGCAGAGAAACCATTTTTTCACCTTTTTTCACTTTACGAAAGTTTGAAATCTCAAGTGTAAAGATTCTTCCCTTCGAGCCCAATACCTTCCTGTTGTCACCGACGATTAACTGCTTACTTCAACTTTGAGGTTCTCCAAGATTTGATTCTTGATAGTGTTTGCGTAAGTATTTTTCCTCATCGAGGCGTTCCTTTCTTCTTTTTTTCTGTTCTTTTATTCTGATGGCTTCTAAATCAAAGAGAAGTGTGGAAGGGGATTTTTCTGGGGTAGATATGGCCTTGATCTGTGCTGAGGAGGGAATTCCTTCAGTGATGCCCACTGAGCAGATCGTGGAGGGGGTCCCCACGGTGCAGGGATAAAGTAAGAGGGTCCCATAGATAATAGCATGAGGTAGGGAGCCTCCATACGGCCAACAGATATTAAGGAAAATGAGCTTGCAATTTTCAGGGATAGGTTTAGGATCCCAGATGATATTGAGTTGTTGGTGCTGACCCAGGAGAAAAGGACCCGCTTTCCTAGGGAGGGTTGTGTGGCGGTGAGGGAGGGGATCTTGAGTGGAGGAATGAGGTTGCTATTACACTCTTTCTTTAGAATTATCCTTACAGAGTATAATTTAGCCCCTACACAATTACTACCAAATGCATGGAGTGAGCTGGTAGGGGCCTTTCTCCTCTGGAAGGATGTGACCCTTGGCGGGGATATGCCCCCACATGTTTTCCAAACCCTCTTTCAACCTCGAACTTCAGTGGGGGAGTGATTGTAAGGGGTGGTCATATATAAACCCCTGAGGTCCACATTCGCCTTTCATCTTGGGGACCCCTACCTGGAAGTCCTCCTGGTTCTAGGTCAAGGATCACTGGAAAAAGATGGAAGGGGATGTGGTCCCAGAGATCATCGTACCGACCCAGTATCACGAGTATAGTGAGTCGAGTTCCTTTATTATAGTGTTTTGTCTTGTTCATTTATCTTTCACTTTTGCTCAAAGTGTGTTCTGTGCAGGTGCAATTGACCGGTTCGAACTCGAACCCTTCGAGTGGGCTACGATCCGAGCCATATATGGGTTTCCTTTAGAAAAGAGGCACTTCAAAAATGTTATCAGCAAACAGACCCCTCTTTGTTATTCATCAACTGGTGGCTACTAAGGGTAAGACGAGGTGATTTTTTCTTTTGTGGAAAGAGGGCGGTACTTTCGAGATTTTATTAAAATGTCCTCACTTGTGGCGGATGAATACTGTTGTTACAAATGATATCAATGAAATCAATAAATAAGGAAGTACTACTTCCCTAATAGTGAAAGTAAAGAATAAAAGGAAAACAGTAAAAAATGAGTATTACTTCCCTTGCAAAAAGAACAAGTTAAAGCAAAAATAAAAGCAAAAGCAAGCTGGTCCACAGTCCTGGTATCTACGATGATGCCAACCCTCGGTAACAAGTGTATCTATAACTTAGTTCCCCTATCTGAAGATGTGGAAGACCATATCTTTGTCAAATGAAACGATATCTGCAATTTTTCTGAGTATCCCCTAGATAGGTCACGGTCCACTACCTCTGGTGATGCAGTGAATGGCAACAGTCGAATCTGCCTCAACCTAAATATCTGAAAAACCAAGATCTCTAGCCAATAGTATCCCATCACGAATAGCCCTGAGTTCCGCCTCTAGTATCATACATTGTCTATATGAAGTTGAGAAAGCCCTGATACAATTCTCGCATAGTCCCTGATGATGCCTTCCCCACTTGCAAACCCAACATTGACACAACCATCGGTGTTGATCTTGACATATCTAAATGATGAAAAACGCCACCAAACTATGAAAGGAGGAGGAGATGGGGGGAGAATCAAAGAAATACCAAAAAGTATAGCAAGCTACATGTCATTATGCCAATGTAACAGTCGAACTAGTCCACCAATATCGAGGAAGGATACCATATGGTAAACTCTCCAGATAATATGTCTCGAGCTCATACGTATGTTCACATGCTTTGTATTATTCCTCTTCAAGAAAATTAATAGAGGAATAATGATGTGAACGTGTCTGGTCCTTGCAAACTGTCTAGAATACCTCCATTTACGAAATCTCTGTCTAACACTCTCTCTTATACTCTTGGTAATCTGAAAGAAAACCCCAAAATGTTTCCAAACATGATCTGAAATACTACTTCCAGTAAAAATATGAACGATGGTCTCAATCTCGGAACAACACTGACATCAAGAAGCCAAATAACTGTCGATCCAAACAGAAGAACGAAACGGTAGTAGGTATGATAGGGCTCCACAGTAGGTGAAATGAATCCTGAACTGGCCTGCTAGAGCGGATCAGCTACCATGCTGATTTAGTATTAAATCTTCCATCTGACGTGGCCCTCTAGAAAATACGATCCGAGACATCAAGACATAGTGGAATGTTTGCGATCTAGTCTGCCATAGCTGACGGAAGAGCCTAAAGTAATCGCCCAAAATCACATACAGTCTCCTTGAAAAAGTCCTGCACACTCGCAGATGTATGCTGTCTGTGTGGAAAAATGGATGCTAATGTAGAATTACCCATCTAACAATCATGCCAAAGAAGATCTGCCCTATCCTAAGGCAC
The DNA here is from genome assembly GCA_035079005.1 of Fraxinus americana. Taxonomy (NCBI): domain Eukaryota; kingdom Viridiplantae; phylum Streptophyta; class Magnoliopsida; order Lamiales; family Oleaceae; genus Fraxinus; species Fraxinus americana. The sequence continues at coordinate 18,214,129 of CM068707.1, read as the reverse complement.
TACGCAATGTGTGTCTCGACGCATGGTCCAAATTTCTGAGTGAAGAAAGGCTACAAGCAAAGGATGTATCCCCCTACAATATTTGCCCAGTAGAACCTGAGCCTAAAGAGAAATTTGAGACCTGAACAACCACCATAGCTTCAATGAAAATGTATCCACCATATCCTGTAATCGTCTAAAGCCCATACCTCCCTCATCAGCAGGAAAGAAAATTGCCATCCAACTACGCCAATGTAGATGACATGTATGATCTTTAGAATCCCATAAGAATCATGCAAATGTACTCTCTAGCCTTTTCAGAATGTCCTTAGGAGGTCACATAATCTGGAATAGATATAATGGTATAGAGGATAGAACAGACCTCAGTAGAGTAATCCTACCACCAAGAGAGAGAAGGCGTGAAGCCCATCCAGAAATCCTACTCTTGACCTTCATAATGAGATCATCATACAAAACGTTCCTCTTAGACCCTTTAAACATAGAGACTCCTAGATATGTGAACGGTTGTGTTTGATGTGAAAATCCAGTCAAATTCACTAACCTCCGTATCTAAATATCATATGCTCGCCTAGGTAATATAAGACCACTCTTGTCTCTCTTCACTAATTGGTCAGAGACCCCCTCGTAGTGCTCCAAACAATCGATGACCCTTCTAATAGACTTCTTCTGTCCATTGGTAAATATAATCATATCATCAGTAAAAGTAAGATGAGAGACAAGAGTACTACCTCCTTGTCGATACTGCATACTAGGATATGTCTGAAACCTTGAGTAAGTAATCGAGAAAAGTAATATGCAATAATAATAAATAAGGATGGAGAGATAGAATCTCCTTGTCTGAGTCCTCGCGATGAAGAAAAGAAACCACATTGTCGCCCATTCAGAAGTACTGAGAAACGACACTCCGATATACAACGTCTCATCCAACCAATCCACAACTGTCAAAACCAAATGCCTCCAGTATAGAATAAATGAATCCCTAATATATATGATCATATGCATTAGCCATGTCAAGTTTCAGCATAACATTCTTTCCACTCATTTTATTATCCAACGTGTGTAGAAGCTCCCGTGTTAACAAAACATTGTCCCCAATAAGTCGACCATGGACAAATCCACTTTGTTGAGGAGAAATAATATAAGGCAGAAATGAACTCAATACATTGTTCAACAATTTTTTGACAAGCTTATTAAACACCGTACACAGGCTGATAGGTCGGTAATCCCTTCATCTACAAGCATTCTCCCTCTTTGGAAGCAAAATAATAGACCTAGCGGCAAATCCTTTCGACAAATGACCACCTTCAAAGAAATCAATGATTACACTATATCTATCATCCTACATAATATCCCAACAGTGTTGGTAGAACAATGATGAAAATCCATCAGTGCCCGTAGCACTATCAGCATCAATATTGAAAACAGCCAACTACACCTCATCAATTAAAGGGAGACGGTTCAACGTTATATTGTTTGCCTCCGTCAGTATCCTAGGTATGACATCAAGATGAATATACTCCTGAGACTATGAAGGAGCTGATAACAATTCTTGTAAAAAATAGATTGCCGAGCTCTAAATATCCGCTGGAGTGGAAAAAACTTTCCCTGAATGAAAATATTTGGTATTATGATTTTCTTTACATACCCAATGAAAGCCAACCTTTTGTTTCCAAAAACCCTCCTCAATAGCTAAGGTCTGATTCAAATCAATCTGTGCATGATGAAGTGAGTCACGGTGCTCCGGTATAGGATTAACCTCAAAATCAATCTATGCCTGGTCAACCCTCTCCTCAGCGTCTCTAACTCTCTGGAGCACATCACAAAATACCCGTCGATTCCACCACCTTAGCCCATGTTTCAGCCTAAAGAACTTCTCTCATAGGGCAGCCATTCCTGTAAGATGAGTTGGGAATGACCACCTTTGAGAAACGAAGGCTGAGAAGTCATGTTGTTTGGTCCAAACATTGAGGAATCTAAATGGTCTAGGACCTGAATCATCATCAGAAATCTACTGTAAAAGTAGAGGTGAATGATCAGATGAAGTACGATTCAGATGAGTCACGGTAAGCTATCTACAAAAATCTGCAGCTAAAGAGTTAATCAAAACTCTATCCAATCTCTTACGAACCCTGTCATTCGTCCAGGTAAACTCAGACCCAGAAAAGCCAGCATCCTCTAAGACACAGTTCAACATCATATCAGAAAAATCAGTAGAACCACGTTCTTAACGACTATGACCAGTACGCTCACCATCATGTGTGATGACGTTAAAGTCACCCCCAACAAGCCAAAGATCATCCGTAGAGAGAGAAATATGGTGAAAACCCGCCCACAAGTCCCTCGTAACATAGGCCTGACAAGCAGCATAAATAGAACTCAAGTAAATAGGCTTTGCTAGTCTAGGATCCACAACTCTGACATATAGGAACTGGATATGATCATCAATAATAGTAACGGTAGTACCCACATTCAAGAATATCCAAATCTTATTCGACTCATTCTGAATCCCAGTGTCGAAATGTAGATAATGATGAACAAAATCAAACCTCCTCTCCAAAACCATAGGCTCCAGAATAACCAAGATATAAAACTGATGAAGCTGAATAAGTTTTCTCAGATGTCTGCGAGTAGCTACACTAGCTATGCCTTTCACATTCCATATGTTAGCACTTATAGGGATGTGGAATGCGAGGAGTTACTCTGTGACTGACTCTTAGTGACCCTCCTGCTCTAGAAGAGGATGTCAGTAGCTCGTGGATGTCTCTTCCGCTCAAAATCCTTTGTCCTCTCACTCTAACCAACCAAATCATCACAAGAAGATCTATGAAAGGGGCCATGCTGGTGAACCTCAATATGAGATGAACCCTCTGTATCTGATTGAGCCAACTGCAAAGAAAAAATATATATCTCCACATTCTGATGACAAATGGGAGGAGGGGATGTAGAAATTGGTGCTTGAACCCTACATTGTGTCAGGCTTGGACTATGAGCAACCTTAGTGACTGTGTTCGATGGATAATCAAATATCTGGGCCTCTGCAATGTCTCATCCAACATCGGATTATAGAACAAAGTAGAAGCCAATAGCAGAAACTGGATGCTATGCAATCATGGTCTGAGTAGACTGTAGTAAAGTAGATAATAAAGTATCTGGAGGTGCTGTGGAGTCGAAAGGGGCCTCAAGAGGAGCTTAAATCACATAATCCACAAGGAGATTAAAATATGAAGTAAAAGATCTTGCTGTCAGAGAAGGAGCTAAAGTTGTAGAAACCAAAGTAGAAGTAGGCGGCAATACTGGATCAACCTGGAGATCTAATGTGCTGGTAACTAGCGAAACTGTAACAATGGGAGGAAGGACTGAAGGAGCAACTGACGGGTCTGAATATGAGTCTGATGAGCAACTGTGCTATTAACTGCTGGAGCTGAACTGGATAAAGAACCATAGAAGGAATGACTGATTGAGACTCAGTACGTGTAGAAAGCAGAGTGGTAGGATCAACAGTGGTAGCTGGTGGTAGTACAAAAGGGTCTCCTGAAGTGCTGGCATGGTGTTGTCTGCTTTGATCTCTCTTAACCGGTGTCCATCTTTGACGAGGCTCAACAACTATCTCCTTTCCCTTACCCTTGTCTTTGGCCGGTTGAAGAGGCGTAGGAGTAGGGTCAGTAGGGGGTGGTGTAGTGGGTGGTGGTGGTGTAGGGCGTGATCCAATCATACAATGCTCATTAGTGTGCCCAAAGTGTCTGTACCAAAAATAATAATCTGGTATCATGTCATATACAATAGTCTGCCAGTATCCACCTCTTTTCTCCCTCTCATCCATATCCTATCAGGGAGCTTAAAATCAAGATCAACCTCAATGCAAACTCGTGCCTCACTAGGTCGTCGTAAATCGAAAGTCCAATAGCCTTAGAAATAGTAAACAAACTGCTCTTTGCCCTAAAGTGGATGTGCAGTAGTGGAAATGAAACCCAATCAGGGATAATGGGGGTCTTATGCTGAGGATTGAAACTAGGCATCCATTTGGGTACTCTCATGGGGCACCCGTCAATGTACCAGGTGAGCTTAAGGAATAAGTGAGAATAATCGTCCTCGTGTGCCAAGTGAATCAAAATATGATAAGCATCTATCAATCCATAATCACCATGAAATCCAAAGCACAAAAAACTATAGCATACCTTAATCATAGAAAACTTACGATGAGAGAATTTGCCAACAAGTGTAAACTTGTATGGCGTAGATAGATGCTCATCCTCCTCGTCTTCTGTAAATAAGACCGCTGCCTCACCATTATGTATATACAGGTCTTTAGAGACTAACCTGTAATCAGTGGTGTCCTGTGGAGCCTGAAGAGCCGGTGCAAATGACTTTTCTGCCTTTGCTCGGCCTGAGATATAACATTTTTCTTAAAAGGGCAGCAGTATACGACTTTCGAGTTTGATTTGGCAACTTAGGGATCTCGGTCGGCGAATTCGTCAATGGAATTGTGAATAAATTAACTGGAGCTACATTCTGCCTAAAATTGTTGGTGCACCACCAATTGGCTAACCTCCCGACTCAGAATTTGATGATTTTTTACAGGGTAGTGTGGAATTTTATGCTGAACATGGTGGTTAGTCGCGTGGTCGGAGATGAGGTCAGGATAGGCAAGAATTTGCATTTTTCGGACCTGCTGGGCGTTCACGTTTGGGACGATTTCGGGCGCGTCCGAGCTCCGATCAGGTTGATTTTTCTATCGAAGTATCATCTCATCATGGGACACATGAATATTAGGCGTTGTATCAAGGTGGGTCCCACAATGGGAGGAATAGAAAAATCAATCGCAAATTGCACATAATTTAAAGTTTTGATTTTGGCCAAATTTGTTACCTCCGACATTACCGTAGGGGCTTTTGGGCCTTCTAAAATCAATGGCGGTGGTCTCGTTGCCAAATTCTAAGCCGAAGTGGGTGAAACAAGTGCATTTGGATGCGTGTCACTAGTTTTTTGGTTCAAACCATATCTAATTTCTTCAAATATTGTTGCCGATTGTTGAAAAGTTGTATGGGAAGGTGTTGGAGGTGTGTTGTCATCGGTAGTGATGGTGTTTTTCGATGGTTTTGGTGGTGGATCAAGAGTGTTGATGGATTTGTCTTTGTCTCCCATTCTAGAGAGAATGGAGAACGTTTGGGGGTAGAAACCCATGAGTGATGGATTTTCCTCCTATAAGTACCAGTGATACGAGTTGGCTCACCTTTCTAAAACTAACCACTTCATCTCCTTGAGAAGGAAGGAGAGAAAATGAAGGAAAAGGATGCGGAGGCCTAATTGGAACTGCCTCCAAAGAGAAAACTAGTGATATCGAAGAATACCGGCCCTGACCCCCTTCGTAAACGTCAAGCCACTCTCGAGGAGTCACTCGCCCGACCCATTCTTGTAGAGCCAATCTACTCTCTAAAGATTACTAAAGTGGAAGAGGTGGTTGATGAGGGGGCTAACCTAGTGAGGAAGATGAAGGGGAAGATGTGAAAGTGCCCCGTCTGAGGGAAAGGCTCAGAATCTTTTGGGCGGGCGATCGAATGAAATTGCTCCAGCTATTCTGGAAATGCTCCCCGTAGAGGTTCAAGGCACAGCGAGGTTCAGCGACAAATATTGGACTGTCATGTATTCCTCTCACGCTGAGACTTGCGAAACAGTCGACATCATGGAGGCTGGGCTCACCATGTAGGCTCGCTCCAATAACTTCTTCATCAGCGCCCAGATAGAAGTGAGACGTATGCTAGGACTTGTCCATGATTACCTAAATTGAGCCCAAAATGCTGAGTTTGCTATAATTAAAGCCAATGTTGCGGCCTCATATACAAATAAGGTTGCTGAAGACTCTAAACTGAAGTGTGACGAGGCTGAAACCAAAGTAGAAGTGCTCTTCAAAGAAAATGAGGAGCTAAAAATGGAGACCTATCTTTGCAAAGCCGAGGTGGCCGCTCTGACGAAGTGGGTCAAAAATTCCGACAACCTCCAAAAGATTGCCTTGTCACCTTGGAGACTACCAACAAGGAAAAGGGAGAGCTGAAGGCTTGAGTTGATGAGCTTAATACTGAAGTTTCCAACTTTGGTGAGCAGCTAAAAAGGGCTGGAAAGGTGGCGATGAAAGATTACATTGCCCATTTTCATGAAATCGCTGAGTATGAAGGGCTCGAAATCCATTGGAGAAAGGTCGCCTACAATGAGGTTTTTGATAGGCTCTCCGAGCTCCATCCCAAACTAGATCTGGCTGCTATGAAAGTAGAGTTTCTTCCTGCTGAGCCTTCTACTCCTACCAATGAGGTCGAGGATTTAGTTGAGGAGGTCGACCCCTCTGAAGGGGAATATCAACAATGGGAAGCTGCCTCCTAGGATAGGACTTGTATTTGTTTATTAGCTTCTTTTCTTTCATATTTGAACTTTGATTAAATTTTGGCAATGTAAGTGAATATGTCGTTGTTTTCCATTCTATTCGTCTTTGCAGTCTTTCCATACATGGAGTTAATTTTAAAAGGGTTCTGTAACCTAATCTCACAAACAAGTTCGTGAAGTATAACCTCATCTTCCTATGATTGTTCATCAACGAGCTTGTCACGCTTGAAAAACATCAAATATGTGATATGGACTCGCCGTATTTTTTAACACCATATTTTTTAACATTTAGTCTTGAGATATGGGCTTGCCTTACGAACGTTTAATTTGATACCTTGCAAATTGACTGTGTAGCCCAAGAATTTTTCGAAAGCGACGCCAAAGGCACACTTCGACATATTCAACTTCAAGCAATATTTTCTTAAGGTCTCAAAGGAGGCTTGCAGGTGTTCAACATGGTTCGCAGATTTGAGGTTTTTCACAAGCATGTCGTCAATGTAGACCTCTATGGTTTTGTCTATGAGGTCGAAAAACATTTTGTTAACCAATAGTTGGTAGGTTGCCCCGGCATTCTTTAGGCCAAAGGGCATAACCTTATAGTAATATAATCCTCGATCAGTGATAAAAAAGAGGTGCTTCTAATCGGATAGATGCATGGAATTTGGTTATACCCCAAATAAGCATCCATGAAGCTCAGCAATTCGTAACCCTCCATGGAGTTAGCTAGTTGGTCGATCCTTGGGAGTGGAAAGCTATCATTTGGACAAACTTAGTTAAGGTTGGAGAAGTCTATACGGACTCTCCATTTACCTTTACCCTTCTTCACTAAGACAGGATTTGATACCATCTTGGGTATGTTGCATCTCTGATAAATCCGTTGGATATGAGTTTCTGTACTTCTTCCTTCAGTGCCGCATATCGCTCCAAATTCAAAGATCTCCGGTTTTACTTGTGGGGAGTGACCTTTCGGTCTATGTTGAGCCTATGAAAACTAATTCTGGGATTGATGCCCACCATGTCTTTATGCCTCCAGGTGAACACATCCAAGTTATCAAGCAAGAAGCTTTTGAGTCTGGCTTTCGCTTCTGGTTCGAGCTTCTTTCCAATTTGTAACGACTTTGTTGGGTCGTCCGGGGCCTATGATGAAAGTCTCCAACTCTTCTACTCGGGTTGCCTATGAGTTCGACTCTATTACTCTAGGGTCCAGATCTACCTCGATGATCCTTTCTTCAGGGGCATCCACCATGTTGACGTCTTCCTGTTCAGGGATTAAACCTTCTCAAGGTGTGTCGATCATTTCAATATCTATGAGAACCATATTCAAGCTTCAGGGTTCGAACTTCCTTAAGGAGTTAAGATAACACTTCCTCGAACCTAACTGGTCACCTCGTACGGTGGCAATTCACTCCTTGGTTGGGAACTACATACAGAGATGGTGTATTGATGTCATAGCTTCTAGTTTTTTCAAAGCGGGTCAATCTAGAACTCCATGATAAGTGGACTGGTGATCTACAATCAAGAACTCCATGAAATGGTAAGCCTTAAATGGGCTCTCCCCTATCTTACTGCCAAAGTGATTTTTCCCTGGGAACAATGCTATCACCAGTAAAACCGTATAGAGGGGCCACCATAGGAGAGAGTTTGTGGTCTACCATCATTTTATTGAAAGTATTTCCGAACAAGATGTTGACGGAACTTCCATTATCTACTGGCATACGCTTCTGTCGGGGAGAAAGTAATTATTGGGGTGCTCTCAGTATCTCGATCGGTGTTGTTAATTAGGTAGCTGGCCATGGGGGGATCCTTCGCTTCTCTCGTATATTCTTTCAAGGCATTCTTGGAACTCTCCCTATATGCAGAATACCAATTATGGTGTCAATTTCCCTGATGGGTGCATCATCAATGTTCATTGGAGGCTCTCTCCTGGGCCATTGACCCCTTATTCTGTTTTCATCTTCTTGACGCCTTCTCTGAGGTGATTTATCTTGTTGGATCCACCTCATCTCACGGTGTCGAAGCTCTTGTCTAGGTAGAGGAGCATTCCTTTGCATGCACTTTGCATTTTTACCCACGTCATGGAGACTAGTAGGCGCTTCATGATATGTCCTAGACAAGCAGTTTTCGGTGCTATGATCCTTGGTTCGGTGATACATGCAATATTGCCTATCTCTTGGTTCTCTATTTCTTTCCCTGCCTCTTCCTCTGGGTAAGTTCGGCTGCCTGTGAGTTTTAGGTCCAACCTCTTCATACGCTAAAGAGGGCACAGCGTTTAGTGTAGCGATGGCCAATGTTTGTCCGGAGGTGGGGGCTATGGTATGTCCTACTTGGGTCCATTACTAGTCTACCAAATGCGAAACAAGGCCCCTTCTCTACCTTTGGGGTAACAGAGGACTCATTGAAGTTCAATTGCGATGGTCAATTCAATTGCGATGGTCAATCAATTCTTCGTTTACTATTTCGATCCTCATCATTTCTACCAAGGCATCATAAGATGTGGGATTTTTATTTCGCACATCCCTCCAAAGCAAAGTATTCATGTTTAGACCCTCTCTTAGGGCAGAGAGGGCCTCTTTGTCAGTTACCTGCTCGTAGTAGGTCATTTCATCCGTGAAACGAGCCAAATAACTTTTCAAGGTTTCTTATGCTTGCTGCCTTATATCCTGCAACCTCTGGATAGGGGCTTCTCCCTCTTTGCTCGATAAGTACTGGTTCATAAAAGCCTTTTTCAAATTCGGCCAACTTCTGATGCTTCCAGCTGGAATGAGCTCTACCAAATTTCCGCAGCCCCCGTTAACGTGAGGTGGAAAGCTCGACACTTCAACGTGGGCGAGGCTCCTCGCGGAGATATTTACGTCCTATAGTTGTTAAGGTGTTTAGCTGGGTCACCTTTTCCTTTATATTTCGGTATTTTTAGGGGGCACAAAATGGCTAGGAACTGGGGCACTTCTTAATTCTTGAGAAAATGGAAGACTCTCATCGTCGTCGTCCATTTCGAACAACCTACAAGGACCGTCTGAAATATTTTCCTCCGCTTTGTACCAAGGTTGTGATGTCCTAGCCATTTTTCTCAAGTTAGCGGCGTCCCTTCTTTCCCGCCTATTTCTAGGTGGTGGTGGGACTCGTTGAAGCTCATACTGATCTTGCTCTCGCTCTCTTTGAGTTGAAAGAGGGCATGGAAACCTATTTCTAGGCCCAGTGGGCCCAATTCTATCGAAGATGCTAGCGAATCTTTGTGGTTCATGTTCCTGAGTGTATTCAGGAGGAAAGTTTCCCTCCATGGGCATATCGTCGCCGGGGAGGCTTGTAACATAATTGGTGGAGGTGTTTGTCTCTATTTCCCTTTCCATAGGGTCATCATTTCCTCCATATCTTTGAGGGTATCCCACTGTGTCATTTTCTTCACCCTCCTGGTGAAAAGTTCGATGCTGAGGTGCCTGGGACCTGGCTTGTTGGTGGATCTATATCAACAGTTGCTGTATGGCAGCGTTTTGTTGGGCTATATCTCTCCAACTTCTCGCGCCAAGTGTGCAGTTGTATTGCCTCTCCTGTGGCGGTGGTGGGGGCGACACATGTTTATGTTAGTGTGGAGAACCTCTTCTTCAGAGGCCCCCTGCTGCCCACCTCCACCATGTGATTCTTGGTGACTTGAACTTATCGTGTTTTTCTCGCTGTTTCTTTGCAGCAGCCCTTTCTTTAAGAACCAATAACCTTTCTTCAAGGTTTTTTTGGGACAAATTTTACCACTAGGATGTTCGTGGTTATGGTATCAAATGTTCCCACAAATGGTGCTAATCTGTTGACTCCAAAAAATGGTCCAATGACGTGGCCAACAAATAATGAATAATTAGAGACGAGTATCCACGTAAGCTTAGATTCCATTGCCCCTATGATTCAAATCACCCATTACTCAAATCAATCAATGAAGGGAATGATCCAAGGTATTTAATAAATTACTATGATAATTGTTTGTTGCCAGAAAATGGGGGTCGACTATTGAGCTTTGCAGAGAGAATCGAGAATTTCTTTAGATATGAAAACTTGCATTTCCTTTAAATGGTGCTAAGTGTGTGTATTTATATCCAATGCCAGGTGAATGAGGTCCATTGGATGATAAGGCACGTAGTTCTATTAGATTCGTTGGTTCTTATAAATATCAATCAATCAATCAGGCTATCAATGATGAGATCTCCCATATCTTTACAGCTAGGTTAAGAATTTGACTGCGTAGGCATGCAGAGGCGGCATGGCAGTATGTTGTCTTGTCAATCACTCCATGAGACCTGCTAATGGTTGGTTTCTCACCTCGCCATAGATGGGTTCGCATCAATGGGTAATGCTAAAAGAGGGTCGGTTGTCCCATTTTCATGTTGGGTTTGCCTCGGCACATGTATAATCGGTTCGTCCATCTTGCTATGTTATGTGTGTGGGTTCGTCTACAGGCCATGTGGGACATTAATTTTACGATTATTTTATATGAGTAACATTACCAATAGCCTTCATTTCTATATTGCCAGTTACAAAATTTGTTTAATCATTTCAAAAATTCTATAGGAAATTAATAAATTATACAAAAAGTGATCTAAAAATACATTCAACTTAAATTATAATTAAAAGATACATAACATATATTGTGAGTTTGTTATAACTTTTGCATAATGTTAAAACTAGTAAGAGCTTCCATACTCATACAGCCATAGAATTTTGCAATTAGAAACAATAATTAATAAAATACAAAAGTATTGAATACTAAAAATTAGTCATCTATGGCCAAACTAGGTCTACCCAGACCCTAGGTATATCTTCTTGAATTTGATATTGCATATTTTTGCACTTGTTTGCCAAACTTCCTGCAGATCTCTTCACCACCACTTTGGTGGCACAAGGCGGCGGAGCAGAGGCGGCAGCATTACTTGTATTTGAAGAAGGTAATGGAATTAAGTTGTCAAGATTTTCATGTCGAAGAAGCTCAGATAACAAAAGAACCAAAGAAGCCATTGAGATCTAAAAGTAGTTGTGAAATTAAAAGATGATTTTGGAATTCACTAAGATCATTATGTCCACATGCATACACTCAATTTATAAGCAACAAAAAGTGGTTGCAAAATTATAAGTCTCTGGGATCTTTGAATTTGACAGTTTTTGAGTGTGTGAATTTATTACAAACGAAACAAGGGGCAGCAAAAGAAGTTGGCTCCCACCAGTGCTGCTGAACCGGTATTATTTATGACAAATATTTGGGGCGCCGCCCTTTCTAAAACCATGGTCCCAGTCTACTTGAGATAGGGAAACCGACCGGTCAAGGAACGACTGGTCCATCCTCAACCCGGCAGATAAATTACATGTTTTGACCATTCGTTTGGAACCATGACAATTGTAATAAATTGCTAAATTACAAACACCAACCTAATTAAATTGCATGAATACGTGAATATTTTAGATTGTATTCTTACTAGATGGATTGTTTTTCGCAGAAAATTTATGATCAATTACAATTGTTTGAATAAGTCTTTAAATTAGATTTGTTGTAATATCTCGATCAAATACCATTGTGTTAGTATTTGATACACGTCATGTTTGTGTTATTGCATGATTGTAGTTTGTTGGACTACTACGATTAATTTAGTTTGTTTCAAGATTACGTTGTAATTTATTGCGTGATTGTAGTTTGTGTTCAGTTACTATGGTGACTGTATTCTTCCCAAAAAAATTTTGACAAATACATTTAACAAATAATCTTCAACTTTTATTTAAATTAATCTAGAATTCCATATATATATCTAATTAAATCCTTAAGATTTCCAAATTAATCTTACCCCAACACCAAAGACCCGTCTCCACCCACCAAAAATTAAAAACAGCTCATTTGAATTAATTTCAAACCTTCAATATTTTGTGTTGATAATGTATTTCGAAAATATTTGTTCATTGATTAGCTTCTTGTCTGGTCGTGAACTCATTCTTAAATAGACTTTCATTTGAACATTTAAAAACTCACAAAAGTGTGGATCCATTTCCATTTCAATCTAGCGAACAAGAAACACCGTTAACCTTAATAGTCATGTGAATTTAATTCCACCTATAATTGAACAAATCAAACAAATTAGTTTATGGAATTAAACAATAAATGGAAATCAATTCAAGAACACAAAATTGAAGAACAATAAGGACAGTAGAATTCCCCTTTAGGCTCAGAAAATCTGATCCACCACCACAACGGTAACACCAAGTTTTGGAGAATGACACAGGCACACAAAGGCAGGAAGAAGACCGGAGAAATTGCATAAAGCAAGGAGCCGGTTTTCTACTTCTTCAAGAGGCACAAAGCAAAGTGATTTTGGTGTATTGAATTGAGGACGAGAGGTTCCAATTTATAGGCAAGGAGTTGAACCAATTTTCCCAGAATGTTCTCTCCAAGGATAGACATTATCAAAACCGAAGATTGGTTAGATAAAAGATAGAGTTCTACAAGTTTGAATGAAGGAATAGATAAACCCTTATCATTTTATCTCCAATAAGTTGGGTATTGAGCATCTAACCCAATGGACTGTGTTCCTCTAAATACCTAACAAGATTTGGGCTACGACATTTGTGGTGTGGACTTTAATTATCGTTCAATCCCGAGCTTATAGCCTATGAAGTTAAACGGGCTACTATTTTTCATCATCGCCTAGGGATTATTTGGGCATCACAAAAAATACCCAACAATCTCCACCTTAATGCAAAATCAACCTGCAAGTTAGATAAGATAACAAATAGCTTAAGAAAAGACACTTACAAGTTTGTACCGAGGTTCAAAAGATCAAGGCAACTTCTAAACTTTACCAATGGGAGTACCTTAGCTCCCATGTCAGTAGAATTATATTTTGAAAGGACTTTTTCAAGTTTTACCAATTCTTAAGAAATCGTATCTCTAATGAAATGCAATCTAATATCTATATGTTTAGTACGTTCATGAAAGACATGATTTTTGCATAAGTGAATAGTAGATTGACTATCAAAATATATTGTCACATTGTTATTAAAAACGCCAAGTTCATTTAATATATCTTTAAACCACAAAGATTCTTTAAAGGCTTCAGTAGCAGTAATATATTCAGATTCAGTGGTAGATAATGCAACAACATGTTGAAGTTGTGATTTCCAACTAACACATGAATTACACAAAGTAAAAACATAGAAAGATGTAGATTTCCTATTATCTCTATCACCACATTATTAACATCAGTAAAACCTTTCAATTTTACTCCTTCAGAACTAAACCAGCATTGCATGTTCCTTTCAAATATCTAAACAACCATTTTAAAGTTTCCCAATGTTTGGGACCAGGGTTGGACATATACCTGCTAAGTGTACTAACGATATAGGCTAAGTCAGCTCTAGTACACACCATTAAATACATAACAGAACCAATGGCATTAGAATATGGAATCTTTTTCATATATTTCTCTTCATCTTTATTAGCAGATGCTTATTCTTTAGATAATACACAATGATTAGCTAAAGGTAATGTAACAAGTTTACATTCATTTATGTCAAAAATTTTCAAGATTTTCATGATAAATGGAGTCTGATGCAAAAACAAAAATGAATTAGATATATCTCTTTGAATTTCCATGCCTAAGATTCTTTTAGCATTTCCTAGGTCTTTCATATCAAATTCATTATTCAAAGTAGTCTTAATATCATTTAATAGTTTCAAGTTGGGACCAATCAAAAGCATATCATCCACGTATAGTAACAAAAACACACAGTTATTGTTATTAGCATCACCTTGATAGTAGAAGCAATGATCAAATTCACTCCTTTTAAAACCAATTGTTTGAACAAACGAATCAAAACATTTGTACCATTGTATAGAAGATTGTTTTAGTACATACAAAGAACGTTTAAGAAAACACACATGATCAGGTTTTTGTTTATTCTCAAAATCTTTAGGTTGATCCATAAAAATCTTTTCAAATGTTTTTTTACATACTTATTTTACTGTCAAAATATGAGCAATTGTTGATTAATATATTAGAATATAGATTAATTCTATGTAATTTATGTTTTGCATGACGGGTGATGAATGTAGCGGAAATAAGAAGAAACAAGTGAAAAATGACCAAAATTGAAGAAAGTGAAAGTTTAGGGACTAAAGTGTAAATACTCATAAAAATTGTGTCGGGGCTCACGATGAAGGTTTGAGAATGCTAAGGGTCGATTGAAAGCAATTAGAAGTAAAAAAGGAATGGAATATGATCAAAATATTATCAAAATCAATTTTCAATTCACACAAGATATATTCCAATTTTTTAGCCGGAGATTGAGACTCATTTTTGGCATAGTAAAATTCCAAATTGGAAAAGGTATATTTCTAACAAAGTTGTAGTTCTTTGAGTTATATTTTCAATGCATTTTAAATCGTCTAAATCTAATATTAGAAGAAAAAGTGATAACCAAATTACTGACTACTGTGTAGAGACAAAAAATCCGCGCTCGAATGCAACTTTCTTTATTTGATTAGAACTCTTTTGGAAACCAATTTGGACGTGATTTTTATCCAATTTACGACTCTTACAAATACTTAACAGCAGAATACATATGAAGAAGGCGGATACACCGTTCTTCTCCTCTTTGACTCAAGAAACTCATGAAGAACTAAAACTCTTGGTAAAGTTACGAAGGAACTCAGTTGGAATTGGTGATTTCATGTCGTTTATTCATTTACTTTGATCTTTTCATTGACAAACAATGCTAGAATTTAGATTTCTATTCTCCTGAATTTATATTGAAATCGATTTAATATTTACAAGATTTTTCATGGATTCAGTCATACTTTTTCCATTGTTCAATCAAACTATTTATTGAGTTTCAATTATTTGTTGTTGAGATTGGTTTAATAATTATTATATCCTTATAGATCCAGTCATACTTCTTCTATTGTTAGATTGAACTAGTTGTTAAATTTTAATCTCAATTTCACTTTATTGGCGGATTGATTACTGCCTTATACTTAATGTATTTGGTCGATCTTTGATCTTGTTCCAATAAAATTGTGCAAATATGTCTTAAGACTAAATTCTAGAATTGCATGTGTAAATTAAATTAATTTTCATGATATATCTTCCGATTAGAGTGTTGGGATGAAAGCCTCTAATTGTGTTATAAAAATGAATAATTGATATGATTGATCCAATACAATTGAGGGAATTCTAACACTTCAATGCTTCAAATTATTGATTTTAATTTCACCTTTTAATATTGAATTTTATTATACATTTGAGAGAACCATTCAACATTTTTTATCCTTTAAATATTCTTCCATCTCCCTGTGGATAGAACACCCCAAAGTTGTGCTACAACTACCGCGTTATTCCTTGGGCGTAATCAATCACCATGCAGAAAAGCAGTTTTAACATCAAATTGTTCAAGTTCCCAATTAAAATGTGCAAGTAATGCAAGCATAGTCCTAATTGTGGTATACTTAACAACTGGAGAAAAGATTTCATTATAATCTATTCCTTCCTTTTGTGTGTAACCTTTGGCCACAAGTCTAGTCTTAAACCTTAAAGCCTCTTCTTTCGTGATTCTCTCCTTTTGGTCTTGGGACTAACTCCCATGTTTGATTTTTATTGAGGGAATTTATTTATTCTTTCATCGTTTTTACCCAATTCTCAAATTGTTCACTCCCCAAGGCTTCTTCATACGTGTTTGGTTCCCTATTAACTAGTTCTTCATAAGTAGCATAAGCAAGTTTAAAATCAGACTCTAACCTTTGAGGCACCCTATATGTTCTCCTAACTCTGTTTCTATCTAACTGGTAATCAGATGAAGGATTTTGCTCTTCTTAATATTCCTCTATAACCTCATCTCTCTCAACATGTTCATTCTGACTATCATCTAATTCGGGATTTTGATGCTCCACCTCAATTGAAGTGGTAGGGGTTTGAACACTTAAATCTACTTGGGATTCGTCACTATTGTTTTCTTGTTGTTTTTCTCTCAAAATGTCATTCTCTGATTTTAGACATGGCATATCAGACTCATTAAATGTAATATCACGACTTACGATTATCTTAACTCCAGGTTGACTTCTATCCCAAAGCCTATACCCTTTAACTCCCTCAGGTATCCTAAGAAAACACATTTTCTAGTTCTAGGTTCTAGTTTTCCCTCATTTTGATGAGACAAAGCAGCACATCCAAAAGTTTTTAACATAGTATAGTCAGCACATTTACCATACCATTTTCATGCGGAGTATCACCATTTAATGCAGTAGAAGGTGTCATATTAAACAGATAATGCGCAGTTATAACAACTTCACCCCAAAAAGATTTAAGAACACCAGAACTCAACATCATACATCTCACTTTGTCAAGTAAAGTACGATTCATATGTTCAGCCATCCCTTCCTGTTGAGGTGTGTAAGGAACGATTCTATGTCTAGTAATTCCACATTTCTCACAAATATCATCAAAATCTTTAGTACAGAATTCAAGGCCATTATCAGTTCTTAGATATTTTATCTTTTTACCAGTTTGAGTTTCAACTTGTAATTTCCATGTTTTGAAATTTTTGAAGGTCTCAGTTTTATCTTTTAACAGATAAACCTACACCTTACTAGAATAATCATCGATTATGGACAAAAAATATCTATTACCACCCATTGTAGGGTTAGTAGCAGGCTCCCACAAATCAGTATGAATATAATCTAAAACTTTAGTACTTTTGTGTACACCAGATGAGAAAGATAACTTATGATATTTACCAAGCACATAGTAATCACAGAAAGGCATATCAGATACACAATCTTTTCCAAATACACCTTTATTTGAGTCCTTTAATACTTATGTGAGCTAATCTATTTTGCCACTTGTGTGTGCAATCCGTATTGGTCAAATTTGTAGAGGAAAATGAATTTTTAATAACTTCAGCAGCAGTCACATAAATACCGTTTCTTTTAGTACCCTTACATGTGACAAGAGCACCCCTAATCATTTTTAACATGTTTCCAATTTTACCAGTAAAACCATCGGTTTCTAAAGCTCATACTGAAATAAGATTCCTAGCTATTTCAAGAATATATCTGACTCTATGTAATTAAAGTACATAACTAGTGTCAAATTTTAATGTGATATCACCAATTCCAGCAATTTCATATGCATGATTATTGCACAAAATAGGATGACCACTTTCAGATTCTTACAAATTTTCAAACCAAGCTTTATTTGATGAAACGTGAAATGATGCACCAGAATCAAGTATCCATTCATCCAGGTGTGATTTCAGTAGGATCAGAGTTCAATAACACATAAACTTCACAACATTCATCAAAAGAAGTAATAACATTTGCCTCATCATAAACCTTTCTTTTGTTTGTTTTTCTCAACATAGTCTTTAATGAAATGTCCAGTTTTACCGTACCCATAGAATTTTCTACCTTTAACTTTACTTTTTGACCTTGATAGACTTCTAGTTTTCTTTTTACTACCTGATGCGTGTCCACTTTGGTCATCACGAGTTCTAAATTGAGACCTACCTCTCATCATATGAACCTCACCACTTTTTCTCTCGACTCTTTCGGCTCGCATTTCCATATCTTTGCTTCTTAATGAGTCTATGACAATTTCAGGTGTTAAAGTATCTCTCCTGTATTTAATGGCATTTTTAACTTCTCTATAAGTGTCAGGAATAGCATTTAACAAAATGATAGCCTTATATTTTTCAGATACTTTTTCACCACAGTTAGTATTTATTGAAAACATCCAAATTGTCATCCACATCCTTTGAAGAATCAATTTTGAAGCTAAAGAAACTTTCAAGTAGAAAAAGTTTGTTTGGAGTGGATTTTGACACATAAAGTTCCTCCAATTTTTCCGAAAGTTCTTGAGCTGATTTTAATTTATCAACTTTTCTTAACACAGCATCAGACAAATATAAAAGATAGAAGTATAACCTAATTCATCCAAATTCTCTTTTTCGTCAGCAGTCAAGTTTGCAGGAAAAGAGCCATCAATAGCTTTAGAGACTTTTTGTTGAACAAGAATACCATTCATTTTTTGTTGCCAAATTGAAAAATCTCCTTTACCTTTAAAGATACCCAACTTAAAATGATGTGTCGACATCTTATCAAAAATGTACACAAACGATATGTAAAAGTCACAGGTCACGCAGATTACACAGCGTAACAAGATTCCTATGGTTTCACAATAATACGCTATTCTAGAACCCCAGAATTCTGTGAGAATCGTGTTCTCAGGTCAAGGGAAGAAACAAGAATAGGAGTCCAGGTACAAGTCTAAAATAATATAAGATTCAATAATAACGTTCAACAAACAAATCTAAATACAAAAAATAAATAATTTTACTTAGAAATTAAACAGAGAATTGCAAGTAATCATAGGTTCTACCAACAAGCAATGGTTATCAAGCAATGGCAACCCTCAATCCTAATGATCACCCCATACGATGAGCTGCTAGTGCAATAACGTAAAGGTTTCAGCCAATTTACCAGAGCGGACCTTTCTGAGTCCATAATTTACGATAGATGCGAATTTCCTACTTTAGGCCGCAGTTTATGGCATAAAATAATTCAGTAAATGTATATGGCAATTCTAATCGATAACCAATCAAGGGCAAAATCGTCCAACTTTTGCTACAGTACCTGAAACAAAAAACTAACAACACACAAAGGTTAGAAATATCAAAATAAAAATTCTGCCTGAAGAAACCTTCGTCGGATTCCTCCTCACGCGCCTTCACTGGATGGCCCACGCGCCGCTGCAAGCGTCGTCACCGGAGATCACGCGTACCACCACTAGGTGCGCCTCAGCTTGTAGAGTACGGGTCTGGTCTTGATTTTTTTTTTTCCGGTCACTGATTTAGCCAGAATCGACGAAAGAAGGTCCGGTTTTTTAAAAAACTTCCCTGATCGTCTTCCAGTTTCTGCTTCTGCATTTTTTTTCTTCATTTTTCTTCAGATTTGATTCCTCACCAAGCTCTAATACCAATTTGTGAATTTAATTCCACCTACAATTGAACAAATCAAATAAATTAATTTATGGAATTAAACGATAAATGGAAATCAATTCAAGAACACAAAATTGAAGAACAATAAGAACAGTAGAATTCTCCTTTAGGCTCAAAAAATCTGATCCACCACCACAAAGGTAACACCAAGTTTTGGAGAATGACATGGGCACACAAAGGTAGGAAGAAGGACTAGAGAAATTGCGCAAAGCAAGGAAGGATTTTACACAAAGCAAGGAGCCGGTTTTCTGCTTCTTCAAGAGGCACAAAGAAAAGTGATTTTGGTGTGTTGAATTGAGGACGAGAGGTTCCAATTTATAGGCAAGGAGTTGAACCAATTTTCCCAGAATTTTCTTTCCAAGGATAGACATTATCAAAACCGAAGATTGGTTAGATAAAAGATAGAGTTCTACAAGTTTGAATGAAGGAAGAGATAAACCCTTATCATTTTATCTCCAATAAGTTGGGTATTGAGCATCTAGCCCAATGGGCTGATTTTTTCTAAATACCCAACAAGATTTAGGCTACACATTTGTGGTGTGGACTTTAATTATTCTTCAATCCCGAGCTTATAGCCTATGAAGTTAAACGGGCCACTGTTTTTCATCATCGTCTAGGGATTTCTTGGGCATCACAAAAAATACCCAACAAGTCTACTACCAAAATTTTTAGTTCAAACTAGAACACCCAAAAGAAGAAAGTAAGCCACATTTAAATGTTATTAAACAAACTTTATCCATTCATCAAAGTCACGATAACATCAATATTTTGAATAAAAAACTTTATTTTTTTTCAATTGAATTCAAGACTAAGCATTCGAATAAAAATACTGTAAGAATTCGCAGCAGTTTTAACATGGATTTCAAGTCAAGAAACTTACTTGAAATGATGAATTCCAAGATCTTTTGATATTTGAATCATCTTGCATTCCAAATCTCCAAAATCTGCATTTTTTATTCTCCAATGGTCCCAATCCCAATGGAATAGTATTATTATCCACAATCTAAGTGTCAATTTTTGTGAGATTTCATGTCCAAAATCTGGTTCTAAGGACTTTTCAATTTTGGTGTAAATTTATATACGAATTTTCCCTTCATTTTTCATGCCATCTTTTTCCTTTTTTTCCAATGCACAATCATTAGAGGTTGTATGGGAGTTAATGGTGGCTATATGGAGTTGCATGTTTGAACATCAAATTAAAACTACTCCCTCCAACCCTTTTAATAACTTGTGGGTTGGGTCATCCCACATGGACGACCCACGACCCGTATTTCTCTAACATCTCACACTCGCACATCACGGGCTTGATCCGAACCACAAGGGACAACGAATGTCGCACATTAGATCTTTCTCAAGATTTATCTCACAAAAAATTCATACGACAAATAGATCATGCGACCAACGAGTAATATTAGAGCTCACAATACTATAAACCTGTTAGGGATATATAGTAGCTCAACTAAAGGAACATTACATCAACATGATCTATTAAACACAATTGTCCTGCCGGTGAATACAAATATAAATATTGGTCAAAATAGTTCTCTTTTCCTACTTGAATCCTTCAACTTTAAATCAGCATGTTTCCTAGATATGTTTCATCAAACCGAATCAATCATAGTTATTGGCAACATGTTAAAGTAGCAACACCGAAATAAAATTTCAAGAAATAGTCAAAATTCATAAGGGTATATATGAGGTTATATAAACCTCAAGGTCTCACACAATGAGGAAGCAGGGATCCATTCACTCATTTACCCAATATTGGTTGTAAAAGCACACGTGGTATGAAACAGGCACTAGTATGTTTTCTCCCATTCTTAGGGTGTATGTCATATCCTTCATAAACAAATAACACTGTACAGATCCTAGTTCAGGTATTCCCCGACTTGAGTTCTCATTATATTCATTCCTCCAGGCAATCTCAAATCGAGAACTCGATCTGACTACTAAACAAGTTTAATGGATAACAAAATCCATTTCGATTACATGTTGTAATCTTATCTTAATATTTTATCAAGGTGACCGGATCACGTACACAACATGATCACTTTGTCTAATCTCAGCACACCCCAAAGTATCTGAGGCGATTGTTCATGTGAGTGAACCAATCTCAACCTGTTTGACATACTTTATATGTGTATGCAAAATATTATCTCGTAATCTCAAAAATAGATTACACATGACCTCAAAATTGTTCATCTATGGGCATATAAAAATCAATCAAGAGTTTTCTGATACACTAAGTATCATATTCTACATAATTTTAGAGATTCGACATTACCAACAAGTACATCTCTAAACATCTTTAGAGTATGATGATTACAGACCATCATTTATGTAGATATATTGCAAAAGATACTTTCTTTGCTAATGTCTCTCACAGAAACACTATCGAGTGTTTGGTTCCATCATGATATTTGAGATCTTCAATACATGAAATAATTGTATAACTATCATGGATCTCATATTCACAACTAATATCATTAGATGCCCAATACATCTATACCAAACAATTTCTTCAGCTGTTAAGTTATATACTACAAGATATGCTTCTTGCTACTCTATGTAGTAACCTTGCACAAGTCTAATAACTGTTTGTGCTCGACTTACTCTCATCCTTAGTCGATAATTGAATATATATTTCAATCACAACTTATTCATTCTACAACAAATAGAATAATTGACAGCAACACTCTTTGAGTATCACAATATCCTTTCTAAGGACAACATCAATACCTTCTGACTAGATCCTTGGCATGACAAATATTAGGGCAAGTATACATTATAACATACTTGTAACTCTTAATCGTACTAAATATGGTTCTCTCGATATTTCTTTGTGCACTTATGGAGTCCTTGGACATATATGAAAACTCATATGATCACCTTTCGACATAGAAACATCAAGAAGGTAGCAAATTCCACATTTAAAAAAAATTCTAAAATTTTTATGGTATATAACTGTTGTGATAGAAAAACAAAACTACAATAATTTTTTTTAACACAAAATATACAATTTTCTAAACCCATGTCCTTCGTCTCAAAAATTTAGGATAACCATTTAAAAATGGTTTCAATACACTCCTCATCTTAGCCAATATAGTGTCATCAACATCAAAATTAGAATTACAACCTACCATTAGACTTTTACAAAAATACAGTGATTTTCATCCACATGATGAAATTTTATACGAGATTTAATCCTTGTTAATACTCATGTACCACTATCAAGATAGCTGCATTAGGCTACAAGTGTAACTATAAAGTTACCACAATACTATAAAAGTCTTCAACATGAAACCTATAAATCGATTCATGTAGATCTCTTCAATCAATTCTCTTAAGAATGAAAATACAGTCTATAAGTCTATTTCATGTAATCTACACTTAAACACAGTATCATGGCTAGTATCAACGTATAGAAGTGAATCTCACTGTTAAGAAAAAAGTTTATCAAACTCAATATACTCATATTGAGTATAACATTTCTTTAAAAAATGAGCTTCATCTATCATAAACTCATTAGTCTTCCACTTAATTTTTAAGAACTCAAATGTTCTCAATAGATATAATGTCCAATTAAAACTTCTACCAAATCTCAAATTAGATTGGAATTATGTACACCATATATATACTTCCATCACTTTCCTCAAATTTCTCCACTAGTTTTCTAAACCATGAATAATTGAAATTGAATAGCTCTTAGATCCCACTCGGAATCAAGATCCATTGAAATTGGATAATTATTTGATAACTTCCTCTCGGATAGATAGCTCCCACTCAAAAACAGATTACTCCCACTTGAATTAGAAGTTAGAACCAACTCTTACTTATTCAAAAAAAACTGATTCATCAATATACATAATATTAATTTTAATAATATTCTCCGAAATTCTCTCTTACTAAGAAAGAAATGTCAGATGTCACATATTGTGACCCAATATTCATTCAAAATCTCAAATGTCACATATTGTGACCCAATATCCATTCAAAATCTCACTTAAGTACCTTTTTGGACTGTTATGTGTATCTCAGAGATACATCTTATTCTTAATAGACTCATGTTCCCAAACTCATTATCAAGAACTTACATAATCGATTATGAGTCTAAGACAAACCATATTTGGTCGTCTTCATGTCCAAAACTTATACAATTCTGAAGGTACTAATTTAGAGAGAATTCCGTTAACTGATACGTTGTAGTTAACCAATAATCTTTCCAGAAGCAAATACGTAAATTGGACTGCATATCTCAATCTCATCATATTCAGTTATATTCCATCATTCTACCCAATACACCATATAATTATTGGTGATTAATGAATAGTCAATCAAATAAGAATCTATTTCGTTATATAGATCACTAATAGTTCGTAATAGAGATTCACACTATTAAACAATTCTCAAAGTCTTCACTTCCATAATCTGATTTTCTACTCCACTTCAGACAAATCTAAATCAATACAATATTTTCAACTTAAGAAAATCAAACGCACAACTGCAATGTGTGAATCCATCTATAAATGTAATGAAAATATAAATTTTATCTCTATCTATCACGAAATTCGAATGGATTTACTCAATGGAAGTTTAACTCTTAAAGTTTTGAATGGTTTTCTCAACTTAAAACCTCAAACTATTGCACAAATATCCAGAATCATAATTAAACATCACCACTATGAGTATGAACAAAACTACCGCATATAAGTTCAAGTTAGAGACCACCCTTAGAAGAACAACTGAGATCAAGTTTAGTTGAGTTTTGGATACTATCTTAATATCAAATAGGAGGTTAGTTTCTCCACTTTGCAACACTAAGTTGCAGTATCAATCATATAAGCTTCCACTTCA
Source organism: Fraxinus americana (assembly GCA_035079005.1). NCBI lineage: Eukaryota > Viridiplantae > Streptophyta > Magnoliopsida > Lamiales > Oleaceae > Fraxinus > Fraxinus americana. The sequence goes on along the minus strand of CM068707.1, from coordinate 18,189,892 downwards.
TCTTCATTATTTGTGTATATCTATTTTGTATCAAGTCAAGGGCTCGAAAATAGAATACAATACTTCTTGATCTCATATAGAGTGGGTTTCTAACTCTTGAATCCACTATCCACACAAAATAAGGTCTAATATGTATAGTGTTGACACATAAACAACACTAAATGGAATATATTCAAGTGCAATATCCTTTAACTGAACCACTTTCGATCTATGAGATTCAAACTATATAGTTGAAGTACTTGAACCTTTATAACATTGATCATTTACCAAATCTACTTTCATTCACTTACTATTTGATATGTTCTTTTCGGTCCATTTTCTAGTCTCCCCATCTATCCCGCATTTGTTCTAACTCATTTAATGCTTAAGATCCAAAATCTTATGCAAATTAGAACATTGCTACACAAGTGTATCCTCAAGACTTAGCAACATCATGTCACATATCTTTTAAATCACATAGCAGATAGTTTCAATAGAGAAAATTGACACTTTAATTTGTAAGCCACATTGACATTCAAAATTTTCATCTAATAAAAAGAGACTAATTTGAATTTACTACTCATCTACAAAAAAATGTGACCAACAAAAACTGTCAACTTTATACTAACCATCTTAGCCAAGTCACATTCGAGAAAAAGATCATTTATAACACAACTTAACAATTCAAATGTTCAAGCACAAGGATATATCTTTTCTCGTACTTAACAAAGTTCTGATCTTTATTCTCTAGAGTAGTATGACCTGCATAAGGTCTTCTATTGCGTGGTTAATGCTCTCTAAAGCATCATGTCATTCTAGTACACTGAAAATCTTATCATGCAAATTGTTATTGCATTTAGCATATCACCTTTATTAAGGTTAACTATTATAGATTTTGATGTCATGATCTATCAATTTTTAGAGACATTTTATTCTCAATCAATGTCCATTTATGCACATTCAATTTTGCATCAATGCAAATTAACATCTACGATAGTTCAACGTTAGGTACAGAGTCGAAAGTTCACTATGTTCCCAATCATCGTCCGCAATCCTGTTGTTTCACTATCATAAACTTAATTTCATAATGCAAAACTTCATTTGTTCTAAGTGAGAATTACATTAATTATTCTAGTTTGAGAACTCCCACTTAGTTGGTGAATCAAATAGTTTTAGGTAAGATTTTCTCTAAATCTTCCAATCACCGAACTATCATTCAACTGACAGTTAATAGGTCTAAGTAAGAATCGAACTAATTCTGCAGACCTCAGCATTTATAACAATATACGAATTAATAGATTCCATATATTCAATTAGATAAAATAAAACCAAAACTATGCACATCTATCCAATTATAACATGTATCATGATATAACAAATTAGTTCTTCCAAAAAATAACTTCAATTATAATCTAAAAATAAAACTAATATCATTTAAGTTTTATTTTACAAATCCTCAATCTCATTTAAATCTCTGTTGCAACATGGTCTTACCAAATGAGAAGTGATATCAGAATTTTCATATTCTGCTTATCACCAAAAACTTATGTCCCAAAATATTCACATGTTCCACATTAGGTCATGTTTTAGATCCATTTACTTATATCGATAAGTACAGAACATTTTAACAAGTTCTATAACCCATGTTTTTTTAGCATTCCCTCTAAAGATACTAAAAGTGTACATATAATCAACCATATCTGATTGAGTACAAAATTAAAAAATAAATCACAATTGATCACATAACCTAATCAAAACCCGCACAACTCATGAACGTATATAAAACGTGGCATTTTAAATACTTTCGGAGTATTTTTCTCATTTAAAAAAAATGAAACACTTCAAAAAATAAAAAATAAATAACTCTCACTAGGCAAATACCACTTAACAAATATTCTTAATTTTTATAAAAAAAAATTCAGAATTTAATCAAATCCAAAAAATATTATCAATACTTTTTTATAAGTTATTTCAATAATAAAATAAAAAAATATTTTTTGATTTTTTGAAAATTAATTTTAATTGCACATAAAAATCAAGAATATTTCAAGGATCCAATTGTAATTTTCGAAATTGTTATTAGAATAATCAACTTACAAAAAATAATTTTGGAACCAATATGCAACATGCAATTTTCCAAATTGCATTTGGAATAATCAACATTCAAAAATGTGGGGACCAACATGCAATTTTTGAAATTGCATTTGGAGTATATAAAGGTCCACTATGCAATTCTCTTAAAATTGAATTTGGAATCATTCACCTCCATGATAAAAGTTTAGGTTTCTGCCATTTTTTTCCGCGGGTTATTGTTCATCGTCAAAGAAAAATTGAATTTTTTTTCTGATTTTTGTCAAAACTTCGAAAGGCCATAACTTCTCCAATTTAAAGCCAAAAATTATGTTCTTTATACCGTTGAAAAGATATCGAGAAGATCTATCAAACCATACCAAATAGTTATCATGAAACACAATGTGGAAGAAGTTATCATGTGATTAAGTTTCGAATTTTACCGATTTTAATGCAAAAAATCAGATTTTCATCCAAAATTTCGAATCCTCATAACTTCTTCATTTTAAGTCCAACATTTAAGTTCTTTATATCGATGGAAAGCTTATGAGAAGATCTTTCTAATCATACTATTCTTACTGCTTGAAGATGAACGAGCAGATGCAAGTAAATATTTAAAGTTTCTATAATTTTATCTAGAGTTTCATTTTTCTCCAAATTTATAAAACAAAAAATTTTCAAACTTTGCATATATGATCTACATCATATAAGGAATATGCTGTAAAGATTTCATGAATTTATGTTGCATATTTCATGACATGCCATTAACAATTCTTTAAGTTTCAACAAAAATGACATACATGTATTTTTCAACATAATAAGTTCATTTACAGCAAGATAGTATGAATGTAAGAATTCGCAACATTCTTCAACATGAATTTCGAGCAAGAAATTTACTTGAAGTGATGAATTCCAAGATCTTTTGATGGTTAAATCACCTTACATTCCAAAACTCCAAAATCAGCATTTCTTGTTCTCCAATTGTCCCAATCCCGATCACAATGGAGGGGATTATTATCCACAATCTACTTGTCAATTTTTGTGAGATTTCATGTCCAAAATATGGTTCTAAAGACTTTTTAATTTTAGTGTAAATTTCCATACGAATTTTTCCTTCATTTTTCATGCCATTTTTTTCCCTCTTTTTCCAATACACAATTATTAGAGGTTGTATGAGAGTTAAGGGTGGTTATATGGAGTTACATGTTTGAAATTCAAATCCAAACCACTCCCTCCAACTCTTTTAATAACTTGCGGGTTGGGTCATCTTACATGGGCGAGCCACAACCCTTATTTCTCTAACAAATACTATTTTAGACATTTTAATTGCAAAATATGATTCAATAAGAGTGTCCAATTCTATAGTTTTCTGGTTTCATCTATCATAAATTTTGGGAACCGCTATTTATATTCATCATTCTTATATATCTATCCACTTTTAAAAAGAAAATTATATAACATTTTTAACCTATGTAAATTTACTTAAATAGACAAGAATAAAATCAAATAAAAATCTATCATTCTAAATTCATGCGCTAATATTTATTTTCATTAAATTATTTTGGACTTTTTTTATATTCTTTTAGATTTTATTTTTAACTAAAATTCTAATATTCATGAAGCATTTTCTTTAACTAAAGTCATAACAACTATAAAAGAGACACCGTTAGAGGATATACATTCAGACATAAATAATATATGAAGAAGATTTTGAAAAAATAAGGATTATCTTTTTACTGTGGGTTTGCTGAAAGGATTCTTAATTTGTGTTTGGGTTATTTGATAATGTGCTTTTTTGCATTCAAGTAGTATGAGATCATCTTTTAATTCCGAATAATTGGAGTTTTCTGTTGGGATCATCTTTTCTTTTCTTGAATTTAAAATATTGATATCTATCTTTTCTCTTAGGATTGTCAAAACAAGAATTTGAGTTTTTTTGCTAGAATTATCTTCTTTTTTTTGCTTTACTACAAAACAATGGTGGCTATCTTTTCTGCTAAAATTATCAAAACAAGAAAAGAAATTTTATCATTTGTATAATTTATTTAATGGCACTGATCGAAAATATAAAGGAATTGTTAGAGTACAGTGAATCGAATTCTGTTTGACCCGACTCGAAAAACTCGTGATGCAACATATTTGATGAAACTAAAATTATGAGAAAAATGAATCTGTGATGTTATGGACCAATTTTATTTTTTTTATATTTTTTAGTGGAAGGAGGGCGATACCTCCGAGTATTTATTAATATATCCTCATTTGAGGCGGAAAAATACCGTGGTTACAAATGATATCAATAAAATCAATAAATGAGGAAGTACTACTTCCCTTACAGAAAAAGTAAAGAATAATATGAAAATAGCAAACAAGGAACCCTTGCAAAAAGCACAAGTGTAAACAAAAATAAAAGTAAAAGTAAAATACAAATACTTAAACTCTAGTGATGGGAAAATCATATCTGTCGATCCGAATAAGCTCCTTGATATGTCGTGGTAGGTCGGCTGGTCCATAATCCTGGTGTCTACGATGATGACAACCCTCGGTGACAAGTGCATCTACAAATTGGTTCCCCTCTCTAAAGATGTGGAAGACCATATCTCTGCCAAATGAAACATATTTACAATCGTCTGAGTATCCCTTGGATAGGCCACAGTCTGCCACCTCTCGTGATGTAGTGAATCGTAACAGTCGAGTCAACCTTAACCCAAATATCTATCAAACCAAGATCTCTAGCCAGTAGTATCCCATCACGAATAGCCCCGAGTTCCGCCTCTAATATCATACACTGTCCATATGAAGTTGAGAAAGCTCTGATACATTTTCCTGCGTAGTCCCTGATGATGCCCTCCACTCGCAAACCCATCCTTGACACAACCATCGATGTTGATCTTGACAGATCCAAATGATAGAGTGTGCCACCAAATCACGATGGGGGTAGAGTCAAAGAAATACCAAAAAATTTTGGCAAGCTGCATGTCATTATGCCAATGTAACAGTCGGAATAGTTTACCAGTATGGAGGAAGGATACCATATGGTAAACTCTCCAGATAATACGTCTTGAACTCATACATATGTTCATGTGCTTTGTATTATTCCTCTCAGTCCAAAGAAATCAGAAAATCAATAGAAAAATAATTATGCGAATGTGTTCGGTCTTTGCAAACTGACTAGAATACCTCAATCTTAGAAATCTCTGTCTGACACTGTAACGCCCCAAAATTTCAAGTATCTTGAGGTGTTACCAAAATAATTTTCATGTATTTAAATGCGGAACTGTAAAATTCATTTCTTTCTAATAAACCAAACATTCATAATTTTAAATACGAATCATAAAATCGTGTCTTCGAAAAAACAACTTAAACATTAATAAATTTGCTAAATAATGTTATTGGACAAATCAAACTAATAATGAACTTTAAAAGGAAAGAAGCAAATCTTAATATTATTCTCGTAGGTGGAAATCCATTGGCAGACCGCATCACCATCCCGCCACAGATCCAATCGACCCGAACTAGCCTGTAAAAATTGTAAGAGTGAGTATTTTGAAAACACTCAGTAAGATACGTGCAGTTTCCATATGCAGTTACATAACAATAACATAGACAATTCATACCATTCTTCACATTTCTCATTTATGGAGTATATCGGCACAATCGAGATACCCATCTCTTCACATTTCTCATTTCGTTACGTCGACCCGAAGGTCCATTGGCAATACATGCATAAATTATTGAACATAAAAACATAAGGAAACAAAACAACTTGCACAAAAAGTATCTTACCACGATTAATGAAACGAGCTTTTGATATAAAAATATACTTAGAATTTACAGCAGTCCTCTATATGAAAACTGCTGTGTAAAATTCTATGTGATGAATTGTGAGATATGGGCACACTATTTATAGGGGAAAAGTACAGTAGTTGAGTCATAATATAACTCTGATAAAAATCATATTTATTCTAATAGATAAGAGTTTGTTATAATGGTTGGTTAGAACTAGAATTTTGATAGGTCAATATATATTAGAGATAAACATGGCTAATATAACACAATATTATCTTCCAAAAAATATATATATGTACACGTGCAATTGAAAAGAATAAGAAATGGTTAATTCGTGATTATCTACTTAAATATTATAATATATTGCTAATTATCCTAAAAGGACCATTATTAAGTAATAAAAACATATAAATCATACTTCTTAGAATTGAAATATCTTGGGCTTAACTTATCTGATTTCACATTTTCCCGAGCCCATTCTACATTATTTAATACGAGCTACAAAATGAGCCCAATGTTGATATACTTTTGATCATTCTATAATAAGTTAAAAATTTGGCCCATTGAAACATAAGAATTTAAAAGATACTTTATTTTAGTCCATCAACTTTCAAAAATCATAAGATAAAATTTATAAAACAAATATTTTTATTCTGAAATTTTCGGGGTGTTACAATCTCCCCTACTTTAAAAAAATTTCGTCCTCGAAATTACCTGCATTCGGGCCATCCGTTGTTTGTTCTTGAGTTAAAGCAAAAACTCGGGCATTTCCTTTCTTTCCTTGCTCATCGTTCATTTTTGAGGGGCCTTCCTTGTAATCTCTAGCAATATGACCTGCTTTACCGCATCGATAGCATATATTACTTCCAAAAAGGCATTTACCCCTATGTGCCTTGTTGCAATTTGGACACAATGAAACAACTTGTCCAAAACTTGATCCGAAGTCGACCTTCTTGTTTTGTCCTTCTCCTTTTTCCTCGCTAAACCCATTCCATTTCCGCTTTCCTGAAGGCTCAGTCCTATACTGAGGAGCTTGGCCAATCTCTAACATATTTGAGATTGCCTGAGCAGTTCGTAAAACTCGACTATAGGTGGTAAATTAGTGGGCTGCCAATATTCCACCAATCTCCTGACACAATCCTAGTTCAAACATCTTTGCTTTCTTTGCCTTCGTGTCCACTAGGTGTGGTGTGTACCTAGAGAGTTGTTCGAATTTTCTCTCATAATCCTCAAACTTCATCTTTTCCTGTTTCAGTTGAAGAAATTATGTCTCCTTTCAGTCCCTCAGTGCTTGTGGGAAGTATTTTCCCATCACTTCGTCCTTGAATTGTGTCGAAGTCAGAGCACGTTGTTGAACTTCTGTTCTGGTGCGAGATGTTGACTCCCACCAGTGGCATGCATCATCAACCAACATAAATTCTGCACATAATACCTTTTGAGCATCAGTGCAAGAAAGATGTTTGAAGGTTCGCTCCATTCCTCTTATCCATTCCTCAGCTGCTAATGGGTCTGCCTTGCCATCGAAGGTTGGAGGTTTGTAGCGGCGGAATTGTTCCACAATTGAACTGATGTTGTTGGCATTTGCATTCTGGGGACTAGCCTGTGCTTGCTGCCTACCTAAATCTTGTACAGCCCTCAGCAAATCCTTGATGACTGTAGCTTGATTTTGTTGTTGTCTCGGCATTTTCTTAACACAATTAAAATTCTAATTTAGGCAAAGTCTGATAACACAAAAATTAATTATAATATTTAAGTAGATAATCACGAATTAACCATTTCTTATTCTTTTCAATTGCACGTGTACATATATATATTTTTTGGAAGATAATATTGTGTTATATTAGCCACGTTTATCTCTAATATATATTGACCTATCAAAATTCTAGTTCTAACCAACCATTATAACAAACTCTTATCTATTAGAATAAATATGATTTTTATCAGAGTTATATTATGACTCAACTACTGTACTTTTCCCCTATAAATAGTGTGCCCATATCTCACAATTCATCACACAGAATTTTACACAGCAGTTTTCATATAGAGGACAACTGTAAATTCTAAGTATATTTTTATATCAAAAGCTCGTTTCATTAATCGAGGTAAGATACTTTTTGTGCAAGTTGTTTTGTTTCCTTATGTTTTTATGTTCAATAATTTATGCATGTATTGCCAATGGACCTTCGGGTCGACGTAATGAAATGAGAAATGTGAAGAGATGGGTATCTCGATTGGCCACCGATATACTCCATAAATGAGAAATGTGAAGAATGGTATGAATTGTCTATGTTATTGTTATGTAACTGCATATGGAAACTGCACGTATCTTACTGAGTGTTTTCAAAATACTCACTCTTACAATTTTTACAAGCTAGTTTGGGTCGATTGGATCTGTGGCGGGATGGTGATGCGGTCTGCCAATGGATTTCCACCTACGAGAATAATATTAAGATTTGCTTCTTTCCTTTTAAAGTTCATTATTAGTTTGATTTGTCTAATAACATTATTTAGCAAATTTATTAATGTTTAAGTTGTTTTTTCGAAGACACGATTTTATGATTCGTATTTAAAATTATGAATGTTTGGTTTATTAGAAAGAAATGAATTTTACAGTTCCGCATTTAAATAGATGAAAATTATTTTGGTAACACCTCAAGATACTTGAAATTTTGGGGCGTTACAGTTTGGTATCAGAGCCGTTTGCCAGTCGGAAATCGGGAACTAAGTGCTATGCGGGACAAAGTGCTACGCCATAGGACGGGAGCCACCTCTTGAACTCGTAGGAGCCACCTCTAGAATCCCAACGCTCGGCAAACGTATCCTCAGATGGATCAAGCGCGACGAGGACGTCGCGAGTCTAACGGGGGGTGATTGTAATACCCCAGACCAAGAAAGTTTAAGAGATTTGATAAGTACTACTCATACCAACAAGGTGCACCTTCTTTTCCGGAAGTCCATCGTTGGAAACTCCACAGTTAAGCGTGCTTGGCTTGGAGCAATTCTATAATGGGTGACCCCCCTGGGAAGTTTTCTCGGGGAGCGTGCGAGTGAGGACAAAGTATGCTGAAAAGACTCATGTTGGTACAGTGAGGATAGTACGTCGTCGATCTAACGGCCAGGACAGCCCGTTAAGTGGGACCCGGGTCGTTACAGACACTCTTCTCCTGCACTCACGGTAATCTGAAATAAAGCCCCAAAATGTTGCAAAACATGATATGAAATACTACTACCAGTAAAAATATGAGTGATGGTCTCAATCTCTGAATAGTACTGACATCGAGAAGCCAACTGACTGTCGATCCTACTCTGGATAATGACATCAACTAGTATTAAGTCCAGCCATAATCTTCAATAGAAGAACGAAACAGTAGGAGGTATGATAGGGCTCCACAGTAGACGAAATGAATCCTTTACTGGTTTGCTAGAGCGGATGAACTACCATGCTAATTTAGTACTATATCTACCATCTAATGTGGCCCTCCAGAAAATGCGTCTGAGACATCAAGACATAGTGGAATGGCCGCAATCACTGTAATCGCCCAAAATCTCATCCAATCACCTCGAAAAAATCCTGCACCCTTGCAGATGTGTGCTCTGTGTGTGGAAAAATGGATGCCAATATTGAATCACCCATCCAACAATCATACCAAAAGAAGATCTGCCCTATCCCAAGGTGCCACGCAATATGTGTCTCAGTGCATGGTCCAAATTTTTTCAGTCTATTCCAACTAGGAGAGGCTGAGTGAGGAACAGTTGTAAGCGATGGATGTGTCCCTCTACAATATTTGCCCAGTAAAAACTGAACCCAAAGAGAACTCTGAGACCTGAAAAACCATAAAAGCTTCAATGAAAATGTGTCCACCGTATCTTGCAATCGTCTAAATCCCACGTTAGCAGGAAGGGAAATCGCCTTCCAAATCCGCCAATGTAGACGCCGCACATGATCCTTATAATCCCATACGTATCTCGCAAATATACTCTCCAATTTTTTCTGAATGACCTTACGAGGTCACATAATCTAGAAAAGATACAGTAGTATGGAGGACAGAATAGTCCTCAACAGAGTAATCCTACCACCGAGAGAAAGAAGGCGTGAAGCCCAACCAAAAATTATACTCCTGACCTTCATAATGAGATCATCATACAGAAAACTCCTCTTAGTCCCTTTAAACAAAGGGGCTCCCAGATATGTGAGCGGCTGACTCTGATGTAAAAATTCAGTCAAAATCACTAACCTAAGTATTTGAATTTTAGATGCCCGCCTAGGCAATATAAGACCACTCTTATCTCTATTCACCAATTGGCCAGAGACCCCCTCGTAATGCTCCAAACAATCGATGACCCTTCTGATAGACTTCTTTTGTCCATTGATAAATATAATCATATCATCAGCAAAAGCAAGATGAGAGACACTGGACTATCTCCATGTCAATACTGCATACTAGGATATGTCTAAAACCTCTGAGTAAGCAATCGAGAAAAGTAATTGCAGCAATAATAAATAAGAATGGAGAGATATGGTCTCCTTGTCTGAGACCCCGTGAAGAAGAAAAGAGACCACATGGCCGCCCATTCAGAAGTACTGAGAATCGACACTCCGATATACATCGTCTGATCCGATCAATCCACAACGGGGTAAAAATCAAATGCCTCCAGTATAGAATAAATGAATCCCCAATCTCTACGATCATATACTTTAGTCACGTCAATCTTAAGCATAACATTTCCTCCACGTATTTTATTATCCAACGTGTGTAGAAGCTCATGTGTCAACAAAACATTGTCCCCAATAAGTAGACCAGGGACAAATCCACTTTGTTGAGGAAAAATAATACACGGTAGAAATGAACTCAGTCTGTTGTTCAACAGCTTTATGATAAGCTTATTGAATACTGTACATAGGCTGATAGGTCAGTAATCCGTCCATCTACAAGTATTCTCCCTCTTCGGAAGAAAAACAATAAACGTAGCAGCAAATCCTCTCGGCAAATTACCACCCTCAAAGAAATCAATGACTGTACCATATAAATCATCCTGTATAATATCCCAACAGTGTTGGTAGAATAATGATGAAAATCTATCAGGGCTAGCAGCACTATCAGCATCAATACTGAAAATAGTCTCTTGCACCTCATCAATCAAAGGGAGGCGGTTCAGTGCCATATTATCTGTCACTATTAGTATCCTAGGTATGATATCAGGACGAATATATTCCAGAGGTTGTGAAGGAGCAAAAAATAATTCCTGGAAAAAAGACATAGACGAGCCCTGAATATCGGCAAGAATAGTAAGAACTTTCCCTGCTTGAGTCATGATGGTCTTGATACGAGATCTGATCCGTCGTCCCTGTACTAGTGAATGACAATATCTGGTGTTGCGATCTAACGAGAGCCGACCTTTTGATTCCAAAAACCCCCCTCAATAGCTAAGGTTCGGTTCAAATCAGCATGTGCATGATGAAGTAAGTCACCATGTTCTGGTGTAAGATCAACCTCAAAATCAATATCTACCTAGTCAATCCTTTCCTCAGCGTCTCTCACTCTCTTGAACACATCACCAAATACCCGTCGATTCCACCACCTAATTCCCTTTTTCAGCCTAAAGAACATATCATTAGGAATCGTTGTAAATCTTATAATCATTCTTATATAGTGAATTTCTCATCATCTGCTCATAGTTTTTTTGTCTGAATTTCTACGTTAATCTTGTGTTCTTGTTCCATATATTGCCTATTCTCGTTCCTTTTTTTCTAAACAAACCAGTATCAAAGAAAGTTTAACTTTCAGCGATGGCAACTCTGAAATATGATATTCAGCTTTTAGATCGCAACACCAATTTTTTTTATGGCAGGTGAAGATGTGGATGTGATTGCATAGATGAACTTGAATGATGCTCTGTTAGAGTTTGATAAGATTCCTTCAATTTGGAAACATGAGGAAAAATAACGTAAGTATTGAAACACCCCATATCAAATTCATCTTCATCTATCAAATAAAATACTACAGGATGTTTTGAAGGAGAAACACATCGTTGTGTTATGGTTAAGATTGGAGCAGTTATGCATCATGAAAAGCTTAACCAGTAAGTTATATCTAAAGCAGAGACTATATTCTCATTGCATGATCGAAAGTGCATCTATAGAAGATCACTTAACCATTTTTAAGGAAATTGTCTCCGATCTAGAGATCATGGAGGTTAAGTATGATGAAAAAAATTTAAGGTTGATTTTATTGTCTTTGTTGTCTTCTTTACATATGACTTTCAGGGATACTATTTTGTACCATTGTGACACTCTTACCATGGATGAAGTACATGATAATCTATTCTCTAAGGAGAAAATAAAATAGCTTGTGGTTGGATACGAGGCTCAAATAGAGGACATTGTTGTTCGTGTGAGGACACATAAACAGTATTCTAGTGGTAATATAAGGGACAAATCAAAATCTAAAAAGAGAGACAAAATTTGTAATTATTGTAAGAAAATGGGGCACATCAAATCTAACTACTACAAGCTACTGAATAGAAATAAAAGAGTTGCTACTAATCAAAAGGGAAAACAACAAAAAACATTAGTGCAACTAGTGTTGAAGAAGATGGACAAAGTGACGGAGAACTTCTAGTTATTTCCAAATGGCGATCTCAAGCCCTATATGGATTGCATTCTTGATTTAGCTTGCACATTTCATAAATATACCAATCTGGATTGGTTTTCAACATATGAAACGGTTTCAAAAGGTGTTGTTATAATGGGAAATAATGCATCTTGTAAGATAGTTGAAATTGGAACAGTCAAAATTAAAATGTTTGATGGGACTGTCAAGATACTTGGTGATATGAGACGTTCCAAATCTGTAGACAAATCTTAATTTTTTAGTGCTCTTGATTCAAAAGAATACAAGCACACTGGTAAAGGTGAAGCCCTAAAGGTTGGCAAATGTGTCATCGTTCTGATGAAGGGATAAAGGTCTAACTAATTATCTGTCTCGCGGGGTTCTACAAAAACAATTGAGGCAGTTGTCACTAATTTGTCCTTATCAGATGATGATGTGACTAGAGTTTGGCATATTCGTTTTAGGTATATGAGTGAGAATGTGATTGAAGAACTGAGCAAGAGAGGACTTTTTTATTGATAGAGTACTAATAAATTGAAATTCTGTGAGCATTGCATTTTCGGGAAGCATTAGAGAGTTAAATTCACCAAAGACATTTACAACACAAAGAAAACACTTGATTACATACATTCTAATATTTGGGGGCATCTAGTGTGTCTTCCAAAGGAGGTGCTTACTATGTGCATACTATTATTGATGATTTTTTTAGAAAAGCTTGGGTGTTCTTCTTAAAGCAAATGAGAGATGTGTTTACTATATTCAAGGAGTGAAAGATCATGATTGAGAAGCTGATGGTGAAGTAGGTAAAACGTTTCCACACTAATAATGTTCAAAGTTTTGTTCTGATCAGTTAAATTTTTCAATCATGCTACTTATACAATCCTTCTTTTTTATACAATCTTGGCGACAAGTCAAACTTGATAATATCACATTTATCCATTTTAAAAGCAATTTTTTAAATCAATAGTCCAAATTTTGACAACGTCAATGTTGTCAATCAAGATTGTCAACAAATATTGTACAAACAGGTCAATTCTTAATTTTTTTTCTATATGTTAGAACAAATTTTGAGGCACTTGAGAGTTTGTAAGACTTCGCAATACAGTGTATCAGAACGGATGAATAGATCTTTGATGGAGAACATATGTTGTATGCTTTCCAATGCTGATTTACCTAAGTCATTTTGGGTTGATGGTGTTTCTACAACATGTTTTCTTGTTAACCACACATCTCAACTGTCATTGACAAAAGACTCCAGAAGAGGTATAGTCTGGTACTCCTCTTAGTTACTCTAATTTGAAAATATTTGGATATCCTGCTTATGCTCATGTTGATAATGAAAAATTGGAACCTAGATCTAAAAAGTGCATATTTCTGATCTATAAGTCTAATGTCAAGGGATATAAGTTATGGTGTCTAGAAACAAATAAAGTCATAATCAGTAGAGATGTTATATTTGATGAAAGTGTAATAGTTCATGGCTTACCTTCTAGATATTCTAGTGATAGAAATAATAAAAATTAAATGAACAGGTGGAGTTTGAGATTGGTTTAGAGTCTAAATTAGAGTCTACATCTCGGTCTAGCTTAGAAGTAAAGTGTAGTATCGATTTGTCACCACCACAGTATTATATTGTTAAAGACAGACCCATAAGAGATATTAGGCCTCCACAGAGGTGGATGAGGCTAATTTGATAGCCTATGCCTTGAATGTGACATAAGGTATTGATTTGAGTAAAGAACCTCCTACTTAATCAGAAGTAGTTAGTTGTGATGAATCTAGTAGATGGATAATAGATGTACAGGAGGAGATGGAATCGGTTCATAAGAATGGCACATGGGATTTAGTGAGATTCTCTAAAGATAAGATAGTTGTTCATCGCAAATAGCAGTTCGTAAGGAAAATGGTGCAACATGAGTTGAAGAAGCTAGGTATAAGGCAAGACTAGTTTTCCAAACTTGCCCTTTGAGTTATTAAATATGTATCGTAAAATAAAAACTTAACTTTCATAAAAATATAGCTTTTGACCAATTAAAATAATTGAAAAATAAGAATTATTAAATCATAAAAATAAAATAATAAAATGTTTAATAACATCTTTACTATACCACCAGGACCAGTTCCAAATTTCAATGCCTCGAACCTCAATTACCTAAAATGGAGAAAATCGTAAATATTGAAATAAAATCTCAATAAGATAGCCACATAAATCATTATTCATATTTAAAATCTAAGAATTCTTAATGTACATAAGAAAACACATGGATTAGAAACCGAACATAGATGGCTATAATCCCCATACATAATCATAGCATACATAGCGAGACACGGGAATTAAGAACCATATTTCGTAGCTATAATTCCCGTGCATACCACTACTAAACTCCAATCCATTAGTGACAGTACCTCCTAGTTTTATGTTCATGTTGACTGCTCAAGACCTAGATTTGGCAAATGGAATTATGCCTAGCTGAGCCGCGAAAGGAACATAGGCCAATATCGGAGAATCTAACTTATAACAAGCAGAGTGAGAGAACTGTTGGGATTTTAAGGATCCAAGGCTCTCATTCAAGAGCCCTTATCATAGGTTTGGTTTAGTGTATGGAGGAGGTGGATACCTGTAATACCCCAGACCAACAAAGTTTAAAAGATTTGATAGGTACTACTCATACAACAAGGTGCACCTTCTTTTCCGGAAGTCCATCGTTGGAAACTCCACAGTTAAGCGTGCTTGATTTGGAGCAATTCTATGATGGGTGACCCCCTTGGGAAGTTTTCTCGGGGAGTGTGCGAGTGAGGACAAAGCATACTGAAAAGACCCATGTTGGTACAGTGAGGACAGTACGTCGTCGATCTAACGGCCAAGACAGCCCGTTAAGTGGGACCCGGGTCGTTACAAATGGTATCAGAGCCGTTTGCCAGTAGGAAATCGGGAACTAAGTGCTATGCGGGACAAAGTGCTACGCCATAGGACGGGAGCCACCTCTTGAACTCGTAGAAGCCACCTCTAGAATCCCAACGCCTGGCAACGGATCCTCAGATGGATCAAGCGCAACGAGGACGTCGCGAGTCTAACAGGGGGTGATTGTAAAACCCCAGACCAAGAAAGTTTAAAAGATTTGATATGTACTACTCATACAACAAGGTGCACCTTCTTTTCCGGAAGTCCATCGTTGGAAACTCCACAGTTAAGCGTGCTTGGCTTGGAGCAATTCTATGATGGGTGACCCCCTTGAGAAGTTTTCTCGGGGAGCGTGCGAGTGAGGACAAAGCATGCTGAAAAGACCCATGTTGGTACAGTGAGGACAGTACGTCGTCGATCTAACGGTCAAGACAGCCCGTTAAGTGGGACCCGGGTCGTTACAATACCGGTTAAACAACTTATCGATTAAGAAAGCATAAAAAACATAGAAAAATCATACAAAAGCTCACTCTATTCTTACGGAACAGAGGAGGAGGAAGGACTCTTGAATAATACATTTTTTTTCTAACGTTTTTACTCTTTTTTTCTAAACTTAAATGTATTACAATATGGCTCTACTTATAGCAAACACAAAGTAGATTTTACAAGATTTATCTACCAACTATCCTATCACACACCATGCTTCTACCAACTACTAGTACAAGACAATGCCACTTGCTAGAGTAGCCCACAATTACATCAAGCTTGTATAACTTTCTGTGATCTTAATAGTCAGACTTTTCAACAACAATATTGTAACTAAGTTACATATCAAAAATACATTAAAAACGTGACAACCAAAAGGTCATAACTCCAACAAGAACTGTGTTCTCCTTATCCAAAAGGAGACCCCTTCATCCATCTTCACCTACTTTAACTCCCTAGTATTATTTACTATTCTTCTTTTCCTCGACATTCAGCCCCAGCAAAGGTTTTAAAAAACAAGATTTCACACTAAAATCCCTTTATAATTCACAATTTGTTTTTTTTCAAAATATAAACGGTGAAGAATCAAATTCCACTTCCATTGATATCTAAAAACCTCTGAGTTGCCCCCAGGGCACATCTCCAAGTGGTAAAAGGAGAAGGTGGAAAAATTTCAGCTTTGCTTGAGTCTGTCGCGTCAAGGGTTCGAATTCTGAAATATGGATTTGGTACTTAGGTAAGTGCAAGTGTACAAGTAGTCTTCCATAATGTACCCTTGAAGGCATAACTTGCAATTTACCTCCTTCACCAAGTCTCAGGATAGGACAAGTGGGGGCCTTTAAGGATGCGGCTCATCCTTTTTTTAAAAACCCTCTGAGTCAATTAACAACTATTAGAACTAGAAACAACTATACATTGCCACAGTCAAAATCGAAGAACCTTTTTAAAAGTTCAATATCTGTGAACACAAATAAAAGTAGAAAATCTTTAGAACCTTCATCAATTTTACAATCTTAAATTCATCGGCATGTTACATGCTTAACTACCAAACACTATTTCATACATCATAAAAATCTAACATAAAGCTTCGAAAATCGAACGAACCCCCTCTCAGTATCAAAGTCAAATACCACCTGCCATCAAAATCCTGAAAATGCCACACAGCCCCAGATAAAATCAAAATCAGTTAAATAATCATAAAAGAAAATAATGTACACCTATCCTCATACATCCCGATGGCCACCAAAGAAATCAAACTAACCTTCGCTTCAATAAAATAAATAAAATGAACCTTTTTTCTTAAACAAAATAATAATAATAATAATAATAATAATAATAATAATAATAATAATAATAATAATAATAATAAAACACGCACACGAACGTTGAACTCGGATCTTGACTTACCGAAGAGTATCTGTAGATATCCCTTCTAGTTATTCTTGAGAAAGAGAAATTTATTTTATTCAAAAAGTGCCACAAATGCATGTCACACCATCATGGAATAGGACTCTCTACAATTCATCTATAAAATATCGGTATTAAATTTTGTAAACTAGAGCATGTTTGTTTCTCATTTTTATAATAAGAATGCATTTTTTAATAGAAATTTGATAGAGAATACGTGGTTAAAAGATGAGGAAAAATTTAGAGTTTGCGTGTAATATTATTTTATTGAAGAATATGTGTTGAAAAGAAGTGGGAGAAAAATATATTTTAAAAAAAATGGGTATCAAACAGTGGCTAAACTTATATTTTATACGAAGAGGGGAGATGTAGTTGAATTATTCCTTTGTGGACCCGGTTAAGGTGGAGGATGATGGTGGCAGAAGGGTTCAGGTTTTCGAAAAGTCAAGCTAGAAAAAAGAAGAAAAAAATATTGGGAAGAGAAAATATTTTATAAAAAGAAGAATACAAAAAGCATTGTCGTACAATTGCAGGTAAAGTTTTCCATATGGTTCTTTACTCTGTTTGATGAAATGGTACAAACTGCATGGCATCCTCTTATTGTTGTTCTCACAATATATTTTTTTATTTTTTTTATAACATTTTTGCTACATTTACATCATGGTTGATATAGGTAATGATATTTCAGAATGTGACAATTAATTTTTCTATTAACTTCTCCAACATTTATTTAAATCAATGGCCCCAACTTAATGGGATGTCATCAAAGATGTACACATCGAGGCCCCGATTGTCTCTCATTATTCCAAAATATTGTTTGCACAATAATATTCTCCACTACACATTCACCCAATAAAATATTTCACACACAAACCAATAAAGTTATTTTAAATTTTAACCACACATGCTCCAAAAAATACTATTCATTATTCAATTTCTTCTACAATAATGGGAGACAAACACACACTGAGTTTACGAGTAGATTAATCCTATTGATAATTTCCTATGTTACTTATTGGATTTTTTTGTTCTTTTTCTAAATTTGATGTTGTTGATTTGTACGGTAAATTCAAGTGAAAATGGAATTATCTATTTGTACATCAATTTTTGCCACATGTGTTGACAAATTCTGCGTCGGCAGAAATTATTGGTTACAAAAATATCTTCTTTTTTTTTTTTTAACTATCCAATCTCTGTCAAGTAAGGTGTACAACAAAGATGTTGGAATTTAATTTGCCATATGGGCCTACATATATAATTAAGGTTAAATTACATAAAACCAGACATTTAAGTTAACAAATTCAAAAATCAGATCTAAACTTTATGTATTCACAAATCAGGTGATAAATCAATTTTTTAATATTAAATAATAATACTCCAACCCCCACCCCCAGTGCACCTTATAACATTAATTTCAATCCTCAAATCATTTCTTCCCATCCTTTCTCTCTATTCCCCTGTCTCTTTATACTCCACCTCCATACCCACAGATGCCTTTTCTCTCTATCCAACCCATACTCCTTCGAGCAGCGAGTAGAGGTGGTGTTGACAGCATGTCGAGGAGGTCAAAAAGCGCCGCTGCTCTGAGGCACTCTGCAGCGGTAAACATGGCGAACTGAGCTCCGACGAGGTGGCGCTCGTGCTTTCAAGGCCAATTGAGGTGGCACTAGGCTAGTTAGCCATTTGGACTTTACTTGAAGGTAGAACTGTGGCGGCGGGGATTGTGTTTGTGTTTGGCTTGTTGTGTGTTTGAGTTTGGGTTTGATCTATATATAAGTGGAATGGTGAGGGTGTTAGTAGTGGATGAGGGGTTGGCGGCTTGCCCAATTGTTTGAGTTTCAGTAGTAGTTAGAGTTGTAGGGATAGTATTGGTGGTAGGTTTGGTTGCTTACCCATCCACTTAAGTTTCAGCAACAAGTAGAGTTGTGGAGATTGTGTTGGTGGTAAGGTTAGTTGTCTTCTCAGTCGTTTGAGTTTCAGTAGTAGGGAGAGTTATTTGGATGGGCGTAATGGTGGTGGTTTGGGGGGTTTTCGCATTCCCAGTTGGAGTGGGGTGAGATGTTGAACAATTGCGATCAATTATTTAGGTAAGCGTAACAAATAAAATGGATCTATTGGGGGCTGCTCTATCCATCTTCTTTCTATCGATCTTCTCTTTCTTTAAATACCAAAATTCGACATTCTTTCTATCTCTAAATATGAAAATTATATAGAATTAATTGTGGTGTTGGTCTGCGGTGTATGCGGATTTATTTGTGGTAACCTTCTGTGACTAAGTGTGACCTTCTTACCATATGGATTTGTTTCCCATTTTCTTATCATTCTAGATTTGGAAAAGGTATGACTTGGGTTGTAGGAAGCATTGACGGTACAAAAGGTGCAGTTTCTTTCGATGTCCTTGGTTATTTGTGGTGACCCTATGCGATCAAGTGTGTGTTTGATTGTAATCGATTGTGACCAATTTTGTGTTGATTGTGATCGATTGTGACTTGAGATTGATCTAGTCACAGACAGTCACACTGAACACAAATTTGGTCACAGTTAGTCACATTGAATACAAACTTGATCACAATTAGTCACGGATGACACGTGTCAGGGAATGGGGTGGTGGTACGTAGATCCATGGGGATGGGGGTGTGGTTTTCAATTTTTAATTTTCTGAAAATTTTTAAGTTATCGGAGCAGCCTTCGAAACAGTCGTCCAAGCGGCAGCCGGAGTGATTGCCGGAACAGTCTCTGGAGCGACCGCCAGAGCCTATGGCTATCTCTGGTGGAGAAGTGGAGGGAAGGTGGTGTAGTAGGGTGATATGATGCGGAAGGTGAGGTGGCATTGGTAGAAATAATTGATGTATATTATATTGTATTTTAATATTTAATAAATTTATTTACCACTTGATTTTTAAAATATTTTAATGAGTTTGTTATTTATGAAATGTGATCTTTAAAACTAGAAGTTATGTATTGTTCCTTATAATTAATTTTATATAAATGTTATTTTAAAGTTAAGTCCATTTAAAGTGATTTAATAAAGAAATTAAGTTATTAGGCTTTGGACATCTAAATAAAGTGTGAGCTAAAATGTGTAGAGATCGGATCCATTAGGATTGTATTTGATCATGGGCCGAATACATATGAAAATATAAATAGGGTTATGGTTCTCAATTTATATGTAATTCTCATTCTTTGTGTCATCTTATCGATGCAAGAATACAAACGAAAGCATATTGAAGGCATATTGAAGAGGATGATCTGAAACCCACAATCAAAAACAATTAGTCAAGAATCAAAAAGGAGGACTAAAGCAATCAAGATTCAAGAAAAAGAAGTCAATATTAAAGAGATTGAAAGTTCAATTTTCAAGGCTCAATATTCAAGATTCAAATCAATGGATCAAACTACGCTCTGCATTAATTAAGTTTTTTGGTGATTTAACTTGAAAATCTTGGTACTTCATGAAGTTCTATAAAGTTTAAATTTCATAAATATTTAATAAGTGCTATCAGAGCCAACTCCATGTTAAACTAATGAGAATCAAGAAAGAATTTTAGAGTTGAAATTCATATTTCGGATTCTCTAATTTTGGTATGCGAATTTCAACCCTAAATTTCAAATTTTAGATGATTTTTTGGTGTGTGTTTTTCAAATTTGACAATTTTAGAAATTATTTGTTAAATGAGTACGGTTATAATTGATTGTTTTATGTTATAATCCAAATTCAACTTGGAGGTAAATTATTTAAGGATCGTGCTACGTGTACATAAAGCCTGACACAATGGTTTACACCTCAGTGAGTTGGCATGACTCAATTTTTGACACATAAGGGAATGTAATTCAAGTTGTAGAGAATATGTGTACAAGTAGATTGATCCATTATTTAAATTATGCTTTGGATTAGAATTAATGTTAGCATGAATTCTAGTATTTTTTTAATAGAGATCTTGATTGTCTGATTGACATAATAGTTAAAGATACAGATTCAATCATTGAATAATTGGTGACTTTGGGCGGTGTGAGAAATTGATTGAAGAAATTAAAAGGAAATCAATTTTATTTTTCTACGGGTTTTGGGGGATGGGGAAATAATGGCGTTGTGTGCCCAGGGGCGGACGCAGATCCTTAAAGTTAGGGGGCACAGTCGAACTTGCAAAGAAGTTGGGAGAAATTTTACAATCGGAAATTTACGTCCAAAAAAATCATACCCCGTATAATTTTGAATCCGAAAATTTACTTGAGATATAACTTTTTCGGATGTAAAATTTCAAAATTTTTTGATGTTAATAAAATTTTCTAATAAAATGATGAAAATTACATTGAGAAACTTGTATCGCAAAAATAATAAATATTAATGAAATAATTGAATTTTTTTAAAAAATACGAGTTAGACGTTTTTCTTTAAAACTCACGTTTAACGTATTTTTAACTATTTTCGATATCTGTTTGGACTATTTGATATACTCATAATGTAGTTCTCAAAATAAGTTTTGAGATGACATAAGCAATTTGTAGATTCGATTAGTGTACGATCGTCGGAGAATTTTAAAATTAGCATGTTATCGAAATTCAAATTTATTGTGATTTTACCCCTATTTGATGGAGATTAAAATCAAAGTTTTAGTAAATTTTGATAAAAATTAAACAGTTATGAATTTCATGAAATATGTTATTAAAATTAATTGTTAACTTTGATTTAT
Organism: Fraxinus americana; assembly: GCA_035079005.1. Lineage (NCBI taxonomy): Eukaryota > Viridiplantae > Streptophyta > Magnoliopsida > Lamiales > Oleaceae > Fraxinus > Fraxinus americana. The sequence goes on along the minus strand of CM068707.1, from coordinate 18,167,960 downwards.
ATTAAAATTTAGATTTCAATCGATACCAAACGTGACTTTAAAAAAAAAATCAAAAAAAAAAATTCTCAAAAGACCCTCCCTAGGTCCGCCAGTGGTAGTGATAATAAATATGTGATAATTATAGAGTTTGTTATGTGAATAATAAATCCATCCAAAGATATGTTTATTGTTTGACTTTGTTTATTGTAAATATTTGATAATTACACCAAGAGTTTCACTTACAAGTTGGTATTTCTATCCAAAGACTATATATAAATGTTGTGCTGAGTCTCTTTCATGGGGTTTACTATTATTTAAATTAATTGATTGTATAATACGGATTCTGATGTGAACATATTTCTTTGGTTTTGTTCTCTATTCAGTTAATTCTTTGCTTCTATAATATCTGCCAACATTAACTCAATTTATGTACTTAATGGAACCAAATTTAAGCACTATAAAGAGAACGTTAAGATCATTCTTAATTGCTAGACTTAGATCTTGCGTTAAGGATTGAACAACTCGCCACACTTACGGGTAAAAGTTCCGCTGATGAAAAATGGACTTTGATAAGTAGGGTCCTTAAAACCACATAGTCTTATGAACATGAAGCGTAGTATTCCAAAATCATTTAAAGGTGTTGTATCCGATAAGATAACTACTTTCAAGGAATTTTTTGATGAAATTAAAAAAAGCTTAGCAAAAAATGATGAGGCTGAAATTGGTACACTTCTAGCCAAGCTATCTGATGATTTGCTCGTACATTTGATTTTGATTTCTCTTCTTGCACAATACAATCAATTTAATGGTAATTATAACTGTCAAAATGAGAAATGGACTCTTAATGAGCTCATTTGATACTGTGCACAAGAAGAAGAAATGCTGAAGCAAGACGGAATTAAAAGTATTCACTTGGCTAATACATGCACCCGAGCCAGCTCAAAAGAAACAGCAAAAGCATGAAAATGATGAATCATCTAGTTGTTACTTTTGTGGAATCCCGGGAAACTTGAAGAAAATTTGTACCAATACCACGTTTGCGTGTAAAGAAAAATACATTTCTCACCTTGGTTTGTTCTGAGGTTAATTTTGTTTCAGTGTCTAGACATACTTGATGGATTGATTCCAATGTCACTACTTATATAAGTGTATCTATGATGGGTTGTCTAAACAATCAAAAGTCAAATGATGTTGAAAGATTCATCTATGTGGACGACAACAAATTGGTTGAAGTAGAGGCTTAGGGACTTTTAGATTATTAATAAAGATTGGTCTTTATTTAGATTTCAAATAGACTTTTGTGGTACCATCTTTTAGACGAAATTTGATTTCTATTTTTGTTTTAGACAAATTAATTATTCTTGTTCATTTGGAAATAATAAATTTAGTATTTTTCTTGATTCAAATCTTGTGGGTACCGGGTCTTTATCTGGGTGTGATAATTTATACTTGTTTAATTCGGTTGCTTTTTATAATAAAACATTGCATGTGAATTCACGAGATATTAAACGTAAATTAACCAATGAAAATTCCACTTCATTATGACACAAGAGTTTAGATCAAATTTCTCAAAGAAAAAAAATCAAAAAGCTTGTGTTAGAATAAATTCTTGATCCCCTTAATTTTTCAGGCTTAAGTGTTTTTGTAAATTATATTAAGGGGAAATAAACATACATAAGGAGATTATGTGCATCCATAGCATGAGTAGTTAAAGCAAGTGAATGATTTGAAATTCGAGTTATTTCACGGAATAACACTCGTATATGATTTCGGATGACTTAGAACTAATTCATACGGATATTTGTGGGTCATTTCCTTCGACTTCTTGGAATGGTCAACAATCATTTATTACATTCATGGATGATTTTTCTCATTATGGCTACATATATCTAATTTATGAAAAAATCTCAATCACTAGACATGTTCAAGTCTTATAGGGCTGAAGTTGAAAATCAATTCAACAAAAGAATAAAACATGTCAGATTTGACCTTAGTGGTGGCAAATATGGCAAATCAGGAAAAATTGTCCAGAGCCTTTTACTAAATTCCTAAAGGAATGTGGAATCGTTCCACATGTACCATGCTGGTTCTCCTAGCATGAATGGTGTTGCTGAAAGACGAAAAAGAACACTTAAAGACATGGTAAGGAGTATGATTAGTCATTCCAGATGACCTTATAGTATTTCTACAACATGAGGATGACATTGGATTGACGGAAGAAGATACAATTAACTTTCATCAAGCAATGCAAGTGAGTAATTCTCAAAAATGGATTGATGCCATGAATAAGGAAATAAAGTCTATGAAAGACAATGTCATTTGTGACCTTGTCCCATTGCCTAAAGGTACGAAATTATTTGGTTACAAGTGAATATTTAAAATAAAGAGGGATTCGAAGGGTAATGTGGAAATATATAAAGTTTGTCTTGTTGCAAGAGGCTTTAATCAAAGGGTATGCATCGATTACAAAGAGATTTTCTCTCCGATTTCAATGAAAGACTCTTTCAGGATTATTATGGCACTTGTTGCATATTTTTATCTTGAACTACATCAAATGAATGTAAAGAGGGATTTCTAAATGGTGACATTGAAGAGATGATTTATGTGGTGCAATCGAAAAACTTTGTATCGGGAGATCCAAAGAAGATGATTTGCAAATTAAAGAAATTCATCTATGGGAGCAAGCTTCTCATCAATGGTATCTCAAGTTTCATCAAATAATTATCTCGTTTGATTTAGAGATAAATGCAGTCGATAATAGTGTATATCACAAGCTCAGTGGGAGTAAGTACATTTTCCTGGTATTGTATTTTGATGAGTAGCTTGTCTGTAATGATAGGTTTATTGCACAAAACTAAGAGATTTGTATCAAAGAATTTTGAAATAAAAGATCTTGGTGACGCTTCTTTGGTATTATGGATTCAGATACATTGAGAAAGTTCTCCGGTATTTTTGGATTATCACAAAAGAGCTATATCGATAAGGTGTTTAATAGATTTGAAATGCAGGAATGTAAACCAAGTGACACCCATGTTGTTAAGGGAGACAAGTTTAGTCTCAATTAAATCCTTAAGATTAACCTTAAAGAAAGGAAACGCGGAAAATTCTCTATGCTTCAGCAGTTAGGAGTTTGATGTATGCACGATATACACACATCCAGATATAGTAGTCATTGTTGGAATCCTAGACAGATATTTAAGTAACCCTAGGATGGATCATTGGATAGTAGACAACGGGTTATATAGTATTTACAGAGAACAAATGATTATAAGCTCACATACAAAAAATCAGACTAATTGGAGATCATTGGTTATTTTAATTCTGATTTTCTGAATGTTAAGACAGTGGGAGATCCACATCGAGGTCTTCTTGTTGGCTAGAGAAGCTATATCCTAGAGGAGCGTTAAATAGACACTCATAGCTTCACCATGGAAGTGGAGTTTTAGCATGTTATGAGGCATCTAATCAGGGAATATAACTGCGAAATTTGTCACTAGGTTGTGAATTTCGGAAGGAATTGAAATAGTACTTAAATTATTTTGTGACAATAAGTCACGAGTCTTGTATTCAAATAACTATAGGAGTTCAACAAAGTCTAAATTTGTAGACATCAAATTCCTATTTGCTTAAAAAGGAGTTCAGAGTGGTCAAATTACTATAAAAAATATTATGACAAACTCCATGATCACAGGTCCATTCACTAAATGACTACCACCCAAGGTCTTTCATGAGCACATCGTTCACATGGATGTTGTGTATTTTGATGATATGCTAGTTTAGTGGAAGTTTGTAATTTTGGACGTTTTCTTTCTCTTTTTTTACACATCATTTTATTTGTACACATTCAATTATTGCAGTAATAAAGTATCTAGTTCAATTTTCACTCTGATTAAATTTTTTGGTTTGATCTCATTAAAGTATAAGGTATTAAAGCATAAGATATGATTAGTTAAAAATATGCATGTTTGGATCACATTACATGCAATTCTCATGTTATACATCCATACTTGATCTATGTTATTTGATTATATTGATATATGCGATCATTAATGGGTTTAGTTATAATACTTGTAACAAAAATCGCTTTGATCCTATATTGATATAATTAATTGGCGAGATTATTCGGAGATACTTTTGATTATGATAGCAAAAGTTTTGACATGATAAAGTTATCCACATTTATAAGGTCACATATATGACCCAAGTAAGAGATTTTTGAAATTTAATTTGTTATGTGGGCCTACATAGGTAATTAATTGTGTACAAAAGGCTATTTTAAAGTTAAGTCTGTTTAAAGTGATTTAATAAAGAATTTAATTTATTGGGCATTGAGCATCTAATTAAAATGTGGCTAAATATGTGTAGAGACCGGAGTCATTAGTGTTTTATTTGAGAATGGGTCGAATAGAAGTGAAAATATAAAGTGGAAATTACACAGGTACAATTTTTTAAAGATTACAATTCAAAAAACAGGTTGGAGGTTTATTTATTCAAAAATCAGGTAATAATAATAATAATAATAATAATAATAATAATAATAATAATAATAATAATAATAATAATAATAATAATAATAATAATAATAAAATTACACACCACCCTCTAATAATAATTATTATTATTATTATAAATTATAAAATTAAATTACACACCACCCTCTAACCAATCCAGAATTAGATTTAATCCAAATTTTGTTTTTCTCTCTAACCTATTGTCTCCTTCCCTTCTCTTTATTAATATTTATGTACTTTCTCTCTCTACCATTTTGGCTCTACACTCCATCTTTCACAATTTCTCTTCTATACTCTTTGGATGCAAGAAGCAGAAACCAATTTCTAATATGACGCTTTACCAATTTTTCGATTAGGGCTCACATCGTCGATATAGTGATTTTGTGGCAGTTTTTGTTGAGATTTTTTGGTAATTTTTATGGTGGTTTACAATAATTTATGTGGTGATTTTTGGTAATTTTGTGGTAGTTTTGTGACAGCTTTGTGGTGGTTTTATGGTGGTTTATAATGCATTTTTGTGGTGATTTTTGAGGTGGTGGTGCTTGTGGTGTTGGTGGTGGTCACATGTTCATATAGTGTATATCAAATACTGTGTTGATATTTTTTGATTGCACTGATCGTGGTGATAAGTCACGAGTCACATGTACCAGGTAGTGTGGTTATTGTGCATTGGTTACATATAAATATTCACATGTCACAGGTTAAATAGAACTGGTCACAGATCATGTTTTTATGTTACAAGTCACACTCCATAGGTCACATGTCATATTGTATAGGTCATAGATCAATGGTCGTCGTGTGTAGGTCACAGATCGATATCCATAGGTCATAGATCAATATCCATAGGTCGTAGATCAATTTCCACATAGGTCATATGTCAAAGTGTATATGTCACAGATTACAAATTCAAGAGATTAGCTCACACGCCATTAATATCTTCAACCTCAATTCTCCGAATTGGTTACTAATTCAATTAACCAGATTTCGATGATGAGAATTAAAGTTATTTGCTCCGGTAAGCACTTTGTGAATTACACCATGGGCTGTTTTTCAGTTTCTAATTTTAAAATATAGATTCAAATTACACCAACACCGCTCAATCGTCAACAATGCTCTGTCAATGTTCTCCAAGGGTCGCTATGTTTATCCTTCTATCTCTACTATCTGAGTCGACGATGCTTAGTCATCGCTGAAGAAGTTGTTGGCTATCTCTGTAAATTCTATCTTTCTTCCAGTGAAGTTTTTTGGATACCGGTAGCTACGAGGTTGGATGTTGACAGGTGGATGCTGACGATTGATGGATATTGGCGACTGTACAAGGGAATTGCAACGAACGGGTGTTTGGGAGTAGGGGTAGGTGGGGACGAGGGTTTGGTGGGGTGGGTAGATTAATTTAATTTAATATTATTATTTTTTAAAATTAAAATATTGAATTAATATCTCACTTTTGAAATTTTAAACTTAATCTCCGAAAATTGAACTGGTGCATACTTAATAGGTAATATATGAATTATCATAAATATAAATAGGGTTATGATCCCTAATTCATATGTAATTTTCATTCTTTGTGTCATCTTATCAACGTAAGAATATAAGAGAAAGCATATTGAAAATTAAGATTTAAAATCCTCAATTAAGAATAATTAATCAAGAATAAAGAAAAATTATTGAAGCAATCAAGATTAAAAAACAAGAAGTCAAGATTAAAAAGATTGCAAGTTCAAGCTTCAAAATTTAATATTCAAGATTCAAATTAATGGATCAAGGTGTGTTCCGCATTAATTAATTCTCTTGACGATTTCACATGAAAATTTGGACAATTCATGAAATTTTATAAAATTTAAGTTTCACAAATATTCAACGCAAGACATACACCAAGCACTAATGAGTGCTGTTGAGTGAAAATTTGTTGATATGGGTAAAACAAAGAAACGCCATTTGTCCTAAATTTTCTACAAAAAAAATTTATTGGTCAATGAACTTTATTTCGTGCGAAAATAGTCATTATACTTGATAAATTATTTCAATTAAATTGCTCGGTATTTTCTAATCCAAATTTTAACAGGACTCAGGACATGTTTTAATGCAAATATGTATTGGCATGTTTGGCAGTTAGTATAGCATTTCTCATTCTCCCTAAGTTAAATTTGCTCTTTGCCGAAGGCATACGGGGGTACATTTAAAATTGATCACATCAAAGGGCTATACTTCCCCAATGGCCTATTTAATGGCAAAAGACAAAAGCACATTTTTTTATATAAAACAATTATAAATTATTGTTTTGTTTAAAAGACAATACTACCCTTTAGTTAACAAATAAAAACCAAATACTTCCTATGTAAAATTTCAAAATCAACCAACTTTTTTAATTTGTTTATTGAAACACAGATAAAAACTCTCTCTTCTTTCATCTGCTTTAACCTCAAAATTTGAAAAATTTATTAAACGTCGAAACCTGAATTTTTTTTTTTATCGATCACTTCAAATCGGTACGTATATTTACATATGTTTAATTTTGTTTTCGTTAAATCAGTATACGTTTTAATCATTAAATTTATTTCGACAAAGATAGTTAATGTAGATAAATTTTTTAACGGATCTATAATTTTTTTAAACATGAACGAGAAAAAAATTCTTCTGCATCTTTCAAACGAAATGGATCTGATTAGAAATAGTCGGTCGGCTGTTTAAACAGTAAGCAGACAGCCGGTTGAAACGGTCGGCTATTTCACCTTTTTTTAATTATTGTTAAAAACAGAAATTCGACTTGTATTTTCTTTAAAAAATTATGTTTTGGTAGTTTGGCCCTTTTTAAAAATTCCTGTTAAAAGTTGAATTTTTGACTATGTATTTTCTTTATAAAATAATGTTTCTTTTTACAGATATGGTTGTAATGTCAGTTTGTTACTTTGGTAACTTCGAATTGGATGAGAAAGATCAATGGGTATGGAGATGGAGAAACGATAAACGTGGTGGTACTTCAATTTTCATAATGGAGAGTACAATATATGCGGGAATGTACCATGATTTACAAAACATACTGAATGTCGATCCCTCTCAGTACGATAAGGAATTGAGATTTCAATTCAAGGATGATCCATATATTCTGATTCCACCTATGAAAGTTACTTGTGATGAAGAAGTGAATTATTTATTTGAATTGAACTAAATGTATATGACTCCTCTTTGGGTGACTTTAGTGCAGAAGGATGTCACCGAAGTTGAACATAAAGATTCAGATGGAGGGGATCACAATGCCAATAATTTTTAGGACACAGTGCAGATAACTCGTCAGGATGATGTGGTTATTCCCGAGCTAGTTGTTTCTCAACGTGATCTCACTATTATGCACAGAATTCCATCGGCAGTTCACGATAGCGAGAATTACAATGAATTTACTAATGAAGATTTGATTACTTTATCCCGTCAAAAATATGAGTTGGGTGGGAGGGCAAGGTTTGGAACGAGTGGATCCTCATCTAATTTTTCGCGTGTGGTTCCCGATGATGAGGATTTGTACATCGATCAACTGTTTGAAACAAAGAAAGATTTGCAGGAAGCTGCGCATCGAATTTCACTGAAATACAACTTTAAGTTCAAAGTTAAGAAATCAAACAAGTCATTGTTGACGATTGCTTGCGTCAATGACAGTTGCCATTGCCATTTGCGAGTGACAAAAATGGACACGAACGAGTTCTTTGTAATTTACAAATATTCATAGGAACATACTGGCGAAATGGGAGTTCGTCGAAATGATCATAGGCAAGCTCAAGCATGGTTTATTGGTCAACAGATAATGCACAAGTATCAAGACCACTGGGCAATCTACAGACCTTCGGACATCATTAACGACGTCCGAGCTACCAAAAAGCCTGGAAGGCCAAAGAATGTGCGTTGGAGGATTTAATGGGATTGATCGATAAAAGCTATGCTAAATGGATCAGGTATTGCCATAACATGGGTGCAACTAATCCTGACTCTTGGCAATACCTGATGCCAAGAGTTTTGAGACGTAGAGCAGGAATTGCTTTAAATTTTTCTTCATGACTCTTGGACAATGCATTCAAGGATTTCAAAATGCGATGCAAACCCTAATTCTAGTCGATGGTACAACTCCAAAAGCTAGATACGTAGGCAAGTTAATTATTGCTACATGTCAACATGCTAACATCCAAATTTACCATCTTGCATTCAACATAGTCGATAGCGAAAATAATCTGTCGATGCATTGGTTTTTCACAAAACTGAGGGATGTGATCGGGGAAGTTGAGGACCTTGCCTTCATAATTGATCGGGAAAGGTATATAATAAATGGTATCGCCGAAGTATTTCCTAAAGCACGATATGAATATTGCTCGTACCATATGCAAGGCAACCATAAGACTAAGTTTCGGGACACATACATCTTTTCATTGTTCAGGAGAGCGGTCCAAACTTATAGTATTGAAGAGTGTAATAAGTTCATGGTGGAAATATGAAGAAAATCATTACCAGTATGGGAGTATCTGACAAATATAGGGATTGAACACTGGGCGCGATCACATTTTTCAAGTCGTCGATACAACATGATGACGTCAAACAATGCGGAGTCTCTCAATGCATTATTCAAGAAGGATCGAGAGTTACCAATAATGATTGAGAACATTCGTAATAAGTTACAGCAGTGGTTTCACAATCGATGTGCAGAAGCACAAAGTTAAACTAGCGTGCTAGCCCCGGCTCAAGAGGATAAACTCTTCAAGGCTGCAGAACTTGCGAGAAAGTTATATGTGGAACCCCTGGATGAGTTGCGCTTCTCCATAAAATGTGCACATAATATAGAATACATGGTAGACTTGACTGATAAAACATGCACTTGTCATCGATTTCAATTTGAGAGATTTTCTTGTGAGCAAGTAGTCGCGGTGGCTACATATACAGGATTTGCGGTGAGGACATTATTATATTTTCATTATTACACGGCTGATTAGTGGAGAGTAGTGTATGCTGAGACTATATTTCCTCTACCTAATAAAGCCGAGTGGGAAGTTCCCGACCATATTCTCCCACTTAGTATTTTGTTGCCGCCACAAGTTGAACCACGTGGTCCGAACGTCCATGTACATCTAAAATACCATCTACCGGAGAGTCTCCTCGACCACATAGGTGCGGCAAGTGTGGAGCAACAAGGCATACTCGTCAATTTTGTACAAGACATATTCCCCTAAATGACAATTAGACCGATGTATAATGGTATCGTTGTGAAATGAAGGATCAAATTGTACAAAATCATAGTCAGGGATCGAGAGCGGAAAAAATTTGATAAATGAATAAATAATTAAATATACAATGTTTACATGAGTTTTACAATATTTACAATTATCTCATAAATGAATAAATAATTAAATATACAATATTTACATGAATTTTACAATACTTGAAATTATTTCATAAATAAATGTACAATTTTTACGAATCACACTCGAATTCGTACAAATCGCATGCTAATTTATTCCTCCAAATTTGTATCCACGGTTAGTTGATTCCGTTGACCTTATGTCCTATACTCAAAAATTCAATGTATTTTATTGCAAACATGCTACAATCACCCTTGCAATTGAATAATACCATGTTAGTTCGGTACCATGTAACTAAAAACTAAATTTTCAAGTTAAATAAAATTATAAACACTTATGATATAGATTGTCTAAACATTGTTGTGTCTCACACGATGGCTAGTCTCACACGTTAGATCACACCGACTCGAATAAACATCAAGGGAACGATCACTGAAAGCGGCTCCAAGTTATGCTGGAGTTAGCCTTGTGTTTGACAAGAATGGTCAAAGTCGTACACATATATAGTGGAGTCAGTGAAGACAATCTCCACAGTGATGTAGTGATGATTTACGATCACTGGAATGTATATATGCATACAACCCTCCCATGGCTTTACTCGACACTCGACCACATCCCTACGACCTACTCGACCATATATTCGGATAGCATGTACTCATTACTCATAAGTTGAAGCGACTAATGCTCAATGGTAACAGTACGTACGAACTCATTGCTCAATATGAGTCAACCAGGAATGTCGAATGATCTTGGATATCTTCGAGCTAGATCACGCAATAAGTCCATTGTCAGGTCGATATGCTACTTCAGCAAACACAATAAAAAATAGAGGGAGTTATTTCATTTCATAAACAAAAAAATTATATATAGATAATAAATAACAATGTGACTCTTTCACTTAGATCGTCGGTGACCTAAGTCTCTGAAATGGTGATGTCATGAAACTACTTATAGGCCTTGGAGATCGTCTTCCCCCCTATTGTGCGGCTATCTTTGAAAAAAAGAACAAAAAAATGTTAAAAGAAGTATAGATGAGTTAGTGTAGCGGGAAAACTTAGAGATGAGAAGCCCTTTCCTTCTGGTTTATATGACATGATTGTTCTGACAATACAGATGAATGTCAGTAAAGGCTGGATGAGTTAGTGTAGCGTACTACACTGAAATTGTAAAATACTTATCCGGGCATAATTCTTCTCCACTCCGTCTCGAATGCTTTCCATTTGGCATGGTCCACCTCCCGAAAGAGATTGAGGTACGTCCAATTGACGAACGTCCTCCTCTTCGACTCAGTCGTGAAAGGAGATACGACGTACTGTGACAGCAATCTCGGCCCTGGTCGACCACTTATTCCAACACGTCTACAACATGCCTCATACCATTTGTCACAATTGGTGTCATCTCCTCCTCAATCATTTGAGGTGCCACCTCCACCACCGACTCGGATTCGGGCACCTCTACCTCCATCATCGGGGCCAACTCCTCCCAAAATGCAGTATCTAGCCACAATGGAGAGTCACCCCGTCTATCACCCTCTCTATCGTCTCATCTAACACCCCCTCGTAGTCCTGCTATATCACCTCAGAGTACTACGACCTCCACCTCAAGGTCTGATACATGGCTGCGGAGCACTGTAACATCTTGACGTAAACTCGATATCTCACCATTCATCTCTCGACGCATTGTTCCTACCTCCACTTGTAGCATGCCCATCTCCTGCCTCATCTTCATCATAAATCTAGCCAGAAGGTATACAAATCACTGTGTGCGGGAGATCCACGATGGAGGTGCCTAGATGGAGGAGAAGGAGATCTCATAGGCAGCGGAGGCGATCCCATCGTTGGCGAAGGTGATCTTCGATCAACTAGACAGTGCTCCTATACAAATAACGTTAAAAATTATTAACTTAATTAAAACAGGCTAAGTCATAGAAACAATAATCAACCGATCTCGATCCAGGATAGAATCGGACATCTGGTCTCGTGGAGTATGCGAAACGACTAATTCACGCACAAGAACACAACCCTCCTCCTCCATCGACGGCATCAACTCGATTAGGACATCAAGCTGACATATTGACATTTTCAATCAGTTAATGATCATGTGATGAAATTTTGAAATGACATACAATATAAATCTACAATATGTAATACTCACCTGAGGGTCGTCGAGAGGGCTGATAATTGTTTGTCGAAAGGATATCTGTATGCTCGTCAATGATGCATCGAGGGCAGCGTGTCTCCTCTCGCCTGGCAAATCGAGTACCCAAGAGGGGGACAATCTCATATACCCAGATCTGCAATGCATACACTTATTATATATAAATATATCATTAAAAAATTGTAACGTTGATTATGTTAAACATTTACCTACACTACCTAAGGGCAATCTATATGTACTGTACCTACCCATTGACCTTTTAGGCTTCAAATGTGATCTAGTGAAAACATGTACGGTGTCCTCAATACATCTCCAACCCCACGGATAGTTGTTGAACGCGTCGATGTCGTCCACAACTTGCAAATGGAAAATGTCGACGGCAGTCTTTTTGTGATAACACATCATCACGCTCTCAAGGATGTAGACCAGCCCAAGCTTCAACCTATCTAACATGTGGTCGTACTCCCTGATCACGTCCATCAACTGTGGTAGAAGCATCGTCCCCTGTCCCAGGAATTAGGTCTCCTACAGCCTGTTGCTTCTCTTAGTAGCTGCCCCGTCGCCTGTAATCCTCAGTCCAGTGATGAGGGCGAACTCAAACATCGAAAAACTAACGACCTTGCCCCCAAGGTCGAAGTGGAGGGCATCACCGTCAACTGGCCTAAGGAGCCGACACAGTAGTCATCGATGATCTGTCATAAGTACTGCACCTCTCGTAACTGGTACAGGGGCCACAAGAAGGACTACCGCAGCAAATCTCAATGCTGATCATCGAGCAGCTCCAACACAAAAGGAAAACTCTCAATGCTACTGTTCCAAGTAGCTTTCCTAGCCATCCGTCTAAACTCTGCATCTAAATGATACTACATCCTACAAAAATTCAAATGTTAGAACTTTGAACAATAGATAATAAAATAACGCATAACCTCGAACCGAATTGTAACTACTTTTGCAAGACATTGACGATAATAAAGATTATAAATTTATTTATTTGCAATGAATATTTAATTAAAAAATTAAAAGGAAAAAAAAATTTGCTAATTCGTTAAAAAAAATTTCATTTTAGTAATTATCAATTTAAAATTCTTTATTTAATTATATATACATATAATTTAAATAGAACGAAATTACTAAAATTAAATAAAGAATATAAATATTATTTAATTAAATTTGTAAAAAATTAAAGATTTGTTTACAATGAATATTTAATTGAAGAATTTTAAATTAAAAAATTGGAAGGAAAAAAAAAGAATTTGCTAATTCATTAAAAAGGAAGCTTTCATTTTAGTAATTATCAATATAAAATTCTTTATTTAATTATATATATAAATAATTTAAACAAAATAAAATTATTAAAATTAAATAAATAATATAAATATTATTTAATTAAATTTGAAAAAATTAAAGATTTGTTTATAATGAATATTTAACTAAAGAGTTTTAAATTAAAAAATTAAAAGGAAAAAAAAAAGAATTTGCTAATTCATTAAAAAGAATATTTCATTTTTGTAATTATCAATTTAAAATTTTTTATTTAATTATACATATAAATAATTTAAACAAAACGAAATTATTAAAATTAAATAAAGAATATAAATATGTAAGAAAACCAGGCTGAATGAAGATGATGAAGACTAATAAAATTTGGATTGAATCTTAAATTCACCTCTTACCATAACAATAATATAAAGGCTAATATATAGAAGGTACAAAGGGGTAAATGAGTAAAGAGACATCCTAACAAACTATACAATAGAAAGAATATTATTCTACCTAACCATGTGCAATTTACACGAGCTGGCAGGACACCTGGCTTGATAAACATGCTGCCTTATGATATGTGTACATATCTTGCTGATAACCGAACTACTACTAATGGTTTAGCTGATAAGTGTGGCTGCTGATATGCTGAACTATATATTTCAACAAAATATTCTTTAATTATATTTGAAAAGATTAAATTATATCGAAGAAAAGATTTTTAAATTGGAAAAAAAAAAGAGGTCATGGGGCGAGTGTTTCAGCCCAAAATAGTTTTGGGCCGAAACAAAACTGTCGGGCAGACCGTTCAAAGTCTGCCCGACTGTTAAGAGTCGACGTCTGGTCCTACTGTTTTTCTGCAGGAAATGGCGATATTTCCAATGATTTCTCGCCATTTCAGCCATTTTTCTTCGCCAAAACTTATAATATAACAAACCTAACAAGAATTAATGAAGAAAACATGATAAATAACAACTTCAAATCACCAAAAATTCATCAACTGTGCAAACAGAAAAATCATTCTTAAATCAACAAAAAAACCTTATTCAAGATGATCACCGAGTTCTCTGTGGTTGTCGGCGTTCGATAGACTGTAATGTTGATAACTTCGACTGGATACGACTGTTTGGTCCCACTTTCCACCAATGTCGACTGTTTTTTTTCTTTGGGGAAGAAGAGGGCAAATGTGGAAATTTGTCTATTTTAACACTTTTTTTTAATATGGTCAAAGGCCATTTTGGAAATATGATTGAATCCACCAGTCATATTCATGTATTTCCTTCGGCATGCGACTCTTTTAACATTCCAAAATCATGACACTATTTACATATTGAAATTATTGTTGGAGACACCACCATGTTGGAGAAGAAACTTACCAAAATATGCAACAACAAATCTCAACCTTGAAACCAAGAAATTAAACTTGAAGAATTCCACTAGAGACTTGATCACGATATCGTTGCCCTCAAACAATATTTGCCCCTTTAGGATTGATTTAATGCTTGAAGGGATGATGGCAAATGGTTTGAAGGATTTAAACAAGTCTTGCAATGATTAATACTCAAACAATTAAGTATAATCCTTGAAAACTCAAGAACACAAAGAAAAATTAAAAATATGAATGAAAGAAAGAGTTTTAATCTTTGATTTGGAATGTAAATGAACTTCACTTGTTTTTCATGTGCAATCCATGAACACCAATGTCCTATATATAGGCCAAGTTTAGATGTATGAAATAGTGCCAAAAAACATGTGAAAAGACACCAAGTTCAAAAACACCAACGGTAAAAAAACTGCCAAAAACGGCCAGAATTTATATCATGCGACAGCATGGTTCAAATTTTTTTTTTTCTTTTCCTTTTACCATTTCTTCTTCCTTGTACATTCCATTTTCATTTTATTAATATTGAACAATATATATAACAATCCCCCACTTGTTCAAAATTTAATAAAATCTCATATTCAAAATTATATGATACTAATGCATAAAGATTGGATATTTTTCGATTTGAATCTAACCATAGTGTAATTCAAAAAAAACAAAGTTGGAATCAAAGGTAGTGTGGAACTTTGAACCATTTGTTCTAAGTGACAATACTGGTTTGAACACACATGAATATCACGTGTTCTCGAATTTCTCAAATTCTCTTAGCACTATTACGGCCTTGTGCTAATCCTTTTTTAATAAACTTTTAAGAGGGAAAACTCTAACTCTCTATTGAGGTGGCATCGCCTCAAAGTTTATTTAGGTGAAGTTCTTCTAGTATCTTTGTTACTTGCACTTAATACTGAACTTCATTAAGAGCTTTAATACTCATCCATCATTTCAGTAACAACTAGCATTATAACTAGGATAGGTTTATTGCGGATATCAATAATGCTGAAACTATCCACATATCGAATGATTTGTTGTTACCCTTTGAACTCATGGATTACTTTTGAGTAATGACGAGTAGGGTTGTCATCATAGGTGGACCTTTTTAGTTCAAGAGTTTCAATCACATCCTACTCGTAGTAGAATTTACTAAATCTCTATTTAGAGGTTTAGTTAGAGGATCCGCCAAGTTCTCCATTGATTTTACATAACTTAGGAAAATTATTCCACTCTTGATTAATTTCCTTATGTAATCATGTTTTAAACTCATATGTCTAGACTTTCTATTGTATACTTCATTGTATACTTTTGCTAACGTGGCTTGACTATCACATGTGATAGGTATAGAAGATGTTATCTTCGGTCCCAAAGGTATCTCGTATAAGAGATCCTTAAGCCACTCAGCCTCTTTCCCGGTTTCCAATAGTGCAACAAATTCAGATTCCATAATTGAATGTGTTATACATATCTGTTTCTTTGATTTCCAAGAAATAGCCCCACTACCAAGTGTAAACACCCAACCTGAAGTGGATTTATTTTCACTCATGCTAGATATCCAACTAGCATCCGTAAAGCATTCTAATACGGCCGGGAATTTAGTATATTGTAGACCTAAATTGGTTTTCTTTAAATATCCAAAAACTCTTCCAATGGCCTTCCAATGATCATTGCTCAGATTACTAGTAAACCTAATAAGTTTGCTAATTGCAAATGCTATATCTGGTCTCGTGCATTGAATAGCATACATGAGACTCCCAATAGCACTTACGTATTCTAGTTGAGCAATTTCTCTTCCATTATTTTTCATAAGCTTTGAACTTGGGTCAAGTGAGGTACTACAATCTTTTATGTTCAAATGTTTGAACTTATTTATCACACTCTCTATATAGTATGATTGACTCAAATAAAAACCCCCACTATTTTTGGTAACCTTGATACCTAAAATAGTATCCACTTTTCCAAAATCCTTCATCTTAAAAATGGAAGATAGAAACCTCTTCGTTTCTTTTATCCCATCCATGTGATTACCCATAATTAACATGTCATCAACATATAGACAAATAAATATCCCATAATTTTCACTTACTTTACAATATAAACATTTATCTACACTATTATATTTAAAGCAAAAGATATTATCACTAAGGCAAACTTCTCATACCATTTCTTAGGTGTTTGCTTCAAACCGTACAATGATTTTACTAACTTGCACACCTTTTGTTCATTTTCAGGTAAAACAAACCCTTTGGGTTGTTCCATATAGACCTCCTCATCGAGATCCACATTCAAGAATACCGTCTTAACATCCATTTGATGAACATGGAAGTCATATATCGAAGCTAGAGTGAATAATATCCTAACAGATGTTATTCTATCTACCGGTGCATATGTGTCAATAATCGATTCCTTCCTTTTGTCTATAACCTTTGGCTACTAATCTAGCCTTAAAGGTATTAAGATAACCATCAGTATTATACTTTCTCCTAAACACCCATTTGCAACCTGTAGGTTTAGATCCGACTGGCAAATCGACAAGTTTCCATGTATTATTTGACATTATCGAATCCATTTCGTCCTTAATGGCATCTTTCCAAATGATGTTTTAACTTCTTTATAAGTTTCGGGGTCAGTTTCCACTTGTAGAACAAAAGGAATTGTTCTTACGGCATTCACACTTTTCCCTCTAGCAAATAAAAGGAAATAAGTTGAGAGTCAATCTCATCCGATCCTAAGGACTTCGCAATTTGAGTTCTTTTGAATCTTCATGGTCCACTAGATTCATTAACATCTTTAGAAGATGTTTCATCTCGTATTCCACTTGAGCTAGGGACATCATTATCAATTTCCCTCAATTCATTATCCGAAGATAATGAATTCTCAAAGAATTCCACATCATTTGATTCGATAATCACATTGGTTTCTGATTTCAATAACTGGTAAGATTTGCTATTATTAGCATATCCTACAAAGGCACATTTAATGCCTCTTGGACCCAACTTGGTTCGGTTAGGATTTGTTTTTTTACAATAAGTAAGATACCCCCACACTTTGAAATAACCAATGTTTAGTTTTCTTTATTTCCACAATTCGTAAGGAGAGACCTTAGTGTTTTTAGAAGGAATTCTATTTAAAATCCTACATGCACTCAATAGCGCTTCACCCCATAAATTAAATGGCAAATTAGCATACATTAACATAGCATTAATCATATCAACTAAAGTTCCATTTTTTCTTTCAACTAAACCATTTTGTTCGGGTGTCCTAGATGAAGAACATTGATGTACTATGCCATGTTGTTCACAAAATGAGTTAAAATTACTAGAAAAAATATTCACCTCCTCTATCACTTCGTAGAGTTTTTATTTTCTTACTTAGATGATTTTCTACTTCATTTTTATATATCTTAAACATGTCAAAAGCTTCATGTTTATGCTTAATTAAATAAACATATGTATACCTAGATTAGTCATCAAAAAAAGTAATAAAATATCTATTACCACCTCTAGTCAATATTCCATTTAATTCACATATATCAGTATGAATTAATTCTAAACTACTAGAAGTCATATTAACACTTTGATATGGCTTCTTAATCATTTTAGATTCAATACATGTCTTACATTTATAAGTATCATTTTCATTATATGAAATCATGTCACATTTTAACAAACGTTTCATAGTACTTTTATCTATGTAACCTAATCTAGCATGCCATAATGAAAATGAATCGATAACAATATAAGCAAAGTCAACTTTATTATTTAAAGACTTGTCAATAGTACAAAGTTTGACCATTCCTTCACTAGAATAGCATTTACCAACAAATTTCTCATTTAGGGATAGTACAAGTTTACCGGATTCATAAACACATTTTATGCCCGATTTTCCTAAGAGATCTCCACTAACAAAGTTCCTATTCATATCAGGAACATGTAGTATATTTGTTAAGGCAACCGTCTTGCTGGAAGTGAAGATGATATCCACGTTTCCTTTTCCATACACCTTGGATCTGACCTCGTTACCCATTTGAATCTCTTGTTCTACATCAATTTTGAAACAAGTCTTGAACAATGACTTATCATATGAAACATGTATAGTTGCACATGTATCATACCACCACACAGGAACCTTTCCCTTGATTGTGTTTTCCTTCGGTGTTGTTCTTTTTCTGGTATCGACATTCCTTTGTATAATGTCCAAATTTTTCACAAACAAAAAAACTACCTTTGGTCTTCTTCTTGGAATTGTTGAAATTCCTTGAAGGCTTTCTCTTGTTGGTTTTAGTACACAGCTCAGATTTCTCCACGGCATTGGCTTTAGATGTGCCTTCATAAGAGTTATCACTCTTATCTCTTACCCTTGATTCCTCTTCGATTCGAAGATGTTTTTGCAATTGTTTCAAAGAGTAATCTTCGGAACTATGCATGATTTTCTTCCGGTATCCTTTCCAAGTTTCAGGAAGTTTAGCAATTATAGTCCCCACTTGGAAAGTTTCCGGAATATCAATACAATCTTTACCGCTTTCAACTTGTTCACAAGTACTTGCAATTCATGGATTTGGGGAAGTAAAGGAATATTTCCAAGAAACTTGAAATCAAAATACCTTGAAATTAGAAATTTCTTTGTACCCTCTTCTTCGAACTTTGTATTTATTCTCCAATGCGTTCCAAATTTCCTTTGCCGATGAACTGTTGGTGTAGAGATCATATAACCTGTCCGATAGAGCATTTAGAATGTGACCGCGACATATAAGTTCATCTTCTTGGCGTTTTTGTCTTTCAACCCTTACTGCATGTGTTTCTCCATTTGTAGGTTCCGGTGATGGTGCCAATTCCGGATTCAATATGTAGAAGATCTTCAAGGTTGTAAATAGAAACTTCACTTTGTCTTGCCACCTTGTGAAATTTGTTCCATCGAAGCGATCCGTCTTGATTCATTAACTTGATAGTAGCCATCGTGCTTTGCTTTCGTTCTCCATTTACAATTATTGTTTGAGATTGTTGGACACACCACCGTGTTGGAGAAGAAACTTACCAAAATATGCAGCAACAAATCACAACCTTGAAACCAAGAAATTAAACTTGAAGAATTCCACCAAAGACTTGATCACAATACCGTTGTTCTCAAAAAATATTTGCCCCCTTTAGGATTGATTTAATGCTTGAAGGGATGATGGCAAATGGTTTGAAGGATTTATACAAGTCTTGCAAGGATTAATACTCAAGCAATTAAATATAATCCTTGAAAACTCAAGAACACAAAGAAAAATTATGAATATGAATGAAAGAAAGAGTTTTAATCTTTGATTTGGAATGTAAATGAACTTCACTTGTTTTTCATGTGCAATCCATGAACACCAATGTCTTTTATATAGGCCAAGTCTAGATGCACGAAATATTGCCAAAAAACATGTGAAAAGACAACAAGTTTGAAAACACCAACGGTCAAAAACGACCAAAAAGGCCAGAATTTTGTACTCCTTTTACCATTTCGTCTTCCTTCGACATTCCATTTTCATTTTATTAATATTGAACAATATATATAACAATTATTTATCCCAAAACCTTATTAAAGAATCACGAATCATTGTTTTGGATTTTTTGGTTTCTTGCACCATGTATTGGCCATTGCAACATTCAACCTTCCGCATTTTCTTCAAGCATTTATGAAATTTTAAAATTTTCACTGTCTTTAGGAAATTCAATGTGGACAAAAATACAAAAAGGATAATTAGTGCAGAATTACGAAATAGAAAATTTTTGAAGATGGTCAATTTTACTAGTCAAAAACAAACAGTAAGGCTCTGTTTGATGTGCAAGTTTTTCTAGGGAAAGTGGAAAACATTTTCACACTTTCCAACTTTTGCCTGTTTGATGTGCAGGATTTACCATGGAATTGGCTTTTCCATCTTCAGCCTCATGCACCTATTTTCCATGAATTCAAGGAATTTGTTTTCTCTTGCTTTGGTTGGTTTTTTGTTTTCCAACTTTTCTGCTTTTTTTTTTTTGCTTTTTTTTTTTTACAATAGCAAAAAATTATAGACACAATGATAAAAAAATGTATCACTTTTATTGACAATTTTCATACAAAACAAAGCCAAACGAATGATATTCTGTATGGTAATTTTTTAATTTTTTTAAAATTTAAGATTTTAAAATTTTTTAGCAATTGGAACAAATTTAAACCCAATAGTAAAATAAATTATCACTTTAATGGACAATTTTCATAAAAAACAAAGCCAAACGAATACCAAACTCTCAACATTTTCCAGATGTAAAATTATACCAATCAAACACAATTAATTACAATTCACAGTAAAACAATTTATAGGCAATTCAATTCCCTGTAAAACATTTTCTTTCCACCCATTTTCCACTTTCGCAATCAAACGGACCCTAATAGTCCCTTTCAGTTTTGAATTCCGATGCACATTTTTTCATTAGTTTGAAAGGAAATTCTTGGGCCTAGGCCTTGACAAGTTTTGTTCAAAAATCATTAAATCGAGTTACAATTGGGGGTGTGTTGATAGGTGATAATAGTTGGTTAAGTACGTCATCAAAAATCATGGAAGTGGAATAACTCATGTGCTCAATGAACGTCAAGAGAGTGCTCGAGTACATTTTTCAAAACTTGTGCTCGATGCAAGTCAAGAGGGTGCTCGGGCGGGAGCATCCCTAATTTTTTTATTTCAATTTCTAGACACTCCTAAACCACTTAGAATTGTGAAATATAGTTTGTGTACAATTGAAATTCATTTGTTTCATGGTGTGTTAATAGAAAAGAAAAGGAAAAAAATATCTAAGATTTTTTAAGAAACAATTTGTTATCAAAATTCTCTTCTATATTCAAAATATCTTAGTTCATTTTCTCTCAGATTTTGCTAATTTATTCTATTTTGTTTTATCACAAACAATCTCATGTTACAATATGGATACAATGTATGAAACCCAAAATCCTAAGAAAGCAAAAAACGAAAGAAGAAAAATCAAAATCAAACTTTTGTACTCTACAATATGAAATAGAAAATGTGGACACAAGTGATGGTAAATACAATCCATCAAGGTATAATGCAATCATCAAAACAAACCTATCAAGTATGAAATTAATATGATAGAATTCACCTACCCTGTAAAATGGAACTGGAGCTACAGTCTGCAATGGAGGAAGACAATCCTAGTCTGATCTCTTCGATTGTTGGGACGGAACTAGAATCTGTGCTGAAAGTCCGGGGATAAATGGACCAAACTCCTCTAGATGTCATCTTTTCTAGGAGGTACACATCCATATCCTCGACTTCGGATTCATCTAACGTGGTCTTCCTTTCAAACAATTTCATTACTTGTCTCATTGTTGGCCTAGTGTTAGGGTCTGGGTGCGCGCATAACAAGCCTAAATGAAGCACTCTTTCAACTTCCTCTTCATTGAACCCTCCTTTAGCATGCAATCGTGCATCAAGGGCATTGTTCAATTCTCCTCTCCCCATAAGCTCCCATAACCAATTTAACAAAGGTGGTTTGCCTTCTTCAACCGGTTGTCTCCCACACATGACCTCCAAAACCAAAACTCCGTATGCAAACACGTCGGTTTTTGTTGATGTTCGACCACTCTTCATCACTTCAGGTGACAAATACCCAACTGTACCCACCACTCTCGTGGTGCGAGCTGCCTTGTCATGGTCATGCATTCGTGCTAACCCGAAATCACCTAGCCTTGCATTCATTTCATCATCAAGTAACACATTGCTCGCTTTAATGTCCCTATGTAACACTTTGGCTTCCCATCCGTCGTGCAAATACAGTACACCACAAGCCACTTGCTTCAAAATTCTTATTCTTTCTTCCCAACTCAAAATCTTGCTCTCATCACATTCAAACACCCTTTTGTCCAAACTTCCATTTTCCATGTAATCATATACCAAAATGAGGCTGTCCTTCTCTTTCTTGCACCAACCTCTTAACCCCACCAAATTTCTGTGCTTTAATCTTCCCAAGCTTGAAATTTCAGCCAAGAAACCCCTCGTCCCTTCGTTGTTTTCACACGAAATTCGCTTAACTGCAACCTCTGCTCCTCCTGTCAATATCCCCTTATACACTTTCCCATTCCCTCCAATTCCAATAACATTTTCATCCGAAAAGTTCCTTGTAGCCGCCTCAATTTCTTGAAAACTAATTTTATGTGGCCAATACTCTTGTTCCCAATCTTCCATTTCCTCTTTCTCCCTTTTTATCCTTTCATTCCTTTTGAGCAACAAGAAAACAACTATAGAACATATGATGATCAAAACGAATAGCCCCGTTGTTATGCCTGCAATAAAACCTCTGGATTTGTAGATTGGAGTTTTACCAAGCTCGAAAGATGGCAAATTACTTGTGATCAATCCTTCGTGTAGCGAAAAGTTCTTGTTGCTATAACTCCAAGCTAAAATCTTGTGACTTTCAATTAGAGTACCTGTGGCTGCGGTGAAACCAACATACATTTGATCCTCGAAAACATCAGAAAAATTGCGTGAAACGTTTAACAAGGGCTGCTTAGGCCTTTTCATTCCCACGGGTGCCATTGTAACATTGATATTATTATCAGCATAATCAATCCAAACTTGGTAATTTTTGCCATTATTCAGCTTCAGTTTCTTAAAGGTTTTCTCATCATTCCAGTAGCCCGCCTCGTGCGCCATAATCGATTCGAGCGAGTTCACATCAATTCCGACATGATTGTCGTTGATGTCCTTGAATTCTTCATTCTTAAACACATCAAATTCAACTCCAAAAACATGGTTACTCTGATTCCCGTTATTCGTAAAGTTAAACAGGCCTAAATGCTGAGACGAACTGGAACCCTTGATTCCTGTGTTTGGCACAAACAAGAAAACTATACCATGTCCCGGGAGCCTCTCCTTGTACGGCGCCATAGCGAAAATGAAAGACGTCGAAAAGGGAAGTACCTGGGATGAACTCAGTTGTTTTGTGGCAACCTTTATCGGGAAAAGGGCTCGACCAATAGAGAAAGATGTATCATTAGTTAATACAAGAATCCCAGATTCGACTGTGGCATTTCCATAGAGAGATACATCGGAAGAATTGAAGCCATTGTACAAGAATTCAATGGCAGATATGGATTGAACTGTCAAAATTAGGATTAAAAGGCACAGTGAAAGGTGGTGTTTTTGGTGTTTCTTCATTGCTTTTTGTAAGAGGAAAATGACTCCCATGGGAAGTGGGAAATGAAGGGATCCAAGAAAAAGTAACATATTAGCTGACAGATGCTGCTTTAGAGAAATTGCAGTCACGGTATCAAATGTTTCACTTTTATGCAAATTCGATCCAAACCTTTCATTTGTCCTATTCACAATATCAAATCTTTCAAAAACTCACAGTTGAAGATCAAAATAAATGAAAACTGTTAGTTTGACTGTTAGTTGACCAAAGAATTAACATTGATCATAATTATGACTAATTTTTAAAAGGATAAAATGATAATTTTGCATGTTTCAACAAAAGACATAAGGCTTATTAGCACAAAACGTCCCTACGTTTGATAGTTAGTGTGCAAAACGTCCCAACGTTTCATTTTTTTGCATTTTTGCCCATATTTCAACGTTTCAGTGTGGAAAACATCCTTTTCACTATTTTTCAGTGTAAAATGACCATTATACCCTCAAATTTAAATAAAACAAATAAAATGAAAAGAAATATAAAAAATAAATTGTAATTATACTCCCAAACTTTTTAAAAAGTGCAAGTGAGTCCAAAAGCCTTACTAAAAGGGTTAAGCACAAAACGTCCCTACGTTTGACACTTAATGCGGAAAATGTCCCTATGTTTCAAACATGTTTATATTTGCTCAATAACACAAAACGTCCCTACGTTTGACACTTATTGCGTAAAACGTCCTTACGTTTCATTTTTTTTACATTTTCGTCCTTATTTCAACGTTTCATTGCGGAAAACGTCATTTTCACTATTTTTCAATGTAAAATGACAAATATACCATCATATTTAAATAAAACAAAAAAGGAAAATAAAAATAAAAATAAAAATAAATTACAATTGTGCTCCCAAACTTTTCAAAAAGTGCAAATGAGTTCAAAAATCTTATTAAAACATTCAAACTACCAGTCCTTTCCTCCTCCCTCAACCTTATCCTCCCTCTACCACCTAAACCATCAGACCCCACCACCTTTCAAACCATCACACCTCCATCTACAATCCTGGTTTAGGTGGTGGAGGGAGGATAAGGTTGAGAGAGGAGGAAATGACTGATAGTTTGAATGTTTTAATAAGATTTTTGAACTCATTTGCAATTTTTGAAAAGTTTGGGAGCACAATTGTAATTTATTTTTCTTTTTATTTTTATTTTCCTTTTTTGTTTTATTTAAATATGATGGTATGTTTGTCATTTTACATTGAAAAATAGTGAAAATGACGTTTTCCGCAATGAAACGTTGAAATAAGGACGAAAATGTAAAAAAAAATGAAACGTAAGGACGTTTTACGCAATAAGTGTCAAACGTAGGGACATTTTGTGTTATTGAGCAAATATAAACATGTTTGAAACATAGGGACGTTTTCCGCATTAAGTGTCAAACGTAGGGACGTTTTGTGCTTAACCCTTTTAGTAAGGCTTTTGGACTCACTTGCACTTTTTAAAAAGTTTGGGAGTATAATTACAATTTATTTTCTATATTTCTTTTCATTTTATTTGTTTTATTTAAATTTGAGGGTATAATGGTCATTTTACACTGAAAAATAGTGAAAAGGATGTTTTCCACACTGAAACGTTGAAATAGGGGCAAAAATGCAAAAAAATGAAACGTTGGGACGTTTTGCACACTAACTATCAAACGTAGGGACGTTTTGTGCTAATAAGCCAAAGACATAATTGCAATACATTAATAATTAAATCAATAAAACAAAAACTCTATTCATCTTCTTCTCCACTCACCTCCCAAAACCAAAACCTGCCAAAATCGACACTTCTCCACTCCCCCCCCCCCCTCCCCCTCACACCCCACCCACCCCAAAATCAACACCCACCAAGCATCACCACCACCGAAATCACCCACTATTGTGAGCCAGCCTCCCTTCAAAAACCATCAAAACTAACAACATATTTGAAGATACATAAAAAAATCAAAGGCGGTAGAAGATTCGCACTAATCATATAATAACATGGCTAATAACAGTAAATAGAAATTTATTCTTTACACAAACATCATCTCCCACGGTGGCGGAGATAGGGGTGGGTTGGGGTGGACTGTAGCCCACCCTTGCCCAAGCCCAACTTCTGTAAAAAAAAAAAAAAAAAATTAGTTAAATCCCATTTTTTTCAACTGTCCAATCCAGTAGCCCCTGTACTCTTCATTCCTAGTTCCGCCCCTGATCTCCCACCAAATAATAGGAATAGTTATCTGATTTAACATGTATGTCGTGTGATTTGAGGATAGCAGTAACAATGGATGTAAATTACTAATCCCAAAAATGTTTTGTAGAAGTGGGGTTGACCTTATTTTGTGTCGACGGTGACGCCAACATTAATATTCTTATTGGAGGTTGACCTTTATTTCATGGCGACGGCAACACAGCGTTTGGTAGGTACGGTGGCGCTGACCGTCGGTAGTGGTGGCGATTTTGGAATAAAGGAGTTGGGGAAGAAGGAGATGGAGTTGAAGGTTTTTGTTTTGATTTTTGCTTTTTAGATTTAATTATTAATATAATATAATTGTGTCTTTTAATTATTTGGTTAATTAATAGTTTTCATCCATTTAGACTTTAACTACGAGTTTTTAAAATGTTTATTATTGTTGGTAATACAAATGAAAGGCTTGGGTCGAGTCTGTATAAAAGTGAAAAGTTTAGTACCATGGGTGCAATTTCCCTAAAGTCGGTTTATTTTTCAATGTTCTGACTTTGACTATTTATCATATTAATCAATTAGGGCCTGCCTCAAATTTGAAGTACAGGTTATGGACGTCTTTCTAAGGTACCAATTTTAAGGACGGATTGATTTTGGGTAGTTTTAATAGGGAATTTTAATATAATTCAATTTATGGTTAGAAGTTTATTATTCATCGATTCTAAAAAAAATTAAAATAATTAAATTACATATATTTTCATGGTGAAATTTTCAATTTATAATTTATTCTATAAATTTTTTATTAATATGTGATATTTTCCTTATAAGTAATTTTTATACAGATAAACTAAAGGTGTGTTTGTCTCCCATTATTGGGAGAAAAATAGAGTAATGAATAGTATTTTTTGAAAAATATGTGATTGAAATTTAAAATAACTTTATTGGTTTGTGTGTAGAATATTTTATTGAATAAATGTGTAGTGGATAATCTTATTGTAGTAAACAATTTTTTGGAATAATGATAAACAAACAGGGACTAATATTTAACCTAAAAATTTAAATATTAAATATAATTAAAATTTACAGTTATAAGTTAGTTTTGTACTTTTAAATAATTTTATACATAAATGAATTTTTTTACTTATAAGTAACTATTTTGTATTTTATAAGTGAATTTTTATCTTATTAGTAGTATTTTTACTTTGGAAATATAAAAAAGTAATTTTTATCTTATCGATAATTTTTTACTTATAAGTAAAAGTTTTAATTATAAAATAATTTTTTTCTTATAAATAGTTTTTTTTTTTTTTTTTTACTTATTCCATTTTTTATTTACCGGTTAGTTTTGAACAAAATATATTAGTTGGAAATGGTTATTTTGTAAAGGGTAAAATTTATAAAAAAAAAATACGAGAAACAGTAAAAATTCATCAATCTTGTAGTTTGAGAGAAGATCAGAACTACACTACATTGATTTTGAGTAATTCTTAATCCATCCAAAATCGATACCTAGAAAAATTAGCAAATATGGATTTTTTCGACCCTTCATTAATAATATCACCCAAAATCGATCAAAATCGGTGGAGAGAAAAAAAAATAAATAAATAAATAAACAAAAACAACAACAACATCTCATTGAGGCCCTTAACTAATAAATGACATTACAGCCCGTTTCACAGGTTAAGCTTTTGCTTTTTTTTTTGTAGAAATTTTTATGAGAAAGTAAATCTAAGCCTTTTTTTTTTTTTTTTTGAAACTCTTATAATCAAACAATATTTATAGAAAATTATTCAAAAAATTTAAAAGTAACAACTTTTGGTTTTCCGAAACCTTGTCAAACATGCCCTATGTTGAATTTCAAAATCGTTATTTTTCAGAAATAGGAAGCCGACATTTTTCTACATTCCGCATTGAATGTTAATTAGGAAAGCTACGTGAGTAGAAAGAGACGTAAGTACTTATCTACATATTAGACAATTTTAAATAGTAAAATGGATAAAAACTTAATTTTGTATTCCAAATTTGATTAATTTATGTCAGCCTACTCAATATTAAAATTTAAATGTTTGTAATCAAAAGGAGAAAGAAGGATCCAGATATGAAACCTCCTGGATAATTTATGCTATTTGAAAGAAGAATCATCTACACTTACAGAATATTTTTAACAATTTTTTTACAGAATTACACTTGTTAAGATTTCATTTGTAATTAAAAAAATAGAAAATTGTCAATCACGTGCGGTCAACGCAACGCGTGTAAGAATTCTATAAACAATAATATTGTACATATTACTTTTTCCTTGAAAGGATTAATATTCAGGGTCTAGTATGAGTAATCTAAAGGCATTTAACTTTATGTGTGTCAATAGATTAGACCTAGAAGACAGTAAAGTTGAAAACGGTTGGCTTTTCTAGATATACTAATCTTACGCCCATGTATTGTATGAGTTGTGTTATTTCTAAGGCAATGTTAGCACGTTGAATATTATTGAGATTATTTGGAAAGCTCAGCAAGTTTTCATTTAAATTTTAGGCAATTACTCATCTTTAGTATTATGGTATACACTTTAAAAATAAAATTCATAGCTGAGTTCACTCTAAGTCCCTGTTTGGTGCACATTTTTGGAGTAAAAATACATTTTTACTGTTGATGTGATGGGAAATATATGGTTGAAAAAGAAGGAAAAGTTATTGATGTGATGAAAAATATTATTTTATTGAAAAATGTGTAGTTGAAAATAAGTAGAAAAATGAGAATGAGAAAAATAATATGGATCAAACATGGACTAAATAACATATTCCTCCTATTCTTAAGCCTAATTCTACTTGTACCGAAGTGGTTGACAACCACTCACAGTGGTGGATCCCACTGTGATTAAAAAAAGAAAAAAATTATCCACCCACCCCATATGTGAGAAATTGTCAACAAACACACCCCCTCCCCCGGTACAAGTAGCATCTCTCTATTCCTAAATGTCATTGTGCCTAGGGTCGGACCTGGGGGTGACCTGGGTGGGCAAGTGCCCCCCCCCCCTCCCCTCCCCTCCCCTCCCCCGATTTTGAAATGTTTTTTTTTTAATTTAATTAATATATAAAGGAAAAAATTGGGGAAAAGAATCAAATCCCTAATTCTCTCCACCCTATCCCGTCTCCACTGCTCTCCACCCTCTCCCGTCTCCAGCCCAAGTCCCGTCTGAGTCTCCACACCGTCGCCTTCCCAACTCTCGGTCCGAGACTCCTCTCCCGACTTCAGCCCAACTCGACAACTTCCGGTCCGAGACTCCTCTTCTCCACTCCTCTCCGTTTCGAACTCTACCCTGACTGCCCAAGCAGTGAAGCAGCCGCTGTAGCCTGCAGCCCAACTCCAGTCGACCAGTCTACAAGCTCTGAGGACCGAGGTAAGTTATTGTATTGATTGTTACTTTTGTGATTGAGATTTTTTGGTTTTTCCACTGTTTTTCCTCTCAAAATGAAATTAATTGGGGTTGTATTATTGATTGAATGAATATGATTGTTAAGTGTTAACTGCATTTAGGAATAATTGGATAAGGGATTGATAGTTAGCTACTTAGCCAGTTAGGGATTTACTGATTTAGGAAGATTGTAAGTTTCTCTATTTCTATGTCTTTGAATTAGGATTTAGGAAGATTTTAAGTTTGTAAGTTTCTATGTCTTTGAATTAGGATTTAGGAAGATTGTAAATTTGTAACTTGCTAATTAACGTGTTTGAAATTTGGGGACTTCTAATATGATTGATTTTTATTTGTTTCAGTTATGGACAAGTACTTTACGTAAATCTATGCTTTCTTGTGATGAGCAAAATGCTGATGAAAGGAATGTTCTAGACAAGAGTGATAAAAATGATGTTGATGTGATATTGGTGTTGGTGTTGGTGTTGATGTTGGTGTTGGTGCTGGTGTTGGGGATGTGGGAGGAGTCGGGGATGTTGATGTTGCACATTTTATCGCCGATCCTGGATTGAGAATTCTAATACAGAATTATAATATTAATTATCAAGACGTGATTCGAAGAGCATATGTGCAAATGGGTCCTTGTCAGCCTCGCAATAACGCTTTTCCACCCACAAGAATGGGTAACAAAGATAGGCGATTTTGTGCTTCGTGGTATGATGAGCATCCTACCCGGTTGGATTATAGTGTAGCGAAAGATGCGATTTTTTTATTTTTACTGCTATCTTTTCAGTTCGAGCGGTGGTTCCTTTCTTAATGATGGATTCTCAAATTGGAAAAAGAAAGAATGTCTTAGAAAACATGTTGGGACTTCAAGTAGTGTATACAATCAGGATCGAGTCAAATATGAATCGTTCAAGAATCAAGAGCAAATTATTCGACCATGTCTCATAAAGCAATCAAATCTAGCTCGAACAGATTATAGAATTCGTTTGAATGCATCAATTGATTGTGTTCTATTTCTTCTACGACAAGGTATGACATTTTGTGGCCATGATGAATCTGAAGATTCAAACAACCAAGAAAACTTTCTTGAACTATTGCATTAGTTACGTGATCACAATACTGAGATTAAGGCCATTGCTCTGATTAATGCACCTGAGAATTTCAAATTAACACCACCACGAGTGCAAAAAGATATTGCGAGTGCTATTGCTTCTGAATGTCTAAATGTGATTATGAAAGATGTTTGTAGTTGTTTCTTTTCAATTTTAGTTAATGAATCTCGAGACATTTCAGTGAAAGAGCAAATGTCGGTTGTTATTCGTTATGTGAAAAATGGGCTTGTGTTGGAACATTTTGTTGGTGTTCGTCATGTTTCGAGTACCACAGCTATCTCACTTAAGGCTGCAATTGATCAATTATTCTCGAAGCATAGCTTAAGTATATCTAATTTGAGAGGTCAAGGATATGATGAAGCTAGTAACATGCGAGGAGAGTATAATGGCCTCAAAGCACTTATTTTGAAAGAAAACCCACGTGCATACTATATTTATTACTTTGCTCATCAACTTCAGTTAGCTCTTTTAGCTATGGCACAGAAACATCCGAAAATTGAAACTTTCTTCACTACAGCACACAGATTGGTGAATATTGTCGGTGGATCGGCGAAACGGAGTGATCTTATTCGAGAGAACCAAAGGTTGAAAATTCTTGAATCACTCAGTGTCGTTGTGAGTTATCAAGTGGACGAGGTCTCAATCAAGAAACTACCCTTCAACGTCCTGATGATATACGTTGGGGGTTTCATTACAGTTGTTTAACAAATTTGATTGCCATGTTTTCAACCATAGTTGACGTTGTTGAGATGATTGCTACTGGTACTGCAAGTACCAGAACAAGAGATGATGCTTGTATTTCATTTAAGTTAATGTTAAAATTTGAATTTGCATTTAATCTACATCTCATGAAAAAGATTTTGAAAATTTCAAATGAATTGTAGAAAGCATTACAACGAAAAGATCAAGACATTGTCAATACCATGAGATTGGTGCAATTATGTAAAACACAGTTCCAAATAATGAGGGATGATGGATGTGATTCTTTCTTTAAGGTTGTTTGTT
The DNA here is from genome assembly GCA_035079005.1 of Fraxinus americana. Taxonomy (NCBI): domain Eukaryota; kingdom Viridiplantae; phylum Streptophyta; class Magnoliopsida; order Lamiales; family Oleaceae; genus Fraxinus; species Fraxinus americana. Next base: position 18,136,458 of record CM068707.1, on the reverse strand, counting down.
CGTTTTGTGAAGCTCACGAGATCAATATTCCCAATATGGATTATATGTTCATAACTTTAGGTCGTTCACAGCGTGAGACGGTGACAAATTTACATCATTATCGTATTGAAATGTTTTATACTATCACTGATATGCAACTTCGAGAGCAAAATGATCGTTTTTCTGAGGTAAATAGGGACTTGCTACTTTGTGTTGCATGTTTGTCTCCAAATAACTATTTCGATGCTTTTGACCAGAACAAAATGATTCGACTATGTCAGTATTTTCCGTTTGATTTTGACACAACAGATATCTCAGAACTTGATGATCAATTAGATACATATATTCTTCACATGCGCACATCCGAAGATTTTGAAGGATTACAGGGTATTAGTGATCTTACACATAAATTCATTGCAAAGAATAAGCATGAAATGTATCAATTAGTCTACAAGCTTGTGATATTAGCTTTAGTTCTTCATGTGGCTACTGCTACAGTCGAGAGATCATTTTCTATGATAACTTATGTCAAAAATCATCTGCGCAATTGAATCAGAGATCAATGGTTGAATGATAGTTTGATTGCATATATTGAGAAAGATGTATCTGACAAGATTAAGAATAATGTAATTATGGAACTTATCAAAATATGCGAACACGTAGAGAATAGTTGTAATAAAATATCTTTTATTTTAATTTTTTCGTCAGTTTTTGAAAGTTTGATTGTGCCCCTCCCCCCCTGTTTAAGAAGTCTGCGTCCGCCCCTGATTGTGCCTATAGGAGATTCTTTTAGGGATTGAGGTTTTCATTTGCACATGAACTAAAGTACATAATTAACATTTTAGTCACAGATGTTTACACGAATAAAACCATGCAGTGATATGAACATGGGATTCAATATACACACTATTAAAATAAGTGTGTGTCCAATGAATTGACCCTGTACATTCAACCAATATGGCATGTAAAATGCGTGTTGGCACTTTTAGCCCTTGTTTGAGCTTTATTATTTGAAAAATAGAATATTTGATTTTGGAATAATATTTTTTGAAGAACGTGTGGTTAAAAAGTAGGAAAAAAAATTTATTTATGTGTAATATTTTTTTATTGAGAGATGTGTGGTTAATAAAAAGAAAAAAAATGAATTAAAATTTAATGGGGTCAAACATAACTTAATAATTACGATATAACCTAGATTTGCGTCGCAAGCAATTTCTGACAAACCTTCATTATTTGAGTTGCCAATCCATTTAAATTTTTTGACTTAAGGTACCATCCATGTTTTGAAGCCATCCTCGAGCTTAACGATTGGTATTCTCATCCTAATAGTTCTCCATTATCGATTCTAGTTTATATTGTTATTTGTAATTTGGTTTATTCACCATCACTCGTCCAGATATTATACGTATTGTTCATATAGTTAGTTAGTTTGTTATCTTGTCTACTATAGTTCATTGGGCTACTGCATTTTGTGTTTTGAGGTATTTTCAAGGCACTCAATTTCAAAGTATTTTCCTTCCGTCCACTTCATCATTAGAGTTTGAAGCATATTCTGATTCTGATTGAACTAGTAATCCTACATATCGTCAGTCTAACACTGACTTTAGGGTCGTGATTCCTTTATTTCTTGGAAGAACAAGAAGAAAAATATTGTTTCTAGATCTTCAACAAAAGTAGAATATCTTGTCATGGTTTCAACTACATATGAGATAGTTAGGTAACGTTGGTTGCTTGCAAATATTGGAATATCTCTTCGTCGACATATTCCACTGTATAGTGGCAATATGAGTGTTATGTGCCATTCAATATTTCATGAATAGACAAAACATGTCACTAGGCATCAACAGTAGCTTAGCACTCTCACATTAATTTTGTTCTTTCCTCCATCCAGATTGTTGACTAGTTTACGAAGTCACAACTCAACTCGTTATTTTGTTATTTGTTTGGCAAACTCTTGATACTTCTTGCAGCAATATCATGAGTTATACGAGAGATATTAAAAATATTAATTATTTGTACTTTATGAATAGATTTTTTTTTACCTTATTTGCTAGCAGAACTATATAAAACTTATTTCCCATGTATTTCATTTGGTAATTGAACAAAAACCATAACCTCCTTTCTTTTCTCTATTTTTTGTTTACTAATTTTAACAAAAATAACGAATAGATGTGATTTTAAAATAAAATATGAACTTGTTATAACGTTGAACTGAAATTTTCCCACAAAATGATGGATTAGAATAGCATGCAGGGACGGATGGGGGGTGGGGGGGGGGAGCCCATTGATTTTTTTAAGTAGAAAAAAAAAAATTCTTGTGTAATTTTTTTTTTTTTTTTTACGTATTAGCCCGGCATGTAATCTGATTCTGGATCCGTCCCTAATAGCAAGACGAATGTGTCGATGTGCGAATATAGTTATACATTCGATCTCGAAAGAAATATGAAATTTCTCTCAGTGATTAAATAAAGCAAGATAGGCTTTCAACTTAACTGTATTCTTTCCGAAATAAATGTTTGTTGACTTTTGTCCAATTGCAATTATAGGCTCGTGGAAAAGGATTATGACTTGTATGGTTAAAGAATTCTCCATATTTAGCCCCTATTTTTTTTAGATTTATGTATAATATTATTTTATTAAAAAATGTATGATTGATAAGAATAATAAGAAAAATAAATTTTAATTTAATTAGGATCAAGTCAAAGCTTGTTCTCAGAGAGTGCTGAGCCTATGCTACTTATAGGCTTTTGGTAATGGGCGAGTCTAAACGGGATGAAGGCTTTCCACTTACGAAGAGGACACAAGAAAGGCGGCCAACCGTATTATCATTCATCACCTATAATAAAGACATAGGCAGCAAGAATCATGACTAATGCGGATTGAAGTGCCAAATACGCGATTAATGATAGCCTAGTAATCAAAAGGAGTGCACTTTTTATTTTTTAAAAGTTAAATAAACTAATTAGATAAAAAAAATTACAATTAATATTCTTAAAATTTATAAAGACTCATTACACCTATGTTCTCGTAATATTTGAAGTTCGAATTTGTCATCTTGTAATGTCTTACTTCTTTTAAAACTTTGATTGTTATGACTCTTCTGCTAAATCGTCGAAATACTTAATTGAAATCATTTTCAGTTGTGATATATCTAAGCACAATCTTATAATTTAGCAATGCGTTGAGCAGATTTAAAAGAAAACAATAGATTCGTCAACTTAAAATTTATCAAAAATAAAATTTGATTTATTAAATGGTCAAAGAAGTTCGCAAATTTTTTGTAAAATCCCGAAATTTTTTCACAAAATAGAATTATTTATTTTATATATTATTCTTTAATATCTTGAAAAGTTAGGGACTAAAGTGATATATATATTAAATTTCATTTTTATAAGAGTCAAATATTTGGATATTGATGAAACTATGACAAGTATATGGATATTGGACTTGTTGGATATATCGTAATTAATTATGAATATTAGGCTCGAGAAAAGTTAATTCGAATAAGCGAAGCACAAGTTATCGAGATCGAGAAATATTTCCTTAAATTTTAATTTAGTTAAATTATTTAATGAATTGTGAACTTTAAAGGGAAGCTACGTGTATGACATCATTTGTTTGTTTTTTTTTTTTTGAATTTTGGCTAGTTTGACACACGTAGGAATCTTAAATTAATAAGACTTAGTCAAAATTTTATTTCAAATACTTTTACCTAATTACTCTACCCCACTCCCACGCCTTTTCCCACTACGCACCAACTCTTTAGAGTTTAGGTAATTATTACCTATGTACATATAGATGTATGACCTGATGGTAGGTACACAAACAAAATATACATTTATGAACGGCATACAAGCAAAGGTAGAAAAATAATTTGGAACGTGATTTTGGGGCTTTTCATCTTTCAAGAACTTATTTAATCTAACAAGGTAGGATAACGAGGTGCAGTTATTTTATCCCGTTTAAATCGTTTATTTTTCATGTTGTTGAATTATTATGCTTATGAAAGTTTAAAGATATGATATGCATGTTATGGTTATCCGGTATCAAAGATATGATGTTTATTAAGCTTTTATCGATTTCTAAAGATATGATGACGGTATGATATTTTGACACGTGTTTTAAATCTTTTATTCGGAATTGCATCATTATTTTTATGTCATACTGAATATTCTTATGTACTCACCCTTTTTCCCCTACTCCTCACAGGTTAGGACGGGTTGTGTCGGAGCGTGGTGGTTCGATGTTGTTATTGTACCTCATTTCGCTGGACGAAAATCTAATATTTAGCACGTAACTTTGTTCCTTTTTAAGTTTAATTGCAACAGACATTATTTCAAAATTTAATTCTCGTACGTTTATTTGTTTATGGATATGTTTAGGGATGGTAACGGGGCGGGACGAGGGGCCCTCCCCGTCCCCCGCCCCACTAAGAAATTCCCCGCCCCGTTACTCGTTTAAGGTGGGACGGGCGGGGGTAGGTCATTTCCCCATTTATTCCCCTTTTAAATTTTTTTTTTAATTTTTGATAATTTATTTTTATTGCCGATATTCATTAGATTTAGACAAATAAATTTAGTTGCTATTTTTTATTAGAACTAATAAAAATTTTCATTTAAAGTATTGAATTCTAAAAAAAAAAAAATTTAACGGGGCGGGGCAAGGACCCCGTTACCCGTCCCCGCCCCCATTATCTGTTTAAGCGGGCGGGATGGGGCCCGCGGGTATCGGGTTTGTTGGATTTTTTTGTCATCCCTAGATATATTTAGATTGTACTTTTAATTAAAAGTTTGAAATTAATTGCTTTATGTAGTTGTGTGATCCTCCGCTACCCATTTCCTTTTTTAAAATTAATTGTTTGGTTAACTGTTGAACACGCTAAATTACTTATTGTACAGCTTTATCCAATAAATTTTGGTAACGATTCATATTTAGTTCTATACAAAATTTGGGTCGTTACATTCTTGATTCTGGAGTACATCCTAATCCTACCATTTAGCGGTGGCAACCAAGAGCCGCTTGGCTCGATAAAAACGAGCCCGAGCATGAGCCGAGCATGCCAGCCCGCTAGACGAGCAGCTCGTCGAACAAAGCCCACGAACGAGCCCACGAGCCTGAGCTCAATTTCTCGTTCTCTACTCTACTCTCTACTATTTATTTACAAATCATTATTATCATTCTATAATCTATACTCTTCTACATTTTATTTTTACATTGTGGAGTTATAATCTTGATTTTACAATTTATTTTCTATACTACTACATAATCTCCATTCACTTCTCAATTCTACTTAAAGTTTTCAACATTCAATTTCAATTATTCACAAATGGATCCACAATCATTTGTTGAAAACTTGTTCGATATCGGAGGTCAAACACCTGCTCAAAGTCAATTTGGAAATGAATTCGCCGATTTAAATGAATTACCTATTTCAAAACATATTCAAGATTTCAACGTTCATGAAGGTAGCCATCCAATTGATTTGGATGAAGTTGATGATGATGCTAGTCATCCAATTGATTTGGAATAGGATGAAGAACCTGCATTAGATATTCCCGATGCAAGAGGGAAGATAAAGGGGAAGAAGTAGGCAAAATGTTGGGACCATTTTAAATTGGTTCAAACTGGTCGTGTGATCGATGGAGTTTCAGAAGTCAAAGCAGTATGTAAATACTGTCAACAACGACGGAATGGTAAAAAAGTATTGGAACCACCCACCTCAACCGTCACTACAAAACATGTGCGGCCAAACATGAGCTTCTTCCAGCTGGTCAAACGCAACTACAGTTTGGTAGTCCATGCGCCTATGCTACTACTACGCCACTTTCTACGTTGATATAGTCGGATGAGAATGCTCGAACGAGAATGGTGAAATTTGTTGGCGCGACAGAGTTGCCACTAGCAATAGCGGTCAACCAACATTTCGTTTCCTACGTCAAACAATATCTTCAATCGAGGTACAATGAGGTAAGTCGAAATATTTTTCGTTCTAATACAATTGAATATTTTCTTAATTCACGGAAACTATTGATTGCAGATTTAGAAAAATATGGGGGTGTGATATCTTTAACTTCGGATTTGTAGGAAGTGATTAATAAAAGAAGTTACATAGCTGCAACTGCACATTATATAGACCCACTTTGAGTCTTGCATAAAAAAATTATTGCTTTTAAAATTATTGAATTCCCGCACAATGCTAACAATATATTTAATGCTATTATGAACATTATTAAAGAATATAAATGCGAGAGTAAAATTCATTTTTTTACGTTCGACAACGCAAATGTAAATAAGCTTATTATCGATAAATTGCATATGGTGTTTCAACCCGATTTCGGTGGTTTTTTATTTCATATTCGATGTGTTTACCATATTTTTAATTTAACAATACAAGACAGTTTAAAACATGTTAATGATGAAATTTAACGAATTAGGAATGCACTAGTCTATATCACGATTGCACCTAGTAGAAAACAAGCATTTGAGGAATTTTGTGGCGAAACTGGGATGTCACATACAAAAACATTTATTAGTGACATAGGGTATGGATGGAACTCCACATACTTATTATTAAAATCATATGAAGGTTTCGAACATTTCATTGCTAAATTTTATTACAATAGGCATATGAGAGACGACGACGATACTATTTTAAATGAGCAAGATTGGAATTTAGTTTTTAAAATTAAAAATTTTTTGACAAGTTTTTATGATTCTACAAATATTTTGTCTGGTGTTTATTATTCTACTAGTTGTATGGTCCTTGAACGTCTGTATATAATTGCTAGAGTTTTTCATAGATTTAAAGATGACCCTGATTTTAATTCAGTTATGTTTTTCATGGAATTAAAATTTAGAAAATATTGGGAAGACTTGCCAATGTTATTTCAGTTAGCATGCGTCATGGACCCCCGATATAATTTATCGGGTACTAAATTTTTTATTGATCAAATTTCAAATGCTTTAACTTTTAACGTACCTATTACTTACAGGAATTTGGAACAAACTTTATGTTAATGTATGAAATATATGATTCACGAATGGGTACACATATTACTCGTGTACCCTCCGACTCTACAAATACTCCTCCCACTAATATAGGAGATGACGACGCTGAAGTTATAAATTTATTCCAATGTATGAACTCATATAGATATGATTCAACTGCATATGCATGTGGTTCCTCTATTAGTAGCAGTAGTTTGTTTTCTACTGCATGTACTCAAACATCGAGTAATAGTCCAAATACGTTGTCTGCTGAATTAATTGATTATTTTAATCATAATATGCCTAGGAACAATACGATTAGGATATATTTTAATCAATTGAATTAATTAATTATTTTAATCATTATATATATATATATATATATATATATATATATATATATATATATATATATATATATATATATATATATAATGAAATGTTGTATAGAAAAAATATAATTGAATGGAGGAGAATTTAACACATTTAACATGCTAACGCTGCCTACAAGAGGCAGTGCTCCCACCATACTCAAAATAAAACAAGGATCAACAAAATTCGAAATCTCATTCCAAGCAAATCTTCTAATCTTCTTCGCCACATCGGGGCTATGGGATTCGAACCCAATATTATTCCGCGACCCCTCTACGAATAACAAGAAAACTTTTCTATTTTTTACAAGCTTCGCCGCGATACATCTTCGTAATGAAAATAGAGTGAATTCATGAGTTGGCTTTTATAGTATATATAGAATAAGCACTTTGAACTGTCTGTTTAAAAAAAAAAAAAAAAAAAAAAAAAAATATATATATATATATATATATATATATATATATATATATATATATATATATATATATATATTTGTTATTTTGTAGGCAGCGTTAGCATGTTAAATGTGTTAAATTCTCCTCCATTCAATTATATTTTTTCTATACAACATTTCATAACTTTAACTCATTCAAAAACTCCAATAGGAACCGTGCATAAAAAAGAGAGAAACATTGCAGAAGGTAAAAAGCATCAAGCAACCAATTTAAGATGCTAGTAGTAGAGCAATTCAAAAATAATTGCCAAATGGGAAATCATATATTGTCATTTTCTTCATCACAAAACAAGTCCACAAGAAGAACTACCAAAATCAAGCACATTCAAATATAATAAAAGCATACACAACTTAGCTTTCCATGAAAACCTCAGCATTGTGAACCTAGAGTCAAGTTAACATTAACATTTCTCCTATTCTTGCTTTTGCGGCAATGTGTTCCCAAGATGTTTAGCATGGATCAGGCTCTTTATATTTGTTGTTCTGTCTCTCCAATTTTTTTTACTTTTCCTGTTTCTGGTTGGAGGAGAGAAAATTTGTATATTTCAGATAGCAACGAAGTAGGTTCTATATAATGAATACACACAAAGGATTAGCTATCAATTAATTTGATCAACACCCGACAGTGTGATCATTTGTCAATAATGAGTGGGGCTTCAAACAAAGACAGATTAATAATCACATCAAGGTAGTAAATCAAGTACATTTTTTTGTTGTGGCTGCATGGGTCAATATTCGACAAAAGAGTGAATAAAAAATTATGTCTCAATAAAAGAAAAAAGGAGATCAAAGGAAGCAAACGACAAAAGGAGTTAAAAGGCATTAATAATAGAGGGTGGCTCAAAAAGTTGGACAATATTCAAGCTAGAGAAGAAAGGAAGAGTGGTTTAATTATTTATTATTATTATTATTATGAATAAGCAAGGATGGCGATGAATGATTACTGCAACTTATCAGTGGCAATCTATGTTAATAAGTAGAGAAACAGATCTACCTTCAAGTCATCAGATAAAACATCTGCAACTCCATCTTGCTGCGAAATGTATCCACCACTATGGTATCGTGAAGCAAAGTCTACCCTTTTTCGCTTTCATGAAGGAAATGTGAAGAAATCCTGCATTTATTTATCCATTACAAATCTGTCAGTGCAAATACAGTCTAGAAAACAATCAAAATAATCTTCCAATACTCCATAGTAATTTAGCCATTTAAAATTGTCATTACCACAAGATTTTTGTAAAATCATAGTTTACTTGTGCTATAAATAAATCTTCAATGGTATGTTTGATTTTTAATTGCTTATATCAGTGATGCCAAAGGTGATCTGAAACTTTTATTATAATAGGAAATTCAATTTAAAACCTTAAGAACAAGCCAAAAGCAATAAATTGTGTTTTTTCATAGGCTAAGCAACAAGAGTTTATCCTCTCTTACACTTGCAGTTCACTTCTTTATCAAATGGTACATTTTCTCTCTTTCTAGTCATATAACATCAAGCATCTAGTCCTATTTATAGACACCACCCATCTCAAATGAAGTGTGCAACTCCTATATACTGCACATGTGGAAAAACAAGGACACCTCCAGAATTCGACGATTAGTTTGATTTGGAACAGGTTCTAACACTTACAGAATGAGATATACATCCTATGATAAATTAAAAAGCAGTAGGAATTATTTGCTTGAGAATATATTATGTTTCAAGATTCAATGTTCTTCTATCAACTGGTTGACCTGGTTATAGCCATGATCCATCAGTCATTGATTAGTTTACTTGCTCAAGAGGTATCCTAGACAGTCTTAAATAATCTTCAGATGTCAAAGATTCTATATTTCAAGAATCATTTAGGATTATAAATTGTCCAATCCCTTTATTCTAATTCTAAGAATTTAATATTGTAATGAGTGATTTTGCCACCCTTGGTGGGTAAAGGATTTGTCCACTTTTTCCTTGTTTCTACTGATATTCAACACCTTCAGCCATTAGCGTGTTTTCTCACTAATGATCAGCATTTTATATCAATTTGGCACAGTTTCGGGAAGCAATTGTGTCATCGTGTAGGGACAATCACCATGGCTCCCAAAGCACAATTTTCATCATCTAAAAACGATTTCAAGCAACCATTACGAACTGACATTAATGCATTGACAGAATAAATAAATGTGTTTATACATTGGTGGATCTTTTCTTCGCGAATGAACTGTAAGAATGACAGCCATGAAGACATCTCTTGCATTTGTGAAAGACAAGTAGCAATTAATTTTTCTAAGTGGGATCCATACCTTCTATAGTTGAAAAAGTCGGTGCAACTTCACACAAAGTTAATATTGAAGAATCAAAAGATTAATATAAAGCATGTTCACCATCTCATCTAAACGTTTAAGTTATTAGACAAGGGCCACATGTATTCATTTAAATTGTCTTCAAGCAATACACTTGGAAGACGTATAGGTCAGGTACATTTTTTCTTCCATTATTTTAAAAATCCGGTGATGTATTCTTATAAAACTGCACTATAATAGAGGAAAAATCATTTTCCACATGCAACGTTAGTGTGAGAAACAAAATGAAGAGGACTCTACCTACTTCAGGATGCAAGTTGGACACAACCAAGTATGTATAGAACTTGTCATCAAAATTGATCACACAACCAAATCCAAGGGCCGTGATTTCTTAATATAGTGAAATGACAAGGTGACATGCATGTGAAGTAACTGTTATAAACTTCACAGCAACATAGTATAACCTACTAAGCGGGAAAAAGAGTCACTAATAGATAAGAAAACAATTACCAAAGATGTCATTTTACATTAATCGGCCATGCTCCAGTTCAGTAGTTCCAATTTTCATTTGCACCTTCCTTTCAACCAATTTCACCATCTACCTGTAAAGACATAATTCAAATCACAGCAATAGACGAAACACAATAAAGAGTCACTATTTCAAACTTCAAGTAGTAGCGGGTTCTTAAAGACTGGTATCCGGGTTAATAATATTTACAAGCAGTAAAAGTTCGATCAAAACATCAACAGTATTTAAACTCAGATATTCCGAACAATTTGACTGGATTCACAAACAATCAAACAATCCCACAACCATAAAAAATCACTACACCTTCCAACGCAAATTGGAAGGAATGAACCTCATGAACCCATCAAATTCTTTAAATGATTTGTGACATCTACTGTGATCTAAGTAGTGCTATTTAATGTACAAGTAGAATATCATACTGAATCAATGTGAGATAAAATGCCTTCGGACAATAATTCCCGCCACAGCCTGAAAAAAGAAAGAATCTTGATCTTAAACTATATTTAATTGCAGAGAAAAATACATACTTTTGGAGGCTGCTTAGCTATTGATGAGAAATTGACAGTTGCTTGAGTATCATAATTCCTATAAGCCGATATAGAGCAATTCACTGCAATACCACTCTTCGAGTTATTGAACTTGCTGGATTTTCAATTTTTCAATTCTAATGCCCAACAAAGAACTCAAATTAGGTGTTGCGGTGGTTAAATAACTGTAGAAATTTATTCACTTCACTTTCATCTCAGTAAATATATTTGGTACCAACCCATGAGAGTTCTCTAGCTTCACAATTTCTGATCCTGTTTCAATATCAGTGGCAAGAATAGAACAGTCTGGAGAACTTGTCACCATTGCTGAAAACAAATTCAATTCAAGAAAAATCAAAACAAATTGCACTGCAATCAATTATTGGGCTATACATCCATATTACTTAAAAGAAATTACTCTGATAGTAAAAAAATTGAAATACTTTAATAAACTAATTACCCGCTGACAAAACGGATTGCTCTACATGATTTGGTATGAGCAGACACTTCCAACAGCCTAATTATAAAAAATTAACAGCTAAATCAATCAGCAAAGCGTGGAAATAACATAATTCACATGTACGCCTATAGAGTTATGTAAACACGAGGTGTTAAATTGCAATGAGGGAGAGCGATCCACTAAGTTTCGGATCAATCAACAGACGCTTCTTTCCCAGAATCTGTAAAGAAACCCAATTAAAGCTTGAAAATTAACGACTATACTAAAATATGACCAGAAAGAAAAAGCGAAGCAAAAATCTGCAAAAAATTCCGTGAAAGAGAGTGAAGAATGTGAGAAGACGATTTCAAGGGTTTCTTTGACTCGAAGATGATGAATACTAAATGGAAGAGACGATCAAAAAATCATGAAATTTAAACAAAAACCAACCTTACCTCAGATTATACCCTGGTAGCGACCGATGGAGCTAGCTTCTTTGCCGCGAGAAGAAGCAGCGCCACAAATAAACCGGAGAGGCTATATGGTGGAGGAAATTTTGGGGGTTTTATGTAGATTTGTTTTGGAAGAGAACGAAGTGAGAGATAGCAAGCCGTTTTATTTGATTTAAAAAAAATTCCATCCCGTGCGCGCACGGGAGTTTAGTTTTTCCCCGTGCGCGCACGGGAAGATGCGATCTTCCCGTGCGTACACGGGGAGGTGTAAATTATTATTTTTTTTTATATATATTTTTTTTACAACTGGAAAAAAATATTTGTTAGGAATTTAATAATCACTAAATAAAAATTAAAATTTATCATTTTCAATAAGACAAATTAAAATTTGTATTTGTAAATAAAATTTTGATGACAATTTAAGAAATTTAATGTATTGTAGTTGTAAATTTATTAGGTGGATTATGAATATTATTTAATATTTTTTTAGAATTTGATAAAAAAAAAAAAATTACATTGCAATCTCATGGGGAGTTTGTTTCTCCCCGTGCGGGCACGGTGAGTTTAACTTTAAGTATAATTTTTTTTTTAACAACCGTGGAAAAAAATTATTTGTTAGCAATAAAATATATGTTAGATGAACAGTAAACCACCTGGTGGCAATCAAATAACAAATAAAAAAAATGACAAAGTGAATTGATATATTTACATTCAATATAGTGGGCCCGTATTGATTCATGTTGAATTTCTTTCAGTTGAAGAAAGATAAAATGGAAGACGTATCAAAAGAAAGGTCGGCAAAATGAGGTGGATATTTATTCGTCATAAAATATATGACAGATGAACAGTAAACCAAATAAAAAAAACGAGAAAATTGCCTCTTTTTGTCCACACACCCGTACGCACGGGGAAAATCCATTTTCCCGTGCGCACACGGGGAAACCCAGTTCCCCGTCCGCGCACGGGGAAAGTGGCTTTCCCCGTGCGCGACCGGGGGAATTTTTTTTTTTTTTTAAACCCGCACGGGGAAATGGGTTTCCCCGTGCGCACGGGGAAACAGGGTTTTCCCCGTTTGCGCACGGGGAAACCCATTTCCCCGTGCGCAAACGGGGAAACCTGGGTTCCCCCGTCCGCGCACGGGGAAATGAGTTTCCCTGTGCGCAAACGGGGAAACCTGGGTTCCCCCGTCCGCGCGGGGAAAATGATATATATATATATTTTTAAATATGAATAAACACATATACCCGTGCCTTTAACCCAAAATAATTAGGAAGTATTCGATGTCATACATACATAAATATCAAATTTCCCTAAAAATAATACTACATTACGTACAATTTCTTTTTGTTTTATCTATACTACCTTCTTGTACATTACAACAACACAACTTAAAGGCATTGCTCGAATTCCCTCGCCGATAGAAAATGTTTTTTCCAAAAAAATCTATTAATAGCCCCGTGCGCGCACGGGGAAGCTTGGTTTTCCCCGTGTGAGCACGTGGAAATCGGGTTTCCGCGTGCGCGAATGGGGAAACCCGGTTTCCCCGTGCGCGAAAGGGGAAATTTTCACTTAATAGATTTTATTTATATTTTTTATTTCTTTACACAGTTGTGGAAAAAATTATTCCTTAATAATATAAAACTCACTATTTTATATATATGGTAGTATAATACCGTATTTTTGATTATCGGATTTTTCAGTGAGTTGCCGATTTATTACAATGGAAAAAACACCCCAGAAACAACTAAACAGAAAATGATGGAAAAAAATAATAAAACTAAACAAAAACGACAAAACCTAAAGCATGTTGCAAAAAAAATATATTCAATTTATCGGTTCATTCTAATCAAATAAAATTACAACAAAAATAACTAAACAAAGAAGGACGAAAAACATAATAAATCTATCTAAACAAAAACGAACAAAGCTAAAGCATGTTGCAAAAAAAAATAAAAAAAATACTGAAATGAAAAAACAAAAATATAACGATGAATAAAAATTTACCTTCAATAGATTGTTCTGCCAATTCACAACGCTAACTGATAACTGAGAATATTTGTTATTTGAAATCAAAATATTTTGTTGTGTGAATAAGAGAAAGATGAAACTGTGTAATGGGAAATGTGTGTAGTGCATTTGCATGTATATATAGAGCAGGAAGTGGCGAAATACATATATAGTGAAGAAGTCGGCTTGCAGATTTTTTTCATAGGAAGTCGGCAAATATTTAACGGCTGTGACAAAAATGAATAGTGATCCTTGGTTTTTCTCTTTTAAGAGAAGGAGTGATAGGGTACATATGTACACAATTATTTGAAAGTAACATTAGTAATCAAGAAATTATACAAATAATATAATAATATATACTTTAGGAGGCACAATTAGGAGAAAGTATGTAATTAATTTGTATAAACAATTACAAAGAATATTGTAGCCACAAAGTGCGTGTCGAATAGACGTTTCCGAATTGGGTTCATGAGCGCAATTCTGATAACCGTATTAAAAGTTATGGTCGAAATACCAAAAAAGGACCAAAGTTGCACAAAAATTTGACTTCGGGGATCAAATTGTACAAGTCATCAAATGTTAAGGACCTAGGGTTGCAATTTTTGAAGGATGAAATTGATAGAAAAGTCAAAATATAAGGACTAAAAAGTACAAAATTAAAGTTGAAGGACTTCTTGCGCAATTACGCCGAAGACTTAACTGAAACAAAAAAATTTAAAAAAAAACTTTTGAAGTCTCCGTGTACCATGAAGAAAAGTCTCCGTGGTGCACGGAGACTTCTAGCCCCGTTCGCGCACGGCATAAGCCACGTGCCGCCGTGCGCGGACGGGGGCTTGAAGCTCCGTGCACCACGGAATAACTCTCCGTGGTGCACGGAGAGGTACCCATAATTTTTTAATTTGTTTTCTGTTCATTTCTTGCAGTTAAGTCCTCGAGGTAATTGTGTAATAAGTCCTTCAACTTCCATATTGTATTTTTAGTCCTTATATTTTGACTTTTCTATCAATTTCATCCTTCATAAATTGCAACCCTAGGTCCTTAACGTTTGACGACTTGTACAATTCGATCCCCAAGTCAAATTTTTGTGCAACTTTGGTCCTTTTTTAGTATTTCGACCATAACTTTTCATGCGGTTATCAGAATCGGGCTCATGACCCCAATTCGGAAACGTCTATTCGGCGCGCACGTCATGGTCACCAAGTTTCACTGGTTGGGGTTCGTTCTCTATGCCAAAATTGACAGTTCACTACAAAAATCAACCGACTACAAAAATATCAAAAGTTATTGAAACTATCATCCTGAACTAAATGTAATGTGATAGGCAAAAATACAAAAATATAGCACGGCGCCTACATTTTTAACTCCCAATTTGTTTGTTTCTTGAATAGAATAATATGAAATATCTGGGAAAATGAACCCCACCTTTTTGTTTCCTATTTTTTTTTTTTTTACAGGTTAAGTCGGCCAATTTTTTTGAACAGTACAAGACCGGTTTCGAACCAGATCAATGTGAAAATCAATGTGACTAAAATGAACAGTGAATCTCACATTCTCTCTTTTAAGAGGAGAGGAGGGAAAAAGAACTAATACTAAATAACGTGTTTTTATTTAAATGATTTTTTTTCATGAATAATAGAATTTCGTTTTTGAGACTATTAAAAAAGTATCGGATTAATCGGAATAATTCGGTTTTTTTTCTATAATGTCTTTTTTATTTTGATAAACTATGGATGAAAATTGTTCCACAAATCAATAGTAAAGGAAAAAGCGCGCACGGGGTTCAATGTTGAATTTCAAGTCACGTCAAATAGAATGCGTACACGTTAAATAAACCGAAGATATTTTTTTTATATATGCCCCCGTTTGACACCCATTTTTTTCTCATTCTCATACTCATTCTTTTTCACTTTTTTCATTTCAACCACACATTCTATCAGTAAAATAATATTACACATAAACCTAAAAATTCTTTTTACTTTTTAACCACACATTCTTCCATCAATCACTATTCAAAAACACATTTTTTTCACAAAACGTCTAAAGGAATCGAGATAAGTTGAATAGTAACCGACACGAAATGGATGGTAAGGTAATCAAATGAACAGTAATAAAATGAACGGTAACCAACGTGTCAAATTATTAGCGTAACTAAAGGAGGAAAAATAAAGTGCCAATTAAAGGAAGTAGGAAAAGAAGTAGGAGATACACATACATGAACAGTACAAAACCAGTTCCCAACCAGTTCGAATGTGAAATGGAGGACATGAGATGAACAGTAAACAAATTGTTGCCAAATGACAAATAAAAAAAAATGACAGCCAATATTTACATTAATTGCAGTGGGCCCGTAATGAGTGAAGATAAAATGGAAATAAAATGGAAAGCAAAGCACGCATAGTCAACAAAATCCGCAAGGTTGGTAAAATAACTATGTACAAAATGACAAAACCAATTGATATTTAGTCGGCCCGTATTTAATGTTACGTGTGCGAAGTGAAGAGGATGGAAAATAGGCTGCATAGATATTTTACCAAACCAGTTCCAATCCGGATTAGTGTGAATTGGACAACACGAGATGAACAGTGGAAATTGGGATCCACTCTTTTATAGGAAGTAGGATATATATGGTTTAGTATAGTGTTAAAAAAATGACTCGTCGAGCTGCGAGCTCAGGGCACGAGCTAAGCTCACCCATGGGTGGACGAGCCACGAGTTCGACTCGTGCGAGCACCGTGTGGGTAAAGGCCAAGCCGGCTCAGCTCGACCCATTGCCACCGCTACTACCATTGAAGATTAAAAGTTTGTTTGGTAAAGATTAAAATTCAATTAAAATTGAAAATATAGTCGTTATTGGGTCTCACTCGTCTAATAAAAGTTAACAATAACGATTAATTTTTTAATTTTAATCTCTACCGAACACGCCCTAAGTACTTGTGGTTAAGGCTGTGAATGGATAGGATTTTGATCCGAATCCGATCTGAATCCGACGAAATTAATGGGAGATGGATTTAGGGTTTCAATCCGATAATACGTTAACTAAATGGATCAAATATGGATATAGGTCAATCCGATCCGATAACAATCCGATTCGATTTGTTATAAATAATTGAGTCGATAAAATATTTTTATGGCATATTATTTGTCACTAAAATAAATAAATTTAAAATAAAAAATGATCAAATTCAAAGCATAAAAAAGTTTAAAAATTTTATAATTATTAAAATTGTTTAAGAATTGAAAATTTAAAAAAAAAAAAGTTGATTTCAACCAATATTTTTCTAATTTTAGTTTACTAATTTAAAGTAAATAAATATCTATATTTTTCTTAATTAAATTTATTATTGTAATTAATTTTACAATTTCAAAAACTAATAATTAATATGTTACAAATAATCTGATTTGTTAATGAAAATAATGAAATAAAATATTTATATTTAGAATTGAAATTCAATTTTACTTTATTCCACATCGAATGTCAATAGAAAACTAGAAGAGAATCTCTCCTTTAAAAAGGAACATCATGATGGTAGAAGTCACTATTGGGCTTGCTAGGAAAAATTGGTGGGCCTCAAGTTAATTCAAAATTTTTTCCCTAATTTTTATTAATTTTGGATCAGATATTCAATAACATTGCAGATCGGATATGTATTTAACAATTAAATATCCATTGAATTATCGGATCGGATCGGATCGGATAAATTTTCTTATCGGATCGGATCGGATATAGACAGATCCGATCCATATCCGATCAATTTACAGCCCTACTTGTGGTGGACCTCACATTAATTACGAGCTGGTTTTTCCTGTTAACTTCACACATCACTTTCTAGAACCTCATCAATGACATATTTGGTGGGTTAATTATATGAATGGTAACTGAACTTTTTCAATTGGTACTGCTTAATAAATGAACTTAAAAAATGTATTTCAATGATCACTGAATTATGCATCGTATCCGTCCATCATTGAAGTCAATTTTAATTGTCAAATCTAATGGAATGCCAACGTGTCAAACGGAATTCCAACCCAAATCTATTGTGCAACCCCAACTTCAAATTACAGTTCTAACTTATTACAGTCTTACAGATGCTTTATCCATCAAATTCTTCGATGAATTGGGTGGTAATGCCTCTGGTCGAATGCAGTGAGGAGCACTTTGTAGTATTGAAATGTTAATTTCTATGAGCGTAATGTGTTTGTGAAATTGCTCTATAGAGCAAACTCAACTTGTTAAATTTGAAATTTTGATTGTGCCCTCTTAACTCACAACATCTGCATCTGTCACTGATTCATTTGATTAATCTCATATTTGGCAGATAGTAAAAGCTTGAACAATAAAGTTTATATAATTTTATTTTTTATTTAACCAAACAAGCCATTTCATTTTTCACCCTATGGAATTAAAGATTTCACTAGAAAATAGTTATAAGCAGTATTTTAAAAAGTGCATCTAAACGCAAAGCTTGATCTTACTATTTAACTACGCTTTAAGCTCCTTAAATTACTGATTATAAGAAAGGGGGCCCAATCTTAGGCTTTTGATAGCTGAGTCTTACAAAAGATGGGAAATGAGAATGAAACCAAAGCTTAAATTATTGGAAGTAATCTGGATTAGTCAGTGACTCAATGTCACTAACGCTAGGCATGGAATGGAAAAGTACATGAAAATAAACGTCACTACAAATGCTACTACATCACTACAAAATCACCAATGTGGTATTAAATAATAAGTCTATTAAACGTAATAATATGAGATTCATTTCGTTGAATAGATTGATATTTTAACACAATTGATGCTAGCATTACTCCACTACAAATTAAGGGATTGGCGTAATTTTTCTACCGTATGTACATTCCCATAATGATGGGAAATTTATTATTATCCCGCCTTGATCTAATTCTTTTCCTTTGTGAACCCCACCCCCTTTCTCAAAAAGCAACTATTTTTAGTGATTAGTGTGTTTTGCACACGGAGTTTATACCAATAAAGCTTCATTTGTATGCTTAATCTGTTGACTATAGAACGAATTTAATGTGTTTGCTAGTGTTTCGGTTGAAGGAATGTTAAAATGAAGAAAAATGATTTTTGGAGCAAATTAGAGGAAGAATGGAGCAGCAATATGGCGCTCAAGCGCCGGAGATCAAAGAAGAATTTTCAACAGCAAGATGGAGCTCAAGCGCCATCTTTATGGCGCTCAAGCGCCACATCAAATTTGAGTGAAGAAAAATGGACAGCAAGATGGCGCTTTGAGCGCCACCAGCGCTGCAGTCGGGCGCTCAAGCGCCGCGCCGCGAAGAAAATTAGGGTATTTTTGGGCTACGAAAAAGCCCACAAAAAGGACTCCAAATTGGCCAAGGATGTATGAGAAGTATAAATAGGATAAGAGAGGCACGAAATAGGGTTCCACACTTTGCAATAATTGAGAGAAAAACACCAAATAAAAGAGAGATTCACAAGAGGAATTACATCAAGGATTCGGGTTCAAATCGAAGATTGGAAGCGGAAGTAGATCTTGGTGCAAGGGCTTAATCTTTCTATCTTTTGTATCAATCAAATCCGATGATGTACTCAGAGTTTGTTATTTATTTCGTTGTTTTACGCATGATTAGCTAAATTCATTATTAGGGCGAACAATGTAATCTTTTGAAACCCTTAGTTATTTGGGTTAATTTCACAAATGGTCACTGAAATTACCTGAAAATTTCAAAACGGTCACTGAAGTTTCAAAGTTTCAGAAACGGTCATTGAAGTTTGAAATTTCTTTCAAAATGGTCACTGAATTTTCAGATTTTTTGGCCAAGTTTGAGGCAATTATTCGGCAACTTCCGACCACAAAAACCACCGATTTCGGATACCGTTGGAGAGCCCACGATGTCCTCTTCAATTACCACCAAAAATCTCCCCAAAACTCCATGTAATTCGGCCGGAATAAAGCCACAAAGTCGGCAACCGAAAATTGTGAAAATCTGCCCAGATTTTCAGATTTTTTGGGTAAGTTTGAGGCAATTTTTCGACAACTTCCGACCACCAAAACCGTCGATTTCGGATACCGTTGGAAAGCCCATAATGTCCTCTTTAATTACCACCAAAAATCTCCCCATAATTCCAAGGGATTCGGCCGGAATAAACTCACGAAGTCAGCTACCAAAAAAGTCCGAAAATCTACCCAGTTTGGGTAGGTGACTTCGTGGGTTTATTCCGACCGAATCACTTGGAGTTTTGGGGAGATTTTTTATGTTAATTGAAGAAGACATTGTGGGCTTTTCAACGGTATCCGAAATCGACGGTTTTGGTGGTCGAAAGTTGCCGAAAAATTGCCTCAAACTTGCCCAAAAAATTTGAAAATCTGGGCAATTTTCGGTTGCCGACTTCGTGGCTTTATTCCGGCCGAATCACTTGGAGTTTTGGAGAGATTTTTGGTGGTAATTGAAGAGAACATCGTGGGCTTTCCAACGGTATCCGAAATCGACGGTTTTGGTGGTCGGAAGTTGCCGAAAAATTGCCTCAAACTTGGCCAAAAAATCTGAAAATTCAGTGACCGTTTTGAAAGAAATTTCAAATTTCAGTGACCATTTCTGAAACTTTGAAACTTCAATGACCGTTTTGAAATTTTCAGGTAACTTCAGTGACCATTTGTGAAATTAACCCTTAGTTATTTTAATTCATGAATTCTGAGTTTTCATTATTCAATGTGTTGATTTTATTATGTGTGCAATGCTTCAAATTACTTGGCCATTAATTTGATGATTTATTGAATTTCTTACGAGTCGAGAGGTGAGTTCGAAACTTAGAACGTGTAATAAAATCCGGTAACGAGGTATAACGTGTAGAGATACCTATACTAAGTGCCGCGGTCGTTATATGAATTCCTAGTACTTTAACTCGTTTAACTAAGGAGAATTTGCATAGAGATATGGAATTGATTTAGTTAAATAGGTTCAATGAGAACTCGAGAGGGGTAAATTGAATACCGTAGGAGAATTCGACCGAACACTACATTAGGCTAGAATCTTGAATTGGTAACTAAGGTGATCATTAGGTGAAATTGTTTTGCCCTAATACTTCTCATATATTTGAATCTTCGATCTGTTTATCTCCAATATTCGTTCATAAATTTTCATTCGTTTTAGGAATTTAGTTATTCTAGACATCTATATTCATCACAATCTGAATTTTGAGTTCGTTTATTTTCATCAAATAGTAGTAGGAGAAATATTTTAAGCACTAAAGTTTAGTCCTCGTGGGAACGATAATCCGGACTCTTAGATCTACTATATTACTTATTCGATATCGTACACTTGCGATATAAAAATACGCAACATTTAGAGTATTAAACCGTGTATATTGTACGGAGTTTGTAAATGAATTTTTTTTTTGAGCATGGCGGGAGCATCCCTAATTTTTTTATTTCAATTTCTAAACACTCCTAAACCACTTAGAATTGTGAAATGTAGTTTGTATACAATTGAAATTCATTTGTTTCATGGTGTGTTAATAGAAAAGAAAAGGAAAAAAATATCTTAGATTTTTTAAGAAACAATTTGTTATCAAAATTCTCTTCTATATTCAAAATATCTTGGTTCATTTTCTCTCAGATTTTGCTAATTTATTCTATTTTGTTTTATCACAAACAATCTCATGTTACAATATGGATACAATGTATGAAACCCAAAATCCTAAGAAAGCAAAAAAGGAAAGAAGAAAAATCAAAACCGAACTTTTGTACTCTACAATATGAAATAGAAAATGTGGACACAAGTGATGGTAAATACAATCCGTCAAGGTATAATGCAATCATCAAAACAAACCTATCAAGTATGAAATTAATATGATAGAATTCACCTACCCTGTAAAATGGAACTGGAGCTATAGTCTGCAATGGAGGAAGACAATCCTAGTCTGATCTCTTCGATTGTTGGGACGGAACTAGAATCTGTGCTGAAAGTCCGGGGATAAATGGACCAAAATCCTTTAGATTTCATCTTTTCTAGGAGGTACACATCCATATCCTCGACTTCGGATTCATCTAACGTGGTCTTCCCTTCAAACAATTTCATTACTTGTCTCATTGTTGGCCTAGTGTTAGGGTCTGGGTGCGCGCATAACAAGCCTAAATGAAGCACTCTTTCGACTTCCTCTTCATTGAATCCTCCTTTAGCATGCAATCGTGCATCAAGGGCATTGTTCAATTCTCCTCTCCCCATAAGCTCCCATAACCAATTTAACAAAGGTGGTTTGCCTTCTTCAACCGGTCGTCTCCCACACATGACCTCCAAAACCAAAACTCCGTATGCAAACACGTCGGTTTTTGTTGATGTTCGACCACTCTTCATCACTTCAGGTGACAAATACCCAACTGTACCCACCACTCTCGTGGTGCGAGCTGCCTTGTCGTGGTCATGCATTCGTGCTAAACCGAAATCACCTAGCCTTGCGTTCATTTCATCATCAAGTAACACATTGCTCGCTTTAATGTCCCTATGTAACACTTTGGCTTCCCATCCGTCGTGCAAATACAGTACACCACAAGCCACTTGCTTCAAAATTCTTATTCTTTCTTCCCAACTCAAAATCTTGCTCTCATCACATTCAAACACCCTTTTGTCCAAACTTCCATTTTCCATGTAATCATATACCAAAATGAGGCTGCCATTCTCTTTCTTGCACCAACCTCTTAACCCCACCAAATTTCTGTGCTTTAATCTTCCCAAGCTTGAAATTTCAGCCAAGAAACCCCTCGTCCCTTCGTTGTTTTCACACGAAATTCGCTTAACTGCAACCTCTGCTCCTCCTGTCAATATCCCCTTATACACTTTCCCATTCCCTCCAATTCCAATAACATTTTCATCCGAAAAGTTCCTTGTAGCTGCCTCAATTTCTTGAAAACTAATTTTATGTGGCCAATACTCTTGTTCCCAATCTTCCATTTCCTCTTTCTCCCTTTTTATCCTTTCATTCCTTTTGAGCAACAAGAAAACAACTATAGAACATATGATGATCAAAAAGAATAGCCCCGTTGTTATGCCTGCAATAAAACCTCTGGATTTGTAGATTGGAGTTTTACCAAGCTCGAAAGATGGCAAATTACTTGTGATCAATCCTTCGTGTAGCGAAAAGTTCTTGTTGCTATAACTCCAAGCTAAAATCTTGTGACTTTCAATTAGAGTACCTGTGGCTGCGGTGAAACCAACATACATTTGATCCTCGAAAACATCAGAAAAATTGCGTGAAACGTTTAACAAGGGCTGCTTAGGCCTTTTCATTCCCACGGGTGCCATTGCAACATTGATATTATTATCAGCATAATCAATCCAAACTTGGTAATTTTTGCCATTATTCAGCTTCAGTTTCTTAAAGGTTTTCTCATCATTCCAGTAGCCCGCCTCGTGCGCCATAATCGATTCGAGCGAGTTCACATCAATTCCGACATGATTGTCGTTGATGTCCTTGAATTCTTCATTCTCAAACACATCAAATTCAACTCCAAAAACATGGTTACTCTGATCCCCGTTATTCGTTAAGTTAAACAGGCCTAAATGCTGAGACGAACTGGAACCATTGATTCCTGTGTTTGGCACAAACAAGAAAACTATACCATGTCCTGGGAGCCTTTCCTTGTACGGCGCCATAGCGAAAATGAAAGACGTCGAAAAGGGAAGTACCTGGGATGAACTCGGTTGTTTTGTGGCAATCTTTGTCGGGAAAAGGGCACGACCAATAGAGTAAGATGTATCATTAGTTAATATAAGAATCCCCGATTCGATTGTGGCATTTCCATAGAGAGATACATCGGAAGAATTGAAGCCGTTGTACAAGAAATCAATGGCAGATATGGATTGAACTGTTAAAATTAGGATTAAAAGGCACAGTGAAAGGTGGTGTTTTTGGTGTTTCTTCATTGGTTTTTGTACGAAGGAAAAGTGACTCCCATGGGAAGTGGGAAAGGAAGAGATCCAAGAAAAAATAACATATTAGCTGACAAATGCTGTTTTAGATAAATTAGGGGGGAAATTGCAGTTACGGTATCAAATTTTTCACTTTTATGCAGATTTGATCCAAACCTTTCATTTGTACTATCTACAATACCAAACCTTTCAAAAACTCACAGTTGAAGTTCAAAATTGATGAAAACTGTTAGTTTAATTGTTAGTTGACCAAAAAATTAGCATTGATCATAATTATGATTAATTTTAAAAGAATAAAATGATAATTTTACGTTTTTGAACAAAAGGCATAATTGAAATATATTAATAATTAAATCAATAAAACAAAAACAGTATTCATCTTCTTCTCTTCAAAAGTCATCAAAACTAACAACATATTTGAAGATACATAAAAAATCAGAGACTGTAGAATATTGGCACTAATTATATAATAACATGACTAATAGCAGTAAAAAGAAATTTATTCTTTTACACAAACATCATCTCCCACCAAATGATAGGACTAGTTATCATATTTCACATGTATGTCGTGTGATTTGAGGATAGCAGTAACAATGGATGCAAATTACTAATTCCAAAAATGTTTTGTAAACGTGGAGTTGACCTTATTTTGTGTCGACGATGGCACCGACATTGATATTCTTATTGGACGTTGACCTTTATTTTGTGGCAACGGTGGCGTGGCGTTTGGTGGGTACGGTGGAGCTGACCGCAGGTAGTCGTGGTGGTTTTGGAATAAAGGAGTTGGGGAAGAAGGGGATGGAGTGGAAGGTTTTTGTTTTTATTTTTGCTTTTTAGATTTAAATATTAATATATTATAATTGTGTTTTTTATTGAAAAAAATTAAGTTATTAATTTATCCTTTTAAAATTAGTCTAAATTATAGTCAATATTAATTATTTGGTTAACTAACAAGTTCCGTCTATTTTGACTTTAACTGCGAGTTTTTAAAAGGTTTAGTATTGTGGGTAATACAAATGAAAAGTTTGGATAAGTCTGTATAAAAGTCAAAAGTTTAGTACCATGGCTGCAATTTTTCCTATATTCGGCTTGATTTTTCAATGTTCTGATGTTCTCACTTTGACTACTTAGCATATTAATCAATTAGGGCCTGCCCCGAGTTTTAAGTACAGGTTATGGACGTTTTTCTAAGGTACCAATTTTAAGGACGGAACGATTTTGAATAGTTTTAATAGGAATTTTTAATATAATTCAATTTATAGTTTTATTATTCATCGATTCTGAAAAAAATTAAAATAATAAAATCATGTATTTTCATAGTGAAAATCTCAATTTATAATTTATTCTATAATTTTATTTATTTATACGTGATATTTTGCTTATAAGTAATTTTTATATAGATAAATTAATATTTAACCTAAAAATGTAAATATTTAATTATAAGTAATATTTACACTTATAAGTTAATTTTGTACTTTTAAATAATTTTTATACACAATGGAATTTTTTTACTTATAAGTAACTATTTTATATTTTATAAGTGGATTTTTATCTTATTACTAGTTTTTTTACTTTGTAAATACAAAAAAGTAATTTTTATCTTATCGATAATTTTTTACTTATAAGTAAAAATTTTTATTATAAAATAAATTTTTTCTTATAAATTGTTTTCCGCCTTGAATGTTAATTAGGAAAGCTACGTGAGTAGAAAGAGACGTAAGTACTTATCTACGATATTAAACAAATTTAAATAGTAAAATGGATAAAAATTTAATTTTGTATTCCAAATCTAATTAATTTATGTCAGCCTAGTCAATATTAAAAATGTTTGTAGTCAAAAGGAGAAAGAAGGATCCAGATATGAAACCTACGGGATAAGTTATGCTATTTGAAAGAAGAATCATCTACACTTACATAATATTTTTGACAAAATTTTTACAGAATTACACTTGTCAAGATTTCATTTGCGGTTAAAAAATAGAAAATTGTCAATCATGTGCTGTCAACGCAACACGTGTAAAAATTCTGTAAACAATGATAATGTACATATGACTTTTTTGAAAGTTCAACAAGTTTTGTGTGGCAAGCAATTTTTGACAAACCTTCATTATTCGAGTTGTCAATCCATGTAAAATTTTTGACTTATCCACTTGTACCATCCATGTTTTGACTCCATCCTCGAGCTTAACGATTGGTATTCTCCTAATAGTTCTCCATTATCGATTCTAGTTTATATTGTTATTCATAGTTTGGTATTTTGAGGTATTTCCAAAGCACTCAATTTCGAAGTATTTTCATTTCGTCTACTTCATCATTAGAGTTGCAAGCATATTCTGATTCTAATTGAACTAGTAATCCTACAGATCGCCAATCCACCACTGACTTAAGGGTCTTAGTGAATCCTTTATTTCTTGGAGGAGCAAGAAGAAAAAGATTGTTTCTAGATCTTCAACAAAAGTAAAGTATCGTGTCATGGCTTCTACCACATGTGAGATAGTTAAGTTACGTTGGTTGCTTGGAGATATTGGTATATTTCTTCGTCGACCTATTCCATTGTATAGTGACAATATGAGTATTATGCGCCATTCAATATTTCATGAATAGAACAAACATATGTCATTAGGCATCAACAGTAGTTAGCACTCTCACATTAATTTTGATCTTTGCTCCATGCAGATTGTTGACTAGTTTACAAAGTCACAACTCAACTCGTTATTTCGTTATTCGTTTGGCAAACGCTCGATATTTCTTGTAGTAAAATCATGAGTTTGACGAGAGATGTTAAAAATATGAATTATTTATACTTCATGAATAGATTAGTCTTTTACCTTATTTGCTAGCTATATAAAACTTATATCCCATGTATTTCATTTGGTAATTGAACAAAAACCATAACCTTCTTTCTTCTCTCTATTTTTTGTTCACTAATTTTAACAAAAATAACGAATAAATGTGATTTTAAAATAAAATATGAACTTGTTATAACGTTGAACTGAAATTTTCCCACAAAACGATGGATTAGAATAGCAAGACGAATATGTCGCTGTGCGAATATAGTTATATATTTGATCTCGAAAGAAATATGAAATTTCTCAAAGTCAACTTTGTTATAATTTAAAACTAAAATTTATTTTCTGATTAAATAAAGCAAGATGGCTTTCAACTTAATTATAACCGCATTCTTTCCGAAATAATTTTTTGTTGACTTTTGTCCAATTGCAATTATAGGCTCGTGGACAAGGATTATGACTTGTATGGCTAAAGAATTCTACAAATTTAGCCCCTATCTCGAATCCATTTTCTAAATTATAAAGAGATAAATTGTAATTTTTTGGAGATTGTGTGGTTAAAATGAATCTTTCATTGATCATACATTTCAATCAAATGAATCTTTCATTGATCCTACTACGTACGTCACCTAAATTGATATTTTAATACTAGTAGTGTTAGATGGTAGTCTTATAAAAAATATAAAGGGGGCGTCATTATTAAATTGGACCATGCTAGGGCACTGGTAGTGCCAGGGGACCAGTAATTCCCCCCCATCACAGGAGACTAGTTGGCCGTTTATGTGGCCATTGTAGAATGGATAAACCGCATTAACTTTTGGGACAAGATGTTTTAATATTAGTGATGTTACATTACATTACATTCCTACAGCCTATAGCCCATGTTTGAGTCACATTATTTTTTTCATTCTCATTCTACTCATTTTCATTCACACATTTTTTAATAAAATAATATTTTTCATCATATCAATAACGAATTCCACTTTGACCGTTTGATTGCAACGTCGAAATGGAAATCGAATTCAAATGTACAATCACTTTAAGTTGCATTTTTTTCATAAAAACGAAATCTTGACGGGTTTTTATTTTCTAACTAACATGTAATTAAAATTCTTCTCTACATTTGCCTATTAAACGGACCCTTAAAATAAAAAAATAAAAAAAAGGTGGTATCATTGCATTATTAAATTGGACTTTAGGTGGGGCAATTACAGGGGCCAGGCAGTGCTAATGTGGTCCGGCAGAGTGGATAAAAATTGGATTATACTATTTTTATATAAAAATTATATACATAATGGATTACATAAAATGATGTGGAGTGAAAACATTGAGAGCCTGTTTGGTATGGATTTTGATTTTCTACAATAAATCAATTCTCATTTTCAACCACACATTCTTCAATAAAATAATATTTTCCATCACATCAATAATTTTTTCTTCTTTTTCAACCACACATTTCCCATCATATCACTATTCAAAAATCAATTTTTCCCGAAAAATTCCTACCAAACAGGCTCTGAATGAAAATGTTGACCGTATTTTAAACTGACAAATGACAGAGACATCAAAAGGAGTGCACTTCTTATTTTTTAGAAGTACTAATTAGATTTTAAAAAAATTTCACTATTAATATTCTTAAAATTAAAAAAAAAAAAAAAAAAAGCCTTATTAAACATAAGTTTGTAAGGTTTGAAGTTCAACTTTGCCATCTTGTAATGTCTTACTTCTTTTAGAACTTCGATTGTTATGACTCTTCTGTTAGATCATGGAAATACTTAATTGAAATCATTTTCAGTTGTGATGTACCTAAGCACAATCTTATAATT
This sequence comes from Fraxinus americana, assembly GCA_035079005.1. Classification (NCBI taxonomy): domain Eukaryota; kingdom Viridiplantae; phylum Streptophyta; class Magnoliopsida; order Lamiales; family Oleaceae; genus Fraxinus; species Fraxinus americana. The sequence continues at coordinate 18,107,908 of CM068707.1, read as the reverse complement.
TAGCAATGGGTTGAACAGAATTAAAAGAAAACAATAGATTCGTCTACTTAAATGTATCAAATAAAATTTGATTTATTACATGGTCAAAGAAGTTCGCAAATTGCTGATGCTGGAGTACATCCAAATCCCACCATTGAAGAATTATGTACTTGTGGTGGACCTCACATTAATTACAAGCTGGTTTTTTCTGTAACTTTACACATCACTTTGTAAAACGTCAGTGGACCAATGTAAAAATGTATGCCAATGATAACTGAACTATGCATCGTATTATCCATCTATTATTGAAGTAAATCTTGATTGTCAAATCTAATGGAATGCCAAAGTGTCAAACGGAATTCCAACCCAAATCTATTGCGCAATCCCAACTTTAAATTACAGTTCTAACTTATTACAGCCTTACAGATGCTTTGACCATCAAATTCTTTGATGAATTGGTTGGTAATGCCTCTGGTCGAATGCAGTGAGGAGCACTTTGTAGTATTGAAATGTGAATTTCTATGAGCGTGATGTGTTTGTGAAATTGCTCTATAGAGCAAACTGTGTAAATGAATTTGAACAAGGCTCACTTAGTGTATTTTTTGTTCAGATTTTGTACTCTTTGTTGATGTCACTGTAATTACATGTGTAATGTTACTTGTTCGGTGTAATCATTCGAAATTGGGCATGTTTTATGAACTTCTTCTCCTTTCCTAGTCCTCGTTACTACTGGTATGAGATTTGCCTTCATCATCTCCATGCATCAGCATAGACAAAAACAAATACAATTGCCTGAAGTTGGATCGACAAATGGCAAGTCAGTAAATATCTAATGTAGAATTGACAAAGTTGATAATTGATAAACTATGTTTGCATTTGTATCTTAAAGTTTATCATTCGCTATAAGGATAATGGCTAAAATAAAACTATATTTTTTTTCTTTATCAACTTGTTAAATTTGAAATTTTGACTGTGCCTTCTAAATTCACAGTGTCTGCGTATGTCACTGATTCATATGATCAATCCCATATTTGGCAGATAGTAAAAGATTGTACATTAAAATTTATATATTTTTATTTTTTATTTAAACAAGCAAGCCATTTCATTTTTCACCCTATGGAATTGAAGATTTCACTAGAAAATAATTATAAGCAGTATTTTAAAAAAAGCGTCTAAATTCGAAGCTTGATCTTGCTATTTAACTACACTTTAAGCTCTTTAAATTACTGATTATGAGAAAGGGGGCCCAATCTTAGGCTTTAGATAGCTGAGTCTTACATAAGATGGGAAATGAGAATGAAACCAAAGCTTAAATTTTTGGAAGTAATCTGGATTAGTCAATGACTCAATGTCACTAACGCTAGGCATGGAATGGAAAAGTACATGAAAATAAACCTCACTACAACTGCTACGACATCACTACAAAATCACCAATGTGGTATTAAATAATAAGTCTATTAAACGTAATATTAAATTTATTTATTTTTACAATGAATAAATGTTTTAGATGATATACCTGGTAATTTGTTTTAGTTTCAAATATTTCTCATAACTCAATTGGTTAGAGCTTCTATATTTATATATGAAGTCTTGGTATCGATTTCTTCCCACAACTTTTACTGTGAAAGTTTTTTGATTCTTTAATTTTTTTTTTTTTTTTTACCAAAATTAAGTAGAATAAGGAGACAAGAATCGAAACCTTGACCTCTCCTTAGAGAGAGGAAAACTTGACCATTGTTGCATTAACTGAATTTAAAATTATATTAACCAGAATAATAAATATAACATTTGAGAGGATTTAATGCAATTCTAAAAATTTGATTACATGTTCTTCCTTTGAATTATACAAACTTTGGCCACAATATCATTTGGTGAATATTGCTAATTTTTACAATAAAATTATATATGTTCAGTTTAAACAAAATAATTGTTATATTTAAATTTTAGACATTGTTTGATTCTTTTTTTTTAAAATACATTTTTCTTTTTTCTTTCAACCGCACATTTTTCAATAAAATAATATTACATTCAAATTCAAAAAAAAAAAAAATCTTATTTTTAACTACATATTCTCCATCAAAAAAATTGGCATCAAATGTGGCTCTTAATATTTTATTGCTAACAACGGTCGTCGATCCACGGCCTACCCGTGCTAACTCAAAATCTTGGGTCCGTCACTGACTGCATAGATTGATGTTTTAACGCAATTGATGTTAGCATTATTCCACTAAAAATTAAGATAAAGTCTTCCTCAAGAAATTTATTATTATCCTTTAGTGAACCCCACCCCGTTTCTCAAAAAGCAACTATGTTTAGACTATTAAACCGTGTATATTGTGCAGAGTTTGTAAATGAATTTTTTTTTTTATATTTCATTTTGTACATATAGTTACAGAGAGATTAGAATAATTTTTTATGACATATTTTTTTCTATTTATTATGAAGGCAAACACGACACATTTTAAATTGAAAGATAAGTCTACAGAGTTGGACGTCATTCTTTTAATTGGGTTATTTTCATCTAGCGATGTCAACATGTCGAGCTGAGCCCGAGCCGAAAAAAAAAAGCTCGAGCCTGAGCTTTTTTAGACCGAGCTTTTTTTGGCCCGAGCCGAGCCGAGCTTGACCAAAAAAAATGAGGCTCGGCCCAAGCCTTAGCGGGCCGAGCCGGCTCGGATTTTTTGGTTTTTCTTTTATTATTTTATTTTTTCTTAACTGCTACCTGCAAAAAAAAAATTTAATAGGAGGCTCGCTCGGGCCACGGGCCTGCCCGAGCCCAAGCCCGAGCCGTCCGAGCTTTTTTGGATTAATTGGTATTAAATGTTATGGAAATAAAGTGTAGAGACCAGAATAGTTATTCTTGATTGATGAGGAGCCAATTTGAAATAATTGAAAAATAATAATTGCATCTTCAGTTATTATTTTATAGGATATGGTTTCCAATTGTATGTGGGTTTTTCAGATCTCTGCATCCCCATCAACATAGAAAAAAATTCAGAAGAAGACTACGTATCAATTGAAAGATCATAATCCGGTCAAACAATCAGACACATATGGTTCAAGGTATGCTTTCGTTTTTTTATCTTCTCTTTGATTTCAAAATGGAGGTTTTGTATATGCATGTGATTAGGGTTTGATATAGTTTGTTTTAGAGTTGATAATCATTTTCACAAATCTCTAACAAGTGGTTTCAGAGTCACTCCATGATTGAATTCTTGAGCAATTGAAGTTTTAAAATTCTGATTTTTTTTTTTTTTTTTTGAATTTTGGGTTATTGGATCTTCTATCATGTTATTATATAAAATTTCATATTATAATCATGTTTTTCGTCCACAATTAATGTTTTTCTTCCAAAAATTCGGATTTTAAAATGAAGTATTTTCAGATCTTTTATTTATAAAAATAAAATAAAAAATTGGTGGCAGCCGTTGGCGGCGGCACTGATGTCAGCTACAGCAACAACGATGCGGAAACATAGCTGGGTGGCTAGGGGCCGTCGTGCGGCGAACCCAGCCATATGAGGCCTTGGTGGTGCCGCCAAGGAAGGTAGAAGAAGGGGGGGTTTTTCAACCCTATTTTCAGTTTTGGAATTTTTAGGGGGTGGGGGCTTGGGCTGCAAATTTGATATTTTAGGACCCTGCTTGCAATTTAATATTAGGGTTATGGTTGAGTTATTTATAATTCAGTCCCTCAAATTTAAAATTTATTTAAATTGGGCTTTAAGGTTATGGGTTTAAATATTTCAGTCCTTAAAGTTTATTTAAGTTGAACCTTAAGGTTATAGGTTTAAATAATTCTGCCATTGGAGTTTTAAAATTAATTAATTTCGGCCAATTTAGTTCTCAATTTTGCAATTAAAGCCCTCAACGTTTCTGATTTTGTTCTAATTGGACCCAAAATGTTTTAAATTTTACCCCATAAAGTTTAAAATTAATTAATTTTGATCCCTAAAGTTTTGAATAATTAATTTTTTTAACTCCTAAAGTTTTCAAAAATTAATTATTGACCCATAAAGTTCCAGATAATTAATTTTTGGTCCATATAGTTCTGAACTATTAACCCTTCCCTAAAGTTTCAAGATAAATAATATATGCAAATTTTGGTTTTTGCTTTTCAAATTTTGGTACAAAATTTATTTGGGAATATAATATTCGAAAATGACTTAATTGAAGCAAAATGTTGTCAAAGCAACCTCTTTTGTGAAAATTAATGAACTTAGAATATTAGAAAGAATATGTGTGTGTTATTCATGCGAATATTGATCGACCCAAAGGAAGGTCAATATTTGGCCGAATTGTATAATGCACTTATGGTGATAAATGTGTGACAATTATGAGGTTTTCATGTAAATAATAAATCAATCCAAAGATGGGTTTGTTATTTGACATAAGTTATTGTCAATGTTTGATTACTACAACGAGAGTATCATTTGCAATTAATATTGCTGTCCAAAAATTTGATATTAATGTTGTGCTAGGTATCTTGAGATGGGGTTTACCATTATCAAAAAAGATAGTAATCATCAAGAAGACGAAGAACCATGGCATAGTAAAAAGCAAATGATTCATAAGACTTTCAGTTCAAATTTTCTAACATATATACTATAAAATGATCATAGGAAATTTAATGAAGCAATGTCCACTCATAAAGCTCATTTTTAGAAAGAAGTTGTTAACAATGAATTTGAATCCATCATGAACAATCATACTTTGGAATTGGTTGAACTTCCTTTAGGGAATAAAGCTTTAGGCTGCAAATGGATCTTCAAAAGGAAATTGAAATCGGATGGATCAATAGACAAGTATAAGGCTAGATTAGTAGTCAAATGATATAAACAAAAGAAATGACTAGATTTCTTCGGTACATGTTCACCTATTACGACGATCATGTCTATACATGTGTTGATTGTTATCACTGCATTGTATAACCTTGAAATGCATCAAATGGATGTCAACACTACATTTTTGAATGGGGAATTAAAAAAAGAAATTTATATGGAATAACTTGAAGAGTTTGTTGTTCTTGTAAATGAAAAGAAGGTATGTAAGCTTGTAAAGTCGTTATATGAATTAAAACAAGTATTGAAACAATGACATGAAAAATTTGACAAAACTATATTGTCAAATAGTTTCAAAATCAATTAATGTGACAAATGTATCCACATCAAAACCACACCTAATAGATACGTGATCGTATGTCTATATGTTGATATGCTAATCATGATGAATAATTTGAACATTATTACCTCGATAAAGAAAATGTTGATAAAACATTTTGACATGAAAGATATGGGAATAGTTGATGTGATATTAGGGATTAAAATTTCTAAAACATTTGATGATTTTTCATTGTCTCAATCACACTATAGTGAGACTGTACTTAAAAAGTTTAAGGCGTATGACGATAAACCATTTAAAACACCAATTGACTTAAGTTTACACTTAGTCAAAAATATTGATGATCCCATATCTCAATTAGAATATTCACGCGTTATAGGTGGCTTGATGTATATTACCAACTGCACGCGTTCTAATATAGCATATGTAGTCAACAAGTTGAGTAGATTTACGAGTAATCCAAGTTATGACCATTTGAAAGCATTAGATCGAGTTCTTAAATACTTAACACACACGTTTAGTTATGAATTACATTACTCAAGGTATCATGTGATGTTAGAAGGATATATCGATGCAAAATTGGATATCGACACAAAAGATTCAAAGTCTACAAGTGGTATATGTTTACCATTGTAGGCAGAGTTGTGTCCTGAAAATCGTCTAAGCAAACTTGCATAGCTCGATTCACAATGAAATTTGAGTTTATTGCTTTAGATAAAATCGGAAAAGAATTTGACTGACTTCATAATTTTCTCGAAGATATTACATGTTGAGAAAAATCGATACCTACGATTAATATACATTATAATAATCAATCAGCTATTGCAATGGCACAAAATAGTATGTATAATAGTAAATCTTAACATATTCGTTGGAGACATAATACCATTAAACAATTGATATTGAATGGTATAATTTCAATTAATTATGCTAAATCAAAAGAAAACATAGCAAATCTTTTGACGAAAAGATTAATGAGAAATCAAGTATACCATCTTTTTAGAGAAATTGGCCTAAAGCCTATCGAATAGAATCAACATAGTAGAAACCAACCGTGTAGATTGGAGATCCCAAGATCTTGGTTCAATGGGAGAATTAAGTTATGAAAGATTCAGTGTAAAGCACTTACTCCCATTCCTTAAAAAAATGCTGGAATAGAAAGTGTTCAAGGATAATTCTATACTTTTAATAATTCATATATCTTGCAAGAAGACAAAAGATATATTATACTATAAGAGATCACCTATATAAATGTGAAGTGAGGCCGCTTCTACGAAAATTTGAGGCTTAATTCTCTTAAAACACTTATGAAATCAAGAGTTGTTTAGAGCCAAATTGAACACAACTATGAGAACCAAAATGGTTAGATGAGTTATGGTGTTGGTACAGTTATTTTAATTTACACAAAGACATCGCGTTCACGAATTAACTTAGTAAATTCGATTGCATTCAACTACAGAAGATTCAAAGCCAAGAGCCACCTATCTTGAAGCTATAACTTGTTGCATGTACTCTTTTGTTAGAGTATGCATCTCATTTGCCTTATGTTGCGTATATCGAGAAATTTTCATTCATATAGTGGATTGTTGGAATTGGTTAAGTATAACTTTGAACAAGTAACTCGGTGCCAACTTTGAACAAATATTCGGACTTGATCCGATGGTCAAATTACAAATGTAAATAGACCAACGTGTTCTACTCGTCAAGTAGATCGTCATGATATATTTTGAATCTCGAAACCAATTCCAGATGAATGAGAAATTATAGTTGAAAGTTGGAAGGAAAATTGAGGAAACACTGAAGTGCTACTCACACAAGAAGTCGTTGTATCTTGGGAGTTGATTGCCATAAACCGTAGGCATCACTGAGGGGCAAATTTAACCTAAGGACAAAATGTTCAACACTTGACTCGACTTTGCATTAATTTAGCGTTATTCATTTGAAGTTTCATTACCATTACTCTGCCGAAATGCCAGCAAAAGTTTGATAAAGATTCTACGAGCGTTTGTTTGTCACTCCATACACTATATCCATCCAACATGAAATTATTTTTAATGGTCCTTTTAATTCCAATTGTTAGTTGTTTTCGAGAAATTTTTTGAATTGTTGTTGCAATTTTTTATATCGCAAGTGTACGATATCGAACAAGTAATATAGTGGACCTAAGAGTCTGGATTATCGTTCCCACGAGGACTAAACTTTAGCACTTAAAATATTTCTCCTACTACTATTTGATGAAAATAAACGAACTCAAAATTCCGATTGTGATGAATGTGGATGCCTAGAATAACTAAATTCCTAAAACGAATGAAGATTTATGAACGAGAATTGGAGACAAACAGATTGAAGATTCAAATATGTGAGAAGTATTAGGGCAAAAAAATTTCACCTAATGATCACCTTAATTACCAATTCAAGATTCTAGCCTAATGTAGTGTTCGGTCGAATTCTCCTACGGTATTCAATTTACCCCTCTCGAGTTCTCATTGAGCCTATTTAACTAAATCAATTCTATATCTCTATGCAAATTCTCCTTAGTTAAACGAGTTAAAGCACTAGGAATTCATATAACGACCGCGGCACTTAGTATAGGTATCTCTACACGTTATACCTCGTTACCGGATTTTATTACACGTTCTAAGTTTCGAACTCACCTCTCGACTCGTAAGAAACTCAATAAATCATCAAATTAATGGCCAAGTAATTTGAAGCATTACACACATAATAAAATCAACACATTGAATAATGAAAAACTCAGAATTCATGAATTAAAATAACTAAGGGTTTCAAAAGATTACATTGTTCGCCCTAATAATGAATTTAGCTACTCATGCGTAAAATAATGAAATAAATAAAAAAATCTGAGTACATCACCGGATTTAATTGATACAAAAGATGGAAAGATTAAGTCCTTGCACCAAGATCTTCTTCCGCTTCCAATCTTCGATTTGAACCCGAATCCTTGATGTAAATCCTCTTGTGAATCTCTCTTTTATTTGGTGTTTTTCTCTCAATTCTTGCAAAGTGTGGAACCCTATTTCGTGCCTCTCTTAGCCTCTTTATACTTCCCCCCCATCCTTAGCCAAGTTGGAGTCCTTTTTGTGGGCTTTTTCGTAGTCCAAAATTAACCTAATTTTTCTCGCGGCGCAGCGCTTGAGCGCCGTGACGGCGCTTGAGCGCCGCGTCATCATGAAGGGAGCGCTGGAGCGCCATGTAAGTGGCGCTTGAGCGCCCAATCTCTGCCCACTTTTTCACTTCAAGGTTTTTTTGTGGCGCTTGAGCGCCATAAAGGTGGCGCTTGAGCGCCATCTTCCTGTTGAAATTCCTACTTTGTTCTCCGGCGTTTGAGCGCTATCTCCTGGAGCTTGAGCGCCATATTTCTGCTCCATTCTTCCTCTATTTTGCTCCAAAAACCATTTTTTCTTTATTTTAACATTCCTTCAACCAAAACACTAGCAAACACATTAAATTCGTTCTATAATCAACAGATTAAGTATACAAATGCAGCTTTATTGGTATAAAACCCGTGTGCAAAACACACTAATCAAATACCCCCAAACTTAACATGTTGCTAGTCCTCGAGCAAACACATAAGCAAAGAAAATCAACTAAAGAAAATAAGTCAAACACAGCTTAGTCAGGTAGTCTGCTGATAAGCTCAGAACTGAGGTCAATGTATCACCTCTATGAATGACTTCAGAATCACATAGCAAGAGTTAACTTTCACTTATCCAATGCAAACAGGTGTATGTGTGAAAAATCCAGTAAAACGTCGAACATTCACAAGTTGGTTCAGTTTCCCATCCCAAATAGACAATTCTTTCCTTACATCACTCGTTGGATTCACACCCCCCCAACTTGTTTGTTTTATGCTCTCCCAATGGTGTATCTCTAAGCTCTGTTTCATTCTTTCATGTCCTTGCACCTCTCGCATTTGGCATCGTTCAACAGGCAATATCAACAATCTATTCATGTGATGATTCTCCCAAAAGTGAGTGTTCAACAAGCCAGCTTATGCGAAGTGATTCAAACCCGCTAGTTATCTAAAATCCCCAAGAACGAATGTCAATTTCACATTTTTACTTGCTCTCATCATCATCTTTTTGTTAGCCCTTTATTGACCTCACCCATATTTCGCTTCTTGACCCCTGTAGCGAGCTTTTAGTCGGTAACTCCCCGGCTTTTGAATGCCAAAAGGGTACCAGGTCATAAAAGACCTTGCAGACTTAATCACTCGAGTCAAAAAGGTGCCGGCGTGAGACATAAGCTAAATGATAGCAAATTTGGTTTTTTTTTTTTTTTTTTTTTTTTTTTGAGCAATTATAATAAGGGGTTAGATTCCTAGCATGTGGTCATCACCAAGCATCTCCAAGATAGTCGAAACACTCCACACAAATTTTAAATCATGCACGGAATCATCACAATCCTAAACTATTTCCTTTACCTGTTAAAACATTCCAACTGTAATTGTAGTCAAGGGATTTTGTGAATCATGGGATACGGGGTTCAGTACCTAGGTTGCATCTATAACTTCAGCCTGTGAACCTCATGTTCGTGTACAACGCTATACTCAATTTCAGTGTACTAGTATCACATATTTGTCATGGATAAGCGAGAATCAAGCCTCAAGCATGTAAATTATCATCATCCACAACAAATCCATTTTCTCAGCTATATTCATCATAGGAGCATGACTACCCAACTCACACAAGCACACAAAAACTGTAAAATCATAAAGAAAATGCAGAAAATAAGAATTTGCAGTTTTTTTTTTTTTTTAATTTTTTTTATTTTTGAAGCACGCAAGTCAATCACATAAAACACAAAGTTAACTAACTACGCACATAGCACATAAACAGGCAATTACCCCCAAACTTAAGATAAGCATTGTCCTCAATGTGAAAAAGGAATAATAGAAAGGGGGACTTACCTGCAAAGACACTAAGTGTCTTCAGCACCGTCGGCAGCATCCAGAGGATTAGCCGAGAGTGCAGCATGATCGGGTGGTTGAGGAAAAGTGAGGCCCGGATGCGTAGAGGCGAGAACGTTGTTGAACTCATTCTAATATTGAAATTGTGCTAACAAGGAAGTCTGCATTGCATTCATCTGGAGCTGCATCAAGTTCAGCTGCGTGGCAAGGTCCGGGATAGAAGGGTCGGTCCGTCGAGGACGACGGGATCCCGAAGGTCGCTCAGCAGAATCAGGCTGTGGAGCATGTTGGAGCCCCACGCGGCTGAAAAATCTCCAAGTACGGTCCCGTATGATGACTGGCTTCGGGTGAATGACCTCTTCAGATGGGTGGGTGACAATTCCACCTTCCAGGCATAATTCATAAAGCAACGAGGATGTCCTGTGCCACCGGTAGTAGAGCCACGTAGTGTGTGCAAAATGTCATTGTGAATGACCCGGCCCACATCAATTGATAACCCCCGCTGAATAGCAAAATTTAGAATCGCCCGTTCCTTGGTGACCTCGCTCAAATTCCTACTAGGCAATAGTTTAGTGGATATGAAGTGATGCCATGCCTTGCATTCTGCGAACATACCCGAGGACAAAAAATTTGTCACATCATCTCCCGACCGCTTCCAAGAGGTTCCTGGGTGAGCCAATAAGCGAATAACCTCATCATAATCCATTCCCTCAGTGAGTAGATGCGAGTACTCATCCTCTTCAATGTCAGGCAAGTGATAAAACTGATTAATAGAAGTGCGATCAAACGGTATCCATTTGCCCCGTACAAAAGCCCGAAATTCCTTGTGTTCTTTAGCATTGGCAAAGAATTCCCGAACCACAGGAATTAAGGCAGGTCGGCTGTTTGAGCAAAGATCTCCCAATGGCGTTGTTCAATCTGCTCCTGCATGTAATTTTCAAATCCTCGCTCCGGAATACATGGTTTGTGAACCACCATATTGTTATACCGTTCGGAGGCCTCCGCACTGATAAACTTGCTCCTATCAAAGGAACTGGAAGATGCGGAAGAGGATTTGGATTTCTTCTTTGGCGGCATTTGTCCCTGAATAATAACGGATGTGAAAATCCATTAGCCCCAGTAAAACATTCAGCAAGAAGTAATAGAAAGGGCTTGAATAATATGTATGAAACTGTAGGAACGTGACTAAGCATAGACCCAATAGGCAGTAGCCCAACTATTACACCACTAGCCAAAAATATTCGACACTACAACCCGGAGAACATAATGGCGGACAGGAGTGAACTTGGTGAAGACAATGGCTAGAGGATAGAGAGCAAAATGCACATAGGGTATGGGAAATTCATAGAGGCATATCATCGAACACATAAAGGGCATAAAAATATAGAGCCTCTTAAAACCAAAAATGGGTGCCCAATTCACAAACCCACAACAGCATTCACACATCAACCACACAAATAAGGTGTTAATTGTAAGCAAAATACCACCAAACAAAAGAAAACCGAAACAAAATAATGTGGTAACATACCTTGAGGCTTGAACTTGGTTGATAGATGTAAGAATTAGTGGTACCACAAGCTCCAACTTGACCTTGGAAACGTGTGTTCGTGTGTGGGATGGGTAATAGTGAAAGAGAAAAAAAATCAAACAAGAATGGAAAAGAGGGGAAGATGAAGGGGAGGAGTTGATTGTGAGAGAAAAAGAGGGAGGCTTGAGAGAATTATGGAAAAAAAATAAAAGAGGGAGTTGGGGGTGGGTTTGGTTTTGTTTAAAAAAATTTTTTTTTTTCTTTTTTCTTTTTTTTTTTTTTTTGAGTGTTTTCGGTAGGGACGCAGCGCTCGGGCGCTGCGTTCCTGTAAAAAAAAATTCGGAAAAAAAAAAAATTTTTTTTTTTGGTGGCGCTCAAGCGCCAAAAATCTGTAAATTTTTTTTTTTTTTTTTTTTAGCGCCAAAAAAGTGTAAAAAAAAAATCTTTTTTTTTTTTTTTTTTTTTTGTTTTTCTAAAAACCGTTACCTCCAAATGGCCCTCATGCAGTTGTAAGCCTCTGCCCCGTGAAAATCGTGACTCCTCCGGTCTCCTGTAATCACCCCCAAACTTGAATTGTGCCTATAATTCACCGAGAACAATTCAAGTGAGACAACAACGAATGAATGAACTAAGCAAGACAAATAAATGAATGAACGGCAAAAGAGAACAAAATAAAAATAGGGTAAGGGCTTGGGTTGCCTCCCAAGAAGCGCTTCTTTATAGTCTATAGCTAGACTATCCCTTGATTACTCTGGACTGGCTAGCTCAAGACTCTCTGTAGTTGTGGGAAAGTCTTCAACATAATGCTTGATTCGATGCCCATTAACCTTGAAATTGCCCTTCGTTGGATGGTACAACTCAATTGTACCATAAGGGAACACCTGGGATATCGTGAAAGGACCAGACCATCGAGATTTCAACTTCCCTGGGAACAGCTTGAGCCTGGAGTTGTACAAGAGCACTTGATCTCCTATCTTGAAAATGCGTTGTTGGATGTTTTTGTCATGCCACTGCTTTGTTCGTTCTTTGTAGATTGAAGCATTTTCATACGCTTCCCTTCTGAACTCCTCCAATTCATGAAGCTGTAGGATCCGTGTTTCTCCAGCTTTCTCAAGATCCATATTCAATTGCTTCAATGCCCGATAAGCTCGTGTTCAAATTCAACTGGTAAGTGACAGGCTTTCCCAAACACTATTCTGTAAGGAGACATCCCAATTGGTGTTTTGAAAGCCGTACGATACGCCCATAAAGCATCGTCCAGTTTCTTAGACCAATCTTTCCGTGAGGCATTTACTGTGAGTTCAAGAATCCTTTTCAACTGCCTATTTGATGTTTCCACCTGGCCACTAGTTTGCGGATGATAAGGTGTGGCTATGCGATGTTGGACCCCATATTTAGCAAGAACAGCCTGAAATAGTCGATTACGGAAGTGGGTCCCCCCGTCACTAATGATGGCTCTTGGTGCTCCATAATGATTGAATATGTTCTTACGTATGAACTCCACCACTACCTTTGCATCATTTGTAGGTAACGCCTTTGCTTCCACCCATTTGGAAACATAATCCACAGCCACGAGGATGTACCGATTGTTATAAGACGATGGGAACGGTCCCATAAAATCGATACCCCACACATCAAATACTTCCACTTCCAGAATGTTGTTCAATGGCATCTCATGTCGGGCAGAAATGTTACCTGTTCGCTGACACTTATCACAAGATCTACGTAAACTATGGCGATCCTTAAACGGTGTTGGCCAATAAAATCCGAAGCACCTTTCTTTGCGGTTTTTGTTGGCCCGAAATGACCTCCATATGCCGAAGCATGAACTCGGGACAATATTGGTTTCATCTCATCTTCTGGCACACACCTTCTGATAATCTGATCAGCCCCTCTTCTGTACAAGTGTGGATCATCCCAATAATAAAACTTTACTTCATGGAGAAGTTTCTTCTTCTGTTGATAGGTAAAATCAGGATCTACATGCCCACTTGCTAAATAATTTACAATGTCAGCATACCAAGGTGCTTGCTCCACCCGCAGAAGTTGCTCATCAGGAAATATTTCATTGATATCTAAACCATCAGACTCCTCAATTTGTTCCAGCCGGGATAGATGATCTGCTACCTGATTTTCTGTCCCCTTTTTGTCACGAATTTCGATGTCAAATTCTTGTAGTAACAAAGACCCAACGAATTAACCTGGGCTTAGCATCCTTCTTCTCAAATAAATATTTCAAGGCTGAATGGTCAGTGTAAACAATCACCTTGGACCCTATGAGATATGAACGGAACTTGTCAAATGCGAAAACCACTGCCAGCAGTTCTTTTTCAGTTGTTGCATAGTTGATTTGAGCATCTGTCAATGTTTTGCTGGCATAATAGATTACATGCAAAACTTTACCTTTTCGTTGTCCCAATACTGCGCCCACAGCAAAATCACTTGCGTCACACATGAGTTCAAACGGCAGTTCCCAGTCTGGTGCTACTATAACTGGTGCAGAAGTTAACTTCTCCTTTAGAGTGTTAAAAGCGACCAAACACTCCTCGGAAAAGAGGAAAGGTACATCCTTCTCCAACAAATTACACAAGGGCTTTGTTATCTTCGAAAAGTCTTGAATAAATCTCCTATAGAACCCTGCATGACCCAGAAAACTCCGAATTCCTTTAACTGAAGTCGGGGGCTGCAACTTTTCAATCACTTGTATCTTTGCTTTGTCAACTTCGATACCCTGTGTTGAAATCCGATGACCCAACACTATTCCTTCTTTGACCATGAAGTGGCATTTTTCCCAGTTAAGCACCAAATTTTTCTCCTCACACCTTTGTAGCACAAGTGCCAAGCGCTCCAGACAATTATCAAAAGAGTCCCCAAAAACTGAGAAGTCATCCATAAATAACTCGATGTACTTTTCGACCATGTCCGAGAATATTGCCATCATACACCTTTGAAAAGTTGCAGGTGCATTGCAGAGACCAAAGGGCATACGTCTGAAGGCGAAAGTACCGTAAGGACACGTGAAAGTTGTTTTCTCCTGGTCTTCTGGGGCTATTGCTATCTGATTGTATCCCGAATATCCATCCAGAAAACAGTAGTGTGAATGTCCTGCTAATCGCTCCAACATTTGATCAATAAATGGCAATGGAAAGTGATCTTTTCTGGTGGCGTTATTCAACTTCCTATAATCTATGCAGACCCTTCATCCAGTTACTAATCGTGTTGGGATAAGCTCATTGTTCTCATTCTTTTCCACCGTAATTCCACCCTTCTTAGGCACCACATGGACTGGACTGACCCAAGAGCTATCTGAAATGGGGTAAATAATTCCTGCATCAAGTAACTTTAATACCTCTTTCCGTACTACTTCCTTCAAATTTGGGTTCAACCTGCGCTGCCCCTCCACTGATGGCTTGGACTCATCCTCCATCAAAATTTTGTGCATACAGAGGGTGGGACTGATTCCCCGAATGTCAGCTATTGTCCATCCAATTGCTGTCTTATGCTCCCGAAGTACACCTAATAGCTTGTTTTCCTCCTCTGTTGTAATGTCACTGGCAATGATCACTGGCAAGGTTGAGGCATCTCCCAAATATGCATAACGGAGGTGTGATGGTAAGGGCTTTAACTCCAAGATGGGTGCTTTCTCCACTGATGGTACTGGTGGTGTGGGATTTGAACCAAGAGACTCATATTGCCAATGTCTCTTTGCAGTTGATTGTTCAACCATATTCAACACATATTCTGTTTCTTCTGACTTTTCTCCCTCAATGTCATTCTCTGGATGTGTTTCATGAAAAACATCTGTCACAAGTTGGTCAAAGGCATCCACTTGACAGCAAGTGTCTGATGTCAGTGGATGTTTCATTGCCTTGAACATGTTGAAGATGACCTGTTCATTGTCCATACGAAGGATCATTTTGCCATCATAAACATCAATCAAGGCTCGCCCCGTAGCTAAGAATAGTCTCCCCAAGATAAGAGGAATATTGGAATCCTCCTCCATATCAAGAATGAAGAAATCAGCTGGGAAAATAAATTTATCAACTTTGACCAGCACATCCTCCACAATCCCCTTTGGCCTTTTTATAGACCGGTCAGCAAGTTGTAAAGAAATTGTTGTAGGTTTAGCTTCTCCCAATCCTAGAGACCTGTAAACAGATAGTGGCATCAAGTTAATACTGGCACCTAAATCACACAAAGAATGTTCAAAATAATTAGACCCAATTGTGCATGGTATAGTAAAACTCCCTGGATCCTTGAGTTTAGGAGGTAGCTTTTTTAGAAGTATGGCACTGCATCCTTCATTCAAACACACGGTCTCATGTTCTTCCAGTTTTCTCTTGTTGGCTAGGATCTCTTTTAGAAACTTTGCATAACTTGGCATTTGTGCAATTGCATCAGCAAACGGTATGTTGATGTGGAGTTTCTTGAAAATTTCAACAAACTTGGCGAATTGTTTGTCCAGCTTCCTCTTTTGCAACTTTTGAGGAAAAGGGATCGGTGGCACATAAGCCTTGATAGGGCTCGGTGCTCTAACTGCTTCTCTCCTTTCCTCTTTTTCTTCATGTGTATGTGTTCTCGCTTCCTCTTTTTCCAGTACCCCTTCTACTTCCATTTCTTTCTCTTGTCTGTCTGGCCTTTTCACATGTATCTCGGGTAATTGTACTCCGCTTCTCGTTGTGATGGCTTGCACTTGCTCCTTAGGGTTTATCATGGTGTTGCCCGGCAATGTTCCTTGAGGTCTTTACTTGCTATTTGAGCAATCTGACCAATTTGTGTTTCCAATTTCTTGATCGAGGCCTGTTGATTCTGAAAGTTTGTATCAATTTGTTGGAAAACCTTATCTGTCTTTTGCATGTACTGATTGAACATCTCTCCCAAACTTGGTTTCTTCTCCTGCTGAGCATTATGTGGGACATGTCCTGGCTGAGTATCAGACCATCTGAAATTTGGGTGTTGTTTCCATCCTGGATTGTAAGTCTGAGAATATGGGTTAAAATTGCGAGATCCATTTTGAATGAAGTTAACCTGTTCCTCTGGAAAACCCATGTACATACAACTTTCTGTTGCATGATTGGCTCCACAATTTTCGCAAGTTGGACTACTCATTATAGCATTTACTCCTCTCGTCTGTGCCTTCACCAACAGTTCTACTTGCTTTGTTAACGCTGCTATTTGGGCATTAGTGGATGTAGGGTGATCCACTTCATACACTCCAGGTGCTCGGGGTGGTGCCACTCTTTCTGAAGGGAACATTGAGTTTGTAGTGGCAACTAGCTCAAATAGATCCAATGATTCTTGCACTGAGTTTCTCATGACCGATCCACCCGAAGACGCGTCCACCTGAGCTTTTGCCAACGGTAATAGTCCGTAGTAAAAGAGGCTTGCCCAATCTCCATTTGGAATTCCATGATGTGGGCATTTTCTCATTAGATCCTTGAATCTGGTCCATGCCTCATGAAAGCTTTCTCCATCACGTTGTTGGAAAGTTTGAATTTCCAACCTTAATCTGGCTACTTTAGCAGGTGGAAAGTATTTGTTGCAGAATTTTCGGGTAAGGTCTTCCCATGTTGATATACTAGCATGAGGCTCAGCATCTAACCACTCCAATGCGGCATCTCTAAGTGTGTAAGGAAATAGACGTAGTTTGATAGCATCTTCATTGACCCCTGGAGCATGAAAATTCTGATAATTTCGAATAAATCTATCTATGTGTGTATTTGGGTTCTCATGAGGTAACCCATAAAATTGGAGAGTGTTACTCATCAGATTTATCCATTCTGTCCTTATCTGGAAGTTGTTGACTCCAAAATCAGGATACACAATACTAGAGCGAGCTGGTGCGGCAGCAGGTGTCAAGAACATGGCCATCGGTAAATGTCCTTGGTTTATTTCCCTCGGCTCTTGTTGCTGATTTGGTGGTACAGCCGCTCTGGCGGCAAATTGTCCTATTGGTTGAATTGGAACTGGAATGTTCGGATTATCCGCCATTTGATGTTGCTGTTTTTGTGTGTGTTCCTTGCGTCTTCGTCTAAAGGTACGTTCTATTTCCGAATCAAACGGTTCAAGTTTGTTGCCTTGGGTACGGAGCATGCAATGAACACCCTTTTCTGTAGAAAAAAAATCAAAACAATGCACTCAAATCGAATAATAACTAGTAAACAAATAAATAAAAGAGAATACCCAAATCAAACAACGGCAAGAAAAACAAATTAAGACTAAAAATAAATAGTCCCCGGCAACGGCGCCAAAAACTTGTTGCAATTTTTTATATCGCAAGTGTACGATATCGAACAAGTAATATAGTGGACCTAAGAGTCCGGATTATCGTTCCCACGAGGACTAAACTTTAGCACTTAAAATATTTCTCCTACTACTATTTGATGAAAATAAACGAACTCAAAATTCCGATTGTGATGAATGTGGATGCCTAGAATAACTAAATTCCTAAAACGAATGAAGATTTATGAACGAAAATTGGAGACAAACAGATTGAAGATTCAAATATGTGAGAAGTATTAGGGCAAAACAATTTCACCTAATGATCACCTTAATTACCAATTCAAGATTCTAGCCTAATGTAGTGTTCGGTCGAATTCTCCTACGGTATTCAATTTACCCCTCTCGAGTTCTCATTGAGCCTATTTAACTAAATCAATTCCATATCTCTATGCAAATTCTCCTTAGTTAAACGAGTTAAAGCACTAGGAATTCATATAACGACCGCGGCACTTAGTATAGGTATCTCTACACGTTATACCTCGTTACCGGATTTTATTACACGTTCTAAGTTTCGAACTCACCTCTCGACTCGTAAGAAACTCAATAAATCATCAAATTAATGGCCAAGTAATTTGAAGCATTACACACATAATAAAATCAACACATTGAATAATGAAAAACTCAGAATTCATGAATTAAAATAACTAAGGGTTTCAAAAGATTACATTGTTCGCCCTAATAATGAATTTAGCTACTCATGCGTAAAATAATGAAATAAATAACAAAATCTGAGTACATCACCGGATTTAATTGATACAAAAGATGGAAAGATTAAGCCCTTGCACCAAGATCTTCTTCCGCTTCCAATCTTCGATTTGAACCCGAATCCTTGATGTAAATCCTCTTGTGAATCTCTCTTTTATTTGGTGTTTTTCTCTCAATTCTTGCAAAGTGTGGAACCCTATTTCGTGCCTCTCTTAGCCTCTTTATACTTCCCCCCCATCCTTAGCCAAGTTGGAGTCCTTTTTGTGGGCTTTTTCGTAGTCCAAAATTAACCTAATTTTTCTCGCGGCGCAGCGCTTGAGCGCCCGACTGCGGCGCTTGAGCGCCGCGTCATCTGTGAAGGTAGCGCTTGAGCGCCATGTAAGTGGCGCTTGAGCGCCCAATCTCTGCCCACTTTTTCACTTCAAGGTTTTTTTGTGGCGCTTGAGCGCCATAAAGGTGGCGCTTGAGCGCCATCTTCCTGTTGAAATTCCTACTTTGTTCTCCGGCGTTTGAGCGCTATCTCCTGGAGCTTGAGCGCCATATTTCTGCTCCATTCTTCCTCTATTTTGCTCCAAAAACCATTTTTTCTTTATTTTAACATTCCTTCAACCAAAACACTAGCAAACACATTAAATTCGTTCTATAATCAACAGATTAAGTATACAAATGCAGCTTTATTGGTATAAAACCCGTGTGCAAAACACACTAATCAATTGTGTAACAGACGTCTATGAAAATCTTTGACCGACTATGTCAATCTTTGATAGACATAACATACATTTATGATCGACACTACCGACTGTAAGAGACACATCATTTGGTCTGAACGATCATCTCTATTCATCTAAATAGCTACCATAGTTTCGAAATGGTTTGAAGAATGTTTGAGTAACCACGTATAATTCTATAAATGGCGTGCTTTTTTACCAGAAAAATATTATCATTTTCATTGCAAACTTTCCTGATTTGAATTTCAATTCTTTATCTAATTCTGATACTATTTTTCAAAGTACGAAACACTACATTGAGTGCGTTGGAACTCAATTGATTGTTGTGCTAGTTTCGTAAGAGATAAAATGCGTTCTACCTTAAAACACAATTACTGACTGCCTTTAAGCACCATAGAAGGAAACAAATTCATTTAAAGAATACGTCATGAAGTCAGTGGGCTCAAAATACATTATGTTTGTGGCATATTCTAGTTTTGATCCCATTTATCATATTGCTCATCATGTTACTATGTTCAATTACAATCCCAGCCATATACAAGAGTAACCATCTTCAGATTCTTTGAAGGAAAAAACGATACTTCTGAGAACTCATCTTTTCTTTTACTACTCTCCGTTTCCTTCTATTGTTCTGATATGAAGCCTTAGATTTCAAACTTTTTGGTCGATTGAGGCTTTGCGTTGCTGGCATTAATGCATTGGACAGAGTTGTTGATGGTAGGTTTCGAATCTTCAGAATTTCTTTAGTTGTGGAAAATAGGATTTCATGGAGTTATTCGTGTGTTGGATTGGGTTTTAAATTTTCAATTGATAAGTTTTTTGGTCACGGTATTCTAGCCCAAACAACGCCTCAACAGGCTTCAACAAAGGGCCTGACTTTCGGACTTTGCTGTGAATCACTATAACGCCGGACGGATCATACAGTCAGTAGAACACTTTCTGATACACAGGTTCACCATGAAGGTGCAACAGCAGAACATACTCATGTTTCTACTCAGATTAACCATATCACTCAAATCTACGATCTACTTTGTACCTTCTGAAATTAAGTAAGAACTGGAAGAGTTTAGAAGAAGAACATGATATAGGATTTCATGGAGTTCTTCGTGTGTTTGATACATACATAATAAAATTTTAGTTTCCAATTAATTAATTTCCAATGTCTGATTTTTACAATTAATTCTCAATAGTCTGATTTTCCAGTACATAAAATTAAGAAGAAGGGCAGATTGGGCTGAGCACTTGTTTATCTAAACAAAAAATACTATTCTTCTCACATTTTTTAACAATTATTCTTTTTAAAATTTAAAAAATAATACCATTAAAATTATCATATCTTTCATCATCTTCGAATTTATGTTTTTGTCTCTTTTATTTATTACCGCCCACAATCTTACCAATAAAAAACTTTTATAAACACAAAATATTTCACGAAATCCATAGTCCCACTTCTAAGGCTGCGAAAATTCAAGAAAATTAGAAACCGGAAAATCCTTTTGAAGAATCTCATGTTTACTGGATTTTTGCATTGTTATTGCTGTGACAATTTCTTTTTATGGTTATTTTTTGTTTTTAAGATCGCATTGAGGTTACAACTGATGCCTCATTTGGAGAATTGATCACAATTGTTCAATAACTTCATATGCTACTACGAATTTCGATTTCAAAACAACACGTTCAATTTAAAGAATGTTTGACAGAGCTTTTATTCCTTTATAAGTTGTGAATTCTACGAAATTTATAAATAATAAGAGGATAAAAATAGGTAAAGTAAGAAATGTGTGGATAAAATATATAAAAATAGAATTTGACCAATTTATAAGCAATTATAAATTTTGCAAGGTCTCAAACAAAATTATAGATGTTGCTAATTATTTATAACTAATTTTATGATCTTGGCAGAATGCAATAAATGCCAATCATAATGAAAAATTATATGTATCCCGTCAAGAATGGTTAAGTGAACATATTGGAGAAAGAAAATTGAAAACGTTAATTATATTTTCATCCATGTTTTTTCGATTACTTAGGTTGATCACACATATTTATTACATAAATATCATGATTTTATATAAAATGCTTTGTTTTTTTTTCCCCCCCAAATATCGGAGGGTTGAGTAGGGTGTTAATATTGAGTGACTTATCACATTCTTGTAAGGATTTTAATCGAGCATTTGGGTTTATATGTGAAATATTGTATATTAAATTAAAGGCTATCAATTTTGGTTAATTCCGTTTAAAGTGATCAAATAATGTTTTGATATTTTGGGTTTTGAAGCATCACATTTTAAAATGTGGGCATTTATGTGTAGAAACCATGTATGTTCCTAATTTCATGATGGACTGAATTAGGTTCACGGGCCGTTAGTATATATATATATATATGGTTATGGTTCCCGAATTATACGTTTTGTTCATTCTGTTCTGACTCTTATCTTCATGGAGAAATAAAGGAACAACGTGTTGATCTAGAAGATTAAAACCGTTGGATTCATTCATTAAATTAATTATATTTGATTCGGGTACGCTTCTACTTTAGTTGAAGAATTCTTGATGATCCAACATGAATGATCATTATGACAGTAAAGAATTTTTCAACAAGTCGTATCAGAGCATATTCATGTTGAATCATTGAGAATCATTTCATTCTTGATAATTTTATTGTTTTCAAATTTAACGATTCCGATATTAGTTCTATTAAATTTGAAAATTATTCGGTTGGTTTTCTAGAATTTCAATTCTGTTTAAAAAAAATTAGTTGCTATGCAGCAGTGGTGCAGCATCGCTGCTTGTAGCGGTAAGGCGCGCAGCGCTCTAGATTTTGGGATTGCTTGTAGTGAAAATTAGGTTACTTCAGGCCCTTGTTTGCAATTTTCAAATTAGGGTTAGGGTTGCAATTTTTAAAATGAGTTTTTAATGTTTCAGCCCCTTTAAAGCTTTAATAATTCAGAACCTTAAGTTTAAAGTTTTAATGATTCAGTCCCTTAAGATTAAAATTCATCCAAATTGGGCTTTTAAAGTTTTAAATTTAATAATTTAGTCTTTGAAGTTTGAAAATTAATTAATTTGGGCCATTAAAGTTTTGAATTTTGTAATTAAGTCCCTAAAAGTTTATAATTTGTTTAAATGGCCCCCTAAAGTTTCGAATAATTAATTGTTGACTCCTAAAGTTTTGGATAATTAATTTTTGATCCCCTAAAGTTCTGAATTATTAACCCTTAGACCCCTTAAGTTTCAAAATAAATCAAATATGCAAATTCAGTGATTTTTTTTTTCAAATTTTGATACAAATGACTCTTTTGAGAGGTATAATATTCGAAAGTGAATTAGTTAAAACAACATATAGACAAAGTAATCTCTCTTTTGGAAATTAATTAACTTAGAATATTAAAAGGTGTTTGTGTGTGTTATTCATGCGATCATTTGATCAACCTAAAGGAAGGTCAATATTTGGCAGAATTGTACATACACCTGTAGTGATAAATATGTGGCGATTATTTGGTTTAACTTGTGATTAATAAATCAATCCAAAGAAATGTTTATTGATTGACATGTTTCTTTATTGTTAGTGTTTGATCACTATATCAAGAGTACCACTTACAAATCAATATTTCTGTCCAAAAACTAAATATTGATGTTATGCTAGGTATCTCGTGATGAACCCACCATTATTTGAAATTATTATTCGTATACTAAGGATTGTGAGCTCTTCCAATTAATTGTTCTCTAATTCAGTTTCAGGTTCTGCTTCTAATATCTCTAGTAGCATCAATTCAATTACAATGCTTCACGGCACCAACTTTAAGGAATGGCAAGAGAATGTGATGATTGTTTTCAGAGTCATGGATCTGGACCTTACTTTACGGGTCGATCAATCTACTGCACTTACTGATAAGAATA
Organism: Fraxinus americana; assembly: GCA_035079005.1. Lineage (NCBI taxonomy): Eukaryota > Viridiplantae > Streptophyta > Magnoliopsida > Lamiales > Oleaceae > Fraxinus > Fraxinus americana. The sequence goes on along the minus strand of CM068707.1, from coordinate 18,084,739 downwards.
CATTTGATGACATGAATGAGATAGAAAAGTGGGAACGATTGAACTATATAAGTTTGATGGTCATAAAGCGTGCTATTCGAGAAGTATTCCGGGGCACTATGTCCAATAAGGTGACTACAGCTAAGGGTTTCCTTGAGGTCCTTGACAGTATGTTTGTCAAGAATGAAAATAATGGAACTAGTACACTTTTGACAAACCTTATCTTAATGAGGTACAAAGGGAAAGGAAACATACGGGTGTACATTATGGAAATGTTTCACATTACTTTAAAACTAAAGGCACTCAAGTTGAATATATCTAAAGACTTGTCGGTACACTTAGTTCTGATATCCCTTCCAACATACTTCGGTCAATTCAAGGTAAGCTACAATTGTCAAAAGGACTCATAGTCCCTTAATGAGCTCATCTCACATTGTGTTCAAGAAGAGACGGATTGAAGCATGACAAAATAGAAAGTAATCATTTAGCCACCACCTATAAGGACAAAAGGAACGAAAAAATGAAAACTAATAAGGAAGCTGTGGGTACAACATCACAAAAGAAACAGTACAAGGAACAAACTGAGGATTGATGTTTCTTCATTTGGCTTGTTCTGAGATTAATTTAATTTCGATACCTAGACACTCATGGTGGATAGATTGTGGTGCAACAACTCACATAAGTGTGTCTATGCGGGGTTGCCTAAGTTGTTGAAAACTAAGTGATAGTGAAAGATACATCTATGTTGGCGACGACAAGACGGTGAAAGTAGAAGCAATAAGAAAATTTAGATTATTATTAAAAACTGAACTTTTTTTGGATCTTAATAAGACATTTATTGTACTGTCTTTTAGATGGAATTTGATTTCTATTTTTATATTGGACAAATCTGGTTATTATTGTTCATGTGGGAATGAAAAATTTAGTTTGTTTCATGATTCAAAATTAGTTGGTTCCAGATTTTTATTAGGTTACGATAATCTTTATTTAATTGATACGATTGTTTCTCTTAATGAATCTTTTCATGTAAGTATTCGAGGTGTAAAGCTTAAATTAATCGATGAAAATTCTACCTCATTGTGGCACAAGAGATTAGGTTGCATCTCCAAAAGGAGAATTGAAAGACTTGTGTCTAATGGAATTCTTGATCCCTTTGACTTTACAGATTATAATATGTGAGTTAACTGTATAAAGGGAAAACTAACCAATAAAAAGATATGTCAAGCCAGTAGGATTTCAGACGTCTTAGAACTTATACATAAGGACATTTGTAGACCATTCCCTACGACTTCTTGGAATGGTCAACAATATTTTATAACATGCATACACAACTTTTCTAGATAAATTATATATATCTCATTCATGAAAAATCACAGTTGTTGGATGTGTTCAAAAACTATAAAACTGAAGTTGAAAACCAACTCGACAAAAGGATTAAAAGCATCAGATCTTACCGTAATGGTGAATACTATGGCAGATATGACGGTTCAGGTGAACAATGTTCAGGACCACTTGCTAAGTTCTTAGAGAATGCGGTATCGTCCTACAGTAGACTATGTCGGGTTCGCCCACTATAAATGGTATTGTTAAAAGACGAAATAGAATGATTAAGAATATGGTGAGGAGTATGATTTCTCATTCTACCTTGTCAAATCACTCTGGTATGAAGCATTAAAAAATGCAGCGTATATACTCAACAGAGTTCCATCTAAGGCCACTAATAAAACCCCTTGTGTAGCGACCCGAGTTCTGTTAACTCGGATTGCCACGTCATCGTCTTTTGCCCTAATTTTGTCAATCAATTTTGCGAAAATAACCTAATTTTTAAAATCACATTTGCAATTGAAAACTACGTCGGCAATTAAAACTCATAGGATATTTAAAATTTAAATATCATATTTTAGAAAAAGCGGAAAACGACAAAATGTTATCAATATTCGAATACAAAAACTTCAAAGAGATAATAATTTCGATAGTCAAATTCTTTTATGCCACCACTGCCGGATCAATCTCAATCGCCTCCGAAGTCTGTAAATATTGTTAAAATAGCAGAATGAGTATTTCGAAGAAATACTCAGTAGACTCATCGCCGATAATTAATTTACAGAATAATTGAATACACACTTATACAATATACAACGTGATATCATCTTTGGTTCATTTTCTTGAAAATCATAGGCTCTTTAAAATACAGGCTATGGGTAGTTCTTTCTTTCTTGTGCGGATGAAGCACATAAGTTATGCATAACATTCTCTTCTTATCTCATAAGAGATTCTTTCTTTCTTTCTTTCTCATGCAATTAAGCATATAAGTTATGGCAAGTATAACAATATCATATATCTCATATGACACATTCTCATCCTATGCATAAAGCATATAAATCACGTAAATTCACATAAAGCATGCAATTATAATTTAAACTAATTAATGGTGGCGAGTCTACCTCAAAATCTCGAGTTTCGTGAAAATGGTGCGAGAAGTAACTTCAATCTCCTAATTGTCCGTACGTTTCGTCTAGCCAATAGAAAATAAGTTTGAATCAATATTTCGAAACTTTAAAGTTTTAAAGCGTTAAAATAAAGTTTGGGACTTAATTGAAAATTATAGAAACTGAAATAAATAGCTTTAAACGATAAAATAAAGTTTAGGGGCTAAATTGGAAATTCATTAAAGCTTAAAATAAAAGTTGAAAGCTGAAATAATAACTTTTGAAAGTCTGGGGACTAAACTGTAAATCTTTTGAAGCTGAAAATGAAAGCTAAAAGCTGAAATAATTACTTTTAATAGTTAGGGGTTAAACTGTAAATATAATAAAGCTGAAAATAAAACTAAAGGGCTGAAATTTAAACCTTTAATAAAATAGGGACTTAATTGACAATTTTCTAACACTGAAAATAAAATTACAGAACTGAGAATTAAAAATACCTAAACTGAAGGACTTAAATACAACACTTTAAAAATGTGGGGCTTAGGGCAAATTTCCAAAATCAAATTAAAATCAAAACATAAATTGAAACTAAATCATAGGGACTGAAATAAAACAATTAAAACTTGGGGGGGCTAGAGGGTAAATTCCAAAATCAAAATAAATTAAAATCATATCTCACTCCTCTTCTCTCTCATATTCGAAGAGAGAGGAGGCCACGGCAGGAAGGGGGCTTTGCCCCTTTCCCGATTTCGTCGCCGGCGAGGCGACATCCCATCGCCACCGTCGCGTGGTGGCGCTAGGGCAGCAAGCTGTGAGGCTCGATTTTTCAGTTGGATTTCTTGGTGTAATCGATTTCAAAAATGGGTGGGAAGATAAGGTAAGCTGTTGGTCTTGTATTTCTTGATTTTTGTGATTGATTGGGTGTTGTTTTGGGGCGTGGGCATGGCAATTTTCTGTGGAATTTCGGTGAAGCCGTGGGTGGTGATGAGGTTTGGCTTCGAATGGATGGTGTTAGGCGTTGGGGTTTGATTTTCAGCTCGTGTGATTTGAGCTGGGTTTTCGACTGGTGGTTTCGCAGATGGTGCAGAGAGTTGGTCTCGGTCTTGGAGATTATGTGGTTGTTTGGTGGTTGACTCGGTGGAGGTGAACTAGAGGAGGTGGTGGTGTGTGACATGGTGGTGGTTTTGCTCTCGGTTTGGAGTTGATGTTGGGTTGGGTGGCTGGAACGTGGTGCTGCAGTTTGGTTTGCGTGTTTGCAGGTTTGGAGGTTTTTGTGTGAAAACATCGTGTTGATGATGCTAGAAATTTATGTTCTAGCATCATTTAGAGTTTCCAATATTGAGGGATTGCTGTTGGTGCTAAAAATCGATTTTAGCATCAACATTAGATTCTACAGTGGCTGAAATAGAGGAAGTTGAGGGAGATGAAATTTTCTTACCAACTTCCTTGGCTGCGTGAATTGTTGTAAAGGAGGAGAGAAATGGATGAGGTTGATATATGAATAGTGGGAATTAGGGCACAAATCCCTAGGTGGGTAATTGGGCCAAGAATAGTTGGGCATAACATTAGGGCTGTAGGGTTTTCTAATTGGGCTTAGGTGATTTGGATTAAAATGATTCCCTTGTTGGACTTGTATAATTGGACTTATATAATTGAACTCTAAATATTGGACTTATATATTTTGGGTTTTAAATATTGGACCATAAATGTTGGATTTTAAATAATTGGGCTTGAATCTAATAAAAATTGGATATAAATAAAATAATTCGAAATTGATAATAAAATTATTATTCGGGATTGGATTCAATCGAATAGATTTGAATTCGTTTTTATAACGGCTAGACGAACGCGTTTCTCTAGAAAATTAGGGTTACGTTTTAGCGACACGTTTTTCGAGAAAATTAATTTATATAATTTAAAAGTTCGCGGTCGCTACACCTTGTGAGCTTTGGACAGACAAAATGCCCAATTTGAAAAACGTACACATTTGGGGATGTCAAGTTGAAGTAAGGCTCTATAGGTCAAATGAAAAGAAACTGGACGTAAGGACTATCAATTGTTATTTTATTGAATACTCTAAAAGGTGTAGGGGTTATAAGTTTTATGATCCCACAACTAAGGGAATTTTTGAGACAGAAAATGCTTGGTTCTTTGATGATGTTGACTTTGCAGGGAGAGAAAGGATTACAAACTTTGTCTTTGAGGAGAAATACGTTGAAATTCCTCCAATTGCCATTGACAGTGATCAGGATCAGGTTGCTATCCTTGACATTATTCAAGAAGAAACTCTGGATCAAGACAATGTCGTTTTATCTCCCTCTAAAGGTCAACAATTTGTTCCAGAAGAACAAACTCAACAATTTCAAGAACCAATGTCATTAAGAAGATCCACTAGAGAAAGGAGAAGTGCGGTTTCAAATGATTACATCATATTTCTCCAAGAACATGAAGTTAACATTGGAGTGGTGGAAAATGATCCGATCAACTTCCATCAAGCCATGAAAAGTTCTATGAAAAGTTCTAACTCTCAAAAGTGGCTCGATGTCATGAATAAAGAGATAAAGTCTATAAAGGACAACGACGTGTGAGACCTCGTTCCATTGCCTAAAGGTGCGAAACCCATTGATTGCAAACGGCTATTTAAGACCAAAAGGGATTCGAAGGGTGATGTAGAAAGGTATAAGACTCGTCTTTTCACAAAAGGCTTTACACAGAAAGAAAGTATCGATTATAAAAAGACTTTCTCTCCAGTTTCTTCAAATTACTCTTTAAGGATTATAATGGCATTAGTAGCACATTTCAATCTTGAGTTACATCGAATGGATCTTAAGACAAGGTTTCTCAATGGTGACATTGATGAAACAATCTATATGGTACAATCAGAAAACTTTGTTTTGGATGATACAAAGCAAATGGTTTGTAAACTAAAGAAATTCATCTATGGACTCAAATAGGCCTCTCATCAATGGTATTACAAGTTTCATCAAGTGATCATCTCACATGGTTTCGAGATGAATTTGGTCGATGATTGCATATACCATAAGTTCAGTGGGAGTAAATATATTTTTCTGATTTTATATGTCGATGACATATTACTTACCGCACTGATATAGCTTTGTTGTATGAAATCAAGAGATTTTTAGAAAGGAATTTTGAGATGAAAGATATTGGTGACGCTTCTTTTGTATTAGAAATTCAGATACACCGAGATCATTCTTAGGGTATTCTTGGATTATCAAAAAAGAAATATATCGAAAATGTACTTAAAAGATATGGCATGCAAGAATGTAAATCAGGTGACACCCATGTAGCTAAATGAGGCAAGTTCAGTTTGAGTCAATGCCCCAAAAATGACTTGAAAATTAAAGAAATATAGAAGATTCCTTATTCTTCAGATATAGGGAGTCTAATGTATGCTTAGGTTTGTACGTATCCAGATATAGTGTACATTGTTGGGATGTTAGGGAGATATTTAAGTAACCCGAGAATGAATCATTGGAAAGTAGCCAAACAGGTAGTGCAGTATTTACAGAGAACAAAGGATTACATGTTCACATACAGGAAATCAGATCGGTTGGAGATCATCGATTATTCTGATTTCGATTTCGCGGGATGCCGATAGTAGGAGATCTACTTCGGCTATATCCACCAGCTTTCTGGAGGTGCTATTTCATGGAAGAGTGCTAAGCAGACACTCATAGCTACTTTCACCATAGCAGCGGAATTTGTAGCCTGTTATGAGGCATCAAACCATGGAATATGACTGTGAAATTTTGTCACTGAGCTGCGCACTATGGACAGTATAGAAAGATCGCTCAAGTTATTTTGTGACAATAAATTAGCAGTACTGTATTCCAATAACAATAGGAGCTCGACAAAGTCAAAATATATAGAGATCAAATTCCTGACTATTAAAGAAAGAGTTCAGAGTGAACAAGTGTCAATAGAGCATATCGGACAAACTCCATGGTTGCGGATCCACTTACTAAGCAATTTATACCCAATGTCTTTCACGAGCACACTGCTCATATGGGTGTAATATCTCTTGAAGATATCTAGTTTCAGTAGAGTCTGTATTTCTATGCTTTTCATATTAGACACATGTACAGTCATATTGGATATAGTTTATTATTAAAGTTATTTCCAATTTTAAAGTTTTTAGTTTATTATCTCCAAACTTCTTTAAAATTATCTCACTAAGGTATTAAGGTGGACCAGTTGGAAATATGCATGTTAAGATCACATTATATGTAATTTCCATACTACACATCCATGTTTGATCCATGTCATTCAATTCTGTCAATATATGTGACCATTGATTGGTTTAGTTACAATATAAGTAACGAAAGCCGCTATAATCTTATGTTGGTATGGTTGATGGATCGGATTGCTTGGGGATGTATTCGATAATGATAGCAAAATTTTGAGTACTCATAAGGTTATATTTAATGCACGATTATAAGGTAACACATATAGCCTAAGTGGGAGATTATAAGGATTTAATTGAACATGTGGACTTAATATTTTATATTAAATTAAAAACTATCAATTTTGGTTAAACCCGATTAAAGTGATCTAATAAGGTTTCGGTATTTTGGGTTTTGAAGTGTCAAATTAAAGTATGTGCCTTTATGTGCAAAAACCAAGCATGTTCCTAATTTCGTGGGCAGTGATAAGTGTATTTTACACACTTATTCGATGTCTAAAATAACGATATTTGATAGTTCTTCTGACAAAATATATCATAAATTGTTGTATTTATGTTATATACGTAAAATTCAATGGTTGAACGAAGAATCTAAAGAAAGAAGCCAAAATTGATGAAAAATGACAAAATCCAAAATTTGAGGACCAAATTGAAAATTCAATAGTTAATTCGAACTACAATATGATACTTTGAAAATTGTTACGAGACAATTAGATGGAATTAGAACTAAAAAGGAATGGAATATGATCAAAAAGAATGGAATTAGGAATATGTGTATATATATATGGTCCCCCTGATCATACATTTTGCTAATTCTGTTCTGACTCCCATTTTCAGAAAGAAACAAAGAAACAACGTGTTGATTTGGAAGACTAAAAAACATGATTCATTTATTGCATTAATCATGTCTGATTCAGGTACGTTTTCACTTTGGTTCAAGAATTCTTGATGATTCAACATAAACGATCATTATGACGGTGAAGAATTTTCCCAACAATTCTTGTTCAGGAAGTTAATTTTTTTTTTCCCCCCAACATAGGAACCACTTGAGGAAAATTCATGGGCTGTTTCCAAGAAATGGGCCAAAACTGAACTCGAGCTCTACTATACAGTGTATTTAGTTTTCCCACTGCCAAACCCCATTGTACCAATAGTTGCATTACTTCGCGCAAGTTGACCTTAATACCACTCTTTTCTCTTTTATTTTTCGTGACCTCAACAGTTCAACTTATTTCGTTTTCAAGTCTCAACAATAAAGACGTGCAATACTCAACAATCAATATGGTAAAAGCATCCCTTGTGTCAAGTGGACATGTAAAAACTATTCAAATATAAAGCATCGAAGAATATATCTATACATATATAATAGTATAAACTTTTAATCACTTAAGTAGAACCACAGTTTCAAGCATATTGATGCAGACAATGATACAACACTTCCACGTGAAACTGTGATAGCTAGTCTCATCACTCTTTCCCTTAATTTGAAAAAAAAAAAAGAATAATAATAAAAAATTGACTTGAATCTTAATTGAGACGAATCTTTTTCAAGTTTGCCCACTAGATTATGTTTTTTTTTCCACAATGTCCACGAAGCAATACAAATCCACATATAGTTTTCTTGATGCTTCTTGTCTCAATCCACTTTTGTTTGTTTTCATAGTTTATATACGTCGTAGATTGTGTATCTTGTCAACTAATAGAATGGTATATAGTTAAGTCTAGTTCATCACAAACTTTATTTGAATCAAAAGATAATTGTCGGTTCAAATTTGAATGAAACACCAACAGAAAAATTTTGATAAGTTGACAATAAACATAAAATCTATCACATACAAGTGATAGGATCGAAAAGGAAAGAGCAAAAAAAAAAAAAAAGGTGGTTATATTATCCAATTCATAGTTGACTTGGAACTTGCGTTCGCACTTTTTCAACAAATTCTACCTCAAACGAAGCAACGTGTCATCTGAAGTGAAAATATGTGTCCTTATACTTAATTGAAAGACTAAACTCTTTCCTGCGTTATAAGCATTATCTTACACGAGTACAATTGTCTTTATCTTAAGGGTAAATCACATAGTTTTTCGAGTTATTGCAATCCAACTTAGGCCCTACTAGGATCTACCTTACGTGTTTACATAACTAAATTTAAGACTTTATTTGCACTTATTTCAATGTATAAACAAATGATGAATTTAAAGTAGTACTTAATTAGTTTGTACTACGTAGCATTATGCTCAATTACTAGATCGTCGAAGTAATATATTAAAATGATGTTCAATTAAGAGTTGTTTTAAGTAGTCATTTTACTTTCTTGTGAATTATCTAAGCACAACCTTCGGATTTAACAATGAATTGAACATTCTTTTTTAAAAAAAAAAAAAAAAATCAATTATCGACTTCAAATTTATCCGAAAAAGTAGAATATAATTTATTACACTGTCGAAGAAGCGTGCAAATTTATAATTGCTGGAGAAAAATTTCCCACCATTGAAGGATAAGTGCTTATGGCGGACCTCGCTTTACATAATTAATTACTTTTGTAAAGTGCTCCAACTTCTACTTAAAATATGGTTATGGTAATGGAGTTCTTGTCATAATAGTCCCTCCACTAACAATATGGCTATACTGGACCCACAAAATCTCCATAAATATGCGAAGTATCTAATGTCTTTAATTTTTTTGAGTAATGATATTTAGGAGGTGTCTGGGCGCAATTTTTCAAGCCAAAAAATTGATTTCTTGACCGTTAATAGCAACAAGGTTCCCACCATTGTGAGGAGAAGGTCAACATTTGCTGCTGCAACAGTACAAAAAAGGTTGAAGATCTTGGGGAAAATTGCTGCCAGACAAGCCCTTATAGTCAAACGATAATAATAATAATAATAATAATAATATGTGTCAAATTGTTATTGAAGCATTGGCTTGTCATTTGTGACAATGGAATTACAGGAAATTAATATCTTAAATAAAAAGATGTCACATAGAATAGCTACTGTAGTCGTTGATTATGAATATTATTATTTTGTTTAATTTCCACCAATACATCATATCACACAAAAAGCATCTCCAATAGTAATGTAAAATTAAGTATAAATTGACATTTTCAAAATCATTTTTACATTCGAGTGAATCTAAATCCAAATTCTATTCAAATGAAAAGATCTAAAAAAATTAGTGCAAGTGGGTTGATAACTTTTTGTCGCTTGTGGATCCCACAGGTATATCTAAAAAATGTGTAAATTTTCATTTAAAAAAAAAAAGGAAAATCTATAAAGAGTGTATTTTCTTTGTACATCTTCATCGAAGAGGTTTTCGACCACTTTAAAAATTTAAATCATAATTTAGATTTAATTTAGAGCATCATTGAAGATGCTCTAAGACGTTTGTTTTTCATTATTAGTATAAAACTATGGGACATGATCACAATTTGTTTTCCTCGTTTTATGGCTTTGTTGTTTTATTCGATGAAAAAAGTTGAATTTGTATTAAATTTCTATGAACCCGGTTGAAACCGTTGTATTGAACTTTTTTTGTTGGAACCATCTGTATACATCACTGCCCTAATTACCACAACCCTAAGTAAATCCAACTGTATAGATCTATTAAGTTAATGATTGTGTTATTTGTCAAATTCAATGATATGACCAGTAGTCCACATTAACAAAATACTAATAATTTCCCAACATTCGCATCCATCAATATCTCTTCACATAAATCATACAGGTGCTGCAAACACACGCCAACACTTGTATGGTACATTTTTGCCATTGCTGTGTCGAAAATCAATGAAAAATTATCAAGTGTTCTTCTATAAAAATTCTATCAAACTTTTTTTGGTGCCTATAGTATTACTATTTATAGAATTACAAAAGAAAAAGTTATAAAATAATTTAAAATTTTGAAAAATATTGCGAAAGTCATTGTGGGTTGATATAGCCTCAGTTTGAGCCCATTTTTCCTAAAATTCATTTTCAACCATATATTCTTTCGATAAAATAATTTTACACGTAAATCCAATTTTTTTTTATTACTTTTTAATCAAACATTTTCCAAGAAATCACTATTATAAAACCTATTTTTTCCACAAAATAGGACTCAAACACACCCATAATTTAAATGGAATTTGGTGTATTTGAGGTGGTCCCCTGAGATCACCAAGGATGGCAAATAAGGAGGATTAAACTCCAAAGAATAACAAAAGCAAAGTGCTGAAAGCCTTTGTAATCCACCAAAAAAAAAAGCAGATAGTCATGCAAAAAGGCAAAAATAATAATCTTAAATTTTGGGCGAAGTGGAAAGAATTAGTTAGGAGCAAGTCATTTTCATTGTTGAGAACTTGCACTTAGACTAATGCCTTTCCAACTAAGATATATAGTGCTAAGTGCTGTTAGACTAAATCACAATTTTTAATATTTGCACCTTTTCATTAAAAAAACAATTTCCAAAGTTAAATATGTCTGCAAATTATTCAAAAAATAACTGGCAGATGTATGATTCATTACAATTCAAATGCAACATTTATTCTGATTCAGAACAATTGCTAACCATATATATCTCAAGAATCTTGTTCACGTGATATTTTTTTGACTTTTTTCATTGAATGAGTGAGCGAGCAAATTTGTTCAAAAAGTTTAAATGGTATAATATGTTTTTTTTTTTCTTTCTTAAGAGCTGATAATGTGACGTAGCGGAAGATTATAGGAAAGATGAACAATCTCGCAAAGATGAGATAAAACTCACGAAGATTCTTATTCAATTCAATAATCCGCCTCCAAGGGCTTACAATACTTTAAATAGTAAAACCCTAACAAGATTCGAAAAATAAATAATAAAAATAAAAAGAACGATATTTTTTCATAAATGAAAAAATTCGAGATTTTGACTTAAATGGAAACTCCTAATATTCAGGATCGTCCTCCAACAAAAGGAATCCAAATCCGATTGAATGAGATATTACCAAAATAAAAATTACCAAAAAAGACAAAAATGTTTAATCGAGAGCCTAAACGACAGAATTTGCCCGAAAATCCGACGTACATCATGCCCAAAGGCAATAAGTTGTGATCCTTGACTCATTTCCAATCAAATTAGAATATCAATTCGCCAAAAATGGACAAGCTCGAAGTTATCATGAAATCATTATTTTGTCTTGCCATCCCACTTCATCATAAATTCTAACTCCTTATGCACTTCATCATAATGGAATGGCAAATTATCCAATTATTGTATAATTTCTCAATTTCCTAAGATTAATGAAAAATGATACAATTTGGTGCTTTAGTTTATGATAATGACCAACCATAAGAAGTGGATTCAAAACTTACACTGAGCTGTCCTATCAAGAACTACACGGCTTTTAGTGGGCCAAAAAACAGTGTTACTACACTTACATTTTGGTCGACATTTCAACATGTGGCACTCAATTCTACAATTGGTCTGTCTAATATTTAAAACAATCAATGATTTCGATTTGACACCTATAGAATGTCATCCAAAATGTAAATAAAGAATGTACAAGTAGATTAATTCGCCAAAAAAGTGTTTTAGGTTAGATCATGAGTTAATGTTTGATCAAAGTGGATATGTTCCCTTAAACTTAACTCAAAATAATTAGACAACCATGTACCATTCTTTGTTACAATAAAAGTAATGGCAGTTGTGTACTTATATTTGTATCATATATTTAGTCCACGTTTGATGAGAATTAAAATCAAATTTTTAGTAGATTTACTTATCATTTAATATTACCTCATATAGGGATCGTCCCTATTTTTTATATTTATCATTACTCTCATGTGAAACAGGTGTTGAAATTATAGTAATATGTCTTCCAACCATAACTCGTCAAATTCAGCTCTTACACCCGACATGGTCTATTTGGCATGGCCTATATCGCATGATTACATATTGTACACTACGGTTTGGGTATATGAATTTCTTTTGCGTCCCAATCATTTGAATCTAATCCCCTGTTTGAGGTGCATTATTCAGACAATAAAATGAGAAATCCAATAGTTTAAGCCACAATGTTTGGCTTTTTATTCCACAACAATTCAAATTTTTTGAACTAACGGTCACATATTTTATTTTTCTTTGCTATTAATGCGCCTCAAACAGGATGTAAGAGATTCACTTAAAATGAATTCTTGTTCACATCGAATCCTACATGGACTATGTCGAGATGAACGAGTAGAATCCAATGAACCATGGTCAATATCGTATCATTATAGAAATTCTCATTGATAAAATACAGATCAATGAGACACTAATGTAGCTATCAAAAAATCGAATATGTATGTGAATTTGAACAAATATTTTTATTTATTATAATTTAACAAATTATTGATTGAAAGCCAATATTCCAATTTACAACCAGTTAGGTCACATTCTATGAGTAAGTAACACGTGAGACCCAAAAATGAATGGCCTACTTATGAGTTGACTTGTGTCAAATGTGCTCAAATCAATCAATTACACTCGTGACCCACTGGGCCGACACAACAATAAAATTCATTGACCTTCTCAAGAATGAGATTAATAATTAAACTATTTGTACAATTATTGTTGATCGTTATTGTTAAAAAATTTACATTAATTTAAGAAAATAATTTTTTAAATGAATAAATGTGATAATCTCGAAAGATATCAATCATATCATTAGTATGAGATTATACAGGAATATGCCCCGGGTTTCCCGTGCAACGTGTTCTATTCTACGTTATTCTCATTCTTTTTTTTTTTTTTTTTTTTTGATATTCAGGTATCCTAACTTATACCAGACTATGTCTTGGACCACCCATCCCCGGCCCCTCAGTGATGGGTGGAGGTTAACCGCGGGATATGCCCAATTTGACCAGGGTCTGTGCACTCTTTATTCTCATTCTTAAATAATCCTTTCCAGCCTGTCCTTGAAGCAAAATTCACTATTGACTCAGAGTTATACTACATGTACAAAGTTATATTACAAAGTTGGTTGACAAAATAACATCTACACGTATCATTTTAAAAACAGATTTTTAAATCATTTGAAATCAACGGTTTGGATTTTGCCAACACATTTTGTAACCCAACTTTTGTAACTCAATTTTGTACAAATAGCTTATCGATTGACTAATGTTTCAATCTCCTTGATATTAATATTTAATTCACGGTTCCACCAATTAAGCCCAGTTACACTAGTATGACCACCATTAAAATAATTTATTTCTTTCAAATTTATTTTCAATTACACATTCTCATAATAAAAATATTTTATACATAAATTCAATTTTCAATTTTACTTTTTAACGACACGTTTTTTTAAAAAATCACTATTTCAAAATTCATTTTCCCAAATAATTCATTTTAATGGTTGTCAAACAGTGGCTAATTAAATTAAAATTTAAATTAAATTCAACAATTAATTTTAATACGATTTCATAATTTTTTTCTATCAAAATCTACTAATATATATATTTTAACAATACTTAAAATAATCAATGACACCAATTTTTATGCATCATTGAATGCCAATAAAGATGTCAACAATCTATTGACATATAATTGATTTCATCTTTAATATTTTGATCATAACAAATACTTCCTCCATCCCAATTATATAGGCTTGTTTAGTTTTTCACACGGATTAAGAAAGCTTATTTAATGTCATTGGAAAATTAATTTTTGCCAAGATCTTTCCTAGTTTACCCCTATTTAATTTTCAGTGTGAAACTAAATTATTGTTGAAATTAATAAAGAATTTGAATTTTTAAGAAGTTTGCATATTAAGTGGGGAAAATTTAATAAGGGTATATTAGTAAAAGAACACAACAAGATATTCTACATTAGGAAACAAGCCTATATATTTGGGACAAGAAAAAAAGGAAACTCAGCCTATATAATTGGGACGGAGGGAGTAAGATTAATATTATTTCTAACAATTAATTTTGAGTGATGATAGTTCAATATTAAAATTAATCAAGTATTGCCAAAATTAGGGGTGTCCAAAAGTCTCGAATCGAACCGGACCGAATCGAACCGAACCGAATCGAGCGGTTCTTCATAAATTAAATACCCGAATCGAGAACCGATGGGTTTGAGTCGGGTTTCGGGTCTAGATAAAAAACCGAAGAATCGAATAAGAACCGAAACTAAATAATTTTTTTATTTTTTATATTGAATTAATTAAATTATTTTATTTTTTTTAAACAAATTAGCAAATTAATTAAATAAATCAGATTATTTCATAATTTTAATTTTAAAGCTCAAATCATTTTTAAAGCCCATTAGCCCATTTTAATTTGAAGCAAATGAATATACTTTATGTAGTGTTGCTGTAATATTAATATCTACTTTTTGGTATTTGTATGCATTGAATTAATCTTATTGGACGTCTAGTTATTTATATTTTTTGAATTTGGCTACGTTAATTTGTAAAAGTTACGAATGAAACGTTATTAGTTATATTTATGTAGTGTTACTGTAAATATTAAAAAATTTAATTATGGTACGGAACCGAACGGAACGGAACCGACCCGAACCGAATGGAACCGAATCCGAACGGTTCCATAATTATATTTGGACCCGACGGTTCCATTTATTAAATACCCAAAAGTTTTGGGTCGATTCGGGTCTCTTTAAAATCGAACCGAACCGACCCACGGACAGCCTTAGCCAAAATCAACACATAAATCGGACTCGAAATGAAAATCAAAGTGGAAGTTAAGCATTCAAATCAAATCATTCGAGAAGATAGTTTAAAAGACAAACGTCAAGAAAAAGCAAGATCAAGAGCATGAGAGACTATCAAAGAAATATCAAGACAAGAAGTCTAAGAGCTAAACTTCGAAACTAGATAAAAAACTAGACTTCTTAATATAAAGGTACTCATATTTTGATATTTAATAATGAATGATAAAAACTTAAAAATCATTTTATGCACAAAAAAATTATTTCATACAAAAACACTTGCATAAAAAATTATTTTTCAATTTCAATTTGGTATTAATTACTCATTCAAATTCGATTAACCAGGCGGACGTCCAGTTCGCAGACGGTCTTTTTTTTAACCGTTCTGATTTTTTACGCACAACGGTTAGTTTAGTTGTCTTGTTGGTCATCCGGTTGGGCAGAAACTCTAGACGTTTTGACTGCTATAAATATCACTTCATTATGCATTCATAAACAATTAGAAGAGAGTTTTCTTATAAAATATATTTGTGAAAAACTTTTTTTGAGTTTACAATTTTTACATTTTATTTATTTATTTATTTATTTATAACCAGAATTTTGATTACTGAAACAAACTTTTTGAATTATTTATCTCATCAAAGTTTTTGATTTCTCATTGTGCTTAAATTATTTATATCAATTTTAAAACAGAAATATATTTTTGAAAAAGATATATGTACTTATCATGCATAAATTTTTCTACTTCTTCATATTGAAAACTTTAATTGATTGATTCAAACTTGTAAAATAATTATATTCATCAAAATTTCTCATTTCTCTCTTAATACTTAATTATCATAATTATTCATTAAAGAGAGATATATTTGAGAAGATTTTTTTGCATTTATTATTGAATCCAATTTTTTATTATTATATTTATCAAAGTTTTTCATCTAATACTTGTGCTATAATTTATTATTATTCATTAAAGTGTTAGCATCTTTTAGTACTTAACTTATTTGTATTATTCATCAAGAGATGTATTCTATTGTAAAATCACTTTAATAAAGTGTGGGTCGTATTGAAGTCCTTTAAAGATCAATATTGTATAAGGATCGGTGCTTCTTGTTGCAAGTCACCGTGTTGAATCAACATTGTAAAATCGTTTTGATTGTTGAATCAAATTTCTTGAATTATTTCTCATCAAAGTTTTTAATTTCTCAATGTTCTCAAATTATTTATATTAATCTTAAAAGAGAAATATATTTTAGAAAAAAATATTTGCACTTACCTTGCATAAGCTATTTCTTCATATTGAAAATTTTGATTGATTGAATCAAACTTGTAAAATTATCATATTCATCAAAGTTTCTCATTCATCTCTTAGTACTTAATTTATTACAATTATTCATTAAAGAGAAATATATATATTGAGAAGATTTTTTGCATTTATTTTTTTCATCTTCTCATTGAAACTTTTTGATTGATTAAATCTAATTTTTGATTATTATATTCATCAAAAAATTTCATATAACACTTAAACTATCATTTATTACTATTCATTGAAGTGTTAACATCTCTTAATACTTAAGTTGTTTATATTATTTATCAAAAGAGGTATTCCTTTGTAAAATAACTTTGATAGAGTGTGGATCGTTTTGAAGTCATTTAAAGATCAAAATTTTACAAGGATTTGTGCTCCTTGTTGTAAGTTACTATGTGGGTCATATTGAGGCCTCATGAAAGTTCAATAGTGGGTCATGTTATAGTCCCATAAAACTCAACATTGTATAAAGATATGTGCTATTTGTTTGTAAGTCACCGTAAGCATTGTAAGTTGTTGAATTGCACCATAAGTCAATCAATATAGTGAAAATGTCTTACTCGTGTCAGAAAGTTTGGTAACAGAGGACGTAAATCATTGATTTAGATCGAACCTCTAAAATTATATTGTTTGTATCATCTCTCCCATTTACTTATCGCTTTTATATTTGTGTTTATTATTTGAATTAATCTATTTAATCATTATTTGCTTGAATTTAAATTAATTTTTCGAAAAAAATTTAAAAATTAATTCACCCCCCTCTTCGTTAGTTATTTTGAACTATCACAATCAATGTACAAATAGCATAATTCATGGATTTTGCCACTTTGACAGAAAATTTTAACAGATGCTTTGACATAATTTGAGGTGACAAAAGATAATTTGATAGGAAAGCTGACTATATTTAAAACAATTCAATGATATGATACCATGTGTCATTATATCAAACTTTATATTAAGGATTCTGGTACTGTAGCATAATTCATCTAGAAATTACCTATTTTTCATTGTCACATCATCTCACAAATCTCTATCAACTTTCATGGGAGAGGATTTTTTTTTTTGAACAAATTCTATTTTGCTTATATGATATAATTTTTTAAAAAATCCACGAGTGCATTGGAGATGTTTTTACGAGGGATTTGTCACTACGATGAGTTGAATTTTCTTTTTATTTTTTACATAGTTTATTTTATTCCTTAATTGAAGTAGGGCATTTTGATCTTTATACTTATTTAATAGTCAATTGGACGGAACATCAAAAGAATAATATTATTTATCATTATGACGATGGAACATTGGTGATGTGGCAATCCATGTGAGAGAGGAGGAGGACAAAGAGAGAAATATGAGGAATAATGTGTTCTTCAATCACCGATATTCCATCATCATGATAAAGATAAATAACATTTCTCAAATAATTAATTGCGACACTAGTGAAAGGTTAGTGGTGTTTGTACCAAGATTTAAGGTTAGAGACCATTTGTGCCAATTTCTCCTCATAAAACACAAAATAATTTACATGTATTTTGTAACACTCGTAAAAAACAAAACAATCGATGGGTGCACATGTGCGCCAGAGAGAAGGAAACTTGATTTGTAGTCAAATTTGAATGGTGGACTTGAAATGTGGAAGACCATGTGAAAATAACCATTTTGTTGATGTGCAATTACAAAAAAAAAAAAAAAAAAGTCATTTGTAAAAATGGTCAAATTCTTTGAATATCTAATATTAGAGTATCTCTAATAGACTCTCTATTTTAAAAGAGCATATTCTATCATTTGGAGAGTATCTATAAATTTAGAAAGTTAAGATTTTGAAGTACTTTAACAAACTTTTTATATTTAACACTTAATTTTACTACTCCAAAAAAATATTTAGATTTTCTTCAGATTATTTTATTGTTTTCCTATATTAAAAATTGAAACACTTTGAATGCATTTAATTATGGAGAGTTCAACTCTGTAAATTTGGAGAGTCAAACACACTCTCTAAATTAAAATATTAATTTAAAGAGTCTCTTAGAGCATGATTTTAAATGTTGATTATTTAAAATAGAGTGTATCTTACGTTTAAAGAGTCTCTTGAATATACTCTTACATACTGCACAAATCTAGAGGCCAAACGAATAGCTTTCGAGGAAAGCTGTGTACGTGATACAATCTATTAACCGGCTGGTAATATTAATTAAAGGAAATACCTAAATGGCCCTTGTTTGAGCCCCAATTTGGGGAAAAATGTATTTTAGAATAATGATTTTTACGAGAATGTGTGGTTAAAAAAGAAGAAAATATTTTCGATTACGTATAAAATTTCTTATTAAAAAATATGGGGTTGAAAGTGAACTTTAAAACAGAGTTTTTTCAAAAAAAAAAAATGTAGCTCAAACAAGGGCGAAATCTATTAACCTAACAAATCAAAATCAAAATCAAAATTGCAAAATTACCTTATACAAAATCAGATTTCGGATTATATACACGCAAACTCAAACATAAAAATATAATGTAAATATAGAATTTCAGTTTAAATGTCGAACAATTTAAAAAATGACGAGTTTTCACTGGTCAAATAATTTTTTTAGAATCTGTCGAGTTAGCAGGTTAAAATTTTTGAATTTGCAATAGAAATCTCAATTTTGCTATGTAAAAGTTGAGAATGTTGCATAAATATTGAGTTTGCTGTGAAAATCTTAAGTTTGCTCAGCTATATAACTTCAAATGCACAAACATTTGATCCAAAATTCTTAATTGCACTCAATTTTTGAGTTAAACTCTAAATTCAATTATATTTTCAAGTGTATTTATTTGCTTGATAGGGACCTTTGTCACGAAAGTTGTCCACTAATTTCCTCACATGATCCATAGTAGGTTCCATATTGTGCCTGTCTTGATCCTTTTATGCCTAAACTTCATTCTTTTCGCATCAATCATTTTCAAATACGAGAAGTCAACCTATAAAAGCAATATACACCATGTTAAGTAGAAATACGCTCAACCCAATGCAAAATTCGAGATTCTACGATTTAAATCTTCTATGAAATTCAAGATTTTACAACATTTCGACATTTCAAGATTCTCCAAATTTTAAAATTGCACTATATTTGAGATTTCACTATATACAAAGATTCTCCGAAATTTGATATTAGTGTAATCTCAAAATTTAGAGAATCTCGAAATATTGTGAAATGTCGAAATCCTGTTAACTTCCAAATTTTATAGAAACTTGAAATTATAGAATCTTAAATTTTGTAGTGTACACAGTATATATATATATATATATATATATATATATATATATATATATATATATATATATGATCTAATAAGACGGTCTTTAAATCTTATCCTAAACACCGATGAGTTGGCACATTAATTTATTGGTGGATTGGAACTCACAAAATCTTTATCCACCAATGAATTAATATGCCAACTCATCGGTGCTTAGGATAAGATGAGTATTAGATCATTTCTGTATATATATATATATATATATATGTATATATATATATATATGGCTTTTATAGGTTACACTACGAAGTTAAAAATGATTGATGCAAAAAGAATGAAGTTCGGGGATAAAATGATCAAGAGAGGCAAAATGAGAAACCTGCATACGGAGCATGAAAGAGAATTAATGTACAATTTTTGTTATATTTATGTCCACTGCTTAAATAATATATCATAGAAAAGATATTAAATTTGGAGCTGAACGCAAAAAATGGAGTGCAATTCCAGGTTATGAATCAAAAGGTCTGCGTGCCTGAAGTTTAATACAAAGTACACTCAAGATTTGCCAAACATACTCGAATTTTGCATAGAAAACTCGAGATTTGACCGACTAACTCAATAGATGCCTATGGAATTCGATATTTGACCAACGAAAACTTGTTATTTTACACACCAAACCACATATTATGTACAATATCCAGGTTGAAATTCTCTTTGTCCTTTTGAAAATTTTACATTTTGATTGGTCGAAGTAGAAATTTAGAAGAAGCGAAATGAAAGTGACATGTCGAGTTGGTTGGATTTAGATTTTTTTTTTCACAGAAAAACAAGCCAGTGGAGGCGACACGGTGATAATCTTCGTGGGTGAGATGTTGACGAATAGGCTCTTCATTTTGGATTGAGCTGCGCGAGTGAAATAAATGAATTTTAGAATTGAGGGGAAAAAAAAAAAGAAAGAGTTTTAGGATCTATCCGGGAATTTAGAAATTTTATAGGTACTTTAAACTTGTGTTTGATTCCCATTTTTTTTCATTATAATGAGAAATATGATAGTAGGAAAAAAATAAAATAATAAATAAAAGAAGGGGGATCAAACGGAGAAGTCTATATTTTTTTAAACACATGGCCGTGAATGAAAACATTTCAGTTTTTAGCCATTTTTCAAAATGGTGTGTCAATTTCTCGGAAAGAAAGAAAAACACAGGAGAGATTCTATGGTATATCCCTGTGGAAACAGATTATAGAACCGTTTATATCCCATTGGCTTAACCTCCCAACAGATCACGACACACTGAAAATGAAGTTCACAGTAACAAAATAGAAAGAAGAAAGCTGGGCGTCTGAGGTTTATTTTTTTTGCATCAAACAAAAGAAAAGGAGAGAGAACCCCGTTTGCGATGTTTGAGAACTTTGAAAATAGATGGAAGGGTGGGATTTGGAGAGCATCGTGTTGGCCTCTCTGAGTTTCCATAATCTTTCCTTTCCTTGCTTCCAGTGATCATCAATTTCAGTATTTCTTCCCTCCCCAAGGATACACCCCCAAGAAATTGCTGGAAACTTGGAGGAAAAAGTGAGTGCGGTGTTTTTTTATTTATTTATTCGTTCCCCGAGCTCGATTCAGTTGATCAGCATCAGCAGCTTATGGAGATGGAGGTTATCAACTGGTACGGTTCTTTATTCTTGTTCTTTTTATTTCATCACAAGATTTTTCAGTTTTCTGGGTTTTTGTTTGTTAACTTGTCCTTGTTCCTTTTTACTCTTAGTTATGATATACTAAGATAATTCATGTTTGCATATGTTAATTTTATATATGTGCGCTTGTTGTCTCCAGTTGCAGTTTATGGAGGTTATATTTGCATGTGAATTTTGAATTGAGTTTAATTTTTGGCTGCATCAGGATTTAGGGGGGCATAGAATTGGAGTCTTATTATTCGGATTCTAAGAATATGCTAATAGGAAAATATTTTTTTTCCCTTCCCATTCCAATTACACAGCATCCAATTCTCTGTCTCCAACATCATCTTTAGGGTTTTATTTGCTGTAAAATTAATAACTTCAAACCTATAGAAAAGATCTAGCAAAAAGTAAAAAGAGCCACGGCAAAGGATTTTCTGCTTTCTTTAGCAGGAGGTCTAGGTAAGTAAACGATTTGATTGTGTTGAATTTGAATCTTCCCCAAATACATACATAACATCTATTTCTATCTTTCGAGGAAATACCTAATTTATTAAAGGTGATTGTTGTGTTTTAAAAGAAGCTAAAAAGAAAGGACAAAATTTTTAATTTAGTATCCACTCTCCAAATGCCCTTCAGCAAGATCATTTAGATGATAGAGCCGGAATCGGAGTTTTCTTTCACTTCTAGTAAAGGCCTTGATGGGCTGATCACTTGACCAGTAAGAGATCAGGCGAAAACAAGGAGAATGAAATAGAGATGCTCATGAAGAAAATGCTAGAGTTTAAAGAGAACTCTTCTTTTTAGATCATCCAAAAATTTTCATGCATGGGCTACATGATTGATATTATCACATCAAGGTTTTGATATGCTCCCCTGTTGCATTACCTACTTGAACTAAACATTGAGTGCTCTTTGCACTTGAAAGTATGTGTGTTTTGTTAACTATAACGTCACTACACTTATAGCAGTTTTTATAAGTGTATTTTCATTTAGGCAAGTCTTTTGTTAGATCTGAATCCTTTGCTGAATCCTTTGTGTGGTACATATTGTCGCGTGTCAAAAATCTTAATTCTGTATTCTTGAAAGATCCAGTACGCAAGATCCTCTTTTCTATTGTTTCTAGGCTGCTTATTTTAAACCCAGTAGCTAGATAGTTTTTACAGTTTGAACCTGCAGTGCATGTTTGTTATATGCAGCAATGGACTATCAAGGGGAAATGAGTGAAAAATGAAGTCAGTTTCTGAAATTTATTTGCCTCAACAGTCACAATCTAATCAAAATGATCTTCATTAATGCAAGGAATGAAAATGAAGTAGGGTTGAAGTTCATGCTATCAAATATTCTCAGTTTACAGTTGCACATGATTCCTCTTTATTTTTTTAGTTATCAAAAATTTTCTACAAGAAAATATTACAAAGAAGTTCCTCAGGGTATCTTCTGTAAGAACTTTTTAGTAAGTTTTTTGTATGCTGTTTATAGATTTCATTTACAAGAAATTGTAATAATACTAGAGTATTGGTTTTCCTGTTATTATTGGAAAGATTTCCATTTCGTGTTTTCTTTTTCACTTGATTTGATCCACAATTTTATACCTTTTTTCAGAATATACTGTATGAAATCTTGAAGAAACCAACTGACAAATACTTGATTATTTACTAGTTAAGACCTGATATGATGATTGCTTCCACTGACTAATGATAATACAAAATTGTATAAATTTTGGGAACTTTCTTTTTCTTTCTTTTCATGCACTGTTATCCAAATATATGCCTTTGTTTCACACTCTCTGTTGTCCCTTGCTTTATATTCACTCTCTTTTCAATGACCAGTGTGCATGCAGGTTCCATGGATATTTAAAACTGGCAATAACAATTGTCTGACATAAGAAGAGTGGTGATCGATAACAAAGCTTCATTGAATTCTGGCTGCGGGACATAATAATCAGATTCAGTGTTGTTTCCGGTGGCTTGGCTATACTTGTTCTTAGTTGAAGTTCTTTCTCTGCGGCAAATCTCTCTCCTTTGGCATTGGGTGGAGCTGAGCTTAAATTCAGTTATACTCGGGCACATCTCCTTTGGCAAAACATATTTGATTTCTGAAAGAAAGAAAAATTTGCTTCAAGTCTTTAGCAATATATGTGCGTGTAATATCGTTTCAGGGCAAATCTCCTTTGGCAAATTTGAAGTTCCTCCTGTTGGCCGTGCTAGCTTAGGAGGGTTCGACAATTTTAAGCTCTCATCTTATAAGACTACTCAGGAATCCAGACTTTGAGGGCTTAGCTCCAGTTGGTGATATCCGACTTGGAATTTCTACCAGGACCCTCTACATTTCATGAATTTTTTTTGGCTCGACCATACCTTCTGGTGGTAATTTTTGGTCCATTTTTGGGCAAATCTCCTTTGGCATTTTGGAGTCTCATTCAAGACTCCGTTTATCCCTTTAGTGGGCAAATCTCCTTTGGCATTTAATCTCCATTTGTGGAGATAATAACAGTACGAAAAAATTTGGAAAATAAACAGAGACACACTGCACTGTTTATCCTCTGATTTTTTTTTTTGGCAAGACTACTGATTCCAGTTGCAATTTGCTAGTTATTGTGCCGTTGACAGAGGCCTACAATCCAAATTAGTCAGCCACGAGTAAAGCGTAACCCAAGTGGTACACGTCTCTCTACTATTGTCATTATTATTTTATTATGCTTCTTTTTGCGTTTAGTTAGCTTCATCAGGAAACAATCATACTCAGCTCGTGCTTGTTAATGTGAAGCAATTTGATTTGATGATTGGTGTTGATTTGGGTTATTTCAACTGAACACTAGTTCTCATGTTAGCAAATGAAATAGCCAACAATACTGCTACAATTACCTTATTCATGTTCTAGTATATGTTGTCTACTCTCAAGCTTCAACCTACAAGTGACTTTTATTTAACTTGCTAAATTATAGGGTGATAATTAGGTCTTTTAGAGGCAAACATTGCAGAGGGAACATATTCTTTAGCAAGGCACACAAGTGTGAACAGTATTTTGATGGCATCCTATTTCTATTTAAACAATCTTCGTCTCCCGTACTTCATCTACAATTATTATAATTCATGTTCTAGTATATGTTATCTGCATTCAAGCTTCAATCTACAGATGAATTTCATTTCACTGCTAACTTCTTAGGGTGATAATTAGGTCTTTAAGAGAGGAACATCACAGAGGATATGCATTTTTGAGTATGGTACTACTGAGAACATTATTTAGATGGCATCCTATTTCTATTTCAACAATCTTTGTAACGCCCCAAATTTTATTGGCTTAAACCTTGGAGCGTCACCAATATCTTTTTATAAACATAATTGAAGCGGAAAATTCTAATTGAAACTGTAAACTTTAATAAATAATAAACTTCATAACGTCAAATTTAAATCGTTCCAAAACATTAGATCGGAAACATTAAGCGTTCAATAGCAATTTAAGAAATACTGATATTTAAACATAAATAAAATTACTGATGGATTCCTTGAAATTGTTTTATTTGGCAGTCCGCGCACCATTTCGCCACCATCCTTATTGAACCGATCTAACCTGAGATGTTAACATTTTGAAGGAGTGGGTATTTTTAAAAAAAACACTCAGTAGGATACGTGCGCCCAAACAATATAATAATTCTTAAAACATAAATCTATAACATTCCATACCATCATTTCATCAAGAACAATCGGAGATCAATCGAAAGCTCTAGCATTTTGAGAAAACCCGAAGGTGATCCCACATTTCATTTCATTTCATCAAGACCCGTAGGTCTATTAGCATTTCGTGAAATAAATCATGTAAAAATAATTAAAACATTGCATAGACATAACCACTTGCACGTAATATCCTACCTTGATTAGATCAAAAGAATATTGTAAGACAAATCCAGAAATCACGTTCCGAATTTCTTCCTAACTTTCTCTGCCCCGCGTTCACTTGTGGGTTCTATAAATTTTTGTGATGCTTGGTGTGACATCTTGCATGTATTTTTTTGATAAGTAATCATGTAATTTTATAAAAAACTCAAGCAGTCTACACAAAGTGCATTATCGGTTTTAAACAAGATAGAAATGATAAAAAATTAAGCAGCAACCACTTCTATCGGACTAATGGTTATAGCATTAAACCAACTATACAAAGTCAAATAAAACAATTCTCTAAATTATACGTCGTCAAGTACTTGGTCTTCAAAGCATCTGCCGTTTCGTTCTCTCCACTTGCCAAAGCAATGCATCCTGGAATGAGATCCCCAAACGAGCTTGCTATTCTTATCTCGAAACTTTCTCTTCCATGCCCGCACCCACCTCCTTGATACGCCGCCAACACCCAACTCGTATGTTGCGAGGCGAGGAATATCATTCCACATCCACCGAACACCCGGCAATGAATGAACAAATGATCGATCGTCTCGCCATCCCTCTGTTGCACATATAGCACCACTCGTAAGACAATAACCCTTTCTTCTAAGATTATCCAGTTAACACTGTCCCCTCGCAGATCCCATGATAAAAAAGCCACGCGCTTGGAGGTAATTTACTTTGCGGACCACCTGCCGGGAATGAGCTCTCGAGGTTCCAAAAGGATCTGAAATAAGTACTGACGGAAAAACAAACCATTGCCGTGCCCTCCACTCTGATCTTCCTCTCCCACTCAGAATGTAGCGTCATCATACAGAGAGGCGAAAATAATGCATAGTCGTCCGAGTTCCCAATCATGTAAGCCCCTCCGAAAGCGTGTTCAGGACTCCACTTTGGATATAGCCGAGCATCATCACCGTGGTTTGAGGGCTCCAGAACGATGCGATGTAAGGAAGGAAACGCGCTTTTAATGTTTGATCTCCACACCAACAATCATCCCAAAATCGATATTAGTCCCGGTCCCCAGCATAAAAGTCAATCTGTTAAAACTCGCTCCATCCTTTCCACGATAAACTTCCACAGCTCATCCCATAAGAACGCACGACCACTCACTGAACGCCACCTCCCTCCAAAAATACCGTACTTCACCCCGATAATTTCTCTCCGAAGCTCTCCCTCTCATACCAAATCTTGCCGCAACCATGCCCGTGATAACTTGTTAAATAAAACAAGGCTCCTCGATCCAAGACCCCGCACTCCACGGGGGAACAAACATCGCCCCATTTGACCAAATGAAACTTCCTCTCTTCCCCCAACCCTGCCCAAAGAAAATCCCTCTGCAACTTCTCCAAACTATTTGCCGGCTGCGACGGGAATAGGAAACAAAGATAGAAAATAGGTTGGAAGATTAGAAAGCGTGGATTTGATGAGAGTAAGTATCGGCCTCCTTTGTGAGATAAATGCGCTTCCACCCCGCTAACCTCCTCCTCGCCTTTCAAGAATATCATTCCAGAGATATGTTTACTTTTAAACCTCGCACCTAACGGAAGCCCAAGATATGACGCATAGGCAATTGTGCGACTACGCATTCGAGTATGGCCGCTAATTCCTCCGCATTAGCAACCTCCCCCACTTGGAATAACCTCCGATTTCCCCAGTTGCCCTCGAACCAGAGAGCGCAAAACAGCGAAGCGGCGCGAATTCTAATTTATACGTCACGCATCATGAAAATATCAGTGTGTCGTCTGCAAATAACAAATGGGAGACACCATGGATGACCAACTTCAAAACCTCTTAACAAACCCTAAATCATGACTTTCTCAATCATTCTACTTGAATGCCTCCGTCTGATAACAAACAACAAGGGTGAGCGGATCACCTTGCCTCGAGCCTCTACTACTCGGAAGTAACCTTGGGTTGCCGTTAACTAAAGCTGAAAACGAAACCGTAGAGATACTGAGCTGAATCCACTTACACCACCGATCCTAAAGCCGCATCGCTTTGAGCATATACATAAGAAATCCCCAATTGACGTGATCATACGCCTTTTGAATATCAAGCTTACACAACATCCACAGGGTCCCCTGACGTATTCTTGAGTCGATGCATTCGTTTATAAGAAGCTGAATCAAAATCGACGCCCTTTCACAAAAGCATTACGGAACTTCGATACCACTTTTCCCAGAACCTCCTTTAATCTATTCGCCAACACTTTAGCAATGATCTTGTAAACCCACTAACTTGAACTAATGGGACGGTAATCCTTAACATCGGTAAATCCGGTTTCTTAGGAATAAGCACAATGAATGTGGCGTTAAAATTCTCATAAACACACTTTCGAAAAAATAATTGATTGTATCCATAATGTCTGATTTAACCATCTCCCTGACAAGCACTTATAGAATGAGAATGAGAACCGTCGGTCCGGGGGCCTTATCATCATTCATATTAAACACCAGCATCTCTAACTTCATCCTCCTCGAAATGGTCTCTCAACCCGACTAGCATCCTCTTGAGTGATAGTGAAGAAATCTAGTCCCTCCATTTCAGTCTCCATGGCAACCGCTCCCGATAGAGATTACGATAAAATCGCACTGTGAGTCACAATATCATGTGGGTCCTCGTGCGTAACCCCATCAACCTCCAACAAAGTAATAGAGTTATTGCGCGGTTGGAATTAGGCGACTGATGAAAGAACTTTGTGCGTTTTGTCACCCTCCTTCAAAACCACAGACTTGTCTCCCATGATCTCTTCCATCTCACCAATCTCTCCAGCTCTCCCGCTTAGCCTTCCCGCCTCTCCCTTTCCTCCCCGTCCGCCTCGACTCTCCTCTGCCTATCCAACTCTCCTATGCTTACAATACACGATTCTTACGAACATCTATGTCTCCGCACGCCCTCCCCATTCCACTTCTTTAAATCCCCTTTCAAGGCCTTTAATTTACGATGTAAAACATAACTAGGGGACCCCACTGAAATGATAAGAGGCCCGCGAGTCCGAACTCGCTCCCAAACCCTCGACTTTCTGCACATCTTCTCAAACCTAAAAGGTCTTCTTCCACTACCCCTTCCGATCCCGAGATAACGAAATAGGAAAATGGTCCGAGTATACTCTCCCCAATCTCGTACGAATGACATCGAGCGTACTTAGCACTCCACTCACCACTAATCAGAATCTATCGATTCGCGATTGAACGAGTTGATCGCGATTAGATGACCAAGTAAACTCTCCCCCATCATAGGCAAGTCCACCTGACATATTTTCACTAATAAAATCAGAAAAATCCTCCATGGCCCATGTTAATCTCCTTCCACTCGACTTCTCAGAAGGAAACCTGACAACATTAAAATCACCCCCAATGCACCTTTGGTAGGTTCCACCAGAAAGCCATCATACCGGCCAGTTCATCCCACATGCCCCTTCTATCCACAGCGAGTTTGGCCGTAAACTCCAATAAACATCCCCAAATCTATCTCCAACATTGCTAAAGGAAAGTGATAGAGAAAATAACCCTACACTAACCTCCTCCATTTCAAACATTCTCTTGTCCCACAATAAGCGCGCCTCACGATGCCCTCGAAGCTCCAGCTGATACCCAACATGCTGTCCCCAGCAAGAACTACGCTGACCCTCGAAATGACCTCTAACCCGTTTCTTGTAAACAGAACAAGATCGGCCCGCCGTCCCCTTATCAAGTTCAAGTACACCTAACCTTTTCCCAACTTCGTTTGAGCCCCCGCACATTCCATTTAATGATTTTTGGGATCATCTAAACTCTCCTTCCTCCCTCACTGACGACCCTCTCTTTGACTACTTCCCTTTTACATCGTAGTTTATCGACCATTCAAGCCTCTTAAGCTCCCGGTTCCCTTTTCTTCTTGCTCTTCCTCCTGGTGAACACATCTCATGTCCCCTACGTGTCTCCAACTCCTCAAACAAGTGCAAAAGGTTATCTTCATACCCATCACAGGACACCCCCACCATCTTGCTGAATTCCTGAATTTTATGGAGAACCCAATTTGAAACTGGAGGTCTAACATCAAGCGCAGTAACTTTTACTATCTCCCCTGTATTGCAACATTCAATAGGCTCAAAGATCTGTCCTTTCCCCTCCTCCACCAGTGTTGTACCCTTATCCAGTATTCCTTTTTTGTCACACTCCTCCCACACTACTATTGCTTTGTCGTTCCCCAATACGTTTTCATTAAGAGACTTTGAATGCCTCCTAATGTATGTGTTCACAATCATAGTAGTCGAAACTGTCACACTTGCTCTTGTGTCGGTGCCGGACTTGATTCCTCTGCCCTCGCTAATCAGATCACTTTATCCATCGACCCAACTCCTCTCACAGTTGTGATCATATCTCCCTCAATCGCAGTTGCCTCGTTCTTCTCAAAAGGCTCATTCCGATTGCTCTCATCACCGCGTCTTCTTAGTTCGCTCGTACCAGTACTTTTCATCAAATCCGACCACATAATCTCTTCTCCCTCATCATCTCCACTACACTCCATCATCACAGGTGCTGATTCCCTCTGGTGGGCTCCAATCATCACTGCGTTTCTTTAGTTTGAAGCGAGTTTGATTGTATCTCCTTAGCCAGATACTCGAGACATACCAACCCCGCATTTATGACAACAAATCATTTGGGGCCCTCTAGAGCGCCACCTCCCGGTAACCTCGACAATTCATCCACCTCACCTTTCAATCCCGGACGCGAGCCCTTATTTCATTATTGCTCAATGGCGTTTAGACGCCTTACGGCGTTATCTCCTTCAACTTATGCATCGAGGGTGACCACTCGCTATCCTTTTGTAACGACATTGGCTTTTCCGTGTTACCGCTCGACCCGTCGGTTTCTTTGCCGTAAGCATATGTCCTCCTTGTTGATTGATGACTTTAACCTTTTGGCGCTCCACTTTGTCTCTATTGACAAAAAAATCGACAAATCGCTGAAACATTTCTTTGCATCGACGCCCATCCCTCTCAGTTCGCACCTTAGGTACCATCACCACTCCTTTACGACGCCTATCCACCATGTTGTGCTATCGTCGGATACCTGCCTCATTTGTTACCACACATTTGCGCCATAAAAGCTCTCGATGACTCGTAAAACTTAGCAATAAACTCCTCTTGCTTGCTCGCCCCCTCGCTTTATCCGTCATATTCAATATCCAAGGCTCCAAACCTCCCCATATATATTGCATTTGATGTCCTCGGTCCCCATTCGGTCGACTTCACAACACCGATTCATTAATAGACAAAAAAATTCCTTTGCTTCCCTCCAATTCGAAGATGAAATTCCTTTGTACAGACAAATTCGCATGCGTTGAAATGGTGCATCGACACGATGGATCGGAGGGTTGGAATGGCACAGGCGGAGACACGCACTAACTTTGCATGCACCCCGATCGCCGGCGCGGGGACACGCGCGCCGCGCGTGAGGCGCCTGCGCGCCGACGCGCGCACAGACGACCCGCCGTCGCCGGGGTCGGAATGGTGAGGGGAGTCGGACTGATCGGCGCGTGGTCCCTGGAGGGTGGACGGAAGGCGCCTGTTCCGGATCTTGAGCGGCGGCGCTAGGGTTTGCACCTAGGGCCGCCGCCTGCGAGCGTCTGTCCTGGTCGGTTTGACCAGAGGTTGCTGGCGTGAGGCCGGACTTTGATGGTGGGTGTGGTGGGTTGGTGGCTAAGTGGCTGGGTTTGGATTTTAAGGGAAGGCTCTCCATACGGGAAGAGCGTCTACAGTAATGGTATAGGGGTGAAAGTTCACATAGAGCAGGAAAAATCGGAACCACAAAAAATAAAAAAATCACATCTTGCATGTATTTATAGTTGAAAAATCATTGGAGTTTGGAATTAACTAAAATAGTGTTGCCGTGTTTCATTAGAATTTGACAGAGGAGGTTTTCAAAAAGTGGTTATCTATCATAATTATCTAATAGGGTTAAAGGCTTCAATGGCACACACGTGGAAAGGAAAAAAAGACTAACAGTTTCTTTGAATAGGAATACTATAATAATAATTGGAAGAAGGAAAAGTAATGTTAATCAAATAGGATGGTAGGATTTGGCTGAACTTATAACATTTATCAACACAAAGATTATATCCAATTAATACACGTGAATAGTTGGAAAGAGATAAACATGGTTAAACAATAAACTATTATACTATTTTCAGATGATTAGATATATACCATACACGTGAACGTGAAAAAGATGTGATTAAATCTTTTCAAACTATAAGATAAATGTGATCATAACCTAAACTATTATATTATCTCTCAAATACATTTCTTTGGGTTGAAATAACTTGGGCTTAACGTATTCAAACATACATTTTCTTGAGCCCAACGAATATTATTTAATACGAGCTACAAAATAAGCCCAATGTCGATATGCTTTTGATCACTCCATAAAAAGTTAAATATTTGGCCCATTTAAAACATAAGAATTTATAAGATACTTTATTTTAGTCCCTCAACTTTCAAAAAAAATCATAAAATAAAATTTATAAAACAAATAATTTTATTCTAAATTTTCGGGGTGTTACAATCTTTGTCTCCTATTTTCATTTATTAGTAATAATGTCATTTGTTTTGATTTTGCAAAAGTAAAATTATAACTGAACGAGTACTATGTGGTATCAGTATTATGGATTTGCTAGACAGTGACTTCGACAGTCTCAGCGAGAGCAGCAGTTCTGAGGATCACGATGATATTGAGTCTCTATATGGTGGACATGCCTGTTCTATTTTCTCTAGTCTTGAGGAAACCATTGGAAAGATTGATGATTTCCTCTCATTTGAGAGGTCATTCATGCATGGGGACATAGTTTGCTTAGCATCAGACCCATTGGGCCAAATGGGAAAGGTGATCAACGTCGGATTAACAGTGGACTTGGAAAATATCCATGGAAGAAAAATACACAATGTAAGTTCCTTGAATCTTCAGAAAATACGTTCCATTTCAGTTGGAGATTATGTAGTTAGAGGGGCATGGCTTGGGAAAGTGGAAAAGATAGTTGATAGTATCACGGTCCTATTTGATGACGGTACAAAGAGTGAATTAACCACAATTGGTCCAGAAAAAATCACTGCCATTTCTCCTGATGCACTTGAAGATTCGCAATACCCTTTCTACCCAGGACAGAAAGTTCAAGTTGAGCCCTCTTCTGTTTCCAAATCAGTCGTTTGGTTATGTGGTACACGAAAGAATAAAAAAAAACAAGGCATTGTCTGCAATGTGGATGCTGGACTTGTATATGTTGACTGGCTCGGCTGTGCTGCCGTCGATGGTGACGAATGGTCTGCTCCCCCATGTTTACAGGATTCAAAAAATTTAACCTTGTTGTCCTGTTTTCCCCATGCAAACTGGCAGCTTGGTGATTGGTGTGTTCTTCCAGTGGAGCAGATTTTTCCACATGCATTTTCCTCTGGGCTGGTCGAAGGACATGAGATATCAATAAATATACTTCCGAGAAACAACCCCAGCCCTAATTTTCAGGAAATTTCTGTTATTGTTCGGACAAGGACTAAAGTTGATGTCCAGTGGCGGGATGGCAGCCAATCAGTGGGATTAGATTCACATTCTCTGTTACCAGTGAATATTGTTGATATTCATGATTTTTGGACTGATGCATTTGTTATAGAAAAGGGAACATGTGACGATTCAAATGTTTCATGTGTTCAAAGATGGGGTGTTGTGAGAAGTGTGGACTCAGAAGAACGAACTGTGAAGGTAAAATGGTGTAATTCCTCTGCTTTTGGGGACAAAGAAATAGAGGAGATTGTGAGTTCATACGAATTGGTTGAGCACCCGGACTACTCATACTGCCTGGGTGATGCAGTATTTAGAATGCAAAAGAGTGTACTTTTGGACGTAGCAGATGAAAACTGTTTCAATAACCACACAATCTCTAAAATTTGTGCGTGCGAAGAGTCTCATCTTAAGGCTAATGATAATGGTGAAGATCAGAATAATTACTTGAAGAGCAACTTTTTATCTCATATTGGTTTAGTAGTTGGCTTCCAAGGTGGGGCTATTGAAGTGAAATGGGCTACTGGTGCCACTAGCAAGGTCTGCACCTATCTTATGTTTTTCTTGAAATTTATCCTCTTTTAGTTGAACTGGAAATGAAGTATTGCAATTAGTTAAAAGATTTATTGGTTGTTGATTTACAGACTGAATTTTTATATTTGGTTTTCATTTCGAATGTTGTATGTGTGTGGGTGGATGGGGGTTGGGTTCGGTTGATTTCATTACTTGCCTATTTATGAAGAATATAGAATTGGTCCTCTGATGTTTTTCACACCTTTGTGGAAAATGATTTTTCCTTTCAATCTTCTACTTCATTGTTCTCATTTATTTCAAAAATACATGTATACTAACTGTTTTAAATACTCTTGTTTATTACTCAAAAACATCATAGGTCGCACCATATGAGATATATCGGGTTAATAAATGCGACGGCACAGCTACCACTTCTATGCTAAATGATGAAAATGTTCAGCAATCAAATGGGGACATTGCAGTACACGAGAACCAACTTGTGGGCCAGAAAGGAAAGGTGACATAATTCTCTCTCTCTCTCTCTCTCTCTCTCTCTCTCTCATACTGTTTAGAATTGAATAATCTCTGAAGTGAGACAATAACTCGTAGCAAGTTGGTGAAGAGTTCAAAAAAAAAAAAAAAATTAGAACAGGTAACAGGAAGTGGCAGGAGTCAACTTCTTACTCTCCACTAAAAGAACTGTTGATAGTCTTTGTGTTGATTGATTTGGGAAAACCTCAATATCACATTCCTTCATCAACGGTTTACATATATATATACATGTAGAGAATATTTCTCAAAAGGAAATAATCCTATCTAACAAGGAGATAATTCTAGACTTATACACCTACCATATACATTAACGCACGTAGTTCATAACACTTCCCCTCAAACTGGAGCATAGATATCAATCATGCCTAGCTTGTTACAAATATAGTTTACTCAATTCCCTACTAAGGCTTTAGTGAAAACATCAGCTAATTGATCCCCTGACATGCTTAGTCGAAATCAACCCTTGCTGTAATTTTTCACGAACAAAATGACAGTCTACCTCTATGTGCTTTGTTCTTTCATGAAATATCGGATTAGTGGCAATGTGAATAGCTGCTTGATTATCACACCACAAGTTCATGGAGTGGGACTTATCGATGCCAATCTCCCCAAGTAAGTGATGTAGCCACATAAGTTCACAAGTTACCTGTGTCATAGCTCGATATTCAGATTCTGCACTTGATCGAGTTACAACACTTTGTTTCTTACTCTTCCAAGAGACTAAATTACCTCAAACGAAAACACAATACCTTGTAGTAGAGCGCATTTCTACAGGAGAACCTGCCCAGTCAGCATTTGAGAAACCCCCAACTCTACAATGACCATGGTCTCTATAAAGAATCCCACACTTGGAGCTCCTTTGAGATATTTTAATATATGAGTTAGAGCATCCCAATGTGAAGTTCTAGGAGATGACATAAATTGACTAACACTTACTGGAAAGACAATGTTTGGAGGAGTAATTGTGAGATGGTTCAATTTTCCCACCACTCTCCTGTATTTATCCGCATCAACAAGCATGTCTCCATCTTCAGCCTCAAGTTTCACATTTGGTATCATTGGGGCATCACCAGGTTTTGCTCCAGTTAAACATGTCTCATCTAGTAGATTTAGAACATATTTCCTTTGAGACAGAAAGATTCCTTTACCACTTCGAGAGACCTCTATCCCTAAGAAATATTTCAAAGGACCTAACTCCTTTGTCTGAAACCTTGTGCCTCGGAAAGCCTTTAGCATACTTATGCCACTGCTATCACTACCAGTAATCACAATATCATCAACATATACCACTAACAAAATGCACCCAATTGTAGACTGTTTAAAGAATACTGAGTGATCATATGCACTTCTTTGCAAGCCAAATTCAATCACAACCTCACTAAATCTCCCAAACCAGGCACTTGGTGATTGTTTTAGACCATACAACGACTTTTGTAGTTTGCATACCTTCATTGACTCCCCCTGAGCAACAAACCCTGGAGATTGCTGCATGTAAACTTTTTGCAAATCACCATGGAGGAATGCATTTTTAACATCCAGTTGGTAAAGCGGCCAATGATAGGTAGCAGCGAGAGAGATGAATAACCGAACATAAGCCATCTTAGCAACTAGAGAGAGTCTCAGAGTATTCCACACCATAAGTTTGAGTATACCCTTTAGCAACCAAACGAGCCTTCAATCGAGCAACAGATCCATCCGGGTTCATCTTGACAGTAAACACCAATTTACATGCGATTGCCTTTTTATTGGGTTGGGGAGGAGGGGGGTAAAGGAACCAAATCCCAAGTATGATTATGTTCCAGGGCCATCATTTCCTCCTGCATGGCCGCTCGCCAGCCACTATGGGACAAAGCCTCAGTAACAGATTTTGGTATCGACACACGCTCTAAGGAAGCAATGAAGGACCTAGAAGACTGTTACAATGCATGATAAGAAACAAAAGAAGAGACTGGAGAAGTACAAGACCATTTACCTTTTTGAAGGGCAATGGGAAGATCAAGACTAGGATTAGAAGGGGGTGATAAATCCTGAGGCGGAGCAGCAGGTAGAGGCGATAAGTCATGGCGTGTAGTAGGTGTCGCCGGAGATTGCTGCACACGACGAGCGTAAACATTTCGAATAGAAGGACGAGAAGATACGGATAACACAGGTATAGTCACAGTGTAAACGAGGAAATCATCCTTTGACTCAAAAGAAGAATTAGAAGATACAGAAGTACTGGAAAAGGGTGTGGACTCGAAGGTGACATCAGCAGACACTATGTATCATCCTAAGGAGAGAAACATCGATAACCTTTATGAAGCCGAGAATAACCTAAAAATATACACTTAAGGGATCTAGGGTCAAGCTTAGGGTTAAGCTTGAGGTCTCATATCCTGGACAAAGCAAGTACACCCAAATACTCTAGGAGCAAGAGAGAATAAAGTCTGAGAGGGAAATAGAATGGAATAAGGGATTTTACCATCTAAGGCAGAAGAAGGTAGATGATTGATTAATTAACATGCAGTAGAGATTGCATCTGCCCAAAATTCTTTTGAAACTCCCATATGAAAAAAAAGAGCTCGTGCAACTTCCAATAAATGACGATTCTTTCTTTCTGTCACTCCATTTTGTTGTGGAGTAATAATGCATGAAGATTGATGAAGAACGCCATTTTGAGAAAGAAATGAAGTAAATGTGGATGAGAAATATCATTTCTTAAGATATGTACAGATTTATTAAATTGAGTTTTAATTTCAGCATAAAAGATGCAAAAAATTGAAAATAGTTCTGAGCGATTTTTCATAAGATATAACCAAGTAACTCGAGAATAATCATCCACAAAGGTAACAAAATAGAGAAAACACGTCTTAGATAAAATAGGACAAGGACCCTAAATATCAGAATGTATTAAATCAAAAGAGGACGCAGCCCTTTTATTCATTCGAGATAGATATGGTACCCTGTGGTGTTTTGCGAATTGACACGATTCACAATCTAATTGAGACACTTGATTAAGACCAGGACATAATTTCTTCAAAATAGGGAAAGAAGGATGACCGAAGCGACAGTGAAGCTGCAGAAGAGAAGAGGTACTCGTGCATGCAATCGATCTTTGCACTTGTGTGGGAGAAGAGTCGAGTACATACAAGTCATTGAACTTACACCCTCTACCAATAATCTGCCTCGTCCCAAGATCCTGAAAAATGCAATGATTAGGAAAGAAATGGACACTACAATTAAGGGATTTAGTAATTTGACTCACAGATAAAAGATTAAAAGGAAACTGAGGTAAACATAAGACAAAAGATAATGGTAGAGTTTGTTGGATGTGTTGTAGAACAGGAGTTGTATAACCATTAGTTAAGGTGACATATTGTATATTAGAAGAAGATTGAAATGATGAAAGTATACCTGGATTTCCAGTCATATAATCCGTGGCACCAGAATCAATAACCCAACTACGGGACGAGGTAGAAAGACATGCTGCAGAATTACTTGTGTTGGCTAAAGTGGAAGTGGAAGGTATAACAGACGGTTGAGGAATGGGTTGTTGAGAAGCATAAAATTGTGTAAAGCGAGCATATTCGTCTGCTGAAATCGTAATTTGATGTTGAGATTGAAGCATAGTAGGTGTAGGTAGAAGACCGTCCTAAGTAGCAATATTGGCAAATTTCCTTATAAGAGTTTGACTGGTGTACTTTGCTACTTTGCCATTTAATTTTCAAGAGTTCCGTTTTACATGCCCTTGCTCTCCACAATAATAACAACTACGAGAACTACCACTCGAGATTCTATCTCGACTACTTCCCCCTCCTCCTGTAATTCTGTAAATGCCATTGATCTTTGAATTGGAGCCAACAAGATCAACCGTCTCATTTGGTATGACACCCTACTCCTTGTTATTATCCTTGCATACCCGAAGGAGACCAGCATATATATCACTCAACGAAGGTAGTACCTTCACTAGTAAGTAACTGAGTACGAGCCACATTATATTCAGGACCCAAACCTGCAAGAAAACACTAGACCACAATTTGTTCTTCTTGTTCACGCATTGTCTTCACATCACTAATAATGGAAACATGGCCCGCTTTTCCTCAAATACCTGTTTTATTTCATATAATATTGAAACAAATTTCGCCCCCTTGCTCGGCTCGATAATCTTTAACATTAGTTCATGAACATGCGATACATCTTGTTTACTTGCATATAAAAATTCTAGATAATCCCACAATTCTTTTACAGTATCACAATGATTGACATTGTCGACTGTCGAGTCAAGGGTATTTTGAATCTGATTAAAGAGTTTATCATCTTCTATTAGCCATTTCTTTTGAATCCCAGGATTAGTATCAGATTGTGGAGGTGTGTCATCGGTCAAGTGATCACCCAAATCCACACTCGACACATATCTGCGAACAATTCTCTTCCATTGAGCATAATTCCTACTACCTGTTAACTTTCTATCTGTGATTTTTGAGGATGGGATTATCGTGATTTCATTCACCATTTTCTTGTCACTTTCGTCCATGATTAACAAAGAACCAGAAAAGACACAAAATAAAGCAACCTAAATAAACACCAAGGCAACTCAATAATAATTGAAGTCCAAGTCCAAACAAAATAGGTCAACGAAAAAAAAATAAAAATTAAAAACTGACCCACTGGAATTAAGGCCCAAACGGATGAAAGCCCGAACCAATTGACCCACTGGAATAAGGCCTAAATTGACAAACTCCCATATCAATAGCCAAACTTAATCAGTCGCTCCAATTGAATCACCCACCGAAGGAGAAAACCAACACGATCGAGCCAAATAGCCTCTCACACGGACTCTCCTCATTGACCACCACACATTCGGGCAGCGAGAGGTGCCGACGGTTACACCGAAGCAGACCAAATTGCTCGAACCAGAAAGAACCCAAGCTAGGATCACACAGCGGCCTGGACACTAGTTGCAGAGTAATTTCCACCACAATCTTCACCCGCCACTAAGTGACCCAGGTACGTGTCGATTTATCACAAAGAATACCGACCCAAACCTTTGACAATCCTACAATTTTTTTTCAAGAAATTCAAACCCTAATTTAGAGAACCTGGCTCTGATACCATGTTGATTGATTTGGGAAAACCTCAATATCACATTCCTTTATCAACGGGTTGCATATTATTTCCTTTTGAGAAATATTCTCTATATGTGTGTGTGTGTATATATATATATATATATATATATATATACATGTAGAGAATATTTCTCAAAAGGAAATAATCCTATCTAACAAGGAAATAATTTTAGACTTATACATCTACCATATACAGTAACGCACATAGTTCATAACAATAGTATGTGCAGACTCTGTTGTATTAGCCTTACCATAAATTTCCCACTTTATCAATAAATTCTAGCTGAGTGATGACTTGACTTTTGAAGTTTAGTGCATGTTTGAATTTTTTTATGAGGAAATAATTCCTAATGATAAAACCCAACCCTGAGTTGTCATAATAACAATCTAAAAATTTAGAGGGAACATCAAATCATGGCCACATTGGTTATTGGTAATAGGTGTAATTATGCTTAGTTAAGTTTTTATTAAATGGTTGTAGGTACTAAATTTAAATGTATTTGCCAGGATGTGTTGGATTTGAACTATAACAATTTAAAGGACTCTAGTTCATATTCCCTTTCTCAAGTCGCTATTGGGGTTTTCACTAGTATCACTTCGAGCCTATTGGGGTCTTTGGGTTCGTCTGTTGTTTGTGCATACAAACTCGCATCAGGAGATGGTCAAAAACTCGGGATACCTAGTGAGGAGGAAGCCCTTGAACTTTGTAATATGAACACTGCTGATGAGCCACTGGTAGATGATGATTCAGAAATTTATGGAAGAATGACTTCAGAGCCAAGAGCCAAAGAAGCTAACGAGGACATCATCTTGCCATCTGGAAGCAAGCTTCCAGAACATTTTAGGCAGTTTGATATGGTTAACGGTGGCTCAGACCACCACTTTGTTGGTGGATCTGGTATGGGAATCATGCAATCTCCTCAGGTTAGATATAGAATCCATGTTCTTAAAACAGTGAAGCAGTTTGCTAGTCCAGCGGTTGGTTGAATTTTGGTTTTTGTACAGATGAAAAGAAGCTGGCTTAAGAAGGTTCACCAAGAATGGAGCATTTTGGAGAAAGATCTTCCAGGTGAGAAAATATGTTATTTCACTTTACCATTATGTAATGGTACAAATATGCATTTCAAAAAGTACATGCGGTTGGTGTAATTGTACATGTATTGGCTTATCCCTACACTAGCGTGGAAGTTGAAAGTAAATAAACCTAGGTTAGAATTGTGTGGCTAGAAAAACCTATAGAAGAACCAAACACGAGCTCAAATTTATGTGTGAACTCTTGGTTCTGAACAATAGATAGATTGGTTTAAAAATATTAAATTTGGTGATTCATAGATGGTAAATTCTCAGAAATTATCAGCAACTGCACTTGTAACAAATGCCCAAGTCAACTGTGTTATCATTTTATTCACAACAGTGGCAGACTTCTATAGTTGTATTTCTCTTTTTTTCTTTTCTATAAAAAATAATAAAAATTCATAATTTTACAGAAACAATCTATGTTCGTGTCTATGAGGATAGAATGGATCTGCTTCGAGCGGCAATTGTAGGTGCACCTGGAACTCCATATCATGATGGACTTTTTCTCTTTGACATTTGTCTAGCCCCACAATATCCCGATGAGCCACCTGTAAGTAGGCCTTTCTAGATGTTGGATATGTAATTGATGGCATTTTGTGCAAGTAACTGCTTATTTTTTAACTTCATCAATGATTTTCAGAATGAGTGTCTTTTTACTTGGTGATGCATACATTTTCTGGTGTTAAAAAGAAGCAATTTCAGAAAAATTGGTTGCATCTGAATTTTGTGATTTAGGTGATGACAACATTAGTTAATATGAAATATGTGCAGATGGTGCACTATAATTCTGGTGGACTTCGCATCAATCCCAACTTATACGAGTCGGGAAAGGTCTGTCTCAGTATCCTCAATACATGGACGGGTTCAGGCACTGAAGTTTGGAATCCGGGATCCTCCACGATTCTTCAAGTTCTACTCTCTCTCCAGGCCCTTGTACTCAATGAAAAGCCTTATTTTAACGAGGCTGGATATGATTCACAGATTGGCAAAGCTGAGGGTGAGAAGAACTCAATTAGCTATAATGAAAATGCTTTTCTTGACAGCTGTAGATCCATGATGTACCTTCTACAGAAACCGCCAAAGGTAAATTAGTTCGAGTATACTTAATTCTGGCAATGGTATGGCTTGGAGCTCGTACCATAATCACAATTTAATTTCTTAATATTAGTTTGCTAAGTTAGATGTTGATGATTTCCTTAAAATGTATTAAGTCCATTGGAGACATTGCATACTATAATTCTGATATATCTCAATTTTCTTGACAAATACATAATAAAATATGTTTATAGATGTTAAGTATAGCTTTTTGTTTACATCAGAATAGTGTTACATTATGTTCTGCATGCTGTTGGACAAATTTTTGAAACGTCCTTTCATTTTGAATCAAATGGTGCAGCATTTCGAGGAAATTGTGAAGGTGCACTTCAAGGGACGATGTAAGAATATTCTATTGGCTTGTAAAGCATATATGGAAGGAGCTCCAATAGGTTATCCATTCGGAGACAGTAAAACCAAACATGAATATCAAAGAGGAAGCTCTACGGGGTTCAAGATCATGCTCGGGAAGCTCTTTCCTAAGCTGGTGGAAGCATTTTCGAACAATGGTGTTGATTGTAGCCAAATGTTGGACAAGCTTCAGTAACCTCTGCCTGTACGTAAGAACAACATTTTCGTATGTACAATATCAGCTTCTGAAAACTACTGATCTCTTGATGATCAAAGGAGTGCATGTTTGATGAATAAATTTTTTTAATATGTCAATAAACTTGTCAGGGCAAGCACTAAGTCTCTATCAAACTATAAGTTCTGTATGAATTGCAATAAATTCTGTGTGAAAGAAGACATTTGGTGTTCATTGTAAGATATGGAGTTGTAATAAATTCTGTATCAATGAAAGATAATATTACGTGATATTTTGTTTAGGTATTCTTATTTGATTGGCCACTGCTTGAACTTTAATTACGATGCATTCGTTCTGGATCTCAAGGTATATACTCTAACGTCGTGCGGGTGCGTCCTGAAATTAGGACTTTTCCTTTCTTTCGACTAAAAAGAGTTGGCCTTGTGCTTTTATTAGTTTGATGGTATAAATATTATTAAATTCTCTCCATATTCCAATTTTATTATTTCATTTACTTCATCCTAAAATCATATTTATATTGCAAAAAAAGAATAAACTATATATTAAATACTTATTTGTAAATTAGAGATATATTATACTCAACGTATTAGTTATATTGCATATCAAAACTTTCATTTAATCTCCATTTTTGGAGATAATATCGTAATAACAGAATGGAAATATTGGATTATAAACAGAGAGGAAATGCAAGGAAATAGCCGGTTGACCCGGTCATATTTCCATATTAGCCGTTGACCACTAAAAAAAAAAACAGTGACAAAGTATAAAATGTTAAAGTTAAATGTCAGAATCCAAAAATACTCTCATCTTCTATCAATTGTTTGAGAGGAGAGGAAAAAGAAATTTCAAATTACTCACACAATCAACAGTCGTTATCCAATCGAAGAAGTATCATCATAGTCAACCCAACGCCTACCACCACACACCGGCCATTATCTTCAACAATTTTTATTTTTTTTTGGATTATGAGATTGATTTTTCATTTATTGTGTTTTAAATTGTTATGTATAATATTTGTTCTTTATTATTTAGGTAGATTATTGGGTGTAGTAGATATTTATGTGTATATATTATGTTATGGAAGCTTAATGATGTGAACTCACGTAGCAATAGTAGCTACGAAACCCACGATAAATTAGAACAAATCCAAGAAATCCAAGAATCAACGTTGATAAGCTCGATCCAATAAATTATTGAACCAAAAAACCAAGACAATCGCTAACAATATCTTGACCTTGTGATCACAAAACTTATGAACCTTACTTATATTGTAAAACGCCACAAAAAATTAATTTTTGATAAGTTCAAAATTAATTCAATGAAGAACAAGAAGACATCAATATATCTCGCAATATTATCTCTCAAATTGTATATTTGCAATGAATAGGATGAGTCATATTTATAAAGAACCCATAAAACCTACTTAAAAAAGGAATTAAGTCTTAAAAGATATAAAAAATATATCATACAAGACTTTGAACTAGAATAAAAGATTATGCCAAATTTGGTAAATTCGCGGCCGGATTTATACTATGCGACCGCATAGTATAAATCTATGCGGTCGCATAGATCAACTGAAACCCTCCAATGGAATTTCGGTAAAGGGGCATGCGACCGCATGCCCTGAACAACTATGCAGTTGCATAGTTGTTCCTTTCGTCTCCTCCGTCCATTGCTTGAATCAAGTTGCTCCACCTCGTTTTATCTCCCATGCCCAACATGAAACTTGTCCCTTTATTTGCCGTGATCAATGTTTCGTTCATCGTAGCTTGAGCAAGTAATCCCATTAAAACTCTGACCTGCTTCAGTCGTAACCTAGTCATAGGTCCTTCCTCAACG
This sequence comes from Fraxinus americana, assembly GCA_035079005.1. Lineage (NCBI taxonomy): Eukaryota > Viridiplantae > Streptophyta > Magnoliopsida > Lamiales > Oleaceae > Fraxinus > Fraxinus americana. The sequence goes on along the minus strand of CM068707.1, from coordinate 18,041,104 downwards.
ATCAATCGATCCTTGCCCAGACTTGTCCTTGTATTATGGATTATATCATCTCCTCGCTCTTTGAAAGGGTTCGATCTCGAATCTGTACCTGCATCAAAGAGAGAAAGATAATATACAACGAAAATTAGCTCAATGATCCTGCCTTCATTACGTCCTTGCGTTAGGAATATCTCTGGGTTGTTCCCTACATAAGTTAGCAACCAACGTGTCTTGCCGATCCAATCTATCTCTCACACCCTCAAACAACCATTCGAACCGGCGTATCACCTCATCCGACATGTTGACTTGACTATTATTCTTGGTTGAAGTAGATTCGCCTATATCGGATATCTTAATTCTAATTTAATATTTGTCTCACATGTATGCACTCGTGTATCACTCAAATTGGCATTTTCCCTCTATTAGTCTCATCACTCTTGCATTTTTCCACTCAATGCTTTCTTCGAAGTGCTTCAAAGAATTAATTCGATCTCAATCAAAATTTAACCTTTGTGGAGTCCAAACAAAGAATTGAATAAGGAAAGTGATTTAGAATGATTCAAGAAGGTAGAAATTTGAACTTAAATTCAAGAAAATATTTCTTGAATTCGAATTGAACACTTTTGAATTTGAAATTATATATTTTTTGACTCAAACAATTAAATTGTATGTTGCTGGCAATTTTCAGAATTTTCTCTTATTTGTTTTGCTCGAAAATTCAACTAGATACCAGAAAAAGAAACAGAAACTAATTTGGATGCTAGATTAACACGCAAATAAGTTTTGGAATTTTTTTGGTCCGTTATGGACTGAAGACAAAAAAAATGAATAACGCTAAGAATGAAATACTAAAGACTCAAAAAAAGGATATAACCTTAATTTTTGGAGCCTTGCCCTGATACCAAGTGATGCGAACCTACATAGCAATAGTAGTTACGGAACCCACGACAAATTAGAACAAACCCAAGAAAGCCAAGAATCAACGTTGATAAACTCGATCCAATAAATTATTGAACCAAAGAACTAAGATAATCACTAATAATATCTTGACCTTGTGGTCACAAAAATTATGAACCTTACTTATATTGTAGAACGCCATAAGAATTTAATTCTTGATAAATTCAAAATTAATTCAATGAAAAATGAGAAGACAACAATATGCCTCTGATGTGATCCATGATATGATAGTAAGTCCGGGCAATGATCCATTGATCGTTGAGGGCGGATCGATGGCTAGGTCGAGAGTGAAGTGAGTCAAGAAAGATATGGGAATACTTGTTCAAGCTACGGTGGACGAAATATCGAACACTACAAGTAAATGACCAAATTTCATATCGAGCTTGGAAGAAGAAACAAGATGGATCAACTTGGTTCAAGCAGCGGACGGGGAAGCTGGACGTAACAATTATGCAACCACATAGTTGTTAAAGGCATGCGTTCGCATGCCCTTTACCGAGGCCACCAAGGAGAAGCGCAATTGATCTATGCAACCGCATAGATTTACACTATGCAGCCGCATAGTGTATTTTCGGACACGATATTTTTCAAATTTCGCGCAATCTTCTATTTTAGTTAAAACTCTATTTTGTAATATCTTTTGCTATCTTTTTGGCTTAATTCCATTTTTAGTTAGGTTTTATGGTTCCTTATAAATAGGACTCATTATATTCATTGTAAACACACAATTTATTAAGAAATTAATCGAGAGGCATATTACTTTCTTCTTATTCTTTATCGAGCTAATTGAGTCTTGTAATCACGGGGTCAACATATTGTCGGCGATTGTGTTGGTTCCTTGATTCACCATTTTTTGAATCAAGTTTAAAACATTAATTTCTTGGCTTTCTTGAGTTGAATCAATCTTGTGTGGGTTTAGTAGTTATCATTGCTATGTGGATTCGCATCAGTTTGTATTAGAGGAGGCTCCAAAAATCAAGATTATATCCTAGTTATTTTCCTTTTTGTTTGAGTCTTTTGTTTTCTATTCTTCGTGTTCTTCATTTTTTCGAGTCTCCAATCCATAAAATACCGAAAAAAAATTTCAAAACTTGTTTGTGTACTAATCTAGTATCCAAATCACTTTTTGTATCATTTGCTGGTATCCAGTTGAAATTCCGAGCAAAAAATAAAATTCGAAAAATTGCCAGCAACGTCCAATTTATAATTCCTACTTCTTGAGTTATTCTAGCGTCAATTATTTCTTACTCAGTCTTTGTTTGAAACTCTACAAGAATTAATTTTGATTGAGCTCGAATTAGTTCTTTGAAACACTTGCAAGAAAGTATTGAGTGGAAAAGACAGAGTGATGAGACTAATAGAGGGAAAAACCCAATTTAAGTGATATACGAGCATACACACATGAGGCAAATATTAAATTAGATTTAGGATGTCAGATAGAGACGGTTCCACTTCAAGTAGGAATAATAACCAAATCAACATGTTGAATGAGGTGATGGAGGTTTGAAATGTTGTTTGAGGATGTGAGAGATAGATTGGATAGACAGGACACGATGCTTGCCAATTTACGTAAGGAATAACCCAGAGAAATTCGTAACGCAAGGAAGTCGGGATCATAGAGTGGATTATGTTGGTGAATGAAAGGCGGATAGTGATATTAATAAGGATGCATTGGTAGATGTTGAGTTATGAAGAATGAGGGATAGAGAAGTTAGGCATGAAATGAGGGGTAGATATCTTGTTGGAGATGATATAGATAGAAGTATGGGCAATATCAAGATGACAATTCCTTCATTCAAAGGAATGAGTAATTCAGAGGCATACTTGGAGTGAGAAAAGAAAGTAGAGTTAAATTTGATTGCCACAACTACTTGAAGGAAAAGAAGGTAAAGATTGAGGTACTTAAATTTACAGATTATGCTATCATTTGGTAGGATCAAATAGTAACATCTTAGAGGAAGAACCGTGAGAGGCTTATTAATATATGGAAAGAATTGAAGGCTATCATCAGGATGAGCTTCATGCCTAATCATTATTATCGGGAGCTTCATCAAAAATTGCAAAGCCTCTACCAAGGTTGAGCATGGAGGATTATCACAAAAAAATGGAGATTGCTATGATTAGAGCGAATGTTGTAGATGATCAATAGGCCATAATGGCCTAGGTTTTGAATGGCTTGGATATGGATATAGCTAATGTGGTAGAGCTACAACAATATTTTGAGTTGGAAGACACGCTACACGTAGTTATGAAGGTCGAACGACAATTGAAGAGGAAGGGGATAACTAGATATTCATTGGGTTCTTCAGGTTCTAACTCTTCTTGAAAATCAAATTAGGATAATAATAAAGGTGATGAGGTTGCTTCAAAGGTAGGATTGAGCTATCGAAGGGAAGAGATGAAGTTTCTAGCAAAGCTACACCTAGGGGTGTCCAAAAGTCCCGAACCGAACCGAACCGAACCGAACCCGAACCGAACCGAACCGAACCGAGCGGTTCTTCATAAATTAAATACCCGAACGGGTACCCGAATCGAGAACCGATGGGTTTGGGTCGGGTCTCGGGTCTAGACCAAGAACCGAAGAACCGAACAAGAACCGAAACTAAATAATTTTTTAATTTTTTATATTGAATTAATTAAATTATTTTATTTTTTTCCTATACAAATTAGCAAATTAATTGAATAAATTAGATTATTTCATAATTTTAATTTTTAAGCCCAAATCATTTTAAAATCCATTAGCCCATTTTAATTTGAAGCAAATGAATATACTTTATGTAGTTTTGCTGTAATATTAATATCTACTTTTTGGTATTTGTATGCATTGAATTAATCTTATTGGACGGCTAGTTTTGTATATTTTTTTGAATTGGGCTACGTTAATTTGTAAAAGTTACGAATGAAATGTTATTAATTGTATTTATGTAGTGTTGCTAAAAATATTAAAAAATTTAATTATGGTACGGAACCGAACCGACCCGACCCGACCCGAACCGAACGGAACCGAACCCGAACGGTTCCATAATTATATTTGGACCCGACGGGTCCATTTATTAAATACCCGAAAGTTTTGGGTCGGTTCGGGTATCTTCAGAACCGAACCGAACCGACCCATGGACAGCCCTAGCTACACCTAAGGTGGATTCCCAACCTTCTAAGACACGGGATATCAAATACTTTAGGTGTTTGGGATCGGGAAATATTGCTTCTCAATGTCCAAACAAAATGGTGATGATCTTGCGCGACAAGGGAGAAGTGGTGAGTGATAGTGAGGGTGGATATAATAACATGGAGGAATTGGAAGATGCTAGCAATAGTGATGAAGTGAAGTATGCAGTGGGTGAACTATTGATTACACGATAGCTCATAATGTTCAAATCAAAGTAGATGACTTGGATCAGCAAAGGGAGAACATATTTCATACGAAATACTACGTCAACAACAAGGTATGTAGTATGATTATTGATGGGGGGTAGTTGTACCAAGTGGCTAGCACAACAATTGTTGAAAAATTGGGATTAACTATACTAAAACATCCTAGGCCTTACAAATTGCAATGGTTGAATGAATGTGGAGAGGTTAAGGTGAATAGGAGAATGTTGGTGAGTTTCTCAATTGGGAGGTATCACGATGAAGTGATGTGTGATGTAGTTTCTATGCATGTCTGACATATTTTGTTGGGGATGCCATGGCAATATGATAGGAAGGTGATTCATGACGGGTACAAAAATAGGTACAACATTACTAAGGATGGAAAATATATTATTCTTGCACAGTTGACACCACAACAAATGTATGAAGATCAAATCAAGTTAAAAAGTGAGGAAGAAAAAATATTGAAAGAAAAAAAGAGTGAGATTGACCTTTCACAACAAGAGAGCAAGAGAGAAAATAGTGAGGTGGCTAAAAGTGAGAAAAAAGTAGGGTCACAAGAGAGAAAAGAAAATGAGTCTTGTGAGAGGAGAGAAACATCGAAAGTGGGTTTCTTTGCAAAAGGGAGTGAGTTGAAGATGCTGTAGTTGAGAACCGATCTATAGTCTTGTTGGTTTATAAGAAGTCATTCCTCAATCTGGAGGAATCTAACATATCCCTTTCTAGTTTGGCTACTTCTTTGTTGTAGGAGTTTGAAGACATGTTCCCGGAGGACATGCCTAGTGGGCTACCACCCATTCGAGGCATTGATCATCAAATCGACTTCGCACCTGGAGTTGTCATTCCAAATAGGCAGGCTTATTGGAGTAATCCTGAGGAGACTAAGGAACTTCAAAGGCATGTGGAAGATTTGATGAGCAAAGGGTATGTGAGGGGGAGTATGAGTTCATGTGTCTGCTAGTGGTAAAGATGGAATTTGGAGGATGTGTGTCTGCTACAGGGCTATCAACAATATAATGGTAAAGTATCGTCATCCTATTCCTATGTTAGATTATATGTTAGATGAATTACACGGATCATGTATATTTAGTAAAATTGACCTTAAAAGTGAATATTATCAAATTAGGATGAGGAAATGAGATGAATGGAAAATCGCTTTTACAACTAAATATGGGTTGTATGAGTAGTCAAGCCATTTGGACTTACTAATGCGTCTAACACATTTATGAAATTAATGAATCATGTTTTACGTACATTCATAGATAAATTCGTAGTAGTTTACTTTGATGACATTTTGGTATACAGTAAGGATCTAAATGAATATATAGGGCTTTTGAGATTTGTGCATGTGATCTTAAGACAAGAACAACTTTATGTTAACTTTAAAAAGTGCACATTTTGCATGGAAAATGTTATTTTTCTTGGTATGTCGTTAGTGCTAAGGGTATTGAAGTGGATGGGGAGAACATCAAAGCCATTAAAGAGTGGCTAACACCTAAAAGCATAACTAAGGTAAGGAGCTTTCATGGGTTAGTTAGATTTTAAAGGCATTTTGTTAAAGACTTTAGCACACTTGCCACACCACTCACGGAGATTATAAAGAAAAGTGTAAGATTTCATTGGAGCTTTGAACAAGAGCATGCTTTTAATACTATTAAAGATAGGTTGTCTATTGCACCGGTTTTATCATTACCTAACTTTAATAATATTTTTGAGATTGAATGTGATGCCTCAAGAATCGGTATTGGAGATGTCTTAATGCAGGAACGAAGGCCAACTGCTTACTTTAGTGAAAAGCTAAGTGGAGCAGCTCTCAACTATCCTACATATGACAGGGATTTCTATGCACTTGTTCGAGCTTTGGAGACGTGACAGCACTACCTATGGCTAAAGGAGTTCGTGATTCACACTGACCATGAGTCCTTGAAGCATTTAAGAGGTCAAGGCAAGCTAAACAAGAGACATACAAGGTGGATGGAGTTCATCGAGACATTTTCTTATGTTATTCGGTACAAACAAAGTAAAGAAAACATGGAAGTGGATTTTTTATCAAGAAGGTACATGCTTTTAACTTCTTTAGGTGCCAAGATGCTAGAATTTGAATATGTTAAGGACATGTATACTAATGATCCAGATTTCTCTAATATATATGAATCGTGTGATAAAGGTGTCATGGATAGATTCTTTAGGCATGATGGATATTTATTTCCAGAAAATAAGTTATGTGTTCCTAAAAGTTCAATGAGAAAATTATTAGTAAGTGAAGTACAGAGGAGGTCTAATGGGTCATTTTGGGGTTAAGAAGACCTTAGAGATGTTAGGTGAACATTTTTATTGGCCTAACATGAAAGTTGATGTTGATCAGATTTGCAGTAGATGTATCGCTTGCAAAAAGTTTAAATTAAGGAAACTATGGGATTGCTTGTTCAAATTACGGTGGATAAAACATCGAACACAACAAGTAAATGACCAAATTTCATGTCGCGCTTGGAAGAATAAACAAGACGGAGCAACTTGGTTCAAGCAGCGAACGAGAAAGCTGGATGTAACAACTATGAGACCGCATAGTTGTTAAAGGCTTGCGGTCACATGCCCCTTTACTGAGGCCACCAAGGAGAAGCCCAGTTGATCTATGCGACCCTATAGACTTACACTATGTAGCCGCATAGTGTATTTTCGGATGTGATATTTTTCAAATTTTGCATAATCTTCTATTTTAGTTAGAACTCTATTTTGTAATATATTTCGCTACCTTTTTGGCTTAATTCTGTTTCTAGCTAGGTTTTATGGGTTCCCTATAAATAGGATTCATTATATTCATTGTAAACACACAATTTATTAAGAGAATAATTGAGAGGCATATTGCTTTCTTCTTGTTCTTCATCAAGCTAATTGTGAACTAACCAAGAATATTTTCTTGTGGCGTTCAAACATAATCGAGTGAGATTTTTGAGTCTTGTAATCACAGGTCAACATATTGTCTATGATTGTGTTGGTCCCTTGATTCACTATTTTTTGAATTAGGTTTAAAACATTGATATTTTGGCTTTCTTGGGTTCAATCAATCTTGCGTGGATTTCATAGCTGCCATTGTTACGTGGGTTCGCATCAATCTCGCAATATTATCTCTCAAATTGTGTGTTTACAACGAGTAGAATAAGTCATATTTATAAGAAACCCATAAAACCTACTTAAAAATAGAATCAAGTCTCAAAAAATATAAAAAATATACACACAAGAGTTTTAACTAAAATAGAAGATCATGCGAAATTTGAAAAATTCGCGACCGGATTTATATTATGCAGTCGAATAGTGTAAATCTATTCAATTGCATAGATCAACTGAAACCCTCCACTAGGGTCTCGGTACAGGGGCATGCAACTGCATGCCCGAACAACTATGTGGTCGCATAGTTGTTCATTTCATCTCCTCCGTCCATTACTTGAATCAACTTGCTCCACTTCGTTTCATTTTTCATGCTCAATATAAAACTTGTCCTTTTGCTTGCCGTGGTCAATGTTTAGTCCATCGTAGCTTGAGCAAGTAGTCTATTTCTTCTTTAACCCGCTTCGCTCGCGACCTAGTCATAGGTCCTTCCTCAACGATTAATGAATTATTGCCCAGACTTGTCTTCATATCATGGATAACATCACTTTATCTTGTTAGAAATGACGATTTCAGCGAGAAAATAGTCGATCTGGTCAACTGTGAAACCCAGTCGGCCCAAAGACCATTTTTTTCAATTTAAAATTATTTTTAATTCTTTTCTTTTTATAACAAAATATAATTTTTTTAATTTCAATTATATAATATTTATATTCTTTATTAATTTTATTTTTTCAATTTTAATTAAATAATATTTGTATTCTTTATTTAATTTTCATAATTTCTTTTTTTTTTTTTGATTTTTTTTGGAAATAATTTTAAAAGTTCTCATTTGTTTACTTTTTTGATTTAAAATTATCTTTTTAATTTTAATTAAATAATATTTCTATTTTGTTTAATTTTCGTAATTTTTTTTTGTTTTTTTTTAGTTTTAAAATTTCTTAATTGTTTTTTTATCTTATAAATAACTTTTTTCAATTTAAAATTCTTTTTAATTCTTAATTTTCTATTTTTTATTATTTTCTTTAAATTTTTTTTATTTTTGTCTCTTATTCGGTTTGCTTAATTTTTTTGAGATTATGTTTATTCCATTATGTTTTGTTGAATGTTTTAATGTTTGAATTTTTTCAGGATGAAGTACTATCTAGTTGTGAAGTTGAGACAGATGGTGAAAAAATATAATTAGAACAGTAGTTTTGATAGTTTCACTGCTGTGTTGGAGTTGCGGATGATCAAAACGCAGATATCCTACGCCAGTCTTTCCCGTGGCCCATGTATTAGTTGAGAGATGTGCAGTACTCTGGACAGATTACTGATTCATTACTATGTTGGCTGATTAGGCCAGTCGAGGCGATGTTCTTCACTTCGACATCGGGGGCAAGGTCCCTACTTTTTCCATGTTTGAGTTTGCTCTCGTGACTGAAGTGATGATAACGGGTGACGAGGTAGCTATGAACGGTACTCAAAGAAGCAATAGGTTGTACGATAAGTATTTTTAAGGATAGGGGACAGTGCTTCTACCGTAGTTGATAGTCTCAATTAGAGAATGTGATTGAATGTTGGACAGATTGAAGCTAGGACTAGTATACATCCTTGAGAACGTGATGAGGTGTCATCACAAGAAGACTGCGATAGACCATTTTCATTTGAAAGTTGTTGATGATATCGATGCCTTCAACAACTATCTGTGAGGCCAAAGATATTTTGAGACACCATACACGTCTTCACTAGATCACACTCGAAGTCCAAAGGGTCCATGCGTAAGTACGATACTTATGGATTGCTCTAGCAGTGTAGGTAAATGTTTAACATAATCAACATTAAAATATTTTTTATACTGAATTTATATATAACAATTGTATGTGTTGCAGATTTGGGTATATGAGACTATCTCCCTCTTAGGTACCCGACTTACTAAGCGAGGGGAGACGCTGCACTTGAATGCATTATTAGCAAGCATCCCAAGCATACAGATGTCCATATGGCAAATAGTTATTAACCCTCATCGATGACCCTCAGGTGAGTATTACACATTTGCGATTTATATTGTATGTCATTTCAAAATTTCATCACATGATCATTAACTAGTTGAGCTGTCTATATGTTAGCTTGAAGTCCTAACCGAGTTGACACTGTCAACAGATGATGGTCAAGATTTTGTGTGTGAATTAGCCGTTTCGTATTCTCATCACGATTAGATGTCTGATTCCATCATGGACCGAGTTTAGGTATGTGAATTGAATAAAATTTATTTATTACCGTTTTGTATGAGTTAGCCTATTTTAACTAAGTACGTTACACTAACTCATCTATAGTTCTTTTCACAGTTTTTCGATTTCTTTTTTAAGAACTAGCCGCATGATAGCTCAAAGGACAATCTCGGACATCTATAAGTGGTTTTATTACATCACAACTTCGGGAGTTTGGCATGCCGACAATGTAAGTTTAATATCGCGATTGTTATTTATTATGTATACTTAATTTTTTGTTTATTAAATAAAATAACTTCCTCTATTTTTTATTGGCATTTTCTAATGTAGTACATCGACCTAGTTATGAACTTGTTGCATGATTGAGTTCAAAGATATTCGAGATCATTCGACATTCCTGATTGATTCATATTGAGCACGGAGTTTCTACGTGTCGTTACCATTGAGTATTAGTCACTCCAGCTTATGGGTAATGAGTGCATGTGCCCCAATTATGCTTGAATGAGTCATAGGGACGTGGCCGAGTGCTGGGGGAAAGTCATGGGAGAGTTTTATGCATATGTACATTTCAGTGATTGCGAATCATTATTGCTTTGTCATGGAGATCGTCTTTCTTGATTTCACTATATATGTGTAAGGCTACGATCATTATTATCTGACACAGGGTCAGCTCGAGCTTCACCTGGTGTCGTGGTTGTGATCGTTCCTTTTATGGCTAGATGAGTGGGGATGATTGTGCAGGATATACTAGCCATTGTGCGAGACATGACTACGGCGAAACAATCAAAATTGTAAGTATTTATAATTTTTTAACTTGAAAACATAGTTTATAACTACATAATACCGAACTAACATATTATTATTTATTTCTAGGGATGATTGTGACATGTTCGCAATAAAATATATCGAATTTTTTAGTATAGCTTATAAGGTTGATGAAATCAACCACTGTGATTCGTAAATATTGTATATTTATTTTTTTATTTATTTATGAAATAATTGTAAATATTGTAAAAAAATGTAATTTTTGTATATTTAATTTTTTATTTATTTGTGAAATAAATGTAAATATTGTAAGAAAATGTAAATATGGTTCAATTATTAGCAATACAATTACATATCCATCTAATTGTCATTTAGGGAAATCTATCTTGTACAAAATTGACGAGCATGCCCTGTTGCTTTGCACCTACTGCACCCATGCGGTTGAGGAAATCCTCTAGTAGATGATACTCTAGACGTACGTAGACTTCCGGACCATGCGGTTCAACTTCGGGTGGCAACAAACTATTAAGTGGGAGACTATGGTCAAGATTCCACTCGGCTTCATTTGGTAGAGAAAATATAGTCTCAGTATATACCGCTCTCCAATAACCAGCCGTCATATAATAAGGTTCTCCCTATAAATCCTCTATACATAGACACGGCGACTGTATGCTCACATAGAAAACTCTCCAACTAAAATAGACTACAAGTACAAGTGTTACCAGTCAAGTCTACCATGTATGCCATATTACGTGCACATTTTATGGAGAAACACAACTCATCCAGCGGTTCCACTTTAAACTTTCTTGCAACCTCTGCAACCTCTGCAGCCTTGAATAGTTTATCCTACTAAACCGGGGCAAGCACGCTCGTGCAACTCTATGATTTCGAATGTCGGTCATGAAACCATTATTGCAACTTGTTACGAATGTTTTCAATCATTGCAAGGATTGGTAACTCTCGATCCTTCTTGAATACTGCATTAAGAGATTCCACATTATTTGACGTCATCATGTTGTATCAACGTCGTAGAAAATGTGATCGCGCCCAATGTTCAATTCCCTTTTTTGTTACATACTCCTATGTCGGGAATGATTTACTTCCTTTTTCACCTTGAGTTTATTGCACTCTTTAACACTATAAGTTTTGGTCGCTCTCCTGAATAGTGAAACGATATCTTTGCCCTGATACTTAGTCTTCAAGTTGCCTTGTATATAGTACATGCAATACCCATGATGTGCTTTAGGAAAAACTTCATCGATATCATTTATTATAGATGGTCCTCGATCAGTTACAAACGCAAGGTCCTCGACTTTCCTGATTACTTCTTAGCTTTATGAAGAACCAACGCATCGACGAATCATGCTTACTATCAATTACATTGAATACAAGAAGATAAATTTGGATGTTGGCATCTTGACACGTAGCAATAATTAACTTGCCTTCGTATTTAGCTTTCAGAGTTGTACCATCGACTAAAATTAGGGGTTGCATCCCATTTCGAAATCCCTGAATCCATTGTCCAAGAGTTATGAAGAAAAACTTAAAACAATTTTTGCCCTTCCTTTCAATAAAAATGCCGAGTCAGGTTTAATTGTACTCAAGTTATGGCAATACCTGGCCAATTTAGCATAGCTTTCATCTGCCAAACCCATTAAATCATCCAAAGCGCATTATTTGGCCTTTCAAGCCTTCTGGTAATTTATGACCACTCCATACTCTCGACGGATGCCGTTAATGATGTTTGAAGGTCTGTAGATCGTCTGTGGATCCTGATACTTGTGCATTATCTGTCGATCAATAAACTATGCTCGGGCTTGTCGTAATCTTTTCGACGAATTCCCACCTAGCAAGTATGTTCCCGTGTATGCTGCGAACTACAAATAACTCATTCATGTCCATCTTCGTCGATTGTAAACACCAATGACAACTATCATCGATGTAGACAATCGTCAACAATGACTTAATTGATTTCTTCACTTTGAACTCAAAGTTGTATTGCAATGCAATTCGGTGTGCAACTTCCTACAAATCTTTCTTTGTTTCAAGCAGTTGCTCTACATACAAATCCTCATCATCAGGAACCACACGTAAAGAATTAGATGACGGTCAACTCGATCCAGCCCCTGCGCTCCTGCCCCACTCATGTCTCTGATGGGATAAAGTAATCAAATCCTCGTTGTCGTGAACTACCGACTAAAATCTATGTGTAACAGTTAGATCACGATGAGCAACAACTATTTCAGGAATAACCACATCATCCTCACGAGCTACCTCCTCTGTGTCCAAAAAATCATTGGCATTGTGATCCTCTCCATCTGAATCTTCATGTTCACCTTCGACGACATTCTTCCTTACTAAAGTGACGCAAAGAGGAGTCGTGTGCATTTTGTTCAATTCAAATAGATAATTCACTTCAACATGAGAAGCAAGCTCCATATATGGAATCAAAATGGATGAATGTTCGTTGAATTGAAATTTTAGTTCTATATCGTACTGAGAAAGATTGACTTTCAGCTTGGTTTGTAAATTGTGATACATTTTCGCATATGATGTGCTCGATGTTATGAAAATTGGAATACCACCATGTATATCACTCGTCCATTTTCATATCCATTGATCTGTTTCATCCAAGTCGAAATCATCAAAGTATAAAATTGGGATTATAACCATATATGCATGACGAAACATAATTTTTAATTATAAAAAAAATATTCGAAAAATCGGCGCAACTCTTGGACATCTTAGCAGTCGGTGTCATGACCATGATACATATGCAGATGAATATTTTCTTGTTTATACTTAAAAAATTATAGATATGTTTAAAAAATTATCTATATGTTAATCTATATCAAAATAAGATCTATCAATTAAAAACGTATAATAATTTAACGAAAACGAAATTAAATTTACGTAAATATACTTATCGATTCGAAGTGATATTGTAAGAAAAAAATTTATTGTTCAGCGTTTGATCAATTTTTGAAATTTTAAGGTTGAAGCAGGTGAAAATGAGAGAGTATTTATCTATGTTTGAATAAATAGATAAGAAAGGTTAACCAATTTTGAAATTTTAAGTGGGAAGTGTTTGATTTTTACTTGTTAAATAAAATGGTAGCATTGTCTTTTAGATAAAACAATATTTTGTAATTGTATTATTTACTTAAGGGCATCTTTACCATTTAAAATGTCATTGTAAAAATATGTAATTGTTGAAAATTCAAAGTGAAAATTAGGGAGTTTGGCCAAATCAATTTTAAAAGTACCCCATAAATAGACACAGTGCACTTTTTGATTTTTTTGGGAAGACCACCGATTCCAGTTGCAGTTTTTGGTTATTGTTCAGGCTTACTCTCCAAAACTAAAGTGCTACACATTGTTCATACAAAAAGTGTTGACAAATAATAGATGTGATCAGAAGAGTTATCGTCCCAAAAGAAATAAATTTCAGTTCAAAATTACTAACTTCGTATGGAATTCGAATTATGTAAATAAAAGAGAGATTTTGATTTGATTTAATTTGATTGTAAGAAGTAATTAGCACATAACGTCCTTACCTTTCACTATTATTTTGGAAAACGTTCTTACCTTTCATTTCTTGACATTTTCACATTTATTTCCACGTTTCATTGCACACGAGGTCACTTTCATCCATTTTCTCAATTAAAAGCTGTGAAATGACGAATATACCATTTTATTTAAATAAAACAAAAAGAAAAAGAAAGAATTAATTGGAACCATAGTTCCAAGTTTTGTTAAAACATGCAAACGAGTCCATAATGTCCATACATTTTACTATTATTGTGAAAAACATCGTTATCTTTCATATTTTGACATTTCATCCTTAATTACACCTTTAATTGTGCAAATAATCATGTCTATCCATTTTTATCCAATTTTTCAATAAAAGTTATGAAATGACAAATATACACTCATATTTAAATAAAAATGATTATGTCTCTACGCTGTTGTCAATTTTTTTTTTATCATAACTTTCTCCCCTGATATCCAATTAATGTTATTTAAAATGAGTTAGAAAACTAACTTAAAGGGTTATAATTCTCTTAAAAATAGAATTTCTCCAATTGACTCCTGATTCGGTTGGAAATTGGTTTGTCAAAGTTTTTTGACTATATTTTATTCATTTTTAACATCTAATTGCATCCAATTGACTCCTAACAAACTTCATTTATCGTTTTGTGGTCCGAATCAATAATAAACGTTTACAATTTGGTCCCAAACTTTGAATTTATTCCTTTTTGCGCGTTTCTCGCTTCTTTCGTCCAATGCACCCAATTTGCCTCGAGTTTTACCTAATAAATTAATTTAACATCTAATTAAACCGTAAATCTTCAAAATTAATTACAATTAAACACATTCAACTATCCAAAATACATTTATCACACATATGTACTCTTATTGAATACTATTTTATTATGCTTTGTTCTTTGTTTAATTAGCTTCTTAAACGAACTATCATATGCTGTTGAGCAGCTCTAATTTGCTTATGTGAAGCTATTTCATTTGATGATTGGTGTTGATTTGAGTCATTTGATTTAAAACAAGTTCTCACAGGAGTAAATAGCTTCGATCTACAGGTGAATTTTATTCCACTTTATTTTTTAAATAAAAGAGGGCGATACCTCTGAGATTTTATTAATATCCCCTCACTTGTGACGGAAGAATACCGTGGTTACATGAAAATAGTGAGAGTTGTAAATGAGGAAGTACTACTTCTCTTACAATAAAAGTAAATGACGAAAAATAAAGCAATAAATAAGGAAGTATTACTTCATTTACAATAAGAACTAATGTAAAAAAAAGGACAAAAAAAGATTGAAAGTTAAAATAAAATTCAAGCTCTGATACTGGGCAATTCATGTCTGTCAACTTGTACTAGTGCCCTAATATGTCGTGGTAGGTCAAGTGGTCCATATAGCTGATATCGTCGATGATCCCAATCCTCAGTAGCAGGAGCATCTGCAACCTGGTTTTTTCTCGGTAAATGTGGGAGACTATATCTCTGTCGAAGTATATGATGTCTGTGATACGTCTAAGTATACCCTGAATAGCCCATGGTCATCCTCCTATAGTGATGCAGTGAATAGACACTATAGAATCTGACTTAACCCAAATCGCTGAATAACACAGTCGTGAGCTAGTAAAACCCCATCAATAATAGCTCGGAGCTCTGCCTCTAATATCATGCATGATCCATACGAAGTTGAGAAAGCTTGATATAGTGTCCTGAGTCATCTTTGATGATTTCTTCCCCATTCGCATAACCATTATTGACTCATCCATCAGTATTGTCTTGACAGATCTGACTGATGAGTACGTTACCAAACCAAAATAGGGAAAATGGGAAAGGGAGTCCATAAAAATATCAAATATGGGTACAAGTATCAAATCCCATCGCCAATGCAATGCTCGAAACTGTCATCCGATACGAAGAAAAGAGATCATGCGATAGACCCTCTAAATGATACATCTAGCTACCATGTGAATCCCCCTGTGCTTCGCATCATTTTGTCGTGGTCCATAGATACCAAAATATCAGTAGAAGAATGATAATGCGAATATGTCCACAATGAACACACTGTCTAAAACACCTCAATCTCTAGAATCTCTATTTGACTCTCTCTTCTAAACTCATAGGTATCTGGAAAATTTCCTCAGAATGCTGCCATACCTGATTGGAGATACTACTGTCGGTGGAAATATGACTGATAGCCTCAGTCTAGGAACAACACGGACAGCGAAAAGCCAACTGATATCCAATCCTCCCCTGAATAGCCACATCCAGTGGAATGAGGTCCTGCCATAGTCTCAACAGAAAAATGAGACAGTAACGGGAAAAATAGAGCTCCATAGTAACTGGTACGAATCTTGATACTTGCATCCCAAATGTACGAGCTACCATGCTGACTTGGTAACGAAGCTACCATCCGATGTATTTCACCCAAAAATTCGATTCGGGCCATCTGCACATAAATGTATAGCCCCTATCTGCTCCACCATAAGAGGAGGAAGATGTAATAAACATCTAATATCCTACCCAGTTTCATCATAGAAATCCTACACCCTCGCAAATGTGTGTTGTTTGTGTGGGAATAGGGATGTCAATGTGGTCTCACCCATCCAGCAATCATGCTAAAAGAAAATCTATCCTGCTCCAAGGTGCCATGCAATATGTGCCTCTGTCCGGGGCCCAACTAATTTCAGCCTCTTTCAGATAGGAGAAGCTGAGTAGGGAACTGCTGCGAATAAAGGATGTGTCCCCATACTATTACTTACTCCGTAAAAACTGCGCCCAAAGAGATCTTTGAGAACGAAAAAACCACCAGAGCTTCATGGAGAAAGTATCTACCACATCCTATAATCTCCTAAAATCTATTCCACTTGCTAGCTTTTAGGCTAATAATTAGGTCTTTTAGAGACTAGCATAATTTAGATGGAATCCTACTTGTGTTTCCACAGTCTTTGCCTTCTGTATTCATTTTGCGGTAATTTCATTGAAACTGAATTTGTGGAATCATTTTATCTAGTATCTACATATGGATTGATAGAAACGGAGTCATTACGATGACATTGAGTCTCTGTATGGTGGACATTCCTATTCTATTTTCTGTAGTCTTGACGAAACCATTGGAAAGATTGATGATTTTTGTTACGCCTCTTCTAACGAAACTCTAAGCATGGCCAAGTGGTAGCTACACAACAAGTGAACCAAGGTCTACACTCCATGTCATTCTACCCATGTGGCAATTTGGCCGAACCCCCATGGGGAGTTGAGCTCTCATTGATGAGGTGAGATAGGTAGAGGCATTTTAGAGAAGATCTTCATAGAAGATCTTATATCAAGTTGATGATGTGATAACTCACTGAATAGAAAGCTCTTCTCAATCAAATAAGATAAGTCCAGTCTTACATGTCAGGCCTAGGGCTACCAAGCCATCACAACATTGAATGTAGCATGGCCTAGAAATGATTGATTCATATCTATAAAAAGAGGCCCCAACCGCTAGGATCAGGCCACATGTCTCTTCATCCAACATATTTACACGCTATCTTCTACTATAAAAGCTCACACTTAGTGTCATTTTGGGGGTAATGCAAGTTTATACACTAAAACTATAACTTTGCTCTCTTATTATTTTTCGATATACACCCCAAGTTGAGCCTATTATATTAGAGGCTTGTGTCTAAAGCCCTCATACACTCATATATGTACTTCCTCAACTGACTTGACTGTCAGAGTGTGCATGACAAACTCCATCCCTACCGGAAGAAGCCACGTGTTGCTAGCGGTTTGTCAAAGTGTGTAGGAATCAAGCTTGCGTGGACATGAGAGGCTTTGGGATCAATTGGCCTCGTTGGAGGTACAAAATTTGAGGTCAACAAACTAGCGCCATTTGTGGAAAACCACACTATAATCACGAACATCCCGTGGAAAAAAACATACAAAGAGTTCCTAGGCTCTCCCCTTGAAAAATACTTTAATCTTGAAAAAAGAACAAGTGGAAGCCCCTGAAGGTAAAGAAAATTCTAAGCAGTGATAGTCCTCAAAAAGTGAGTATTTTGAGTCTAAGATCCACTTAGAAGAGCCCCTCTTCAAAGAAAAGATGTACTTCCTCGCCATGAATACAAGCAATGAAGATGCATCTCCTTTGAAAAAAGGTTTTGTTCTTAAATGAAGAGCAAATGGAAGCCCCAAACACAGAAGACTCGAAGTTCAACTCAACATCTTGGGTGTTCACTCTTTGGAAAAGGAGTATTTTACGATAGAATCCACTCAAATAAAAGAGGCATCCACCCACAATAATTGCTAGTGATAAAGATAGACACCCATGATCAAAAGAGTTACCTGAAGAAGAGGTCCTCTGGACCAAAGTCATCATTGTGCAACAACTCTTCCAAATGTAATGGAATATATATAATCCCTGTAAATGGAGAGGCCTATGAAAAAGAGGGCCATAAGCGAAAGAACTCCCAAAAGGGATGGCCTCTGAAAATATCATGAATAAAAGAATCCTTGAAAAAGGAAAGCCCCTGAAGAGGCTATGAAGGGAATAACCCCTAAAGAATGGAGGAACTTTAAAGCATGGGTCATATTTGGAGAATTATGAGACTTCATCCATGAAGCATAAGATCATCTTTAAAACTATAATGTTTCTAAGTGTGGAGGCCTCATCTCGTCTACGCATGTCCAAAACCACTGAAAAAATGGAGGCATCTAAAGAAGAAGCTATGAATAATAACTTATGAAGAAAAAATGATCCCTGAAAAAAGGGGTCATACTTGATGAATTATGATGCCTCATCCCTGAAACATGAGACTTCGCCTCTACACAAATGCTTTATCTATTTTCAGCAGCTTCATCCTTATAGGAATACTCCAACTCTACAACCATGATTTTTTCAAATGTAGAGCCCTCATATTGGCCTATTCAACAGCAGTTCTACCATGCAACACCTCTTCTGGCCTATGCATAAGTGCCTCAACATGTGATAAGTAAAAATTCCCAAATTGAAGGGGAACAATGCAAAAGAAGAGAATGACTAAAAGTGAACAAAAAATGAACTTGGGGACTAAAGTGTAGGGGTGTCAAAAGTGGAAGGACTTTGAATGCAATTTATCAAGTATATGATCAAAATAAAAGTCAAAATATGGGGACCAAAATATAGAAGAAGAAAAGTTAAGGGACCTAATAATGAAATTATTGAGGGACTTGAAGGCAATTTTTAGCTTCACCTATGCATCAACGCATCGCCCATTAGAGACTCCCAAAAAGGGGTGACCTTTGAAGATGTCATGAATAAAATAACCCCTGAAAAAGGCAAGCCCCTGAAGAGTTCTTGAAGGAAATAACCCCTGAAGAAGGTAGGGCCCTTAAAGAAGGGGTCATATTTAGATAATTATGAGGCTTCATCCATGAAGCATAAGATCATCTTTAAAACTACAATTTTTCTAAGTGTATAGACCTTATCTCGCCTACACATAAGTGCATCCAACACCCCTAAAAAGCAAAGGGCCCTGACGAAGAAGCTATGAATAATAACTCCTAAAGAATGAAGTCCTTGAAGAAGGAAGGACCCTGAAATAGTGGTCATACTTGATGAATTAATAGGCCCTATCCTTAAAATATGGGACTCCGTAATGCAATGCCTCATCTCACCTATACATCAATACCTATGTTATGCATTTCCTCATCTCGCCTATACATCAATGTGTCTACCATGCAAAGCTTCATATTGACTATGTATCAGCGCTTCGACTATATGAATGGATCAAATACCATGAAAAAACCCTTGCAATGAAGAGCTATCACATTGCAAAGGGATATAATAGACTTATCAAGGACAAGTGTGATGCATCTTAAAGAGAGCCACAACTTGTTGTCTTAAAGAATTAACCCCTTTCATAGATAGATCAAACACTATGGAGAAAACTTTTGCAAGGAATAGCTATACCCTTGTAAAGAGGTAAAATAACCTCATCAAATACAAGTGTGATGCATATAAAAAAGAGCCACAACTTGTCCCCTTAGAGAATTAATCCATTTTATGGAAGGACCAAACACCATAGAGGAAGCCCTTGCAAGGAAGAGTTATTCACTTGTAAGGAGGTAAAATGGCCTCATCAAGGATAAGTGTGATGCATCATACAGAGAGCCACAACTTGCCTTAGAGAATTAACCCCTTTCGTGGATGGATCAAACATCATAGAGGAAGCCCTTGCAAGGACGTAAAAGAGCCTCATCAAGGACAAGTGTGATGCATCTCATAGAGAGCCACAACTTGTTGCCTTAAAGGGCTAACCCCTTCTATGGATGTATCGAACACCATGGAGGAAGCCCTTACAAGGAAAAGCTATCCCCTCGCAAGGAGATAGAATAGCCTCATCAAGGAAAAGTGAGATGCATCTACAGAGAGCAACAACTTGTTACATTAGAAGATTAACCCCTTCCATGGATGTATCAAACACCATGGAGGAAGCCCTTGCAAGGAAGGGCTATCCCTTGCAAGGAAGTAAAATAGCCTCAACAAGTGTGATACATCCCACAGAAAGCCACAACTTGTTACCTTATAGGATTAACCCATTTCCATATATAGATCAAACACCATAGAAGAAGCCCTTACACTGAAGAGCTACCCCCTTACAAAGGGCCTCGACCAAGTTCAATTCAACCTTATCAACGGTTGTCTCTTCCCAAAGGTGCTCTTCCTTATGCAAAGGGCATCCACCAAGTTCAATTTAGTCTTATCTACGGTTTCCCCTTCCTGAAGCTTATCAATGACTGCCCCTTCCCGAAGGGACTTTCCCTTATGCAAAGGCACTCAAGTTCAATTCAGCCTTATCAGCTACTGCCTCTTTCCGAAGGGGCTCTTCCTTATGCAAAGGGCCTCATCCAAGTTCAATTCAGCCTTATCAATAGCTACCTCTTCCGAAAGGGCTCTTCTTTATGGAAAGGGCCTTGACCAAGTTCAATTCAGCCTTATCAATGGATGTCCCTTCCCGAAGGGGCTCTACCTTTTGCAAAGGGCCTCGCCCAAGTTCAATTTAGCGTTATCAATAGCCATTTCTTCCCGAAAGGACTCTCCCTTTATGCAAAGGGTCTTGTCCAAGTCCAATTCAGTCTTATTACAGGCTTAATCTTTACCAAAAAGTTTGCCTAAATAATCGGGCAGGTTCGCAAACTGCTTCGAAAATTTACTTATATTGTACATTCAAAGTCCAAACATTATATAAATATTCATACATGGACTTGTGGAACTATTTTTACGCCTCTTCCAACAAAGCTCTAAGCATGGCCAAGAGGTAGTTACACAACAAGTGAACCAATGCCCGCATTCTATGTCATTTTGTCCATGTAGCAATTTGGCCGAACCCCTATGGGGAGCTATGCCCTCATGGATGAGGTGAGATAGGTAGAGGAATTTTAGAGAAAATCTTGATAGAAGATCTTATATCATGTGGATGATGTGATAACTCACCGAATAGACATCTTTACCTAATCAAACAAGTGAAGTCTAGTCTTACATGTCAGGCATAGGGTTGTCAAGCCGTCACAACATTGAATGCAGCATGGCCTAGGAATGATTGATTGATGTTTGTGACAAGAGGCCCCAACCGATAGGATGAGGCCACGTGTCTCTTCATCCAACGATTCTTACTCATCATCTTCTATTATAAAAGCTCATACTTTGTGTCATTTGGGGATAATGTATGTTTATACACTAAAACTATAACTTTGCTCTCTTATTATTTTCGATATACACCCCAAAGCCGAGCCCCTTTTTACATTGATATATTTACTTTTTTGACTGAATTGACTGTCGAGTGTGCGTGGCAAATTCCACCCCTATCGGAGGAAGCCACGTGTGGCTAACAGTTTGTCAAAGTGTGTAGGAATCAGGCTTGTGTCAACCTGAGAGGCCTTGTGATCTGTTCGCCACGTTGGAGGTACAAAATCTGAAGTCAACAATTTTCTCTTCTTTGAGATGGCATTCTTCCACGGGTACATAGTTTGCTTAGAAACAGACCTGTTAGGCCAAATACAAAAGCTGATCAATGATTTTCTATGGAAGAAAAATGCACAATGTAAGTTCCAAAAATCTTCAGAAACGTTGTTCCATTTCAGTTGGAGATTATGTAGTTAGTAGGCGTGGCTTGGGAAAGTTGAAAAGATAGTTGATTGTATCAGGGAGATTATGAGGCTTATGAATTTGTTCAGCACCAGGATTATTCGTAATGTCTAGATGGTGCAGTATTTTTTATGTGAAAGAGTGGAGTTTGGGAAGTAGCGAATGAAAATTGTATCAATAACCAACAATCTCTAAAATTGGTGTTAGTGAAGAATGATCTTAAGGCTAATGATAATGGTGAACCAGAATAAACATCTGAAAAGCAACTTGTTATCTCATATTGGTTTAGTAAGTGGTTGGCTTCAAAGATGGGGTATTGAAGTGAAATGGGGTACTGTTGCTACTAGCAAGATGTGCATCTTTCTCGTGCTTTTGCTGAAATTTATCCTCGTCTCAGTTGAACAAGAACAAATTATTGAATTTAGTTCTATCATCTATTGGTTGTTGATTTGTCATATATATATAAACTGACTTTTTTATAGTAGGGTCCTGGAAGGAATTTTTGTCCTTTGTGGATAATATTTTTCCCTTTCCATCCTCTACTTCATTGTTCTCATTAATTATGAAAATATATGTATACAAACTTGGTTTAAATACTCGTGTTGATTACTAACAATATCATAGGTCGCACCTTATGAGATATTGTATTGATAAATGTGATGTCAAACCAACTTTTGAACCAGAAAGAAAAGGTGACATTCTCTCTTGCTCTTTTTTTCTCTCTCTTATACTGCTAGGAACTGTATAATCTCTTAAATAAGACAAGAGCAAGAGTAACTTTTAACTCTCCACCAAAAAATTGGTGATGGTCTTTGATAGTATGTGCAGATTTTGGTGTATTAGCTCTATTGTGAGGTCCCACATAATAAATTCTGGCTGAGTAATAATTTCTTGACTTTTGAAGTTCGGGTCATATTACAAAATATTGGTGAGGAAGTAAATTCTCGATGATGGAACCCAACTCTAAGATGTCATAATAACAAGATCATGAGAATCAAAAGGAAGCTCTACAAGGTTCAAAATCATGCTCGGAAAGCTCTTTCCAAAGCTGGTGAAAGCAATTTTGGACCAGCTTTAGTAACTTCTGCTTTTATGTAAGAATGCCATTATCATTTGTAAAACATCAACAGTTGCAGAACTCTATGTATACACAGTACCAATGTCAGAATGATTTCTTCTCAGTATTGGCCTCTACCCACATGGCATTCCCTCCACAGCCGACATTCCCATATCATCCAGCCAACCAGGACCCATCTCACCAAGATGACACCTACTGATGTATTCAGGGAAGTCCTAACCTTCATTTGTATTTATTTTCACATTAGGGACAATGTATGTTTTACGTTTGGGGCATTAGGGTTAATTGTTGCGTCATTTGTTTAGTAGTGTGTTTGTGTGTCTGCGTGATATGATTTGATTTCGTGTAATTTTTTTTAAAAAAATAAAATCATAAAAAATTCAAAAATAAAAAAATTATGTATGCTTGTTAGTTAGATAGTTTTGTCGGGGAGGATGAATATATTTGAAACATGTATTAGTTTGTGGAGTATGGATGAATCATATGATTTAATTGAATTTTCTACTTATCCTGTTAATTGGTACGATATTTATGCACAGTAATTAAGTTAGCATCGTACAGGAACATGGAGATTCATATATATAGGCCTAATAGATGATTTAAGTGCTTCATCCCTTAATCCATGATTCACAACATCCTTTAACAATGTACATAATAATCTGGAGTGTTCTAGCAGGAAAAAGAAATGATTTAAGATTATAGTGATTCCATGCTTGTAAAAATAGATTGTGTGGGGGTGTATTTGACTTTTTGGTATAAACTTGGTGATGACCGAATGCTAGGGATCTAACCCCTGTAAATTTTGTTTTTCTTTTCTAGAAAATAAACATTGCACTTATTCAGTTACTCCTCAAGTCTGCACCTTTTTTATTCGACTTAGTAAATCTGTAGGGATATCTTGAAACTTGGTACCCTTTGCTATTAAAAAATCGGGGAGTTATCGAACCAAAGCTCGTTACAGGGGTCAAGAAGGGGAAAAAAGGGTGAGGCAAGGCCAAAATTGAGCTAGAAAAACAAAATGAAAAAAAAATGAAAAAGAATGAGCTGCCTGTTGGGGACCCGAATAACTAGTAGGTTTGAATCACTAGGTATAAACTTGATTGTTGAAACACATAATTTGGAAGAATCATCACATGAATAAATTGCTGACATTGCTGGTTAGACTTAACCGAATTATAGAGTGGTGTAAGGAGCTCATCAGTAAAACTTAACTTTAGAATTGCACCTGGGGAGGAAAATGAAAGAAAACAAGTTTTGGGTGTACGAGTCTTACGAGCAAAAAAGGGAAACAATTGTTGTTGAAGGGTGGGGATTGAACCAACTTGTGAATGTACGGCATGACACTTGATTCTTCACACACACACACACACACACATGTGTTTTGCATTAGATAAGTGAAAGTTGACTCTTGCATTTGATTTAGAAGCCGTTCAAGAATGTACTATAGTGTTCTCATTATTGAGCCAAAAAAAGGAGCTATCTAACTAAGTTTTTGTCTGTGTTTCTTAGTCATTTTCTCTTTTTGTGTTTACTCGAGGATTAGCAAACTATTAAGTTTGGGGGTATTTGACGAGTGCATTTTACTCACAAGTTTTATTCCATTTTTAACTTGATTATGAGCTAAATCTAATGAATAGTGAATTTTTTAATGTGTTTATTAATGTTGTTTTGTAGGAGTGGTGAGATGGTGCAAATCATGGAAAGAAAGGAGAAAACAATGCTACTGACATGAATCGAGGAAAAAAGAGGAACGAGAGGGACAAAAGAGTAAAATTTCGAAATCAAGGTAAGGAAGAGGTGGCTAGGCACCATGGATGTATAATGGCAGAGGAGTGGCGCCGCGACGCTACAAAAACAAGCGTCAACAGAAAAGTGGCAACGCGACGCCACATATCATGCACTGCAGTGCCATTTCATATAACTATGCGACGCCACTTTGACGCATCGAGGGATTAGCCAATTATTTCCAAGGTGCTTTTTTTTGTCCAGATTGAGCCCATAAAAACTCTATAGCAACCTAAACGTGAAGGCAACGAGAAATAGAAGAGAAGAAAGCAATTGAAAAAGTCTACACATTGAGAGATAATGAACACAACTGGAGACTAAAGAGCACAAATTAAAGGAGAAAAAAAATCAAGAAATCCAAGGTTTGAAGTATTAATTGGAAGATGAAGAAGATTTTAGTGCAAGATAAATCTCTTTTTCTACATCTTTATTCAAAATCCAGTGATGTATTCAATGACAATTTCTTGTTTTTCTTTTGGCATTATGAGTAGCTAAATTTCATATTAGGGCAAACAATGTAATCTATTTAGGACCCTTTATTTCTTTTATTCAAGATTTTTGTTATTTTATCATATATATGTTGATTTACTATGAGTTTAATGCATTGAATTACTTGATCACTAATTTAATAATTTTGTGAATCTTTTACATATCGAGAGATGAGTTTGAGATTTAGACTACATTGTAAAATTCAGTAAATTAGTATAATGTGTAGAGATACTTGTACTAGTTATTGCGGTCGTTATATGAATTCTTAGAATTAATATTTCATTTAACCAAGGTTGATTAACATAGAGAAATGAGATTGAATTATTTAAATAGGCTCAATGAAAATTTGAGAGACGTAAATTGAATACAGTAGAAGAATTCGATCGAACACTACACTAGAATTTTGAATCTTGCATTAAGACTTAAAGGTGATCAATAGATGAAATTGTTATGCCCTAATATACACTCATTATTTAAATTCTAAATTGACCTTTGTGTGCATTTTTCTAATTTCAAGTATTTAAATAAAAAAAAATCGTAACAAATCATAATTCTTTGTTAGTTTACCTCAAATAGGAGTTCGAAAAATTTGATTAAGTTTTAAAGTATAGTTCTCATGGGAACGATAATCTGGACTCAAATGTCCACTATATTATTTGTTACGATATCGTGCACTTGCGATAGGAAAACGCAACAATTTCCAAAGTGTTCTGGACAACTATTAGTGTCAAAGTTTGCAAGATCTCAATGTTGAGTTGTTGAAGCAAGTATAGCGACAATCTTCCACTAAAACTCTATTGGGATTCTTAATTATGTCAGCATCTTTAAAACATATATGGCCTCAGTCGAATCAGTTTCACTGTATTTCTCCATCATGAACCCTATGTCATCCATTTTCCCTAGTCATCTCTAATTAGTCCTCCAGTTCCTATTATCTCGAGTTTCACTTAGGGCTTGTTTGATGGAGGTTGAATTCTTTAGAAAATGGAAAGTTAATTCCATTTCTGCCAAATTGCCTTGTTTGATAGGCACAAATTTCCCAAGAAATCTATTTCCACTCAGCAGCTCCATGCGCTCAATTTCCCACTTTTTCATGAATTGATTTGGTGGGAAATCTGATTCCAACTTTTTCCATTTTTTTTTTTTTTAAGCAATGAAAACAAATTTCATAATCGAGTGTAAAAAAAATATTTCACTTTCATGGACGATTTTGATGCAAACGAAGGTCAAACGAACACTAAACTTTGATAAAAAATGATTTTTTAGGAAACATTTTTTTTTTTTTTTTTGTTTTTGGCAATGGAAACAAATTTCATAACCAATTGTTGAAAAAATTATCACTTTAATGGACAATTTTGATGCAAACGAAGACGAAACGAATACAAAATTTAAAAATTTTCCAGGTGGAAAATAATACCAATCAAACACACTTAATTAACAATTCCCTACAAAACAATTTCTAGGCGATTACTTTCCCTGAAATTTATTTTGTTTCCACCCATTTTCCACCATTGCAATCAAACGGACCCTTAGAACAACCATGTGTATTTAATTTGATTTTACGGAAGAAAAAGCCAATCGATTAGTTTGCTGTCCTTTAAATTAAATTCTATCTCATCTATTGAGAAAGCTTATCGAATTTCCACAGCCAACTTCCATATATTCTTGCATGTTTGATAAGGTTGAAATGATTGTCCTTCGAGACTGCAAAATATTTTTTTTTTCCCGAATCATCCATGTAATGCTAGGGAAATGAGTTACGCAATTTCCAATGGATCTAATCCGTAAAATGTCCTTGAAAAGATTCTCCATATCGCCTTACTCTTCGGACAGGTCCTCTTGGTATGGTCTAACGTCTCAATCGTATCTCCACATTGGGTGAGCTGGCCACCTGTCATTTTTCCATGAAATATAGTAGCGTTAGCTTGTAATTAACCATGTTGACAAAGCCATATAAAATATCTAATTTGTGGGGGTAAGTTTGAGGTTCCAATCCACGAAATTGCTCTCATATTTATAGTAGGTAAGATGAGACTGCCCATTTGTTGATATGACATGAAAATCTTACTTACGATTCTCTCCAAATGTGAGAACTGTAAGTAGGGTTCTTTCCAATTAGGCAACATAAGATTTCTCACCGTGAACAAAGAACATTTATGTCTAAATCCATCTCTTTTCTGGGTGATTGAAAATGAGTATATGAGAGAAGTGATTATCTAATAATCAAAAATCAAATAAGGGCTCGATGTATTCATTTTAATAAGTATACAGTGTTTGGAATTCCACAATTCTATACGAGATTTGATTGGTTGATTTATTCAATTTATTTTATCTTTAATAATTATACAGTGCCTATGTTAAATTCATTTTTTTCAAAACTCATTTTCAACCACATATTTTTCCATAAAATAATTTTGCATGCAAATTTAAAACATTTCCTTATTTTTTAACCACATATTCTCCAACAAAATACTATTTCAAAATGCATTTTGACCAAAAAATGAGACTTAACTCAAAGAGGGTCTAAAGATGTCGAAGGCAAAAATTAAAAGTGAACAAATGTTCTCTTGAAGACCTTAAAGAAAGTGAGTGAATGAAACTTGGACTATCGCGCAGCAATGACCTGAATGATATGGACAATAGCACTAGTACCCGATCCCTTACTTGTATATGTTTCAAGACTACACTAAAAAAGAAAATTATTCTATTCAAGGTATTCGAGTATACAGATTAAATAAAAATGTTTGCAACTAATGTGCACTCTATTTTCAAATGATGATTGAAATTTTTTAGTGAAACCATTATAAATATCAATTTTTAGAATATTAGGCCATGGAATTTTGTCGAACAGAGTGATTTTGCTTTATCATAGCGATATATAGTTTAATTTATGTAAGTTCGTGTTGCTGTGAACTGTTGTTCTCCCTTTCACCTTCTACAAATTAGTCTCTCTTTTTCCATTATTTTCAAAAAATAGTATAAGAACTAATAGTCCACTTCGTACTAAATCATCCAATTAAATTTGACCACCCACTTTATTTAGCATGTACCACATGTATCACATTCCCTCATGAACACAATGCAATGTTAATAATTCATGTAATTAAGTAAATGACAAATAATCACAGGCTAAAACATTCATAAATGTTATAAGCTGAAAGAAAAGAGAGAGAAATAGGAAGAAGTGAATAGAATTTTGTGTTTTATTAAGAACCAAAGCTCCATATTTATAGGGAAGAATAAGGGATACAATGATAATAATTTTTACTTTTTAGGGGTATATGGGTACAATTGTCATTTAATAATAAACTTATCATTTACAACACTCCCCCTTAAATGACATATTATAAAATATCTATCTCATTGAAACATTGTTAAGAAAACGCAGAAAGACAAAACTTGATCGAAGGAAAAATAGGATAGTTACTCCCCCTGATTTCAATTCTCGTATCAATTCATCTTTATCTTATATGTCAATGTCTTCAATAATGACTTCTTGTACGTCAATGCATTTAAGAAAATCCAATTAGACCAAACTTGATAATTGTAGTAACATGATTCAGAAAATAGCTTATGTTGATCTGTTCACGAGTTTCATACATATAAAAGCATTATTTTGAGGGTAAATGTCTTGTAAGTTACGCAAAGAATATGCCTTATTAAAACTTTATTAGGAAAAATCCTATGAGAAAAATATTGATAAAGGAAAAAGAGTACATTATTCTTTTGAATACGTTACAAAAGTTGTCTTGTTAAAAATCTTGCCAGGAAACCCAATGAGACAAAACCTTGATCAAAGGAAAAGAGTACAATGTGTATTTACTCCCCCTCACGATAATATCGCTTGAATTATGTTTCAAGCATATTATATCCTTCTAGGATAATATCAAAATCGTACAAGATAAATTATTTATAATCATCTTTATTACATGCACATCAAATTTCATGTATTGTCACGCTAATAAAATAGAGACTTGTGTTTAAATCTACAACGTGATAATTTATCTATTTATACAAGTCTCCACGATATTTATATCCAAAAACTTCAGGTTTTTCTCGTAAGTTTAATTTTAATAGGATCACGTTTAGAAACTTCAGGTTTATCTAGTAAATTCAATTTTAATATGATCGCATCATTTTGTTTTGTCAATCATTACTTGGATCGATATGTTTCAACAAATTTATTTCGATTCCTCACTATTCATAATATGATGCAGTAAATCATGTGCAAAAGTGTTGTAGACAACTTTTTCGTTTCTTTTTCGATTTTTTTCTTTTTTCATATTGACATAACTTATTGAGATATCTCAATTTTCAACATATCAAGTACTTAAACCTCTTCTGAGATTTTAGGACCAGTTATGTCTAAATATTTTTCAAGAGTATGCACCTCCTAAATAGGACCATCTTTCTTATATACTCCATTTTTCTCTTAGAAATTTTCTATTAGAATCGTATATCTCATGCTTCAAATGTGTCATCAAATGTAATATTAACTAATTATCCTACAAGACATTAATTCGAGTTGAAGCATATAATGCGGTGTGTGACATATTATTGATTTCTTTGGTCAGTAAATGCACCTAAATAAATTATTATTTGAATTTCTAGTTCGAATTATCTTTTACAATGATTTAGATGATGATGCATTTGTACATTATTTTCACCTTCTTAATTTCTCCCCATAATGCTGAGAGAATTGTCAAATCAAATGGACAATAAATAAATTGCATTATAAATTTCATCGTTAGGACTTGAGGAATAGTACAAGGGTTCAAACCACACATTTCGTCGGAATTCTTTACTTTACATCTCAATGCATTGTGGTAGATTAACTATACTATTAAATAATTAGATGAAGAAATTACGCTCTGACCATAAGCCAATTATAACGGGAAGAACTATGATATTGGCATAATACGTAATATCATTCCCTAAATAGAAATAATTAAATTAATATAGGAAATAATAGTGTTAAACAATTTATCGATATATCAACTAACACGTATTAAAAAGTTGAAATTTAGGATCACTAGTATTAACAAGACACATCGTCTTGATTGTATAATCTGAAAATTATGCTCATAATCCGAACAGTTATTTTCCAAACTTCAGATTGCGAACAACATGCAATCATCTATTTATATCGAATCTATTAGATAAAAATAGTATATAGATGGTCAACGTGGAGGATAATAGGGCTCCATTTATTATCTTGATTAATTCTCAGAAATGTATTGAATTCAGTCCCTATATTTAACTAGTGATTGTTAATTATCAATTTTCGATAAAGAGAACAAATAAGATATATGAATTCATTAGATTGAAAAATCTTCTAATTCTTCATTGATATCCATTTGAAATTTTAATTTCACATCATTATTGATCCAATGATACTCTAACTGGTCATGCTAAAAAAATAAAGTCAAATTGAACTTCGGTTCAATATAATATATAAATCAATTATTTAATTTCGAAAAATATGATTAAGCATTATATAATCATATATCATTCAAGTAGTTAAACTAATCAATGTCCTCGTAACATTAATTATATGTTTTTGTTCAGGATAAACATGAATTCAAAATGATACATTTTTCGAAACATGTTCTACCTCAAGAAGACATTGTATTTTATTAATGCTCATTTAAAAGTAGTATGTCAATATTCTTCTGCAATATTGAAAATTATTCATGATCTTCACGAGCAATCACATATTATTATAATAAAGTATACAAGGAATTACTCTTCAAGAGTAAAAATATAATTTACGTTAAATCATATTTAATTATACTCTTTGAGAGTAAGTAAAATTTAGCTATAATATTTGTTAATAATAGTGTGCTACTTCTAGAGCACCAACAAATTATTATTTAGAAATATGAACTCTTCAAGAACATGTTTTCTAGTAGAATATTACTATTTGAAGAGTTGTGCTTCTTTGGGAGCAACAACGAGATATATTATCAATTTAAGTTTATAAAATAACATCTAAAAATATTTAATTACCATATAGACATGATAAAAATTAATTACCAAATATACATTAGGAAAAATTTGAAATATGAATTGAATTCGGCAAAAATAGATACATGTGGCTAGGGGTGAACGCGGTTCGGTTTGGGCGGTTTGTGCCATATTTCAACTCAAACCATTTCATACGGTTTGGAATTTTTTCAAACCAAACCAAATCATAATTTTCGGGTTAGTTCGATTTTAATCCGCCGGTTTACCTATCGACGTTATAATAATATATTTAAAGTAAGTTAACATATAAGTTGAAACGAGAACGAATAATGTTAAATATTAAATTACATTCATCTTTCTCACAAAACCTATGAATAAATTATTTTCAAAATTGGTAGCTAAAAGATGTTAATAGAACGAATATATTTTTCTTCCTTTTTATTTACATTTTCTTGTTTGTCTTTCATATTGTCATATAGTGGTTGGTAAAGATAGAGTCACATTTTGCTATATTAGTTTGGTTAAAACTCCTTTCGTCCTATTACTGAGATGAAAAACAAGGACTGAACATGATATGTTTAAATGTACAAAGAATGATAGAGTTTAGATTTATTGGAGAAATGAGAATTTAGGTAGCTTCTAAAGTTGTGGCATGATTTGATGACGTAGTTTTGTTGTATTAAGATTTAGATTGTTGAAAATAAATGTTTTTTTCATATGATTTGGGATTAATTTTAGTTTAGATTAGATATCGGGTCACGGTGTGTGTTGTGGATTTATAAAACTATCGGCCAATAATGATGAATTTAATTTACTTTATATGATTATTTTAATGGGTTGGTTGTAATTTGTATTCCTAAATTAGTATTTTTTTCTAAAAAGTGAAAACTTTAAAATTTGTAAGTTAATAAAATTAATTTTTTAATTAAAAAATTAAAAAACGGTTCGGTTCAATTTTATGCGGTTTTTGAAAATTGAAACCTAAATCAAACCATTTTGAAACGGTTTGGTTTGGTTTGGTTTGAAGGAAAAAAAAAATCGCAGGTCCACATGGACCCGAACCAACGGTTTCGATTCGGTTTACGATTTCGCGATTTTTTTGAGCAGCCCTACATGTGGCATAGAAAAATTATACAAACGTAATGACAAGAATATTGGATAGCAAGCGTAACGATTAAAGGTAAAACTTCATTGATACAAATTGGAGGTGGCAAATCTTGATGGTGGTAATTATGCGTATAAAATTTACTAGTTTTATTAGATTTTGAAGAATTAAACTTTTATACTAATAACTTGTTATAAAATGAGAGAAAAGAGGAAAAAAAAAATATGGAGAAGTCAATAAAATTATGTGTTTTATTAAGAACCAAAGCTCCATATTTATAGGGAAGAATTATGGATACAATGGTAATAATTTTTAGGGTTGCAAGGGTACTATTGTCATTCACTAATAAACTTACCACTTACAACAATAAATGGAGTATTCTTGCAAGAAAATTAAGGCAGGCAAGCAGACAAAATTCACGGTACCAATTTTTTCTTACCATTTTTACCATCTTAAAATAAAAATAATATGCATCATAAATTTATTAGGACTATTTCTTATAAATGCCTCTCCAAACTAATTAGGCATAGTTTTTAGGTAATCAAGGGCTAGATTGGCTTGTCTTTTACTTTTACTTTTATTTGCTTCTTGTAGAACTTTTTTTGGGAAAGCTACCTTAATTTTTATTTGAAAACTAATTTTTAAAAGAGTTTTTTATTCCGGAGTATTTTTAGAGGAAATCATATCGACTTCCAATAAAAGATCTCCTAATTAGAAGAAACACTTTCACAAAAATAGTCAAACGGACCTCAAAAACTCCTTTTTGTACTCAGAAACTTTTAACTTCTCAAAAATCATGCCAAAATGACACGTATTTGATTGACTACATCTTGAACTTTATTTTGGGACCTGCGTTTGGATTCCTAAATAAAATTGAATTATTCTAGTGGTACATCACCACTTACATAAGGGTGTCCATAATGGACACCCGGTATCTCCTCATTGGAGGGAGTGCCGACCCCACCGACCCTCCCTCCAATGAGGAGGCGTCGGGTGTCCATTATGGACACCCTGATGTAAGAGGTAATATACCTCTAGTATCTCCCAATAAAATTTAATGGTCCCAATTTTTTGTTCATATTGCATAATTGGTCCAAACATTTTAAAAATGGTGCAAATGATTCCAAACCTTTTTACTTTTGGTGCAATTGATCCTTTGGATGGATTCTATCCAAATAGTCGTCAATTTTAAGTGTGAAATGCACTTTCTCTTGATTTGCTTTGGGAGAAAATTATAGTTGGAGTCCCTTATCTTTTCAAAAGTGCAAATTGTCATGTACCTTTCATTTTGGCAACACGACCCTGAAATGGTTGTCTAAAGTTAGGATCTCACTATCTTTCTTGATTTCTTTAACTGGCTCAGACATGACTCTCTCTTCAATAGGAGTAGTTGTTGCTGCTTTAGTCTAATGTGATATGAGGTTAGAACCTTGTACCTTTGGTTTTACAGGAGTGGAACGGTTGGTTCTACATATAATCAACATTGTACCTCTGTAAATAAAAATATGTTTGTGACAGGCTTGAGCATGTAGATAATTTTTTTCTTTTCAATATTCTTTTGAATGCTTATGTGTTGACTCTTTTCAATTTTTTGTAATTCACATTCTTTTTAATTCTTGGAGTTGACTTTCACACAACCATAGGAGTAGTCATTTTCTCATAACTTATGTTTATTATCAATGACAGCTTCACACACCCACAATGGTAGTCCTCTCCTTCAATGAATCTGCCTATTTACATAAGATCATGTTGTGGTGCAGAGAGATATCTCAAACACTTGTCACCTTAAGATGACAACCTAATCAGTAAATGGTCATAATTGAAGTAGTCACAATGTCCTAATGGTGCAACAATAATTTATCATAAGTTAAATTTAGCACACGACACTGATTGGATATTCCAATTCTATCTCAATAACTACAAAGTACAAACAAATCAGAATTTCATAGTTTGAGACATTTTCAAGAAAAACTCCAATTTTTCTTTTTATCGTTTTCATTTTTTTTTTCATATAAATGTAAAACACATGCAAACAAAATGAATGCACAAATTCAAGCAAAAAAAAATATCTACATCAAAATGGCTTTTAATATATCATGCATATGCTAACGAATTTTAGCAAAGTTTCAAATATTACAGTATCTAAAGCCTTGGTAAGTAAATCAATCAGTTGTTCTTCAATGTGAACGTGTTCT
The DNA here is from genome assembly GCA_035079005.1 of Fraxinus americana. Lineage (NCBI taxonomy): Eukaryota > Viridiplantae > Streptophyta > Magnoliopsida > Lamiales > Oleaceae > Fraxinus > Fraxinus americana. Next base: position 18,006,449 of record CM068707.1, on the reverse strand, counting down.
AGGACAATAATATTTCTTTCAACTAAGTTTAATGAAATGATGTTGAATATCAATGTGCTTAGTCCTTAATGTTGAACATAATTCTTAAAGATGTTTATAACACTAGTATTATGACAACACATAGTAATAGAGTCTTGATTAATACCGTAGTCACTGAGCATCTGCTTCACCCAGAGTAGATGTGCATAGCAACTATCTACAATAATGTACTCAGCTTCTACGGTAGACAAGGATATAGAGTTTTGCTTCTTATCTAGGATATAAAATTATTACCCATGTAGAAGCAACCTCCTGATGTGCTTTTCCCATCATACACGTTTTGTGCCCAATCAACATCTAAATATCTTAGCCAATGGGTTGAAATTTCCTTTGTTCCAATCATGTTTGTATCAGTTGGCCGAGGTACTAGCTCTCTTACATTATTTCGCTTAGATTGAGCTAATTCTTCATACATTACTAGTAACCAAGATTTATCACCAAGTGCTTCAATCACATTTTTTGGGTCAATACCTGTAGCACACATTCTCGAGTTCTGTAGCAATTCTTATTCTGGTCATTATTCCATCTCCAAGGAATGAAAGAATGTTCTCTAGTGGATGAGCCTTTTGGATCTAGGTAAGAGACTGTCTTTTGTTCTACAGTTCATTGTCTTCCTCTGGTGGGTCAACACCTCCAGTAGAGTGTACAGGATCCTCGGAGCTTAGTAGCAATAGTTCTGTCTGTCCGTTACTACCTGAATCTGTAACACAATTTTCCTAAATATTTTGATCATCTTCAATCTATTCTTCCATAGTATGTATCTCAGGTTCCTATGAATAAGAAGAGTAATCATGAATATCGTCAAATTCAATATTTATGGATTCAACAATAGTTTCAGTCCTCATATTATAAACTCTATAGGTCCGACTAGTTTTTGAATACCCAATAAACGCTCATTCATCACTATTAGACTCAAATTTTCCCAAAATTTCCCTTTCATTTAACACATAACACTTGCTACCAAAAGTATGAAAGTGCTTGAGATTTGGTTTCCTGCCTTTTTAGATTTCATATGGTGTTTGTAAGGTACCAATTCTCAAGGATACAGAGTTTAAAATATAGCAAGCAGTATTTACAATTTCAGTCCATAATATAATAGGAAGTTTCTTACAATTCAATATCACCCAAGCCATCTCTTGTAAAGGCCTATTCTTCCTTTCCACCACACAATTTTGCTCATGGATTTAAGGAGCAAAAAACTCATAAGAAATACCACATTCTTCACAGAATCTAGAAAAGCTAGCATTTTTTAAATTTCTTACCATAATCAATCCTAATTCTTACAATTTTAGTCCCCTCGACGTTTTTCCAGTGGTCAATTTTTTTATATAAGAATGTGGATCTTTCAAAAACTAGTAGATTTTTCTCTTAAAATGTCTACTCAAGTGTACCTAGAAAAATCATCAATGACCACATAAATATATCTATTACCACTAAGGCTTTCTGTCTGAATAGGCCCCATCAAGTCCATATGTATTAATTCAAAACAATGAGAGGTAGCAAGAAATTGACCTTGTTTGTGAGCAATTATGTTTTTTTTGACCTTTCGGCATGAGCCACACGCACGTTCAAGTTTTTCTGTGAGCTTAGGAACTTCTATTACTGCATTGAGTTTTGTAAGTTTGACAGATCTCATAGTTCACGTGTCCCAATCGTTTGTGCCACAAGTCAGTAAAGTTAGCTTTTGAAACATGACATGAAACTTCATATTTAAGCACATGACATTTATCACTAGATCTATCATCACGTAGGACACAACTACCATGTATATCTTTTTTCTTCAAGTGAGCAATTAGTACTTTAGGTAAGTTTAATGTGCATTTATTTAATTAACTCGATAATATAATGTCTGTTATACCTATAAATTACATGGCATGTGTGTGACGGATGGAGTCTCACATCGGTCAATTTAACATTGATTATTTAATTGGATCGTGCTTATTTAATGAAGCAACCGTATCTTGGGTTTAGATTCGGCCCATTAAACCACATGGCCCATTTGCATTCTCATATATATATATTCTCGATCGACAACCTTTGCCTCCTAACGGGGTGTTCAAGTGCACATGTGACGTCTACGTGGATGGGAGGTGGTTAGGATTCTGTTGACGCATTTTTTGAGGTCAACAAATTAACGTCTGTGACAAAATTGGTACATTAACCACGATCTCACCACATTCAAAATGCCGCTAGAAAAGATAATTTTTTTCGGGCAGTTTGTCTACCAAAATCCAAGAATTCAGCTACGACAAATGAAAGAAATGGAGCTGCTGGAAGCATTTGAAACATTTGTTGAAAAAAAAAGGAATTTTCAACAAGAAGATTGGCCATGAAAATGGTCAACCGAAATTGAAAATATATTTATATCTTTAAGCAACCAACCAACAGGTCCTTAATGATCCATTCCAATATGTAGCAAAGCAAAAATCAAAAATGAAAACGTGTTGGCTACCTAAATGGACAAATTTTCACCTAAATGGGTAACATTCAAATTGTTTTCAACATGAAGACCCATTTGATAGAAAACTTCTGTAAGTACTAAAACCTAGTTAATTTAACAATTTGTCTCAATTATTCGTTCCAAGCAGATTTCGTCAGTTAGTCAGAATGTCCTACAAGCAGTTTCACACTCAATTATGATTGACGCAAGTTAACAAGCTAGTGTTCTACGAGATTTTATCAAATGCGAAAATAAACAAGAATGAACACCAGATATAACGTGGTAAACCCCTAAGGAAAATATCCACTGGCCATGCCACAAATAATAATCCACATCAAACAATCAGAAATACAATAGTTTCTGTTTTGTAATTTCGTAAAATTCATAAAAAACAATCAAAAACAAATAAAGAACAATTTCCTCGTTTTCTTATTCTTTGTATTTGTTGAAGAAGTGGAATCGAATTCCCGATCTTGACTTTATCACAACTTCACTATTGTATTTGGCCGCAATCACTACTTGGATTAAGATTTACCAATCCAAACTCAGGCCAAGTAGTCTGATATTTGAGTAGGATTATATCATTCATGATTTGGTGTGCTCTTTTCAATTAAGATTGAAAAATACGATTTTTGCTTCGAGATACTTCAATGAATTCACTGGAGACTGTCAGAACATGCCACTGCAGTTTCACCAGGCAAAGGTAGATTTTCTCAAAAGCATTGGTTCGTCCTTTAATGATTTTCTTTACTTATGTAAAGACTCCTTCAAGACACGAACGTCTCTTATCTAAATTATGAAAGTTTTACACTGTAAGAACAATATAGATTTTGTTTAATATAGTAAATATTAACTTAAGGAAAGTTTTGATTTGTTAAATCATTCTTTACTTATTTTAATTATTTGGCCAATCAAACCACGTCCAAGATGATAAATATTTATATATAGGCTGTTGTATGAAAGGTAAAGATTGCATCTCGTTTATAGCATTGAAACCCTAAAGTCCGTATCCAAGAAATCACTTGAACCTGCACTCATCCAGTCAGTCACAACCGACTGGTTAACCTGTTTGGACTGCACCTATGATCACGTTTTGGGTATATGTTTTGACATTTAAAAATAATTCTAATTTGAGTAAGGCAATAAATAGGTAATAAATAAAAATATAAAGTATATTTTACTTACGACTTCTAAAGCTAAACGTAAATATCCACTTGTAAAAGTTTTGGCTATAAAATCCATGGTGGACGAGAAAGCTTTGGCCAAGATATAAGCTTCCTGGAGCTATCATACCCATAACTTTCAACTATAGTCGTCGAGGCAGCAATGATAATCGTTGACCCCATGAAAACTAGTTGCAGTGGAGAATGAGTTTTATTATGATTTCTAACTTGAAGGCCTCCGATGATAGTCATTGAGGCAAACCTCAACCAATTATGGTAGCCGCAAGGAACTCGGAACCAGCGATATACCAAAGCGACCGGCAATGAGTGTTTCTTGCTTTTGACCATTCAATCAACATTGAACCCTTGTTTGATCCACATTTTCCCAAAACTCATTTTTTTCAAAACTCATTTTCAAGCCACATATTCAAACAATAAAATATTATATACGTAAATTTAAAATTTTTCCTACTTTTTAACATACATTCTCCAAAATATCACTATTTCAAAATTTATTATACCAAACAATGGGGCTCAAACAAGGGCTAAATTTTGATGGGACCAAGATGGATTGTCTATTCAGCTTTTGCAAGCTGCTTTGTTTGGCAGAAGACACAAATATTTACGACTTAATGGGTACTTTTGCTGAATTGATGCAAATCAATTTTATTCACTAAAAAAAATTGGAAGGTGTTGTTAGCTGATGGCTCCCTCCATGTGAGGGGTGTGTAATTCATTAGGTAATAAATTGTGTACATTTAGACCAATCCTTAGTACCAGATTTATGCAAAATTGGTCCCAATGATTTATTTTCCTTGGGGTCCGTGATTATTGTTTTGGTACAAACTTCTCCAGCCCTTTAGCCTCGTAAACGGAATGTCGTATCTTCATTTGAGCCGAATATTTATTTCTTCTACACTGGTGATTAATTTCACCCCGATTTATTATGCTTGGATCCATTAGCATATTTGGCCCATTTATTTCTTTTTATATATGCGAGTCCACTTCACCAAAAAAAGGGGGTATGAAATCTCTAACCCTAACTAAATCCTCTCTCTATCTCTTGCATTCATATTATCTCTTGTCCGATTGTTGACTTAACCGTCGGAGTATAAATGATCGTCAAACCGGTGGTATTTGCCTTCTAACGGAGTGTTCCAGTCAGCAGGTGATGCCTACGTGAAGGGAAAATGGCAAAGATTTTGTTGACGCATTCCAAGCCCAAAACAAGGTTGCTTGATTAATTAGCTCAATCCAATTGAATAATCAATTTCAAGTTGGCATATGTGGGACTCCTTCCATCATTTGCATGCCATGTGATTTATAGGTGTAATAAGGGCCATGCATGCCATCATTTTAAAACCATCAAATTCCACTAACTTAGCCAATCTTGCAAAATTATTTTGGTTCCAAATGAACTTTCATATACCACTTGTTGTTGGATTTTAATATTATAGGGGGCTAATGTCAAAGCAAGATTTAATGCCATGGTAGGTTTTCTTGGAAGCTAAATTATGTTACTATATGTTGATTTTAAAGAACTATACCATTTGATTTGTGTGTAAATTAAATCAATATCTAAGGTGATGAATTTTGAAAGATATGTGAAATTGTGCTATTGCAATTCTTGATAATGTCGTGGATGGACTACAAACTACATTTATGCTAAAGGAATTATATTTGAAAGTGCAAACAAAGTGTTCGACAAATTGTTTAGCTTGGAATTTTCTAATTTAAAGTTTCAGTTTCCTGGCATGGAAGCTTGTTGCAATTTTACCAGTAACTTACAAGCTATGCATGGATTCATTATCAAGCATCCGAATAATATCAGTTTGTTAGAAGCAAGCTCTTGGACCTCACAGGACCGGGCTAGCTTATAAGACCTCGAATCTTTAAATGAAAGCTCTAACTCGTGATTTTTTTATTCTCGAAAGAGAGCCCTACCTCCTAGATTTCTTATTTATTGAAGGCGACCCAAGCTCACAGTTTTCTTATCATTGAAGGTAAACCCTAGCTTGTGGATTTTTTATTATCAGATGCAACATTCTATGAGTTACCGTTCCTTGAATAAAGAAAGAGACAGTATCTTGGAGTCCTAGTTCGTTGAATAAAGTAAGAGGTGGCATATTTTAGAATTCTCTTACCTTGAAAAATGGAAGAGGCAAATCACCGATGTGTTTGCTATTGCAAAAGAAGCCTTTCATGGCCTCATTCACGAGATGCTTATTCTTTGCCTCTCACGATCGTCGAGCCTAGCTATAAAACCTCATCTATCCAAAGGCTTATAAGTCTCCAATAGTACAAGAGCTATTAGTGATATGTTTATTCCCTATCTCGTAGATGCTTATTCCTGACTTTGCATGATGTTTACTCATCGTTTTTCAATATTTTCGAGCCTAGCTGTAAGACCTCATCTATCTGAGACCTTTTGAAGTCTCTAATAGTTCGTGTGATATTCGCTAGATGTTTATTCCTCACCTCGTGGGATGTTTATTCCCTACCTCACCGATGCTTTTTCGGATTTGTGAAATGCTTATTTCTTGCCTTTCACTATCGTTGAACCTGGACGTAAGACCTCGTTTATCCGAGGCCGCTTATAAGTCTTCGATAGTTCAAGATTTATTTTCCAAATGTTTATTCCTTGCCTCGCGGGATATTTATTTTTTGTCTCACCAGATGCTTATTCCTAGCTTTATAAGATGCTTATCCCTCACCTCTCACTATAGTTGAATTTATCTATAAGTCCTCATATATCCAAGGCGGGTTATAAATCTCCAATAGTTTAAAAGTCATTCGCGAGATGTTTATTCCTTGCCTCGCGGGATGATTATCCGCTGCCTCGCCAGATGCTTATTCCTGGTTTCGCGAGATACTTATTAATCATCTCTCACTATCGTTGAGGCTAGTTGTAAGACCTCGTCTATCCGAGGTCGCTTATAAGTCTCCGATAGTTCGAGAGTCATTCACGAGAAGTTTATTCTTCGCCTTGCAGGATGCTTATTCCTGACTTCGCGAGATGCTTATTCTTGGCTTCGCGAGATGCTTATTCATCGCTTCTCATTATTGTTGAGCCTAGTTGTAAGACCTCGTCTATCCGTGGCTATTTATAAGTCTTTAATAGTTCGAGAGATATTCGTGAGATATTTATTACTCGCCTCGCGTGATGTTTATTCTTTGCCTAGTTAAATGTTTATTTCTGAATTCGCGAGATGCTTATTCCTTACCTCTCACTATTGTCAAGCATAGTTGTAAGACATCGTATATCCGATGTCTTTTATAAGTCTACGATAGTTTGAAAGTTATTCACGAAATTTTTATTCCTCACCTCGTAGGATGTTTATTTCCCACCTTACCATATGTGTATTCTTGGCAACGAGAGATGTTTATTTTTCGCCTCTCACTATCGTAGAGTTTAACTATAAGATATCGTCTATCCGAGGTCACTTATAAGCCTCTGATAGTTCAAGAGAGTTTATCTATTGCTTCGCGAGATGTTTATTCCCCATTTCACCATGCGGATTTCTTAGCTTCGAGAGATACTTATTCCTCACCATTCACTATCGTCGAGCCCAGCTATAAGACCTTGTCCACTTGAGTCCAACTTATAAGTCTTCGATGGTTCGAGAGAGCCATTAGCTCGATAGAAATTCCTCACTTCAAGATATCTCGTCATGCAAGATGATTGTGCTTATGCTTCCAGTTCGAGATTCTCATTATCGTCGAGCACGCCTATAAGACCTAGTTTTTTCGAGGCCAGCTTATAAGACTTCAATATCTCGAGACGAGCCACCAGCTCGATATTCATTCCACACTCTACGAAAATGCCTCACTATACGAGTTGTTGCATTACAGATGCATTTATATTCAAGAGAGCTCATCATGCCTCTACATCATCTTATCACTAGCTGCTTGCATACTAAGAGCCGCACCTTTGTATTACCTATAGCACAACTATATCTATCTTCAAAGACCTCACCATACCTCTACATCAACTACATTACAACTGTTTATCTTTTAGAGTTTTGCTTCTAGTTCAGCTATGTCACATCTACTTATCTTCAGAGAGCTTATATTATCTCTTTTATGGATGAACTATCCACCATTTAAGAAGCCCTTTGCATGGGTGAACCATCCACCAGCAAAGATGTCATTTACAACTTCGTATGAAGAGGGATGGGCATACTTTAATATCTATGAGGATGAAGCCTTCCATAATTGGATCAAACACTATGGACAAAGCCCTTAATATGTATGCGCCACCCCTATATAAGGATGTCAGCTTATCACGGCTACTTATATTCAAAGCATCGCCACTGCTACTTATACATTGAGAACGTCGCCTTTACTACTTTCATTCAAAGCATCACCTATACTACTTATACAGTCAGAGCATCGCCTATACTACACATATTCAGAGCATCGCCTCTGCAACATATATCCAGAGTATCGCCTCAGTTGCTTATCTCCAGAGCCTCATCCTTACATTAGCTTCATCGCAACTACTTATCTTCAAAGCATCGTCCTTAACTAAAAGTCCACGCATTATATGAATATTTATACTTGAACTTGGGGGACTATATGATACCAGTATTTTAGTAACATTACATTATTATTGCTAGCATATGTATTATATTATTGCTATCTAGTACGCGTGGTATATTATTTCTAGCATGTTATGACACTATTTTATTACAGCCAGTACATATGCCACATTATCTATATTTTCATTTCATTATTGACAACATATCATTTGCTATGATACATGATAGGCTCTACATATTTTATCTTAGAGAAGTTTAATTTAATATTATTTACGCTATCGTCATTAGTATTTATAGGGGTTAAATGAATCCCAATTTATTTTGTATATGTACAGTAGAGATATTATGTTATATTGCAGGTTGGTTTACTCAATATTACAGCGGAGTCATTTCCGAGATTTGGACAAATGATATGTGACATCTTTCGAGCAAATCTGAAAACCCTCACTTATTCAGGCTCATACAAATATTTTCGAATTAGTTAGTAAGTTCTCGCATATTAGAGCGGCTTATGTTCTCAAGGCAATTAGTAAGTTTTCACTTATTTGAGATCTATACATATTTTCGAAGTAGTTCGTAAACCCTCACTTATTGGAGCTACTCATATTTTTGAGGCAATCTGTAAGACCTCGCCTCTTTATAGTTTATATTTCGTTTGACCCGCACATGAAGATACAACTCAAACTTTGGGGACTATTGTTATACTTATAAATTATGTGACATGCGCCTCCTACATTTATCGATTCGACATTGATTATTTAATTGAATTGAGCTTGTTTAATCAAGCAGTCGTGTCTTCGGTTTGGACTCAGCCCATTGGTTTTGCCTATTTGTATTCTTATATATATATATATATATATATATATATATATATATATATATATATATATATATATATATATATATATTTTTTTTTTTTTTTTTTTTTTTTTTTTTTTAAATGCAAGTTTATTCACAATTAAGGTATGTTCATTCTAACTCTAGCCAAATTCTCTCCTTCTCTTGCACTCATTTTATCTCTCGTCCAGCTATTAACTTGATCGTTGTAGTGCAAACAGTCATCGAGCATTTTTATCGACCAACGACTTTTGCCTCGAAGCGTTCAACTACGCAGGTGACGTCTACGTGGAGGAGAGGTAATTAGAATTCTATTGATTCATTTTTTAGGTCCACAATGTCGTCAATGTATCATGTCTGATTTTCGATGATTACGTGACAATTTCTGTCAATCAAAGTAAAATATTTCACTCCAATAATAAATAGATAACCATTTGAATAGATGAGTGACTAATTGATAATTTCATTTTTGTTTTTTCAGTGAATAAGTAATAAAAGAGGCGTAAGTTTAACAATATTATTTAAACACCTATTATTACAGCCCCAAACTTAAAGTTGAGATTCTAGAGGGAGGGGACCGACACAGTACCATATGTAATGTAGGCTGTGAGATTTGAATCGAAACTAAAGATTCATCGTCTATGTCGATCCACCTCAAAACTCCGCCTCCATCAGAAAACCCAACAATGTTTGTAATCAGATTCCCAATATGCCCGCAACAATTCCACATATCTAAATTCACTATCTTCTTCCTCCTCATTTTTTCCGGCACCGTCTATTCGGCTCCGCAAATTCCGTACTCGCACTGCAACAACGTCGTTCCGGAGCCACTCAAGTCCCCAGACTCAGACCCAAATAGCCAGCTCCCTGGCTCAAAATTTCTCACTTTACGCAATGCCTATTTTGATTACATGGAGAAAAGCGCCCAGAACGGCAATTTTCTAAATCCGCAAAGGTCCCTCTTTTTGCGGACCCGCAAAGTTTACAGAACCAAGACTGATGGGGTACTCAAAATCGACGCGTTCTTGCGTCTAACGGGTGCTCAAGGTCGGGGATATTTTGGAAATTTTACGCACCGGGAGTTGCGTCTCGTGCATTACCGACCTCCTAGGATTCCGTTGACGCCGAGGGATGCGCTGAGTGTGCTGGGATTTTCGATGACTGGATATTGGGATTCGAGTTCTGGAAAGGTCTGTATGGTCGGCTCAGGTTTGGGCAAACTAAGGTCTGTTCATGCTGTTTTAAAGCTGAATTATCCTGATTCTTCAAGTATTTTTAATAGTTTAGTTAATGGTACGTTGGAAAGTTTGGATGTAAATGATAATTATTTAAACCTCAAGCATGTAAAGATACTAGGCGTGAACTTGAGGAACTATAAGTATGAACTGATTGATAAAGAAGTTAAAAATAAGGGGTTTCCTTTTTTTGATGATTTGGCTAATGTTTCGTTAGGCGTAGAGGACTTGGGACAAACGGTGTGTCACTTTATTAGATCAGCTGGTGTTGTCGAATTGAATTATATGAGTGAATGCAGTAGTGTGAATTGTGATTTTCTTGGAGGAGGCAATAGTAATTTCACACCGAGGCTGATGAACTTTAATGAGATTGAGTGTTCGGAGGATGGGAGAGTGAGGTATTTGTTAAGTTTCGGGGATCTCGTGTATAATGGGTATCAGTTGCCTTTTGAACCGAATATGACTTTGGTTAGTGAGGGAAAATGGAATGCGGAGAAGAAGAGGCTTGACATTGTTGGCTGTCACATTTTGAGTGATTCTGGTAGGAGTTTGGTTGGAGAATGTATGATCAGGTTGAGCTTTAGATTTCCAGCAAGGTGGACGGTGAGAGAGAGGAGTGCTGTTGTTGGGGAAATGTGGAGTAGTAGAAATGTTAACAAGTCCAGTTATTTTGGCAGAATTGCATTGGCAAATAGAAAAAATAAGAATGTAAAGGTTACACGTTTGAAATATGAATTTACAGAGATTGAGAATGTAACAAGATGGTGTACAAATAGAATGCAGAAGGTTAAGGGGGGTACGTATCCTAATGGGCAATCATCTGACATGAGATTTGACATGATGGTTGGAAATAAGAATATCAAAGAAGCATGGGGTTACTTGTCTCCACTTTATGTGGATGATAGGTTTTATCGGGCATCTGTAGTTTTTGGAAGGGAAGTTGAATCTAGGGAGGACCACATGAGGCAAAACCCTAAGAGTGTGATTAATATCAGCTACGTGTTGAGCTTTGCAGCACCACTTGAATTCAAGCTCAGCAATGAATTTATGCAGGTCAAGTCAGTTGAAATTTCTGCTGAAGGGTTATATGATTCTAAAAGTGGACACCTTTGCATGGTTGGGTGTATGCAGAACGAGTCTCCTAATTTGAAAGTTGGAAGGAACTCTTCATTAGATTGTGAAATTCTAGTTGAGATCCAGTATCCCTCTTTGAATGCAAAAAATGGAGGTGTGGTGAAGGGAACTATCGAAAGCACACGAGTTAAGTCTGACCCTTTTTACTTTGAACCATTTCATATTCTTTCACGTTCCATTTATGCAACGCAAGCCAAAGAAACCATATGGAGAATGGATCTGGAAATCACCATGGTGCTGATTTCCAATACACTTACGTGCATCTTTGTAGGTCTGCAGTTATTTCACGTCAAAAGGCAACCAAATGTTCTTCCCTTCATTTCTGTCATGATGCTTTTTGTGCTCAGCCTAGCACACTTGATTCCATTGTTGTTGAATTTTGAAGCTCTCTTCGTGGTGAGCCGCAACAATGGCAACAATCTGAATGTATACTTTGGTAGTGACGGATGGCTTGAATTGAATGAAGTACTAGTAAGGGTAATAACTATGATAGCTTTCTTGTTAGAATTGCGGCTTCTCCAACTCACCTGGTCGTCAAAATCCAGAGACGAAAGCCAGACAGCTCTCTGGAAATCTGATAAAAAAGTTCTGTATTTATCTTTACCTATGTACATTGGTGGTGGGTTGATTGCTTGGTTTGTCCACCTGTTAAGAAAGTCTTACCCAAGGTCATCACTGAGGGTTAGCAATGTTGGATATAAGCAGCTGTCCTCATGGGGTGATCTCAAATCCTACGCTGGGTTGATATTGGACGGCATTTTGTTCCCACAGACACTGTTCAATCTTTTCTGTGATGCCAAAGAGAATGCCCTCGCCCCTTCCTTTTACATTGGGACTACCTTTGTTCGCTTATTGCCTCATGCATACGACTTTTACAGATCTCATAGTTCGACTTGGTCATTCAATTACATATATGCGAACCCAAGAATGGACTACTATTCTACCTCCTGGGATATTGTTATATGCCTTGGCGGTTTGCTGTTTGTTTCCCTCATCTACTTGCAGCAAAGATTTGGTGGGTGTTGCTTTCTTCCCAAGAGATATAGGCATAGCACTGCATATGAAAAAGTGCCTGTAGTTACCAATGAATCTTTTTAAAGTGAAAAAGTTTCCGAATTGGTTTTCTGTGGAATTTCTACTGAAGTTTGGATAAATTGGCTCGCGTAAATGGGTTCGTATGTACATACAGTTGCGGAAGTTAGACTTTCTTCAGCTCACATTTTGTAATTTTTTCACGGAACTTGTAATTCATGTATCCAATTCTCTCTCTTCAGAGTTTTTTGGCATCTTGATGATATTGGGCTTAATAGTCTGTAATGAGGGCCAGATTTGAGACGATCACACCAAAATGTGTAACTACGAAGGATTTCCGTGGATTGATTATTTTCTCATCCATATTCTCAAAACTATTTCACAAGTTTGACTTGATACCAATAATAATAAATTAGTAAATATAAAACAATTTCCTGTAGTATAAGTAGCAGTTATCTGTACTACTCTTAGAACAATTTTGTGTGAAGTAATGCTATTCATAATCACTTGACTACCGGTATGAGAGGATTTTACGATGCCTTAAATGAAATCAATCACAAAAGTGCAAAATCCATGGCAGCATTTTCTCTGTGCATTTAAGGAGCTATGAGCGTATGAAATTTTTGTTATGTTAAACTAAACAAGACTGCAAGTAAATTTTGTCACGAAGCATCTAGGACTATCTAATACAGCAAGTAAATTTTGTCACGAAGCATCTAGGACTATCTAATACAGTACATTATTAAACGTAGGTAGAAAGCAGAAGAGAGGCTGTAAACAATGCAATGACTGGTGATTTAACTAATGAACAAGTCATGCTACATATGTACAATAGGGAGAATATACTTGATAAGTTAAACCCACTTCTCGACTAGTAACTTGCATCAAAGCATCCAAGACAATGGTTTCTTCATTCTGTGAAGATGAAGACCAGTGGTAGAACAGCTCATTATTAGTATCCTCAAAGTCTACCTGCAAATCTGTAAAACAATTTATAACAATATGTAAATGATTCATCAAAATTGCATTGTGGCCAACAGAAGTAGATGATATGTCACGTCTTAGCCTTCATCATATTGTATGAATAAATTCTTTTAAATTTTCTTGGAAATGAAGTTAAGGGTTAGGTTCAAATTAAGATTACAAATTTCAAATGTATGCATCACATCAAAAGTACATTTATACGTACTTAACCATTTACTCACATGTACGTACATAAGAGTTCTCTGGAAATACTTGCAAACTAGAAAGGCAATGTGTCAAAAGTTATTTACGAGCTCAACATCATGCCATCTCAAATTGCTATTTTCTATTTTATGGTTCTTTTATTCACTCAAGTATAATATCCTGGTGACTTGAACTTGATGATTCAATATTCACATCAACAACATATTTAAACTATGAAAGCAACTAGAGGCTCAGTGATTAAGCAAACTGAGTTGTGTTGAAAATGTTCGTCTGGTTTGACTGTTTCTCTGCTCACATATTTGAGTCTTTAAAGGCTTCCATGAAGAATGAATGTTAGAGATGTGGCAGTTTCTTTCCTCATATTTTCAGGCTCAACTTTGTAGTCAAGGGGGAAAAAAAAGTAGAAATGATATAAATGCAATATCCGATTCTCAATCAATCTGTAAAACAAGAAAAGCAGTGCTACCTATTTTCTCATATAGCAATGTGATCAGGAACCAATGACGTTATCATTGGAATTAGAATACTGGAAGACGTATAAAAAGAAAGAGCATTGATTTAAAAGAAACTGGGATTGAATGGAAAAGATTCTATCTTACACCTAAAATCTTAGATGTACCAAATCCAAGCTTTGACAGAACTTGTCAACTTTTGAAATCAAGGTTAATAGTCTTTAATCGAAGAAGTAACTTTTTAAAATCTTGGTTAATACATTCTTTCAGTTACATATTTTATGCCTGAACATAAATTGTTTAGTTTCAACACTGGCCAGCATTACTCAGTTTTCCTCTATGCCTGAACATAATAGCATTTGCAAGCACAGATATGAGGTGGCATTGAACTCTCAAAATTATACAGAATGGAGGGAGTAAATTCAAGAAGAGAATATCACCTCTAATCACGTCAGTCAATGTTGGATTTTTTGCCTGTAAGAATGCGAGAAATTTGGAGTCCCCTGCTGAATGCTTCATTAAAAAGTATCCTTGTCTGCATTTGTTGAAATCCAGGCATCCATGAGAGAATTGCCAAAGGAGTCATAACTATTAATCCAAAAACCATATCATACAAACGAGCCAAGGACACTACAGTCTCCCAAACCACAGACGACTGCAGGAAAGGTCTGAGCACCAGAGCTATTTGTATCATGCCCCATCCCGTGGGGACAAATGCCAGTAGACTTTTGATGAAATCGATTAAATCGAAATCGGTGAAGTGTATAAGTAAAATAATCACGAGTACTGACAGCACAATAACAAGAAACTGAACGACCCTATAGTAGATGTGCTCCTTTGCAGCATATTTGTCCCGGGCATATGCTATAACAATATAAATAGCCACCACCATAATCATGTAGATCCAAGACAGCAAGTAAACTGCAATACTTGTGCTACCACGTGTAATATTCAAATGGTACACAATTCCGTATTGAAAAAAGAAGAAACGAAGATCTAAAATAATCTCCAACAATTTTCCCCATATACCAGTTGTTCTCAAGTGGTCCTGTTCCTCATACCACCACGTTTCCCAGCTCTGGTCTGCTTTTACTAAAATTCCTCTATACCATAACCAGTTCATGAAATCATCGAAGTCATACACAGTTTTCAGCCAGTCAAAGCCAGAAGGGTTGAACACAAAGGGTGACATAATCCATGAAAGCACAAGGAACCAACTTGAGATAGTCATGGCAATGTAAACAAAGGTATTTGTAGACAAGGGACTTTGAGAAGCATAAACAATTAAAATAATTCCAAGTTCAATTGCCTTTACAAAATGGCTGCGAGCATATAGCCTATAATTTTCAGCAAAGCTCTTGTGCTGCACAACAAAACCACGACCAGTAGCTCGATACTTGGCACCCCCGTGAAGAATAGTTCGGCCAAAGAAATGTGCACGAGTTCCCATTGAGAAAGTGTAGAAAAATGAAGCAAGCTGGAACTGCATTGTAATAAAATCCCAAACTGCTGGAAGGAACCCATGTTCAAGTGAGTTTTCGACAATCATTGGGAGGGCTGTGAAAACACCAATTTGGATGATAAACTGCTGATTTAAGACTGCACCAAGGGCTTCATTGTTGGTGGAATTGGCTCTGTTTTGGATATTTTCCTCTACTCCACTGAGGGCAAGATAGAAACGTCCCCACAGAAATGCGTAGACCATGATCACAACCATCATATTGCAAAAGAAGAAGCCCACTGTTGTATAAAATACTGAAAGCATGCGAAAAAAGTCAAGTCGATGACCCAACCTGTATATATCTCTGCTCAGAACCTGCTCACCATTGCCACTTGCAACCTTGGCCTCAAACATGGATATCTGGTTTAATCCAACATCTCGTCCCTTACCCACTTGTATGTATTCATGATGTGTCACGTTGCCTCCTCGCAATGTGCAATTGAACCCAGCATATATATCTTCACTTATATTAATCACTCTCGAGGCCTTGCTGATGCCGCCTCGAGTCAAAAACCAGAACCTATCAAAGACATCAGGATGACCATAGTGCATGCGAACCTTGAGAGGATTTGCTAAAACGCGTTGCCCCAGAGTGACAAAACTCATCTCCTGAGCAGACATGAACTTAGCAAGTGATGACACAGAACCAGTAAATATATTTTCACGAACTCCCAGAATGGTTGGCTTCCTGATACCATAAGAGATTTTAAATTCCTCCAACAGATTCCGCATCTTGAGTGCTTCCTCAAAGTAATTGTCTTGGTTCATGTCAATAGTCTGAACAGCATCACCACGAGTAAAGATAATTGCATGGTTCTGATTTTCAGGTTTACCCTCCCCAAGCTTCAGATGGCCAGGCAACTTAATGCGATAGATTTCCACTTCTTTATTCAGTAGTTGATCATGCTTCACTAGTACAGAGTAGTACTCAACTTCGTCTCTTCCCAAGTAAACCTCGTCAACATATGCAACTCGAAGGGCCTCATTGTTTTCCATCAATTTTAAGATCTCCTCTGCACGGGCATCACCCCTTCCCTTATGGACCCCATACATTTGGCAGGCGACTACATAAGTGTATTTCATCATAGCAGAACCAAACTCGTGTCCTTTAAAAAGCAAGCTCACACCGCTACTTGCTCTGTTGAGATTTTGAGAATTTGGCATGCCCGAGCCTAGACCATTCAAGCTACCATTCTGTTTCTGTGATCCAAGCGAAGCAATCTCTAGCGATCCTTGTCTTATATCCATCTCTGGTGCAGAGTCAAGAAAAGAAAGCATCTTAAGAGCCCTGTAGTAATACATCATCCCTCTCACAGTACGAGACAGTGTTTGGCCTCTGTATGATGCCCAGAGTCTGAGATCCCTCGCTTTGGTGCTCCAGATTTCATTTTCATTGCAGCCTTCCCTGTGCATACGCTCCACAAAATTTTCCCACTCATCTTCATAAATTCTCTGCAGATAAAACAAGGTAGAAACGCCATCTTCGTTTGGACTTCTAAGCATTTCTTTTCCATACACCACTTCTTCATCATAGTAAGGAGTCAAGACACTGAAAGCCATGGTCTTCTCAACTTGCGGAGCACGCGGCATGTTCATAAATAGTGAATTGCTAAAGAAAGCTATCCGCCGTCTCGCCTCTATATTTTTTGGGACGTTGTGCATTGAATCTCGAGAACTAAGCAGAGTGAGCAAACGTCGCAGCTGCCTGTAGAAGAATGCATCTCCAGCATCAGGTAATTGAATAGCATTTTCAAAAAGCAGCCCAGCATCACTACTTGGATTAATAGGTGCCAAACCCTCCTGCCTCAACTGAACCATGGACTTCTTCACCTTTGGAAATTCCCGAACAGAAAGCTCGTACAAGGCCTGCAATACGTTCACCACTCTACCCATATCTTTCTCAGGCATGAGAAGAAGCACAATAAGAGATATCAATTGTTCATGAATCTGAGGTAAAACCGCCGTCTTATAGGCCCCTGTGAACTTCTCAAATTGAAGATATTCATCCACCTCCATGAAAAATTTTGTGGCAATTGAATGCTCGTCTGTACCATATTTAATGATCTCAAGAAGCAAGTATTTGATGCTATCATAAGCTTCAATGACTGCACACCGTCTGTACTCATTCTTGCAAACACGTAACCACACCGACCGATCGGGTACATCTGCTAGTTCTCTCGCCTGGCTCAAGGCAAGCAGCAATTCATTGCAAAGCAGAAAACATGGCCAGCGTATTACTTTGATATCCCAACAGTTAGGTGGCAGTTCCAATAGCTCCAATTCTTTATCGCTTATGAGGTCTTCCTCCCTCATAGTTATGATTATCTCATTCCATATTAATGCAAACCTAGTAGCTTCAACCTGGCTTGATTCAATCTTCCTGTATGGCTGTCCAAGGCCATATCGGAGCTTAACCCGGTGAATGGCATTGCGCAGTTTGTGAACAACCGTTGCCCCAGAACTAAGAGTCTGATCCTCTGGCATCAGATTAAACTGCAATGCACTTGCAAAAAACTGGAATCTAAGTCTTAGCTGTTTAATATTTCGAATCTCGCCTATATGCGAGAACAATCCGATTGTTGACCCAACAAGAGAGGAATACACTGTATACCAGATTTGCATATCCACTAGATATATCAAGACAATGGGAAGCCACAGCATTACTACTGCCATTCTGTTGGTGCTAGTGAAGAATTCATGCCACCTGTATGTGACATTCCTGAGATTCAATAGAGCTCTTGTTGGGCCAACAAGAGGCTTGATTTGAAGAAAGTAACTAAACGAGAATTTTGAAGCCAACACTGCAACCCAGAAAAAACAGTACTTCATGTTGTCAATGAGACCCTCTCTAACTCCTCGGCCAACAAATATTCTGGTGTGAAACCACCACGTTAAAATGTACAATATAGTCCAATCGGCTTCTTCAATCACATTGCGAATCCAGGGAAGAATGAACAGCACCAGTGCAAGTAACTCTGGGATGACAAACACTAAAGCGGCCTTAAGAAATGTGAGTATTCTTTGGTTTGCCTCATAAGACCAGACATCGTTAGAGTTCTTCTGGCTCCAAATCCTTCCGTAGAACACCCCAAACACAATAGTCCAAGTAAGGGCAACCATACTTTTCAAAACCATCCTCACACCAAGCAATTTTGTGTCCCTTGATACCAAACTATACTGAGTCCCAGCATCAAGTATTGATTGAACAAACCTTAAACCAGCCCAGGTAATAAAAATTGTAAGCAATTGAACTTGCACATCCCTAGTCTCCAATGCCTGCCATGGATATTCAGTCCCCTCCCATGCAATAATAGTTGCAGCCTGAAAAAACAAAATCAACAAAACCCACAACCTATCAAAGCTCCTAAACACATTCCAGAATGTCCGTTGCTCCACAAATCCTGTCTTTCCCACCCTCTTTTCTGCAGTATAGAAAAAATCACTGTTAAGGTCAATGGGCCATTTTATCCTCTGAAAACACCTCCTACTCCAAAAATACTCATTTATATCATCATAGTTTCTCCAAGCTGAATGTGGGGCAGTGCCATTCCTACTCCTCCCAACCTCACCCTTAATTGTCACATAAAATGGTGTAACAACATTATTCAAGAAACCAAATTGACCACATGTGGAAGGAACAAAAAGTTGTCCAGTATTCTCATCAATGTGATCATCAAGTATGTAATTGAGTTCCATTGCCATGTGATGATATATATAGCACAAACATTCGGGGGCAAAGCGCAGATTCGCGGCTTCACCCCATATCAATAAATAGAGACATACATACAGGAGCTCATTACGCTGGAGGTTGGGATTGTGGCGACTTGGAAGCCGAACTTGAGACCTTTTCCCCAAATATGAGCACCAGGAAGTATAATTCTTCAGAAGCTTTTGCCGGAAGCGGCGAAGAACCACAGAGTCAAGGCGGTCCACGGAGGCGGGCTGCGGCTGGAGGCGCATTTGACAGTTCGCCAAGTGGAGCACCAGATGCTCTCTCTGGTTCTTGACGTTGTCTCCCTGAAACCCGAAAAAGAGCCCCAGCCAATCCAGGAGGTCCATGTTATCGTGCCATGGCATAAACGGCGGTTTTCGAAGGTCCCCAGCAGCGCGTATCGCTGAGCTAGCGGCGCGTACCTCTGGATAACGAAGGGAAGGGTGGTCTATCAAAATGTTATTGATAGGGATAATGTTGAAGGGCTCGTAAAACTGCGGAGGCGGCCGCGCTTGCGGACCACGACCGCGCGTGGGCAGCTGGCTTTGCCTGAGACTCATAGCATCAGCCTTTTGAACAGGTTACAATTAGGAATTCCCAAAATTCTAGTATCTGTAACTTTCAAAACTCACACAAGTGTTTCGACACACACAATCTCTCTCTCTCTCTCTCTCTCTCTCTCTCTCTATGTAGCATATATATAGGATTCAGTGACTGTATACACTATAGTGGGAAGAATAATGGAGCATTAGAGGGAGTGTAATGTGGAGACCATTGAGCTTTCTGATCGAATGGTTTTTGCCAACGTGGGTTTGTGCAGCCTGGCGGTTACAGGTGGGGAAGAGTGTAGAACGTTGTGACGCGCTACAGCAAGCGCGTGTGTATATCGATGCGTGAAAAGTGGGTCTCTTAAGTGAAAACCAAGCAGTTACATCAAAAATGCCATTAGTGTATGTATGTTGTTTGGTTGGAGTTCAAAAAGTTATGTATGAAAGTCTTTCTTTTTTATGAAATTGTTAAGTTGCTACGTAGTACAATGTACACGGGGCATCATGGTTGAAATATTATCTTTGGTAATAAGGGGGAAAAAGAACAAATTTACACGTGCAAGGCATTCTCAATTTCTCCTCCTTTATTATTATCCGTTTGGACAAACGGATGCATCAATTTTTGTCTTATTGCCTTGCGTCTACTTTTTTTGGGAAGATAAAGATGCCTCAACTTTTAATAAAAAATTGGAATAATGCTAGAGTACAGGAAATAATACACAGAATTGATACAGAATTTTGAATTTCACTCATATGGGATGGGTTCCGTGTAATTAACATATTGGCAAAAACTCCCACCCCACCCACTGCTGTGTATATTCTGTTTGGTACAAGAATTCAAATTCTTGTACCTATAGCACGGTTCAAAAAATTGACCCCTAGTATCTGTTTGTTTATCATTATTTTAAAATTCATTTTTCTTAAAATTATTTTTAACAACACATTCTCACAATAAAATATTTTATATATAAATTCAATTTTTTTTTTACTTTTTTAACTACACATTCTCCAAAAATTTAGGGGCTATTCTCTTTGTATTTCAGTTTTTTGCTTTGAATTTTGAATTCATTTTGTGTTTTGTATTTTAAGTGTCCATTTTGAGATTATTGAAAATGTGTTCTTTTTGGCATTTTGAAAAATTATTTTCAAAAATATAAAAACCCAAAACGCGTTTACTTTCATTATTTCCCTTCCTTCTCTCGTCTCTCTCTTCTTCCCTTCTCTGTCATCTCTCTCACTATCTACATCTCCCCTCCTTTTACTTCAAGCGATGGTTGGGGTTGGGTGCGGTTGCTGCTGTGAACGGTGGGTTGGGTGTTGTTGCTAAGAACGGTGCGATTTTGAGTTAAGTACAATGGTGGTTCTGCTACGATCTGCTGCGATTTGGTAGTTGGTGGCGTTCTGCTGCAATGGTGGTTTTGGTTTTAGGCGGTGGTTTGTGCAGGTGGCGATGGTGGTAGTCGGCAGTGATTTTTCTTGATTTTATGTCACGGCGCTACAGTGGTGGTTTTGGTTTCAAGCGGTGGTTGGTGCAGGTGGCGATGGTGGTGGTTGGGGTGACAAAGAAAATCGAAAACATCCTCGTTTTGGGTTTTCTTTATAAATTTTAAACTTTTTTTCTAAAACGCGTTTTCGAAAATAGGAAAGAGAACACGTTTTCACTATTTTGAAAAATCGAAAACAAAAAATTGCTTGAAAACGGCAAAAAGAACATGCCCTTACTCTTCCAAAACTCATTTTCATTAATAATGGTAGACAAACAGGGACAAATTCGTGTGTTTTCAAATGATCTAGAATTTTTACCACCATATATTTTGTATAATTATTGTTATGCTTTCATTTTATGTGGGATCCTAGCTACTTTCACATGGAAATCACGTAAAAGCAAGAGGTACATTAACGAGTCATATTCATGATTGTCACCGTTATTCACATTAGGATGCTTGTGGAAGCTAATCTTTACACCTATTTTGATCCTCATGCCTAAGCCAACACTTACACCTAAGTCGACCTCATGCCTTAGTTGACTCACAGTGTGGAAGAGGCTAACGATTACAATTTGGACCCAACACTAACGAAATAAATGGTGTGAGGCGAGCTAGCATAGACACTAGAGCGAGACCTAATCTGCAATCGAGATTTATCGAGGCCCAGTTGACCCCCTAAGTCCTGGCCCAACCAAATTGACCCCATCACGGAGGTCGTTTGGGGATCTATGATCAAATGTTTTAAAGTTAAAAGGATTTCGACCCCCGCAATGCCTCAAAGCATAAGTCGAATATATATGTCCAAGATGAGGGACCCCATTGGATCTAGGGAGAAGCATAAAAACATGTTGATTTGGGCAGTAAGTCAAAGAATATTTTGCCATGAATATTTGGTGGCAGAAAAGTATAAAGAAAGCTCCTAAATTACGAATCAATTGTGGATGATGAGGATTAAATTGTGAAGATTAGAAGATGAATAATCAAATATATAACTAAGGAGGGACTCAAGTCAAGCCATGAAAAGAAGACATGGACCAACTTGAATGGAAGCGAGAAATAAGGTTTACGAGGGAAATTATTGAAAATACTCCAAATTCAACCATACCCTTTCCAAAATACCCCTTATTACTATTCAACCATATAACTACCTAAAATACCCTTAATATAAAAAGTTTCAAAACAATTCATTTTAGTCCTTAAAACTTTAATTCTAATTTTGGATTCGACAAATTGTTTGCCCCTTGCAATAAAAAATTAGATTTTCTTCACCATCAACTCTTTCCACCTATCTTGAACCAAAAAATTTGATATTGATTAATAATTTTATTTTTGAATTAATTGTATTTTTGCATTTTTAGGATCCCACACAAAAAATGGTATCAGAGCCCTATATTCTGAGAATTTAAAGCCATAAGAAAATGGAAGATAATAAAGAAATTTGCGTAGGATGGTACGTTAACAATTCTACTGAATATTTAGATACTGATAGTTATATTCAACATCTTGTTAATAAATCAAGAAATTTGATTGAAAAAATAAAAGACTCAGATAGTCTTAAAATAAAGAAAAAATTTGAAAAGAAAATTACTTTTCTTTTAATAGACTTTGATGAAGTTTTAGATGAAGACTTAGGATATCTTGTTAAAATACATATTTTTATAGAAATGAAAACTTTAAAAAGAATTCAAAAAGTTCTTAATAATGAAATTAGGAGAATTGAAGAATTAGAGCCCTAGAAATCATGGAAATTGAAAATTCAGAGAATTTAAAAACTGAAATATACAAAGGAGTAGAAGGATATGCCTTAAAAAGAAAATTTGATTGGGAAAAATTTAGAAAAAATAATAGAGCAGAATTAAATCTAAAACCACCAGGAAAAAATAGATTATTTAATATTGTAGGATCAACCTTTAGAAAAAAGAAGTTAGTAATTAATGAATATCATGAGATAGAAAAAGCCATAGATATTTAACATACACAAGGAAAAATAAAATTAAATCTAATAACAAAAAGAAATATTAATGAATTCCTAGAAAAATTAAAACAAGAAAAACGAAATAAAATATCGTATGTCTACCTTGCTGGAATACAAATAATAATAAAATCATGTTTTAAAGAAGGAATTAATAGTCCTATAATACTTAATCTACAAGATGAATGATGTATAACTGCAGAAAATGGAAATTGATAAGTGTATTTTCTACACTTATTCGGGGCTTAAAACTATAGAATTTTATTGATTTTTTGACAAAATTTTACATAATTTATGTTATATGCATTGTGTAGGTAAAACTTTATGTTTAATGAAGAATTGGAGAAAAGAAGCAAAATATGGTGAAAAATGGTAAAATCCAAAGTTCGAGGATCAAATTACAAATACTCAAGAAGATACTTTGAAGATTATTAGGAGACAATTGGATTGAAATTAAAATTCAAAACGGAATGGAACATGATCAAAGTATTACCAAAATCAATTTCTAATCGCTCAAGATATATTCCAGATTTTTAGTCGAATATTGAGACCCATTTTTGGATAGTAAACGTCCGAATTGGAAAAAATCTATTTCAATTAAAGTTGTAGCCCTTTAAGTTGTCTTTCCAACGCACTTTGAATCGCATCAATCGGATATCAGAAGAAAAAGTTATGACAAAAATACGGATTGCTGTGCAGAGACAAAAAATCCGCGCGCGAAAGCAACTTTCCTTATTCGATTAGAATTCTTTTGGAAACCAATTTGGACGTGATTTTCAACCAATTTTCGGCTCCTATAAAGAGAGAACAGCAGAATACATATGAGAACCTCCCTAGACCTAAAAATCTCTATATTATACATATTTTGGAGGCGAAGAACATGGCTAACAACGTGGAATCAAGACGAATTACATAGGATATTGAAGATTCTTCATCCGAATTCAAGATTCACATCAAGAACATGGATTTTTCTTGTTTCTTCCATCTTTCTTATTTTCGGGTGATATTTTTCCAATTATTCTTGTGTAATTTAATTATAAGAATGTTAGGCTAAGTTTTTCATTGTATTGGATGAATGATGAACCATATTGCTTATTTATTTTAATTCGAGACAATTAATTTAGTACTTCTTGATTTTTCTTGATTGGTTTTGCATTCTCATTGAACTATTTGATTGCTTGATCACCAATTAGATAGTGAGTTGCTTGTTGTAGTGTAGGAATACTCACAATAAGTCTAGAACGCGGCAAAATCAACACATGGACAATAGGTATTAGGAATAATATCTATGGCATGTGCAATCATGTGTGATAAATCAT
The DNA here is from genome assembly GCA_035079005.1 of Fraxinus americana. Lineage (NCBI taxonomy): Eukaryota > Viridiplantae > Streptophyta > Magnoliopsida > Lamiales > Oleaceae > Fraxinus > Fraxinus americana. The sequence goes on along the minus strand of CM068707.1, from coordinate 17,981,849 downwards.
GTGATTCAATGCATGTTTTTCATATGAATTCGGACTAGGAATAGGATCGGGTCGTGTTAAACATAGGTTTAATATATCTTGGAAAAGAATATTGAATAAAAGTGGATTATCGATTATCTTGAATGCATGAATTTACTAGATTACAAATTAAGAATTGAAATAAATAGCAATAGGGGGATTCGCGATTCCAATACAAACATTTACATATTAGATAAACACTTTATTTGTTTTGTTAGTTTATGATTAATATAGATTACATACAAATCATCTCTTTTGTTGATATTACCACACTTCGAATTTAATAGTAGCTATTGAACTACAAATTAGACCTTATTCCTCGTGGGAACGATACTCTTAACTCACAAATATTATTACTTGTACAACGATCTCGTACGCTTGCGGGTTTCACGCGAACAGAAATTTAGGAATAGTTAAAGGAAATCTAGCCTATAAAAAATTAAAATTTACTTGTTATCTAAGATATTGTGTACATATAAATGATAAAAATTTAGATGATTGTCTTAGTCTACATTTTAAGATGATTAATAAAATATTAAAAGATGATAATAAAGTTTTTACTATATTATATCAAAGATTATGTTGTTATACAAATAGTAATTATGGAAATATATATAAAGAAAAGTCTTTTATAGAAATTGACGAAGAATTTAGGGATATAGGAGAAGCAATCTTACCTAGAAAACAAGATATAGAGGAAATAGAAAATTTTGAGATAGGACATGATGATACTATAAGTATCGATCAACCTATAATACCAAAACAAATAACATATAAAGAAAATAAGATAATTATTGGAAATAATACAGTAAGATATAGTATTTCAAAAATAATACAAAATAAAAATAATAGTGTTTATGGAATCAAAGGAAAGTTTTTTAATGGAAATAAATGGATAAATGAAATTAAAATACTTATTGATACTAGAGCAAGTCAGAATCATATTTGCTCTCTTATTGATGAATGAATTAAAAAGAAAAAAGTTGAACCTTATAGTTATAGAGATTTTGAAGGAAAAATAAACTCTTGTGATATCATAGGACAAGTTCAAATTAAATTAGGAAATTTATTATTAAGCATAGAATGCTATATTGATAATAATATGAATTTTGATGAACATCCAATATTATTAGGAAATTCATTCTTAAATAGTCTTGATAATTATAAAATAGACAAGGAATGAATTCTTATTATACATCAAGGAATAACTACATATTGCCCTAAAGAAAAATGAGTAGAGAAATAAAATTTCCAATAAGTGTATATATATACAAATAACTGTATTTGAATAAAAAATAACTACTTGTGCTCTAATTGAAACAGGAGCGGAGATAACTGTCTTTAAAGAATTTTTATTACCAAAATGGAATGAAAATAAACAACAATTAACTCTACAAAGAATAATTGGAGTAAGAGAATCTTTAAAATATAAAAATGAAAATATAGAAGTTATAATAGGATCTAAAATAATAACCATAAAAAACGTTTACCAATATAATATAAATGACTGTGATATTATTTTAAGAAATGACTTTCTACAACAGTTTAGTCAATATAGTCAAAATATTTATACTATTCAATTAAAAACACCATGTGGATATTTACTAAAAATTGCTAGAGAATTTAAACCATTCAGAGTTCAGCCAGCTCAGCGTGGTGAAAAAATAGAATTTATACTAAAATTACTCAATTATTCAATCAAAACAATTACTCTTGATCAAATAAAAGATCTTTTAGTAAAAAATTATAATGAAAACCCACTTGAAAAAATGGGAAAAATAAAAAACAACAGCTAAAATAGAACTATTAGAACCAACAATCATTATTAGAGTCAAACATATGCTCTATAATCAAGAAAATAAAGAAGAATTTCAAGTACAAATTCAAGAATTTATTAATCAAAAACTTATAGGAAGAAGTAATAGCCCTCATAGTAGCCCAACTTTTATGGTTAGAAATCATTCAGAGATAAAAAAGAGGAAAACCTAGGATGATTGTAAATTATAAAGAACTTAATAAAAACACTAAATTTGATGGATATTATCTACCAAATAAAGAAGTATTAATAAATATAGCCAAAAACAAAAAATATTATTCAAAATTTGATTGTAAGTCTGGATTTTGGCAAATTAAGCTTGAAGAAAGTAGTATACCATTAACAGCATTTAGTACCCCTCAAGGACATTATGAATGGTTAGTTATGCCATTTGGATTAAAAAATGCACCACAAATTTATCAAAGAAGAATGGATGAAATCTTTAGAACTTATAATTTTCTTATTGTTTATGTTGATGATATACTTGTTTGTTCAGAAACATACGAAGATCATCTTAAATATCTTAGAAGTTTTGCTACACTTTGCTCAAAAGAAGGTATAATACTTAGTCAGAAAAAGGCAGAAATAACAAAAAATGAAATTGAATTTTTAGGAATGATAATAAATAGTGAAGGAATAAAATTACAACCTCATATTTCTGAGAAGATAATTTTATTTCCTGATAAACTTGAAAATAAGCAACAAATTCAAAAGTTTTTAGGTTGTCTTAATTATGCTGAAAGATTTATAGAAAAACTTACAGAAAAAAGAAATAAACTTCAGAAACTATTAAGAAAATCAAATAAATTAGGTTGGAATGAAGAACATACTCTTTGTGTTAAAAATTTAAAAGAAAATTGTAAAAATTTACCTAAACTTAGACTTCCTGATGAAAAAGATAAATTAATAGTTCAAACCGATGCTTCAGATTTATATTGGAGTGCTTTATTAAAAACTGATTTAAATGAAATTTGCAGATATACTAGTGGAACATTTAATAATGCTGAAGTAAATTATTCAACCAATGAAAAAGAATTATTGGCAGTTGTTAAAGGAATAAATAAATTCAAAATGTTCTTGCTGCCTAAGAAATTTATTGTTCAAACTGATAATACTCAACTTAACGGACTAGTAAATAATAAATTACCAAATTCACCTCAACATAGAAGAGTACATAGATGGCAAGTGCTATTATCTTTTTATAATTTTAAATTTGAATATATTAAAGGAAAAGATAACTTATTTGCTGATTTCTTGAGCAGGAATCATGATTTTGGACAAGGTTGAAGCATTTACCAAAGAATTGCAAGATCTTCTAACAGATTTTAATGCAGATTATCTTGCTATTCAAGAGGATCATCTTGACATCAGACAAACATTGTGCGATTTATCAAACAAAGTTGTTGAAAGTGGAAAAAAGATTGATAAACTAAATGATAATAAAGAAAAAATAGCTGAAAAATTGACAGAATGTTTAGACTTTTTTGTAAGTTGCAGCCAGGAGTACCCTCCTTTAGAAAAATGTGAATACAGCCATAAGGCGAGTCATATCCCATTTCGGGAGATTAATACATCCACTTCAAGTGGAGATTCGAAATCTAAGAGAAATGACCATCTTACCTCGCAAGAGGAAAATGTCATAACAAAGGGTTTACAACAATTACCCGTCAGTATTGACAAATTGTTGGAAAAATTTACAAGTGGAAAAGGAGCCGCTGAGTCTAGTACTCAACATCTTTATCAAAAGGCCCATTGGAACAGCCTACTGTTATCAGTGAATTCCAAGAAAATAAAAAAGTACCGGTTGGTGACCTCAAATCACCAAAGGGAATAATTACAACTCATCATATTCGAAATAATCTACATCCTATGGAAAATGAGTATTATGAATTTTCAGAATGGGTATATAATTTCAGAGAAGGAAGTTCTCTATATTTGACAGCTCTTCCAACGGCGATTTATCCAAGGATCGGTGTAATTCAAGGAGCGGATCCCAATATTGTTCGAAAATTGACAGCATTTGGATTTTTAGATCGACTCTTCCCAGGGATAGATCTAAAAGAAATTGAACAGTTTGATAAAGAATTTGTTAATTGTGTTAAAAAATTCAGTGATAAACAACCAGTTGAACTGAGGTTTTACACAATTAGTCCTGAATATAAAGAACCAGAATGGTATGGAGAACATCATCTTGTCACTATTCGGAAAAATAATGGAAATCCACTCAAGAAGATTCAGATTTTTAAAGAGTTACCCACTATTAATAAGAAATTGATGATTTATAGAAGAGCTCTTGGAATAAAATCAGTCTGCTCAACGATGCAGTTCTTTTATGGAGAAAGATACATGGTCTATGGTATGAGCAATAATTGGATCCTTATCTGTAGAGGAGATAAAGAATCAAAAATTCTTGAAGAAAAAATCTGTGGAATTATGAACGATCAATTCTCTGGAAGTGAAGAATGCATTAAAGAGGTTTGCCGCCTCATGGGACACGTCCACAAATAAAGGACGATAAGAAAGCGACATCACAAGACAGCACCATGTGAGCATTAAAGCAGAAGGAGACAGCTCAAAAGCTGGAATAAAGCAGCCGACAGTGCTTTAATTATTTCAACCACTTTGAAGAAATAATTGTACTTTAACTTTTTTGTTGTAAAAATTTGATTGGCCAGAAGCTTCTCGGTGAAGTGAGTGCCTTTCTATAAATTGTGACTCTACTGAAGGAGAAGATCATCGAAAATTAGCCATCTGAAATCTCATCCTGAACTACCATTTCAAACTTCCAAAAATGATCTTTGTAATCCTTCTCGTTAGAGAGTAGAAACCACTCTTCGGAGTATCAATCTTTGTAAAAATCTTTGTATAATAGCTTTCAAGCTATCTTCAGATCAATAAAATCTTTGAGTTTGAAATAAATCTTTTATTACGCTTTGAGTGTTGTTCTACACAGTGAGTTTGTTTGAGAGTTTTGAGTGCCTTTGTGTCCATTTTGCTGTGATGCTGTCGGACTTTGGCCAACTCTTGTGACGAAGGTGACCAGGAACATATAACATTCTTGCTATTTGGCGAAGCGTGGTAAGACCCTTATTTTAAGCTACAAGAAAATTTATTGTCTGAAAATTTGCATGAAAATTATTATATAAGAATTTTTATAAGATTGTTTACTTTGAAGAACTTTTATCATGGAAAGTTACGAGTTTTATTATAGAACTGTACCTTTTAGATATACTAATAGTATTGATTATAGTCACATGATAGAAATTCCAGAAACTTATGATAATTATACTAGAGGAATAAATTTCATAAAAAGAGATAGTAGATATTATGAAAAATGTCTTACAATTGTATCATTTGGATTAAAAGAAAGATTGTCTAAAGAAATAATAAAAATGATTATATTTTTTTGGTTAGATAGTGAAAATAATGAAAGAACTTTTGAAACTATAGAACAACATGTAAGTTATAATGAAGTTTCTGAATTATATGATTTTGATCTTAGTTTTGACGATATAGAATAAGAATATGCCTGGAATAACTAGAAAATTTTGTGATAATAAAATAAAAATTTTAGAAGAACAAATAATAACTGACAATAATCGTAGAGAAATAGAAAAAGAAATTTCTAATTGGAATAAAATTAAAAGAGAATTATTAAGAAATGAAATTGCAAGAGAATTAAGAAAAGAAGAACAATTTAGAAGAGAAATAAGACAAATGATAAATAATATAATAATTAATTCCTTAAACTTACCAAATTAATATGAGTTTACCAACAAAAATAAGATTTGATAAACAAGAAATAGAAAATATTAGATTACCAATAGGAAGCTATCAAACTAAAAAATGGAATACAACTCTATTTCAACCTTTAAGCTCATGGGGAAATACAGATGAATTGTTAAATATGACTACAAACTGGACTAATGCATTTTTATGGCAACAATTAGGACAATTAAAATCTAAAGATATAGAAGCTATAGACGAGATAAATAATATAGATCCAAAAGATGAAATAGCTAAAGAAAGATTAGAAGTTTTAAGCAAAAATATGTCTAAATAATTTAATAAAATAAAAGAACAAATTAATAATTTAGAAATACTTGATGAAGCTAAATTTGAAGAAATTCAAAATCAAATATCAAAACTTGCATAGAAAAATAGTATTAATAAAATAGCAATTTTAGAAGAAAATATAGATATTATTAATTATAAACTTGATATTCTATTAAATAAATTAGGATTTGAAATTGAAAAACCATCTTATAAAAAACCTAAAGTATGAGTATGAATGATAAAATCAATTTAATTGAGAAAAGTATAAAAGCAATTGATGAAAAAATAATTAGAATTGAAATAGACTACGAAGAAGAAAAAGAAAAACAACAAAATAATTTTTTAAGAATAGAAAATCTTTTAAATAGAATAATAGAAAATCTAAATAAAGAAAAACCATTTAAACCAGATTATGCCAAAAAACTTAAAGAAGTTAGAAAGAAAATTGAAAAATATGAAAAATTAATAAAACTTAATGGATGATTAAAAGAAGATATAGAAAGATTATTGATTGATTTTAGAAAGCAAGAAGAAAATCTTATAGAAAAAGAAGAAGGAAAATTAGTTATAGAAGAACAATGAACGAAGATATGGAAAATTTAATATTTGACTTAGACGATTTAAAAATTTGTGAAGAAATAACTAAAAATCATATGGTCGGAAAAATGGGAGGACCACGAGCAGTTAAACAAGAAGAATATGGAGAAACTAGCACAGCTAGATATGAAACAGAAATAGACCCAAGAAGATATGTTAATACAAAATTAGATTTTAAAACTATCAAAAAAAGAATGTATAGAGACTAATTTAAACCAGTATTAAGAGAATCAAACCCAATGAAAATTGCAGGATCATATTTAAATTTAGATTGTGAATTAGATGTTAGAAGAGCTATAAATGAATGGAGTACTAATATGATAGCACACTTTAATTATAATCGCAGTAATACCGATAATAAAAATAGAACTGAATATTTATTAGCAACACTTAAAGGAAATGTATTTAATTGGTATAGAGGATTATAAGAAATAACAAAAGGTATTTGGAAAGATAGTATTGAAGCAGGATTTGGAATTAGTATAATAGAATGAATAAATAGAGTCGCTACAAGAATTTATAGAGAATTTGCTGGAGAAGACTGGGTAAATGAAAGTACTAAAGCTAGATTAGAAGAAATAGAGGATGTTAAAAACAGAATGGAACATTTACAAATTTGTAATATGTGTTACCTTAACGAATATTGTTGTGAATATAATAAATATTATTATATGATGTTTGGAAGTGGAGCTGATAATAATTATTATAAAAAAGTTTTTATTAGGAAACTACCACCACCATGAAATAATTATTTTCAAAATAAGATTAAAGAAAAACAATTAGGAAGAAATGAAAAAGGTTATACATTAGGATTTATTATAAGAACTATAAAAGATAAAATAAGTACTATGTGTAGTAATCAAATGATTTATAAACAATCAAGATTTATACAAGATAGGATTTGTTGTAGAGATACCGAAGTACCAGGAAATTGGGGATGTTATGATTATAAAAGAAAAAGAAAAATAAGACCCAAAAAATATAAAAATATATAATAAGTTTAAAAAGAAATATTTTAAACCAAAAAGAAAATATTTTAGAAGAAAATATAAACCTTATAATAAAAAATCATTAGATAAAAAACGATGTAAATGTTGGAATTGTAATGAAGAAGGACATATAAGCACTGAATGTCCAAAAAAGAAAGTTAGGATATTAATTACGGACTTTGAACAAATTAGAGATAAATGTGAAGAAATTAATATTGAAGAAATAGAAGTGAATGAAGAAATATTTGAAGAAAAATCAGATTTAGAAGAAACATCTAGTGATGACGAATAAAAATAGGAATAAAACTAGTTTCTAAAAAACTATAAAGTTTGAGGACTTAATTTACAATAAAAAAAAACATTTCATTAAGGGCAAAATTGACTTTTACACAAAAAACCCAAATGAGTCATTTGACCCGGCTATTTTGGAAAATCCCTCGATTTACGATCACAACTCCGGAGAAAAATAAAAAATCTAGTGAGCTTGACATACGCAACTGCCCCTAAAAATAATGTAATGCGACAGTAAAAAAAAAAATTGATTTTCAACTTTAATTTAATTCTTCTTGGAACCTAATTTTGAAGCCTATAAATGCATTCCTTCATCCAATAATTAAAAAAGAGCCTCTTAGGATAGGGGCAGAGTCATGAATATTGTCTAGTGCTGACACAATTTAGCCCCTGTTTGCCCCCCATTAATTTAAATTTTTGGGGGGTAGATAATTTTTAGAACAGTGATTGATGGGAGATGTGTGGTTCAAAAGTTTTTGATTTGTGTGTATTATTATTTTATTTGATGAATGGATGGTTGAGATGAAGAGAGAGAAAAAATTAATGTAATTGAATGTGATATAATGGGGGCAAACAAGGGCTAATCAAAGTCGAATTTTGATTTTTCAGGGCCTAAGATGAAGTTTAAATTTGAGCTCTTAAATTAAAGTATGCAATATGCATTCAATTTTTTTTAAAGTAATATATAAATTGAAAACTCAATAAACAAATTAAACACGTCCAAAAATTTTATTTAATGCACAAACAAAGCAATAAATCAATGCACATTCTACCTATGAAACAAAATTATAAACAAATATATCAAGTTTTGATATGCATGCTATTAAATTAACCAAGATTCACACCAATTTCTAGCCTCAAATAAACTTTATTTGAACATTTTACATAACTTTATGCTTTCTTTAGCTATAGTGCAAAGTTTATGGGTCTTAACGCAAATTTCATGTCTAGATAAAATCTTGATTTTATTGAACTTTTCATTTTTGCCATCAGGTTCTCTTTATATGCATATACTGTTGGCACTGCAACTAGGGGTGGGCGTGGGTTGGGTTGGGTCGGTTTTTGTCCCAACCCAAACTCAACCCAACACGATCGGTTTGATCGAAATTCAACCCAACCCAACCCACGAAAAAATCCCAACCTAACCCAACTAAATGTGGGTTGGGTTGGGTCGGGTTGGAACGACCTTTCAAAAAAAAAACTCACTCCCAAAATACTGAATATAAAGCGACATTAATAGCCTTTCAATATCAATAAATTTAATATTTGATAACAAATAACATATTTAACAACATTTACATATTGTAAACATCACTAAAGAAACGTTTGAAGTACTAAAGAAATTCATCAGTACCTGAGGAGTAACCTGGATAAGTTTATGCAATTTGGATAAGTTTATGCACTAAAGATGAACATTCAAACAGATATGGCTTTGCAACCTGGATAAATGAAACACAAATAAGGAGCAAATTGTTCAACAAATTCAATAAAATCAAAAGAAGCAACTTCAATAAGATGAACTAGAATATTTACAACAACAATCCAAGTTTACAACACACATTGAAAGTGAAACTACAATATTTCTTAAAGCAAAAACCTCCAACATAAACCAGTGTGCTGAAGCAGATTAGGAGGACAATGGGGCAGCAAGCATCCATGAATGTTCCAAATCCTGATTGTCATGAAATCTGATGGAAACATACAAATCATGAAATTAAAAACTGGATGTATATATATATGTGTGTGTGTGTGTGTGTGTGTCTAATTGAAATCAATCTTGTAAAATGGATGAATGACTTACATTGGGCCTGTGGTCATCTTCAGTTGATTTTGAATTCATTGAATCTAAAAGTTCATCCATTTGATTGTATTGCTCAACATCTTCGATGCAAAAACCATCCAAGTTTGGAGAAGCTTTCAACCAATTTTGAGTGCATACTAAGACCTCGACCATCCTAGGACTTAAGGAACTCCGAAAAGGATCAAGTATCCTTCCTCCAGTACTAAATGCACTTTCTGAAGCAACAGTTGACACTTGAATTGCCAACACATCTTTGGTCAAATTGGATAAGACACCATATTTATTTCTGTTAACCTTCCACCAATTTACAATGTCAAAATCTTTTTTCTCTATGCTTTCACGAGCATCCAATAAGTATCGTTTTACATCATTTTTTTATCTCAACCGAATCCTTCAGTGCTTTTTTTTCCATAAATCTACTAAGGCGAGCATCCCTAGTAAGAAGAACATCATTTAGATGTATTTGTAGAACTTATAGTCTCTCCGGTTGACACTTTACTACTTCCATCAATATTTTCATGATGCACATACCAGTCATAAATATCCATCAAATTGGCTTTCAAAGACTTCATCATGTTACTAACGACTTCCCCATCCATATATAGATCATTCAAACAATATTCAACATAATCCATTTTATATCTTGGATCCAGGATAGTAGCAAAAAGCAACAACTGATTCACATTTTCCATTTTACCCCAATACTTATCAAACTTCTTTTTCATATTAGTCGCCATTTCACCCAACAAAAAGTTTTCACTTAATCTCCATTCATCCAATTCGATTACAAGATTACAAATTTCATGAAGATAAGCACAAGCACTAACATGCAATGAAGCACTAAAAGTTAAAGTCACATTATAGAAATTTTGAAGAAATTTAACAAACACAGATGCACTTTCCCAATCTAAACTTGACGGAGGTCCACCCCTCCTTCTACTACCATCATCTTCGCGAAAGTAATGCAAATACTGAGCATCCTCCTCTTCTAACCTATCGAAAGCTTTTTCAAATTTCAACGCCGTTTCCAACATCAAATAGGTAGAGTTCCACCTAGTTGGAACATCCAAAAACACAATAGACTTGCAATCAATCTTCTCTTTCCTAGCACACTCCTTCAATTTTTCATACCTAGCTGGAGAAGATTTCACATATTTGATTGCATTGCGAATAGTCACAATGGAGTCATGTGCTTCCCTCAACCTTTCACCAACAATCAAATTGATAATGTGTGCACAACATCTCAAGTGCAAATACCTCCTTTCTAGAACACATCCATCACTACCCCAAGCAACTACCTTTCGCCTAAGATAAGACATGGCTGTGTCATTGGAGCTTGCATTATCAACGGTAATGACAAGAAAATTTTCTCAATCCCCCAATCATGCAAACAAGTCTCAATCATTTTTCCAATAGTTTCTCCCTTATGATTTGGAACAACACAAAAATTCAAAATACGCTTATTAAGCGTCCATTCAGAATCAATGTAGTGTGCTGTGAGAGACATGTAATTAACATTCTGAATAGAAGTCCAAGTATCAGTTGTAAGAGAAACCCTTTGGCGGTGAAATTGAAAGGCATCTCTCAATTTAAGTTTTTCATCCAAATACAACTGATAAATGTCTCTAACGAGAGTCCTACGAGATGGAGGCTGAAAGTGAGGACACGCTACACTACAAAAATGCCTAAAACCACGAGCTTCGACAAACCTAAAAGGTAATTCATCCACAACTACCATTTTAGCACATGCAACTCTACACTCTTCCTTCGTTCGACCAACAACAATAAGATTGCTCCCTCCACCCTCATTGTTATCAAAAGATAAGGTTTTCTGCTTCTTGTCCACTAATCTACCTGGATACTTCTTACATTTATTTGTCAAATGATTACTCAATGTACTAGTACCACACTTCTTAGTGCCACAAGCATAATCAACTCCACAGTAATTACACTTACACCTAACATCTGGATCATCCTTTGAGCCTAGTAGAGTGAAGTGATCCCAAACATAAGAAGCAAGTCTATGAGATTTTCGTTTACCCAATGTCGACGGTGCACGCGGAGGTAGACCAGATTGCAAATCTGTAGCATTTGAGTCTGATTGAGCTTGTGTCCCAGTGCCACTTTCTTCCCCTACATCCATATCTACCAACAAAGCAGAATTATTAGAAGACTCCAAGGATGCAATGGAGACAACAAAGTGAAAAAGAAAAAAGAGTAAATGTTATTTAGTACTACATGTGTTGCAACCATTAGTGTCTTGTACAACCACTACTAACTTATCCATGCCACAACTTTCATTTTTCTTTTCTCTATCAACAATGTCAACAAAATAAATAAGATTTAAAACCCGCCAAACCACGTGAAATCTTGGCCTTGAAACTATTAGTTTTAGTTCTCGTAATCTAGTTAACTTTTTGATTTACAATTTTATCTAGGTTTCTAAAGTTTCTGTCTTGCCTGTCCTCAAAAGTTAAAACACATGAGGCACTCGAATGACTCCTTCAACCTAATAGTTACTTAAAAAGGTAAATGAAGCCAACAACAAATTGAAAAAAGAGCAATTGGCTTAGAGTGTTACATAGCAAGCCCAGATGGTCCTAATGCAGGCTAAAATTTTCTAATACAAATTAACTACATCAACATTTTTGAGTTGCAAATGAAACCATTCAGTAACAATTACAATGAATGTGCCATAATTAATTGATAGGAATCATCAAGAAAAAGAATGATCATTCATTCGACTCTCGTACTTGTGTAACAGTAGATTTAGAAAATTCAATGATTACACAGATACAAAAATCAGCCAAGATTAGGCTCTTTAGCAGTAATAATGACACGATAATTATTGAGATGATCGCTTCCAAAGAACATTTGGGGGATCACGAGACGAGGGTTAAGTAATAGAATTATTCACATATTCTGGCAAAAGCCCAAAATAAATTGAAAAAAATTGATTCGTGAAAGAATCAAGCAGATAAAAAAAAGGTTGAATGAAGTCATGTTTGAAGAATTGAAATATCAAAGTTCAAATAATAGTGAAAAAAATTACCTTTCCCACCGCCACCAATAAGAATCTTCAGTTGCTTCGCCAAGTATCAATCGGTGGTCGAGGTTTGTTGATGGTCGGAGACGGAGAGGATAGTTGGTTGGGGCCTTGGGTCGCCTGGATTGGAGCGATTTCAGAGAGAGGGACGGAGAGATCGAGAGAGGCAGAGAGCAATGGGTATACTGGGTTGAGTGGGTTCCATTAGGAGGAGTGAAATGTTAGGGTTTTCTTTTGAAACCGGGTTTTTTTTTTTTGTGTCGGGTCGGGTTGGTTCGGTTTTTATCGGGTTTGGGTTGTTAACCCACAACCCGACCCAACCCGACCCGATTACCCACCCAGAAACCCGAAACCCGCCCAAATAATGTAAAAAACCGACCCAAACCGGTCGGTTTGGGTCGGGTCGGGTCGGTCGGTTTGATCGGTTTGGTTTGGGTTTTGCCCACTCCTAACTGCAACCAGTAATGGGCGGTGACTTCTCTCTTTCTCTCTCTACGTATGTACATATATGTATAGCATATATAGACACGAGAAAGGTTTATGGTGCTTCTTGCCTTCTTCTTGTTGGTAATTCTCTCTCTCTCTTTAATTCTCTCTACATATGTACATCGGCAAACAGTGTGCTTTTTTTTTTGCTCGAGAAAACTTCAGTGTAGACACTTGCCTGCACTGGCCTAGAGGTGGCTCCGCCCCTGCTTGCGGAGAAAATTCATATTCATTACAGAAAAAGAGAGCTCAATGAGGACTCTTGAGGATTCAATTAGACATATCACTCAGGCTAAACGAGAGGGGAAGATTTAAAAACATAAAGATTAGAGAGAAGAATGAAACAAAAATTAAGGAAATTACAACAAGAATGTTGATTCCTGATGCAAGATCTTCATATTTTTTCCATTTCTCTTGAAACCTGGTGATGTACTCCAATTTCTTCTTGTATTTTTCTTTAATTAATCAGTGAGTTGGGATGAACAAATATAATCTAGTCTTGAATCTTCATTATTATTATAATACTAAGGGACCTAACTAAAGTTCCCATTTGGACCTGAGATAAGTGAAGGTTCGCTGAATGATCTCGGATTCTCATTCAATATGCATTGAATGAAAGAATTGGTCCATTCCCTGGATAAGGACTTTATAAAAATAAAAGAAATTTTTGAGATATAAAAAAGAAAAAGGAATTGAGAATGGCTCATTAAAAGGGCGATCGCTATAGGGTGACAAAATGGCTCGCCGATTCGGACAGCCCCTGGCTCGGCCCGAAAAATCCCGAGCCCTATTTTGGGGATAAAGACTCGAGTCTGAGCCAGCCCATGTGGCTCGGCAGCTGGCCCCAGACGAGCCGAGCCCTAAAAAAATATTATTAATAATTTTGAAAGCAGAAGATAAATAAATAAAATTATCGGCTACAGGCCTGCACGTTGCAAGTAGCTATAAATGCAGGCAGTTTGACACGAAAAGAATATAAAAAAAAAAAAATCGAGTATGCTCGAACCGAAAGCTTTGGTCAAGCCTCAATTTTTTGGCCGAGCTCGGACCTTTTTTGCTCGGGCTCAAGTTTCAGCTCGTGGCTCGGCTCGTTGACACGACTAGATCACTAGGAGCTTTCACTCGTCAACATGAAGTTTTAATTGATGTTTTTGAATTATTTTTACTTCTTCTTTTCATGCTTTGAATTACTCGATCACTCATTCATTAATTTGTGAACAGTATGTTGGAATTAATTGATGTATTTGGATCATTAAATATGTTATTTAATGATATTTATTTGGGTCATTAAATATGTTATTTAATGATGTGGGCCGTTGTAATTAATTTGGGTGAATTGGAAAAGTCTCCAATATAGGCCCATATGTTATAAGCCCATTTAAGTGTCTTATATATGGTAAGGAATCCCACATCGAAAGTTTACAAGAAAATAGACTTGTTTATATAGTGGGATATGTGTATAAGTTATAATTTAATAAGTGATCTACAACTTGACTAACTATTAGCTAGCCAAAGGCTAGCTAACTAGTCACCACGAGAGTCGTGCTTCGCACCACTCACGCCACGCCACGCCCCGGTCCCGGTCCCGGTCCGGGCCCGCGCACGTCGCAAAGTACGCATTGGGCGCTTTAGAGGCGCACTTTGCACTTCGCACGTACGCGTCGTCGCGAGGAGCTGAGGAGCCTTATAGTTTTCAGAAATGGAATCATGGTTCGATGACATGGCGATGCGAGGCTCGATGAGTTGGCATCCTAGGTGGCGCACACGTAACAGGTCACGTCACTTCGTCCTGCATGGCGGTTGGTCTTGTTGGACGTACGCGTGGCAACTGCATGGCTGGTGACTGTTCAAAATTGGTGAATAGACATGATGAATGGACACTACATTTCGTGGTTTAATCTGGTCCGTCAGATTATGAAAGAGTGCGATCCAATGGCTAAAACAGATCAGATCAAGTGGTGCACCAATTCATGAAATGTTACACACCCTTTCAAGGAGACACTTCAATCTCTATAAATAGAGACCTCCAAATTCGTTTTTGGATACCAAAATCAATTAATAGATTCTTGATTTCTAAATTCTTCTCGCTCCATATTCTGCTAAAATTCCTTCGATATTTTCGTGATTATTTCATTCGAGTACGATCATTATTTGGTTCGACCGTCAAGGTAGGTATTGTGCAATATCGACTTTGGGAAAAGCGTTGTATCTTGGGAGACAGACGTCCATAATCCTGTTTGCACGTTGTTGGGGGGCGAAATCTGTCTTAAGGAGATTTGCTTTGGCATACCTCGCTTCGTCTTCTTCTTTTTTCCGTTTTTTCTGCTTTTTTATTTGTTCTTTCGATTGGGATAGTCGAATTTTCGACAACAATCTTAAGACAGATTTTCATTTCTCTTATTGATTATTTTCTGTAATTGTTGTTTTACAGAAAATGGCTAGTACTAGTGGAAATAATACTAGTGATGTGATTGCGCCAAATTCTGGTCCCAATCAATTTGTCATGCCACCTGCTTCACAATATGAGAAACCGGAAAAATTCAATGGTACGGATTTCAAGCGTTGGCAACAGAAGATGTTATTCTATTTGACAACATTGAACTTGGTAAAGTTTCTGCGTGAAGAATGTCCCGCACAAACATCGGAGAATGCTACTGATAAAAATACTCAGTTAGCCATTGAAGCATGGAAACATGCAGATTTTTTATGCTGTAACTACATTCTCAATAAATTGGATAATACTTTATATAGTGTGCATTGTAACTACAAGACGGCTAAGGAATTATGGGAGTCTCTTGACAAGAAATACAAGACAAAAGATGCTAGAAAGAAGAAATTCTTTGTCGGCAAATTTCTAGATTTCAAGATGACTGATTCAAAGACAGTAATGAGTCAGGTCCAAGAGCTGCAAGTTATACTTCATGATATTGAACCTGAAGGCATGACTTTGAGTGAATCCTTCCATATTGCCGCTATGATCGAAAAACTACCTCTACTATGGAAAGATTTCAAAAATTATCTCAAGCATAAACGCAAAGAGATGACAATGGAGGATTTAATTATTCGACTTCGCATTGAAGAAGACAACCGAGCTGCAGAAAAGAAGAATAATGTGCATAATATGGAAGCAAAGGCTAATATGGTGGAAGACTCGGGGTCTAAGAACAAGAAAAAGAAGCGTTCTGGCTTATCCATGGACAAAGAAAAAGTCAACAATGCAAAACGGTTCAAGGAAAACTGTTATATTTGTGGGAATCCGGGACATTGGGCTAAAGACTGTCGAAGCAAAAAAAAGGATACACCGAAGAAGAAACAGCCTCAAGCCAATATAACCGAAGTGGATTATATCTCTACAGATGTTGGAGACATCAACCTATCTCACGTTGTTTACGAAGTTAATTTGGTATCTAATGCCAAAGATTGGTGGTTAGACACAGAGCCACTCGTCACGTTCAGATCGATAAGGGTCTATTTTCTGAATATAAGACCCTGAATGATAATGAGTGCCTTTACATGGGCAATTCTACAACTTCCAAAATTGAAGGGATTGGAAAGGTTATTTTGAAATTCACATCGGGAAAGGAATTGACGCTGAATGAAGTTGTACATGTCCCGTAAATCGAAAGAATTTGATTTCGGGAGCTATTCTTAGTAAGAAGGGGTTTAAAATTGTGTTTGAATCTGATAGATTTGTACTTACTAAGGCAGGCATGTATGTTGGGAAGGGTTATTTACTTGATGGTCTATTTAAGGCCAATGCTGTTGTAGTGGACAAAAAATCCACATATTTGTATCCGCAAGTTATTAATAAAACTAATAATTCTGTTTACTTGCTCGACTCTTCAAATTTATGGCATAGTCGATTAGGACATGTAAATCGTGCTTCTTTACGAAAGCTTGTAGGTTTAGGTCTTATACCTAAACTTGAATCCGAAGACAAACATAAATGTGAAATTTGTGTTGAAGCAAAATTTGCTAAAAAACCTTTTAACTCAATTGAAAGGAGTAGTGAACCGTTATGTTTAATACATAGCGACATTTGTGATCTAAAATTTGTTCAAACTCGAGGTGGTAAAAAATATTTTATCACGTTTATTGATGATCATAGTAGGTATTGTCATGTTTATTTATTAAGTAGCAAAGATGAGGCGTTGAATGCATTTGTTACTTATAAAAATGAAGTTGAAAATCAACTTGGAAAAACAATTAAGGTATTAAGATCCGATAGAGGTGGTGAATATGATTCATCTATGTTTAATGAATTATGTGCTAAGTTTGGTATTATTCACCAAACAACAGCCCCTTATACTCCGCAAAGAAATGGGATTGTTGAGAGAAAAATCGAACTTTAAAAGACATGGTTAATGCTATGCTTATAAGTTACGGATTACCACAAAATTTGTGGGGAAGCAAGCTAATCGCTAACTTTATTCTGAATAGAGTTCCCCACAAGAAAACTGGTTCGATACCTTATGACATTTGGAAAGGTAGAATGCCTTCCTACAAATACTTAAAAGTGTGGGGGTGTCTAGCAAAAGTGGCCATTCCACCTCCTAAAAGGATTAAGTTAGGTCCTAAAACTATTGATTGCATTTTTATCGGATATGCAATAAACGATGAGTGCGTCTGATTTCTTGTGCATAAATCGATATAAGTGACATTCATGTCAATACAATTATAGAATCTAGAGATGTGAATTCTTTGAAAATGTGTTCCCCAATAAAAGAGATATTGTTACGAATACTCAAAAGAGAACACGAGATAGTGCTTTGGAAAATAATATAGAACCCGAACCAAGAAGGAGTAAAAGAGCAAAAGTTGCTAAATCCTTTGGTCCAGTTTTTATATCTTTCATGATTGAGAAAGAGCCTCAAACATTTAAAGAGGCCATGACTAGTCCGAATCTGTATTTTGGAAGGAAGCTATAAATAGTGAAATTGAATCCATTATGAGTAATAATACTTGGCAATTGGTTGATCTTCCTAAGGGAACTAAACCAATAGGGTGCAAATGGATCTTCAAAAGAAAATTAAGACTGACGGTTCAATAGATAAATACAAGGCTCGATTGGTTGCAAAAGGATATCGTCGAAAGAAGGGATTGATTTCTTTGACACATATTCTCCAAGAACTAGAATTACTTCTATTCGAGTTTTAATTGCTATAGCGACCTTGTATAATTTACAAATACACCAAATGGATGTTAAGACTGCGTTCTTAAATGGTGATTTAAACGAAGAAATATATATGGAACAACCGAGAAGGTTTCATAGTAAAAGGACAAGAGAACAAAGTATGCAAACTTGTTAAGTCCTTATACGGGTTGAAGCAAGCTCCTAAACAATGGCACGAAAAGTTTGACAGTACCATGATTAGGAATGGATTCATAATAAATGGATGTGACAAATGCGTATATTCGAAAAAATTTGAAAAGGCATACGTACTCGTCTGTTTATATGTTGATGACATGCTTATATTAGGGACTAATATAGAAGTCATCAATAGAACAAAGAATGTACTTACCAATAACTTTGACATAAAAGATATGAGTAAAGTAGACTTGATTCTAGGAATGAAGATATCTAGAACACTAGATTGAATATTCTTATCTCAAACCAATTATGTTGATAAAATAATTGAGAGATTTAAGACTCATAATATTAAAGAGACGAGTAACCCATTACTTCTTCATATAGTTTTTCACAAGAATAGTGGAAATGAGAAACAGCAGTTAGAATATTCACAAATTATTGGATGTTTAATGTACTTAATGAATTGTACAAGACATGATATAGCTTACTCGATAAGTAAGTTCAATCGTTACACAAGTAACCCAAGTAATCAACATTGGGATGTATTACTTAGAGTTTTGGGATATTTGAAACGGACCAGAGAGTATTCATTATATTATGGAAAATATCCTCCAGTAATTGAAGGATATAGTGATGCCAATTGGATATCAGATACAGATGAGTTAGTCTACCAGTGGCTATGCATTTACTCTCGGTGGTGGCGCTATATCATGGAAATCTTCTAAGCAAACGTGTATAGTATGGAATCTGAGTTTATTGTTTTAGATATAGCGGGAGATGAAGCAGAACGGTTAAGACATTTCGTAGAAGATATTCCTATATGGCCAAAGCCTGTCACCGGCTATTTGTATTCATTGCGATAACCGTGCAACAATAGCCAGGGCCGAAAATTTTGTGTATAACGGTAAGTCAAGACACATCCGTCGTAGACATAATACCGTTCGTCGATTTGCTCTCAAATGGAACAATATCAATTGATTTTGTTAAGTCAAAAGAAAACCTAGCGGATCCGTTTACTAAAGGGTTATCTAGAGAGCGTATAGATCACAGCATCGAGGGAAATGGGTTTAAAGCCTAAACCCAATGAGTCATCTTAGTGGAAACCTAACCTAGGAACTGGAGATCCCATGGACTAGGTTCAATAGGAAAACTAATTATGAATGACTCGATAAGAAGCACTTAGGAGTTTAACTCCTTCCCATTTCTATGATGCAAAAAGTGCCGACTATGAAGTTGATTAAGGATAAGCTTTTGCTTTTAATGATGACTATAAAGGTATTCTTTATAGAACATCACCTATGTAAGTGCGAACTTGGCCAGTTCTTTGAGAATTTACTTAGGCGAATTCTCTAAAGCACTCGCAGAACCCAAGTAGTTCAGGGCCGAAATAATGAACACAATAGAGAACCAAGTTTGATATGAAAGATAATGTGTTTGGTCGATTGTCTGAGCTTGCAATAACGATTGACAGTTCAAAACGTTGCGTTCACTGATTAGCCAAGTGAGTTCGATAGATTCTTACTAAAGAAGGTTCAAAGCGAAAGCTACCTATCTTGATGCGTTATCTTTCAAATAGTACTCTTCTTTTATCTTCCTTGATTTGAGTCGACTTCTTCCATTCATGTGGGGGATTGTTGGAATTAATTGATGTATTTGGATCATTAAATATGTTATTTAATGATATTTATTTGGGTCATTAAATATGTTATTTAATGATGTGGGCCGTTGTAATTAATTTGGGTGAATTGGAAAAGTCTCCAATATAGGCCCATATGTTATAAGCCCATTTAAGTGTCTTATATATGGTAAGGAATCCCACATCGAAAGTTTACAAGAAAATAGACTTGTTTATATAGTGGGATATGTGTATAAGTTATAATTTAATAAGTGATCTACAACTTGACTAACTATTAGCTAGCCAAAGGCTAGCTAACTAGTCACCACGAGAGTGGTGCTTCGCACCACTCACGCCACGCCACGCCCCGGTCCCGGTCCGGTCCGGTCCGGCCCGCGCACGTCGCAAAGTACGCATTGGGCGCTTTAGAGGCGCACTTTGCACTTCGCACGTACGCATCGTCGCGAGGAGCCGAGGAGCCTTATAGTTTTCGAGAAATGGAATCATGGTTTGATGACATGGCGATGAGAGGCTCGTTGAGTTGGCATCCTAGGTGGCACACACGTAACAGTCACGTCACTTCGTCCCTGCATGGCGGTTGGTCTGTTGGACGTACGCGTGGCAACCGCATGGCCGGTGACTGTTCGTAATTGGTGAATAGACATGATGAATGGACACTACATTTCGTGGTTTAATGCGGTCCGTCGGATTATGAAAGAGTGCGATCCAATGGCTAAAACAGATCGAGATCAAGTGGTGCACCAATTCATGAAATGTTACACACCCTTTCAAGGAGACACTTCAATCTCTATAAATAGAGACCTCCAAATTCGTTTTTGGATACCAAAATCAATTAATAGATTCTTGATTTCTAAATTCTTCTCGCTCCATATTCTGCTAAAATTCCTTCGATATTTTCGTGATTATTTCATTCGAGTACGATCATTATTTGGTTCGACCGTCAAGGTAGGTATTGTGCAATATCGACTTTGGGAAAAGCGTTGTATCTTGGGAGACAGACGTCCATAATCCTGTTTGCACGTTGTTGGGGGGCGAAATCTGTCTTAAGGAGATTTGCTTTGGCATACCTCGCTTCGTCTTCTTCTTTTTTCCGTTTTTTCTGCTTTTTTATTTGTTCTTTCGATTGGGATAGTCGAATTTTCGACAACACAGTAACAAGCATATATGCGTTATTTGTTTAGATAATGTAGAAAGATTTGACTATTTGACTAATAGGTTAATATACACTTTCATGATTGTCGCGACCATTAATTGTGTTATTTGACAAATAAATGAATGATCTTGATTAAAACTTGCCCTGATTCATGTAGTGATATTTGTCTCTATTTGGCCCCCATTAAATTTTAATACATTTTTTTATTTTTCTTTTTAACCTCACATTATTTAATAAAACAATATTTTGCTTAAATTAAAAAAATTTATTTTTAACAACACATTCTCCCAAAATTTATTATTCCAAAATGCATTATTTCCAAAAATCTCATTATAATGGGGCCAGATGAAGGCATAGAGAGTTGACTTAATTGAATATGGTTGGTTTGAATTCGATAATGATAAATCAATTAACTTAGAAGAATTCAATCGGTTACCGTAATTAATTATTATAAAATTTTGGTAATTAAAATTGAGAGAAGGGTTATGGTAAACTCGTGAATCCTAACGTTTAAATCATCACATAAAACCCTAATTTTCCTACTTTCGCATCTTTTAATTTTTTTTTTCCAGATAAAAATTAAAATCAAAATTACTTTTGATTGTTTTCAATCGAATTGAAGTTATACATATAAATTAATCTACGGTTAAATAATAGTACTCATTGAAACGATAATCCAAATTATTAGGTCCACTTTATTACCTATTAACGATATTATACACTTGGCGATAAAAAATATTACAATAAGTTTTTGACAATGACGTAGTATTGAGCTACTTGTGACGGTACACCGCTCATCCATTCTACTTCCTTTGGTTAGACATTGCCACAAAGTCTACCGGCTGCAACTACCTTCATTTAACGCTTTACCCACCATTTACGCTCTCATGTGTTTTCATTTACTCTCTCTTCTTGTTGCTTGTACATTATTTTTTTCCCCCATTTTTGCAGTCAAAAACTTCGCCAGGGAAGATTCAAAAAATTTGAATTTGAAACAGAAGTGGATTCATGGAAGAATTTTATGTTTGCTAATCATTGCTACATAACACAAATTTTGGGTGTCATATGTGTGTATGTTGTATGTATTTGTATTTGTATTTGTGAATTTGATTATGGGATGGATTCCGTCATTACTTTGTTATTGGTTAGTTGACTTGTACTTAGGATTGTCAATGAATTGGATTTTGATCCAAATTTGATTCGAATCTGACGAAATTAATGAGAGATGGATTTAGAGTCTCAATCCCATAACCCGATTAAGATCCGAATCCGATAATCCGTTAACTAAATAATCAAAAATGGATATATGTTAATCCGATCCGATTTGTTATAAATAATTGAGTCGGTAAAATATTTTTATAGCATATTATTTGTCACTAAAATAAATAAATGAGAAAATAAAAAATTTAGAATAAAAAAGTAATCAAATTCAAAACATAAAAAATTGTAAAATTTATAATTATTAAACATGTTTAAAAATTGGAAATTTTGAAAAAAAAAACTTGATTTCAACCAATGTTTTAAAAATCGACCCGGGCATCGACCCGGAAAAGGAAGAGAGTCAAGGGTCAAAAAGTCAAATTGAAGTTGAATCGGTATCGAACCGGTTGTTAAATTAAATAAATAACTATACACATAAATGTAAAATAATATAAAAACAATAATTTTTGTAATTTTAGTTTACCAATTTAAAGTAAATAAATATCTATATTTTTCTTAATTAAATTTATTATTGTAATTTATTTTACAACTTCAAAAATTAATAATTAATATGTGACGAATAATTTGATTTATTAATGAAAATAATGATAAAATATTTATATTTAGAATTGAAATTCAATTTTACTTTATCCCACATCGAATGTCAATTGAAAACTAGAAGGGGATCTCTCCTTTAAAAATGAACATTACGATGGTAGAAGTTACTATTGGGCTTGCTAGTAAAAATAAGTGGGCATCAAGTTAGTTCAAAAAATTTTAAAGAACATTATTATTATTTTTCCTAATTTTTATTAATTTCGGATCGGATATCTGATAACATAGCAAGTCGAATATGGATTTAACCATCAAATATCCGTTGGATTATCGGATCGATCAGATATAGGCATATTCTATCCATATCCGATTCATTTACAGCCCTACTTATACTCATTTGTAGGTTGGACGTCGGGTAAATCAATTTGAGTATTTTAATATTCAAACACTTATTACTTGGAGTATTTCATGGATGGAACCAATTGAATTCGAGTAATTTTTGGAATTGAACCGAAACCGTTGATTTTGGGTTGGGTTCGACTCTACCCATAATATTTTTTAAAAATTGTTAGGTGGCAATACAAATTATCTTACTAATAAAAAATAAAAGGGATAATTGCATCAACAGTAACAAACCTTTCATTTAATTGCAAACTTTGCCCAAATCTTTATTTTGTGTCACCCACGGTGTTGCAACTGAAGTACAAATAGATGATTTCTATTAGTTTAACCGTGGTTGACCAAATAATTGACTTTGACAATAATTTTGACTAATTTTAAAAGGTCAAAATGGTAACTTTACTTTTTATTTTTTTAATAATAAAATAACTAAAATTGAATAATTAAAATTAAAAATCGAAAAAATAATTTCATCTTCTCCATCCACCCTCCACACCCCCACCCCAAAACCATCACCACCACTACCATCTCCTCCACCGCCACCACTACCATCTCCTCCACTGTAATTAATAACTACACATCTACTCACCACCAACCAAGCAAATGAATTCTACTTTCTGAAATCAATTTTAAAATTAAAGGTAGTTCTTTGCACAAACGGCGACCATGGACTTGGTTGGTGTTGGCTTAACTTTTCTGTAATATATTTTGAGTAATGAACAAAACCCATAAAGATGAAGATTCAAGAAGAAAATGCACAGTCGTCATTCCTTGATTACCTTTACTGTGAAGAAGAAAAATGGGGAGAACTTGAAGAAGGGGGTGAAAAAATCAACTTTTATGGTGGATATCTGTCCCATTTTCTTAAATTGTTAACAAAACAATATTTGTTTTTGGAAGATGAAGATCTGAACTCTCTTTTCTGCAAAGAAAATGACGCATTGGTCGATTGAACACGCTCATCTTTCTCTTCAGGCACGCACAGATGCAGTGGAATGGATCTTTAAAGTCAAAAAATTTTATGGGTTTTCAGCGTTGACTGCCATACTTGCATTAAATTATCTTGACATGTTTCTTTGCAGCATCCATTTCCAGAAAGATAAGCCATAGATGATCCAACTTGTAGCAATTGTTGCGACGCTTTTGGGGTGAGGGTGTGTGGGGTGGAAGGAGAAAATGAAGTTGATTTTTTGATTTTTAATTTTAATTAATTGATTTTAGTAAAAAATGTAAAAGTTACCATTTTAACCTTTTAAAATTAGTCAAAATTATTGTTAAAGTCAATTATTTAGTCAATTAACGATCAAATTAACAGAAACCACCCATTTGTACTTCAGTTGCGACATTTTGAAAAAGTTTGGTATCGTGGATGACACAAATGAAAGGTTTGGTACCGTGGATGACACAAATTAAAGGTTTAGACAAATTCTGCAATTAAATGAAAGATTTGGTATCGCTGCTGCAATTATTCTAAAATAAATATGCTATCAAATATATGTTTCAATACTCTCTTAATTCATTGCAAATATATCACAAAATAATATTAAGTATCTAGCAAAATATGTCACCAAATCACATAAAATATGTAGCAGAGCATAAAAATTAAATTACATAGTTAAAGAACAATCAAAAAATTAGAAACCAACAATAAAAAAGTACTAGATTCTACAAATACTAAAAAATCACAAAATTCATTCATGTGAAAACAGCATAACAATCAACATTGATAATTTTTCTTTCCACCCATCATTTCCTTTACATCTCATCAAATAATTGGATAAGAGCGAATAATTTGTAAAAGAATAAACAATTAATAAAAGATGACAAATTTGATTTCAAAATCATTACTCAAAGTTTCAGTTCAAAAATTAAGAACTGTTCAGTTCTCTATTATGAGCTTGTTTGGTACAACTCAAAATTGAATTAAAATTGAAAATATAATTGTTATTGGGTCCTATTCGTCTAATGAAAGTCAACAATAACGGTTAGTTTTTCAATTTTAATTCGATTTTAATTTCTACCGAACACGTCCTATATGTCGAGATGTTCGATTATTGTTCTTTTAAAAAAATTGGATTGTAGGATTTAGTGATTGATAATATCTTTTAAGAAAATCTAAATTTGATAATAATGTTGCTTGTTCAGCTCTTTTAAAACGAAATTTCTCCGTTTCACTTTTAAATTAATGTTTTAAAATAGAAACTGAACAGTAATAAAAAGATGCTTATAATTATCTTTTTCTTTAGATTCTTTTACTGGTGATGACATGGTAGACTTCCATCAAGTTTGCCACACCCACGCGTCACAGTCACGCGCTCTGTTGCGGAAATAATTGGAAAGTAGATTACCGTGAATATACTACTCTTTAATCGAGATCCATAACTTTCCAGCTTTCTGAAATCTAACCCCAAAAGAAAAATGAGATTTGGGAATACTTGTAAAAAGGCTCCTAAAAAAATATTCTTGAGCTATGCTTCAATTCTCACATTGCTCGTTAAAATTAACTCGGGTGTCCTTAATTGAGATTGTGATAAATTTTCAAAATTCGTATAAATTTAAGTGTCCTCAATTTATATTTTAATGTATTTCAATGAAATTCATTAAAATTTAAGTGTCTTCAATTGAGATTTTAATGAAATTCATTGAAATTCTTTAAAATTCAAATATGTTCAACAACCCGTGAGTTTATAAAAATTTCATTAATAGAGGGATTTTAAAAAAATTGGATGGATTTCAAGCTTAAAAATACAAATAACCAAATATGATGAAATTCTTATGAAATTTATGAAACTTCACGAAATTCATTAGGATTTATATATTTTTAAAATCAATCAAAATCTTAATTGAGAACATCCCCATAAGTAAAACTACCATTCAATTTTTCCTAAAATTTCAATTTACTATCTTTTGTTTATTTTTCTGTTTTAAAAAATAATTTTTTTAATAATAAATCAAACGCATTTTTCAAAAATCTTAAAATCGACCCTCAAAATAGAAAATAGAAAATGAATTCACAGCTCAAAATAGAAACCCAAACCAAATGGAAGTTTTTAGAAAAAATGGGAGCCATTGATAAACAACGATTTTTAATAAAATAAAAAAGTTCAATAATAGTCAAGAATATCACGAATTTGGTTGTGTTGCTTAGATGAAAATATAGCCAGTTCCATTTTACTTTTAATGCATTTTTTAATTTTTTTAATTATATATTTTTCAATAAAATAACATCATACATAAATCCAAATTTTTTTTATCATTTTTAAATTTTTAGCTAAACACATTTTTCAAAGATTCAAAACTTTATTTTCTGGCATAATAACGTCTTTTAGCAATCTTCTCGAGAGAAGTCTCTTTATGTCGACAAAATAATGATAAATAAATAAGACCCCAGTGGCAGGTCCAGCTTATAATCAGTACAAAATTGTCCTTTGGTGCACCACTTAGATCACGCCACGTCATCAACCATTTAGCCGTTATCTACACGAATCTCTAACCCATTATGGCCCCGTTTGTCTTCCATTATTCCAAACATTGTTCGTTACAGTAAGATTCTCCATCGCACATTCATAATTCACCCAATAAAATATTCTACATACAAACTAATAAAATTACTTTAAATTTCAACCACACATTCTCTAAAAAATACTATTCATTACTCCATTTCTTCTACAATAACGGTAAATAATTTATGCCCCCATTTGGTGCACATTTTGAAGGTAAGAATGTATTTTTATTGTTGATGTGATGGGGAATATATGGTTGAAAAAGAAGGAAAAATTATTGATGTGATGAAAAATATTATTTATTGAAAAATGTGTGATTGAAAATGAGTAGAAGAATGAGAATAAAAAAAATAATATGGGCCAAACAGGGACTATGTACATAATAGTATACATAATTCTCACATGAGATGGCTATGGGTACATAAGTGTACATAAATTATATACATAATGATGTACATAAATTATGTACAACAAGAATAATCCTTATATCTCTGAATTGACATCTTACAAAAATTGGGCTCAAGTACATAAACATGAAGGGAAGTTTACATATTTAAGAGTATAAGTTTAGTCTATTTCAAAAATAAGAACACAAGTTTAAAGTTATCAAAATCAGATTTTTTTTAATTTTTTTAAAATTTTTATTTATGAAATAATAAATTATGAAATTAATTTATTATTAAATATTTAATTATAATATAATATAATTAACCCATCCCACCTTCACCACCCCTACCGCTCCGGCGACCATTCCGATCACCGCCCTACTCCGGCGAACTTTCCGACGACCGTTCCGGCGACCTTTCCTGTGTCGATTTTTCCGGCGATTGCTCCGCTATATTTTTTTGTACGGTTAACATTTTTTTTTACGGTCACAACCTGGGTCACAAGTCACAGTCCATGTCACAAGTCAAAACTCAGGTCACAAGTCACAGCCTAGGTCACAAGTCACAAATCAAGAGTTACAGCCAAGGACACGGTTCAAATTTTAAGGTCACAAATTATCGAATTTTAAGGATCACGGTTAAATAATTGGTCACATCGAATACTGATTAAAGGGCACCGTAGATACATTGGCTGTAGTGGGAATCAACAGCCGTAATGACTTATCATGTGTAGAATTTAGCCCCCCTGAATTAGCATTTGAAGCAATCTCGGCTACTGTGGATTGAGGCATAGAATTGGGATTCAATTGGACAGTATTTCCATCAATTGCGAAATTACCCATAACCACATGATCTTCAATTTCACATATGTAGTTCGAATTTGTATCAATAACACCATGAAAACCACAAATTGGAGCTAAGGCAGATTCTTCACATTTGGAGTGATAATTGATTCAATTGATGGATTACCCATGGTCATACCAGTGTTAATTGAATGATTGTTGGTAGAATTGAATAGTTGTAGCAGCAGAGACCTATTGAAATCGTTGGTGCCAAATTTTTCGCACAATTCTTGAGCTGCAGCCATGAATTCGTCAATTTTGGGTTGCAATTGGCTTGAACCCAGGGCAGGGATGGATGCGCCAAAGTGTGGGGAGGGGGGCTAGCCCATGTGGTCCGCCATCTTGGTTTAGCCGGACGGCGCCTGGGTTGGCAGAAATCAGGTTATGCGTTCGCGACTTCGCACCTGACGCCATCGCAGCTCAGATCGCAACGGCGACAACTTCCTCATCATGGGAGAGAGAGAACGACGATAGAAAGAGAGATAACGGGGTTGGGGGAGAGAGAGAAAGAGAAAGAGAGAGGAAGGCAGCGGGTTGTGGCTGTGGGTTGGTAGGCGCCTACGATCTGTACGCCACGGTGGAGGTCGCTGGTTAGAGAGAAGAGAGAGAGACGGAGGGGGGAGAGAAGTGAATTTAGGGTTTGATATGTGATGAAATTAAAATATAATTTGTAATTATATATAATATATATAATTATAATTTGTATCTAATAAAAAATATCTGATTTTTGAAAATTAAAACTTGAAATCTGATTTTGGAAAATAGATCTTGAAAAGTAGGAAATTGGGTAATTTGCACAAACATGAATCAATATGACCCATTAGCAACAGCTTAGGATAATATTATCATCCAATCTAGATAAAAAAATCTATTTGTACAACACTTAGCGTGTTGTAATTTTTACAACCTCTCATATGGAAGTGAGCCTCACTAAATTACAACACACTTAAGTGTTGTACATGAGTGTGATATTTGATGCTAAAGATAAAGCACCCGTCTACATGATAATGAAATAACTGGCAATTTCATTGACAATGAAGCAACAAGCACCAATGGTGTCGTATAGCATTTCTCGAGTTTTAATGATGTCGGATAATCCAATTATTTAATACAACTCGAAGCACAAATACCGAGCACAGCATAAGAAGAAAAAAAAAGTGGCAAAACCGCATCTCCTGTAGCCAAAATCGAGTTTCTCTGGCAGAAGCTGACCAAAGAGTTTTAATTATTACAAGTTACATGCTTTTGCTGAAGCCAGGAAGAAACCTGCTCTTCTCAGACCACTGTATATTCTGAATCTCCATCTGGTTCTTACAAATTTTTCTTTACCAAGTACTACTCTCAGTAATGGTAAATATGATGCCGTCATATTCATGTATCGAAGCATGGCCTCTTCTTGTTTATTAAAGATGAAAACGGATAATCCACCATTATTGATGTCAATTGTGCGGAACCTGGAGCAGTGATCAAAGCTAGAAAATGTCACCCAAGGACTACTTAGATTCTTAACATACCTCTTTGGCCCTAGTCCAAGAGCCGTGTAGATCAATGCCCTCAATATCGATTTGTGAGTTACAATCAAGAAATCTTTTCCCTGACCAACAAAAACACGAAGAATGATGTACATGTTTATCTGGAGAATTTTACAAAAATATTGTCAATAGATAGGTCTTACGGGTGTAAAGAGTATTTCCAACCAAGCTTCACGAGCAGTCTCCCACAGTTTTCGAACAGGATAGACACCATTAACATAAAAATTAGGAGGATCTTCTCTCCATGTGATGAACTCTTTGGGATATTCCTTCCTGGAATCCACTGCCTCCAAATACTAAATATGATTTACAAAGTGAAACTGCGATTTAGGAAGCAGAAACTAAAATCCTATGAAATGTAACTTCTAAATTATTCTTACTTCACTATAACGTATATTGAAGTGATATTTTCATTAGTAAAAGAATAAAGATTGAACTGACTTTAATGATGGAAAATGTGAGGAGAGAAGAAGACAGACCATTTCTCATGCCTTCAAGAAAAAAATATATAGATGAGCCTCCTTCAGTGAGTCAAGGAAAACCAAGGGCTGATCCCTCCCTTTCCACGAAATTGCAGCAGTGGACTGCATTATACACAGGCAGTTGAGAAATTGACGAATTACAAGGCATTAGCTGACTTAATTATAGCAATCAAACCTTGTCACGAGATATTAGACTTGGAAAACACTGATCAAAGTGCATGTCAGCTAAGGCCATCCTACACGTTTCTGCTTGTGCCACCCCTGCTTCAGTTAGGACCGACAGGTTTGAGCTTCCCTACATGCATAACAATAAAGTGAGTTGGAATATTGTGACTTCTCAAGGCACAAGAAATGAGGAATTCTTTGAGTTTGAGATTAGATTACTTGAAGAAAATGTCATTTATTTGAATTGGCTGTGACAAGATCAAGACTGTATTCCAAGTTCAGAGTGTTTTAGAAGCAATGATTAAACACTAAAATTCTCCATAATGATGGAAAATTGACATTTACACTCTCAACAAGAAAGCTATTTTCATTCTGAGAAACTCTCATGAAATTTTTTCTTTTCCGTTTCCTCAATTGTTTCAGTCAAAATTGTTTTTCAAACAATATTGGGTGTTTTTGTTGTATCAAAAAAACTAGTTATAATAAGTTTGATTTGACATTGTTACATGATATCTATTCACCTCAAAAAATGTGTCAACAAATGTCGGGCCAACTCACGCAAGTCAAGCACTATTTCGACGCGTTCCTACCGGAGTAAAGACGGTGACAAGGAAGAAATTGACGCGAGAGGTGCTTTGAGGCGAAAGACAAAAATGTTCAAGTTCCGATGGGTAAAACGAAGACAATCGCACTAACAACGATCACCGGGCGAAAGCCAAGCTAATCTTTGTAGTAACAAACAAGAATATGTAGAAGGATAGATAAAATGTGTATAGGAGTTGCTATATTATATGTTGAGATTTGTGTTCAATAAACTTGCAAAGAAGATGAAAAATATTTAACCAAGTGTTTTTTTGAACTTCTCCAAAGATCAAGCATATATTTCCAATATATGATTGTCCAAATCCCAATCAACAATCCAACAACTTTTTAGTTACAAAGAGAACCTATTTATACTGCATTGGCCGACGTGGTGACTGTTGGATCAGAACCACGTGTCCTCATTTCCCTAGTTGAGGCTTGACATCGCTGTCTATTCATACAATTAATACATTGATAAGGGGTCAGCCGCCCTATAGAACAAGCTAACACGCTGACAAACTTTATTACAAGCGTTCAATCACTTCTAAAAAATCTTCAAATCTATTACAAGAGTCATGAGTTTCGGACGAGTTTGAGAGTCTTAGAGAGATCTTTGAGGTAGTTCTCTAAGTAGAGAGTTTCAGCTCCTTTCTTTACTTCCTTAGGCAGTGTTTTAGCCTAAGTTGTAGTGCTTCGTCCTTGAGGCGGTGCCTTGTGGATTTCGACCTGTTGTACAAGAACTTCGATTTTGTTTGGGTCTTTGTTTGACTTTTTTGTTGACTTTCTCTCTACGTAACAGTTTTACTTTGAGCCTCAGAGGTGAGATGTAACAATAGTCCCCCAAGTCTAGGCATAATTATTTATGTAATGCATGGACTTGAATGTAAAATAAATTTTTTTACGAGGGTGGTTTTTACCATACCACAATAAGGAAACCTTTGCCTTGAAGGGGCAGGTGAGGGAGCTGACCTCCCAAGTGGCTAGCTTAACTGAGGAAGTGGAGACTGTCAGAACTGATGCTGAACTTGCCAGTAGTAATGCTAAGAAGACGTTCCTTGCCAACTTCCACTTGACTGAGGCATATCAAAGTTTTGCCAAGTACTGGCGAAATTGTGCATACACTGATATGACGGAGTGGCTGGAGGTCAACATTCAGGGCATCGACACTACTCAGTTGAGGTCAGTCTTCTTTGGAGAATGAGATGAGGAGCCTGAGCCTCAGACTTCGGCTGAAGGAGACCAAGTTATTGAACTTGAAGATGATGCAACTGATGAAGCTGCTGAAGAAGTGGCTCCCAATGCCATAATACCATTGGTAGCTCCTCAACCCCACCCCCTTAGAGCTTAGGACTCCAATTGTACTTTTTATATTTTTGTCAAAGTGCAATGGCTTCGGCCCACCATATGTACATACTATTCTTAATGAAGTACTGCTTTACATTTAATACTTGTGCCATTTTACTTCTACACCTTATTCTTTAAGATCTGAACTGCTTGTACTTCAACAATTACATCGAACTTAGAGCAACATCAAACTTATGATAACATCAGACGTATAATAACTTTTAAAGCATTATAACATTAGACTTATAGATTTTGAAGTTCAATAATACGGAACATGTAGCAAGGTGTATGTAAAATGAATCTTAGCAACATCAAACTTGCAAAAAATTTTACACGTGTAATTTGGTAAGACATCTTAACAAATTTCAAAACTTAATCAAATTTGTTAAGTTTTTACAAGTGTAAGCTGGTCATACATATTGGGCTTATAACAACATCTTACTTATGAAACACGAACATTAGCAACATATCCAAACTTGCAACAAAGTTCGGAACTTAAATAATAAATTTAACTGAAGTTCTCTTAACCATTTCAGAACTTGTTTAACCAGATTATCAAAAATATGAGATCAAATATATGTAAGATCTAAGTAACATCAGACCTTCGGACATAGTACTTTGACAATAACTCAAACACTAAAATTTGTCCAAGTGTTAGAAGGTCGTGTACCTTTGTAAATTTTCGAACTTATGTACATCGATATGTATGAGTTGAGGCTCTTTAGTACTTTAGTATTTCAGACTTTAGTCTGGCTTTGTAATCAGTTCGCTTTGCCTTTCACTTTCCTTAGCATGGGTCGAGTGGTTCGCTCATACTGAGGCTTCCCAAACAACTTTAGTTGTTAAGGGCATGTGTTACACTTCGCGGGTTCAGAAGTGGTCCTTCTTAGGATCCATCTCTTCATCGAGTTGTCCACTCGACCATCCATAGGGATGGATAATCTATGCAGAGGCATTCCCCAGGGTTTTAGCCTATTTGGGGGGTATTTTTAACACATGAACAATATAGTAAAGGTCATTTTCGTTGAATCTCAAACTGTATATACAAGATGTTTACATCATTGATAATATGTTCAACATTCCATGAATGAGGTTGTGCCTTTCCATCCATATTCTCAATTCTATGAGTTTGGCCGAACTTCTTCACTGATGCGATAAGGACCCTTCCAGTTTGGACTAAGAGTTCCTGAGCCATGCTTTTTACAAGATGAAAATACTCTTCTAAGTACCAATTCATTCAAACGAAATGTCTTCTTTTTTACTTTCGAATTGTAGTATCTAGTCATTTTCCTTTGATAAACGACCAATTTTGCTTGAGATTCGTCCCTCATTTCTTCAAGGAGGCCGAGTTCATATTTCCTCACCTCATCATTAGTTATTTTATTGAAATATATTCATCGAGGAGACTGCAGACCTACTTCAATTGGGCTCATAGCCTCGGTCCCATAGGCCATAGAGAGTGGGGGTCTCAACTGTAGCGATTCTGCTTGTAGTTCTGATAGCCCAGAGTACTTGGGGTAGTTCATCAACCCATGTCCCTTTAGAGGCATCCAATTTCATTTTCAGCGGATACTTGATTTTTTTGTTAAAAGCCTTGACCTACCCATTTTCCTTGGGATGATGTGGGGAGGAAAAATGTTTCTTGATGCCCAGCTCCCCACATGAATTTCTAACCTTCTTGTTGTCAAACTATCTACCATTGTCTGATACAATCGAATACTAAATTTTGAACTTGTAGATGATGTTTTTCCATAGGAACTTAGAAGTGTTGGCCTCAGTGATTTTGGCAAGTGGCTCAAGTTCTACCCATTTGGTGAAGTAATCAATGACGACAATGATGACAATCACGAAGCTAAAGTTTCCTCTCCCTTTGGGAAGAGGTCCTATAAGATCAATTCATCACTTTACAAATGGCTAAGGGCTGGACACAACATTCAACTCTTGAGAAGGTTGCTTCTGAATAGTAGCAGAGCGTTTACACTTATCACATTTTCTAACAAATTGTTGTGCATTCTTTTTCAAGGTAGGCCAGTAGTATCCCCACCTCAATATTTTCTGTACTAAGGACCATCCTCCAGTGTGGTTCCCACATACCCTTTCATGGATGTCCTAGAGTACATAATTTTCTTGCTCTCCTCCAATGCATCTGAGCATGGGTAGTGACAACCCACATTTGTATAGTTTGTTATCCTAGAAGAAGAAGTGGGCAACTCTCCTTCTAAGCTTCAGAGCCTCCTCATTTTCTGAGGATAGGGTCTGGTCTTTGAGGAAGGATATGATTGCCTTCATCTAAGATGGAGTGTCCTCAACCCACATGACAGCCTCACCAGTAGCGGTAGAAGGTCTAGAAAGATGTTCTATAGGCACAACTGTGAGCAGTTTAGAATCTTTGTTGCTTGCTAATTTAGACAGTGCGTCGACATGGACGTTCTCAGAGTGTGGGATTTGCACCAGTTCGAACCTTTCAAAGGATGGGATGAAGTCCATAACCAATTTTAGGTATCCTGCCATATACTTATCTCTGGCTAAAAAATTACCGTGAGCTTGATAAACTACTAGCTGGGAGTTACTGCTGATGACAAGCTTCTTCACTTGCATCTCTTTGGCTAACCTTAGGCAAGCGAGGAGAGCCTCATATTCTGCTGCATTATTGGTAGCTTTGAAACTGAATCTCACAACACAAGTAAGCTTATATCCTTTTGGACTGACTAAGACAACCTCTGCTCTTGACCTTGTATCAAGGACCGCAACTTCAACTAGCCCCCTGACCTAATTGCAGTCGCAGTTTGCCCAACTTAAGCTGCACATTGTAAACATTTTATTTCAATTGTAAAATAGTTATGATATTGGAAAATGTTTAGTATGATTTCTCGGCATTTAAACGTCTACTCCTATCACTTAGGTTTTTATTCAGAATGCTATTATAGTAGGTATTAGTCTTTCAAACAATCTTTCAAGCTTTCTGGTGTTCGCCATCTACACCAGTCATTGTAATTTCCCACTTTCACCAATTTTAATTTCTAATTTTTAAGAAATCAATGATCAATTTACATTCAATACATTTTAATTTCATGTTGCAAGCTTTCTACAAATTGTAATCAAATTTTATTTCATCTTGAAACGACCGAGAGAAGGCGAAAGGTAGTCTAGCGGAGCAGACTACTGTCGCACGGTGTCCCTTTCTGTGTCAAGAATAAAGACACCCCATGAAAGTTGGTATCAAAGCTACGACTCATGACCATCGATAAAAAAGCTATAGATCCAATTGTATCGAACAACATAGAAGTGGTAGATCCTCAAAAAAGGAACACGAAACAGCACATTGATGCACTTGAAGTGACAACTATTAGGTTGTACTATGCCGTGGAGGGCCACGAAGAAAAAGTCAAGGTGGCAGAGAGGGAAATTCGTGAATTAAACATCCAACATGATGAAAGCTGAATGACTTGCACATCAATGAATGAAACTACTGCTATCCTGCCTGATCTGCAGGAGGAAATGGAAGTGTTGAGAGCTCAATTACTAGTTCTTCAATGTGCAGTTGGCAATGGGCAAGCCCTCATACGAGAGCATGTTCCTAGGCTCAGAATTCCGTAATCGGGTACCTACGGAGGGGCACGTGATGGAAAAGAAGTCGAAAACTTCTTGTTTGATATGGAACAATACTTTTTTGCAGCTTTGATTGAAGATGAAGCAAGAAAAGTTAAAAAAACTACCATATATCTTGGTGAAGATGCAAAACTATGGTGGCGAACAAAGTATGCCGACATTCAGGCCAATAGGGTCCGAATAGATTTTTGGGATCTCCTCAAGGAAGCGATCAGATCTCAGTTTTTCCCAAAGAATGTAGAATATCAAGCACGATGTGCACTACGAAAACTGAAACATACAAGCTCCATCGGGAATATGTGAAAGCCTTTTTAGGGCATATGCTAAATATTTGAGACATGTCAGAAAAGGATAAACTATTTACCTTCATGGAAGGGTTGAAACCATGGATACGTACAGAACTTCAGAGACAGAAGGTTACTAATTTGAGTGCGGCCATGGGAGCTGTCGAATGTTTAAGTGACTTTCAACCCGAGTCGAGAAAATATCGACCTTCAGGGAATAGTCAAGCTATTAGAAGTGGAAGCATACCTTATAGACCCAACTCAAACTCAAATGGGGGAGAGCGTTACTCTAATGATAAGGGAGGAGCCTATCAAGGCACCCGTTAGAGTAACTTTCAAGGGAACTATCAAACCAGCCGTCAAGGAAACTATAACGACAGCAGTAGTAGCAATTGGAATAAAGGAAAAGCAACGGAGGGTAGATCTGATGCCACTCCTGAATTGATATGCTTTTTATGTGAAGGACTTCATAGGGTGGCAGAGTGTCCTCAGAAACGGATGTGAATGCATACTAACAATTAGCGAGAGGTGGAATAAGTTAAAAGCAAGATATCCCACAAGCTAGCTGTCACAGTAAGACTGACTCCGAAAAGGATGAGGATGCAATTGGTGCATTCTCACATCGGTGCAATACACTATCGCACCGAGCTATTAAAAATGATAATGTTCCCTCAAAAGAGGTAAATATGGAAGAATTGAATGTTCATATTTGTAGAGCCAAAGCCTAATGTACATTGATGTGAAGATCAATGGAAATCCAATCAGGGATATGGTAGATACTGGTACTACCCACAACTACCTCGTAAGTATCGAAGTGGAGTGACTCAGACTTGTTCTGGAGAAAAGTAGTGAAAAAGATAACGCAATTAACTCTGCTGCTCAACCAATAGCTGGAGTAGCGAAATATGTGTTGCTCAAAGCGGGTGCTTTTAAGGGAATGACAAACTTGTCGGTAGTTCAGATGGATGACTTCAAGCTTATTTTGGGATTGGAGTTTCTTCGGGATACTAAGATAGCAACGTTACCATATTCTAATTTATTAATGATGATGGGTAGTAAACTGTGCATCATTAGTACACAATTTGGGAAGATGGGCAAGAAGAGTATTTCGTCCATGCAATTTGGAAAGGATTTCAAAAGGAATGAACTCTCATTTTTGTTTACTTTTCGATTAGAGGAGATTGAAGAGGCGACTGGTCCTATTCCAAAACTTGTCAGAAGGCCGATTAAAGAATTTGAGGACGTCATGTCGGATGGGTTACCAAATAAATTACCTCCAAGAAGGGCGATTGATAACGAGATTGAACTTATTCTAGGTGCCAAACTCCCTCCAAGTGCATCCTACCGTATGTCTCAGCCGAAACTTGAAGAGTTTCATAAATAATTGGGAGAAATGTTAAAAAGTGGGATTATCATGCCTGGGAAATCACCATATGGAGCTCCCGTGTTGTTTCAGAAAAAGGCCGATGGTTTCTCAGAATGTGCTGCTACTATCAAGCCTTGAACAAGATCACTATAAAGAATAGTTATCCTATTCCTCTAGTTGTTGATTGCTTCGACCGACTGAGCTGGGTGAGGTACTATACAAAGATTGATCTCAAGTCCGGATATTGGCAAGTTCGGATCAAAGATGGAGATGAAGCAAAAACTACGGTGGTAACTAGATATGGAGCCTTTAAATTTAAGGTAATGTCTTTTTGCTTAACAAACGCTCTAGCAACATTTTGTACGATGATCAATCAGGCACTTCATGGGTTCTTGGATACTTTTGTGGTAGTATACCTGGTCAACATAGTCATCTATAGCAAGACATTGGAGGAACATGTGCAATATTTTAGGCAGGTTTCCAATCGATTACGAGATAATGAACTCTACGCCAACCTTCTAAATGCTCATTCGCTCAGACGTCTATCAGTTTCTTGGGTAACATCATCGAATAAGGCAAACTATGTATAGATGTAAAGAAGGTTACAACAATCAAAGATTGGTAACCACCAAAGAATGTCCATGATGTGTGTTTATTTCTCGAGCTATGCAATTACTATCGAAGATTTGTGAAAGGGCACTCATAAATTGCATTGCCACTTATTGAATTAACAAAGAAGGATAAGGTTTGAGATTGGTCATCCCAATGCCAACATGCTTTCAAAAAGTTGAAGAAATCTATGTGGACAAACTCGATGTTAGCATTGCCGGATATGGCTAAACCATTCGAAGTGCATACTGATGTTTTAGACTTTACACTTGGTGGAGTCCTTATGCAAGAAGGACATCTAGTGGCTTCTGAGAGCAGAAAGCTGAATCAAGTAGAACGTCGTTACTTAGAGCACGAAAATAGGTTGTTGGTGGCAATTCATTACCTTAGGAGATGGTGTCACTATTTGCTTAGGTGTCCATTTATTGTAAGGACATATAACACTGCGGTGAGTCATTTCATGTCACAACCAAAACTATCAAGCAAACAAGCTCGTTAGAAGGAACTTCTTTCAGAATTCAATTTCATGCTAGAGTACCGTCCCGAATTTAGTAATCATGTTGTTGATGCTCTTAGTTGCCAGGCAGACTTGACCACCATTTGCTCTATGGCTGTTCTTTTAGAGAGCATGGCACAAACATAAGGGATCAAATTCGAGCACTTTTGGATAAGGACCCGACTATTCAATATTTGGTCGACCTCATCAAGTAGGAAAAAACTCGATAGTTTTGGCTTGATGGGGGTTTAGTGAAGACTAAAGGAGACCGCCTATATGTCTTGAAGGGCGGAGATGTGAGGAAATCACTAATTACAGAATGCCACGACACAATTTGGGCAGGGCATTCGGGAGCGGAACGCACTTCTGTACTACTACAATATAAATCCTACTTGCCTCAAATACGTGACGACATTGCAACTTATGTAAAAACTTATCTTGTTTGTCAATAAGATAGACGGATCATCAGAAAAAGGTAAGCTTGTCGGAGTCCCTTTCCGTCCCAACAAGACCATTCAAGAGTATATCGATGGACTACATTACTGGATTGCCAAAATTTGGAGATTTTAGCAATATCATAGTCATGGTAGACCGTCTATCAGAGTTGACGACCTTCATTGGAGCACCCAAGTATATATCAGATGAAGATACAGCTCAACTCTTCTTCAAACATATTGTTAAATACTAGGGACTGCCTAAGGACATCGTCAGTGATCGGGATCCTCGATTTACTGGAATATTTTGGATTGAGTTGTTCAAACTCATTGGTTTAAATTTGTGTATGAGTTTTAATTTTCACCCACAATCTGACGGATAGACAAAGCACTTCAATTCTATGCTGGAAGAATATCTTCGGCATGTTATCTCTACTTCGTAGAATAATTGGGTGAAACTTTTGGATGTGGCTCAGATGTGTTTCGATATCCAAAAGAGCTCTTCTGCCAATAAGAGTCATTTTGAGACTATTACTGGCTCACAACCGTTACTCCCTCATACTGTGGATATCAATCAAAATCCAAGTCCTCTCAAGCAAAAAGCTTCTCTCAAGTGGAAACGAAATATTGAAATTGCTGGAATTATCTTGAGGAAGCTCAAAAACGGTACAAGAAGTCTGTAGATCAAAAACACCATTTCCTTGAATTTAATATTGGAGATCTAGTAATGGTTAAACACCCTGACAGAAACGTTTATAAACCGATAAGAGGGAAAGACTTAAGATTGGTGACAAAATATATTGGACCATTACCCATTGTGAAGATGATTGGAAGAGTCGCATAAAAAGCTACACTCCCTTCATGGTGCAAAATCTACAAGGTCCTTCATGTTGGTATACTCAAACCATACTTTGCCGACAAGGAGGACGCATCCAGAAATGAGCCAAAGTTACCTGTGTTTGAACTGAAAAGAGTTGGAAAGAAGGTTACTAAAGAGATTCTTGACCATCGAACTACTCGAGCTTTCAGGAAATATCGTCAAGAGTATTTGGTCAAATGGAACAGATGCAGCAGCGAGGAGAATACTTGGGAAAGTGAAAAAGATCTTAGAGCCTTCAAACCATTAATTGAAGCATATCATTCATTGATGGCTCTAAGGATATCGCCAAAACAAATGGAGGAGAATGTCAAGGACCGTAGCTTCAACTAGCCCCTTGACCCAATCCTAACTGTAGTTTGCCCAACTTCAGCTGCAAATTGTAAATATTTTATTTCAATTGTAAAATAAGTGTGATAGTGAAAACGTTTAGTATAATTCCTCGGCATTTAAAAATCTACTCCTATCACTTAGATTTTTGTTTAAAATGCTATTATATGGGGTATTAGTCTTTTAAACAATCTTCCAAGCTTTTTGGTGTTCGCTCCCTACACCAGCTATTGTTATTTCCTGCTTTCATCGATTGTAATTTCTAACTTTTAAGCAATCAATTATCAATTTACATTCAATGTATTTCAATTTCATGTTGCAAGCTTTTTACAAATTGTAATCAAATTTTCTTTCGTCCCGAAACAATCAAGAGAAGGCGGAAGGTAGTCTAGCAGAGCAGGCTACTACTGCACGGTGTCCCTTTCTGTGTAAAAAAGGAAGACACCCCGTGAAACCTTGTCTCTGTTATGGATTCATGAACTGAAAGGCTCCAAGTTGGAGGTTCTGTTGGTTCCATCTCTTCTTCTATTTCTAGAACACGAGTGAATTCTGCTACAAAATCGGCTAAGGCTTGACCCTTGGCTTAAAGAGAATATCAAACTCACTAAGTTCCATAGCCTACTTAAGTAACTTCCTCAAAGCATCGGGCTTCTGCAGCACTTGCTTGAGGGAGAAGTTCGTCAACACGTGTATACTATGAGCTTGGAAATATGGTCTCAAATTTCTTGATACTGTTACCAATGAAAGAGCTAAATTTTCCATGTCGGATAGTGAGTCTCTACTGCCAAGAGTCCTTTTTAACGTGGTAAATAGATAGTTGGTGATCATTTTCTTCTCTTATCAAAACCGAATTGATAGCCTCAAAAATTACTGCTAAGTACAACTGTAAAGGTTCGTGGTTCCTAGGTTTGGAGAGGAGGGGAGTCCATCTCAAGTGCTTCTTCTGCCCTTGTAAAGCTACATCACACTCCTCTAGTAATTGAAACTTATTTCCTCCTTTGAGGATTTTAAAGAAGGGTAGGCACTTGTCTGTTGCCTTGGAGATGAAGCGGTTTAGGGCGTCACTCATCCAATGAGGCTCTACACCTCTTTTAGTTATTGAGGTAACCTCATTTCAATCAAAACTTTGACCTTTTCAGGGTTCACTTCAATGCCCCTTTGGTTGACGATGTAGCCCAAGAATTTTCCTGAAGAAACTCCAAATGCACACTTTAAAGGATTGAGCTTTATCTGGTATCTTCTCAAAATTTGGAATGACTCATTAATGTTTTTAACATGATCCCCTGCTTTTAAGCTCTGATAAGTGTATTTTTGTACACTTATTTAATGCATAAATATAATTATTATTGATAAAATGAGCGAATTTCTATTCGAAATTATGTAATTATTGCTTTTATAAGTAAAAATCACCCAAAGGAAAGAGAACAAGACAAAATGAGGAAAAATAGATTAAAATTGCAGAAAATTGTGAATGTGGAGGCCAAAGTGAACAAAGAAAAAAGTTGAAGGATCTTGGATGTAATTTATGAAGGGCATAATTGACATGAAGTCTGAAGACCAAATTGTACAAGATCAAAGTTGATGGACTTGGCATGTAATTATCTAGGGGACTTGGTTTATTGTTTTGATCTTTTGGACAGAAACTTGGCGCCTAGGTGCCACTTTTAAAATTTGGGGATGGTTTTAATTATTTTGTGTAATTCCAAGGACTAAAGTGTAAATTCTGAATTAATTGTTAGGTTTTAAAAAGTGGAACCGTACAACTTCTTCTTCTCTTCAATTTTCTTTCTTTCTTTCTTCTCTCTTCTTTCATTTCATTTTCTTTTCATTTTCAATTTCTTGGTTCTTTGGGAATATAAATTAAGTGCACAAGGAGAATACATTCAAGAATTTGGAGAAATATTTAGGAAAATCAAGGCCAAGTTTTAAAATTTTTTTTTATCTATAACTTTGTATTTTTTCAATTATTTTGCCATATTTGTAATTTATTATTATAAATATTCTCATTTTTATAATTTGTATAACATGTGCTAAGTTATTTGTGTTGGAATTTATGGTAGTAAATTTAACCCAACTTTAATTAATTTTTAATATTTGCCTTTTAATGTTAAAGTGCTTATTTTCATGTGTATTTATTATTGTGTTGAATGCTTTCATTTATTTGGCCATTAAATGATTGAGTTTAGTGATTTATATATCGTTCAAGAGAAGATTGTACATTTTAGATCAAGTAGTAAATACTTTAGGTTTGTGTAATAAATAGAGATATACTCTTAATCGTAGGTGACCCATTGAGCTATTTTCATCAAAATTTAACGCGATTGTTTGGTTTTAATTGATATAGAAATATAGTAAATTAAACTAATTAATTAGTGTTAATTTCGTTTGAGAAAGTTAATTAA
The DNA here is from genome assembly GCA_035079005.1 of Fraxinus americana. NCBI lineage: Eukaryota > Viridiplantae > Streptophyta > Magnoliopsida > Lamiales > Oleaceae > Fraxinus > Fraxinus americana. The sequence continues at coordinate 17,939,252 of CM068707.1, read as the reverse complement.
TTAAAATTGAAAAATCAGGTCTCACATCGTAAATGAGTAATTAGTTAATTGTCTCATGGGGAAATTAATTAGGTGACGGTTAATCGAAACCATGAATCTCAACCAAGTTTTCCTTCCAAAATTTCCAAATGTTTATGTTTTTTTATTTTGTAGATTTTAGTCAAATTTCCTTATTTTCCAATATCAAATTTTATGGTGTGTCTGTTTTTATTGTTAAAATTAAATTGACTAAAGTTATGCAATCGAAAGTAAACATTCTTTGAGGGATCAACAACCCGGACTTAAAAAGTCTACTTTATTACTTGAACGTGATCCATGCACTTGTGTTATTGATTACGTCCAAAGAATAACGCGATAGTTGTAGTGCAGTTTTGGAGTGTTGTATCCACGTGGAGATGGAAAATGCTTAAGGGTTCCAAAAAGGGATGAGTTATCGTCTTCAATGTGTAGTAAAATTCAATGTTGAAAGGTGAAATTAAAATCAATAATTTGAGGCAGTGAAGCGTTGGAATTCCTTCAATTGGATTTGATCATTGACATAAATTATTCCATTTTTATAGCACAATTAGAGGTTTTCATCCCGACACTCTAATCGAAAGATATATCGTTTAAACCCAATTTAATTCTAACATGATCCTAATGGTTAATCTTCCTATTGCAATGTTCGCACTTGATTTATCGAAATTATATTCAAAATCGACTATATACTAAAACATAAAACAGTAAAGAATCACATCAATAAACTTCAATAATTCAGATTAAAATTTAAGTAATTATTTCAATCAATCCATAGAGAGAACATGACTAATTCTACGACCAATTTAATAAATATTAAGTCAATCTCAAAATTAATTCACGATGAGGAGAATTAACCATTAAATCAATTTAATTTCAATTGCAACTCTAGAATCTAGTTTCCCTATAACACAATTATGCATACATGTATTGGAATAAGATCAGAAAAGTTATGTTATGAATCTAGTATAAAGTAGTAAACAATCCACCAATAAGATTCATGAGATTATAATTCAACAAATATTTTAACTCATCGATAGAAAAAGCATGATTGAATCTACGATTAATTTAATAAAAGCTAAACCAATCTCATTACAAATTCATGGAAGGAAACTATAAATTCTAGAAAATACCAAAATATGTGAATAATAGATGTGAAATCATCAATTCCAAAAGAGTTCCTCTCTAACTTCACCAATGTTTTAGTTCTTCATGAGTTTATTGAGAAAAAAGAGATGAAATAATGATGAATAATGAGAAATGAGGCGTTCTTGGACGTTCTAGGGTCTTTTAGGGTTGAAAAATAATGTACAATAAGTCACCATAGGTGTTTGAGTCGTAGAAAGAAACTTGAAAATTCGAGCACAAAAATGACATATACGACTACAAGGTATAAACCCATGCAGTCGAATGGAACAAAGAATTGCTACCCTTGAATTCTCAGTAAATGACCATGCAGCCGCATGGATTTATAACCATGCGACCGCATGGTTATAGTGTTTACCCGTCGGACAGTTTTCAGTATTTTGACCATATTTTCCTCTACCGATATCCGATTGAGGTAATTTAAGATGCGTTGAAAAGCTAACTCCAAGAGATACAACTTCGATTTAGATACTATCTTCGAATTTGATCGTTTTACATGTCAAAACCTGGTCTTAATGTGAGGCTAAAAATTGGTACAAAACTTTTCAGCTTGAAAGTTGATATGTGATAATGTTTTAGCTATATTTCATCCTTTTGACACATTTCTTCATCTAATTGACCTCTAATACTTTCGAATCTTCATCACAAGGTCAAAAACAAGTTTAGAGTATTTTCACTTTAGTCTCTAAACTTTGTTTTCCTCCATTTTGGTCCTTTTCAATTGTTTCTCCTTATTTCAGATACATTCATGCAAAACATAAATTACATAGAATTAAGCTATATTCAACATATTACTCAACAATTTTCCATGTTTTGACAGTGAAATATGTGTGTAAAAATGTACTTATCAAACTCCTCTAAATTTGAACTATTGTTTGTCCTCAAACAAAAATATAACTCAACTTTACGTGCAACATGGTCTAACAACAAGCCGTATCTCAGTTTTGAAATTTGGTAATCAAATAAATATACAATTACAATAGTGCAATAATTAAATCAATTTTCACCTGTTACTTGCATAACCCGGCTTGTGTGTGAAAACCCATATTGACATGTTAAGGTTGTGATCGGTTCAACACCTGACCCATAGTAGTCAAATATATCATTTCCTCACTCGAGAGATACAGTCCCCCCAAACTTATGCCTTTCACTCAATTTTTCCAAGGTGCATCTTAAGCTGAATTTACTCAATTCTATCATTACCCTCTCTTAGTTTGGATAAACCTTACTCCTACGAGTTCACACTTCAGCAAGTTAAGATATAGTCCTTCCAAACTTATTGCTTTAACCCTTAGGATTAGACTAAGTTACTTGCTTTTTATCAAATGTGTAGTTTCATCAACTAGATGTCTGTGGCGTAATCAATGTATTTGAGTTTTTTTTTTCTTTTCATATTCATGTTTTCTTCATTTTTTTAGTATCTTTTTATTTGCTTTCTATATAACCCATATAGCGAGCTTTAAGCCGATAACTTCCAAATCATATGATCACAGGGCGCCAAGTTTTAAATCACCCTCATAGGCTTAATCACCCGAATTATATAGGCTCGAAAAGATATTTTTTAAAAATTCTCAAAGATTAGTGTAATGCCCCTTTTCTTTTAGACATTCAGTTTCTAAAACTAACCCCTAACTTAAAGCTTTCACCTCGTTTCCTTCTCATTAGGTTTTAGACAATCCACAAAATATTTTCATGCACCGAATCCCTACTCATCTCAATGTTCCCCTGTAACAGTTCAATCATCTTCAAACTAACTTATAGTTGGATTATGGAATAATACACTAGAGGTTATTTGGGTGTAGTTACTATGTTCAACTATCCTATACATAATGAACTGCATCACTAACTCAATATGCCAACATAAGTAATGTGCATAGAAAACGCCAAGTTTACATAAATAGGTTTAGACTAATCCAATATTACACTATTTTCCAATAATCACATCATAGCCAACATAGTTATTAAACCCACAAAAGCATATAAAACTATAATTATTACCTAATGCTAAAAGGTAACAGCTAAAAACAAACGAATTTTTTTTAAACACACAATCATGCAAAAATTGCAGTAAAATGATGAATGTTCCACCCACAAACTTAATTGAAACTCCATGATACTTATGCAAATCACATACAATTCACAACAAAATCCAACAGATCCTCCCTCAACTAAAATTTTTTATTGTTCTCAATGCATAAATATGAAAGCCAAATGAAGAGATATCACAAAAATGATGCAGTGAATCAACATAACCTTCAATGATAGGAAGCCTGAAAGTACTCAATGAACTGTTAATGCAACGAAAATGACAGAAATTAACTAGAATATAAATGCAAAAGTAAATAGCAAAAGAAATTAATGAACTCCCCTTGAGTTGCCTTCCAAGCAGTACCTTTGTCTATTGTTGTTGGCTCGACCTAAAGTTTCCTCCTTCAACCCGCATCCAACAAGCGTGGTTTCAATTCTCCTTGCAGTGCACTAAGCTCCTTGGACAGAATCACTAGTGATGTTCTTCTGCCTTCATCAAATACATATTTGAGATAACTAGCGGAAAGTTTAAAATCAGAAATAGGGGCCTGCAAGACAAAAGGTAAAGTCCTCTCATTAGAAATTGGTAATGTAAAATAAGAACAATTACCTAACTCTTGACCTTCCATCTCAAAATGTTTATTGGTGACGACGTCCAATCCATCTGGTTCTAGAATTTGTTGTACCGGTCTAAGAAATATATTATCGGCTACCTCTTGAGTGAGAGTATCAATCATGTGGGTTCGATAAGACTCGCCATCCTCCTCTAACTGCTTAATGATATGAAAAATGTTGACTTCTAGAGTCATATTCCCAAATAATAGTTTCATAAGACCATTTCTACAATTAATCAGAGCATTAGCAATAGAAAGGAAAAGTCTACCAAGAATAATAGGAATTTTAGAATCAACATTCACATCAGTTTTTACACCCCAAACCAAGAAATCAACGGGGTAGTAAAATTTATCAATTTGAACCAAGACACCCTTAATTATTCCCCTAGGTCTAATATTGGACCTATCAGCTAATTGCAGAACTACAGATGTAGGCTTCATCTCACCCAAATCCAACGACAAGTAAATAACATAAGGCATGAGATTGACACTAGCCCCTAAATCAAGAAGGGCTTGTCCAAACTTATGTCCCAATGACATAAGACACAGTAGGACAACCAGGGTCCTTATACTTTGGCAGGATCCTTTCCACAAACACAACGCTCGCTTGCTCAGTCAAGAAAACGATTTTCTTGACATTGTGCTTTCTTTTGACAGTGCATAAATCCTTAATGACTTTAGTATAAGTAGGAACCTGTTAAATTACATGCAAGAGAGGCAAATTGATTTTTACTTGTTTTAAATGTTCTAAGATCTCAATATATTGACCAGCAGATTTTGAAGTAGACTTAAGAGCTTGTGAGAAAGCTGGATTTCTCACTACCTCCTCATTAGGGTTACTCTCTTCAGACTCACTTGACTCTTTTCAGTTTTCCTAGGTTTGGGGATTGGTTCTATAACTTCTCTGATCGAGTGGTTATGCCATTTACTTTCCTAAGATTGTTTTTATTTGAACTCGAGATTTGTGCCATGTGTTACCCTTTAGAATTTGGTTGAGCTTGAGCCGAAAATTTTCCACGTTCCACTACTCCTAAGGCACTAGTTAGTTTGGAGATATGATTTTTGATTTCCTTATTTTTCCTCAACAATTTGGGTAATCATAGTCTCAAATTTTTGGTTTGTTTTTCCTTGTGTCTCCATGAATGCATGTAGGGTACTTTCTAAGGAATTTTTAGATGACGTGAGTTGGTTTGAAGGTTTAAAAACTCTAGGTGTTTGGGTAGGTTTTTGGTTTTTAGATTTCCAGCTGAAGTTAGGATAATTTCGCCACCCCTAATTATACGTATTAGAAAATGGAGTATAAGGCTCGTTATACATGCCTAAGGTATTGTAGTGTTCCTCCTCCCTCATCTCAGCTAGAGCAAAACACTCATGCCTTGGATGATCAATTCCACCACATACACAACATGGTCCACAAGATTCAACACGGGCAACGGTAGGTGTAGGCCTTGAGTCCTTAGTACGTAGGGTTTCAATTTCTCTAGTTAAAGCTTCTACTTTAGCTCTAAAACTATCTTCTTCTCTAAGATGATAAATTCCTGCACTAGAAATATTTCCTACGGGTCGTGCCCTATTAGTGTTATCAGTGGCACTAGGGCCAGTCCAGGTGTGAGCTTTTTCAGCTAGGTCATCTAAATATTCTATGGCCTCGTTCGGGTCTTTTTACAAGAACTCACCCTTACACATCATCTCAATAAATTGACACTCCCTACATGTTAGTCTCTCATAAAAATAACCCACAATAAGCCAACTCTCATAACCATGATGGGGGCAAAGAGTTTGAAGCTCTTTGTATCGCTCATATGCTTGGTATAAAGTTTCGCTGACTTTTTGAGTGAATGAAGAAATTTTTTTCTTTAGAGCACTAGTTTTATGATGGAAAAAATATTTGCTGAAGAAAGCTTGAGTCATTTCACCCTATGTTCCAATCGAATGTGGTCTCAGCGAGTATATCCAACTTTTTACTCTATCTTCAAGCGGAAAAAATTTAAACTTGAATGCATCTGATGTAACATGTTGATTGTGGAAGGTTGCAACCACCTCCTCAAATTCCCTAATATGCACGTACGGATTCTCATTTTCGAGTCTATGAAAGGTGGGAAGAAGTTGAGTCATTTCCGATTTAAGGTCCATATGTGGCATATTAGATGGAAAAATAATGCATGATGGTATGGATGTAAGTGTGGGATGAAGATAATCCTGTAAAGTTCTGAAAGGTGTATCATGCTCACTATCAAACATGGTGTTATGTGATGAAATGTTAGTTTTAACAGATGCAGAATCAAAAGTATGGTTAAAAAGATATTCAAAGTTCAAACTGTATATCAGTTTTGTCAGCAGATCTTCTTCGTTCTTCTCGATACCTGCTCATGGAACAAGTAAGCATGTGTGAGAATAAGAAAAATACAATAACAAAAATTAAACTAACTAAAAACAAAAGTAAATGAACGATGTCACCCTTTTTAGTCGATCCTTGCATATTTTGTACCGTCTCTCCGGCAACGGCGCCAAAATTTGATTACGTCTAAAGAATAACGCGGTAGTTGTAGTGCAGCTTTAGGGTATCATATCCATAGGGAGATGGAAAATGCTTAAGGGTTCCAAAAATGGATGAGTTATCGTCATCAATGTGTAGTAAAATTCAATGTTGAAAGCTGAAATTAAAATCAATAATTTGAGGCAGTGAAGCGTCAGAATTCCCTCAATTGGATTGGATCATTCACATCAATTATTTCATTTTTATAGCACAATTAAAGACTTTCATCCCTACACTCTAATCAGAAGATATATCGTTTAAACCCAATTTAATTCTAACGTAATCCTAATGGTTAATTTTCCTATTGCAATGTTTGCACTTGATTTATCGAAATCAGATTCAAAATCGACTATATACTAAAGCATAAAATAGCAGAGAATCACATCAATAAACTTAAATAATTCAGATTAAAACCTAAATAATTATTTCAATCAATCCATAGAGAGAGCATGATTAATTCTATGATCAATTTAATAAATATTAAGTTAATTTCAAAATTAATTCTTGACGAGGAGAATAAACCATTAAATCAATTTAATTTCAATTGCAACTCTAGAATCTAGTTTCCCTATAACACAATTACGCATACATGTATTGGAATAAGATCAGAAAAGCGGTATACATCTAGCATAATGTAGTAAACATCCACCCATAACATTCATGAGATTATAATTCAACAAATATTTCAACTCGTCGATAGAAAAAGTCTGACTGAATCTATGATTAATTTAATAAAAGCTAAACCAATCTCATTACAAATTCATGGAACGAAATTATAAATTCTAGATTTTTTCAATAAGAAAATACCAAAATATGTGAATAATATACGTGAAATTACCAATTTCAAAAGAGTTCCTCCGTAACTTCACCAATGTTTTAGTTCTTCATGAGTTTATTGAGCAAAAATGGATGAAATAATGATGACTAATGAGGAATGAGGCATTCTTGGACGTTCTAGGTTCTTTTGGGGTAGATAAATCGTGTCACAATAAGTTACCACAAATGTTTGAGTTGTAGAAGGAAACTTGAAAATTAAAGCACAAAATAACATATGCGATCGCAAAGTATAAACCCATGCGATCGCATGGAACAAAGAATTCTACCCTTGAATTCTCGGCAAATGACCATGCCGTCGCATGGATTTATAACCATGAGACCTCATGGTTATAGTGTTTACCCGCCGGATAGCTTTCAGCATTTTGACCATATCTTCCTCTACCGATGTCCGATTGAGGTGATTCAAGATGCGTTGGAAAGCTAACCCCAAGAGGTACAACTTCTCTTCGGACCATCTTTGAATTCGATCATTTTCCATGTCTCAACCTGGTCTCATTAAGGAGAGTCTTCATCACAAGGTTAGAAACAAGTTTAGAGTATTTTTAGTTTAGTCTCTGAACTTTTGTTTTCCTCCATTTTGGTTATTTTTCACTTGTTTCTCCTTATTTTAGCTATATTCATCACTTTGTCTTGCAAAACATTAATTACATATAATTAAGCTATATTCCAACATATTAATCAACAATTTTCATGATTTGACAGTGAAATAAGTGTGTAAAAATGTACTTATCAGGTATATAATTTTAGCAAACAAGCTCTTCATCAGCATGTCGTCCACGTTTACCTTCATGGTTTTCCCAATAAGGTCGGAGAACATTTTATTGACAAGTTTTTGGTAGGTGGCTATAACATTTTAAAGCCGAGGGGCATGACCTTGTAGTAGTAAATATCCTTATCTGTGATGAAGGAGGTGTGCTCCTCATTTGCTTGGAACATATGGATTTGATTGTATCCGGAATATGCATCCACGAAGCTAAGAAGTTTATGTCAGACAATTCAATCCACAAGTTGATCTATCCTGGGAAGTGGGAAGCTGTCATTAGGATATGCTTGGTTTAAATTTGAAAAGTCTATGCAAACCCTCTACTTCCCGTTATACTTTTTAACCAATACTGGGTTTGAAACCCATTTATAATACACTGATTCTCGGATAAATCCATTGTCGATCAACTTCTTAACCTCATCCTTTTGAGCCTCATATGTTTCAGGGTTGAGGGCTCTTCGCTTTTGCCTATGTGTTGCGACCTTTGGGTTGATGTTTAAGTGGTGAGAGCGGATCTTTGGATCAATGCCTACCATGTTGCCATGTTTCCAAGCAAAGACATCAAGATTTTTCAGTAAGAAGCTTTTCAACTTCTCATTTGCTTTTATTGTCAGATTTCTTCCAACCTGCAAGTGTTTGGAGGGATCATGTGGGCCTGCTAAGAAGTTCTCCAGTTCCTCCATAGGTGCTGTTTGAGGCTCGTAGTCAATAATGCGAGGGTCCAGCTCCTCCAAGTTATCTGCTTCTTCAATAGTCCTCCCTTCTTTAGGGGTGGTCTGTTATTCATAAATAGCCTCTTCCTCAGAGGTTCATAAGAATGTCCCCTTCTTCAGGGGCATTGGTCATCTTGACGTCTTCCCCTTATTTATGGGCATCGTTCAAGTCAAGGTCGGTGACATGACGTAGAAATCATTAGTTCAACTTTTCTTATGGAGTTCGAGTAACATTCCCTAGCACTTCGTTGATCACCTCGGATAGTGGCAAAGCCATTTTTAGTTGGGAATTTCATACATAAATGATGAATGGAGGTGACAACCCATAGTTCCTTCAAGGCTAGCCTCTCAAGTATTCCATGATAAGTACAGCGGTTATTAACCAACAAAAATTCCATACAGTGGTGAGCAGTCAAGGGTGCAATCCCCATCTCTATTGCTTGAGTGATTTTACCCCTTGGGATGATGCTATCTCCTGTAAAGTCATACAAGGTGGAATTCATTGGGGTTAGCTCATGGTCAACTTTCATCTTGTCAAAAGTGGTTCCAAAGATGATGTTGACCAAACTTCCATTATCCACTAACATTCTTTTCAGGCCATTGCGGGCCATGAAAGCCCTCACCACTAGGGCATCACAGTGTGGATAATACATACCTGCTGCATCTTCTTGAGTAAATATGATTGGTGAAATTGCTCTTCCAGTAGATGATTGGTTAACCATGAAACTTGTTATAGAATGGTCATTTGCATAATTTCTTTGTATGTTCCTAGATTCTCCTAATGCATGTTGGCCTTCAATGATTGTGTCAATTTCCCCGATGTGTTCTTAGCCATTATTTGCTAGGGGGCTTCGTCTTTGCCTTTGACCTTCTCTATGTCTTTTTCCATCATTATCCCTTCCCCTTGGGGGGTCATTTCTGTTGGGGTACCTCGGCTCAACATTCTCAGAGTGTTAGGTATATCTGGGAGGAGCATATCTTCGGAAGCACCTACCCCTTCCTTAATTTGTGTTTTGTGAATGTCTTACGACGTCCCAGCAGTTCTCTGTGGGTGGCCATGGGATTGATGGTAGGTACAATAACTGGGCACTTCATCCCTATTTCTAGGTTCATCGCTTCGTCCCTACCTTCTCTCCTTTGTAGGTGCCTCTGGTAGGGTGGCGCTAATGTATTTTAGTATCAAGGTTTACCTCCTCATAAGTCAAAGTGGGAACTGCATTAAGTGTTGTTACAGCTAGTGCCCGTCCATGATTAAGAGGTGCCGGTGATCCATCAAATTTGAGGTATGACCTCTTACCCTTAACATCTGACGAGAGGGTAGTCCTTGGATGGCCCTGTTTCTATGATATCTCAATTCTTTATTGAGGATTTCTCATTTTATCATTTTTAATAGGGCATCATAGGTAGTAGGCTCCTTGTTCAGCACGTCTCTCCAGAAGAGAGAGTTCATGTCTAAACTTCCTCTTGAGGCAGTCAGGGCTTCCCTATCTATGACTTCCACACAGTAGGTCATTTCTTCAGTAAAACAGGACAAGAAAAATTTCAACATCATGTCATGTTGTTGTCGCATATCTTGCAATCATTGAATGGGCATTTCGCCCTCTTTGCTGGTGACGAAGCATTTAAGGAATGTCCTTTTGAGGTCTGGCCAGGTCCGGATGCTACCTTCTGGCAGCCTAGTATACTAGATTTCAGCTCCTCCACTCAAGGTTAAGTGGAAGGCCTGCACTTCATAGCTGGGGTGACCCCTTTCAAATTCATATGTGTCTTGAAGCTGTTGAGGTACTTCGCGGAGTCACATCTCCCATCATACTTTGGAATTTTAGGGAGTGTGAAGTGGTTTAACATTGGGACGTTCCTAATGGCTTATGAGAATGGTGAATGGTCATCATCGTCATCAACGTTGCAGGACCTCTGTGGTTCATCAGAATTCTCCTCATTCCTTTACTAAGTTTGGAGAGGTGGTTGGAAGGTCCTGCCTCACTCATAGTCCGGTCCCTTCTCTTACTCCTATTTTTAGGAAGAGGAATCCGAGGCTCTTCATGCTAGATTGGTTCTTGTCTTTTATATCGAGGAGGCTCCAGTTGCCTATTTCTAGACACGGGGAGGAGAAAGATGAGCATGCAATTTCTAGGCAAACTTTGGCTTATCTTATCGAAGACATTTCCTAATCTCTGAGGTCGATCTGGTGACTCATAGTTTGGATGGAATTTATATGGCGCCTCATGGGGTTGTTTCGAGGCGTAATTGGTTGAGGTATCAACCTCTACCTTCCTTTCATGAGGAGCTTCCATCCTTGTGTGATCGTATCTAGCCATTTGGCTTTGGACTTCTTCTTCTTCATGATGGTACACTAGGGATCATGAGATGCATTTTCAGGGGCTGCATATAGAGGAACTAGGTACCCTCATTGGACCTGCATGTTCATTAGTATTTCATGCATAGCCATGTTCTGCTGGGTTATATTTCTCATGTTGGCAGTAATTGTGGCCATTTTTCTAGTGAGCTAAGCTACGACCCTACCTCCGCCTCCAGACCCACCTCGTCTATATTGTGGGGGTCATGGGCAAGTAGCTGGGGTAGCTCGTGAGGGTTTTCCCTTCTTTAGGGTGTTTTCTCGTCCTACGAGGTGCACTTTCATCACCACTTGAATTCATTTTTCACAAATGTTTTTCTTGACCAAATTCCCATTTCTTCAAGGATCAAATAAGTATCGGATTTTTGGACTTTCCAACAGGCCTTTCTTCAAGAACTTTCCTTTTTCAAGGGGTAGAAGTTTCTAATAGTCATTTCTTCAAGGATACTCCATTTTCAAGGGTTTAGAACTTTCTTGCAAAAATATTTCCAGATAACGTTTTCCCATAGGTATTTTCATGGTTAAATGTAGGATTTCTAATAGACGGTGCCAATATGTTGATCCCATAAAATGTGCCAACAGATGTCGAGCCCACTTACGCCAAGTCAAGCACTATTCTAGCTTGTTCCTATCGAAGTAAAGACGGTAACAAGGAAGAAATGGACGCGGGAGGTGCTTTGAGGCGAAAGACAAAAATGTTCAAATTCCGGCAGGTGAAATGAAGGCGATCTCACTAACAATGATCACCAGGCAAAAACCAAGCAAATATTTATAGTAACAAATGGGAATATGTAGAAGGATAGATAAAATGTGTATTGGAGTTGCTATATTATATGTCAAGATTTGTTGTTCGATAAACTTGTAAAGAAGATGAAAAATATTTAACCAAGTGTTTTTTTGAACTTCTCCAGAGATCAAGTATATATTTCCAATATATGATTGTCCAAGTGGAGAGTGTCAACTCCTTTCTTTGCTTCCTCAGGCAGTGCTTCAGCCTAAATTATAGTGCTTCGTCCTTGAGGCGGTGCCTCATAGACTTCGCCCTACAGTGTAAGGACTTGGGTTTTGTTTGATTTCTTCATATTTTGACATCCTGGGTCTTTCTTTGACTTTGTCATTGACTTTCTGCCTACGTGGCTAGCTACAGGGCACTTTTACTTTGAGTATCGGAGGCGAGGCATAACAATATCCAAATTTTCATTCTTGTTAAGATTTCAAGTGCAAAAATATAGAAAAAGTAATAATAATTTAACAAGACTTCAACTTTTAGATTCTGTAACAAGAATATTACTTATGCATAGAATTGATGAACAACGAGACCTAGTTTCTTTATATGAGGGGTTTTTTTGGATCCTAGGTACAACTGCAGTATGTAAATGACTGAATTTTACATATTTGGACCATGGAATCACAACTTTATTTTCAAGATTAGTATATTAAAGACTAAATGTAGCTTGGGAAACTTTAAAATTTCAACAAACTTCACATTTGGTAGACTTTTCTAGAAGCTGAAAATGCTGCTAGTTAATTTGGGTGATAAATATAAAAATGTTTAGACAGAGTTCATCATAAGTTGTAAGCTTTTTTCAATTTAGAAATGACATTCATAATACTAAGTAACATAAGAATGTAATGGAGAATCAGAGAAACAAATCGGAACTCTACCTTCTTTATTCCAAGAACTAAGACCATGAAGTACAAGAGTTACCTTATTCGGAGGAGACAACAACCTCTTCGAGTAAGTGAATTTGTTGCTCTCTCAACATAAGCACCACTAGTCAACGAGACTGTTAGGTTTTGATACCCAATAAATCTCAGATAATGATGTTAAACCGATGTTGGATAATTTATATTGACCCTTAGCGATAGCTCGACATAAAAACAACTTGGAGCTACTAAAAGCAACTTAATTAAGTTAATTTTGCTCGTGGACCAACACTCATGGATGACCCAAATTATTGAGTTGGATGGTGATATTAGTTGGCCCATTTATTCTTAACATTAACCCTTTTGTTGGGAGCCTAATACTTTGGTTTTATGGGTGACTTGACTTGGCCCATATAAGTGACCTAATGTGACTTTGGCTTTATATATCCTCCATTTTTTCTGCAACCATGGGGTGTGTGCGCGCAATAGAGGAGAAATGGTGAGGTAGTCATTCTTGGTGGTTCGTTTGAGAGTTCAACCATTGCACCTCTTTTCTTCATCCCTTTGTAATATTACTACCACCATCTTCCTCCTTTGTGGTGTGAAAACTAGTGGCAACCAGAGTGTAAAAGTTGTGGGTTGGAGCCTCCTTCGGTTAGTGTTTGTTTGGTTGACTAAATTGAGTTTGGATGAAGAATACTCAAAGATTTGAACAACAAATGGCATCAGAGCATGTTGTGTTGAGAAATATGTGATCTTTAGGTGCCAAAATAGATTGAAAAGTGGCCAGAATCGAATGCAAAATTGGCAGAAAAACAAGAAGAAATCTAGAAATTTTGAAAATCATCTCTATTGGATAACACATTTTGAGTTGTGTTTTTCTAAAGAAAAAAAATGTTATTTTTCAATTTGGTAAAACGAAAAGTTTTTATAAAACTTTTTATGCCAAATTTAGGTTTAAGACAAGTGCAAAAAATAAGGTTTTTTTAACTGTATTTTTGTAAACACGGTTGAAAAAGATTGTCCTAGGAAGGATAATAAAAGGAAGGATAATAAAATGAAAGATAAGGAGAGAGGTGAGGTGAATGTAGCCACTTAGTTGAGTTATTACTTGAGTGAGGTTTATTGAGAATAAACATAGTTACTGTATATGCACCTGTATGTAATCCTTTCTGCATATATGTGATTCTTTGATTCTGTTGCATGATTATATGTTACATTTCAATATGTTTGATATGTTCATTTGCATGAATTTGAGAGCGATCTTACTCTTTTGTATAATGTGTTTACATGCATAGTGGGTTGAGATCTATAGTGTACTCCTTTTCCTCTATGAGTCTTGTGACAGTGTGTGGTAGTGGGAAGAAAGAGATGCAGCCATTTTTTCCTTTATCTTCGTAAATATGGGGCGGCAATGTGAGGGTTGGCTTCTTTCTCTTTGTGGGCCTCTTCTATGAATGTAATGAAATAACCAACTCTTTCTTCTATTCTCTTTGTGAGTGCCATCTTCACCGTTCCCTTTATAGGATAAATTATTTGTGGACATTTTTTTAGCATTGGTGTCGAAGTAATCTTATAGTGCGTGGGTCATTTTAGATTTAGCTCTAATCTTTGTGGTCGCTAAAGGTGTTGATTTGCCATAGTAAATTTGTGATGCGTTAACGGTAAGTGTGAGGATGTTTATTTGTAATGAGGAGTATAGATTTCTGAGAGTACATTGGTGATATGTAGAGAGTATGATATTTGGATCAACAGTGGAGAAGTAAAATGTTGGAATCATTTATCAGTGAAAAACCTGATAAGGTAGAGTGTGAGAGAGACACTTCTATCGCTTCTATTAGGTGGAGACCCATTATCCACTTTATGTTGGGATAAGTGATGTGGAGAGAAAGGATTATCCCATGTACTTATGATCGATTTTGGTTTTCCAATTAGACATGTGTTTAGTGATCAGTCTAGTGAGCGATGAGATGAGATATGTGTTCTCTAGGTATGAGCAACATGGAATGAAATGTGATAAGTGTGGTGAGATCTTTTCGTGGGGTCATTTATGCATTTGTTGCCTATCTGTTGGCCACGTGTTTGATTAGCTTGGTAGTTGTTCTATGTGAATATGATTTTTAGAAAAAAAAATTGTGTGTTACCCTATGTTATATCTTCATCATATGTTTATTTACTTTGGATTGTTTGTTGTTATTATCTACTTCTATTTGAGAGTTTCTTGACCTTAGCCCTGGTAAGCATATGGAGCGGTATGTTATGTGTGTCGGGTTCGAAACATGAGATAAGGTTTATGATCCTAATTTTAATAATTACTTTGATTATGCAAGTATTAACTTTATGTTTTAAATGCTTGCAAGTTAATTGAGTATCAAGGTGGAGATTTTTTGGATTTTGATACCCAATAAATCCCGGACGATGATGTTAAACCGATGTTAGATAATTTATATCGACATCTTAGTAATGGCTTGACCTGACATCAACTTGGGGCCACTAGAAACAACTTAATTGAGTTAATGTTGCTCGTGGCCCAACACTTGTGAATCCCATGTTATTGAGTTGGATCGTGATATTTGTTAGCCCATTTATTCTTAACATTAGCCCTTTTGTTGAAGGCCTAAAACTTTGGTTATATGGGCCACTTGACTGGGTCCATATAAGTGACCTAATGTGACTTTGGCACAAATTATGGGCCTTAATGGCCCAAGGTCCTTTTTGGACCTAAACTCTTTCTGAAATCAAATTCAACTAACTATTTAATCTACGAAGGACGACTAGAACGACCTAACACATAAGATACCATATTTTTCACCACAAGAACGAGGCTAGCACGCAATTCAAATGCAATTAATACAAGAGATTGAAGATTTAAAGTTCAGGTTGAAAATTAACGAAAAAGAAATTGATTTTTTACTTTCCAATCATTATTTTCAATTTCGGGTGATGTTATTCCAAATTTTTTTGTGTAATTTATATAGCAACATGTTAGGCTAAATATTTTCATGTATTTGATAAAGACGAAACATTTTATATTTTATTTTTAATTCAAGACAAGTAGTTAGTTAAATTCATGCGTTTCTTGATTAATCTTGCATACTTGATTTTATTATTTGATTGTCTGATCACCAAATAAATATATAGTTGCTTGTTGTAGTGTTGGGAGACTCACAATAGATCTAGAACACTACTTGATTAATATACTTGCAATAGATATTATGACTAATATTTATCATGCGTGCAATCATTGAGATAATCGTGAAATTGAATGCATTCTATTCATTTGAATTCGGGTTAAGAATATATTCGGGTTGTGACTAGAATGTATTTAATTTGTCTTTAAAAAGAGAATTAATTATAATAGATTTATGGATTGTCAATAATGCATGAATGAAACAAACTATATATATATATATATATATATATATATATATATATATATATATATATATATATATATATATATATATATATATAATTTTAAAAGATTTCGTATATTAATTTAGAATAATTACAAAGTCACATTTATTTTGTTTTCACACTTTGAATCTAATTTGAAGCTTGTAAACTTTGATTAAATTTTATTCTCTTAGGACAATACACGTTATATATTACTATTACTTGTCAACAATCTCATACACTTACGAGTTTCACTCGAGCAACATTTTTTTAAATCTCGTATAATTATATATTCGGTACAATAAACCAAAAATGCCCGTCATAACCATTACAACAATACATATAAAACCATATAAAATTACTAGCTAGTGCTTCTAGGTGAATGTGACAATGTTCCCATAGGATAAAAGGCAAGTTCATAAGAGAAGAAATGCCTAAGATTTAATATTGAAAATATTGAGGAATTTGTGAAGGGAGTACAGAATAATTAGAAAATAAATAACTGCTGCCAAAAAGCCAGCAATAAGAGCTCCTGTAACGTGGTCACAGAACTTTGGAACTTGCCCACAAATTGGTAGCCAACCTGCATGACTGTTCCCTTTCTTCCCCACCTGTCCTATAGCCAAACATGCTGATATGCTTGAATCCAGCAACAATGCCATTATCTGTAAATTTGTTTTAAAAAAAGAAAAAAAAAACTCATTATTGGCCTATATTTACCATCTTTAATCTAAAAAAACCGTGAACAAATGTCGAACTTTGGAGTTCTTGAAATAAGTATCTCGTCACTTTTAGTCTAAACCCAACCTAAACAAGTAGAGGATCCGATGAAAAATGATTGGGCACCCTATTAACGGGTTCCCTCGTTGGCAAGCCTAAGGTCCGATCATGCATAGACATATTTATAAAATTGTGCAGAGTGTCAAGATTTTGATGAAGAAATGAATGTGGTATGCACAAAAAGGGCTTGTTGAAGTTAATATAGTAACAAAGGTTGTCCTCTCTATGAAAGTTTAAGGCTTTAGACGAGGTTGTTTAATAATACGCAGAACACTCGTGATGCTTCTTACCAAATCAAAAACCAAGATCAAGTGCTCACAAGAACTCTTGGAAGGGAAAAAGAGCATTATAAGGGTGTAACCACTTGCTATTGCATTTATTAACGCGAAATACCTGCGAAAAAAAAGAAGCAGAAATATCATAAGCAATTTCTATAACAATGATACATAATCAAGAACATTATGGAGTAGTCTTACTTGAAAGTTGGTGAATTTGTATACTTGGCTTCAAATTTCATGTTCAAGACTTGTGCAGTGTCCTTGCTTGTCACCATGATCACAGTTGCTGTAACCGCGGCGCCTAAGGCCAGGAGCCTGAGCAAAAAAATGGGAATTCTCTTGGCCAAATTCATGATCAAATATGTATATTTTTCTATATGAATTAACACTGTATGGAGAGATTATATAAATGAAAAACAACAAGTACAATGGAGTTTGATTTAATCTGTGGAAAGAGGAGTAGAATGGAGAGATGAAAGAAAATGTGTTAGGAAAGACAGATAAGTGGGAGGTGAACTTGTCTTCTTGTAGATCTTTTCGGGTGTCATATTCTTGGTCACCTAATGATAGGTGCGCAAACCATTGGAGCCATGTGTACCCCCATATACAAATTCTCTTACCAGTCAAGTATTACTTCCAATCATGTACTAATAAAATAGAGAAAATGAGTTTATTCAGCCGTGTTTGACAACAATTATAATATTTTGAATAGTGATTTTTAAGAGTGCGTTGTTAAAAAGTAGGAAATTTTTTTTAATTTACGTACAAAATATTTCATTGTGTGAATATATGGTTAGAAATGAGTATGTAGAAAAAAAGTTTGAAAATAATTATTATCAAACACGGGCTTAATCACCCTATATAGTTTCGAACACATAAAGATACACTCAATTGCTTATATAATTGTGGGGATTGAGAAGACGTGCGGGGTTAATTATTCGATAATATAAGTGATTCTTAAATTTTTACTCCAGTGATTCTCTAAAATTGACTTTGGTTATAAAGATAAAACCTCTATTTGGTGGGGATTAAAATCAAATTTGTAATATATTTTAATAAAAGTTGATAAAATGTGAGATTGAAAAGTTGTAGATCCCAGGAAATATGTAATTAAAATTAATTATTGATTTTGACTTCCTACTAAACATGAACATAAGATAATATTTAGTACTTTTTATATTTTTCATCTATAAATTAATTCATTATGGGCGAATTCACCCAATAATTGAAACCATTGATCTCATTATCAATATTGGCGACCGCTAATTTTAGGTGTGATTACAGGTAAAGATGTTCGAGGACGACTCGGCTGGGAAGCGTGTATTCTGTTCAACTACCAACCGGCTGAGTGTGTACGGCTCTTACCAATGATAATTACGTTGGCAACAAATTGTAATAATTTAGTTAAATTTTAATGATTAATAATTATGTGGGCCTACAACTTTTGGGAGGATAAGAAGATGGAAAATTTTGGGTATTTTAACTCATATTTGCCTCTCATTCTTTAAAAAAAAAAAAATTTCTATATACTTATTTTCAACGATACATTCACAAAATAAAATATTTTACAAATAAACCCGAAATCTTATTCTACTTTTTAATAACACATTCTTTAAAAAATCACAATTTAAAACAATATTTTTTTTTTCAAAAAATTAACCACTAAACAGGAGCTTAACGACCAGTCAAGATTTACAACTTTACAATTGATAACCACATTAAACACAAAATAAATTTGTTTTTCACTCAATTCTATAAAGATAGAAATTCTATAAAGATAGATTACTTTCATTTATACACAGATACAAAATATATAGTTAAAAATAGAAATTTTACTTATTATTTTTCTAAAGGATAATTAGAACAAAACGTCCTTATTGTTTGCACTCATTGCGCAAATCATTCCTATCATTTCAAATTTAACATTTACATCATCATTCCAACATTTTCTTGCAGAGTTGGTCATTTCGGTCTCATTTCGCAAGTTCCTTCCATCAAATATAGATAATTGGTGCAAAACGTCCTTATCGTTTATTTTCTTTATTAAAGCATTGTAAAATAATTAATTTACCATTATATATAAATAAACAAATAGAAAATAAAGAAAAAAAATAAAAAAAAATATATAATTGAAATCAAAATCCTAAAATTTTCAAACAGTGAAAGTGGGATCTACTTAAAATAATTTAAAATATATTAACAAAAAAAAAAAAAAAAAAACTCACCTTCCCAAAAAAAATTATTTTCCTCTTAACTGAGTTTGAATTAAAACAATTAGGATTGGAGTTTAGATTAAGATCTTGAATGAACTCTCTAATGAAAGAAGAAATCTCATCTTCACACATCATTTTGTGAAGCAAAAGAAACTTGAACAAAATTAGAGCAAAATTTTAGAAGTTGATGAAGTGTGTATATATTGATGTATGTAATGAGCAACAAAAATACAAATACAAGAATTTGCAAGAATTAGCTGAAAGGACCCTTAAAAAAGCTCTTGTAATTGTGTTGAAAATAAAAAGATATTGAAACACGAAGCTTAATCAATAGGAAAATAGCTAAATCCTTCGATGGTACCTCAATGGGATAGAGAGAATGGGTGATGGGGGTAGGGGTGACCGTAGGGTACGGAACTGAATAGGGAAGAAGAACCATTTCATTTTTGTTTTTCTATTTTTCATTCATTTCTTATACTTTTAATTCTCTTTTTAAATATTTTGGTGTTGGTGGAAAGTAGAGAATGTGGATAGGGGTAGGTGGTGTTAAAGATGATATATTATATATAGTTAGTATGTTTTAAATTGTTTTGCGTGAGATTTGTTTGTACGTTTTTAAAAACGAATTGAAATTCTAACTGAAATTATTTATATATTTTTATAATAATTTTTTTTCCTATTTGTTTATTCAAAGAAGGGGCTAAATTAATCATTTTACAATGATGAAGAAAATACATAATAATGACTTTTTCGCAATGAAATCAAATGATATTGAGCTTTGCACAATCAAAAGCAATCGATATAGACGTTTTACACCAATTGGAAGTGACAGAATGAGACGGAGATGGCCAACTCCGCAAGAAAAAGGTTGAAATGAGGGTGTGAATGTTAAATTTGAAATGATAAGGACGATTTGTACAATGTGTGCAACGATAGAAACATTTTGTGTTAATTACTCATTTTTCTTATGTACACTACGTTAAATAATGGTTTAAATAAGAGTAGTTCATATTTATTGATAACAAAACACATTAAATAAGAACATATTAGAAAAAATTAAGAAATCAACTATACTCACAACAAAGAAAATGACATATAATTTGGGGGCGTACGAAAAAAGAAAGCAATCATATCTCTAAGGGACGGATGAAATATAAATTAAACTGTAAGCATTGATTTGAACATAGTTTTAGTGCTGCTGTTAGTTTGTGGGAGTAGGGGTTTGAATTTCCCTGAAAACTTTTAAGGTAAATACTCATGATTTATAACGAGAATTTGGTGCGAATGGTTCTAAACTTAAGGTTCTTGTGCGATTTCGAATCCTCACATTTTTTCCCTTCGCATACATCCTCGACATATAGTTTGGGCGCGTAAATGATCATTTTTTACGGATTTCATATATTCATTAGGGGCAAAGGGATGAAGTGTCAAGAATTTTGAGGCTGGATAGGATTAAAAAAAGTCTATGTACAGCCTTGCTTTGTAATTTATTTATATTTAATAATATTTTTTATCATTTAAATTGAAAAAACTTATAAATAAAATAAAATATATAATATAATAAAAAATATTGGGTTAGGTTCGGGGAATTCAAGGGTGGACAATGTTCCCTGTCTCCACCATTTAAGATTTGAGTCGAGGCGAGACGGTTAAGATTTGAGTCGAGGCGAGACGATTAAGATTTGAGTCGAGGCGAGACAAAAAGGGTGGAAACGGACAATATTGTCATCCCTAACATTTGACTGTTAAATAGTCAATTTTTATCAAGACTATCGTGTCTTAGTTTTTATTAATTAATTAAATATAATTAAAAGTTAAGACTCTATTTGACGCACATTTATTCCTCATTTTACTAAAAAATGCTACCGTTGCAACAGTAAATGCTACGATGACGTAACCGCAATATTTGAAATCACAAAAGTTAGCCACTTGGCAATTGAAATGTCATAATTGTCCTTTTTTTAAATTTGGCATAGAACAAGTGAGGGGCAACAAGGTATTTTCACACATTAATTCAACTGATTTAGGCAAAACAGTCAAACATGTCTGCCAAAGTGGGCCAAATTTACTGTATAACGGCAGAATTTTTCATTCTCATTTTCGGATAAATGTGCACCAAACATGGACTAAATGAATGGAATATGTTGACCCCAAAAAATGGTTCTAACTCATGGTCAACAGAAAATATGAGATTCATATCTTCGTGAGTCTAATCGTAATATGCTTGAATCTAGCAACTATTTGCATTGGTCAACCAGTGAAAGGGATTATCCTCAACGTTTTGTATGTCGTTGTTATAATTTCTTTTCGTATAAGAAGGAGGTCGGCTTCTGAGTGTTACAGAGAGAATTGAGTTTTACTTTTGATGGCTCAAAATGCATTATCCTTTCATGGTGCTATGTATGGCTTTTTATACTAAGTGTAACGAGGAACCTGGCCCATTGGATGGCCAAGCACGTGGTACATTAGATCCAAGGGTCTTTATTGACGTCAATCAATCAGTCAATCAATGCCATTTAATGTTAAGATCCTCACCTGTGTGCTGTGGATCTTATACCTTAGGCACGTAGGGGTGGCGCTTGCAGCGTTGCCTTTTCAATCACTTCACAAGGTTTGCTGGGATTGACTAACCGCCTCTCCGGGACTGGGTTCGTACCAGGGGCCTCCTCAATAAAAAAAGAGGGTCGGATGAAACAACTTTAGATGGATTGGGCATCGGATTGCGTTGAATCGGGTCACCCCTCTTGCGCGTGCCCATAAATCTATGCCGTGTAATTTTGTCCATTTACCACGTGGTGTGTTTTGTTTACGATTATTTATATAAGTAACATCAGTCCCCTAAGTTCAGGTATGATTATTAATAACTTGCGTAGACTTACATTGTGGGGCAGTTGGACTTGCATCAATAAAGGCGGTTCTCTGCAAATTTATTGAAGTATGAGGTGTAGCCTAAGTGTGCGGACGAACTGCATAGGGACCAAACCTTCCAAGGACGAGGTCATTTTTTACGAACCATCGGACCCTTGTTTGAGGTTAGAGTCCCTGATCGACGCGTTTTGAGGGGTTAAAAAAGGCTGGTTCCCGACGAACGACAGCTGAATATTCTAGTCATTCCCAATACTTGAGCGACGTGCTTATTTAATGTGCAATGATGATGAAACCGCACCTTTACCCAGGTGCACGAAAATTTCGGGCGCGTGTGTCGCACGACTAAATCTAGATCCTTGATTCAAATTTGAATGGGCGCCTTTTGGTCTCTACGTAGATGGTGAGGCTACAGGTGGAGGGCTCAGATTGAACTAGAGAAGAATCCGACGATGGAGATCAACTTGCCAAGCCTATATAAGGGGTTGGAAATCCACTTTTTCATCTTTTTCCACTTTTTGGAATTCTTCGAAGCTAAGTACCTGAAACCTTCTTACGTCTGAAGCCAGTGCCTTTGCATTTTGTCGGTGATTTGCTGCTTCTCCTTACTCATACCATCATGGGTTTGGGTTTTAAGAGTTTGCGTAAGTATTTTCCCATATTGAGGCGTTTTTGTTACTTCTTCTGACTCTTAATGGCTTCTCCGTCAAGAGGAGTGTTGGTGAGGGGTTTTCCAAGGTAGGTATGGCGTTAATTCGCATGGAGGCTGAAATTCCTACTGGCAGTAGTATTAGGTGGGGGGCCTCATTATGGCCCACCGATATAAAGGAGGGTGAATTGGAGACCTTTAGGGAGACTTATAAGATTTCTGACGATGTAGAGATGTTTCTTCCGACCCAAGAAGAGAGGACTTGCTTTCCCAGAGAGGGGTATGTGGCCGTGAGTGAGGCGATTTTGGTCGAGGGGATGAGATTACCTCTGCACCCATTTTTTAGATTTATCCTTAGGCAATATAACCTGGCCCTCACTCAGCTAGTGCTTAATGCATGGAGCCAATTGGTGGGGGCCTTCCTTCTTTGGAAGGAGGTCACGCTTGGGGAGGATATGCCTCCCCATGTTTATCAAACTCTTTTTCAGCCCCGAGTCTCCAATGGGGTGCTGATTGTAAAGGATGGTATTGCATGAACCCCTGGGGCTCACATTTCCCCTTCGTCTGGGGGAGCCCTACCTCTATAAAGAACTGGAAGTTTTCTTGGTTTTGGGTTAGGGGTAGCTAGCAGAAGGTTGAAGGGGATGTAGTCCCAGAGATTATCGTACCGACCCAGTACCATGAGTATAGAGAGTCGAGCTCTATCTATTTCATTATTATCATTTTTCTTTATCTAATATCGAACTGATGTGTATCTTTGCAGCTGCGGTCGATTGATTCCGGCTCGAACCGCCAGAGTAGGCTGCGGTGAGGGCGATCTACATGCTGCCTATCGATAAGAGGCACTTCAAGAGTGTCGTCGCCAAGCGAACCTTGTTCGTCATCCATCAACTAATGGCTACAAAGGATAATGACCGTCTCGACTTTATTACCGTGATCTTTTATTGGTGCGGTCCCTAACTCTTTTCAATTGTAGGTCAGGATGACAACAATGAGAAAGTTAAGCCCAACCTCTTTCAACTACGAAGCCTTGGGAAGGCCCAAAGAAACACCTAAGCAGCAGCTCTACTACTTACAAAAACTAACGGGATGAGCTGGCCTAGCTTTCGCGGGCGAACCCCGCACCTCCTCCGCTAAAATTGGGAAAAAATGACAATGAAGAGAAAGTGAAGGAGAAGGAAAATGGCGAAGCTTCGGAGGGCAAGCCATTGAAGAGGAAGTTGGTTCTCTCCAAGAATGTAGGGCCCCTCTCCTCCACCTAAGCATTAATCTACCTTGGACGAGTCCCTGATTCGTCCCATTCTCAACGCGCCTATTTCGGCAATGAAGGTTTCCGAGGCAAAGAGTCGATTGAAGAAGGGGACAACTTGCTAAGGAGGAAAAATAATGGTGCTGAATCAAGTGTCCTTAAGGAGGATAAGGCCCAAAACTTCCTAGAAGGGAGGTCGGATGAGATTGCCTCCGCGGTTATGGAGATGCTCCCTGTCGGAGTCCAAGGGGCTACCAGGCTCAGCTATAAGTATTGGACTGACAAGTACTCATCCTATGCTGAGACTTGCCATGTGTCTGATCTCCTGGAGGCGAGGCTCGCCTTGCAAGATCGTTCTCAGAGCTTCTTGATTAATGCTCAAACGGAGGTGAGGTAGACGCATAAGCTTATGGAAGATTATTATAATCAAGCCCAGAATGCCGAGTTTGACGAAATCAAGGCCAAAGCCGAGGCTGCCTCTGCTGCTAAATCTACTGAGGCTGCTAAACTGAAATGCGCTGAGGCTGTGTCCAAGGTGGAAGCCTCACGAAGGAGAAAGAAGGATTGAAGGATGAGGCACATCTTTGTAAGGCAGAAGTGAATGCCTTGACCAAAAGGGTCGAAAACTCTGACCATCTTCAGAGGATCGTCTCGTCGGCTTTGGAGGCGGCCAACAAAGAGCGGGGAGAATTGAAGGCTCGTGTTGACGAGGTTACTACTGAGGCTTTTACCTTTGGGGAGCAATTAAAGAATGCTAGGGAGGCGGTGGTGCACGATTATATGGCGCATTTCCACGAGACTACGGAATATGAGGGGCTAGAAATTCATTGGAGGAGGGTCGCCTATGCTGAGGTCTTTGGGAGGTTATCTTCAACTCCTGCCCCAGAGGTCGAAGATTTGGTGGAGTAGGTTGATACCCACGAAGAGGGGACCAACAGGGCGATGAGGCTTCCTAGCATAGGCCTTTATTGTTATATATACGTCGACCCCTCACTTCTTCCCTTTTGTACTTGTATATTTCCTTTAACTTGATGTGAATGGATCTTTTTGCTGAAATCATCGTGTTACGAACTTGTTGAATAATAATTTACAATCGTCATAATTAACTAATTTGATGGAGATATGGGCTCGCCATAAATTAACCATTGATGAAGATGCATATAAGCTCGTCATACTTGAATAATAATTTATGAGCTTGTCATAATCAATTGATTTGATAGAGATATGGGCTTGCCATAAATTAATTGTTGACGAAGATGTGTATGAGCTCGTCATACTCGAATAATAATTTATGAGATTGTCATAATTAACTAATTTGATGGAGATATGGGCTCGCCATAAATTAACCGTTGATGAAAATGCGTATGAGCTTGATAAGTGCATTTTTATATACTTATTTTACTGTCAAAATATGAGCAATTGTTGATTAATATGTTGGAATATAGCTTAATTCTATACAATTCATATTTTACAGGACAAGTGATGAATGTAGTGGAAATAAGGAGAAACGGGTGAAAAATGATCAAAATGGAGGAAAACAAAAGTTTAAAGACTAAAGTGCAAATACTATAACTTGTTTCTAACCTTGTGATGAAGATTCGAGAGTGTTAAAGGTCAATTGATGAAGGGATGAGTCAAAGTTATGAAATATAGCCAAAACATTATCACATATCAACTTTCAAGCTAAAAAGTTTTGTACCGATTTTCAGCCTCATATTGAGACCCATTTTTGACATGAAAAATGATCGAATTTGAAGATGATCTCTGAAGAAAAGTTGTAAACCTTTGAGTTAGCTTTCCAACTTAACATGAATAAACTCAATCGAATATTAAGAGAGAAAGTTATGACCCAAACATGCTGTAAGGCGCGCACCCTCGCCTGCAGGAGAGGCGCGTGCCCTAGCTTACACTAGGCGCGTACCTCAAGCCAAAACGTGAAATTTTTCCAGTTTCCTTGTTTGATTGAAACACGTATGAAAACCTAATTTTTCACCATATTTAAACCATAGAACGGCCCAGAATGCCTCATTCTTCATTCTATACTATACATTCATTGATTTGGCTTAAGAAACACATAAGGAACTAAAGATCTTGGTGAAGCTACGAAGGAATTCGGTTGAAATTGGTGATTTCATATATTTTATTCAGTTATTTTGATCTTTTCATTGCCAAACAATGCTAGAATTTTGGTTTTCATTCTTATAAATTTATATTGAAATATGTTTAATTCTTATTAGATTTTTCATGGATTCAGTTATACTTTTTCCATTGTTTAATCAAAATATTTTTTGAATTTCAATTTCATGAATATATGTTGGGTTTGATTTAACTTTTATTAAATTAATCATAAATTCAGTCATCCTTTTTCTATCGATGAATTGAATTAATTGTTGAATTGAAATCTCAACTATTTTATTGGTGTGATTCATTTACTATTTTATCCTTGAAGTATATGGTCGATTTATGAATTTAATTTCAATAAAATTGTGTAAACGTGTCATAAATCTAGATTCTAAGATTACATTTGTAAAATAAATTAGTTTTCACGATAAATCTTCCGATTAGAGTGTCGGGATGAAAGCCTCTAATTGAGTTATAAAATTGAATAATTGATGTGAATGATTCAATCCAACCAAGGGAATTTCAATGCTTCACTGTTTTAAATTATTGATTTTTAACTTCATTTTTCCAATATTGAATTCAACTACACTCTTGAGAGAACAATCCATCGTTTTTGGATCCTTTAAACATTTCTCCATCTTCCTGTGGATACGACACCCCAAAACTAAACTACAACTACCACGTTATTTTTTGGGCGTAATCAGAGCTCATCACACTTGAACAATAATTTATGAGCTTGTCATAATTAACTAATTTGATGGAGATATGGGCTCGCCATAAATTAACAGTTGATGAAGATATGTATGAGCTCGTCATACTTGAATAATAATAATTTATGAGATTTTCATAATTAACTAATTTGATGGAGTTATGAGCTCGCCATAAATTAACCATTTATGAAGATGTGTATGAGCTCGTCATACTTGAATATTAATTTATGAGCTTGTCATAATTAACTAATTTGATGGAGATATGGGCCCGCCATAAATTAACCATTGATGAAGATGCATATATTGATCATAAATAGTACATATATAGATGATGACCTTACTGATAATACGTTCAGAGGTGTTCCCCATTCCAGGTGAGGCTGAATTTTCCCGTCGAGATTCTCGATTAAGAAGGTCCCAGACGTAACTTCACCCGCGATACGATAAGGGCCCTCCCATTTTGGGCCCAGTGTACTTAACCCGACCCTTTCGATGACAGGAACCCCCTTCTAAGTACCAAATCGCCCTTCCGAAAATATCTACGTTTAACTCGACGATTATAGTATCGTATCATTTTCCTTTGGTAGATAGCTAATTTGACCTGAGAGGGTTCTCTCCTTTCATCAAGAAAGTCGAGCTCACCTCGCCCTATTTCTTCGTTGGAGACCTTGTTAAACTGCAAGCATCGAGGTGATGGCAGGCCTACTTCAACTGGGCTCATCGCCTCCACCTCGTAAGCCATGGAGAAAAGGGTCTCTCCGGTTTTCCATTCGGTTGGTAGTGCTTATAGCCCATAGTACATGGGGGAGCTCGTCCATCCACGCTCCTTTCGATTCGTCCAGCTTCTTCTTTAAAAGGTGCTTTATGGTCTTGTTGACCGCTTCAACTTGACTATTAGCCTGGGGATGATGAGATGAGGAAAAGTTTTTTTTGATGCCTAGTTCATCACAGAGATCTTGGAGCTTCTTGTTATCGAATTAACGCTAATTATTCGTGACTATTGAGTGGGGAATTCTGAATCGGTAGATGATATTTTTCCGTAGGAATTTTGAGGTATGCGCCTCAGTGATTTTAGCCAGAGGTTCGGCTTTGACCCATTTAGTAAAATAGTCGATGGCGACAATCGTATAATTTGAGCCTCCCTTCCCCTTTGGCATGGGTCCTATCCAGTCGACCTTCTATTTTGCAAAAGGCCACGGGCTAGATACCACTGTCAACTCCTAGGACAGCTGCCTCTGGATGGAGAAAAAACGCTGGCACTTATCACACTTTTTGACAATTGTAATGCATCTTTCTTCAAAGTCGGCCAGCAGTAGCCTTGTCTCAGTACCGTGTGGGCTAGTGCTAGTCCTCCAGTATGGTTGTCACATACTCCTTCGTGAATTTCCCTTAGCACATAATCCGCATCGTCCCCTCCAGTGCATTTTAGGAGAGGTGACGAAAAATCTCTCTTGTACAGTCCTTAAGTACGTAATGGGCGGCCCTACTTCTGAGTTTGCTGGCCTTTTCTTTGCTTTCTGCAAGGTATGAATTTGGAGGTATTCTATGATGGGCCGCATCCATTGGGGGCTTTCTCCAATCCACATCACTTCTTCCATTCTGGTTGTGGAGGGTTTGGGGAGGTACTCCACAGGCACGAATTTGAGGAATTCTGAGTCCTTGCTGCTTGCAAACTTTGATAGGGCATCTGCGTGCAGATTTTCAGCCCTTGGGATTTGGGTTAGCTTGAACTTGTCGAAGCAAGGGATCAGCTCCATCATCTTCTTCAGGTATGTAGCCATGCATTTGTATTTGGCTGCAAAATTGTCATTGACCTGGCCTACGACAAGCTATGAATTACTCTGGATTGCTAGAATCTTCACCTGCATTTCCTTGGCCAGTCTGAGGCTTGCTAGAGCCCCTTGTATTCAACAGCGTCGTTGGGAGTTTTGAAATTGAACCGTATTGCACAGTTGGGCCTGTGGCCCTCTGGGCTTTCTAATAGGACTCCTCCTCCCGAACCGATTCACTAGTGGACCCATCCACAAATAATGTCCATGCCGGAGGGTATGTTGGTTCCATTTTGACATTTAGGTCTGTCGTCGAACTCAGTAACAAAATCTACCACCGCTTGTCCCTTCATTGCAGTCCTGGATTGGTATATGACGTCGAATTTACTCAGTTCTATGGCCCACTTCATGAGTTTCCCAGACCTCTCAAGCCTTTGAAGTACTTGTTTAAGGGGGAGGCTCGTCAGAACCTGTATACTGTGGGCTTGGAAGTAGGGTCTAAGTTTTCTTGAAGGGATCATGAGGGACAAGGCTAGTTTCTCCATGTCAGTGTAGCGGGTCTCCGCTGGCAGGATGGTTTTGCTAACATAGTATACAGGCAGTTTGGCGTTACCTTCCTCTTACACGAGTACCGAGCTTACTGCACCGGTACTCACGGCCAAGTTTAATAACAGAGTTTCCCCTTCTTTGGGCTTTGAAAGAAGTGGGGCTTGCCTTTTGTATTTCTTTGGCCCTTGGAACGCCTCTTCACATTCTTCACTCCAGTAAAACTTTTTCCCTCCCTTCAAGGCCTTGAAAAAGGGAGGCACTGGTGTGCTGTCGTAGGCACCCAAAAATAGTCCTTAAACCTCTAAAACTAATGTAGTAATGGAAGTAAGGGTCGATCCCACGAAGAGTGTGCAATTCAACAATTTATACTTCGTATAACGTTTGGGGGGGTTTTGTTTATGAAGAAATCAATATTATAATGAATAACAATGTAAATTAATGAGCTATATTAAATCAATGAAACGAGTCTTGATCAAAGTCAACTTCCACCATTGGAGATTTATAACCATTCATCAATCCACAAAGAATAATCAATCCACAATTACAATATTCATCGTTGGAATAAATTCCTATTTCTCCTTTATTTTAGTCAATTAGAAACCAGCGTTCTAATTAACCCCAATTATCAAATAATCTTAGACCAGCGCTAAATATTCAATTTAATAACAGTTTTAGACAATAGAGAAATCGATGAACTAGATAATACAAACACCAGCGGTTGCATTCAATCTATTTAAACATTATTCTTAAAATTCAATAACATCTATCGCAGAAAATTATCAAATCCTAGTACTTCACAAATTAAATGATTTAAACAATTACGAATTTAAGATTTAACTTAGCTATAGATTACAATATATGAAAAACTAATAGATCGTTTAGCAATCAAACGTGACAATCATATAGAAGAATATTCAATACTGAAAATATAAATTAAACAATGAAAATAGGTGGATCTCACAATTATAATATTTTCTCAAGGCTTTGGTATCCTTCAATCAAGCACCAAGAGTTAGTTACACATGATAGATCTAAGAAAAATAGAGAGAAAATAGGTTGGAGGCGTTCTGGTATGTTTTTCGTTTGTTCTAGGGTTTTAAAATATATATTTATAGTTGTTTCCATAGGTATTTGACTTAAATTAAGAAACCAGAAATTTTTCCCCGATTTGGCCTGGGCGGCCGCCCAGGCAAAATATTTCCTTTATGTATTGAAATTTAGGGTCGGGCGAGCGCCTGGGCGGATGCCCAGTATACAGCTGGACAGCTTTAAGTGTTTTGGTCATATCTTCCTCTCTCGATATCCGATTGAGTTGATTCAAACTGAGTTCAAAAGCTATCTCAAAGGGCTACTACTTTACTTTAGATACCATCTTCTAATTCAATCATTTACCATGTCAAAATAGGTCTCAAACGGAGACTAAAAATCCGATGCATAACTTTTCAATTGGAAGTTGATGTGTGATCCTACTTTAACGATATTTCATCTATTTGACTTCTTTCTTCATTCAATTGACTTTTAAAACTCTCAAATATTTATTGTGAGGCTCAACATGGCTTTTGAGTATTTGCACTTTAATCCCCGAACTTTCGCTTTCTTTCATTTTTGGTCTTTTTCCACTTATTTATTTCAAATTACGCTATATCCATCAAATTGTCATCTAAACCAAAATATGAGATCAATAAGTACATACAAGCATATTAAATAAAGAGGAAAAACTATGCATTTTGCATTCATATTGGGCACCTATCAGTCGCCTTAGAAATGAACCAATTTAACGCCGCGAGGTGTCATGTTAGGCATTGCAATTTTTTTGGTTTACTAGGAGATTTCATGTCTAACAAGGCTCTAATTTTCTCAGGGTTCGCCTCAATACCTCACCGGTTCACCATGTATCCTCGAAATTTTTCGGAAGCGACTCTAAAGGCACATTTAAATGGGTTCAGCTTCATACGATATTCCCTTAAAATGTCAAAGGTGGCTTGCAAATGATCAATATGATCGACTGACTTGAGGCTTTTCACCAGCACTTCATCAACGTACAATTCCATTGTTTTGACCAAGAGGTCGGAAAACATTTGTTTACTAACCGCTGATAAGTTGCACCAGCATTCTTTAAACCAAAAGGCATGATCTTGTAGCAATACAACCCTCGATCAGTGATGAAAGAGGTGTGCTCCTCATCGACATGGTGCATGGAGATTTGGTTATATCTTGGTTTTCATCTCCGAATGGTCGACCAGTAGAGTTCGCGGCCATCAGTAGAGTCGACCAGTTGGTCTATCCTTGGGAGCGGAAAGCTATCTTTTGGACATGCTTGGTTGAGGTTTGAAAAATCTATACAGACCCTCCATTTGCCATTATTCTTCTTCACTAACACTAGGTTCGATATCCACCTAGGATATGTTGCTTCCCTGATGAACCCATTTGATATGAGCCTTTGCACCTCTTTTTTTAACGCAGCATATCGTTCTAGATTTAAGGCCATTTTCTTTTGCCTGTGAGGGTTGGATTTAGGGTCTATGTTGAGATGATGGAGATTGGTTTTGGGATCAATTCCTACCATGTCTTCATGTTTCCAGGCGAACACATCCAAATTGTCAAGTAAGAAGTCTTTAATCTTGGTTTTCATCTCCGAATTAAGATCTTTCCCAATTTGTAATGACCTCGTGGGGTCGCTTGGAATTATGGGAAAAGATTTCAGTTCTTCAACCGGGGTCGCCTGTGAGTTAGACTCCATAACCCGTGCATCCAAATCCACCTCGACGACCCCTTCCTCAGGGGTATCTATAATGTTGACGACTCCCCTTTGTTCAGGGGTTGACCCTTCTTCAGGCGCATCATCCATTTCGGTATCTGATAGGACCATGTTCTCGTTTCTGGGCTCAGATTTCCTTAGAGAGCTAAGGTAGCATTCCCTTGAACTCATTTGGTCGCCCCGAACTATTGCGATCCCTTCTTGGGTAGGAAAGTTCATGCAGAGATAATATATAGAGGTTACTGCTTCCAATTCCTTAAGGGTGGACCACCCCAGGACCCCTTAGTAAGCAGATCGGTGATGCACTAGCAAGAATTCCATGAAGTGTTGAATCCTGAATGGGTACTTTCTCATTTCTAATGCCAATGTGGCCATTGGTTCGGTGGTACATGTAATATTGCATATCTCTAGGCTCTCTTCCTCAGCCTTTGCCTCTTCCTTTAGGCTGGTTCGGCCGATTGTGGATATCGGGTCCAACCTCTACATATGCCAAGAGGGCACAACGTTCAACGTGGAAGTGGCCAGCACCTGTCCCGAAGTGGGAACCCCATGGAGGTTCAGTTTCAGTGATCAATCAACTCCTCATTGACGATTTCGTTTCTTATCATCTCCACTAAGGCATCATAGGTGGTGGAATTCTTGTTTCGCACATCTCTCCAGAAGAGGGTATTCATGTTGAGGCCTCCTCTTAATGCAGAAAGGGCCTCTCTATCAGTGACATGCTCGTAGTAAGTCATTTCATCCGTAAAGCAGGCCAGGTAACTCTTCAGAGTTTCTCCTGCTTGCTGCCTAATGTCTTGTAACCTCTGGATGGAGGCCTCTCATTCTTTGCTTGACAAGTATTGGTTCAAAAAGGCCTTCTTCAGGTCTAGCCAACTTCGAATATTGTCGGTTGGGATACGATTGTACCAAATTTTAGCAGCTCCTGCTAGCATAAGGTGGAAAGCTCGACATTTCAGCGTAGGTGAGGCTACCCGCAGAGACATTTGAGTCTTATAGTTGTTGAGATATTTTGCAGGGTCGCCTCTCCCTTCATACTTAGGTATCTTCGACGGCACAAAATGGCTGGGGACTGGAGCTCTCCTCAGTTCTTGGGAGAATAGCAAACTCTCATCATCATCATCCAGCTCAAACGATCTGCAAGGACAATCAGAATCCTCCTCTTCGGCTTGATAACTAGGCTCTGACGTTCTCATATGATTCCTCGCGTTCGCTGTATCTCTCATTTCCCACCTATTTCTAGGCTACGGTGGCATCCTTTGAGGCTCATACCCCTGATGGTACTCTCCTTCCCCTCGAGTGGGAAGAGGCTGTTGAGACCTATTCCTAGGCCTTATGGGTCCAATCCTATCAAAGACGCTGGCGGACCTTTGAGGTTCGTGCTCCTGAGGATATTTCAGGGGAAAGTTCTCCTCCATATGGGCATCCTTGCCATGGTGGCTCGTGACATGGTTAGTGGAGATGTCGACTTCTACTTCCCTTTTACTGGGTAGCTCATCCCATACATTTGTGGATATGCTGCTGTATCGTTTTCTTCACCCTCTTGACGAAAAATATTGTGCTGAGGCGCCTGGGGCCTAGCTTGTTGCTGTATCTGCATTAGCAGTTGCTGCATGACAGCCTTTTGTTGGGCCATATTCCTCATGTTGGCGGCCATTTCTCCAACTTCCCATGCCAAGCGTGCAGTTGTTCTACCCCTTCTGTGGCGATGGTGGGGTTGCATGTTTACATTCGCACGAAGGACCTCTTCTTCAGAGACCTCCTACTATACATTTCCACCGTGAGTTCCCTAGTGACTTGAACTCATTGAGTTCCTTGAATCGCTTTCTCAAGGTGGTCCTTTGTTCCAGAACTGAAGCCTTTCTTTAAAGCTTTTCACCCATAGCTTTTACCCCGTTTTCTAAAAAGCACTCCTAGGCGGGAAGCATGATGAAAATGCTTCTCTTTGAGCCTAAGCGAGAATTAAGCGGTCAACGACAATATTGACCGCTTAATGCTCGTCTAGGTGTTCCTAGGCTACAGCTGGTGCGCTTTCACCTTGAGCCTAAGCAGGAATTAAGCGGTCAACGACAATGTTGACTGCTTAATGCTCGCCTAGGCGTTCCTAGGCGACACCTAGGCACGCTTCGCCTCAGGTCCAAATTTTAAAGGGGCCCAATTTTTTTTCCCTTTTTTAAAAATAAAACCCACAGCCCAGATTCAGTAGCCCACTATCCCTTCAAATCCAGACTCCAGATAACTGAGAAGACAGAAGAAAGGGGCAAAACCTCTCAATTTCTCCGCACACTGCACTGATTTGGGTATCAAGTATGTATAAGAAATTATCAAAATGAAATAAGAAAACCTGAGAATGATGATTTTGTATTGGACGATACGGAGGATGAATTAGATGAAGAAGAAGAAGAAGAAGAAGAAGATATTGAATTGGAGTCCGATAAAGAGTTAAGTTGGATAAGATTTAAGCTACAAGTTATCTATGTTATGTAATTATGATTTTGAAACTTATCTTTATGTATGAATTATTAAGTAAATATAGTATTTTATAATTTTAGATGTTTGGTATGTATTATTTGAATTATTGAATTTTTTTACAATGATTAAAAATTAAAAATAAAAAAACATTTTTTTACGCATACGCTTTGTCTAGGCTCATAAAGCTTGAAGTTTGGCCTCCACGCCTAGTCACGCTTTATGCTTTTTAGAACAATGCTTGTACCACTAGGATGTACGTAGTTATAGTATCAAAGATTCTCACAGATGGCGTTAATTTGTTGACCCCAAAAAATGGTTCTAACTCATGGTCAACAGAAATATGAGATTCGCATTTTCGTGAGTCGAATCTTAATATGCTCGAATCTAGCAACTATTTGCATTGGTCAATCAGTGAAAGGGATTATCCTCAACGTTTTGTATGTTGTTGTTATAATTACTTTTCGCATAAGAAGGAGGTTGGCTTCTGAGTGTTACAGAGAGAATTGAGTTTTACTTTTGATGACTCAACATGTATTGTCCTTTCATGGTGCTATGTACGACTTTTTATACTAAATGTAAACCTGGTCCGTTGGATAGCCAAGCACGTGGTACATTAGATCCGAGGGTCTTTATTGACGTCAATCAATTAGTCAATCAACGCCATTTAATGTTAAGATCCTCGCATGTGTGCTGTGGATCTTATAGCGTAGGCACGTAGGGGTAGCGCTTGCAGCGTTGTCTTGTCTATCACTTCACAAGGTTTGCTAGGGTTGACTAACCACCTCTCCGAGACTGGGTTCGTACCAGGGGCCTCCTCAATAAAAAAAGAGGTAAGGGGGGGTCAGATGAAACAACTTTAGATGGATTGGGCCTCGGATTGCGTCGAATTGGGTCGCCCCTCTTGCGAGTGCCCATAAATCTATGTCGTGGAATTTTGTCCATTTGCTACGTGGTATGTTTAGTTTACGATTATTTATATGAGCAACAGAATCCGTTAAAAAACATATGACGAATCGTACAAGAACCCCAATTTTAGGGAACATTTGTGCTAAATTCCTTAACAGTCATACTATTTATACTATCTATTTAACATGGTTGATACGCTTAATAGTAAGTTGGATATACATGGAATTTGTCAGTTCTATTGCTTTATTTTGATTTATAAAATTTGAACTAGAAAATTTCATCAAATTAATCACGTAGTAGCTAAATCTACTGGAAATGAATGCTAGTTATTGCACTTCTTCTCCAACAATACTCACGACAAGTCACAAATAGGATACAAACAAACAGATTCACTTATAGCACTTCATTACAGGACAAGAAAGACGTAAAACGTTTCACATTAACGATGTGTTTGATTACAAACATAGAATTTGTATGTAAATAAAATAAATTCTATGCAAGTTATTTGTATGGAAATTATTAATGAAATGTGTTTGATTGATTTAGTTTTCAATCTAGAAATATTATACTTGTCCATTTTTTATTAGTAGGTAGATGAGAGAGAGTGGATAGAGAAAGAGAAGAGATAGTGAATTACCTGAAAAATAGAAATCATATTTCCTTAAAAAAAATCTTTTTCTTGAAACTTCCTTGATTTCAAGGAAAATATGGTCACGTGACTAGAAATAGAAAAATATTTTTCGTGAAAAAAGTTTGTTAATCAAACAGCACAAAAGTAAGAAATTAGGTAGAAAAAGTACATTTTTAATAGAAAATATTGACAATCAAACGCACCATAAAATTAATTTTACAAATAGTTGTTGGAGTTTGTACAAAAATTTTAAGTTGGTAATTAAAGTTTTTGTATCCTATATAGTTATTAAAATTTGAAATGTTTTTACCATTGATCTCTTACTTAGATAAATTGTTGCAGAAGCTTGCTCCAAGGGCTATATCAAAACAGTGATTTTTGGGCTCAGTTTCACGTTACATTTCTCTACCAAGCAACCAATACAAACTGCTCCAACCCACAATCAATATATTCACCTCGGTTGTTCCTCAATCTTACCCACAAAAGAAAAGATAACGGTGATGATTTGTAAGCCACAAAGACATGAGACAAACAATGGAAGAAGATACAAAGAGGATGCCAAATACACAAAGAAAGCCACTGGTTTTTCTCTCCACTAAGACAGCCTTCTTCCAGCAAAAAGGTAGCCATGTTTTCTAACAACAACATAAAAATAGGTTTAAATAGTAGCCACGTTTTCAAACACAAATCACACACCTTATGGCTAGGATAAAGACACCATATATATATATGCTGTTAAGTTTTAGTTGGACCAATAAAAGGTTTAAATGGGCCAAGACTCAAAGCCACCCAAGAGGTAATATATACGAGTCGTGAGAAACATTAATTCTTTAAGCTACTTCCAATGACTCACCTTGTTTTCAGGTCAAACCTTTGGACTTGGTTGTTGGTAACAATTTAATCCAACGTTTATATCATAGATCAATATTCATTGGGTATCAAAACCTAACAAATCTCCACCTTGATATTCAATTAACATGCAAGCAATCAAACACAAAGTTAATGCTTGCATAATTGAGGCAACCAATAAAATTGGAATTACAGACCTTACTTCGTGTTTCTGACCCAAAAAATACCATACCCGCTCCATGTACTCACCAGAGCTAAGGTCAAATAAAATCAAAGTAGAAGCAGATAATAATGGTAAACAATCAAGAGCAAGTAATCACGCGATGAAAATATAACATAGGATAATTCACAAATCTTTTCCAAAATACGTTTAAACAGAACAACATATTAACACTAACTCAATTAATCAAATAGTCAAAACACATATGCAACAAATGTATACATGATTTCACGAAAAGATCTTACCACACTTATCCTATCACATTCCTTGTTGCTCATGTCTCGAGAACACATATCTCTTCTCATCGCCCACCATGCTCAATAGACTGATCATTCAATAAATGTCTAATTGGTAGACCTTTATAGATTCTAAATCCTTGGAATAATCCTTTATCACCTTGTTCGTGCAAAAATCGTAAGCGTACGAGATCGTTGACAAGTAATAGAATTGATGGTGAAAGTATTGTCCCACAAGGAATAAATTCGATTCAAATTTATTAGATTTTTATGGAATTCGAATTATATAAACAAAAGATAGTTTAATTTTTTTTTTACGTTAAATTAATCTAAGAAAGTGGTAAAAATGTGATTTTATAAATTTATAGATGATTGTATTGGATCTTGAATACGCCTACTGTTGCCTATTTCAAATCTTGATTTGTAATCTAGTTATGTTTATGCGCTCTTGACAATCGATAAAGTTATGATATATAATTTTAGTTTTCAAGACAAATTAAACTATCCCAAGCATGACCCATTCCTAACATGAATTCAATTGATTAGAATTCATTAAAATTTAAATTATCTATATGATTGCATATTTGATAAATGTTATTCCTAATATTCATTGCACATATATTAATTTTGACACGTTCTAAACTTATTGTGAGTCTCCCAACACTATAAAAGGAAAGTAATTATCTACTTGGTTGCCAATCAATTAAGTAATGTAATGGATATGCACAATTCATTAAGAAATACAAGAATTAAACTAAATTACTAGTCTTGAATTAAAACAAATAACAAATATGGTTCATCTTCATCCAATACAAAAAGGATCTAGGCTAGCATATTAATATATAAATTACAAGAAGTGTAATAGAAAAATATCGTCCGAATCATGAAATAATTCAAAAGATTTTGATCTTCAAGTCCAAAGATGGCTAGCATATTAATATATAAATTACAAGAAGTGTAATAGAAAAATATCGTCCGAATCATGAAATAATTCAAAAGATTTTGATCTTCAAGTCCAAAGATGAATTCTTCAAAATTTTGATATAATCTTCAATTTCTTACTATGGCTTGATCTCCTCTTTCAAAATATAATTATTGGTCACTTTTTTTGATGAATTTGATGATATTATTGTGTATGAAGAGGCAAGAATTTTTTTTTTTGTAATGTGCAACCCTCGTTTTGTATTTATAAGAGTCGGAAAATAAGTCAAAATCGCATCCGATTATTTCGACTGAAAATTGATTTGTTCAAATACTTCTACTATATTTTAATCATTTGACCTGCAACTGCATCCAATTGATCCTATATGATCTTCAATCATCGTTTTTTTTGTCCGAATTAACTATTGGATTACACTTTGGTCCCCAACTTTGGATTTCCTTCGTTTTCGCACGTTTTTCGTTCATTTCTTTCAAATCCACCAATTTGCATGGAGTTCAACCTAACAAACATAATTAACACAAAATTAAGCTATAACTCATCTAAATCACTAATAAATACTCTAATTTAATGGCATAGATAAATGTATAAAACACACTTATCAAACATCCCTAAACTTGAACATTTGTTTGTCCTCAAACAAAATTATAACCTAACTTAATAAAAAAATTTAAACACGTATGGTTAGATAATTTGTCTTTGGTCTCAAGATTGAAATATATGTATTAAAAGTTTAAAACTATAAATTGTTACAAAATCACAATGTTAAAATTAATTTTTACTCATCCAATGCAAAATCGACATGTGTGTGAAAATTCATGTCAAACATCATAAATTTATAAAGTGATTCAAATTCCAACCCTCAATAGTCAAATACTTCATTTCTTCACTCGTAAGATTCACACTCCAAACTTAATCTTTTCACTCTTTTCCCAATGTATGAAATAAAGTTGAATATTTATATAATTCTAATCATCACCTCTCTAGTTTAGTTAGATCTTACTAATTGCAGCTCAACACATCAACAAATGAGGATTCTCCTTATTTTTAATTGTTTCAACCTCCTAGAATCAACTAAATTAATAATCCCTTGTCAAAAGTT
Source organism: Fraxinus americana (assembly GCA_035079005.1). Taxonomy (NCBI): domain Eukaryota; kingdom Viridiplantae; phylum Streptophyta; class Magnoliopsida; order Lamiales; family Oleaceae; genus Fraxinus; species Fraxinus americana. Next base: position 17,899,904 of record CM068707.1, on the reverse strand, counting down.
TAAATTCTCATGTAATAATCTTTTTTTTTTCTTTTTTCCTTATGTGCGGACTTCTCTACATTAAACTTTCTAAATGACCCTTATAGCGAGCTTTTGACCGATGACTCTCAAATCAGGTGACTATAGGACACTAAGTTTTAGATACCCTTGCAGGTTTAATCATTCAAATAGAAGTTTCACAATAAGACAATATTTTTCCTTCTCTCTCTCTCTCTCTCTCTCTCTCTCTCTTTTTTTGGGCCAATGATTAGTGCAATATTCCTTATTAAACACTTATTCTCAAAAATCAAGCTCAAACTTAAGATTTTCACCTAATTGTCATTTTATTGGCATTAGACAATCCACACAAAATTTAGCACATATGAAATCCACATTTATCTCAATGTCTCCCTACAACAACTCAATCACCCCCTCCAAACTATCCTAGAATTGGTTTCAGGATGTATAATTTAGTGGTTATTTGGATTTAGCATTTAAGGCACACTAATTAAATATTTTTTTTAACCTATTCAAATTTTGAATCAAACTATTTCTTGACGATGCGGAACATAAATTTTGTGCATAAAATAGCAAGTTTCGCACGAAAAAGTGCAACCTTTTCACAATTTTTAATCTAATATATAGTTCCGAATATATGCATCATAGTAGGCAAATTCATCTAACACACACAAGCACACAAAAATAAAAATAAGATGAAAATATATTTTTTTATATTTTTTTTGCACTCGAACAAGCACACAAACTAATAAAAAACTCAATGTTTTTCTACTTCCAAACTTATAACAGATATTGCCCTCAATGTCTAAAAATATAATAAGTAATATATAAAAATTAAGGGTAAAAAAGAAAACTAAGTACTCCCCTGATATATATATTTGAAGGTGGTGGATGGAATGGCATGAAAATTCTATCTCACTTGCTATATCTTTTCCCTTTGTTCAGTGTGTTCAAGTGTCATGTTCATTTAAAATATTAAAAATCAATCATAACATGGAGCAATTTATAGTAAACTCATACACACCCTAAAGGAAAATATGAGAATGAAAATGCCCTATATTACTAAAAAGAACTACCAATCCTCTATTCTAGAAAGCAAAATAAATAAAAGGGAAGAAAATTTGCTTGTCTCCCAATAAGCGCTTGTTTATAGTCATTAGCTTGCCTTTATTGTTTTATGGTGGCTTAAAAAGAGAGTTTTCAGTCTTGCATCGGCTGAACTGACAGTTGTTTCTTAAGTCATCTTTAATCCCTCGGATTATAAGATTTTCATTGTTGTCCCACCCAAGATTGCACCTTCTTCCTTCTTATTCTTGTTAATTCCCTAAGGATAGATCTTTCAGAATTTCTCAATGTCAACTGGTTGCTTGAGTGGAACATTCATTGTGAAGATTTGTTGTTTTTCTTCCACCCTTAAGATTAACTCATCTTTTTCAAAATTTATTAATGCTCGTGCAGTTGCTAAGAATGGTCTCCGCAAAATTAACGGGATATGTTGAGCATCTATATCAAGGATAATGAAATCATCTAGAAAATAGTGATCTCCAAATTTGATGAGTAAATCATCTACCACTCCATAAGGATGCTTGAATGTCCTATCAGCCAACTGTAGGATTATTGATGTTGCTTTTGAATCATCCAATCCTAATTTTCTGTAGATAGATAGTGGCATCAGATTAATACTTGCTCCAGAATCAATTAAGGTATTTAAATTATGTGAATTTCCTATAGAGTAAGGTACAATGAAACTCCTTGGATCTTTTAGTTTAGGAGGGAGCATCTGCTTTATGATTGCGCTGCACTCTTCAGTCAATGCCATTGTTTCATCTACTAACAACTTTCTCTTATTAGTTAACATCTCTTTTAGAAACTTTGGTTGTAATTTAGAATCCGTTGAATGGTGTCAATGAAAGAAATGTTGATGTGAAGTTGTATGAGTGCATCAAAAAACTTCTTAAATTGCTTTTCCAGCTTATTGTTCTGCAACTTTTGAGGGAATGGGACTGGAGGTATGTGTTTATTAACATAAACAATTGCTTTAACCTGTAGACTGTCCGACTTTTCTTCTTGTGGAATTGTTTATTATTCAGATTGAACCACTTGTTCTAGCAGCTGGTATTTTCACTGTTTTTTCGGTAATTGAACTCCTCTTCGAGTAGTGATGGCCCGTACTTGTTCTTTATGACTTGTCTCTGTGTTGCTTGGTAAGTTCCATTGAGTTCTCCCGCTAATGTGGCTGCCGTCTGACCTATCTGAATTTCCAAATTTTTAATTGCAGCCTGCTGGTTCTGAATGATTGCCTATTGGTTTTGGAAATTAGTATCACTCTTAGTAATGAATTGAGTTAATAATTCCTCAGTCAATGTCTTTCTGTTTTGTTGCTACCGTTGTTGTTGGAATCTCGTCGATCTTGCTTGTCCTCCTTGTCCTTGACTTTGATTGTTAGTCCATGAAAAATTTGGATGATTTATCCATCCCAGATTATATGTCTTGGAGTGGGGGTTATTCTATTATCTCTGAAAATTTTGCACATAACTAACCTCCTTAGGCTGAATTATATGCGTTGAGGCTAAATGACAATTTTCTGTAGTATGATCTATCCCGAAACATTCACAAACTGGTTTCGATTGGTGTATCATGTTCACATTCTGAATATAGCTGTCTAACCTCATTGTCAATGCTTCCATTTGGGCTGTTAACAATGTAATTATGTCAATGTTTTGTATTTCTACTATTTTCCTCGACACTTCCCTGTCTATTGGCCACATGGATTGTTTCTCCGCAATTCTCTCAAAAAGGTCTAAGGTGTTGTCCAATGGAATATCCAATATTGACCCTCCTGCTGAAGCATCGGCTATCTTGTAGAATTTAGGTCTCAAGCTTGAACAGAATATGTAGATCTTAGAGTCTTTATGAATGTTCAGATTAGGAGACTTCCTGAAGTAATCTTTGCATCTTTTCCAAACTTCTGGATAGCTCTCGAGGTTTCTTTGTTTGAAAGTACGGACTTCATTTTTGAGTTAATGGACTCGAGAAGGTGGGAAGAATTTCAAAGTGAATTTCTGCACCATGTCATTCAATGAAACTATGCTACCAATAATTAGTAAATTGAGCCATTCTCCTGAGCCATCCTTTAAGGTGTGAGGGAATACAGCAGTCGAAAATCATCTACAGACATGCTTTCATGACTAATCTTGTCGCAGAGCATCAAGAAGGCTTGAATATGTTCATGAGGATTTTTAGCCGATCTTCCAAAGAACCTCATGTCGTGATGATTCTAAAATAAGTTGATGACGTCGGTCTGATGTGGGAGCTAGTTGTCCAAATGGTGCATATAGATAGATGTACATGAGTAAGAATGGGATTTACATAATCCCCCACTAAAGCTTCTCCATCATTTACTACTGCCCTTGACTAATCTGGCTGAGGTAATGGTAATGGATTCTGTACCTGATTTGGATTTTGATTTTCTGTTATTTCCCTTGCTTCCCTCTATTATCTTGTTTGTTGTTTAAATGTTCTTTCCTATTCGGGATCTATCGGAAGAAGCTCGATCTCGTCAGAATATTGCATAAACTATGCTTTCCTGAAGAGAGTAATAACAAGAGACTTAGTTCGTTCAAGAAATAATAGAAAACAAGTAAAAATTTCAAATCTAAAAATAACTAATAAACTCAAATTAAATAATTTTTTTCCTCGAGAACGGCACCAAAAAATTGTTCGTGCAAAACCCGTAAGCGTACGTGATCATTGACAAGTAATAGAATTGATGAGTGAGAGTATCGTCCCATAGGAAATAAATTCAACTCAAGTTTACTAGCTTTTATGGGATTCGAATTATGCAAATAAAAGAAAGTTTGATCTTGTTTTATGTTAAATTAATCTAAGAAAGCGGTAAAAATGTGGTTTTTATCAATTTATAGATGATTGTATTGGATTTCGAATACGCCTATTGCTATCTATTTCAATTCTTAATTTGTAATCTAGTCTCGTTCATACGTTTTTGACAATCGATAAACTATGATATATAATTTTATTTTCCAAGATAAATTAAATCTATCTTAAACACGGCCTGAATCTATTCCTAGTCTGAATTCAAATGATTAGAATGAATTGAAATTTAAATTATCTATATGATTGTACATGTGATAAACATTGTTCCTAATATTTATTGGACATATGTTAATTTTGTCGTGTATTATGAGTCTTTCAACATTATAATAAGCAACTAATTATCTAATTGGTAGCCAACCAATTAAATAATGCAATGTATATGCAAAATTAATCAAGAAACACAAGAATTAAACTAAACTACTAAATTACAAGAAGAGAAATAGAAAAATATCACCAGATTATGAAATAATTCAAAAGATATTGATCTAAGTTCACAGCTGAATTTTTCAAAATTTTGATGAAATTGACATTTAATTCCTTACTAGGGTTTGATCTCCTCTCTCAAAATATAATAATTGGCCCTTTATTATTGATGAATTTGATGATATTATTGTATATAAAGAGTAAAGAGAGGGTTTTTTTTTTTAAGTGTAACCCTCGTTTTGTATTTATAAGAGTCAGAAAATAAGTCAAAATCGCGTCCGATTTAGGTTGTAAAAGAGTTTGAATCACGGAATGAAATTGCTGATTCATTTGTGGAAATGGCCCAACGTGCACTAGCATAACAATCGCGTGCGTGCCATAGAGGCAAATTTCTCTTGGGTTGGGGAAAATAGGGTATCGCACGCGCCATAAGAATTGCCCCGCGCGTGAGCAGCTTCGCTTCGGTTTGTCTGTGAATAACTTTCGGTATTTTACCATAACTTTCTCTGTAGATATCCGATTGAGGTAATTCAAAATATATTGGAAAGATAATTCAAATGGATAAAATACTTCTATAAATATAAATTTTCCAATTCGAACATTTTCTATCTTAAAAATGGATCTCAATTTGAGGCTAAAAACTCGGAGTATAACTTCTTCGACTGAAAATTAATTTGTGAAAACGCTTCCACTATATTTCACTCATTTGACCTCCCATTGCATCCAATTGATCCTATATAATCTTCAATCATCATTTTTTGGTCCGAATTAAATATTGGATATTTACACTCTGGTCTCCAAACTTTGAATTTCCTTCGTTTTTGCACGTTTTTCTTTCATTTCTTGTAAATCCACCAATTTACATTGAGTTCAATCTAACAAACATATTAGCACAAAATTAAGCTATAACTTATCTAAATCACTGACAAATACTCTAATTTAATGGTATAAATAAGTGTATAATATACACTTATCACACCATGTCTCTTCTCCCAATCTAAGTGGATAATGGGTCTCCACCTAACAAAAGTGATAGAGGTACATCTCTCACACTCCACCTGATTGGGGTCTCTTCATAGATAAACGATTCCAACATTTAATCACCTATTCACTTGTGATCCAAATGTCAGACTCCATATCACCAGTACAAACCACCAATGTATCCCTAGACATATATATTCCACATCACTAATAGACACTCAACACACTGCTAATGCATCTCAAACCCACTATGGTAAATCAACACATTGTGATCACAAAGGTTAGGGCTCAATCTAAATCGACCAACGCACCACAAGATTACTCCAACACCAATACTCAAAAAAGACGACAAAGGATAGGGTGATGGTGACACTCACAAAGAGAATAGAAGAAAGAATTGGTTACTTCACCAAACTCTCTCATACCACTCACAGAGCAAAATGAGTATGCCATATATCTCAAGCTACTATGAATGCAAACACATTCCACAAAATAATCAGATTGCTCTCAAATTCATGCAAATGCATATATCAAACATATTGAAATGCATATATAACCATGCAACAGAATTAAGCAATCACACACATGCGGAAATGATTACACAAGGATGCACATGAAGTAACTTAGTTTATTCTCAATAAACCTCACTAGGGTCATCGCTCGACCTATAGCCACATTCGTCTCGCGTCTCTTGTTATCTTTCCTTTTATTATCATTCCTAGGACAACCTATTTCATCATGTTCAAATTTACCGTAATTTAAACATATCTTACTTTTCTCACTTGTCTTATATCTACATTTTCCATCAAAAGTTTTATAAAAAACCTTTTCGTATTGCCAAATTAAAAAATTACACTTTTCATTAGAAAATCACTACTCAAAATGTATTGTCATTTTACAAAAAAATGCACAAAACACAAAATGTAACCGATAGGAATGTAAAATACACATTTTACATCTTTATTTAATGCGCTCATATGACTATTTTATGCCTAAATGTACTTAGTATTCTCATATTTTGGTTTAGGTGGCAATTTGATGAATATGAAGTTATTTAGAAGAAATAAGGGGAAAATGACCAAATGAAAGAAAGCGAAAGTTCGGGAAACAAAGTAAAAATATTCAAAAGTTGTATCGAACCTCATGATGAAGACTTGAGAATGTTAGAGGCCAATTGGATGAAGAAAGAAGTCAAATGGATGAAATATAGCCAAGACATTATCACCTATCAACTTTCAAGTTGAAAAGTTTTGCATCGGGTTTTTAGCCTCATATTGAGACCAATTTTGGACATGTAAAACGATCTAATTGGAAGATAGTTTTTGAAGTAAAGTTGTATTCCTTTAAGTTATCTTTCTAATGCATCTTGAATCACCTCAATTGGATATTGGTAAAGAAATTTATGGCCAAAATACTGAAAACTATCCAGCGGAAAAAAATGACAAAGTCATGCGATCGCATGGCACATACCATGCGGTCGCCCACTCTTTTACCGAGAATTGGGAGACTAGAAACTGCATAACATGCGATTGCATGGTTTATAACCTTGTGATCGCATGTTAGTAACTGTTAACGCGATTTTCTGGTTTCCTAATTTCGTTCCACTACTTATGGAAACAAGTTCTTTTGATATTTATCAACCCCAGAGCACACGAGAAACATGCCAGAACGCCTCCAACCTATTTTCTCTCTATTTTTCTTAGATCTATTATGTGTAACTAACTCTTGGTACTTGATTGAAGGATACCGAAACCTTGGAAAACATTATAACTGTGAGATCCACCTACTTTCATTGTTTAATTTATATTTTCAGTATTGAATATTCTTATATGCATAATTTTATGATTGCCATGTTTGATTGCTAAGAGATCTATTAGTTTTTCATATATTGCAATCTATAGTTAAGTTAAATCTCAAATCTGTAATTGTTTGAATCATTTAATTTGTGAAACATTAGGATTTGATAATTTTCTGCGGTAGAGATTATTGAATCTTAAGAAGAATGTTTAAATAGATTGAATGCAACCGCTGGTGTTTGTATTATCTAGTTCATCGATTTTTCTATTGCTTAAAGCTGTTATTAAATTGAATCTTTAGCGCTGGTATGATATTATTTGATAATTATGGTTAATTAGAACGCTGCTTTCCGATTAACTAAAATTAAGGAAAATAAGAATTTATTCCAACGATGAATATTGTGAATGTGAATTGATTATTTTTTGTGGATTGATGAATGGTTATAAATCTCCAATGGTGGAAGTTGACTTTGATCAAGACTCGTTTCATTGATTTAATACAACTCATTAATTTACATTGTTATTTGTTATAAGATTGATTTCATTATAAACAAAACCCCACAATCGTTATATGAAGCATAAATTCTTGAATTGCACACTATTCGTGGGATCGACCCTTACTTCCACTATTACATTAGTTTTAGAGATTTAAAGATTATTTTTGGGTGCCTACGATAGCACACCAGTAACCAACGAGGACCACAAGCAAAATATCAACACAATTCACACAGAATAGTCAAAAAACTTTCCTAACATCACGTGCAATTTTAATAATGAAAAATTTTGGTTACAAATTCACAAAGAATTCAAGGCAAATAATTAACAAGTAATTTTTAGGTTTGACTACAGGTAATGATTATCTCTTCGCGGTAACCCAAAACCTAACATCACCCTACACGATAATGTCTAATGTGAAAAATAAATGACTATATTGCACAATAGTATTAACAGCAATAGCAAAATGGAAATGACATGATACTGAACGGACCACGTTTGAAGGTCCGTAAATATCGAGAAATGCGAATTCACCACTTTAGGGCTACCTCTATTGCCCTAAAGTCTTCAACAACTGTAGGAACCAATCAATCACGAACAACACCACAATGTCAAAAAAAATATCAGCAACAAACTACCTGAAAACACCGTCGCCTGAAAGTGACCCACAGGCTCGTCGGAATTCTGCTCGTGGATGTCACGCGCCTCCACCATGTGTCGCCGCTGGTCTTACATGTTGGTCACTTAGGAGCGCCTCTACCTGCACGTCATGTCAGTGGTCTCCGTTTCACTAAACGCCTTCTGGATCGGTCGGAAATCACAAAATCAACCTCAGATTTGGGGCAATTTTTTGGATGTTTTGCGATCTATTTTTTGCTTCATTTCAGCCAGTTTCTGGAAGAGTTTTGGTCATTTTTTAGCTAAATCTACCTCCTTGAAAGCTTTGATAATTGTCCTGGAAGCTTACTCCAAGAGTCGTCAAAAGGGTAATTTTCCTGCTCAATTTCTCTACCAAACAACAAATTCAAACGACTCAAACCTACAACCAATATATTCACATCGGTTGCTCCTCAATCTCACCCACAAAAGACAAGATAAAAGTGATGATTTATAAGACACAAATAATTGAGAAAAATAATGGAAGAAGACACAAAGAGGAGGCCAAATACACAAAGAAAGGCAATGGTTTTTCTCTCCGCTAAAGCAGTCTTTTTCCAATAAGAAGGCAGCCATGTTTTCTCTCAATATATATATATATATATATATATATATATATATATATATATATATATATATATATATATATATATGTTAGGTTAGGTTTTAGTTGGACTAATAAAAGGCATAAATGAGCCAATATTCAAAGTCATCCAAGAGGTAATGTATATGGGCCATGAGCAATATTAATTCTTTAAACTACTTCCCACGACCTACGTTGTTTTCGGGTTGAGCATTTGGACTTGGTTGTTGATAACAATTTAATCCAACGATTACATCATAGCTCGAGATTCAACCCAACATAAGTGTTGTAATATCGAGCCAAATTGATTTCTCCTTATTTGACAATTGACCTTTAGAGATATACAAGTTTGGATTTCTCTTTATTTGGGAATTGGCTTATTGACGTTTTTTGTGGTTCTTGGTATTTTTTTCCCTCTTTTGTGGTTTATCTCTTTAAAAAGGATTTCTAAAGTTGTATGGAAGTGTCCTTTACCATATTGATTTTAGAGGAAATCATGCTTAGAATTGCGATTTGAATCATATTCAAAATGTACTACTCATTTTTGTATACGTAATTGTATTGTACAATCCCTCTTACCATCTTCAATTCTCAAAGATCCCATTTTCAATCTTTGTTTATAGTTCGGGCCACGGACATGTTTACTACTATGGGCACAACTCACCACCGTGTGGGAGATTTTATAGGGTCTTATTAGCCTAGCTAGATCATTGGTCAAAAAATACCTTCATTGAATTTAGGAGACAAACATAGTTAAGAGTTGGGTGAGAATGAGCTAGCAATGTTACGGTGATAGGTTGCTAACTGCACAAATTCAAAAGTGAGGAGATAATTTTCTTTTTTTAGGAGTTTACGATTCAAATATAGTGGGGGTGCCAACTGGGGGTTGTTAATGAGCCAAAACTTGAAACTCGAGCAAAAATGGTTCGGGCTTTGTTTGGTCCGAGTCGAGCAAAAGCTCGGCCAAAAAAATGAAAGCTCGGGCCTTAGTGGGCTGAGCCGACTCCTTTTTTTCATGACAAATCTAAATTGTTTTTAAAGAATTTAAAAAATTTGTGCAATTTATAAGGACGTGAATTTAAAATATATTGTTTTAATTTTTTTTAAAATAAAGCTCGGTTTGGCGGGCCGAAATGGCCTGTGACATGGCCCACGGGCTGGCTCAGGCTCGAACTCGAGCCGATGCTCCAAAATGGGGCTCGTCTCGAGCCACGAGCTTGCTCGGCTCGGCTTTTCCTGGGCCAGGCCACGAGCCGCCCGAGCTATTTTGACATCCCTAGTGCCAACTGGTGCAAGATTATAAATTTGTTAGGGAGTGGTGGTGTTCTACGATGAAGAACGTTGGAGAACTACGTATCAATAGTGGTGGTGATGACTATCGTAGATGGTTTCAGAAGTGATAGCGACATGTGGCAAAGGTAGAGACAACGTGCAAAGTGGTGGTGGTTTGAATACACACAGAATGCAGAGGCATTGGTGGTTCATGATAGTAAATAGGCGTGTGGGCCTCTTGATGCTTGTAATGGTGGCGATGGTTAGATAAGGTTTAGATTAGGTGAGTGTGGTGAAGATGGTCGTGGTGTTGAGGAGGTGGTTATAAGCACCGGTGGGTGTCAATGGTGGTCATGGCGACGATAGCGACAACGGCGTAATACAATATGTTATAAATATAACACATTAATTTTTTAGCAAAAAATATTGAACGTTAAGTTTAAGAACACTTTAAAAATTGATCTGTTTGATGTAGGTAAATGTAAAAACTAATTAGATGGTGTGTAACTAGTTATACATGTGTAAATTAAATATATCTTAATATTTCTAGAATCATTATATTTCATAACAATATGATGTTTTCATTTATGACTTTACATGATCTGCTCAAAGCGATCTCTAGAACTATGGTTAATTTGATATGATTTTAATAATCGCGTTGAATAGGATTCAACATTATAATCAACTTTTAAAGGGATAGAGACCAATTAAGTATAGAACCTAAGAATACTTCCACTTCTAGAAAAGAGCAATGAGTGTTCTTCTCCATCTACAAGGTGAACAATTTAGCTTACAGCACATCGTGTTTGCTACCATACTGGTTGGCGGTGCATTGATCTTATTGTAATAAGTTACGTTGTTTAATGCCGTTGACTTATTGGGAAAAAGGAAGAAAGTTTTTGTTAGATGAGTCTTTCGAATGTCATTAGTATTCCAATGCTAAAATATATGCTAGGAATTCTCTTAAAGTGGAGTAAACATTTGTTGGGTCTAGCGTTCCTGTTCAATTCCCTCTCTATCTCTAGGGACTCGTGCATATCTAAAAAGAGTAGAAGGTTCAGCGTGTTGTTTACCGGGTTTTTCTTGAAAGAATTGTCGATTTGAATTTTTTTTATAAAAGTGTGGTTAAAATTTTGAATTTTGAATTGAGAGTGTGTTTGACACCTATTTTGGAGAAGAATAAATTTTGGAATAGTGATTGATGGGAAGAATGTGGTTAAAAAGTAAGAAATTTTTTTGAATTTATGTGTAATATTATTTTATTGATAGAACGTGGGGTTAAAATGAAAATAGAGAAAAAAAAATGAGACAAAGAATGGGAAGAGAATGGCCAATAAATTATAAAAATTGCTACGTTTAATTGACGTAAAGCACGAATGTTGGATTGTTCAGTGTCAAAAGTGTTAACTCGTGTGCAATTTGAGAAGATGGTCTTCTACAAGGAGTCCATAAGATACGAGAACGGCGGTGCTTAGACAGTTCGGACCCACTTTCGGCTTAAAACCCACACAGCCTTCACCAAAAACCTTGCTTAGTCACAATGGCAAGCAAGCCAGAAATCGTGCAACAAGTTGAAGATGAAGAAGATGGGCCACCGCCTGGGTTTCAGTCCATCATCACTCAGCAGGCACCTCAATCGAATTTGCCGTCTGACAAAGCTGAAGCCGGCGTCGAAAGTGGCGGTGAAGAAGAAGGTCCACCGCCTGGGTTTCACCGTATGAACCTGCCTCCGCCACATTCTGGTGAGACGGATTATTGGAGCAATACCCATTTCATTTTAATTACCCCTTCTGTTCTTACACCATCAAATTGTTGTCTTTTTCGAAATTTGAAGTAAAGAATTTGTATATGTTAGTACTTTTCGCCTACAAGAACGCACGCACCCTCGCTGAAGAAAAAGATGATAAGTTTTCAAATTTATGTTTGGATCTTGAAAAGATTCAATTTTTCGAATACTTGACTTTTTGAATAAATCATGGAAAAATTTGGGCTTATTATCTATGCGAAAAAGATTAAAACTGTGAATTATCGCTTGAGATTTGGCTCTTGCGTGTGTATATCATTGCCGACTTTATGTTGTTGCCGGTCAGATATGTTGGATTCTAAAAAAATTGAACGGTTAGTTCATTTACGGCATGTTCATCTACACCCATTGTAATTAAGCGGAGTTTAGTTGTTGTTACTCGCCAATTTATGGAGTTTCCTTGGGCAGTTCTCTTGTGTCTCTTAAATTTAACTGACCATGTTTCTACTAGTTTCTCCAATTGCTTTAGATAGGAGATGCCGCTATCTTTCATAGTTCATTGCTTCTAATTATTGTGGTATGGGCGACAAAAAATATTGCATACATGTATTAAACATAATCTGGCAGTCTGCGTTTGTTAATTTTATTTTGGCATGTTTAGAAGGATCAATGCTGCTTCCTTTTAAGCTTCCCAGTTCCCACTATATAATGGACGGCGAACAACAATTGAGAGAATACAAAAAGATGTCGAATCATATATTTGGTTGTTTGATATCCTAGCTGCTCCATTTATTTCTTTAATATTACCACAAATGGTATAGAGAAGTTGTACTTTAATTTATGTTGTTCTTCTTAGAACTAGTTGATGATTTATGAAATGGATCAACTCATTGTCATCGTTCAGATATGGAAACAAGGGGCAAACAAAATGACATTGAAGATGTTGAAGATTCACCCTCATGAGGATGGGAATTTAATACTCTTTCTCAAGCGTTACCATCAAATACAGCAGGTCATATATTTCTTCCTATTTTATTGCATTTTGTCTGTGAGCTCTCTGAATAAGTGCACATCTGTGTAGCTCTTTGGTAGCTATTTTTTCCCCTTGCTTGTTTGAGGTGTGCCCGTTATTCACCTTACTTTGGAAAGATACTTGATGATTTATATAACGAGTTAAGTCGTCGTCATCATTGAGATATAGAAATTGGGGGCAAACAAGACAGCATTCAAGATGATGGGGATTGCCCCCCACTAGGGTGGGAATTTGGTTCTCTTTCTCAAGCATTACAATCAAAACCACATTCAAATACAGCAGGTCATATTTCTACTTTTTTCTATTTTATTGTATTTAATCTGTGAACCCTCTTGGAATGAGTGAATAATGTGAGGGAGCTTTGCATCTGTGTAGCTTTTATCTGAAATAATATACCTCTGCTTGTTTGAGGCATGCTTGTTAATCTCCATATGTTTGAAAAGCTTCTTGATGATTTATAAACTGAATCGAATTGCTGTCATTGTTCAGATATGGAAATGAGGGGCAAACAAGACGGATTTGAAGATAACGGAGATGGGCCCCCTCCAGGGTGGGAATTTCGTGCTCTTTCTCAAGCATTACCATCAGAACCCCCATTGGATAAAGCAGGTCATATTTCTCCTCCTTATTTTATTGCATTTTAGTCGTGAACCCTCTTGGTTGGAGTCTAAATTTAGCCCCTGTTTGTCTCCCCTCCCTTTAAAACAAAACTCTTCAATTTTCGTACTCATTTTCAATCTCATATTCACACAATAAAATATTTTGCACGTAAATCCAATCTTTTCCCTACTTTTTAACCACACATTCTCCAAAAAATCATTATTCAAAAAATCATTTTTTCTCAATAATGGCAAACAGGAGCTTAATGTGGCTTTGCCATCCTTATAGCTTTTCTTTGATCTAATTTCTACCCCCAGTTGTTTAACCACTCAAATTTGGAGATATTTTTGCTCTGGACTCTATTTGCTGAAATGTAATACCTAATTTCAGAAAAAAATTCATCAACGAGTCTTTTGATCGTAATGAACTAAGAGTTGCGTCATTAAGACTGTGCACATGATCTCTTTTCAAGCATAAGTCTGACCCAATCAACTCATCAAATTTGAGCAATATTCTGTAACTGGAAATTTCATGAATTACTAGACTAATGGAGACCCACTGGCCATGACAATTTCATAAAATTCAGTTTAACCTTTTGGGCGTGTTTCAAATTTACTTAATGCCTCTGGTTGATATTTATTAACATTAACATCTCAGATATAAATATGGAAAGCAATGAACTGCATGCGGATGAAGACGACGGCCCCCCACCTGGATGGGAAACAATTTTTCCACATCAGATGCTGCCGCCATACGAACCACCTATGCAGCCACCATTAGCTGTTTCTTCTGGTGAGCCTTCTGCCTTACCTGCTGTCTTTTGATTCAGATATGAATTTTGCCGTTATTCAACTCACTCTTGTGAATTCTATTTCAAGATTGGCATGCAATGGCTTAGATACAATGCATATTTTGTGTAGGTTCATTATTGCTTAAATATTTATTGGTAATAATCGGTCTTTGGGGTGTGCACCGGTGGTAACCATTATGAACTGACTGATCCTGAAACTGTATATGGATCAACTGATATTTATTGCTTCTTTTCTATTTCATTACAATCCTTTTCGTGTAACTGAAGTGATTTCTAATCACAACTATTTTTGTAGTTGTAATCAATGTGTATTGCATGTTATTTCTATATTTTTGTGAGTCGTGTAAAAATGTTACTTTTAGATATTGGATCAATACTACACCACACGAAAATATAACAGATAATTAAAAAAAAAAAAAAACTTTCATGCATTGATTATTGCTTTCTTTTATTTATTTATTGCATTGTTTAATGCTCTACAAAAATACGAATAAAAAGCTTGGAAAGTTCGAAAAACATTTAATTCAGCATTAGTCACTTGGCAAATATGTGAAAAAGTAGATATGGTTGACGCACAAGAGCCAACAGATCTTAGGATTGTAAATGCATTGTCGCATATAGATCGAGAAACCAAATCATGTTGTCTACCTTATAAATGTATATATAAATATAATTTCATTACATTAATGTACGCATAATATTGAATTGAATGTGAAGTACAGGGTTTGAGATAATTAAGAAGAAAAACGAAAGATAAAGATTAAAAGAGCACTTGCATAGATTTTGATTAAGAGAAAGGTAGAGAGAAATTTTGATTAAAAAAAGATGATGGTGCATTTTATAGTTGTTGATTGAAGTTTAAATTTGTATTGAAGAAATATGGAAGGACCATAAATGGATACGTTGAATGAGAAGTCAACATTTAGAGCTGAATGGATTGAAGAGTTTAGTAAAACAGTTCAATGAATCTATGAGGGTACTATTGGAATAATGTTAATGTAACTTAAAATTGTCCATAAATTGATTATAGATAAGAAAATGGCAGAGAGAGAAATTTTGATTAAAAAAGAGGTGATGTATTCTGTAGCTGGTCAAGTTTGAATTTGTATTGAAGAAATATGAAAGGAGTTATTATCATAAATGGATCTATTGAATGAGAAGTCAAAATTTAGAATGAAAGTTTTGAAGAGTTCAGTAAAACAGTTCAATGAATGTATGTAGGGCACTGTTGGAATATTCTGAACAAGGCTGTATTAATGATGTCTCCATTTCTATATTAATCCTTAGTTAACCTGACCCTATTCTCTCTCTCCTCTCACCTTCTACTTTTCCATCACTTGTATCTGCAACCAAATTAAAGCTTAGTACAGAAAATGTATTTGGACCTATCACAAGATCTACCTGCGTGAACTTCTGGAAGTGTGGGCATATGAATGGTTTAAAAAGCCCCTTTCGGAGGCGCAAATAAAAGTATTGAGTTGCGATTTATGAGGCTTGTGCTTCTACTTACTAAGCAGTAAGCCTTCACAGCGCACACCTCTGATTCTTTGCGGTGTGCACTCTTTCTTTTTGTTTAGTTTTCTGGGCTGGGACCCACATGTATTAAAAAAATCATTATTTTATTTTAAAATTTGCATTGAAAAGTCCAATATCATTATGTTAAATAAAAAGCAGTCATATAAAAATAAGAGTTGCTCAAGAATATCCAGCAAGGCAAAGCACCAAAACAACTCGTAAAAGCTATCTGTTGAGCTCCGATGCCAAGAATCCAACTACGACATAAGCTACGGCAGAAGGTGATCGCGAGGGAAAGAGGTAGTCGATGACTCGACGATATTGAATATCAAGTTTTTTTCGTTTTTCTGATTCTTGTTTCTATTTTTTGGCTGTTTGGCTTATTTTTCCTTTTGCTCGGCGTGGCTCTTTATCTTATCTCTTCTCTTCAATTTTTTTAATAATGATTAGAAGAAATCTTACATGTTGTTAGAATGTATAGAGATAGAGATTGTTATGTATGTTGTATTTCCTTAAATAGATAAGTAATAAAGTGATAGGAGATGCATCTTTACTTTCTACAATAGGATCAAACTTGTATATAAATGTTTGATGTGTATTGAATAAATCCATTTCGCCAATTAAATAATTGTCAAGTTTGTATCAAAGAGGGAAATCTCTGCAATTTTTCTTAACCCTAGCTCCAGTTCAATTAAAACCCATAACTTGAACCCTTTTGGTTCGAAGTTCCTGGAAACCCATCTTGGTCGATTGTTCCCAACCCAGTCTAAGCCTAGTTGGAATCCTAAGGTGGTACTTGTTCGCGTGAAACCCGCAAGCGTACGGGGTCGTTGTACAAGTAATAATATTTGTGAGTTAAGAGTATCGTTCCCACGAGGAATAAGGTCTAATTTGTAGTTCAATAACTACTATTAAATTCAAAGTGTGGTAATATCAAAAAAGAGATAATTTGTATGTAATCTATATTAATCATAAACTAACAAAACAAATAAAATGTTTATCTAATATATAAATGTTTGTATTGGAATAGTGAATTCCCCTATTGCCATTTATTTCAATTCTTAATTCGTAATCTAGTAAATTCATGCATTCAAGACAATCGATAATCCACTTTTATTCAATATTCTTTTCCAAGATATATTAAACCTATATTTAACACGACCCGATCCTATTCCTAGTCCGAATTCATATGAAAAACATGCATTGAATCACATGATTTATAACACATGATTGCACATGCCATAGATATTATTCCTAATACCTATTGTCCACGTGTTGATTTTACCGCGTTCTAGACTTATTGTGAGTATTCCTACACTACAACAAGTAACTTACTATCTAATTGGTGATCAAGCAATCAAATAGTTCAATGGGAATGCAAAACCAATCAAGAAAAATCAAGAAGTACTAAATTAATTGTCTCGAATTAAAACAAATAAGGAATAGGGTTCATCATTTACCCAATACAATGAAAAACTAGCCAAACATTTTTATAATTAAATTACACAAGAATAATTGGAAAAAATATCACCCGAAAATAAGAAAGATGGAAGAAGTTAGAAAAATCCACGTTCTTGATATGAAACTTGAATCCGGATGAAGAATCTTCAATATCCTATGCAATTCGCCTTGATTCCACGTTGTTAGCCACGTTCTTCGCCTCCAAAATATGTATAATATAGAGATTTTTAGGTCTAGGGAGGTTCTCCATATGTATTCTGCTGTTCTCTCTTTATAGGAGCCGAAAATTGGTTGAAAATCACATCCAAATTGGTTTCCAAAAGAGTTCTAATCGAAAAAGGAAAGTTGCCTTCGCGCGCGGATTTTTTCTCTCTGCACAGCAGTCCGTATTTTAGTCATAACTTTCTTTTCTGATATCCGATTGATGCGATTCAAAGTGCGTTGGAAAGATAACTTAAAGGGCTACAACTTTGATTGAAATAGAGTTTTTCAAATTCGGACGTTTACTATGCCAAAAATGGGTCTCAATGTTCGGCTAAAAATTTGGAATATATCTTGAGCGATTGAAAATTAATTTTGATAATACTTTGATCATGTTCCATTCCTTTTTGAATTCTAATTTCAATCCAATTGTCTCCTACCAGTCTTCAAAGTATCTTCTTGAGTATTTGCAATTTGATCATCGAACTTCGGATTTTACCATTTTTCACCATATTTTGCTTCTTTTCTCCAATTCTTCATCAAACATAAAGTTTTACCTACACAATGCAATATAACATAAATTATGTAAAATTTTGTCAAAAAATCAATAAAATTCCATAGTTTTAAGCCCCGAATAAGTGTAGAAAATACACTTATCAGTACACAAGCCTTCGACCACCCCTAGAGTGTGCGCGACTGATATGCGAAACCTCTTGGGTGCACAATTCCATCTTATTCTTGATTGTACTGCTGCTCTAAGAGGTCTACTGTACAAAATCTTTTGTGGTGTTTGTGATCTTCCTGTTGTGGTAACCCTCTGGCAACCTCCAATCCTGTTCAGCAACCTTTCTTTTTGGTTGACCCAGCCTCTGCTTACCCTAGGTTGCTATGCTGACTGCTCTTCTTTAGGGCTGTCCGTGGGTCGGTTCGATTCGGTTCGGTTATGAAGAGACCCGAACCGAACCAAAACTTTCGGGTATTTAATAAATGGACCCGTCGGGTCCAAATATAATTATGGAACCGTTCGGGTTCGGTTCCATTCTGTTCGGTTCGGGTCGGTTCGGTTCCGTTATGTTCCGTATCATAATTAAATTTTTTTAATATTTACAGCAACACTACATAAATACAACTAATGACATTTTATTCGTAATTTTTACAAATTAACGTAACCCAATTCAAAAACATATAAATAACTAGCCGTCCAATAGGATTAATTCAATGCATACAAATACCAAAAAGTAGAAATTAATATTACAGTAACACTATATAAATTATATTCATTTGCTTCAAATTAAAATGGGCTAATGGGTTTTAAAAATGATTTGGGATTTAAAATTAAAATTATGAAATAATCTGATTTATTTAATTAATTTGTTAATTTGTTTTAAAAAAATAAAATAATTTAATTAATTCAATATAAAAAATAAAAAAATTATTTAGTTTCGGTTCTTATTCGGTGATTCGGTTCTTGGTCTAGACCCGAGACCCGACCCAAATCCATCGGTTCTCGATTCGGGTACCCGTTCGAGTATTTAATTTATGAAGAACCGCTCGGTTCGGTTCGGTTCGGGTCGGAACTTTTGGACACCCCTACTCTTCTTCCCATTGACAAGTTTTTTTAATCATCTACTGCCTTTACTTGTTATTAGGCAACTGAGTTAATTGGGCTTGCTATTGGGAGGTAGCAGTATTTGATCAAAATTTGATCGTTTGCTGCCGACAAATTTGATCGTTACTGAGCAAAGGTCTTTGAGGTGTGTGACTGCTACACAAAATCATTTGTGTTGTTTGCGACCTTCTTGTGGTAACTTTCCGGCCACTTCCAAACTATTGAGCAACCCTTCTTGGTTGACCCAACCTTGGGTTGTCCTAGGTTGCTAAGCTGACATTTCTACCTGCTGTCGAACCGAGAAGTTTTTTTATTGTATACTGGCTTGCTATTGGGCAATAGCAATATTTATCGAATTGGGCTTGCTATTCGAATGAGGTTGTTTGGGCTTTAGTTAGATTTGGTTATTTGTTTTCTACTCAATCTCATTTTTTCCAATAATATATATACAAAATTGATAGAAACAATTGGCATCTCTTCATCTTTTGCGTCTCAATATCTCTATTATTCCCTCGTGGAGGTAATTCTAATTCTGCTCTTATTTTTGCTGCCGCAACTACTTGGGTTATTGATTCAGGGGCCAATATCTATATGACTAGTAACTCTTCCCTACTTGACTCACTCGTATGCTCATCTTTGAAGTCTACTCAGGTTCGTAATAGGACTCCTATGCCAATTTCAGGGGCATGGAATGTCTCTCTCACTCTGACTTTGTTTTATGTGCACCTACTCTCTAATAACTTTCTAGAGATTAGCAAAATCACCAAGCGTCTTAGTCTTCGTGTAATTTATTTTATCATTGTGTGTTTCAAGGTTATGTAATGAAGATGATAATGGCAGTTGTAGATAAAGGGGTGGTCTTTAGTACTTAGAGGGGGCAAGTGAATTGCAATTAGAATATGGCAGGGGTTTCTGAGTGATGAGAGAAACATCTGCTAGGGAGAATTTTGCTATGGCATTACCGTTTAGGCCATCCGTTTTTCTTACTTAGAACGCTGATTTCCTAACTTGTTTCAAAATCTCTCTACTAGGTTTTTGGTGTGAAGAGTGCATCTATGCTAAGAATCCTCGTGTGCATTTTAACACCAGTGTCAATATAAGTTTGTTTCCCTTTGCTTGCTTCTATAATGATGTTTGGGTCTCTTTCTCTACTCCGTATTTGTGAGCTGCTAAATGCTTTGTGCCTTCTATTGATGACTATACTAGGGTGAGTTGGGTTTATTTGTTAAAATCTAAAAATGAGATTATAAATCGAGAATTTGTGAACCATTCTCTAAATAATTTCTTTGATGTACTTCACCAGATTATGTGTGCCTACACACCACAACAGAATGGTAGAGCTTAAGAACTCGCATATCCTAGAATTGGCCATAACCTTATGCTTTACTATGCGAGTTCCTAAACCTTTTTAGGCTGAAGCTATCATTATCGCTATCTTTCTTATAAATCCTATCACTGACTATCTAACCCCCTTAAAGATGTCACAGTTTAACATTAATTCCTTTGCCCGGAATCTTAGTCCTAAAGTGTTTGGCTCTGTGTATTATGTTCATGTGCAATTTCAACTTAGGATAAGCTTGATCCTTGTGCTCTTACAAGTCTTTCTTGAATATTCTTACTCTCAGAAAAGGCTATAAGTCCATCTTCCTACCAGAAATTTTTTCCCGTATGTGGATGTTTAGTTTACAGAATTGGAGTCCTATTCTGGGGTTGTTCAGTTGGTTCCTTTTTAGGGGAGATGAGTAGTAAAGAAGAGAAATGAGTGTGGTTGGAAAAGAATAGGTTGAGGATTTCGGGTGAAGGTGAGTCCTTAGATGAACCATTCGCTCCACAGGTTGAAACTGATGTTAGGAGTGAAAGATCACCTAGGCTGTTACAAAATGGTTATACAAGGAGAAAGTTCTATCGTCGAGCCCTTGCTATACTGAAACAACTCTGACCTTTCCCTTGATAATATTACTGTTCCATCGAATGACTCTTCCAAAATTACTCATGAGTTACATGTTTTTCCCCTTATTTTTTAAACTCCATCTTCTGATTCTAGCCCTTCAACTTCAGAAATTGCTGCCTTGAATCCATTAGTTGGCAATCAGCGTTGGAGATTCCCTCTTTGCAATTGGTAAGAATTCGATTGGTTAGGTTTCTCAAAATCTTCTTTAATACTGTCTATCCCATCTTCGATTATATATTTTTATCATCTCTTATTAAGACTTACCTAGCATTTGCCTTTCACTCGTAGTATGTGCTTATTACTAGTCATTTTAGGGAGTCCTTAAGATGGACAGTGGAAGTCTATTATGGTAGAAGAAATTAAGGCTCTCTAGTGGAACTCTACGTAGAGAGTTGGTCAAGCTACCCCAGGAGAAGAAGACTTTGGGTGTAAGTGTGTGTTTTAAGTGAAGTACATGTCAGATTTTACAGTAGATAGGTATAGGGCTAGGCTAGTTGCCAAAGGTTACACACGGACTTAGGGGGTCGATTATCAAAAACTTTTCTTCGGTGGCCAAGATTAACATTGTTAGAGCCATACTACCCCTAACAGTTAATCTAGACGGCCATTAAGATGGTTTGATGTTAATAATGATTTCTTCCACAATGATCTGATAGAAGTGCATATGGACATGCCTTTGGGATTTACACCTCCACGAGATAACGTATATATGCTGAAGAAGGCCCTGTACGGTTGCAAGTAGTCACCAAGGGATTGGTTTGGGAGGCTGAGCTGGTTAATGAAATAGTATAGATTTAAGCAGGCTCTGAAGATGGTGATGATATCATACTGCTTATTGTATATGTTGGCTACACGATTAATACAGTAGTAACTCCAGTGAGATAAGAGAAACTTCAGAGCTATCTAGCGAATTTGAAATAAAGGATCTGGGGACTCTGAAAACACTACTTAGGCATTGAAATATCAACAAGGGTTTCTTCTCCCATCAAAAATATCCACTAGATTTCTTAGCAGAAACTGAAAACTTAGCCTGAATGCACTTATATTAAGGTAAATCATTGCCTATCTATTTAGCTCGATCAACCTCCAAAAAAGAAAGAGAGATATCAAAGATTTGTATGGAAGTTGATGTATTTTACATAGAAAACCTTACTAGTCATATGTAGTGTGTTGTGAGCCAATTTATATATAATCCTAGTGATCGGTATTTGAATATAGTAAATCTTATATTGGCAAATTTAAAACATTTTCGAGACATGGTTGTCTTTTTTCTAAGCATGGCCATATAGATATTGACTAATACTAATACTAAAGTCATGTACCTGTGATACATGCATGCACGTTCCAACTAAAAAAGGCTCACCATGAGTAGGAATAATTTAATTTTGCTACTTCATTGATTTATTTTGTGTTTACGAATTTTAAATTTTGCTTAGGGTTTGATACATGTTTAAATTTTGCATTTTTATATTTTTTACTCATTCTTTTGGTTTGTGGTGAGGCTTGCACCTTGCCTCAAAAGAAAAACACCTCAATACCTTAGTTTGCTTTTTTAAACACTGAGCATATCAAGTGAGAGCGAGTGTGCAAGATTTTGAGGGTTTTCCATTTTATTGGATTTTAAAGGTAAGATCCAGCTGCCTCAATTTTCTTCCTCACGCAATTTTCTTCCCCCTTTATGCAAGTTTTCGATAGTCCATTTGGCATTGTGAAATGATATGAGATTTGAGAAATTAGATATTGAATGGAAAGAATAATCAAAGAACTGTGAACATTTAGGACATGAAATGGGGAGCAAAAAAGAAATAAGAAATGATGTTGAAGGATGTCCATCAGGGTCTCGACCCGAATCCGTGCCAAAACAGTTGTCACCACCTATCCCACCACCACAGTTGCTGCCATCATCAGCACCCCCTGCTGGTTAGTCCTTTAAACTACATCTTAACTGCACCTTAAGATGACTGACTGTTATGACTGCATATTGGGTAGAATATTTCCTTGAATATATAGATACGGTAAATTTATGCATGTTTCTTTGTGAAAATTCTCCCAGAGTGTAGCAGAGTGCTAAATAGGCTGGTTGACACTTGACATTGTTTACCGGAAGAGTTTATTTCTTGAATATGTAATGTGTTTGCTCTGAATAATACGATAACTGATCTCAGGAACTTTTTCTTGTAACTTCTGTTTTGTTCTTTATGGAGTTCTATTTATAGCATGCTCAAGAGCTAACAGTAGACCCGATAAACTGGGGCATCTTAAATATAGAATTGGGAAGCAGAGTTGACATTAAGATTGGGGGCGAAAGGCATACATCTTTGCCTCATCCACAGCCACTACAACCTATGACGCTTCCATCACCACTTCCACCTGTGGCTTCATCAGCTTCTGGTCAGTCTACAGGTAATTGATCTTCCTTGTTTTAATCTTAGCTCATCTACTAAGCAAATAATGCCTAGACACACCTCATTGAGTTGGTGATACTAAATTGTCTTTCCTCCATCTCATACTGTATTCCATAAAGTAAACTTCCACACATTCCCTCTTATGTTGTTCTTTTGGCACATCCCAGATTAATGCCCGCTTTTATTAATTAGCATTTTTATTAATCTTTCCTAAATTTTGTCGTAATAATCTCACTTTTTCTTTAGTTAGAGACAGGTTAGTCTCACACATCACTCTGTCACACAGAAATGAAAATGGAAAAACACACAAGACGTACAACCTCTCTACTCCAAATCTAAATAACCGTTGGCGTTCAATTTGTACTCTACTGTTACGGAAATCATTGTGGAACCTGCAAGTCGTGCTCGTGTTATCCTGGGAAGATATACAAATATGTGCCCATGGGAATTCATGTTAACAATCTGGGATTGTGATTTATCTCACATAGAATGCAACGAACAAAGAACGAGACTTGTAGTAGAAGGGGGAAAGAGGGGAAGAAGAGACGAGAAAGGAGAGGAGAACGAGAAGAAGAAGAGAATAGAGAAGAATTTAGAGGGAGAAAATATTAGTTTATTCAATAACAAAGTCTAATTGTTATATTGAGTAGACACCCCCGTTTGGCCCCCATTATTTCACATTATAATGAGAGGAATAGCGATTTTTTTTTTTGAAGAATGGAAGGTTAAAAAAGAAGGAAAAGTTTTTTGATTTACGTGTAATATTATTTTATTGGAGAATATGTGGTTGATAAAAAAAAAAGAGAAAAATGAATTATAATTTTATGGGGGAATAATGTAGGCCAAACGGGGGCTAAGCAAATCTAATTTGAGAAGAAAAAGGAGGAAATAAAACCTAATTTAATTCAAAATAGAAAATCTACAAATTAAATGCTAATTTAGTCAAACTAAGTTAATGTAAATTAAACTATCTTTATTCCTAGTCTATTGATGATATTCTTATCTTCATTCCTCATCATTTCTCTTCTGTTGAGAGAAACGGCTCCGACGAAGGAGATTGCAACTTCTTATCCTAGGGGCAATTCTTCTTGGATATAAAATGATACTGACCATATGTTGACAATCAAATTCACAAATCATCTGACCAAGGGGATGGTTTTTCTTTCTAATCAAATGTTGACATTGAACCTCAAACAACAATCCTTGCAACTTATCCACAAAAACCGCAACTGAATCCACATAATGAGAAGCACAATACACTAGCTTGGTAGACTGGCATGCAGAAACAAATAATTGCAACACCGGTGGCTCAAATGTTCCGCAATAAGGAAATAATCTACTATATTGAAAACAAAACTTATTCAAGTACGATGGCTAGTCAAACAAATTAATTCGAAGTCAATGATTCTAAAACTTTTTCTTAACGTGAGTAGGATATCTTACTGAAGAAGCACTTAACAAAGCATAAAAATCTCCATTATATGATATGTGCCTACCTTGCATGTAATCTTAATTTCCATTATTTAACATAACCCATTGTTTAATATCCTCATGAAACTATGCATTTGAGGTCGAAGCGGTGACAATTTGACGGTAATTAGTAGTCAACAATCAAATATGGATAGGAATAGTAAGCTAGCGATCAATTGTCTTTGTCTCAATCAATTAGATAGATGTGGCCCCAAGACAAGAGCTCTGCGAAGAAAATGTGGAAACTTGGGAGTATCAATGAGTTAAGGTAACGTCAGAACAAACTCAATGTTAAAGTCACGCAAATGATTATGCAACAATTTTGGCACTAAGTCTAGGATGTGTAAAGTTTGATTTAGGTGGCAACACAATAGGTGATTTCTGAACTATGTCGTCTTTAATTATACTGACGACAGGTGAACACAAAAGGGGGCCACAATACAATGCTCAAAGTTCTCATCATCGCTATCAGAATATTTTTTAGGCTTACCAATAAAACCCCATCTTGTAATGGTGTATCCAAATTAAGTTTCTTTACAAGAATATGATGTGGACATGAAGAATCTATATGTTCGTCTACAAGATAATGAGGACGCATGTTTGGGAACCAATAAACAAGTACAGGGCACAAGAGGAACACTACCCTGAATGAGTTTAAGCTTATTCATAGTAAGAAAAGTTATAGGTGGCTTGAAGAGGACTAACTCAACGAGACTCACTACTAGACTTAGGATGTGGCTGTTGAGAATGAAGTGGTACCTAGTTTATGACATGTTTAGCGAAGATGGAAGGATATGGCCGTTAGTATTGCTCGACGGTTAGATTTATCTAAGGATTGGTTTTAGGCAATGTCGACACGTTTGATCTCAGGAGTTAAACCACCAAGAAACCTAGAAGCTGAGATATGGGGAGTTTCATAAATATCACTACTGTTTAATAGCTTTTTGAACTGGGTTAGATATTTGCTAATGGTGGATGTACCTTGCCTACCGTGTAAAAAAGTATTGATATAGCAACCGAGTTCAATAATAGACAGAGGCGTCTTTGTTACCTATCCTACAAAGTGACAAGATGCTAACTTAGACAACCAATGCCATGTAAAATTGACTCTCAATAATGCCTAGCTAATCCTACAAGTCACTTGCATGACAAATACGATGCAAGTCTCATGCGGTGAAAGTTAAAGAACTTTTCAAGATTATGAAGCCAATCGAAAAATGTCTCGGGATCAGCATGACCATCAAAGTCTCACGATTTTAATTTGACTCGCCTAGTAGGATAATTGATGTCCTCATTTAAATGTACTTTGTCAAATATCCCTTCTTATTTTTTGTCACTGTTTCCGATTCCTGTTATAGTGGCAAATAGATTAGAGAGGATTCAAAGGAAATTTCTGTGGGCATGGTTGGAAGAGGAGAGGAAACTTCATTTGCTCAATTGGGAAGTTGTTTGCTCTCCTATGAGGATGAGGGGGCATCAGATTTAGGAGGCTCATTTTGTTTAACAAGACATTATTGGGTAAATGGGTGGGGCTGTTTGGAGTGGAGAGGGAGAGCTTCTGGCGAGAAATCATTGTGGCAAAGTATGAAGTGATGGAGGGGTGTTGGTGTTAGGGTGAGGGTGAGGGCCACGTCTTACGGGGTAAGTTTTTGGAGGTATATTCGACGAGGTTGGAGCAATCTTGGGGACATATTGATTTTTGTGGTGGGGAATGGTAAAAATATCAGATTTTGTGATGACTATTGGTGTGGAGACATACCTCTAAAGGTGGGGTTTCCTTGCATCGCATTACTGTGGTGTCATCTGTTATGGTGAATGACGTTTTAGCCATCCACAATGGGAGTTACAGTTGGAATATTACCTTTCAGAGGGATTTGCAGGATTGAGAATTAGATGATTATGCACTGTTTTTTAACCTATTTGTATGATGTGAAAATTGAGGTTGGAGATGATGATCGTAGCCGATGGCAGTTGGTATGGGATGGTTTTTTTTAGAACTCCTAATTTAGATCCCTTTTGGGACCTGTGGAGTGTTCATTCCCCTGGAAGATGGTGTGGCAACGTAAATTGCCTCCACGGGTGGCATTTTAACTGTGGACGGTTATCGGGGACAGGCTTATCGATGGATAACTTTCGAAGAAAATGCTTCTATGTTACCAAGTGGTGCTGTGTAGGAGTGATGGGGAGATGCATTACCACTTGTTCATTCACTGTGACGGTGTTCGTTGGTCGTGGAATAATATTCTGGCTTCTCAACATATAAATTAGGTGCTGCCTAGATGTATAGATGATGTGTTGCAGACATGGAGGAGAAAGTTTCGTGATAAGGATAGCAAGCTTGTATGGAATCTTATCCCGGGATGCATTATATGGTGTGTGTGGAGAGAAAGGAACAACCGATGTTTTGAAAACCAAACACGGACCATAGAGCGACTTAGAGAATTCTTTTATATGACTTTGAATAGTTGGTTTAATGCCGCAACTAGTAATCCTATAAAGGGGCTGCCTAATTTCATGTCTTTTCTTTCTTGTTTTGTGTATTCTTCTTTTATTAATAAAATTATTTGATTATCTATAAAAAATAAAAAAAAACATAGTCTCTAGAATGGTGATAATTGTATTGCTGAGGAAAAGATGAATGCACGGTATCTTGATTCCGACCAGGGCCTATAGGCTATAAGAGTTTCTGTATGAATTGTGCATGGTGTTGAGTGAAGTGCCAAGGCAATCGCAAGTTGTTTTAAATAATTGCAAATTATTACATAGATTATGCACAAAATAGGAACATAAACTCCAAAAGGCCAGGAAAAGTGATTTAATATTTTTTATAATTAAACCAAACAAATGAACAATTTTTTTGGGGGGAAAAACTCATGGTAAATATCAAAGCAAAAATGTGACATCTTTTTGTGTTTTTTCATTTTCTGTTTATAAATTAGGCAAGCCAAACACTTAAAATAAAAGTAATGTAACAACATATCAAAAGAGACATACCTTTCTGTACCAAATTGAAGCATGATTGAATGAACAAGAATGAGGCTCGAAAAGAAAGGGAGAGAATGAGACAAGAAAGGGGAGAGAATCAAAAGAGAATATAGAGGGAGAAAATATGAGTTATTCAGTAAGCAAATAATGTCGAATCATTGTCCAAGGCACACAATTGCACTTTGACCCCATGTGACTCTAACAATGTTGCTAATTGATCGATAGTGAAGGCTTGTGAGAGCAAACAGTTAGGAGATTCTGAAACGACGACATTGATGGTTGTGTAATCTGAATGTGCTCAAGCGGCGGTAGATGATTATGCAGATGGCGGAAAAGAATAGAGGTTTGTGTGTAGCGGTGCACGAGGGTAAAGTAGTGGCGAGCGGAGACTAAGGTTTGGTAGGGTGTTTATGCTTTGGGTGGAAGGAGGTGGGTTGGGTTGTTGGACTTGATTTATGTAGTTTGGACTTGGCCAAATGGGCTGGGGGTGGTTGTGGTTGGTTTTTGTAGTCGATTAAGGGTTTATGGGCTGACTAAATTAGGCTAATATTGGTTGATGGTTATGATCTATCATTGTGGGTATTTTTAAATTATTTGGGCTCCAAGGTTGGTGCTTGGGCTCGGTGGGTGATTCAACGCCACAAGTGGGTTGTTGCAATTGGATTCTCCAAGTTGGATGATCATAATTAATACAACCACCGTGAAGGAAACAATTCTTAAGGATTTGCAGTGACTTTTGTACTATGTAATTAATCTGCAACAATTTTCCTAGTGACTGAAATTGTTCTCACAGATTATTCGATGGCGATCTCTCAAAATTGAACAGCAGTCAAAACTTTGCAAAAATTATTTGGTTAAAAGAAAATACAGAAACTCTGATACCAAATTGATGAAAATCGCAACAAACAAATAATGAGACTTATAGAAGAAGGGGAAAGAGGAGAAGAAGAGAACAGAAAGATAGGAGGAGGAGGATGAGGAAAAGAAGAAGAGGAGGGAAAATATCAGTTTCTTAAATTTCAAAGTTTGAATCTATGATGCTCAGACTCAAGTACATGTATCAAATATGGATACGTATCCAAGTGTCGGATTTTATATTTTCTAAGAGCCTGTTTGGTAGGGATTTTTGGGGGAAGAATTGATTTTTGAATAGTGATATGATAGGAAATGTGTGGTTGAAAAAGAAGAAAAAATTATTGATTTGATGGAAAATATTATTTTATTGACAAATGTGTGGTTGAAAATGAGAATTGATGTACTGTAGAAAATCAAAATCCATACCAAACAGGCCCTAAAATGTAGATATAAAGGCATGGCTAAAAAAATCTAAATTTTGTTAATATGGCTTTCTTGTCAACTTTATTAACCTATAAACACTGTTAATATATCTTTTCTGTCACCTAAAAGCACAAGTAGCAATGGAAACAATAACTCATTTGTCTAAAATCACGAAAATTGTGTAACAGCTAGAAGATATAAATCCCTGTATAAATTGCCGTGTCCGGGTCGAGTACCCGTACTTGTAACCGACACGTGTCGACACGGGTACTCCGGCCATTACGAAGAGTCCTAGCATCACTAGTCTGAATATTACAATGAATAGACCCTCTTTATTTAGAGTCTAAGCAAACCTAATTTGATAAGGATACAAAGGAAATAAAACGTAATTTGAGTCAAACTAGGAAATTTATAAAAACAACCCTAATTTTAGTCAAAATAGAAAACTAGAATAAACTAAAATAGGTTAATGTAAATTAAACTATCTTTATTTCTAATCTACTAACCCCATTGTTATGTTTTCTATTTCTGTTTGACGCATTTCATATTTGCGAGTAGAAAAAAGTTCGTAATATGCTAAACATGTCATTTTAAGTAATCTATTGAATCTATTTGAGGCATGAAAAGCAAATAGAAAAGTTATTCTTACGTATAATTTAACCTAATTTGACAAAGAACTGGTGTCACTTGTAATTGAATTTCTTCGAGACAGCAGTGAGATGGTGCTTCCTATAAATATATGTATCTAATGTCGTTACCTGTTGTTACTGCACCTAGTTTTCCTCTATTTTATTCTTTCACATTTGTAATATTTGAAATTAATCGTTGGCTATGACTACGGAAATCTTACTCTGGATTCATTACTTGTACTTACATAGCCTCTATGTTATGCTGATGCAGAAAAGGCTCAATTAGTTTGTGGAACTTGTCGGAAATTGCTTTTGTATCCGCGAGGAGCAAAATGGGTCCAATGTCCAGGCTGCCAGGAAGTCAATCTCGTCCTAGAAGGTTTTCCGTATCCTATTACTTATATGTTTGTTTTTAAGTCAAAATTCGTCAATCTGTTATGAAGTTAAATCCTTGAGTGGAACATTCTTTTCAAATCTATAATTTGCATCGATTACGAGGTCTTTATTTATTAACATGTAAGCTCAATCACCTATCTCCTCCTCCTCCTGCTGCTTACGAGAATGCCCAATGTTACTTGTGTATTGTAATTCCCAATAGTGGTGACAAGTCAAATCTTGTTTCTTTAATCTTTGGTGACCAAGTCATAATAATGGTCAGCCTATTTGGAGCACTAGTACATTTGTCTCGTTGGACTTGTGGTTTTTTGGATTGGGCATCATTATTTCTTTTCTGAATTGATCTCCACAACTACAACATAGTTTGGGGGGACTGGCTGACCTGCTTCATCTGTATGTTTGTGTTTAAATTTGTGGCAAATTGAACTTTTGAGTGCCGGAGACATGTTGTGCTCTTAACATCTGATATTTTATTATTATTGTCCTGCGTTCCCTTGTAATTGAGGGTCACCAAATTTTTCATGCAATGGCGTGCTAAAATACTTTTATGCGAGAGAGAGAAAAAAAGAAACAGAAGAACAGAAGTCTTCCTTACAAATTTTTGGATTCGTGCATTAAATTTCAGGTTGATGTGTCCGAATTGCTCAATAGGGTCGGGTGATGGCTTGGTCTCACATGATTTAGGATTTCATCTTTGGTTTTGCAGCCCATCAAATTGGACAAGTTAATTGTGGGGGTTGTGCAGTTTTACTTATGTACCAACATGGAGCACCAGCGGTTCAATGTTCTTCTTGCCATTTCGTGACACAAATTGGAGTAAGTCTCTTCTTCCTAAAGATGCATGATAATGCACTTTTAATACAATTTCAACTCACAAAAGTTGTCATTATGGAAATTAACTCATGCATGGTTGCCAGAGATCTGTATATAACTCTCTTCAAGTGTAATTTCACTAAGAATATTTAGATGAATTTCACATGTAAAATATATTTAATTTCATTTCACTAAGAATAAACATTTAGATGAACATTCACATTTAATCTTTAATTTAATTTTATCGAGATCGTTGAATCAAGCAAGACTATTACATCACTCATAAATAAATATTGTGTATTGCTCACATAATTTGATCTATTACCTGGACCATTCTGATGTGCTACTAAAGTTATATCAAAGAGTTATTGACAAATTTGGAGAGAAAACATTATACTTTCTCATTGGAATCCGTGATCTAACGGGAGTCTAAGGTAAATGAGAAAGAAAAGAAAGATAATCATATCTCAGAAATTATTCAAGTAAAATGGATTCCAAGATAAACTTGACCATGTCTTCAAAATTGAAGTGAAATAAATTCCTTTATTATTGTGAAGGGGCAAATCTAATCGTGATTATATCATGTTAACGTGTAGGCACACAACAGGCGACCTCCCCTTTCTGTTCAACAGGCTCAGAGACGGCGTCGTGCCAACAGAGGTCGTTAGACTGCTCATATCTCTTTTGATTTATAACCAGAGAATCTAATCTGAAACTTATGTCTGCCGAATGTTTTCTCATCTCTTAGTTAAGAGGTTTGCAATGCCGTTTCAGGAAAATGAATGTTTGTCTAAACTTACAGCCAAAGATTTTTACAAATTGTGACTTTTATGAACTCTAATAATTTAAATATGAAGAAGTCTTTGTGCTCTTAAGTTGAAGGCAAATGTTCTTCATTGAAGCCATAATCATCCCCTGTTAAATTAATAAGGAGCATCCTTCTTGTATGTGCATCGAATTTGAAGCTCTTTTCTCCAAATCATTTTCACATTAATGCGATCTGCAATGATGATGACTGTTCAAGAACACATTTTAGCTTTGGCTTTCCAACATGCATATGAATCTGCACTTCTGTCTACCCGCTTACACCTGACTACTAAGCATTCTTATTATTCCCTTTCAAATTCTGATCACCATCATGACTTAGCTAAGCACCTATAGAGTGCCATACCTCACGTTTTCATTTTACTATAATCTTTTATTATAATCATCTATCTCCTTCCCCAAGTTTAGTGTTAAGAGCACAAAGCAGACTGTAGAATAGTTATGCAGTGCCATTTGGATGCTTAATATTTTTCCACTGTGTAGAATGCATGATGACTTTCTACAAAATACACATCTTTAGCCTTGGAAGACTCACTGCCGAATATCATTTTTGCACATTTTGTTTATCTTGATACGCTTCATCATCCAATTCCTTAGCTTACATTGAAAGTTGTAGCGCCAGGTGAGAAGTTTTACACTCACCAATCACCAAATGTGAACCTTAACTCAGATTTACTGGTTTACATTGGATTCCTAAAAAAGGACGGACAGAAGGGGAAAGACACTGGAGCGATATGATAAAATGACGCTTATATGGTTTTTGCATCGTTCGTTCTGACCACTAGGTGATTGTAGCTTTCTCTACCTCTAGAAAACGAAGTATCATTGCAAAAAAGTATATTTAGAAGTAAAAGGTAAATAGGAAAGAATCCAAAGAGATAATTATCCATTGCCAATTGTTACTCAACTCTCTAAAAAAGATGATGATTGAGGCCCAACAGCCCAAACCCACCAACAGAAGTACATTTAGAGTGTCTTCAAGAGATTCTTTATTTTTAAAGAGCATATTTTGCAATTTAAAAAGCATATATAATTTATAGTCTTTATTTTTAACACTTAATTTTAGTACTCCAAATATGTAATTATTATTTTTCCCTATCTTTTATTTTCACTATCTTCCCTCTAAATTATAATATTGTTTTCCCTCCATTTTCTTTGTATCACTATTTAATTGGGTTAACATATGGAGTATTGAAAATTGGAATACTTTGAATGCCTTTAATTATAGAGGGTGAATTTTGGAGAGCCAAATCCACCTTTTATTTTAAAATGTTAATTTGAAGAGTTTCTATGAGCATAATTTTAAGGGTTGACCCTTTAAAATAGATAGCGTTTCACTTTTAAGGAGTCTCTTGGAGATGATCTTACGCAGGGAGAATAGGAAGCAAGTAATGGCATTTAAGAGGAGGGAAAGAAGAGGTGTTGTGATTAAGTTATCCCATTATTTTAAGGATCCATTGTTCTAATTAATATACAATGATAATTTCTAATTGAAGTCGAAAACACTTCTTTTTTTTTTTTTCCAACTAAAAGTGATTAAATGCAAAAGTGCTCCCTTGATGTAAGCAAGTTGTTAAATTTACAAGGTGGATAAAAGCCAGACAGTGTCAGCACTGTAAATGACCTTGGCTTATGATATGACTTGATGTTGGAGCACTTCAGAATTTCAATATGGTGATAAGGTGTCAATTACTCCATGTTAGGGATGATTATTCTTGAATGTCCGAGGAATTATCATATTTTACCACTTCCTAGTAGAGTTCCAAATGTAACCCTGGTGCTGAAAATAACTTTTAACATAGGCATAGCACGAGTTATGCACGTGCTATGCACATGCCACATATATATCTCAGCCAATGGTATCAATTACTCCATGTTAGGCATGATGATTCTTAAATGGATGTCAGTATCATTTTTTACCTCTTCCTAGTAGTGTTCCAAATGCAATCCTAGTGCTGAAAATAACATTTAGCAGAAGCATAGCACTAGGTTCCATGCCACATATATATTTCACCATAGTTACTTTATATAAGAACAATGCATAGTTGTTACTACAGTTATATGAGGAAAATTTCAATGTCTACATATTTGTCATATATAGGAGGTGTTTGATGCACATTATTGAGAATAAAATGTATTTTATGATGTGATGTGAGGAAAATATGTGGTTAAAAAATAAGTAATAGTTTTGAATTTGCGTGTAATATTATTTTATTGAAAAATGTGTAGTTGAAAATGAGTATTAAAAAAATGAATTTTGGGAAGAATGTGGATAAAACAGGGGGGCATAGTTGTGAATGACCTTGGCTCATTATATAACTTGATGTTGGAACATATTAAAATTTCAATATGGTGATATGGTGTCAATCACTCCATGTTAGGCATGATGATTCTTGAATGGTCGTCGGAATCATCAATTTTTACCTCTTCCTAGAAATGTTTGGGGAACTAGGTTGTGAGGTGAGGCGTAAGCCTCTCCAAAAACCAAAAAATAAGTCAAAAAATGTAAAATAATATAAAAATAGAATAATAAACCATAATAATCTTGAAAATTCTCTATAGAACTAACACCAAAATAAACAAACCACCTATTAATATAATTTTATAAAAAATAAATAAATAATAAAGGAGACGAAATGTAGAAAAAAGCAAAGGAAATAAAATTAAAAATACCTGCTCGATTTTTTCAGAATGCCGGAGTTTGCTGCCTTGAAATCTTATTGAGGGTGTGTTTGTCTCCCATTATTGAGAGAAAAATAGGGTAATGAATACTATTTTTTTAGAGAATGTGTGGTTGAAATTTAAAGTAACTTTATTGGTTTGTGTGTAGAATATTTTATTGGGTGAATGTGTGGTGGAGAATCTTACTGTAGCAAACAATTTTTTGAAATAATGGTAGACAAACGGGGGTTGAATAAGCTTTGGATGTCTTGGGAATGGTGATGCTTGGGATTGTTTAGGTTAAACAAGTAAAAGAATTGATAAGCCCAAGACGTTTTATCTTAGATGGGCCAAAATAAAAATGTCACTTAAAATATATCTTCAGACAAAAAAGAGAAAAAAATGGTCAAATTCTTGGGAAAAGCTATGTGTACACCTCACTCCTCTCGAGGCTTGTGCCTTAGGAAAATAGCACGTTTCACTGCCCCCTATCCAATCCATGCTTTTTAGTGGAGTTCCAACTGTATTACTGCGAAAATAACTTTTAGCACAAGCATAGCACGAGGTATGCACGTGCCATATATATACACAGAATTGATCCCCTAAGCAAGTAAAGGAATTGATAAGCCCAAGATGTTGTTTTATCTTAGATGGGCCAAATTAAAAATGTCATTTAAAATTTATCTTCAAACAAAAAGGAGAAAAAAGGGTCAAATTCTTGGGAAAAGCTACGTGCACACCTCACTCCTCTCGAGGCGTGTGCCTTAGGAAAATAGCATGTTTCATGGCCCCCTTTCCAAACCATGCTTCTTAGTGGAGTTCCAAATGTACTAGTGCTGAAAATAACTTTTAGCAGAGGCATAGCACGAGGTATGCACGTGACATATATATACACAGAATTGATCCCCTAAGCAAGTAAAAGAATTGATAAACCCAAGACGTTTTATCTTAGATGGGCCAAATTAAAAATGTTACTTAAAATTTATCTTCAGACAAAAGAGAAAAAAAGGGTCAAATTCTTGGGAAAAGCTACGTGTACACCTCACTCCTCTCGAGGCTTGTGCCTTAGGAAAATAGCACGTTTCGCAGCCCCCTTTCCAAACCATGCTTTGTAGTGGAGTTCCAAATGTACTAGTGCTGAAAATAACTTTTAGCACAGGCATAGCACGAGGTATGCACCTGCCATATATATACACAGAATTGATCCCCTAAGCAAGTAAAAGTTGATAAGCCCAAGACGTTTTATCTTAGATGGGCCAAATTAAAAATGTCACTTAAAATTTATCCTCAGACAAAAAAGAGAAAAAAGGTTCAAATTCTTAGGAAAAGCTACGTGCACACCTCACTCCTCTCGAGTCCCGCGCTTTAGGAAAATAGCACGTTTCACGGCCCCCTTTCCAAACCATGCTTCTTAGTGGGGTTCCAAATGTACTAGTGCTGAAAGTAACTTTTAGCACATGCATAGCACGAGGTATGCACTTGCCATATATACACACAGAATTGATCCCCTAAGCACCGGAGGTGACATGACACCTATGATGTACGGACACGGACACGTGTCCAACGACACGCGATTTTTAAAAAAATACAAACACGACACGTCATCGACACGTTGATTAAATTCTTAAAAATTCTTGATTTTTATAGTATAAATTTAGTTTTATACTTGTTATTAATTTTTCTTGTTGAAATCATTTAAATATGAGTACTTATTTGTTACTTGCTAATAACTTTAAATTAACAATATATAAAATTTCTAATATAAAAAGAAAAATGGTTACGTTAGAGTGTCCGAGAAGTGTCGGTATCGACTCGTCGGACACGCTACCCTAATTGAAGTGTCTGTGCTATAGAACATGACACACTATAATAGGTGGTGTAATCAATTTTGTAATCAACCATTTTCTTCCGCCACCTATTGTAGTGTGACATATCACTCGAGTGCTTAGGCTTATTATTACGTTAAGCATCGGTGTTTAGGAGATCAATCATAATATATATATATATATATATATATATATATATATATATATATATATATATATATATATATATGTATGTATGTATGTATCACACATTACTCTTTGATTGGTTTTACTGCTTCATAGTTTACTAATAGAATTATCAATATTGGAAACTTGAAGGATGCAATGAAAAATTCCTGAAACAATTTGCTTGCATAGTGTTTTTTAGTCCATGAATCTCCTATATTAAGAGGCAATTTTACCATTGCAAGATCATAAAATTTGTTTGGTAGAAAACATAAATTTGTTTCCATAAAATATAAGTAAATAACTTTATGCTCTCTATCATCTTGAAATTTTAGACGATTATTTCAATTTAGTGCTCTATTTCCTTTACCTGGTAGTTTGTACTTCTGTTGCACTTGGACTTCCAAAAGCAACTCTTTTTGTACGAGTAAAAGCTGTTTTGATTGTGTTGTTTACTCCACTCCTGTTGCACATGGACTTTCATTAGTAACCATTTTGTTTGAATAACAGCTGTCAAGATTGTGTTTTGATTTGCTCTTCGTATTCTATACATAAGATGGGAGTGGACTACTAGCTTAATTCTTTTCTTTTTAAAGAAAAAGACAAATTACACAGGTTCATTTTTTAAATTTTATGTTAAATGTAATACTTTAATTGTCTTTAATTAATTTAGCTTCAAGATTCTGTTTCAGTTTAATATTTTCCATATTTAGTGTAGAAGAACTCAGACACGCTTATGACTTCCTTTCCATAGTACTTTAGTTAGAAATATTTTTATGCATATCATACTGCTATGAAAACTTGAAACTTCTGAAATTGGTCAGAGAGCAATATCAGGAAGGCAATTAGTAGCAAGTTCAGTACTTCAGTTCACCGACAAAAATAAAAAGTAAAAAATTGTAGGTGGTGTCACTGTTAATCGTATTCCTCACAGTATAAATCTAGTCAGTGAATAAACTCCACTATAGATACTTGTGAACATTGTAGGAAGTCGAATTGGGAGGAAAAAAGAAATTATGAAATACGATGAAGGAGCCGGAAATATAGATTTGATAAATTTATGAATGTACCTCTAAATAATAAAATTGAGCTCAGAATTTTTCTGTTGTACAATTATTTGTTCTGTTCATTATGTAGTCCTAATTATGCATGTTGATGTTACGCAAGGATGCCCATTAGGCATTAGCTAACATAAGCATAAATCTCCCCCCAATAAACTGGACATGGAAATGGGAGGAAAGAAGTTGACACTAAAAATGGGGGCAATACGCCTGCATCTGTTCGGCAATCTGTGCCTGCTCCATAGCCACTTCAACCTATGTTTCTTCTGTCACCACCACCTGCGGGTGACATCATCACCTATTGGGCAGTCTACAGGTAATTGATCTTCCTTTATTCAGCTTTAATCTTGATTTATCTACTGTGCAATTAATGCCTATATATGCACTTTTTTCAACTACGTCATATAATGTATTTGCTGGTTTTCTAGCATTTTGTTTAGTTTTCCTATTCAATAATTATTCATAATTGTTAAATATAAAAATATCACTATAACTAGAATGGTGCCTATGTTCTTCATAGCGGGTTGCAAAACCGAGCAAAGAGGAGGGTTGTGGTAAGTTAGTAGTGAGTGTAACACAAAACGTTATGTAATCCTAATATGCAGCAACTAGAATAGTCAATGTGCAATGCACATGCACAACTAGGTTAATTTGAAGGTGATGCGCGCATGATAAGGTACACATTTTATTTGGAGATTTATTAATACTAACTTCAAGTGAATGAAGCAGTAATAATAATGGTAAATCAATTAAAACAATGTTTTTTATCACTTGAAACGACTTTTTATTAAATTTGAGGATAAATGCAAATGTACACCTTGATTAATTTCTTAAGTTGTGTATAATTTTTTTTCAAAAAGTAGAATAACACGTAATGATTTTTGGATATTCTTTACGACAATTAATTGTGTTTCCCTTTATATTTTCTTTTGAGTTATTGTAATGCAGACTCTCTTTCCATTCACAAAATCCTTCCTGTCTGTTCATTTTTAAACCATTCACAGTACTAGACCCTCTCTCCCTCTCTTTACATATTAACACCAACATAAATGCTCAAAACACAGTGAAGTACAGGTACGGTCCCAAATATAAAGCTACATTCTTCATGTTTATGCTACATATGTGCGCGCACACACACACATGTATATATACATGTATGTATTCATCCATGAGTAATGAGAATTTTTTTTTGGTTTGGGGAGGGGTTTTAATGAAGTTTTGTGCTTTGATGTTATTTGGTTTTGAAGTACTAGATATAACAATTAACGTTGGTATCAGAGCTTTCTTTCTTAAGTCTTGATTACGACTGGCGTCAAAGTTGATTTATTGGTTTGGTCTCCTTACTGCAAATACTATTAGCACGATTAAGTGGTTGTCATGAAGTCTGTTAGCATCAATAGCAGTGCATATTGTATGCATGTTCATTATTGCTTATATATCTTGATACTAATTGGTTTATGGGAGTGTGTACCTAGGGCCGGGTGTGGGTTGAATTAGGTTAGTTTTGGGCCTAACCCAACATATTCAGTTTGATGAGAAATCTCATAGAACCAACCCACACACAGGTTTGAAACCGAACCTAACCGATCAAGGTTGGGTTGGTTTGGTTTTGGGCTTGAGCCGAATCACACAAGGATCTGTCGGGATTGACGAGACTTGAATCCGCTACTTCCGCCTTGACAGGACGGTGCTCTGACCAATTGAATTATTTTCTAATTGGTGCCTGAATTCAACTTAAGTCTTTCATAAGAAAGAATTCTTGGGTTCGATACTGGGAACTTGATAGGAATTCGTGAGGAGTAAGATGAACTCAAACTCTCGTGGAGCGGACTGTACATAAAAGTTGCTTGGGTACGAGGTTGAGTTATGACAAAAAATGTTATACAATTCAAAATTAAAAATATTACTCATCCAAATTCAATCTATATGCTAAAAATGTTATAGTCATCCAAATTGCAAATTCAATACGAAATTAAAAATAATAAAGTCATCCAATTAAAAATAATAATGAAGTCATCCAACCTGGGCATATTAAAGTCATTCGATTAAAATAATAACAAAGTTATCCAACCTCAGTAAATTCAAAATTTAAAATATTACAGCTATCCAAAATCAAATGGAGAGTAATAACCATTCGTGACCAAAAGAAGAACAAAAGAATCATTCCTAATCCCAATTCCCATAGTGATACAAACTGACCATTCCTGATAAAATGAAATGTGCATTCCTATAACAAAACAAATGAAATACTTACGAAAAAATGATTCGTACTTTGAATAGCCTTTAGCAAATATTATAGCATTTTCCTGAAAAACTTGTAAAATGAATGAATCATTTAGCCTTGAGCCTTTGATTATCTTCAGTTGGTTCCAAAAGCTCTACAAAAAGTGATTGGGTTAACAATAAAGTAGATAGAAACACGTAAAATTAACTTATATACTTTCATTCAATTGGTTATAATGCTCAACATTTTTCAT
Source organism: Fraxinus americana (assembly GCA_035079005.1). Taxonomy (NCBI): domain Eukaryota; kingdom Viridiplantae; phylum Streptophyta; class Magnoliopsida; order Lamiales; family Oleaceae; genus Fraxinus; species Fraxinus americana. The sequence goes on along the minus strand of CM068707.1, from coordinate 17,859,890 downwards.
GTAGAATCCATCGAAGTTTGGAGAAGCTTTCACTCAATTTTGGGTGCACACCAAGACCTTCACCATTTTAGTTCTTAAAGAACTATGAAAATATCAAGGATCCTCATGTACTAAAATTCTAAAGCAACAATAGACACTTGTATTGCCAACACATCTCTGGCTAGGTTGGACAAGATACTGCCATATTTACTTCTGTTAACATTATACCTATTAAGAAGATCGAAATCATTGTTCTCTATACTTTTACGAGCATCAAATAAGTACTTGTCCACATCATTTTTTACGTAAGCGCTATCTTTTGCTGCTTGTTTTTCCATAAATCTAGAAAGACGAGCATCACTCATAGAAGAAGAAAACAGCCTTTACGAGAATTAAAAGAATTGATACTTGACTACTTCAGAAACTCCTTCACATCCCACGTAGTACTCCTAAATAGACATCAGATTAGCTTTCAAAGACATAGTACTTCCTCTCTTATTCCTTTCCTTCATATGTTGCTTTTCTTCTCTTTTGGGAGGTTTGATTTATGTCCCCTTCCTCTTGTTCTTGTGAGTTTGATTTTATATATATGGTTGGAGAATCCAAACCCCCATCGGCCTTCCCTGGTGTAGATTGAAATCCCACCGAGGTTGTGTTGGTGTTTTCCTTAAAAAAAAAAAACAGCCATAATTGATCAATCACACCTGGAATTGATCCTCCAAATATTTCAATTCTCAACAGACAAAACAAAATTAACCAATTAAACTAAATAATAAATGAAAGCCTATTTTTCAAAATTTCAAAATAAATACAAATTGTAGAAGCGTGGATATGAAAGCTTATTTTCAATCAATTTATCAGGAATAAGATATAATTTACTGTTGTTTCATAGTTTTTTTTTTTTTTTTTTATCTTGTTTACTGTTTTATATTTAAGATAATAATTGTGCACTGTTTATTAGAGATTTCTATTGATATCTTGTGAAATTCACTGGTAGTGTGCACAGTGTGCTTTTTTTCCACACGGTTTGCACGAATAACAATTTCATACAAGTAAATGCTGCTATTGCCTTGTGCTTGATTTTCTTCAATTGTATTCAAATCTCTTGGATGTGCGTTTTAAGATGGCAGTGACTATCTTGATGCATATGGGAATAAAAGACTGCTGCTCCCCTTTTGACTTTTTCTCCCTTGTCAGTTTGGGACCCCACCCCACCCCCATTCACAATTATGGCTTTGTTGTCATTCCAGTAATATTTGAGAATCTTGTGTATATAGGTTCATTTTGATGAACCTTCTGAATATTAATGCTCTTCTTTAGGCACATTGTATGTGGTACTCATGTCTTATCTGCTTTTGAAAGATCAGAACAGTCTACACAGTACACACTATGGTGGTCTTTGCGTATGGAAACATGGACAATTGCTCCTGTGCAGTCAAAGAAAGAAGATAGGCAATTCATCTTCACATTCTGAAGGTTAATTCCTAAAGCAATCAAAGTAAATCCACTTTGGGAATTAATAGATGTTTTCACTCTTTTTTTCTCCATCACGTGCTTGCTACTTGCGTGTTTTCCGCTGTGATAATCCACGTTTTCCGTCAGCCCCTCACCCCAAAAACCAAACAATAAAATACAGAAATGAACAGACTAAATGTGTAGCTGGCAGATAAATTGATATAAGGTGGAGATTGCATTGGGGACTTCCCAATATGAACCTATTTAAAGTTTAAAATTCTAAAGCAAGTATAAATTTACTTTTGCTTAGTACTTTTTAGAATTTTAAATTAGGAAAGTTTTTACTTGATATTTTGATAACCTCTTATTATAGGGATTTTAGGTATGAAGATTTTCTCTCTCTCTCTCTCTCTCTCTCTCTCTCTCTCTCTCTCTCTCTCTCTCTCTCTCTCTCTCTCTCTCTCAGGGTATTGAAGAAGGAACCAATAACCCTGTAGCAAGAACCTCGGGAATCATATGAATGTGATCATAATTTTAGATAAAATTTGTTGACTTTCGTGAACTATGCATATATAAAACTGAATATGATAATTTGGAGTTACAGTTGCACCTAATGCTATAGTTATGACTTGAATAACCAAGAGTACCTATCTGCCAGCTGCACTTAGTAAAACAGTTTTTGATGTATAAAAGTCCACAAATAATTTCATGGACAATATAGCATGATTAGTAGTAAGTACCGATGTCTTATCTGGTATAGACACCAGTTTCCCACAGCTTCTTTGCAATGCATGAGGCTGAAAGAGTTTCTATCTTTTCATTTTTGTAACACAACTAATGATTCAACTTCATACCTTCAAAAGATAAGTCCTACTATAATGTACAATGCGAATGTTACTTCAGCAGCTAACTGGACAAATAAATACTATGAAAAAAATTATGGAGTTTCTAAAGCAACATATTGTATTAAGTTTAACTCATTGGTGTAATAACTTATTTGCTTTCCTGTATTATAAGCTGGAAAGTGATTGTGCCTTTTATATTCCTGTGTAATTTGGTGCCATTTGAACGGATTTGTCTTTAACTAAGAAAATCCCACGCTGCTTTAGCATGCAAATTGATTGAATTTCAGGTGCAATCTCTTGGAGGGAGATCTAATACATTCCTATGGGAAATCAAAGACAGTATCAAAATTCAAAACCCATCTTGAATCTCAGGTACAAATAGAATGCTGAACTGAAAGGATAAGGATGGGTTTACATGAAATTTTGATTTATTACTGTCCGGGTGTACCTTAATTATTTTATTTTTCCATTTCTATCATTTTGAAATGAAATTCTTTGATAATATAGGTTAAAGAAAAACAATTTCAAAATGATGGAATCTGGGTGATGATTATGTTTGTTGAAAAAATTCCTTTTATTCAATCTGAAATAATAACACTTGTTTTTATGGGCTCAGAGCCTCTTGGATACATGTATAGGTAAAAAAAAAGTGAATGCGCAGAGAGCAGCTTGCTGAATATTTGGTCAGTTCCATTCTGGATGCTGAGAAATTCAAAAGTTCGATGTTGACTACTTGGAATTCTATTGTATTCTAGCCTCGAGGCACTACTTGTCTGTGATGCATAAGAGTTTCTGGTTGAAAAATCATAAACGACCAAGCAGCTTTGCTACAAACTGAAGATGTTCCAGCTAACTGAGCGTTGTTCCTAATTTCTCCTTGATTTCATATGTGATGTCCTTGTATGTCCCACGGTAGAAATGTTCATACCAGCACTAGAAATGCAGTAATCTGAGGAAATAGCAGGTTACATTTATTGACATGTTAATAGAAATGGATTTTGGTAATGAACTAAGAAGTATGTTGAAACGTGAGAGAAAAAGATGAGAAGTTTCTCGATTGCTTTACAGCGCACTGCGTCAAGTTATTCGGATATGAGAATTTCAGAAGCTGATTACTTTTAACATTAAGTTGGAAGTAAACAACAGCTTTTCTTTACAAGAGCAAACGACTGGGAGCAGCTTTCATTCATTGGGCGGGAAGTCTTCGTCTGAGGCGTTTCCCAGAAATGAACCCAGAGTCTCTCAGGATGCTGAAGGTCTTATCATCCTGTGAAACAAGTATAGCTTCATATTTGAGTTGAGGCAGCAATCGTATGCAGAAGATAAAGTTTGCTGTTCACCTTCTTTGTCTTCTTCATGGACTCGTCCAGTTTAGCAATTTTTGCTGCATTTTGTTTCTCATGTTCAGATAACATGATCTTCTCCTTCCTCCTTGATCATTGCAAAACTAAACAAAAGTTTCATTTCTTTCTAAGAGGAGGAATGAAAAACGCGAAAGGTACATCTTGCTCACTTGGTTCATATCGAGTGAATAACCTTTCTCCTCTTCATATTTGTCAATTACATGTGTCAAAAACCATCACTTCATTAAAGATTAATACTTCGCTGACAGTGATACAAAGACTGTTTTATGCCATATCAAAATCAGAAATGTTGAACTGTCAATGCCATCTATGGCACTGTCCAACGATCTGCTAGTTAACCTTTCCGTGTTCGGAAATAGTCTTTTCTGAAAGAAGTCGAAGTTGGCATGTCCACTGGATTATGAATTAATTGTTTTGTTTTCTGGAAATATGAACCTTATAGCTACCATACCAACAATAGGGAACATCAATTGCCAATTCAAGGTTTAAATACGTAGATTTTCCAACTGATGCAACTCACAGATGATACCAACAGAAAGCACCTTTCAAACCCTGCAGATGTGAAGCTTTCAACTTGCAGAAACTGTGGTAAACGGCTTGGAACTTTGAAGTCTCATTCTTCAGCGAGCTCTCACACTGGTTAATTCAATCATTTGATCAAGTACGATAAAAGGCAAACATGGAAAACTATTATAAAATTTAACTGCTTATATTCATCCAATACGCGGACCTGGCAAAGGTTTGCCTGGCAATTCAACATGGAAAACCCACTTGAAGATGAAAGCTGGATATAATGATCACAGAGAAATATCAAACAACAGCTGCAAATCGGAGAACGCACAATATTTCCATTGCTGAAGCCTATGATCCGGGAATCTTCTCACCTTTATTTCTCAAGTTTTGATTTAATTTAAACCCATCCAAATTTTACTTTATGTCTGAAGCCACACTGTCGACAAAATCAAACTAGCAGTCATTTTATAATTGCTAGTAGTATGGCAAATTTTGATTTAACAATCTTCCACTAGTATATCGTGCAATAATTGAAAGCAAAGAAAATGATAGATGAGTGTGACAAAGAGTTGCATCTATCTCTAAAACGAAATCGAGACTACAGATTTCCATGATTAATGAAATACGAAGGAACAAGACAACAGACAAGTCGGGCAGGCTCGTAAAATTTCTGTAATTTCTCAATTATCGCTGTGATTGATTGATTCAGACATTCAGTAAACAGAGGATGATCAATATCAATTAAATTCCCACGTAAATAATGTTGGGAAATTTCACACCAATTCCCTTTCCTACTTAACCCGCAGGATCTTTTGTTGTTCAGGAGAATAATAGCAAACAAGAAAAATAAAGAATATAACGCACAAATTTAAACGGACCGGCAAAACTTTTTCACTATATGAAAAATTGATACAATCATATAGAATTTCTCACTCACCAAACCTAATCCCAAAATATTACAAAAGAAAAATGGATTAAGCCACTTGTACATTCTTTGGGTGACATGAAGTTTGACATTGTGTGTATATTCAAAAATGGTTTGGAGGGAAATTGTGTTAAATTCAAAAACTGTCTAATGTGATAGCGGCACGTGGCACAATGTAAAACTTGATATGTCAAACTTAATGTACTTGTAGCATGATTGAAGAAAAATAGGCTCTAGCTTTAACCAACCTTTTGGCTGCCTCAATATGCGTGAAACACAATTCTTTCCCTTTGCTGCACTTTCTGTTGTATATAATAAATATATATATCCAGCAGCCAGCCACCGTATTTGACCTTGGAATTGTGCAGCTATTTTCTTCTTTCACAGATATACTGCAGCCACCGATTCTTGGAAGATATATATATATATATATATATATATATATATATATATTTATTTATATATATATTTCAGCGTATATATAATACAGCAGTCTGCCTCCACCTTTTTCTTTTGTCTCTGGCCACGCACCAAAATAATGAAATACTTTCATTATTTATAGGACCAAATAATCAAGTAGAAGAGTTTAATTCAAACTCAAATAATGACTCCAAAATCGACTATAACTTGGAGATCAAATTCTAACAGGATTCTGTCCTCAACTTAAATTAGAAGTCTTCTATATAATAAATACCTTTTATTATTTGTAATAGGAGTCTTCCAACTTTTGACTTTTGAGGCAATTATCCAACAATCTCCACCTTGCCGAAAACGAGTCAAAATCTTGTTATCTCCTCTACAACTTTGAATCACAATACTTTGGGAAAAACAAGTAAGCATTTGCCACACTTTGACGGTCCCATACTCCACTATATGAGTATAACCACTCAGAATAACCTCCGAGCATTTCATCGGCTACATGTCGAAACAATCCTGCTGATTGTTATGGTGCAACTCTCCCACTGACTTTCCAAGAGAGCTCATCAGCCATCGACACTACAACACCACCACATACCCATACACCTTGCATCAAATGTCAGTCAATGCTATGTGCAGATATGCTGACCCACGCCAGTAAGAACACATCCTCTATCATGGCAACTGGCAACATGCCATGAGGACGTTCTCATCTTACTTTACAGCGCATCAAGCACGTCCTCCTCCAACAGGAGAGACGCATTGTCCGAACCCGAGCAGTTAGCCGATCCTGCTCTACTTTTTGGACAATTCCTCTTCACGTGACCAGTCTGACCGCAGTTCCAACAAGTTGCCTTTTTCTTCATGAAGTTTCCCCTCTTCCCCTTTTCAGTCACAAACGCCGCATTGTCAGAATGAATATTCTGACCTGCCAATCTCCTTTCTTCTGAGATTAATTTGCTTGTCACTTCTGCGAAACTCACAGTTTCCTTCCCATACATCAAGATCGGCTTGATGTGTTCATAGGTAGACGGAAGAGACCAGATGAGGCGTAATGCCTTATCCTCATCATCTATCTCCACTCCAATAGCTTCCAGTTCTGAAACAATCCCATTGAGAGCACTCAGATGGTCTGAGATTTTTGTACCTGTCTCCATGCGCAATAAATGAAATTGCTCCTTCAAGTACAGCCGATTTAAGATGCTCTTTGTTTGATATAGTTCTTCTAACTTTTCCCACAGTTCCTTTGCAGCAGATATTCCATGAATATTTGCAAGAACATTTTTAGCCAGAGAGAGACGTATCATGCTTGCAGCCTTCAAATCCAATTCCTCCCAATTTTCATCGCTCATACTGGATTTAGTTTCCTTGTCAGAACTCTGGGTTGGTTTTCCTTTCAAAGCCTTGTGCAGTTCAGCTTGAATCAATAAATCCCTGACCTGTACTTGCCACAAGCCAAAATTGATTCTGCCATCAAATTTCTCAACGTCATATTTTAACGACATATTTTTTCTGTTGCTCCACGCCGAACCACCTGACGCTCTGATACCACTTGATGGGAAATTTCACACCAATTCCCTTTCCTACTTAACTCGCAGGATCTTTTGTTGTTCAGGAGAATAATAGCAAACAAGAAAAATAAAGAATATAACGCACAAATTTAAACGGACCGGCAAAACTTTTTCACTATATAAAAATTGATACAATCATATAGAATTTCTCACTCACCAAACCTAATCCCAAAATATTACAAAAGAAAAATAGGCTCTAGCTTTACCCAACCTTTTGGCTGCCTCAATATGCGTGAAACACAATTCTTTCCCTTTGCTGCACTTTCTGTTGTATATAATAAATATATATATCCAGCAGCCAGCCACCGTATTTGACCTTGGAATTGTGCAGCTATTTTCTTCTTTCACAGATATACTGCAGCCACCGATTCTTGGAAGAGATATATATATATATATATATATATATATATATATTTCAGCGTATATATAATACAGCAGTCTGCCTCCACCTTTTTCTTTTGTCTCTGGCCACACACCAAAATAATGAAATACTTTCATTATTTATAGGACCAAATAATCAAGTAGAAGAGTTTAATTCAAACTCAAATAATGACTCCAAAATCGACTATAACTTGGAGATCAAATTCTAACAGGATTCTGTCCTCAACTTAAATTAGAAGTCTTCTATATAATAAATACCTTTTATTATTTGCAATAGGAGTCTTCCAACTTTTGACTTTTGAGGCAATTATCCAACAACTAAATAGTATATTCTTAATTCTGTTAATTTTTAAATGAAATCTACATACACGAATCAAAGTGCGGTAGCATTTTTTAAGTCAAAATAGCCTAGATTGAGTTTATAGGATTATGAAACGGTAGCATTTTTAAATAGTTTTTACTATTAAAGAAACTATTAACACAGCAGAAAAATTACATTTCAATATATTCAAATCAGATCATAATCAGTGAGAATATATGTATACGCCTGGACAAGCATGTAGAATATAAATAAGATAACCAGCATAGATCTGAGAGAATACACATTTCACCTAGAAATTGTCTCTTCGTTCTTCTTCTGCCCGTCCTTTTGCTCCTTCTCCTGAGCTGCTTAAGAGCGCACATGATTCCTTTGATATCACTACATTGAATTTTCAACAGTTTTACAAAAAAATAATAATAATAATAATAATAATAACGGAATATTCGAATATAAGGAGTGGAAATTGAAGAATGACGACTTGGAGATGTCCGCATCAAAATCATTGTCGACAGTGAATCGTCTTAGACTCGCAGATTATGATTTGTCCGACTGCAAAACTTGCTTCTTCGAGCTCGCTTTTGTGGCCGACATTGTGAAGATCTTATTTCTATGAAAATCTTCAGATTGGTAGGAAAGCAAATGTTCGCGCGTCTTTGTGTTGAGAGAGAGAGAGAGAGAAGGGTGGGGGTAGGGGAATGAGAAAAGTAGAGAATTTGAAATTCTAACGGTAACCATTAGAATAATGTTACTTTGCTAGAAGAATTTGGTTAGATGTAGTGACGGAAGACGCATGAGATGATTGGGTGGGAATGGGAAAACTGACTGTGCAATGATGAAATGACATGTGACATTATGTCAACCATTATGTTAAACTTTGTATTCATGTTGCATGATTAGGCTGAATAACGCTACTTTGTCAGAATATTGTCAGACGTCGTGGCAGGAGGTGATTGGGTGGGAAAACTGACTGTTTTTAAAACAATCCAACGATAAAATGTCGTGTGGCATTATGTCAATCATTTTGTCAAACTTTGTGTTCATGTAGCATGATTATGCCGAATAAGCATGATTAGAATTGGCATTCACAAGCATGGCACTTGGTAGAATTGTTTTTCTTACATTTTGGTACGGTCGTCGAATTCCTGAGAGAAAAAAGTTGGTTCATTATTGAAGGTTTTTGATAAATATCCAACACAATCATTCTTGTATTATTCAAATTATATCGAAACCTCAACAAATTTAACCGTATTTTCATTTACACAGTTCTAGTATAAATTCCATTCAATATAATAGTCACATGGCATTTCCATTTAAATAAGGATCTGTCTAGTAAATCCAACGGACCACCCAATCCCTATTCACTATCATCTTGTACAAGAAAGTGACGCGCACGAAAGCAAAAAACCTAATTTCCTAGCGAAATCACATTATAAGTTTTAGGCAAATTGAATTAACTTCTTTGGCCGTTTGTACCAAACATCACAATCTTCTTTTCAATTTCGGTGGTGAAATTGCGTGAATTTTGGGGAAGATTATTTTGAACCAAGTACCTAAATTTGAGATGGGCCTCAAAATAAGATTTTTCCTACATCTTAAGATGAAATAAATGGTGGACCACATAGTTGCTGGTGAAGATTTTGAAATGGTCAACTTAGACATGAGAGACATAAATGAGGAATTAGGGCATTGTATATGTATTAATATATTTTGTTATATGTATCTCCTTCTTAATCTTACTAATATGAATATGTCATTGCAGTTTTGGTCGTGGCGTGAGAGTTTGTAAGCGTTATTTCCTAAGTCCAATCAACGTTAGACCTAAACACTTTTAACATATAATTGATATATATTTATGGCAAGATCCATTATTTAATTGAATTAATATTCCAATAAATTAAATAATAATTTGTTGATCACAAGGAATTGTGATTATAGATACAAATTACATATGACTGAATTTTAAATCATCAGTGGTCGTAAGTAATACATCCATTCTTACTAAGAAATGGAAAGAAACCTCAAAAATGGAAGAAACACCCCTTCTTTCAAACTTTCAATGAGAGGAGGACGGGTTATTCACACTTCATTTGATGGTCAGAGGCGAATTGAAAGCTTAGCAGTGGAAATTCTAACGAGATCGGATATCGTTATTACGGATAAACCATCACGTATCGTATTTCTTACTTATGAAGTAAGTAATTGATATCACAAGTTAAAATGTGATGACACTTAAATGAACACGTGGATGTTTTGTTATAGAACAAAACATTAGAGACCCGTTGGGGAGATTCCACATGGATAATTATCTGAATATTAGTAGTTAATCTCTAAAGTTCGGTGGAGGAATTGGTCATTTGACTTGAAGTCATCATAGTACCTAGGACAGTTATATTTTGGTGATATTGTATGTTGCTTTACCCATGGTTGCTAATACGGCATTGTTCGGCTATGTCAAGAATCATATGAAGGTTGTGAATGATCAATAGACGATTCGTCACTCTTAGATAGTAAGAGATTATAATTTATATTTCATTCTGTTAAATTAATAACGAAATTCTTAGTGAAAGTGTACTTATAAGTCGAAAATGAGTTTTCGAATTACATTGACTTAATAGTGGGATGCATATAATCTATAATTGAGATGACACATATCCATATCTCGTAATTGACCGGATCATATTGACGAAGGGATTATAGTTTCACAGTAAGCGAATAAGTTTGGTTTTGTCATACCACATGACATTTTTCGTCACATGTAGTGCCCTATCACATTGCTAACACTACGCCAAAAATGAGCATTTGCAATACATTAAAGGCAACATTCGGTAGTTAAGTGTTGCTAAAGGAGTCTATCGCAACATTTTAATAAGTGAATGTTGCTATTGGTTAATATAATTGAGTTTTAGCAACATTTTATAAATAAACGTTGCAAAAAGTGTCTTTCGCAACGTTTATTGAACGTTGTGAAAAGTTTGATTTTTTGTAACGTTTATTAAACGTTGCAGAAGATCAACTTTTTGCAACGTTGAATAAACGTTGCAAAAAATGCCAAACGTTGCGAAAAGTTGATCATCTTCAACCTTAAATAAACGTTGCAAAAATCAAACTTTTCGCAACGTTTATTAAATGTTGCAAAAGATATTTTTTGCAACGTTGCGAAAGACATTTTTTGCAACATTTAATAAACGTTGCGAAAGGTAAAGGGGATTAGGTGAATTGAGTTGGGCCAATTTTTTAAATTGTGGACCGGGTTAACCCAACTCGCCCACCCAAAGTGTGAGGAAATAGTGGCAAATACCTGGATGACCCGTCCAATTTTGCAAAATAGCCTTTGACCACGTAAAAAAAAAAAAAAAAGGAAAAATGATTATTTCCCTAAATTACCCTTGTCATTTGAAGAGTGAGGGAGAGGAGAGAGCGAAGAAAAAACCCGGACGAGGCCCCACCATTTCTTCACCGACGACCCGAACGCCAAGAAATCACCATTTTCAGTTGAAGAAGGTGAGTGTTGGGAACAATAATATGATTTTTTTTTTTTTACAAACATATGATTGTATTTTTAAGTGTATAAAGATTATATATAGTATTTGTTGATTATCTTTATAGAATTTGTTGTGGATATAAGAATTATTGAATAAAATGATGTTTTTGGAGTGATTGGGAGGCGGAGATCGACGGAAATGGCGATCTCCGCCGCCGGCAGTGTGTAGGAGAGAGACGGTCCGGGTGTCGCCTGGACCGTCTGGGCTCGGACTGTCTGGGCAATTTTCGCCCGGATCGTTTGGGCCTGTTTTGGGCTTTTTTTAAAATTTATTTATTTTATTTATTTTAATATTATAAAAAATAAACAATTTAAAATAAATTATTTCATTTAATTGTTTAGTTATAAAAAATGAAATAAATAAAATAAATTGTTTATTTAATATTCCAATATTTATAATTAAATATTATATAAACAATTAAAATAAGGAATTTAATTATAAATTCTTCTATTACTTTAAAATATTAAGTGAACAATTATAATAATTAATTTAAAATAAATTATTTTAAATTACTTATTGAAATTGTTCAAAAAACATTAAATGAACAATTACAATAAATAATTTCATTTAACTGTTTAGTTATAAATAATAAAAAATGAAATAAACAAAATAAATTGTTTATTTAATATTCTAATATTTATAATTAAATATTATATAAACAATTAAAATAAGAAATTTAATTATAAATTCTTCTAATACTTTGAAATATTAAGTGAACAATTACAATATTTAATTTAAAATAAATTATTTTAAATTACTTATTAAAATTGTTTTAAAAACATTAAATGAATAATGTAAAATAAATTATTTTATTTAATTGTTTAGTTATAAATAATAAAAAATGAAATAAACAAAATAAATTGTTTATTTAATATTCTAATATTTATAATTAAATATTATATAAACAATTAAAATAAGGAATTTAATTATAAATTCTTCTATTACTTTGAAATATTAAGTGAACAATTACAATAATTAATTTAAAATAAATTATTTTAAATTACTTATTGTAATTGTTCAAAAAACATTAAATGAATAATGTAAAATAAATTATTTCATTTAATTGTTTAGTTATAAATATTAAAAAAATTAATAGTTAGTTTAATATGTTTACAAAAAAGAGTGTAGTAGTTAATGTCATTCGATTATTCCATTATTGCATTATTTGTTGTTTCATTATCTATTGATTTTTGTGGATAGTAATTAATGTTATTCAGTTAGTTTAATTTTCGAATATTATATTTTTTTTTTATTATATCTTGCACAAGATTATAACATTGTAAATGATGCAGGATAGATTATCACTTAGATGATGCGGTCAGACAGATCCCATGCAAAGTTACATCGTGCTGTAACTTTGCCATCTTTACAGTGGTATTAGACTTACTGGACGAGTAGCATGCAGACTTATTGAGGCGATCCTACTTATGGCCATTGCCTTCATTGGCTGGCGTACAGTTTTCTGGTCAGCTGCTCGATGCGTTGCTATGTCCGTTGCTTAAACCAGTTGACGGAGATGCCCTCCATTTTGATCTTAGGGGCAAGATAGTTAGATTTTCTATATACGAGTTTGCCCTCATCACCGAATTGATGTGTACGAGGAAAGAAGCAGCCCGGGCCCGTATTCCGAGAAACAAGAGGCTGTTGAATGAATATTTTCACGGGCACACAACGGTCACTCCGGGGTAGTTGGTAGATGCATTCAAGGCATGCGAGGATATGTCTGACAGGTTGAAGTTGGGTATGGTGCTTATCCTCGAGAGCGTACTCAGGTGTCATCACAAGAAGACGTCGATCGACCTTTTCCATTTGGAGGTTGTTGATGACATTGATACCTTCAACAGCTATCCGTGGGGGCAAAGATGTTTTGCGGATACTTTACGACACTTCAGGAGGGGATATTCGATGCCCAAGGGGGATAAACCCGAGCGCAAGTACGATGCTTATGGCCTGCCGTTGGCTTTGCAGGTAAATGTTCAACATAATGAATTATCTATTTTTATATTAAATTCTATATATAATAATTATAACTGTTGCAGATATGGATGTACAAGACTGTCCCCATATTGGCTGGCCGGTACGCAAGGAGAGTGGAGACGAGCTGCCCTCGGATTTATCAATGGCGAACACAGGACAAGCCACCTGCAAAACACATATCAGCTCTCCTCGACGATCCTGGGGTACGTATTATACATTTTGCGATTTATATTGCATATCCTTTCTAAAAATCGATACATGGTCATTAACCCATTTAACTGTCAATATATTAGGTTGAAGTCCTCTTTGAGTTGACCCCGTCAATAGAGGAGGAGGGATAGAGTTACATGCGTTCCTTATCTATACAGGTCGTGTCAGATGATCAGATGCCCAAGTCCATCATTGATCGGGATAGGGTATGTTCATTGAATATAATATGTTGATTATTATAATGATTTTTGAATTAAATTAATAATTCGGACTATTAATTTTTCAGGTGTGTCGTACAGTATCACCTCAGTCGCAGAGATTGCCACCTTCGCTGCCGCGGAGATCACCTCCGCAGTCGAGATCACCTCCACCGCCGCCGCCGAGATCACCTCCGCAGTCGAGATCACCTCCACCGCCGCCGCCGAGATCACCTCCGTTGCCGAGGGCCTCACCACCGCCGCCGATCAGTTCACCTTCTCCCTCGTCCACTGATCTATATACCCGCCTTACTGAGTTTATGCAGGGTCAGAATGCCAGATTGTCATTCGAGTTGGGGGCGATGCGTCGAGAGTTGGCACATTAGGTGGACGATCAGTATGCCAGATTGTCAGAGGATATGGGCGAGATGCGGCGAGAGCTCAGGGGACAGATCGATGATGTATATAATGATGTATTCGTTCTACATCGCCACGTGGTAGATGTGCAGCACGAGGTAGGAAACCTTTAGACTGAGGTCTGTACGTTACGGGGGGACGTAGCAGCCCTACGGGGCGACGTAGCAGCCCTACGAGGGACTGGCAGTCATCGGGATGGAGGGGGTGACGGTGGAGTGAGACAGATGGGGTATGATGATCTGTCGTGGCCGGGGGGAGATTATGACTTATTTTTTGATGGGGTACCAGAGGAGGGGGTACCGACGGAGTTGGAGGCGGACGGGAGGGTACCGATACCGACGAGGTCCCAGGGGGTACCCGCGGAGGTGGAGGCGGTACCGACGGGTTCCCAGGGGGTACCGACGGAGGTGGAGGGAGGGCGACGGATGACGAGGGGGTACAGGCGGAGGTGGAGGGGGGTACCGACGGAGTCGGAGGGGGTACCGACGGAGGTGAAAGTGTACTAGCGGAGGTGGAGAGGGTACCGACGGAGTTCGAGGGGGTACCGACGGAGGTGGAGGGGGGGAGAATGGCCGAGGCGGATGACGTAGTTTTTGTGTCGGAGGGGACTACAAAGCTGAGGAATGGTACTAAGCGTGCTGTTGACGTGACACCGCTGGTGGTTGGTAAGAGACCGAGATTGCCGTCACAGTACATTGTTTCTCCCTTCACTGCTGAGGCGAAGAGACGGACGTTCTTGGACGGGACGTTCCCCAATCTTTTCCACGAGGTCGACCCGGTTCGGTAGAAGGTGTTTTATGACTAGTTCAAATCCCTTCAGCATGAGTAAGTATTTTATGATTTTCCTAAAGTACATACGAGATCATCTATGCTTTTTGTAACAATTCACTAATTTCATTTTTATAGGGACAAATATAGTATAGGGGCGACGACCATCCCGAACGCGAAGAAGCGGTTCGACGAAGTACTGACGAGAGGTGCTTGGCTCGCCGATGACGTAAGTGCATTGTCATTGTTATTTGTTGTTTTATTTAATTTAATTATTTGTTATTTTATTTAATTTAATGACCATCTACTTTTTATTGGTTTTAGCACATCGACTTGGCTATGGAACTATTGCGCGATAGAGCTCGGAGACACCCGAGATCTTTTGCCATTCCTGGTCAAGTCATCTTTAGCTCCGGGTTCGTACGTGCCCTAGATATTGAGCACAGCACCCTCATACTCCAAGGGAATGGATATGTGGTGCCCGAATACATGATAGAGTGGGTAATTGGGCTGGAGCCGAGATACGGGAAGTCGTGGACAGATTGTACACACATGTACATTCCACAGATTGCGAACTCACACTACTTTGCAGCGGAGATCGTATTCGCTGATTCGACTATATATGTGTACGACTCCCACCATAGCTGTTTGACCCAAGGGCAACTGGAGCAGATACTGGAGCCGATGCGTGTGATCATTCCCATGATGGCTAGACATGCGGATATTGAAGTAAATGACAGATTAGCCATTATGCGGGACACGACGACGGCGAGACAAGGAACATCGTAAGAATTTACAAGTTTTTAATTTGATAATTTAGTTTTTAGCTATATATGTTATCGAACTAATATATTTTTATTCACTTGCAGGGGAGACTGTGGGATGTTCGCTATAAAGTATATAGAATTTTTGAGTATTAATCGCAATACTGATACAATAAATCAATCTTTGATAGACATGTGGAGGTTGAAGCTGGCTTATGATTTGTATGAATATAATTGTGATCCTTAGTACATTGTATAATTGTGTAATTAATATGTACTATTTTATTTAACTGTTTATTTAATATTCCATTAATTATAATTGTGATCTATTACATAAACGACAATTAAATTAATGTAAATAAGAAATGTAAATAAATAATTTAATTAATCAATAGATATAAATGACATTTTTAAATTAATTATTGAAATAAACATTGAAATAAATAATTTACGTAAACAATTTAATTATATTGAATATTTAACGACACTAAATAAAAACATATTATTCAGTTATAAATATTAAACTATTACATAATATTACATATCCATTGAATTGTGTTGTAGAGGAATCTAACTTATACAAAATTGACGAGTATGCCTTGTTACGCCGCATCTGCCGCACTTCCGAGGTCGGGGAAATTCTCCGGTGGATGGTATTCTAGAGGTACGTCTACGTCCCGGGGCACGTGGTTCGATTTCAGGTGACAACAAATTATTAAGTGGGAGAATATGGTCGGAACTTCCCATTCGGCTTCATTTGGCAAGGGAAATATCGTTTCGACATACGCCGCTCTCCAAAAAATCAGTCATGTAATAATAACTGCATAAAGTGTGTGGCGGAATTGCTCTATGCATAGCCACTGCCATTGCATGCGCACATGGAAACATTTCCAACTGAAACTTTCTACACGTGCATGTGTTATCATTCAAGTCCACGATGTATCCGATATTACGTCCACATCTCAAGGAGAAGCAAAACTGATCCAATGGTTTCACGCATACCTTCATCGCAACCTCTAGAGTTTTGAAAATTTTATCTTCCTGTGCTGGAGTCAGCACACTTGTGCAGTTCTGTGATTCCTCACGTCGGTCATGAAACCACTGCTGCAACTTGTTACGAATTTACTCAATCATTGCGAGAATTGGTAACTCTCGATCATTCTTGAATAACACATTGAGCGACTCAACATTGTTCGACGTCATCATGTTGTATCGACGTCCTGGAAAATGTGATCGTGCCCAATGTTCATTCCCCATATCTGTTAGATAAATCCATGCCGCATGTGATTTACTTTCTATTTCGACCATGAACTTTTCAAACTCTTCAAAACTGTACACCTCTGCAGCTTTCCTAAACAATGGAACGATGCCATTGCCACGAAACTTCGTCTTTAAGTTACCCTGTATATGGTACATACAATAACCTGATGTGCCTTAGGAAAGACTTCGGCGATATCATTTATTATTGACTGTCCCCGGTCAGTTACGAATGCAAGGTTCTCGACGTCTCCAATTACTTCCCTCAACTTCGTAAAGAATCAACGCATCACTAAGTCATTCTCTCCATCGACTATACCGAACGCAAGAGGGTAAATTTGGATGTTGGGATCTTGACACGTAGCAATAATCAACTTGCCTTCGTATCTAGCCTTAAGGGTTGTACCGTCGACTAGAATTACGGGTCGCATCGCTTTCCGAAATCCTCGAATGCACTGTCCAAGGGCCATGAAAAAATACTTGAAGCGATTCCCGTCCTCCGTATCAATATAAAATGCCAATCCGGGATTAGTTTTCTCCATGTTGTGACAATATCTAGCCAATTTAGCGTAACTTTCCTCGGTCGAACCCATTAAGTCCTCCAATGCGCATTCTTTGGCCTTCCAGGCTTTCTGATAGCTCATGACCACCCCGTAATCTCGACGACGTCGTTGATGATGTCCGAAGGTCTGTAGATCGTTTGTGGGTCCCGAAACTTGTCCATTATTTGTCGACCAATGATCCATGCTCGGGCCTGCCTGTGATCATTTCGACGAATACCCACTTCACAAGTATGTTCCCGTGCATACTTACGAATTACAAAGAACTCATTCGTGTCCATTTTCGTCGCTCGCAAACGCTAATGGCAACTGTCGTCATGCAAATAATTGTGTACGTCGACTTGTCCGATTTTTTAACTTTAAACTCAAAATTGTGTCTCAAAGCAATCTGGTGCACAGCTTCCTGCAAATCTTTCTTTGTTTCGAACAGTTGCTCGACATATAAATCTTCATCGTCAGGAACTGTACGAGAAAAATCAGAGGTACGTGAACTCATCACACCTTGTGAACCCGACCCATGTCTTCGACCGGATAAAGCAATCAAATCATCATTTGTAAATTCATTTTCATTCTCGTTGTCATCAACTATCGAGAGAATTCTGTGCGTAACGGTGATACCATGATGATGAACAACTGTAGTAGGAATAATTATATCATCCTCACGAGCTATCTCCACTGTGTTCCAAAAATCATTCACATTACGATCCCCTCCATCGAGATCTTCGTGTTCACTTTCGGGGACATTCTTTTTTACTAAAGTTACGCAAACAGGAGTAGTCATGCGAGCTTCGTTCAATGTAATTAAAGTTTTGGTGCCATTTCTAGAAGTAACCTTTGTAGGTGGAATTGGAATGGATGTATGCTCGTTGTTGAATAGAAATCTCAATTCGATGTCGTACTGAGAGGGATCGATGTTGACCACGTCCTGTATCTCACTGTACATTTTTGCATACGATGTATTCGATGTCAATACAATTGAAATTGAGCCATGTATATCATCTGTCCATTTCCAGACCCATAGACCATTTTCGTTATCTTCAAATTCATCAAAGTAAAGAACCGGTATTGCAACCATATCTGCTGCATTAAAAAAAATATTTTGTCATTAATGTGGAAAAAAAATAAATATCGACGACCTAGACTACCCAATCGTCCGGGTAGTACGTGCCCGGACTTTCGGGCAATCCGGGCTCGGACTACCCGAAAGTCCAGGGACGGTCCGGACAGTCCGGACCGTCCTGGAAGTCAGGGCTTGGACTACCCGGACGTCCGGAGAAGGTCCCGGTAGTCCGGGTAGTTTTTTTTCGACCACAGATCTGAAAATCTCATGCAGATGAATTTTCATATACATAAGATTTAAAGATTAAAAAAATGTACTTAACTGGAACGAAATTAAAAATACGTAAAAATATACTTACCGATTTCACTGATAACTGTGAATAATATTTCCTTATTGAGCGTTTGATAAATTTATCTATTTTCAAATTTGATTTATCTGTGTTGGAGTAAACAGATAAAGAAAGTGAATTGGTTTCGAAATTTTAAGTGGGAAGTGTTTTGAAATTCTTTATAACTTAAAAAGGGTATTATTGTCTTTTAAATAACACCATTTTTTGTAATTTGTATAACATTTTAAGGGTAATTTCGTCTTTTCAGCCTTGGAAGGCTATTGTGGTGAATGGTAAAAAAATTTGGACAAAGTGAAAAAGTGCACCTCTGACTTGGGCAATTTGAAAAGTACCCCCCCCCCCCAAGTGTTAGGTTTACAAAGGTTAGATACCCAATTCATTTGTCTTTCTCCTCAACCTACTCTTCTAGCCGTCTTCTTTCGTGGATTCATACCTCAGTCGAAATATTTGGATTTCGTTTACAACCACTTGTCTTTCCTCTATTGAAACCTAGGGTTCTGACGACGATGCAGCCATCAAACTCTATGATTCCATCACCCATGGCTCCACCTCTTCAGTACAGACCCAGTAGTGGATGCCACAGTAGCCGCAACAAACGCAGTACCAGGTTCCTCCACCGCAACAGCCGCGACGACGGCTGGGTACTACTACCAGCAACCACCACAGGCTGCGCTGACACAACAACCACAGCCTCAGCAGTACGGCGTAGCGCCTGCGGCTCAGGCTCTAGCCGATGACGGTATTAGGAGCCTCTGGATTGGAGATCTGCAGTACTGGATGGACGAGAAATACATATACAGTTGTTTTGCTTTGACTGGCAAGGTATATCTATGAGATAGACAGACTAAATTTTAAAGGTTCAATTATCGTAGCTGCTTCTTTATAACTTGCTAGACTTTGAATTTGAGACTTCCACTTTTCCTGGCAACTTATTTACCTCTTTTTTTCCAGGAACAAGGTAGCAGCTAGTGCAAAGCACTTTGTTGGTGATGGAGGAACAACCAAGGATATAAACGAATTGACTACTCCAGCTGGAACGGTAAAAAAATGCATGCAAACCACGAATTGATTACTGGATTTCTAAAGGATAAACTTCAGTTCAAGGTAGGGTCTCAAAATGGTAATATCCACGCTCATTTAGTTTGCATTCGAGAGAGGTGCTATTACTAGTTTAAGGTTTTTCTTAGTATTACTAGCTCTGCTAATTGAAATGGGCGAATTACCGGGGCCTTTTTTGTATACGGTATTAGAATGAGGTTGGAAGCCAGGTAAGTTAATATTTTTCTTCTCTGAACCTAGTCAATCTTATTTCTAATGCTATAAGTTATGCTTGCTATATGCTGTAAATACCTATACTGGATAAACTCCCTGTTTTAGTTCTTTGAGTTTAAACAATGGTCTAAAATCTTCTAATGTAACAGGCACACAAAAATTTGGCAAGGGAAGCCCGTTAGGAAATCACTCATTCTGCTGAAGAATGGGAAGAATGAAAACGATTCAGTATTACCCTTGCCAAAGAAAGTGAGCAAAATTCTAGTTGCTGGTAGCCATGCTGACAATTTGGGTTATCAATGTGATGGATGGACTATAGCTTGGCAGGGATTCAGCGGCAATAACTACACGAGTGGTACGTTTTGCTCCACTTGAGTTAATGTAGATGAAGTCCTGGTTCTCTGGACTAAAATTGTTCTGATTTGTTTTGTGTTTTCTGCTTTAGCTTTTATGTTAACGACAACTATTTTCTGTTTTCCACACTCAGTTTTGCTGACTTTCTGTTAAAAATATGATCTTTTAATTGTAATGCATCAAGAACTTACTGAATTGTTGCATATTTCAAAATTATTGGGCAACATGATGAATTGGAATAACAAATTTTGAATTGATTTTTATTTGGTTTTACAGAGACACTCTATCACTCAAGTGGAATGTTGAGTAACTTGAGCTCTAACTGGACTTCAAAACCTCTTTTGGCTCTTCCAAATCAATCCTATCATATCCTTGATGAGTATATTATTGTTTTAATCAATTCAAATCATCTTCTGATTCTAAGTATATTCGCATCTAAATGTTGTGAAAACACTTTGGCCTGGTTATTAATTTCATTGCCAAAACTGTTTAATTGACAGGAACAACAATTCTTAGTTCAATTAATTCTACAGTTCATAAAAACACAGAAGTTATCTATTTAAATATGCTTCTTCAGTTGGTCTCTGCTAAAGTTTTCCGCAAGAAGCAAACTGGCCAATCAGAAGGTTATGGCTTTATCGAGTTTGTTAGTCACGCTGCCGCAGAGAGAAATCTAATGACATACAATGGCACTCAGATGCCAAATTTTGAGCAAACATTCAGGTTGAACTGGGCATCTATGGGAGCGGGTGAAGAGCATGATGATAATCCGTAATACACAATTTTTGTTGGAGACTTGGCGGCTGATGTAATTGATTACATGCTTCAAGAAACTTTTAGGGCCAATTTCTCCTTTGTCAAGGGTGCAAAGGTTGTTACGAATAAGATAAGGGCTATGAATTTGTGAGGTTTGGTGATGAAAACGAACAACTACATGCCATGAATGATATGAAATAGATAAATTATTGAGAAATTATGTATTGAGAAGATCTTTCTAATTGGAACAGTCAAAGTTGGAGCTTTCAGTTTTGCGTGTAGGGACTATTATATTTAAAATTTTATTCCAAATGTTGTATTGTATTACATTCTAATGTTGTATTGATTCAAAAATTTATAATGAAATTATCAATTTTTATGCAATTCCAAATTTTGTTCACAAAGTGTCATTTTCAATTTTGTCGATCAATTAAAATATATAACCTAAAAAAAAAAAAAAAAAAAAAAAAAAATATATATATATATATATATATATATATATATATATATATATATATATATATACGGCAACGTTTAAAAAACGCTGCAAAAGGGTCTATCGCAACGTTGAAAAAACGCTGTAAAAGTGTCTACCGCAACGGTGAATAAACGCTGCGAAAGAGTCTACCACAACGTTTAAAAAACGCTGCAAAAGGGTCTATCGCAACGATGAATAAACGCTGCAAAAGGGTCTACCGCAACGGAAAAGGGTCTATCGCAACGATGAATAAATGCTGCAAAAGGATCTACAACAACGTTTAAAAAACGCTGCAAAAGGGTTTTTCGCAACGGTGAATAAATGCTGCAAAAAGTCTTCCCTCAATAGCAACACCGACCTCTGCAACACACGCTAAAACGCTGCAAAAGGTCTACCGCAACATTTTTTGGCCGCTGGAAAATGTGTTTTTTGGTGTAGTGTAAATGCCAATTTGGGACGACGAATGTAAATTTGTGATAAATTAAAATGAGTATTTTAATTTATCGATTTTGATTAGATCAAAATAATAATTCATGGTATCGTGATCGGGAACCTAATGGATTACACAGACAAATGAAGAACTAGAAAAATGAGATTCACCAATTAATTAATTAACAAGTGTTTGTCAATTAATTAATTGAGTTGCTTGTTAATATGTCCAAATTAATTAATTTGATTAATTAATTTATGAATCAAATTTAATTAATTAGAGTAATTAAATATTAGACCGGGTTAAATTTAAAAAACGAGCCAAACCTAGTTGGACTTATATTAATAAGTCATTACGGTTTCAGAAAAACAGAACAGAGTACAATTCATTTTTTGTTAGCACACAAAAAAAAGGGTAAAGATACTTGTACACAATTCAATGTCTCTCACATGCACGTTGGTCCCGCGTGAATAAAAAAATCCCAAGATGTGGTCATCACCCTCCTATTGTGAGTAGTCGGTAAGGGATTATGTAAAAAAATTCGAAACATGTAGCATGGTAAAAAAAAAACTATAATTCTCTCATTCTTGTTCACTGTGTAAATTGTCATTGGAGCCTGGACAATTTGACAGTTATGGATTGCAGATCGTGATTGTTCGTGATCCAAATCAGCAAATGAGTTTGCAAAATCTACAAAATGTATAATTTCTATCACAGATTCTTTCTAAACACAAAGAAGATTCTTGGTGGGAATTGAAATTGTTTTATTTTTCAATATGCATGTTAAGTAAATTCTCAATAGGTTCAAGTTCAAAATTAGATAGAATGTGTGTGTGTGCGCGCGCGCGCGCGTGTGAATTTAAATATTTGTTTCTTGAATTGAAAATTAAATTATCCGAGTTTACAAAAATCAATAGGAACAAATTTGTCAAATTTTAAAATGAAAAACTAAAAATCAAATTATTTGCTTTGCAACATTTTTCAACATAAGCTTCAAACACACGTTGCGACTAGTTGAGAAAATTGAAAAGGCAAATAGTAAAGGAAAAAAGGTTGATGTACTTTGTTGACTAACTTACAATTTATGAAATTAACTACGTACTATGCTTATCAAGCGTTTTATATTATATTATTATAATCATTAAAATTTAATCACATAATATATTAAAATTGGTAATCAACATATAAATATATTAAAATTAAAATTAAATTTCTATTTTTAGTTTTTCAATCTTTTTTATTGAAACAGCAGCGATGCAATAATAAAAAGTATTTGATAAATGTTTTTACTTTCAAACTTTTCGTTCCTACGCGTGTTTGTTACTAGGGTGGATAATGATTAATTTGGTCCAATTTTCTTAAGAACCGGAACCAAATCGATTCTAAACGAGAGTTATATATACAAACTCACTTAATTCTGTATTTAAGATTACAAACCGAATTTTATTAGAATCGATTGGTTTTAAATCAATTCGATTCAACAATGATAAAACAATAGAAGATATTGATTAGGTGGCTCATGTTTTATTTATATGGGGACTAGTTGATGGAGTAGAGGGGACCGTCCTACATGGTGAAGGAAATTTCGAATTATGGTGGAGAAGGGTAAATAACTTGCTAGTGCAATGCGGAATGGTAAAAGCGTTGGAGAAGAAGCCACAAGAGATGTCCGCGGCAGAATGGAGCGAGTTGGAGGCAAGGATTGTATCCACCATTCGCCTTTGTTTGGAAGACGAGGTAATGCTTCACCTTTTAGACAAGGAATAACCTGCAGCAGTTTTGTTGAAACTAGAGAGACATTACATGTCGAAGTCATTGACTATGCAAAAGTTATACATGCTTAAGATGGGAGAGGGTTTGGGTTTGAGACAACATAAAAACACATTCAATCTAACAATCATTGATTTGCAACGTGTAGATGTGAAATTCGAAGATGAGGACAAGGCTTTGATGTTGTTAAATTCCTTATCGATATTGTTGACCCTATTTTCCACAATGGTTACATGGACAACAGATTCCAGACTCATTCGTGCTCACACAAACAAATTCTAAC
Organism: Fraxinus americana; assembly: GCA_035079005.1. NCBI lineage: Eukaryota > Viridiplantae > Streptophyta > Magnoliopsida > Lamiales > Oleaceae > Fraxinus > Fraxinus americana. Next base: position 17,835,674 of record CM068707.1, on the reverse strand, counting down.
ACGTTTTGATCGAAGATTCAGACGGAAAAATGGTACCATTTAAGGACGTGGGAGATGCTCTAAGACACGAGATAAAAATATTTAAGCACCGGCAATGTGATCAAAGATGATTGCATAAAAAAACAATCGTAAACAATTTGAACAAATTAATAAGAAATAAACTCAAGCAAATAATATGGGATAAGAACTAGAGGAAACTGAATGTACTTCTTAAGTGTATTGAATTGCATTAAGTTCAAATGTTACAAGAGTTGCCTATTTATAGACTTCTGACCGACTTGGTAACCTTGGGATAAGAACCACGTGGCCTCATCTCCCAGACCGAAGCCTCACATCACTCAGCCTGTTATGCATTTAATACATTGACAATTTGTCAACCACACTATACCCTAAGCTGACAATCCTGACATTCATCATCATTAACATTACATGAATCATTCAAAGAGATTACCTGCAGATCCTCTAAAAGAAGATAAGAGCTTTGGCCAAAGGGGCTTCAGATGGAGAAAGGACTTCGGCCAAAGGGCATAACTTTGGCCAAAGAGAGGGTTTCAGCCAAAGGGAGGGTTGGAGCAAAGTGCATCGGCTTCTTCTTAACTTCTCTATCTTGACTACTTGAGTCTTTGATGACTTTGTTAGATCTGACTCAATGTCTCAACGTGGGCAACAACGTGGATCTGACTCAGTGTCTCTACGTGAACTATAGCGTGGCCTCCACTATAAGCCTTGGTGGCAAGACGTAACAGTAGTCCCCCAAGTCTACGTATGATTATTTATGTAATGTATGGATTTCAATTACACATAAAAAAATTGTTGGAGTGGTCATTTTTAACTGTAAATAGTCCCAAATTCTAAATATAAATATTTATATTATAATTTGAATTTGAAAGTAGAGTTATTATGAGTAGCTCGAGGTACTTTTCGAAGGTGTTATCCGAAATTGTATACTTTGAAATTTCTAATTCTTTGGAAAAGGTTGGGGAGCACCAGCTGAGGTCTTTTTATCCGAAGCTGTTTGCACAGAAGTGGATTTTTATACCTGAAGCCTTACCGAAGTTATCCATGTTGAGGTAATGTAACTCGTCTATTTGCTGAAGTCGTAGTGCATTAATTTTGAAGAGGTATGTTTTTTGAAACGTTAGGAACACGAGGGGTCCTTAATTATTATGCCCAAATGATTTATTGTCTTATACGTTTTCAAAAAAAGATAGCTGAAGTGGTTCAACTTTATATACGTGCAACCGTCGTCGCATTTAATGAACAATAATGACTGTTGCAAGTGTATGTTATGGGCGTGATTCAGACACTCTCTGATCTGAACCATAGAAGACAAAGTGCCAGACGTGATGAATAGCTCAGATTAAATCTTAAATGAACGGTTGAATGGTTTGAATCCACATCCTACGGTTAGGATTGATGACCTTCGCCTATAAAAGGCAACAGCTTTGGGTGAAAATCACTTTGCTTTCGCAAATAAAAAATAATTGAACTCCCAAAAACTTTCTTATTCTTCAACTTTACTCATATTCTTCCAATTACTTTCATGATTTTCGACCATTTTCTCGAACTTCGGTCTCTTTTTCAACGATTTTGTTGTTCAATTTCGTAAGTATTTCTAACTTCTTTGATTTTGAATTTCATGGCTTCTTCACATTCTGACGGGATTTAGACATTTGCACTGTAGCCTCTGAGATGGGGGTTATAATAACCAATAACGCTGACCTCATCCAGGCTATTAGGGCTGGTCAGAGTGTCTTGTCACAAGGGAGGGTCAGATAGATTATGATGCGGGTTGGGGCAACCAAAATGCCTTCAAATGTAACGACAATCAATCTTATAGATATAAGGGAGAAATATTACATTCCCTATAATATCAAACTTCTAGCTCCCTCTCCTAACGAGCGAGCCTGTTTTCCCAGGTGGAGTGCGTTGTTGTCAGTGAGTTGCTTCTGATGTGGGGACTTCACTTGCCCTTTCGTCCTTTTTTTAGAGTCGTACTTAGGTCATATGGGCTGACACCTACCCAACTCGTACTCACTGCTTGGGCCTAACTAGTTGGGACCTACTTCTTGTGGAAGGAGATTTCCTTTAGTGAAGAAGTGTCTCTCCATGTCTTCCAATCCATATTCCAACCCAGGTTATTAGGTGAAGGGTACTCTAAGGGATGATATTCCTTGTGTCTGTGGGAAGTGCACTTCCCATTCGTGATAAGCCTTCCTTCTTCCATCAAAGGATGGAAAGAGACTTGGTCTGGGTGAGTGGATAGTGGCATATATCTGAGGGAAACATGATTCCTCACTTGGAAATTCCACCTTCTATTCAAAAGCTCGTGCATGTCACACTTTTACTTGTAGTTGGTATGATTCTAACTTTTTCCTTCTTTCATAGGGTTGGTTGATCGCTTCAAACTAACCTGAACATAGTTAGGTGTCATAGAGGACATTTACATTTGTTCCCTATCTTCAAGAGAGTTTTACCATTTGATCAACTCAAAGCGATTTTTCGAGGAGTTATACTTAATGGCACGAAGAGGTAACTTTCTTCTGTATGAATTGTCTTTATTGTTGATGGTTAATTTGTGACGATCTTCTATTTTTTTTGTAGAATATTTTGAGAAGAGAGGGTACCCCACCCCTGATATGGCCTCCATTCTTGTTGCTACCTCCACTGTCGGGAGGAAGGGGTTCAAGCCCTCATTTGTTGCAGTAAAACAGGTGAGGGATCAAGTAAAAAGATCGACAAGGAGGTTGCTGGTCAAGAAGGAAAAGGGCGACCTCTTGTCAAGTACAAGGGGAAAAACAAAGTGGAGGAGGTACCTAAGAAGAAGTACACATTCTCCTCTATCGGAGAAGGTGGGTGTTCGTGAAATTCCGCAAGTATACGGATCGTGACAAGTAATAAAGTGGATTTATCAAGTCCGAATATCGTCCCACAGAGACTAGTATTTACTATAAACTTTTTATTAATCTAGTTTTAATTTAAATTAAAATGGTAACTAATGATCAAATCAAATTTTGTTTTCTACGTGAAATTCTAATAAATAAAATAACAAACTATTAATTAAAATAACAAACTCAAATTAAAATTGGAGAAAAAATTATGTGATTGGATAGTTAGGATTTCCGATTTCACCTAGGTTATTTATCATACATTTAATTCCAAATTATTCAGCCATTTTTCATACATGCCAACGATTGAATTAACCTATTGTATTTAGTGATCTTTCTCAAGCAACACTAATTCTATTCATATGCCTGAACTTACTATATCTCTATGTAAATTCACACACATAAGAACGCATTAATCTATAGGAATTCAATAAAAATCGCATAGATTATAATTATCTCTCGACCTCTTATAATGTTTATGTCAATTATTGCACGAGCTAGAATTATACATCACCTCTCGGTCTCAGTATTATCCCTAAATCAATTAATTGTTGCGCAGACAATTAAAACATTAAACACACAATAATTAATTAACAAGTATTAAAAATGCATGAAAATCTTGAAACTAAAAATATAATAAAAACCTAAGTTCCATCATCAATCCTAACATAAAAATATTTAGCCAATCATAATGTTTAATTTAAACATGGGAAAGTGGAAAGAAATCACCAAGAATTGACGAAACATGATTAATTTCAGTTGAAACTTGAATTTGCTTCAGTTTTGCCTTCTCAATCAATTCTGCCGGCCACTGTTGCAACTTTATATTTATCAAATTCAGATTTTTCTTTCTTTCCAAAGTGTCAGCCTTTGACTTCTTCTTGCCAATTTCCGGACACACGTGAGTATATATTGATATCAAATCTCTCCACTTCCAACAGCTTTCCTGAAATTGAATGAATTGAACAATTGAAGTTCTTGTTTTCTTCCAACAAAATCTCCTCCTCCTTTTTCTCTAGAATTCTGCCGGTAGTGGGTGTAATATCAATAATCCAATTGCTTCCCAAAAACTCCTTCCAAAGCTGCTGGGTGTTGTGTATGTATGTAGTCTCTCTCCCCCCTTCGTCTGTGTGAATATATATATATATATATATATATATATATATATATATATATATAAAAGGCAGAATGAGCGGCCAATTCTAGGGCAATTAGGATTCCCATTATAGTCCCCTTCTCCAAGTGAAACTCAAATTAAATTAATTCTAATTTCCAAGTCTTCAATTCTTTTGTGTACTGCAAGTTTATCCTTAAAATAAATTTATTTGCACGGCCCATGCCAATTTAGTCCTCGTACTTTGGATTTTGCCATTTTTCCGCTATTCTGTATTCTTTTCTTCAATTCTTCATTAAACATAAAGTTTTACCTACAAACGACAATTTAACATAAATTGAATAGAATTTAATTCAAAAGATAACAAAATATCATTAATTTAGAGTCTCGAATAAGCATAAAAACTACACTTATCAGTGGGTCAATGGTCAACCCACCACTTTGCTCCAAAGTCCTAGCATGGGAAAAAATGATGGCAACCTCCATTGCGGCGACTAGGGGCAGAAGAGGCCAACTGTCTTAGAGCCTCTAAGGCAAGATTCGTCAAAGAGGGTAAGGACCTCAAGGTACTCGACAACTACCTCGGGTGCAACTCTTCGCACTTAGCTCTCCTAGTCTAAGAGGAGGGACGAACTGGCTCTGAATGCTTTGTCCATGCTTTCTCCAAAAATTCAGAATGTAACTGTCACATTCCATAAGTATTGGACAGATAGGTGGTAGACCTTGGTGGAGACTAGTGACTCGGTGGACATGTTGCCACTATGGTGAGCCGACTAGCAGCCAGGGCTTGACATGGGTTGAGGGTGGTTGAGTGTCCAACCTAGTGCTCCATCAAGTGGGAGGTGGGATCGTTGCCTCTGAGGAGGTGGTAGTCCTCGGTTGGCCCTATTGCGATGATCTTTCAATTCTTCATTGATGATCTTGTGCCTTATCATTTTCAGTAAGGCTTCATAACTAAGGGATCCTTATTTTGCACGCCTCTCCAAAAAAGAAAATTTATATCCAGTATTTCCCTAAGGGATGATTGGGCTTCCCTATAAGTAACTTCCACACAATAGGTCATTTAATTAGTGAAATGAGATAAAAAGCTTTTCAATGACTCCCCTTGCTACTGCATCATTCTTAAGAGGTGTTGTATTGGTCCTTTACCTTCTTTTGTAGTAGCGACGAGCTTAAGGAAAGACTTCTTGAGATTTGGCCAACTTCTGATACCTTCTTTTGGAAGTCTAGTGTACCATACTTCAGCTGTCCCATTTAGGGTCAAGTAGAAAGCTCTACATTTCACAGCAAGAGTGGAGCCCTTTAAGTTCATATGAGTTTTGAAGCTATTGAGGTGCTTCGTAGGATCGTCTCTTCCATCGTACTTGAGAATTTTAGGAGGCACAAAGTGGCTCGGGAAAAGGGTGTCCCTAATTCCTTGGAAGAATGGTAAGTTGTTATCATCGTCATTGAGGTCGCAATAACTTTGTGGTTCGTTAGAATATTCATCCTCCCTAACTTGAGGTCCCCGAAGTGGTTGTGATGGTCTTGCTTGATTCCTCGCCCGTTCTACCCTCCTTTGATGCTTATTTCTAGGTGGAGGATTCTGAGGCAGGTTGCCATAAGTAGGTTCATTCAGTCTTTCGATTTGAGGTGGTCATCGCTGCCTATTTCTAGGTGCAAAGAAAGGTTGAGTCTGTCTATTTTTAGGTTTTTTAGGGCTAAACATGTCGAAGAGAGTTATTGATCTCTGCGGCATGTCTTGTAGCTTGTAATTTGGAGGAAAGTTGAATGAAACCTCATTGGGTTGATTTGTGGCATAGTTGGTGGATGTATCAACTCCAACTTCTTTTTCTTGAGTGGCCTCCTCCCTAGTGTAGTGTTGATAGTCATCCATCTGGCTTTGAACCTCTTCTTTGCCATGGTAATAATTTCCTTATGGAAGGTAGTGAACGAAAACATTTCCTTGAGTTGTGTATAGGGGGATTGGATACCCTCCCTGATGTTGCATACTCCTAAGCAGCTCTTGCATGGTAATATTCTGCTGGTTTGCGGCCATTGTGGCTACTTTCTAGTAAGCCACAACTATTTTGGACCTGCCTCTTGATCCACCTCGTCAATGTTGCTGATGGAATCGATGGCGGGTTGCCGGAGCAGCATGTAAAGATTTCCCTTCTTCAGGGTGTTCCCTATCTCTCCGAGGCGCTGACTCGTCATTGTCATAACTCATAACAACGTTTTCTTTAATTACAACTTGGTTTTTTTTACTATGAATGATATTCCTTTTTTTCAAGGAATACACTGGAATCCAACAAGCGGTCATTCTTGGGATATTTGATGGTTCGTTCTTCAAGAACCACTTATTTTCTTCAAAGGCAAGAAACTTCCAAAAAATGTATCTTCTTACCAGCTTTTTCCACAGGTCATTCGTGATTTGAATGTGAGAGTTTTCCATAGATGACACCACTCTATTGACCCCCTTTTCGCAATGATTACGTGGACAACAGACGTCGAGCCCATTAGCACCCACACAAGAAAATTCTAAAACGTTTTGACTGAAGATCCGAACGGAAAAAGTGCAGTGTTTATAGACGTAGGAGATGCTCTACGATGTGAGACAAAAATGTTCAAACACCGACAATGTGATCAAAGATGATTGTATAAAAACAATTACTAACAACTCGAACAAATTAATAACAAATTAAACTCAAGCAAATAATATGGGATAAATATTAGAAGAAACTGAATGTATTTTTTTTAAGTGTATAGAATTGCATTAGATTCAAATGTTACAAGAATTGCTTATTTATAAACTATTGGCCGACGTGGTAACTGTTGAATAAGAACCATAAGACATGATCTCCCAAGCCAAAGTCTCACATCACTCAACCTGCTATACATTTAATACATTGATAACATGTCAGCCACCCTATACCCTAAACTGACAATCCTAACATTCATTACCGTTAACATTACATCAATCATTCAAAGAGATTGCTTATAGATCTTCTAAAAGACAACAAGGACTTCGGCCAAAGGGGCTTCAGATGGAGTAAGGACTCTGGCCAAAGGGAGCTTCGGAGCAAAGAGTATCAGCTTCTTCTTTGACTTCTCTATCTTGACCACTTGGATCTTTGTGGCTTTGTCAGATCTGACTCAATGTTTTCACGTAGAATGCAACGTGGATCTGACTCAATGTCTTCACGTGGGCTACAACGTGGCCTCCAATACGAGCCTCGTGGCGAGGCGTAATAGGCTTCGTAAGAAAATTTGTCTAGACTCTAACATTGAGATCCTATTACCTTACATGGAGATTATGGAAAGTCACGAGTGAGATAAGTGGATGGGAGCTATGATGGAGGAAAATGAGTTTCCACATAAAAACCAAACTTGGGGATTTGGTGAAGTTTTTGAAAGAGAAGCGGGTGATCGGGCACAAGTGGGTGTACAAGGAAAATGATGGTAAGAAGTTTAAGGCCTCGAAATATCTAATATGATTGGTACGAAAAAAGATAATTGAATGAAAGTTGTTGTTTTTTAATTATTTATAATAAAGAACTGAAATCAGCCAATTAAGCTTCTGTTTGGTATGAAATAAAATCAAATTTATATAAAAATTGATGAAATTTGTTGTTAAAAAGTTGTGGACCATAAAATGTATAGTTAAAATTAATTGTTGACTTTGACTTAAAATTAAAATCAAATTTTAATTATACCAAACAAGGGCTAAATGCCTAAATCGGATATTGCCCATCCTACTAAAAATATCCCTCCCTACCTACGTCCCACCCTGCTATGCTATGCATTATTGAACTTAGGCTTCACCAAATAAATAGTATTATAATTCCCATGAGTAGATGTGCAAACTTTTCTCACCCAACTTTTGATATCAACCAGATTATAATTGACAACAATTGTTTCAGTGAAAGTTCCACAAAAATAAAAAGTTTTTAAATTCAACAAATAAGAAATAATAAACAAATTTGGTTTAATCTACCTGTACAAGTGCCAGTGTCCCCCTGCCATAGGGCCCCACCCTATGGCAGGGGAACAGGTGTCCCCTGGTACTTGAAGTAGCACTGCTTAGGCAATAGATTGAATTAATGACAGTTATTTATTATTTCTTGGCTTCTAGAAGAAATTGGTTTAAAGTGATGCCCTTTTCTCTTAAAATTATTTATTATACTTGTAGATGCAATTGACGGCAATAACTAAAAATGTTCTCTATTTATACTTATCAATATACTAGGTGCAAGCAACATGCAATGCACGTCTGCCTAGTTTATATTTAATACTTAAAAGTTGTGCCGAACCTCACGATGAAGATTTGAGAGTGTTCGGAGTCAATTGGATAAAGGAAGACGTCAATGGAATCAAATTTAGTCAAAAGATGATCACAAATCAATTTCCAACCGAAAAGTTATGCTCCGATATTTTAGTCTCATATTGAGACCTATTTTTGGCATAAAAAGTGATCGAATTGGAGAATGATGTCTGAATCAAAGTTGTAGTCAGATGAGTTAGCTTTCCAACGCATTTTGAATCGCCTCAATCAGATATCGGAATGCAAAGTTATGATAAAAACACTGAAAGAAGGTGCAGTTGCCTGTTTAAAATAAGAAATTCCGTTACATAGTCCGTTAAAACAACAAATTCCGTTAGTTTTTCCGTTAAAAACAAGAAATTCCGTTACATAGCCACTTTTAATATATAGAAGAAGATAATGATGTACGATTAATATTTATCATTTCACACCAAAATGAACACATGACAGAGAATAAAAATTTGTGAAGGTTGTCAGTACACCTCCCACATGTATGTTAGACATTTTTCAATTAACTTTTTTTATAATTTATTTTCGTTGAAATATGTTCATTTCTTTTTTATTATTATTATTTTTTTATCTTTATTCTTTTTCTACGTTCCTCTCTTGTACAAATAACATACAATTAGTGCAATTCACAACCCATTGAAGATGTTCTTTTTTCCCTCGCCATTTTGTTTGTTACACATACAACAATGTACATTGTGACATTAGAGACATTATCACAAATAATTGGGAATAACTTTAAGCCCTTGTTTGTTGGGTTTAAAATCAAAATTTTTAACAGACTTTAATAGAAGTTGATGAAATATATGGTTGAAATGTGGTTTCCGTAAAATGTGTAGTTAAAATTAATTATTAATTTTGACTTGAAATAAAATCTCGATTTTAAATTATACCAAACATAGGTTACATTTAGAAAGTAAACTTTTTAATACACTTCAACAATTTTCTCTATTTAACTTTTCCTTTTATTTTTTTCAAGAAATATTTATTAATTTATTTTTATCTTTCAATTAATATATTATTTTATATGTCAATGGTTTAAGTAATTTGAGAAGTGGAGTATTATAAATTTTATCTTATTAAATGAAATAATCATAAAGTAGGAATGGAGAGACAAATAAACTATTTTCAAAGTCAAAATTATGAGTTCTTGTAGCTTATTTTAAATATTGACTCTAAAAAATAGATAATATATTGTATTTAGATAGTTTCTTAAAGATGCTATTAACCCGTCAAGTGACAAATTCATATATTAAGCCCTTGTTTGAGCGATTATTTGAAAAAAGTAATAGAATATATTTTTTAAAAATAGATTGAGTTATTAACATGGAACCCCTTATTACTTGCACAAATGGAATGGTATCTTCCCTCTCAATAGTTACATACAAGTTTATAGAACATAGAAAGACAGGAGAGCTCGGATCGAATCGGTGATTTTTGAATAGTTTTTTTTTTTTGGAGAATATGTGGTTAAAAAAGTAAGAAGATTTTTTCGATTTATGTGTAATATTATTTTATTGAGAGAATGCGTAATTGATAAGAAGAGGAAGAAAAATGAATTAAAATTTAATGGGGGCTAAACACGAGCCTCAATAAATTTTCCAGTTAGTTAATAATTGATGATTTTCAATTTTAGAATACGAACCACAATATTTGCTAAAATATTATTTTTCTTTTACAATTTCTTGGTTATAAAATGATGAGCTCTCGCGCTCTCGATGTATTTTCTTTAGATCCGTTGATATTTGATGTGAAATAAAATGTAATAATTAATTACTTAGTCTAGAAGACCAGCGTGATAAATTGTTGTAACTATAAATCTAGAAGGCACTAAAAGTCATGTTTGTTGAGGTCGAAAACCAAGTGGTGATTCAGCGTGGAATATGAAAACATCATTTGAATATTTGACAAAGTGTGTCCACCATGTTGATTACTTTTGTTTAATCAAAACTACTTTGTAGTGTGCGGAATTGATTTGTGCGAATCCATTTCGTGTCTTTATCTTTTACCTTTACGTAAGACGATGTTTCTTTATCTAGATTTAATGATCACCGTACACTTATCTCGATATATACATAACACTCAAATGTAAAGTTTGACTAGCGCGATCAATTGAAATGACAAATTGGAGTTTTAATATCTTGTGTTCACATATGAAAATTTAGAATTGATGATGATGGTGACCTAAAAATGATTAAATTAATTTATATTCTAGGTTTTATTTTGTTACTATGTTGATGGTAAAATAGTATTCTAAAAAGCTCATTTGGCCTATGCTTTAAATTTATTTACGTCTAAGCACGTTTAAACACCTAAAAATTTAGATTTTGATCTGACCATCTAGCAACGCTTTACATTTTTTAGAATACTAATAAAATTACATAAGAAAATAGTAAGAAAAATTAGAATTGGACTCTTCAAACTTTTAAATAGTTTTGTTACGAGTTTCCAATTTTCAAAAGTGAGGTTATGAGTCTCTAACTTACTTAAATATGTGAATTTGGGTCTCCGCGTAACCAAAATTGTTATCAATGTTTTTGAACCCGAATTCATAAAATTTAAATGAGTTGAGGAACAAAACTTTACTTTTGAAATGTCTCCTAACCCTAATTTTTTTCACAATGTAATTAACAAAAACATTTAAGTTACTCTTAATAACAAATGTATAATTTAGGGTCCGTTTGAGCCCCGTTCTTTTCCCAAATTTTCTCATTTTCCTTGGTTTTTGGACAGCTTCAACAGTTGCATGACTGATTATTTGCCTGACTTCGTACAGCTTTTTCTACATTTGGCAGACAAATTTTGAATATGCCGAATCTGCCCTTTTTTTACTTGTTTTTGAAATTAGAAAGTAAGGGTAATAATAGTAGGTATTTTGGTAAATAGTGATGACAAATTGGATATATTAGTCACAAGGAATTTCAACGGTTCAATAGCCAAAAATCTTCGGCACAACTCACCAAAATGTCTGCTGTGGGGCCCATAAAAAGTCAATAATGAGAATGAGAATTTGGAAAAAAAGGGGCTCAAACGGGGGCTTAAGATGAAACTCAACATATCTGATTTCCTATCCACAGTGGATAGGAGAAATCTTGCCTACTGTTTATGTGGTAATGTCACGTCAGTTGTTAAGTTTACAATTTTTTAAAATATAATGAATAACTTGCCATGGACAAAATATCAACGCCACTTGGAGATCAATTCTATGAAACTCAATGCCCAACGTAACACGATTTGTTATAATATGTTCTCGTATAAAACAAAATAACAAAAGTTATTTAGCAATGGTTGGCCCACAAGCCTACTGCATCACCCCTCAACAGACCTGCCATTTCCGCAAAAATGTTTTATTTTGTTCCCCATCTATAAAATAAAGGAAACCCTCTCAACATTTCTCCAACCTAACCTACTTTGCACAAATCTCTCTCTCACTGAAAACTCCATTTCACATACAGCTCCATCATGTTCTAAGCATTTGTTGAATAATCACAAGTAGTATTTCCGAAGAATCAATCTGTTGTTGGTGCCAGTAACTCTGGAGTTGACTCAGTTCATCACATCATATTTTTTTGCTTAATATCTTTTCTACTCAGAGATTAAAGGAAGCATGGCATTTGAGCAATATTTTATGCAGGAATGGAAATCCATTCCCGACTCTGAAAAGAGTTCTCCCTGCTTTGATTGCAGTATCTGTTTGGACTTCGTGTCTGATCCTGTGGTTACCCTTTGTGGCCATCTCTACTGTTGGCCCTGCATCTACAAGTGGTTTCAAAGTGCTTCACTTGATTCAGATAAGCAGCTCCCTAGATGCCCAGTTTGCAAGACCGAAATATCTGAAAAAACCATGGTCCCTCTGTATGGCCGGGGAAAAGGCCTCTCGGAAACCGAACACAAGGTCAAGAATATACCGCCAAGGCCACTAGCTCGTGCCATACAGGATTCAGATCATCGAAATCCACGTAATTTATCCGATCCGTATTCGAGTAACGAAGAAGGAGATGCTTCGTCGTCTCCATCACATCCCAGGATAGGGATGTTTGGAGAGATGGTTTATGCCAGAGTTTTTGGTAATTCAGAGAGTTTATACTGGTATCCTAATTCGTACCACTTAGTGGGAAGTAGTACTCCTGGATTAAGAAGGCAGCAATTACAGGCTAACAAATCTCTCGGTAGAGTTTCGGTTTTCCTCTTGTGTTGTTTTCTTTTGTGCCTTGTCCTATTTTAGTTTTATCTTAAGGAATTTTTGCTACCTCTTTTTGATCCCATGTATAAAACTAGCTATTGATGCAATAGAGTATATATGATCTTTACTTATTTGTCTGCAGTAATTTCTTATCCGTTCTTCTTCGGTGGCAATGTTCATATATCACATTTTTATGCTCTTCTGATCTAGATCCAATTTAAAAAAATAAAAATCGTCGGTGGCACAAAATTTACCACATTCTCGCGGTAATAAATGAAAGGGGCACGTATTTACAGTCGGTCAGATCAGATCGTCAACCGTAAGAGTATTGTATCTGTCACCAGTCAAAGCGTACTATTCATACAGAGGCCCCGTGAGAATCAATCTTGATACGTGTACACTAAATTCGGATGACATTCCTATGAGTTTGCAGTTTTTTATACATTGATTTTAATAACATTTTAAACAATCAATAATACATATTTTGACAACTCAGCACAATATTAACAATAATGTCGTCTAAGAATGTACATCTAAATTAATTATGTGAGTTGTTGTAAAATCAACCACCGATTAAGATGTTGAAGTTATATGGTACTATAATAAAGTATTTGATCAAGTAAAAGAATAATAAAGATAAGAAATATGACAGAGAAATTAAGATATTTTATTGACTCAAGAATAATGGAAAAAATAGAAAATTATAATGGATCCTATAATTCTAATAATTTATTTTCTCACACCTATAAAATTATATAGAAGATCCTAATATTTATAGGGAACATATAGGGGATGTCCAAATCCTCATAGTAGAGTTGTTGATGAAGTCGGATACCAAAAACTGAGTCGAAAACGAAGTAGGAGAAGAAAATGCGAAAAAGGGAACAGAACTGAACATGTAGCATCGCTGCGCCCACTTCCCAGCGCCGTGCGCTGGGTGTTCTAAAAATATTTTATTTTATTTTTCAATTTTTTTCTCCATTCCAAACTTTTGTTCAAGTCTAATACCAATTTTCAACTCCCAAAATGCTTCCAATATAACTCTTCAACTTAACATAGGACTTCAATAGCAATCCAAACTGAATTTTTCTTGACGTGCAATTCAATTAAAATTATTCAATAATTCAATCAAAGAATTCGGGTCAAACTCAAATTCTAACAATTTCCACCTTGACACGAATTCCACTAAAGAATGAACTGACTTCTTCAACAATAATCAAAAAAATTAATTTCTCCAACAAAACACAATACTCAAACTCTTTCAATGAATCCAATCACTACTCTTGTAGAATTATCTCAGATCCCTAAAAAATCATAATGATTTTATAATTTACCAAATTGGGTTGTAACACACCTAAAGCAGAATTAAACTCAAATGCTTTTGAAGAAAGCTCATTGCTAGATTGTACGCTTTCTACTCCACTTAAAGCATGTTTAACAAAATCAGCATCTGCATACCCTTTTCCATTGGGTACGTCCCTAACAATTGAATACAATGGCACCACATGTGAGATGGCAAAGCAGCATTATCTATATCTCATGAACCCCACTAAGCAGTATTCTTCAAATCCGATCATTTACGAGCTCCTAAAGGTATTGTACCAAATTGAATGTCCACCAAGGTGCTGATCCTGTGTTAATTGACTCTTCTAAATTATGTACGACACTACAAGATGTATAACTGAAACATTTTTTGTCTCTCCAATACAACATGAGCACCCTTACAAACCTTCAAAACTCCACCCCCACCAAAAAACTCATAACCTTTTGAATCAAGGATAGACAACGAGATGAGATTCTTCTTCAAATCCGATACATGTCGAACATGGCCAAGTGTTCTAATTGTTCCATCCAAAAGATTCAATCTAACCGTACTAATTCTAGCAACCCGACAAGGTGCGTTGTTTTTCATAACTACCACACATTTAGAAACAGTTTTATATGTAGTAAACAAGTTCTTATTAGGACATATATGAAACACACACGCTGAATCAAGAATCTAATCATCTTCCGGTTTAAACTCAATATCAGAAATAGTTAAGAGATCTCCATCATTTACAACGTTATTCGCGAGGTCGGATTCGCTTGAAGTATCTTGATATCTACTTGCAGCAATCATTTCTTTATTCTGCAATTTGTAGCAATCTTCTTTCATGTGCCTCTTCTTTTTGCAGTAGTTACAAATCTGATTCTTGAGCTTAGATTTCGATCTGCCCCTTCCAGAACCACCATGAGCAACTAGGTCTTCTCCATCTTTGGCCTAAAAAACCAGATGCTTCATCTTCTCTTTTGAATACAATGCATTATACATCTCCTCTATGGTGAGAGTATCACAACATACAAGATTGTATCTCTAAATGAAGAAAACGAAGCGAGCAACGAACACAATAGGATCAAGACCAAATCTTCTTCATCATACTCTACTTCCAAAGTTTCCAAATCAGCGACGGTCTCTTTAAATACAGCTGGTGATCTTCCAATGATCCTCCTTCTGCCATTCGATGAGAATATAAACGCACAATTGCTTGTTAGACGTTTAGTCATGCACAATTGCTCCAACTTCAACCATAAAACAGCTGCTGAATTCTCTTTCAAAACATCCTGAAGAATAGTATTTGATAGATGAAGATGATGTGAGAAATTGCTTATCCTTCCGTAATTTCTCTTCCGCAGTCCAATTTGTGGACATCTTGTCAATTCCCTGCATCACATCATCCAAATCTAGCTGTGCGAGTACTGCACGCATCTTAACCTGCCATTGCGAAATCTAGTGCTTCGATCCAAAAGTGGAATGCCATACTTCATGGAAGTCATCATGCACAAAAACTTCGAACAAATCAAACCTTGTACTCTTACGGAACTGTTGAACCTATGCTCTGATACCACTTGTTATAAAACCAACTACTTGATTGAGATGTTGAAATTATATTGCACTATAATAAAGTATTTGATCAAGTAAAAGAATAATAAAGACAAGAAATATGGTAGAGAAATTAAGAGATTTTATTGACTCAAAAATAATGGAGAAGAGAGAAAATTACAATGGATCTTATAATTCTAGTAATCTATTTTCTTACACATATAAAATTGTATAGAAGAGCCTAATATTTATAGGGAACATATAGGAGACGTCCAAACCCTCCTAGTAGAGTTGTTGATGAAGTAGGATGTAAAAAATCGTGTCCAAAATGAAGTAGGAGAAGAAAACGCGAAAGCGGAACAGAACAGAACATGTGGCGCCCACTTCCGGGCGCCTCGGCACCGTGTGTTCTGAATTTTTTTTCCAAATTGTTTTCTCCATCCCAAACTCTTTTTCAAGTCTAATACCAATTTTCAACTCCCAATGAGTTTCCAAAATAGAATTTCAACTTGACATAGGACTCCAATATCATTCCAAACTGAATTCTCCTTGACGTACACTTCAATTAAAATTCCTTAATTTTTCAATCAAGGAATTTGGGTCACACCCAAATTCTAATATGAGAATAGAGTTATTTCCCTCATAGGCAGAGCCAACACCCATATGATTTTTTTTTTTTTGCCAATAAACAATGAAAAATGACCAAGTGTTTCCCTATAAAAAACTTGTCAAACTTTTTCTGTACATGTAGCATCACTCTGAGAGTAACGTCTGTTACGAATCGGTGAGGAGTTCCAAAATTTCTTCATTACTGATTTACTCGTCTACTGTCCCAAACTCACAGTTCCTTTTAACTTGTGGAAAGGGTCATAATGTCCTGTCCTTGATACAATTTGTCAAAAAATCTCCCATAGGAAATATTCCTAGTTCCTCTACTTTTTCCAAATATTCCAGACAAGCAATCAAAGAATCATTGCTCGACAGTAATTACAGAGATCACCTTCCTCAATGCTTCCATGGCTTCGGGGACTTGATTTTCTTGAAGGTATTATCCATATGCCAAATGGCACCACGTAATTACAAGAGGTTAGATAATCCACTGTATATAAGGGCTTCTGCCTTCATCAAAAGGCTATCAATATGCATTGATCGAGGAACTCGATTCCCATCCCTCAAAAATCTTCTTAGCCTCTTCAATGTCATCATTAAAATTCATCAGTGAGTGCATCATGCTTATATAAACCTTATTGATTGTAATGAATAAAATGGATACTAGATTGTTCTCTGTGAAGATTATTTCTCATTGCAACTAAATCAAGCAAGCACGTGTGTTGTTGGTGATATCATGAGCTGCTATTGTGCACTGCTGGGACCACCATATTGTTGAAACAGATTTTATTCTTCACATGATTATCATTCCCTACCAGCTTGCTCTCCACTCAATTTGCTGTATATATATTTCACCTCACTTGTATCAATTATCAAGTTGAATATACTTTATTATATTTCAGCTCCTTATCTGAGTTTTATATACTTCAAAATCTATTATTTTAACTTGGTATCAGAGCGGTGAAATGGCCAATACTGGATCAGATGATAATGCACAATCTGCACTACCTAACTCCAGCACACTGGTGCCTCCATTGCTGGGAGGACATCAAGTGACATCAGTTGGAATCACTCTCACCCAAGTGCCACCGGTGAAGCTAGATAGGAATAACTTCCTCCTATGGAAGAACATGATTATGCCAATCATTAGAGGACATAATCTTGAAGGGTTCATTGATGGAACCAAAACCTGCCCAGCAGAGTTCCTTGCAATTCAGACGACTGGATCTGCTGGAGCCACAGTGGAAATGACACCAAATTCTGACTATGGAAAATGGATGTCGACTGATCAGCTGTTGATGGGTTGGCTGTACTCATCAATGACATCTGAGATTGCCATGAAGGTAATGGGATCATCAACTGCCTGCAGCCTCTGGAAAGCCGTTCAAGAAAGTTTTGGAGTCCTGAATAAATCCAGGATTATTTTCCTAACCAGTGAACTCCAAAGGGCTAGGAAAGGATCAATGACTATTGATCAATATCTCAACATGATTAAACATCTAGCAGACAACCTTGAAATAGCTGGAAAGACAATCACTCATGGAGATCTCATCACTCAAGTATTAGCTGGCTTAGATGAAGAATACACCCCCATCGTTGTTCAGATTAACAGCAAAGAATCAATCTCTTGGCACGAGTACGATGGTTCTTATGACTTATGAAAGCCGGATTGAACATCTAAATGCAGTGAAAAATAGCTTAGCCTCGATAAACCTAAGCCAAGTTTCAAGAACTTGATCGCACAGCAAGCACTAATAGAGGAGGAAGGTCAGATTATGGTGGAAGAAGTTTTCACTATAGGGGTGGAAGAATCAGAGGCAGAGGAGGCGACAAGTTATCAACAAAGGGCCTTGTTAAATTTGTGGAATGAATAATCACTCAGCAGCCAAATGCTTCAACCGGTATGATGAGAGGTACATGGGTGCCAAGCCTGACAACAACTACTCTTCAGAACCTGCTGCTCTCATTGCCTCATCAAAAACCATTTCAGATCCAGCATGGTTTGTAGACTCAGGTGCCAGCAACCATGTTACTGCAGAGAGAGAAAATCTAGCTGAAGTATGTGAATATGGTGGTAAGGAAAAACTTGTTGTTGGTAATGGAAATGAACTTCAAATTTCTCACATTGGCACTAATCACCTGAATACACAGAATAATAAATCTTTATTGCCCAGTAATGTGTTATTAGTGCCTTCAATCAAGAAAAACTTGTTGAGTGTCTCCCAATTGACCTCTGATAATGGTGTTTTTATGGAATTCCACTCTAACACTTGTGCTGTCAAGGACCAACAGACCAAGGAAGTGCTGCTGGAAGGGAAACTTAAAGACGGCTTGTACCAGATTGAGCTCCCAGATCAAGTTAAGAGACTATCCTGTCAAATTCCAGCTTATCCCAATAAATCGAGATCATCAGTCTGTGTTGTTGAGTCAAAAAGAATTACCAAGTCTGAGTCAAAATAAAAATTGTGGCACATGAGACTTGGACATCCTACAGGTCCTGTGATGTCACAAGTTCTCAAATTATGTAATGAAAAATTCAATGAAAATGAAACTTGTCAATTTTGTGACGCCTGTCAGCTAGGAAAATCTCATTCCCTGCCTTTCAAACTATCGAACTCACACGCATCAGCACCTCTTAATCTTATCCATACAGATCTCTGGGGTCCTGCACCCATTCAATCGACTTCTGGTTTTCGATATTATATTCTTTTCATAGATGATTATAGTAGGCATACATGGATATATCCTCTAAGAAGCAAATCTGAAGCCTTAAACTCTTTCACTCAGTTTAAAAACCTAGTAGAAAACAAGTTTGACAGAAAAATAAAAACTCTCCAGTCAGATTGGGGAGGAGAATTAAGGGCTTTTACCAATCTAGCTCAACAATCTGGTATTGAGATGAGACTCTCCTGTCCCCATACTTCAGCTCAAAATGGAAGAGCTGAAAGAAAACATCGACATATTACTGAAACCGGCCTGACTCTCCTTGCTCAAGCAAATATGCCGTTGCACTACTGGTGGGAAGCTTTCTATACAGCTGTCTATCTTATCAATAAATTACCAACTCCCATTCTAAAGATGAAATCGCCAAATCAAGTTCTAACGAATGAGCAAACTGACTACAAATCTCTTAGAGTTTTTGGCTGTGCGTGCTTTCCATGTTTAAGGCCTTACCAATCTCATAAATTCAGTTTCCACTCAACGAAGTGTCTTTCTTGATTTTAGCAACTCTCACAAAGGGTATAAGTGTCTCAGTCCCACAGGAAAAATCTACTTGTCTAGGCATGTTGTGTTTAATGAAAATGAGTTTCCTTTTCAGTCAAGCTTTCTAAATAAAATCACTAGCTCTCCAAACTCTGAAATCATCATTCAGTATCTTCGCTGTCAAATTTCTCCTAACTCTGATCTGATGTGCTCAAATGTTACAAGTTACTCTGATGAAACTCTTCATGCAGCAGTTCAAAATTCAGGTCCATCCTTACTACCTGGAAGTCAGATTTCAGAAGCTATTGAAAGTTCAGATACTAGTAATAATCATAGTCACAGTGAAAACCCAGAGGATACACCAATTGAGAATCTTGAGGTTGAGCAAGTTGATGAGCAAAGTGAGGAAAATCAAATTGAAGCCACAGAATTGAATAGACAGGCCACTGAACATCCTATGACTACTAGGAGCAAAGCTGGCATTTTTAAACCAAAAGTTTACTCAACACAATGCCAACAGTACAGAATCAGAACTGACCCAAATGATGTCCTTGAAGCCATGTCAAACAAAAATTGGAAAGAAGCCATGGAAGAAGAATACAAAGCCTTAATCAGAAACAACACCTGGAAACTTGTACCAGCAGAGGAAAATCAAAAAGTGATAGGCAACAAGTGGGTTTTCAGGATCAAACGTGACATTGATGGAAGAATACTGAAGCATAAAGCCAGGCTCGTTGCAAAAGGTTTTCTACAGACCTCAGGTGTAGACTATCATGAGACCTTCAGCCCTGTGATAAAGGCTTCTACCTTACGAATAATTCTCACTATTGCCGTCTCAAGAGGATGGAGTGTTAGACAAGTGGATATCAACAACGCATTCTTGAATGGCAAGCTAAATGAAGTGGTATTCATGAATCAGCCTGAAGGTTTTATTAACAAGAGATATCCTACTTTTGTTTGTAGGCTCGAAAAGGCCCTTTATGGGCTTAAGCAAGCCCCTAGAGCTTGGTATGAGAGGTTAAAAAGGACACTTCTGGATTGGAAATTCACTAACTCTAGGGCAGACAGCTCTCTGTTTTTCTTTATGAACCACAAGCAGGTCATTTTTTGCTTAGTATATGTTGATGACATTGTAGTCACTGGAAATGATCACAACCTGCTGCAAAGCTTTATTGACCGACTAAATGCTAAGTTTGCATTGAAGGATATGGGTGAATTACACCAATTTCTGAGAGTTGAAGTAAAACGGAATGAATCAGGGATGCATCTCACTCAATCCAAGTACATAAGGGACTTGCTAAAAAGGTTTCATCTCGAGCATCTGAAACCGTGTTCTACACCTATGACAGTAGGTAA
Organism: Fraxinus americana; assembly: GCA_035079005.1. NCBI lineage: Eukaryota > Viridiplantae > Streptophyta > Magnoliopsida > Lamiales > Oleaceae > Fraxinus > Fraxinus americana. The sequence continues at coordinate 17,815,151 of CM068707.1, read as the reverse complement.
ATATATTTCCAAAGATGATGGTGAGAAAATGCTAGATTTCTCCATGTACCGGAGTGCCATAGGTGGTTTACAATATCTCAGTCACACACGGCCTGACATTTCATTTGCAGTAAACAAATTAAGTCAATTTCTCCAAGCTCCTTCAGATATACATTGGAAGGCAGTTAAGAGGATTTTCAGGTATCTGAAAGGCACTATTAATCAAGGGATTTGGATACAAAGAGCTGACAGAATTGATGTCACAGGTTTTGCCGATGCTGACTGGGCGTCTTGCCCTGATGATAGGAGGTCGACTGCTGGATATTGTGTCTATTTAGGGGACACCTTGGTGTCTTGGTCCTCGAAGAAACAACAGGTAGTGGCCAGGTCTAGCACGGAATCAGAATATAGGGCATTGGCACAAGTCTCAGCTGAAATCACATGGATTGAGTCATTACTTAAAGAAATCAATTTGAAGTCTGCCTCATCTCCTATCTTGTGGTGTGACAATCTTAGTGCCAGTGCCTTAGCCTCAAACCCTGTCTACCATGCTAGAACAAAGCATATCGAATTAGATATACATTTTGTTAGAGATAAAGTCCTTGAAGGGAAGCTTAAAATCCATTACATTCCATCTTCAGATCAAACCACAGATCTCATGACTAAACCCCTATCTCAAACCAGGTTCCTGTTTCTCAAAGACAAGCTTGGAGTAAAAGAATGAACTCCAGCTTAAGGGAGGATGTGAAGATTATTTCTCATTGCAACTAAATCAAGCAAGCACGTGTGTTGTTGGTGATATCATGAGCTGCTATTGTGCACTGCTGGGACCACCATATTGTTGAAACAGATTTTATTCTTCACATGATTATCATTCCCTACCAGCTTGCTCTCCACTCAATTTGCTGTATATATATTTCACCTCACTTGTATCAATTATCAAGTTGAATATACTTTATTATATTTCAGCTCCTTATCTGAGTTTTATATACTTCAAAATCTGTTATTTTAACTCTCTCGTACCAATTCGTTGTAAAATAGGCAAGAAAAGAATAATATATTTACGACAAAATATGAAGAAATTGATTACAAACATACAAAAACAAAATAATTGGCAAAGGAAAAGAGATTTCATTAAAATATGGAGAATGAATACAATGATTCTGTATTTACTGTTCACAAAAATATATTTCGAATTAAAATCATCGTAAGTGTATAGTTCGTTAACAAGTAATAAAGTGGAATTAAGTCGAGGTATCGTCCCATGGAGATTGATTTAGTTCAATTTTAATTATCACGACCTTAACTGAAACAAAAATAATGTGAAGTTTTTGTTTGTGACAAAATTCTAACTAAAATAATTTACTTATGCAATTATAAGTAAATTAACTAAACTAATTGCAAATTATTCTAAATGCAAATTAATGTGTTTAATAAACAACAAACGCACTAGGATCCTGAATTCCGATGCAATAATCTTTTTTAACCTTAATTCTACACTTTGACAACACGATTGAATTTTGACGAATCAATATTTCTATTTTATTTAACAACCTCTCTATTGTAATGTTGAACCTACTCTCTCACATATGACTCAAATATATTTCTATGATGGATGATAACATATAAAAGTGTATGAATTTTTATGAACACTTGAAGATTCACATAGAGCATAGCATATATTTTTATCCCCCATCGGATTCTATGACAATTTATATATATCTCCCTTCTTTTGAATGCATAAAATAAGCCACCAAATTCACACAACTTCCGTACAAAGTAATTGTGGAGAACAGAAAATCATATAAATCATTCAATATTCAAAAACATTTTTTAATGTCAAATATATAAAACTAAAGATTAAAAACTCATATTACATGGTTCATCGTTCTCTTAGTACAAAGAAAATTAGTCTAGCATGTTATAAAGAAGAAAACAAAAAAAATATTGAAGAATCTACATCACTCAAATAATTCTTGAATTGAATCTTCGAGTCTTGGAATCAATTTTCGTGTTCTTACCTCCTTCTATGCTCCCAAAATCTCTTAGAATTTATTGTAATGTGTGATAAATACTTCTAGACGGTCTTGTGTCTTTAAAAGACATCCGAAGATTTGTTTCCATAAGAGTTGGAATCAAATAAGGAAATCAGAATTTTTCCTCTGAAAATACACTATGCCATAGCATAGTACATTTCAACGCTATACATATGGTTCATGTTCAGCTCCGGAAATCCTTGCATCACACCATGCGACCGCATGGAGAAAATAAATATGTTATAGCATAGTTCAAGTGAAATTTCAGTCTTTGCATTTTGGTCCCCGAACTCCGTTTTCTCATTTCTTGACCTCGTTTCTCACTTCTTCTTCTTCCAACAATTCATTCATTTGCTCAATTGGTCTTTGACTCTTTCACATTTTCATTTCTTCTTTTGAGTCATCTTTCGGTTATTTTCACTTCGGTCCCTAGACTTTGGTTTCCTTCCATTTTAGTCTTTCATTGCTTGTTTATCCTAAATCCCACCATGTCCATCAATATTATCTTACAAAACATAATTAATATAGAATTAAGCCATATTTCAATATATTTGCCAACAATTATCTATATTTTGTGCCTTAAATATGTGTATAAAACGCACTTATCATTTACTATTTACCAATTTGTCTAACTTAATTTAAAATACAATTAAGAGCTAAATATATATACATATAGGAGATGTTTCAAACCCTAAAAGTAGAATTATAGATGAAATGAAATGATCAAAGCGCATCAACACGTTAAACATATCTTGGTCTTGATAACACTGGTGCTTGAGCACCACGAGCGGTTGGTGAGCAATTAGCTCGCGACAAGGTGTGTGGTGTTGGGGAGCTGCGTCTTGGATTGAATTCGATCCATTTGACTCCAAATGACGTTGAGGCGCCCGTAATGCTATCCAAAAATTTCATTGTTCATATCTTGACCTCTTCAAGTCAACACAAATTTCAAACTCTTAATTGGGCTTTCGAATAAAACTTCAACTAAAATCTGCCAAATATATTTTGAATATGATTCCAAAATAGTATTTCAAATAAAACTCTTCTTAAGTTGATTTTAATTAGAATTCTTAATTATCTTCCAAATAAAAATTCGAGTCATACCCTAATTCTAACATTGATAACTTTTCCACTTTAATTATATAGGTTTCAAATTCGGTATAACTCATCTTTCTTCCCAGTTTCGCCATATAGTGTGAGGAGGGAAAAAATATATATTTATTCAACCTCATACACATTTATCTTTAATAGTTTAAGTTTTAAACGAGATAGTTAATGTGAATTGATAAAATTCAAATTAAAAACTAATATAATGTTTTGAAAACCATATTGGACATTGACCCGAAGAAGAAAAAGGGTCAATGGTTAAATGGTTGAACCGAGATTAAATCGGGGTCGACTTCGAAATTAAATTAATTAATTAATTTAATTTTATATAGATATGCATCATTTAAAAAAAATTACGATAGACATACACTTAAAAAAAATTGATACTAAATTTAGAATTTTTTTTACATAAATTGTTAATAATCATTTCATTATATAAAACTAAATGGGCCAAGGTCATAATTCACAGGGAACAATACATAAATCAGGTTTTTAGTATACACCATTTCAAAATTAAGGATAGAGGTTTTAAATTTCAAAAAACAGGTTTTTATTAAAATTTATTTATAATTTAATTAATTAATTAATTATATTAAGGTTACAGATCTATACAATTTGGTCACAATTCAAAAATTTTATAGGTCACAGTTTGTTTATCGATCACAAATTAAAAATTTAAAAGTCACAATTTATTCATCGGTCACAAATCACAAAATTTATAAATCACATAATTTATTTTATGATTACAAAATATCAAATTAATTGATCACAAATTATATTTAGGTCACAGTTTATAAAATTATTGGTCACAAATTAATAACTTTTAGGTCACATATTGTTTATTGGTCATACATTGTTTATTATTCACAAATTAACCAATTTAATGGTTACAAATAACCAAATATTCTGTGACCACCACCAACTATCAACTTGTGACCACTACTTTATCATTCCCTTTAGCAACACCATTGTCACCGTCGCCGCTAGAACCACCACCACCACCTCCCGACAGCAACACCACCTCAAACAAATCAAGACATCGCAAAAAAAACACCACTGCATCCTCACACCGATCCACCATCACCTCGCCACGCCCATCGCCACCAATAAAACCACTGCACACAATCACAGAACAACCACCGTTTCCTCTCACAGATCTGCTTCGTTTCTTGCAGATCTTACAGACCACCACGCCCACGACAAATCCACTACCACGCCGGCTCAATTACAGTCACCACCACCACCTCGCACCCCAACACAGCCCATACCACCATCAACGCAGCCCGCCATCAACGTACACTACCACCTCGCATCAGATCCAACCACAACCACACACATCACCAAAATCGCCCCTGCTAGAACAACCACCACAACCACACATCACCAACACCTCGCCCGATCTAATCAACGGAGAGCACTGCGGCACTATCAACAAGCCATCAATAAAAAAAATTGCTGTCCATTTGCCATCACCGCCATGGTTGGCCGATGTTGCAAAATCTGATATCCATTAACATGACCAAGACCTCCAACACCACCAACTCCGATTTCATCTAACTCAGTGGTGGCTTCGCAGCGAAGAGAGGATGAAAGGAGAGGCTTCGCAGCGGAGAGAGGGTGAGATGTGATAATAGATAGAGGTGATGGTGGTACCGATGCGGTGGTGCCGTCAGGGTGGCGAAGACGGGGATAGAGAAAGTTGAAAGAAAATGGGTCGGTAGGGAGAGAGAGAGGGGTGATAAAATGAAATAATTAGGATTTGAAATTGTGTAGGCTTGATTTAAATAAAAATTAATTTAAAAACCATTAATCAAAACTTGATTTATGTATTATTAAAGTTGATTCTAGATTTATGAAAATTGTATCTTAAAAACCTGTGAGGCTCTAATTTCATCTAATTCATAACCTACATAATTAGAGATAAAGGCCAAAAAGTTATTGATGATACCAAAGGCTGTGTAGCCATTTGTCCTGACTGCTGGACTTGATTGAAATAACATAGCCGCAATTCTCGAGTTCGGTCACCCTTTCATGTGCATCCATCCTAGAATCTCGAAGGCAGGGCTTTGGCATAGATGCACGGGGGCCAGTGATGATACCAATATCAGTTGAGCTCGAGCACTTACCCCGAGGACAACTTCCCTCGGTTGGCCTCAAAGAGAGGTTAATCTCTTGGGGTTCCATTACGTCGAGTTTCCTTCTTCAATAGTCTTCCTCGAGCTTTGTTTGATTTCTTGTAACTCCCTCTCATGTATGAGCTTATCTAGCATAGGAAAGATAGAGTCCTTCCATCGACAAGTTTCCACATTCTGAGAGGACTTTTACGCCAGAGTCCCATTCTAACCCAATCATCCATGAAACACAAGATCAACTAAACAACAACTTCCTATTACACTAGAATTCCTAGGGATCTCCATATTGTAGTCCTACTAGGAGTCCACCACCTACCTTTATAAATACATCATTCCCATTCATTACCAAGGTATGTTTTACACACAATTTATAGCATATACTCTTTTCATATTTCCTTTTTGACTTAAGCATCGTAGGGGCGACGAGCACACACATCGATGCCTTTGTTTCAGGTAGCGGAAGACTTCGATCGTGCTCATTCTCAGTCGTTAAGCTTGGAAGTTGATAGGTAAAATTTTTGGTAGCATCATTGGCGCCTTCTGTTGAAAAGGTTACCAAAAGCTATGGTCAACACACGTTCAAGTCTTCCTCCAGCAAGCTCATCCGCACCCAATCCACCACCAGTTGGGGAGCCCACAACTTATCAAGAGGAATCATATACAGTACCAGCTGCCCAGCTACAAGTGGTTGATGCTCATCCAACGCCGAAACAATTTTAACTCAATTACTGAGCCAAAGGGATACTCATCCGACGTTGGAACAATTGCCGCACTGATAGTACGACATACCATGAGGGTTCATGGGCATACAATGGAGAACTGCAAAGCCCTCCAGCGAGAAATTGAGGCTCTATTAAAAATGGGATATTTAAGTTCATAAGTCAGTCATGACAAGCGTCCGAGGAATGATCGGGATAGTGGCATGGGCCCCGAGAGAGGGGGGAATGACAAACCTACTGTAGGAACGATTAACATTATTGTTGGAGAGATAGCATTAGGATGAGACTCAAATAGTGGACGCAAGCAGTATGCCAGACAATACAGCCCAAACTTGAAGATGATGCCTGATGATATGGAAGAAATCATATTTGGGCTACAGGACTTGGAAGGTCTGTCACGTCCACATGACAATACACTGGTCATATCAGTGATCATAGCTAATTTTGATGTAAAGAGGATACTAGTTGACAATGGGAGCGCGGCCAACATGCTCTCCCATGAGGCATACTCAAGGATGGGGATTTTGGTCGAACATCTCAAAGCTGTTAAGACCCCATTTCAGGGATTTGGAGGTGGTACAATCATTTCAGGGGGAATCGTCAATCTTCCACTTAAGCTGGGATTGAATCAGAAGCAGATAACAGAAATCACGTCATTCCAGGTGGTTCGAGCTTTAATGGCCTACAATGTCATTATGGGAAGACCATTACTTAACAAGATCAGGGCTATTGTTTCGAATTTCCATCTTGCTATGAAGTTTCCTACCAATAATGGTGTTGGGATAGTGCGGTGAGACCAGTGAGCTGCTAGACAGTGTTACGTAACAAGTGTTCGGGGAATAGGCTCCAACGTCATGCAGATCTCATCATCCGAACCCGAGCTCCAGTAGAAGATGTGGTAGAGGTCCACTTACTCCAGTGGAAGATGTGGTAGAGGTCGAGCCCGGTAAAAAGGTGACAATTGGTCGGGATCTTGATGCCAATCTCATGGAGGCGCTGATAAGTTGCATGTCCCGCAATATAGATGTGTTCGCCTGGAGTGTCGAGGATATGCCCGGGATAGACCCGAGCATTACAGTCTACAAACTCAATATCAATCCATGAGCAAAGCCGATCAAACAAAGAAAGAGATAATTCGCACCAGAACGGCGTGAGGTCATTCGGGAGGAGATTGATAAGTTGATCAATGCTCGGTTTATTCGGGAAGTTTAATACCTTGTCTGGCTCGCCAATGTCATGCTCATCAAGGAGGCCAATGAAAAATAGAAAGTTTGTATCGACTTTACAGATCTTAACAAGGCATGCCCAAAGGACATATATCCCCTACCTCAGATCGACAACCTCATGGACAGCACGTTAGGATGTAAACTATACAGCTTCTTCGATGCATTTTTCAGATATTACTAGATCTTTATGGCTGAAGAAAACTAGGAGAATACGTCATTCATGGCTGATTCGGCCATATACTATTATAGGGTCATGCCATTCGGATTGAAGAATGTAGGAGCGACCTGTCAGAGACTCGTCAAAAAAATCTTTGCAAAAATGATTAGGAAAAATATTGAGGCTTATGTGGATGACATGGTAGTTAAGAGCAAACGAGTGGAGCAACACATAGCAAATCTTGAGGAAGTATTCTCCACCCTACGAGAGTATAAAATGAAGTTGAATCCAGCAAAGTGAGCCTTTGGAGTTGCCTCGAGCAAATTTTTAGGCTTCATGATCACGCACAGGGGGATTGAAGCCAACCCAGACAAAATAAATGCACGGACATCCATGGAGTCCCCTACGAACAGGAAAGATGTTCAAAAACTGATGGGCCGCATCGCTACTCTGAACAGGTTCATGTCTTGTGCTGCCGACAGATGCTTCCCATTTTTCAAGGCTCTAAAGGGAATTGTGACTTTGAATGGAATGAGAATTGTGAGAGAGTATTCCAGGAGTTTAAGCACACGTTGGCAACCCTACCAGTTCTTAGTAGGCTGGAGCCTGGAGATACTCTATTTCTATACTTAGTAGTGTCTCAGAGACCAGGTATACATTGGTCGAGCAGCTAGCTCTTGCCCTAGTAGTGGCAGCCCAGAAATTAAGGCAATACACTGGTAGAGCTAGCTCTTTTCAATCCCATCCAATTGTCGTGCTCAGGAATCAACCACTCAAGTATATACTCCAGAAGCCCGACGTGTCTGGTAGGTTATTTAAGTGGGCTATTGAACTTGGTGAATTTGATATTGAATTTAAGCCCCAACCCTCGATTAAAGCACAAGCCTTGGCCGACTTCATAGTAGAACTCACCCCAAGGCCTCGGGGGCCAGCAGATAACCCGACCAGGGAGGTCACAGACATATGGAAAATATTTGTGGATGGAACATCGAACAGCTCTGGCTCGGGTGCAGGTGTCATAATTATAAACCAGAACAGATGTACCAAAGTACAATGTGCACTTCGATTTGAATTTGACGCTACAAATAATAAGGCAAAGTATGAAGCAATTATAATTACGCAAGAGCTCACCATTAATCTTGAGCTTGAGCACATAAGAAGTTTCAGCGATTCACAACTAATGGTCGGCCAGATAGATGGGTCATTTGAGAGAAATGATGAGAAGATGAGTTTGTATTACCTGAGAGTTCATTATTTTCAAAGACGATTCAAGAATTTTGAAATCGTAAAGATCTCTCGTACCGAAAATTGTAAGGCCAATCCATTGTCCAGGCTTGTCTTCCTGTGAATTGATGGTCTTGATAGAACAGTCCATATCAAATTTGTAATAGAGTCAAGCATAAGTCAATCACCCTCCGTCATGGATATTGAGCACAAGTCTTGTTGGATGGATCCAATAGTTGATTTCATAACTAATGGAAATTTACCAGATGATCCACGTTGGCGAGAAGTGTTCGAACTCGGGCACCAAGGTATTGCATGATCAGGGGAATTTTATTTCATCGAAGTTCCACTCTTCTATATCTTCGATGCCTTAAACCTTCAGAAACGGCTATAGCCTTAGCAGAAGTCCACGAAGGTGTGTGCGGGAACCATCAAGGAGCTCGGGCTCTAGCCTTTAAACTTATAAGGTATGGATATTACTGGCCTACCATGAAGATGAATGCTGTAGACTACGTTAAGAAGTGTGACAAATGTCAGAGGTTTGGCAACGTCATCTATTCTCTGATCGAGGACCTCATCCCTATTCATTGCATAGCCCCATTTGAATAATAGGGCGTAGACATCTCGGTTCTTTCCCACTCGCCCGAGGACAATTGAAGTTCGTCACCGTAGCTGTGGGACATTTTACAAAGTGGGCCGAGGCTAAGCCCCTTGCCACAATTTCAAAGCCCAAACTGAGGTCATTCGTTTGGAAGTCCATCATTTGCAGGTTCGAAATACCCAAGGTCCTCATGTTACTTGATTATTTCTCTAAACAATTCTTCAACTATTCGAGTTTGTAATCCTCGAGTTCTTAACATGTTACTCGATTATTTCTCTAAATCTTCGAGATTTGATACCTAGGTGTCCTCGAGTTCCTAACATGTTCAAAATTCTCATGCTCGAGAATGAATGCAAATACTGTGCAGGACATTAAAATTTCAAAACAGAGCAGTAACACATGATCGATCATTGTATTTGAAGAAAACAAAAACAAAAAATTTCGGCCCAGATCGAGCAATGTACATGGAATTGTTCAAAAATTAATGATCGAGTAGGGGAGGGATCCTATTCTACATCATGGCTAGAGGGCATGTCAACTACATCCTCGTCCCCGGCATTAGCTTATTCATCGTTCAGAGTTCCTTTGGATGCTGACAGCTTGAGTAGATCAGTGACCTCGGGTACACCCTAGAGCTGATCAGGCTTGACGTCGAGAAGATTGGCCCTAACATAAGCTCAGGCTTGCTTGAACTCATAGTTGTAGGAGCTTTGATCATATTCTCCCTTTATTGCAGTGAGTTCATCGGACTTCTTCAAGTCCTCGATCTCTGATACTCGAGTGTTAGCAAGCTTTGATTCAAACTCCCTTGTCTTGTGCTCAAGATCGAGCTTGGCCTCCTTTGCTTCGTCCTTGGCCACACCAACTTCTTCCCTTGCCTGATGCAGCCCATCCTCGAGCTCGGCGATGTTTTTATGTTCTGCTTATGTTCAACCTCGAGCTCTGCAACTCAACGAGTATGAATCTTGAGATCAATTTTGAGTTTTGCCAACTCCTTACAGTCGACCTCCTCTTTTAAGGACATACCTCTAGCAACGCTCAGAGCCTGCAAGCATGAGGATGAGTCAGCAATAAAAAATTAACTCATTAAAGATTGAGCACAATTAAAATGCTTACTTTCAATGCCAAAGACTAAAATGTCTTCACCCCGTCCCGAGCTTTGAGCATTTGAACTTATCCACCACATCGGGTAGTAGGGTGCGACTCTCCTCCTCACCTTGAGGCATGTCCTTGACGAGATCATCGTCAGGGTCGACCACCACGGTGGTGCCTTAGCCAAGGTGACCGGGGTGCATGGGGTAGGCTTGACGATGGGAGCCCAAGGTTGCTGGTGAGAAGACTCCTCAGGCCAAGTCCTGGCCTCAGGGGCTCGAGGTCTCTTTTTCCCCTTCTTCTGTCCGGGAGCCCGGGATTGGGGAGCTTTTGATTTCTGGCTCATCGCCAGTCGAATAGCCTGAGGATCAAAAGTCATATTGTCTGGAAAAAAACAAACAAAGCATTAGCTCGAGGACTGGTTGAGATACAATAATTAAATAAAGATCGAGACATTTTGACCCTACCCTCCAAACTTTTCACATTTGTAAGGTCGAGGATGTCATCCCTGAACAAGTCATCGAGATCATAACATAGAGGCTCGAGATCTTCCAAACTCTGCCTATCTCTTTCTAAAATTTCAAAATAGGCATGCCCCTCGTTAAATCGAGGATTGTTTGGGATAGTCCATCGAGGACCAAAAGGATGATCCGGATCTTGAGGATGAATAAAAAATATCTTTGCTTCCGCCTCTTAAGGGAGCTCGGCATTTTAGGAATCTTAAACCTACCTCGGGTTGACACGTAGATAAAGCAATTATAGCCCGGTAATGACTTCAGCTTGAACACCATCCTAAGGAGGTCAAGCTTGGGGGTTATGGACAGGAGCCTACAAGCTATGAAAAAATACATGATCATCATCTGTATGTTAGGGACAAGCTGTCCTGGACACATGAAGTGCTCGACCAAGAACTCTATGAAGAAAGGATGAAGAGGCTATCTAAATCCAACCTTCAATGAGTCCCTAAAAACCACAAACTCCTCGTCCTGAGCACTAACTATACTATCCTCGGGCCCGAGGATTCTAATATTACACCCCGACATAAGCCCGAACTCCCTAGCTATAGCTATTACTTCATTCTCTTTATATCGGCCTTAGAGGTCGGGGTAATTCAGAACATGCCTAGTGTCTATGGGGACTGCTAAAGGAATTATAGAATGCCCAGCATCCTCGGGTGTGGAGCCTGACCCTGACGAGCTAATGCTACCAAACATGTTTAGAAAATAGAAACTTAAATTATCTACAGGGCACGAGGTCTTACCTTACGCCTAAACCCGAAGTGGTCTGAATAGTGTTTGAGGATTGAAGATGCCAAATGAAGTGGGGTAGAAGGGTATTTATAGGACTCTGAGGAACCTAATCCTAGCACTCCACCATACCACATGGCGAACATCTACCATTCCAGGGTAATCATTGGCTTGAACATCGAGACCACTTGTCACACTTGTACAAACCCTAGGCTGTACAGCCGAGTTTCACATGCTGAGCAGCCCTTATTCATGGCTATTCAGTCTACATTAAAAGGATGAGTAGCCCATTTGCATGGCTTTTCAACCCAATTTCATAGGCTGAGCAGCAGCCTATTGGCATGGCTGTACAGCCCAGTTTCACATGATGAAAATCCCTTCTTCATGGTTGTTCAATCCACGTTAAAAGGCTTAGCAGCCCATTTGCATGGCTGTTCAACCAAATTTCATAGCTTGAGGAGCCCATTGTTTCCCATGCTGAGCAGCCCTTCTTCATAGCTGTTCAGTCCACATTAAAAGGCTGAGCAACCCAATTTGATGGCTGTTCAACCTAATTTCATAGGTTGAGCAGCCCATTGGCATGGCTGTACAGCCAAGTTTCACATGCTGAGCAGCCCTTCTTCATGGCTGTTCAGTCCACATTAAAAGGCTGAACAGCCCATTTGCATGGCTATAAAACCTAATTTCACAGGCTAAGCAGCCCTTTTCCATGGCTATTCAGTCCACGTTAGAAGGCTGTGCATTCCTTCTCCAAGGTTGTACAGCCCATGTCCAAAGGCTGTGCAGCCATTTGTCCTGACTGCTTGACCCGATTGAAATAACATAGCCGCGATTCTCGAGATCGATCACCCTTTCATGTGCATCCTTCCCAGAATCTCGAAGGCAATGATCTGGCATAGATGCACGGAGGCCAGTGATGATGCCAATATCAGTTGAGCTCGAACATTAACCCCGAGGACAACTTCCCTCGGTTGGCCTCAAAGAGAGGTTAATCTCTTCAGGTTCCATCATGTCGGGCTTCCTTCGTCAATAGTCTTCCTCGAGCTCTGTTTGATTTCTTGTAACTCCCTCTCATGTTTGGGCTTATCTAACCTAGGAGAGATAGAGTCCTTCCATCGATACGTTTCCTCATTCTGAGAGGACTTTTACGCCAGAGTCCCATTCTAACCCAATCACCTAGGAAACACAAGATCAACTAAACAACAACTTCATATTACACTAGAACTCCTAGGGATCTCCACATTGTAGTCCTACTAGGAGTCCACCACCTACATTTATAAATACATTATTCTATTCATTACCAAGGTATGTTTTACACACAATTTACAGCATATACTCTTTTCATATTCCCTTTTTGACTTAAGTATCGGAGGGGCGACGATGACACACTTTAACACCTTTGTCTCAGGTATCGGAAGACCTCGATCGTGCTTATCCTCAGTCGTCAAGTTCGAAAGTCGACAGGTATGATTTTTGGTAGCATCAGTTATAAACCAAAAAAGCTATAACAGAAGGAGGCACGACGCATCACTTTTTCCCCACCAGCTTCTTCTTTCAATTTTTTCCGGCGACTTCTTCTTTCAAATTTTTTTTTTTCGAGCGGCTTCTTTTGCATGTATATGTTATATGAATGGATGGTAGGTCTCTTTACATAACTTGACAAGTGAGGAAAGGTCCATTTTCAGATATTTTTATCTATGCTAGTGATTTTTTTCCTTTTTGCAAGGTAGTCAAAAGACTCGTTAAAACCGTTTCGAGTCGAACCAGTCATTTTACTGGATTTTTATCAGTTTTTGTATTAATGGGGGTTTACCGGATGAACCGGCTGAGTCGGTCCAGTTTTCATAACATCGATCTAATCTTTATGAGAACAATACCCGTACTCCTTTTACGTTATTATTTGTTAATGATCTCGTATGACTGTGGAATTTTACCGAACAATGGTATACTTGGAAAATCATGATTTGTGCTTAGCCGAGTTGCATTGCTGACTTATTGTGAAATAAAATCATGGTAAACTGATTACAGTCTGCTCCTTGTAACCCAAATTTTTCATTTTTTAAAAATTTTATAAAGCTACCGAAAATCTCTGGAAATGCTTCATCTCTTCTTCAATAAATTTATTCGCAACTTTATGCTAATTGATCATCGTGGTCCCAGTCAAACCGAATCGAAGATTATTGGTTTCTTGAGTTTTCTTTACAAGTGATACAACGAAGTTTTAAAAAATAATAGATGTTACTTCAAATGGTAAAGAACTTGAAAAGTCAAAGAAATGACATTTTTGGTATTCTTTCGTGAATTGAAGGGTATATTAATCATTTAATACTTTGTCAATGACTTGTCTTCAACTTGAAGTTGAACACAGTGTTTTGGAGCAAAAATCTAAACCAAAATCAAGAGAGGGCAGGAAATCACAAATTTGACGTGGTTTGATCAAATGTTAATATTAGCCATTCACAAAGTATTATCAGCTGAATTTTGAATGTTAAGCTTAAAATAATTTGCTCTTTAGATACGTGCACTTAATATCAAAATCGAGTAACGTGTACCTTGTTACCTATCATAAAAAAATATATTTTTTTCCCCTAAAATGCATAACAATAATACAAACACTGGAATCCCAACAAAAATAGTAAGACAATAGAAAGGCGAATAATACGAGGTCTAACATGGCATACGAGTACGATGGTTAAATTTTCTGGTTAATTTTTAAATGAACCACACAAAATTTTGTCTTCGTTGAATCGAGGTGGAAACATTGACAATATTCTCTATGAATTGACGAAGGGACAACTAACTACCTAGCTCTGAACTAAATGATAGTGTCTTCTCAGTCTCATGTATGTTCTATAATTTAGGAGTTAAGAGAATCATGCTGAGTCAGAAAAGAGAGCAAAATGCTGAGGTTTTCACACGAACTTCATGTTCCTCAATTCGATGAATAATTATTCAATTCAGATTGTGTGAAGTAATCCCAATTCTTTGCACATTTGCACTTCTCTTCAACGACTTCCTTGTTCTATGAATTTGTCCAACATAAGACCATGCAGTTTGTTGCAGGCCTATCACTATATAAAGCTTCGTATTCACAGTGCAAACATCACCAGAATCACTTAATTATAATATCAAGAAATGGCTGCACTAAAATGCTCCCATGTTGCACTCCTTGCATTTCTAAGCTTGGTTCTGTGTTCTGCACACAGAACTCTTCCTAATGAGGCTGGAACCAACCATGACCGCGTCGTTAGCATCATGGAGGACACTACTCATACTGACCATGCATGGAACGGCCATGTTTTAAGTAATGGAGGTGGAGGTGGAGGGGGAGGTGTTGTAAGCAACCCGACAATTGGTGGTGCCCCCATAGTTGGATCTGCTGGTGGTTATGGAAGTGGGAGTGGCAATGGCAATAATGGGGGCATTAGCAGTGGAAGCGGAGGAGGAGGTGGTGGTGGTGGCTGGCTTGGTGGTGTACCAAATTTTGGCATCCCAGGTGTTGGAGCCCCAGGTTATGGCGTCCCAGTCGGGGGAAATGGTGGAGGATATGGGTTCGGTGGTGGATATGGTTCCGGTTCTGGGGGTAATAATGGAGACAGTCCACCAGGATATGGTGAAGGACCAGGGGTCCCTCCACCGAATTACCACTGCCAACCAATGAACTGTGGCAATCCCTTTGGTTGTCCTGGATTCACCATGCACTTCAGTCACCATACACACATGAATGCACCTGCATCCAATATGCCAGCAGAGAGTACTGGCCATGCCATGGCTCCTGCAGATTCACACTAACCAGATTTCATGCTACTGTTTTACCTAAAAATGGTCACTTTAGAAAGAAGCAAAGTGAATGCTTATGGCATTAATTAATAAAAAATCGGCTTCTGCTTCTACAGGAATTGTTTTTAGATGCAACTTATTTTCAAGTCAAAAGATTTAACGATGAGAAAATAGCTTAATTTGCTTAAAACTTGTAAACAGATGAGTGCTTGCATTATCACCAGCAAATATTGGATGATTTCAAACTAGCTAGCTGACGTTTTTAAAGTTAGCTACAATAACCTCCAGGTTGAAATAAATCATGTACACATCAACCCTGATATGCCCCGAAAACATATCATTAGATCATAATGGAGAATAGGGGTATCTCCCAGTAATTACTAAACCATCTTGAACCATGTCAAATGACAAACCTGGTCCATCAAGGAAATTGAAAAAAAAATAAAAAAGAGTTGCAGAAATGATAAGATGAAAGAAAAAACTAATGATGGAAATATTTTATATTGAACATTATAATCAAGTCGAGATGAATACCGATATATAAACAAGTTTAATTCATGCAGGGGCGGAGCCAGGAATTGATCGTACGGGGGGCTAAAATTTTTAAAATGTAATGTACAAATAAAATTTATATATAACTAAAAAAATTGTAATATAACGTTACCTATTACAATTGTACCCGACAATGTTTTAAAGCATGAAATTAATCTATAATAGAATTTAGATCTAAATTAATACTAAATTCTCGTTCAATAATTAGTGTTAAACAATCGGCAAGAAACCATCATCCATTTTGTTTCGAATTTCAGTCTTCACATGTTTTATTGCTGAAAATGCTCGCTCCACTGTCGCTGTTGAAATCGGTAGTGTCAGTACTAAACAAATCAATTTAATCAAAATGACATAACTCTACGACCTTCTACTTGCAACCAATTCCCGACATAAATCGGAAAGTGTAGGCACTTGAAATCGAGGTTCGAAAATCACATCATGTTGATAATGTTGTAACTCAATTTTCAAACAATAAGTGTTTTTACGGCCAAATCACACAGGTACAAGCAGAAAATGAACACATCCCAGGAACAAAATAACTATAATTCAAACTCAGGTTGACTTCTCTCAAATTCGTGGTTTATTCACAAACAAAATATGAGATCTGAACAATTACTAAAACCCAACAATATATAAAATTTGTTATTTTTTCTTCTCTTTATTTCTGACCAAATATAGCCATATCACAATTGGCAATTAGCTAAAAATTACCCCACAAAAAGTAAAAATAAAAACTCAAATATACTACAACAACTGATTCAACTGCTTGAGTTATTTCTCTGAACTCCTCAACTCCAAGAACCCATAAATAAAAACACCGAGATTCATTAAACACAAACTCTGAAAATATCAAATTTCTGGGAATTCCTCATAAAATGAAGAAAGTATATATTCATACCAACATACACATTAACGTTAAGCACCCAGTACAAGCACTTTGCAGATTGAAATTGAAATAGAAAAAAAGAAAAATAATATTACTCTGTACTTTTTGGGATGTGAATTGGATAATTGGGGTTTTCATTTTTAAATGACCGATGGGTTTGGGTTTTCATTTTCAAATGGGATTATCAATTATGGGCTAGACAATGGACTAAGGGTGGTAGACAATGGGCTAGTTAAACCAATTTTTTTTTTTTAAGTTTCAGCATCTGGGCTTCGGCAAGGGTGGGCTCTATCTCCGCCCATGACTTCATGCTTTTATGTAGCCAAAAATGTGGCACCATAGGCAAAATGCGCGTGCTTTCCCACCCTGAAAACGAGGTTCCCTCTTAGAAATGTTGCCAAGACTTTTCCGGCGAGTTTCGATCCCACGTATGTACGCAGAGAATTTCAACATCCATTATCAGATAATCAGATAACATTGGTTCCATTCTTTCTAATATGAATCTTGTTATTTTCTATACAAGTCGTGTCATACATATATATGAATCATAGATAACAAGTTATAGAAGAAAAGGAGTCCAAAATCGAGTAAAAAAACGAAAAAGGGCTTGAGCTGGATAAGCCTGTCCCTCGAGCGACAGGCGGGCGATAGGTGAGCGACAGTTTTTACCAGGCTCGTTCAAGCGTCCAGCTAGCGAAAAAGCGACGACTTTTTCTTCCTGTTCATAATTTTGATCTCTTCAAGATCACTCTAATTTAAATTCCAATACACACTACAATTTGGGTCAAACCACAAAAAATCTCCACCTTGAACCAAATTCCAACACATGAAATTTCAAGTCACAACACCTATTCCAAACAAGTCACAATAGACTAAATCAATGACAAACACCCACTAAATTCAAGCAAAGTTCAAACTTAGCAATGGAAAGTGGTTTTGTCATCATATCAGTAGGATTATTTTTGGTATCAATCTTGCTCACTACAATGTCACCACGAGCAATCACATCACGCACAAAATGATACCTCACATCAATGTGCTTAATCTTCTCATGAAACATCTGATTCTTAGTCAAGAAAATTACACTGTGACTATCACAGAATATTGTAGACACATGCAAGTCTTCACTGATTTCACCAATCAATCTTCTCAGTCACATAGCCTCCTTACATGCCTCTGTAAATGGCCATGTATTCTACTTCTGTTGTAGACAAAGCTACTATATTTTCCAAAGTAGCTTTCAGCTGATAGCACAGCCTCCAAGGCTAAACACATACCTTGTATGTAATCTCCTTTTATCAAGATACACTTCATAATCTGAATCCACATTCCCAATAACTCCGTTTAAATTTCTACCAAAATGCAAACAAGCATTAGAAGAGCCCTCAAGTATTTGAAGATCCACTGAATTGCTTTCCAATGCTTCTTGCCAAGACTTGACATGTATTTGCCAACTATACTAACTGCATGTGCCAATCAATCTTGTACAAACATAGTATACATAAGCGAACCAATTGTACTGGAATCAGGAACCCAAGACGTGTAATCAGTGTCTTCATCTGACTGAGAACATAAGTTAGATGATAATTTAAAGTAAACAGCCAGAAGTACTGACAGTCTTCGCATTTACCATATTAAATCTTTCAACCACCTTCTCAATGTACAACTTCTGATTCAAATACAATTTGTCAACTTCTCTATCCCTTAAAATTTTTATATCAAGAATCTTCTTTGTTGCACCCAAATCTTTCGTATCAACCTCCTTACTGAGTTGAAACTTCACTTTTCTGACCTCTACTTTATCTTTGGCTGCTATGAGCATATCATTAACATATAATAACAAATATGTAGTCGATCCACTATCTTTCTTTCTGAAGTACATAAAACTATCATAATTACATGTGAAGAAATCATGAGAAGTCATGAATGAATAAAAGCTCTTATACCACTGCCTCGGTGACTTGCTTTAGTCTATACAAGGACTCTTAAACAAGCACACGCCGTCTTCTTTTCCAGAGACCGTGAGCCCCTCTGGTTGTTACATGTAGATGCTCTGTTTAAGTTTTTCATGTAAGAATGTTGTCTTGACATCAATTTGCTCAAACTCCGAGTCATTTGATAAGTGTGTTTTTGAACACTTATTTAATACCTAAACAAGCTAATTATTGATTAAAATGAGTGGATTTCTACTCACAATTGTGTAACATTTGCTTTTGTAGGTCAAAAATCATCCATGGAATAGAACAAGGCAAAATGAGTGAAAAGGGACCAAAAGTGCACAAAATTGTGAAGTTGGGGACCAAAATGATCAAGGGCAGAAAGTTGGAGGACTCATGATGCAATTTATGGAGGGCAAAATTGATATAAATGTCAAAATTCGAGGATCATATTGTACAAATTCATAGTGTGGGGACCTGATATGCAATTACCGGAAGGCTGGTCTGCAATATTTCGAAGGATCATTTTAATTATTTTTTGAAAACTCAGGGACCAAGGTTGCAATTTTCACTAGATTTTGATTTTAAAGCCATCACTTGGACTCTTCTTGGAAGAGGGAGTGGCTATTGACTTTTTTTTATCTTTTTTATCTTTTTTTTTTCTTTTCTTTTCTAAGTTTCTTCTTTCCTTCTTTTTCCTTTTCTTTTTCTTGGTATTTTGAGGGCAAAATCATGAGTATAACAAGGAGAACAAATCAAAGAAAAGGTGGAGAAGAGTGGGGGAATCAAGATTTAAGCAAATCCATCAAAAAACGGGTTTTATCTTTAATCTTGTATTTTCTTTATTATTTTCTATCATTTGTAATGCATTGGATAAATATTCTCATTTGTTATCATTCATATAACATGGGTTAAATTTTATTGTTGGGATTTATGGTAGAATTTAACATAACCTTAATTAATTTTAATATTTGCTTTTTTATGTTAATTCACTTATTTTCGTGTGTTTTTACTATTGTTATTATTGCATTTTCATTTATATGGCTAATGAATGATTATATTTAGTGATTTGTACGTCGTTCTAGAGAAGATTGTACATTTTTTACCAAATAGTAGAAACCCTATGTTTGTGTAGTGGATATAGATATACCACTAACCCTATGTGATCGATTGAGTTATTTTCACAAAAAATTAATGCAATTGTTTGGTTTAAATCAACATAAAGATATAGTAAGCTAAACTAATCAATTAGGGTTAATTTCGCTCGAGAGAGGTAATTAGCTAAAATTGGAAAATCGGATCTAACATCCAAGTGTTTACGTTTTCTTATTTTATAGATTTTTAGTTAATTTCTCAAAATTTCCAAAATTAAATTTTATTGTGTGTTTGTTCTTATTGTCAAAAATTAAATTGACTAAATTT
This sequence comes from Fraxinus americana, assembly GCA_035079005.1. NCBI lineage: Eukaryota > Viridiplantae > Streptophyta > Magnoliopsida > Lamiales > Oleaceae > Fraxinus > Fraxinus americana. The sequence continues at coordinate 17,795,054 of CM068707.1, read as the reverse complement.
GTGTAATTAAAAATAAGCATTCCTCGAGGGATCGACAACCGGACTCAAAAAGTCCACTTTATTACTTGAACGCGACCCGTGCACTTGCGGTATATTATTTTAGCGAACAAGTTTTTGGCGCCATTGTCGGAGAGTGTTTTATTTTAATTACCATCTTAGTTGATTCAAATTTTAAAAAAAAAAAATTTTTTTATTTTTTATTTTATTTTTATTTTTTATAGCTTTCATATCTTTATTGTGTAGTTGGCTTCTTAATTTTTATTTCCTTAAGTCTTCGGTAGTGCATGCTTCATTTAAAAAGTTTTGATTTTTTTGAACTTGATCCGGATATTGAAAGGACTTTCCGAAGAAGACGACAGGAACAAAGGGAATTGAGAAGACAACGATTAATCGAGATGGCCCAACAAGGAGAAAAAGTAGAACCCAATGCTCAACCAGAAAATATTCTGCGAGGTGGCATTCCACCGGGTTTTGATAACCAAGAGGGTAGGGCTCAAGAGCCTATTGTAAATGAGGAAGATATGCTATTTGAGGACTTCATGAACCCACCTATGGTAGAGAATGAATCAAGTATTGTCTACCCTTCTTATGGACATACAAACTTTCAACTTCAACCGGATGTTATCAGTTTATTTTCAAATACCATTCCATTTTATGGGAGGACTAATGAGAACCTACACTCTCATGTTGCACGATTTGTGGAGAATGTTGGCAATTTTAAATATGAGGGCGTGAGTGTAGAGGCAATCCGAATGAGATTATTTGTCCATACACTGAAGGATAAGGTAAGGGAGTGGCTTGAAACTTTACCACCCGGGAGCATAAATAGTTGGACGGAGTTTGTTCAAAAATTTACAACAAAATTTTTTCCACCCACTCGAGTCGCTAAACTCAAGCATGACATAACCACCTTCCAACAATTCGAATTGGAGAGCTTTCATGAGGCTTGGGAGATGTTTAAAGATATGTTTCGGAAATGTCCAAATCATGGAATCACAATGGGGCAATAAGTAAATTATTTTTATACCGGGTTGACTCCTTCTTGCCGTTCAAATGTAGATTCATCTTCTAATGGATCTATTAAGAAGAAGAGTATTTGGGAAGCATATGATCTATTCGAGGTCATGAGTGAGCAAAGTGCGATGTGGCCGGATAGGGGTTCACAAAGAGGAGTTGTTGGAGTTCGAGATGGTGAAGCCTTTTCAATGGTTTTAGCAAAGATTGACTCCTTAGCGAAGAAGGTAGAGGGACTTTCTACATCTACCTTTGGCTCTCATTCTACCCATATGATACAATCCCCTTCTATTTGTGATATTTGTGGAGCAAATCACCCAAGTCCAAGTTGTCCATTGATGGGTAGTAGTTTGGCATCAAACGAGCAAGTGGCATATGCTCAAAACTTCCAACGCCAAGGGTATAATCCTTACTCTCAAACTTATAACCCTGATTGGCGAAATCATCTAAACTTCTCCTATGGGAACAATCAAAATGTATTAAATTCGAGGCCACAAGAGAAGAAAGAAGGATGGGAAGAGGCCATTGCTAAGTTGGCGAACCATCAATTGCAATATCAAGAACGCAATGATGCCTCTTTGAAAAATTTGGAACGTCAAGTAGGTCAAATAGCCAAGCTTCTCTCCGAAAGGCAACAATGAGCATTGCCTAGTAATACCGAAACAAATCCAAGAGAGAATGTGCAAGCTATTACCACTAGAAGTGGGGTGCAATTACCAGAAATTACGGTAACACGAGCAAGGGTTCAATCCGACAAAGCACCCATGGGGGAAGATGTACTTGTTCAAGAGCCTAGTATTAGTGTTGAAGCAGCCAAGGAAAGTGAACACGAGCCATCAACATCAAAGGCTCCAACACCGGTTAAGGCATATGTATCCCCTATTCCCTTTCCACAGAGACTTCAAAAGCATAAACTCGATGCTCAATTCGGCAAATTTTTGGATGTGTTCAAGAAGCTACACATCAACATCCCATTTGCCGATACCTTAGCTCAAATGCCAAGTTATGCCAAGTTCATGAAGGACATTTTTTCCAACAAAAGAAAACTTGAAGAGCATGAGACGGTGATGCTAACGGAGGAATGTAGTGCTATTTTACAAAATAAATTGCCTCCAAAAATCAACGATCCAGGGAGTTTTACTATTCCGTGCACTATTGATGATTTAAACTTTAGTAAAACTTTATGTGATCTTGGTGCTAGCATTAATCTGATGCCTCTGTCGATTTTCTTGGGCTTAGGAGAGGCCAATGTAACTACCATGTCCTTGCAATTGGCCAATAGATCTATCAAGTATTCAAGGGGTGTCATTGAGGATGTCCTAGTTAAAGTGGACAAGTTCATCTTCCCGGCCGATTTTATAATTCTTGATATGAAGAAGGATCATGACATTCCTACTATGTTGGGACGACCATTTCTTGCTACTGGTCGAGCTTTGATTGACATTCAAAAGGGAAAACTCATCTTAAGGGTTCAAGACGAACAAGTTACATTCAATATCATGAAAGCCATCAAGTATCCATTGGAATTCGACTCATGCCTTCGAGTGGATATTATTGATCATGTAGTGGCCGATTCTCTTTATGGGCTTTTTAAGGATTCTCTTGAAACATGTCTAGCACGTTCTTCAACTACTAAGGATGGGGATCCCAAAGTTGAGCATGTGGCACATTATTTGGGGGCTACATCGTCTTGTTTTTACAAGAGAGAACCATACTTTGAAGATTTGAAAACGAACTCTTCACCACCACTACTATCTCTTCAACGAGCACCTACACTTGAATTAAAGCCTCTTCCATCTCATTTAAGATATGCTTATTTGGGAGATGTATCTACACTTCCAGTTATCATTTCCAACTCCTTAAGTGAGTTGGAGGAAGAGAAGTTACTTTGGGTGTTGAGGGAACACAAGGAGGCCATCGGTTGGACTATTGCAGATATTCGAGGAATTACCCCTTCTTTGTGCATGCACAAAATTCTTATGGAGGATGATTTTAAACCATCGGTGGAGCATCAAAGGAGGTTGAATCCGAACATGAAAGAAGTAGTGAGGGCTGAGGTAGTAAAGTGGCTTGATGCGGGCATTATTTATCCGATTTCAAATAGTGCATGGGTGAGCCATGTTCAAGTGGTACCAAAAAAGGGAGGTGTAACGGTAGTCGAAAATGAGAACGATGAACTTATACCTACAAGACCCGTGGTTGAGCGAATGAACTTACCACAAGCTCAATAATGCTACTAGAAATGACTGCTTCCCTCTTCCTTTCATTGATCAATTGCTTAAGTGATTGGCAGGGTATTCTCACTATTGCTTTTTGGGTGGGTATTCGAGCTATAATCAAATTCCAATAGCCCCAGAGGATCAAGAGAAAACTACTTTCACTTGCCCATATGGTACATTTGCATATAGAATGATGCCTTTAGGTCTGTGCAATGCACCTGCCACTTTCCAAAGGTGCATGATGGCTATTTTTTCTAACATGTTGGAGAAGTGTATTGAGGTTTTTATGGATGATTTCTCGGTATTTGGGGCCTCGTTTGATGGATGCGTGAGGAATTTGGAGATGGTATTAAAAAGATGTGAGGAGACCAACTTAGTACTTAATTGGGAAAAATGCCACTTCATGGTCCAAGAAGGCATAGTTCTTGGCCACCGAATTTCACGCAAAGGGATAGAGATTGACAAGGCAAAAATCCAAATCATTGAGAAATTATCTCCACCAACTTCGGTAAAGGGGATAAGGAGTTTTTTGGGACATGGCTGATTTTATAGGAGATTTATCAAGGATTTCTCAAAGATTACAAAGCCACTTTGTTCCTTACTTGAGAAGAACAATACTTTTGATTTCTCTCACGAGTGTCTTCACGCTTTCAACACTCTTAAAGAGAAACTCATCACTGCTCCTATCATTGTAGCTCCAGATTGGGATCTTCCATTTGAGCTTATGTACGATGCAAGTGATTATACCATTGGAGTAGTTTTGGGGCAAAGAAGAGATAAAATCTTGCATGTTATCTACTATGCTAGTCGAACCTTGAATGATGCTCAATTAAACTATGCTGCTACCGAAAAAGAGATGCTCCCTGTGGTATTTGCATTTGATAAATTTAGGTCTTACCTCATTAGGTCGAAGGTGATTGTTTACACTGACCACTCGACCCTCAAATATTTGCTAGCAAAGAAAGATGCCAAACCTCGATTGATTAGATAGGTTCTTCTTCTACAAGAGTTTGACTTGGAAATTCGTGATAAGAAGGAGACAGAAAATGTTGTTGCAGATCATTTGTCTCGACTTGAGCACACCGAAGAAGTGGAGAATTGTGAAATAAATGAGGTATTCCCCGATAAGCAACTCTTACAAATCATTTATCTTGTACAAGTCACTCACACACCATGGTATGCGGACCATGTGAATTTTCTTGCTAGTGGTATCACTCCCCCGTATCTTTCTTACCAACAAAGGAAGAGATTTTCGCCTACATCAAGCATTATTTTTGGGAGGACCCTTTGTTGTTTAAACAAGATCCATATCAAATTATTCGGAGATTTGTGCCTGAAGATGAAATGGAGCAAATCCTCGAGCAATGTCATTCCTCTCCCTATGGTGGCCACTTTGGTGCCGTGAAAACCGCATCAAAGGTACTAAAATCGGGTTTCTATTGGCCCACATTATTTAAGGATGCCCACACTCTTGTCTCTAAATGTGATAGATGCCAACGTAGTGGTAATATCTCCAATCGAAATGAAATGCCGTTGAACTCTATATTGGATATAGAAATTTTTTATGTGTGGGGTATTGATTTTATGGGGCCTTTTACTTCATCATTCTCAAATCAATACATTTTGGTGGTTGTCGATTACGTGTCAAAGTGGGTCGAAGCGGTGGCTATGCCCACTGATGATGCTCGAGTGGTAGTAAAATTTTTAAAGAAAAATATTTTCTCTCGCTATGGCACCCCCCGAGCTATCATTAGTGATGGAGGCAAACATTTTTGCAATCGCATCTTAGACTCATTATTGACAAAATATGGAGTGAAACATCGTGTGGCCACCCCCTATCATCCCCAAACTACTGGCCAAGTTGAGATTTAAAATAGGGAGTTGAAGAGGATTCTCGAGTTAACGGTGAGCGCCTCAAGAAAAGATTGGTCCAAGAAATTGGATAATGCATTATGGGCTTACCGCACCGCCTTCAAAACCCCTATTGGTATGTCCCTTTACCGTCTTTTATTTGGGAAAGCTTGTCACCTTCCTGTTGAACTCGAGCATCAAGCTTTTTGGGCAATGAAAGCTTTGAACTTTGATATCAAATTGGTCGGTGAGAAAAGATTGTTTCAGTTGAATGAACTTGATGAATTCCGCCTTAATTCTTATGAGAATGCTCGAATTTACAAAGAAAAGACAAAGAAATGGCATGACAAACACATAGTGAAACGGAGTTCTTTGTTGGGCAACAAGTTCTTCTCTACAATTCTAGACTCCGATTGTTCCCCGGGAAGCTCCGATCAAGATGGTCGGGCCCTTTCACCATCGCAAAAATCTTTCCACATGGAGCAATTGAACTTTATCATGAAGAAAAAGGGAATTTCAAGGTCAACGGGCAACATTTAAAACCATACTTAGGAGGCGATTTTTCGAAAGAGAAATCATTTATTCTCATTGACAACCCGGAGTGATTATACCCCAAAAGTCGAGCTAGAGACTTTAAAACAAGCGCTTATTGGGAGGCAACCCAACTTTCTTACCCTTTTACTATTTTGATATTTACTCATGATTAATACTTTTGTTAGCACATTTTTAATTTAAAACTTTTTGTTTTTTTTTGTAGGTCAATTTTTTTTTACATCCCACATATTTAAGGTTCCTCACAAGTTTGGGGGTAAATTGTGTACAAGAAGGTCACTGGCCCAAAGTTAATTAAAAACATCACAAGTCCAAGTAGAGCATTGGTACCTCTTCACCAAATATACAACCAGGGGAGTTTCGTTATCTCATATTCTTTTTTATCTTATACTATACACATTGAGGACAATGTGTGATTTAAGTTTGGGGGTGATTGTGCTATTTTTGTTGTGATTTTGTGTTGACATATTAGATAGCCTTACTGACTTAGCATGGTTTGATGTTTAAAATTGTTGTTAATTCATGAGTTATGACTAAATATGCTATTTGTGCCTAAATTTCAAAAATTTGTTCGTTAAAATAATATACCGCAAGTGCACGGGTCGCGTTCAACTAATAAAGTGGACCTTTTGAGTCCGAGTTGTCGATCCCTCGAGGAATGCTTATTTATAATTACACAAATTTAGTCAATCTAATTTTTCACAATAAGAACAAACACACAATAAAATTTGATTTTGAAAATTATGAGAAATTAACTAAAAATCTACAAAATAAGAAAACATAAACACTTGAAAATTTTTGAAGGGAAACGTGGTTGGGATTCATGGTTTCGCTTAACTGTCACCTAATTAATTTTTCCACAAGCCAATTAATAAATTACTCATTTACGATGTTAGATCCTATTTTCCAAATTTAGCTAATTACCTCTCGAGAGAGAAATTAACCCTAATTGATTAGTTTAACCTACTATATCCCTATATTGATTTAAACCAAACAATTGCATTAATTTTTTGTGAAAATAACTCAATGGATCACCTAGGGTTAGTGGTATATCTCTATCTACTACACAAACCTAGGGTTTCTATTATTTGGTAAAAAATGCACAATATTCTCTCGAACGACGTACAAATCACTAAACATAATCATTCATTGGCCATATAAATGAAAATGCAATAATAACAATAGTAGAAACACATGAAAATAAGTGAATTAACATAAAAAAAACAAATATTAAAATTAATTAAGGTTATGTTAAATTCTACCTTAAATCCCAACAATAAAATTTAACCCATGTTATATGAATGATAACAAATGAGAATATTTATCCAATGCATTACAAATGATAGAAAATAATAAAGAAAATACAAAATTAAAGATAAAACCCGTTTTTTGATGGATTTACTTAAATCTTGATTCCCCCACTCTTCTCCACCTTTTCTTTGATTTGTTCTCATTTTTATGCTCTTAATTTTGCCCTTAAAATACCAAGAAAAAGAAAAGGAAAAAGAAGGAAAGAAGAAACTCAGAAAAGAAAAGAAAAAAAAAAAGATAAAAAAGATAAAAAAAAAAAAAGTCAATAGCCACTCCCTCTTCCAAGAAGAGTCCAAGTGATGGCTTTAAAATCAAAATTTAGTGAAAATTGCAACCTTGGTCCCTGAGTTTTCAAAAAATAATCCACAAGGTTGTGAATTTTCGAAATATTGCAGACTAGCCTTCCGATAATTGCATATCAGGTCCCCACACTATGAATTTGTACAATATGATCCTCGAATTTTGACATTTATATCAATTTTTCCCTCCATAAATTGCATCATGAATCCTCCAACTTTCTACCCTTGATCATTTTGGTCCCCAACTTCACAATTTTGTGCAATTTTGGTCCCTTTTCACTCATTTTGCCTTGACTTATTCCATGGATGATTTTTGGCCTACAAAAGCAAATGTTACACAATTGTGAGTAGAAATCCACTCATTTTAATCAATAATTAGCTTGTTTAAGTATTAAATAAGTGTTCAAAAACACACTTATCAAATACCCCCAAACTTAAGTTCTTGCTCGTCCCAAGTAAGATTATCTATAACACAATCAAGCAACATGTGATAATGACCAACACATTAGATAGCTTGCCAAAAATATCTATGAGTATAAAATTGTATAACCAATTGATAGATATGCTCCAAATAATGCTAACAAAAATCATTTTAGCTTATCCAATGTTCGATCGGTGTGTGGGTGTATAATCACTTTCAATCATCATCGAAATTAGGAAAAAATTATGAAGACAGATAAAAATTTAAATTGGATCCAACCCAACCCTTTGTGGTCAAATATTTCCTTTCCCACTCGTGAGATTCACTCATTAAATATAGTTTATTTTCTTTTCCCAAGTGTAAATCTAAAGATTACTCTCAAATCACTCATTTATTTTCCCACTCTAATTTGGTTGGGTCTAACCGGCAATTTCAACCTCTAGTCATGTGATAATTCTCCACATATGAGTGCTTTGACATTTAAGCTTATACTAAGTAATTCAAACCCACTAGTTATCTAAGCCCAAACATCAAATACAATTGCACAATATCAAACTCTTTTTTTTTTTTTCAATCATATTTCATGTTTTACCTCACTCCCTTAAACTTTCTTCTTGACCATTGTAGCGAGTTTTAGGTCGATAGCTCCCCAATTGTTTAGACCAAAAGGGTATCGGGTTTTGAGATACCCCAACAGACTTAATAACTCGAGTCAAAAAGGCTACGAAGTGAGGCAAGAATCAACAAGTGTAGTATCCATTTTTTAGCATTACAAAATAAATGGGATTTAGATCCCTAGCATATGGTCATTACCTAGTTTATACTTAGCAAAAGATACTCCACACAATTTTTTTTCTTTTTTTAACATCCATGGAATCAACACACTTCTAGATAATATTCTTCACCGACTCGACCACCCTCAAATTTATCTCACAATATGGTTAAGTGAAAGAGAAGAGAAGGTAAGATTGATAAATTTAAACACAACTCACAATCTAGTTCTTACCAATTCAAAAATCTCTCCATCAATCCAAAAATTTCCACATCTAGATAATAATTAATCATGACTACTGTGCTCAAAGTGACTTAGGATCTCACATTGACAAATAAATTTTTTTTTGAAAAATTTAGGCATAAATAGCATATTTAGTCATAACTCATAAATTAACAATTTTAAATATCAAACCATGCTAAGCCGGCAAGGCTATCTAATATGTCAACACAAAATCACAACAAAAATAGCACATCATTCTTAGCCACCACTCCAAGTAAAGCCCGGATGGAACTATACTTCACAATTGGTGAGAACACATATGTAAAGTCAACACTTGGAATCTGACTGTAGCCCTTTGCCACCAATCGAGCCTTGTATCTAGCATCTTCAATCCCTGATGTGCTTTCTTTTCATTTGAACACCCATTTGTAGCGAACAACCTTTTTACCTCTAGGTAATTTTACCAGATTCCAAGTGTTATTTTTACTCAGTGACTCGATCTCCTCTTGCGTAGCAATCATCCATCTGCTAGAATTACTGCAATTGACTACCTCTGAATATATAGCAGGTTCCTCAGTGAAATTAATGTCTTCAGCCACACTTAATGCATAAGCTACCAAATCTGCTTCCACATACTTCTGTGGAAGTCTAATCTGTATGTGAGGTCTATCTTAGCTATGAATACTGTGGCACTGGTGGTGTAGGCAAAGTAGGCAAGATATTGTTGTCTGTCAACCCCGAACTGGACTGATCTATAGAAGACTATTTTGTAACCTTTGATTCTTCTTCTGAACCAATTTTCAACTCCACTTGAGTTGAATGATTCTGCTCATCAGTTTTATCAGAATCCCCAAAACGTGAGTCATGAACCATAGCAAGTTCATCAAATACTACATCTCTACTAAAAATCACATTTCTTTTCTTAGGACACCACGATTTATACCCCTTCACACCTGATTTATACCCAAAAAAGATGCACTTTCTAGACCTAAGCTCCAACTTCCCATTATCCAGATGAGCATAAGTAGGACACCCAAAAATCTTCAAATTAGAATAACAAGAAGGTTTACCAGACCATACATCTTTTGGTATCTTTTTATCAATGGCACCTAAGGGTGAGCAATTAATCAGAAAACAAGCTCTAGTAGTAGCTTTAGCCCAGAATGTCTTAGGCAACCCAGAATTTGAAAGTATACAATGAATCTTTTCCATCAGAATTCTATTCATCTACCCTGCCACACTATTTTGTTGAGGGGTTTCAGGCACTATCTGTTAAGGCTCCTATTATTGTGTAATTAGTTGGCCTGATTTAGTTCCTGATTCAGTGCTCATCCTTGTGTAAATTAGCTGGCTTGATTTAGCTCTTGATTTAGCTCTCATCTCGTAATTAGTGGCTATGCTGTAAATCTGTAACAATCCCACTAACTATGCTGTAAATCTCTATATATATTCATCAACGTCAAAGGAATAATATATCAGAAATTATTTTCCAAACTCTGAGTTTTGTCATGGTATCAGAGCTTTTGCTCTAAACAATTTTTTTTTCTCTCGAAACCTTTCTCTTCACTCATGGCTAATCAACTTGTCCCTGCCTCCACCACTTCCACACCTGCTTGCTCATCATCTTCTACACATACTCAATGGCAAAAACTACCTGGTATGGCGGGCTCAATTCATCCCGCTTCTTCATTACCTGAATCTCTATGGCTTCATCGATGGTACCTCCGTTGCTCCTCCACATACTATTGCCTCAACAACAACGCCAATTACTCAAGTGCCCAATCCTGAATATGATCTTTGGTTCAAGGAAGATCAACTTCTCTTGTCTTGGATCCTCTCCTCACTCACCGAAGATATTTTCTCATATATTATTAATCTTTCATCCTCCTTTGCTATTTGGGATGCACTAGCACGTGCTTTTGGATTGGTTCCGCAAAACCGTTAACTACAACTCAACATTGAATTACAGGAGTTTAAGAGGAACGACCTTTCTGTTTCAACCTATTTGCAATGTGTAAAGGCCTTGGCTGATGAACTCAGCACTGCTGGTCGCCCTCTTTCATCCATTGAATTTAATGTGATCATTTATCGCAATATTGGTAGTGACTTTCACAGTATTATTACTGCATTGAATCTTCAGCCTGATCCTGTGTCCTTCTACGAACTACATGCCCAACTCGTTGCTCATGAAATACTGCTCAAAGCCACGCATGAACCACCTCTTGCTCATGTTGCTATGCGCAATTCTGCTGTTCTCTTATTACCTATCCCGCAATGCCAATCTGCTCCTGCATACTCCAATTTTGGTTTTCAATGTCGCCCTCGTGCACCTTGCCAAATCTGTGGCTGGCGTAACCATACAGCCGACCGGTGTCGTCGGCGTTATTCGAGGCAGCCCTCCTTCATACCTCAAGCAAACTACTCCTATGCTAGTCCTCAACAATCTACACCTCCTGGCTATGGTGGACATGTCTCACAACCTGTTTGGATACCCGATACTGGCGCCACCAACCACATTACTCTTGACCTCTCTACACTACAGATAAATAATGAATATCAGGGTAATGACACTCTTCATGTTGGTAATAGCCAAGGACTTCACATTGCTAATAATGGTATGACTTCTATCCCTTCGGCAGGTGGTGAGCTTGCTTTAAAATCTGTTCTCCACGTTCTTAAAATTGTTAAAAATTTGTTGTCTGTTCAAAAGTTCACTTCCGATAACAATTGCTTTTTTGAATTCCACCCTACTTATTTTTTGGTTAAGGATCACTTCACCAAGAAGGTACTCCTCTATGGTCTCAGTGAGAATGGACTCTATCGCCTTCATCCTTCCATGAAGTTTGCCTACCTTACCATCACTCCAACTCTTCAACAGTGGCATGAACGCCTTGGACACCAAAATATGCGCACTATCTCCAATATTGTCAAACGTTTCAAATTACCTTGTTCTAATTTTAAGTCTCAACCATGTTCTTATTGTTTCTTAGGAAAAATGTCTCGTTTACCTTTAGCCAATGTCGAGCATAAGAGTAATGCTCCTTTTGATATTATTTTTTCTGATGTTTGGGGCCCTGCTCCAGTAATCTCAAGTCTTGGACATCATTATGTTGTCTTATTCATTGATGATTATACCCGATTTACTTGGGTTTATTTTTTGAAAAATAAAAGTGATGTCTATTCATGTTTTCTTAATTTTCAATCTCTTGTTGATAGACAATTTCATGCAAAAATTAAAGCTTTCCATTCTGACTGGAGTGGTGAATATCAAAAACCAAGTAAAATATTTCAATCAATTGGCATTGTTCATAGAATTGCTTGTCCCTATACCCATGAGCAAAATGGGACATTTGAGTGGAAAATTTGCCATTTAGTTGATACTAGTTTAACTTTGTTAGCTCATGGTCATGTTTCCCTAAAATATTGGAATTTTGCTTTTACAGTAAGCATTCAATCCATTAATCAAACACCAAATCCGATTTTAAAACACAAGTTTCCATATCAAATTCTCTTTGGCAAAGTTCCTAATTACCTAGACATGAAACCTTTTGGATGTGCCATATTCCCTTTAATTCGACCTTACAATCACCATAAATTTGCTTTTCGATCTCTACCATGCGTGTTTCTTAGTCAAAGTCCAACCCATAGTGCCTATCATTGTTTAGACTTGGAAACAGGTCACATATACTTAGCATGACATGCTAAATTTAATGTCACAATTTTTCGATATCAATCACATCCAACCCCTACATCCTCTCATCCAGACAATTCTTCTTGGCTACAGGTTACGAGTCATTCGACTCACTGGGACTCTGAGGCTCCTTCAGGTACGGTTTTTAATTCCAATTCCACTTCTTCTTTCTTATCTCCTTCCCATCAACCTCATCCACCCACACTACCATCATACTCTGCATCTCCTCCCACTTCTGCAACCCATCACAACTCTCCTGTATCCCCTAAATCCTTGTCCCCTAACATTCCAACCTCTCCTAATTTAAATTTAATTGTTGACTTATCATCCTACACCAACCAAAAACCTCAATGTCCACTTCTCCTACTCCAACACCACCTATCCAAACCCACCACATGAACCTTCGCCCAACTACACTCCACAAACGCCAAGCTCACATTTCTACCCCAACAACAACACAATTTTTAACACAGGAACCGAACACTTACAATCAAGCAAAACCATATGCTGAATGGCGGAATGCCATGACCAAGGAAATTGATGCTCTTATTTCCAACAACACTTGGACATTGGTACCTCCCCCATCTCACAAAAACATTGTTGGAAACAAATGGCTTTTTCGCATCAAGCGCAAGGCCGATGGTAGTATTGACCGCTACAAAGCGCGACTTGTGGCCAAGGGCTATACACAAGAACATGGTGTGGATTACCATGAAACCTTCAGTCCAGTAATTAAATACACCACAATTCACACTATTTTATCTCTTGCTACTATGTCGGGTTGGTGTGTTAGGCAATTGGACATCTCGAATGCTTTTCTTCATGGGACTTTGGAAGATTTAATATATATGGAACAGCCCCCTGGCTTTATTGATTCTAATTATCCTGATCATATTTGTCATCTTCACAGGTCTCTATATGGATTAAAGCAAGCTCACCGTGCATGGTTTTATCGACTTTATGATTTTCTACTTCAATTGGGGTTTCAATTCTCTAAGGCCGACACTTCTTTGTTCATACGGTGTGATGATACCTCTAAACTCTTTGTTTTTATCTATGTCGATGACATCTTAGTCACTGGCACCTCATCTACTCTTGTTGACTGGTTCATGACTAAAATTCAGTCCACTTTTCCCATTCGTGACTTGGGTACGTTAAATTATTTCTTGGGTATGGAGGCACTACATCTACCCGATGGTCTACTACTCTCTCAAGCAAAATACATTTATGATCTTCTACACAAATTTCAGATGTTCGAATGCAAACCATGCCTTATACCAATGGCGGTCTCCCCCACTCTCACCAAAACTTCGGGTGCACCCTTTGAACATGGTGATTTATATCGCCAATTAATTGGTGGTTTAGAATATGTCACCATTTCACGTCCTGACGTTACTTTTAGAGTCAATAAACTTTGTCAATATATGCACTCTCCTACAACTATGCATTGGCAGGCACTGAAACGGGTTCTACGCTACTTGCAACACACTAAGCGATATGGACTCTTCTTCTCTAAACACTCATCCTTTGCAATACAATGCTTATCAGACATTGATTAGGGGGCTGCCCTGACGATAGAAGATCAACCAATGGGTATGCTGTCTATTTGGGTAACAATTTAGTCTTTTGGGTGGCCAAAAAGCAACCCACTCAGTGAATGGGTTTGCTGTCTATTCAACAGAGAGTGAATATAAATCCATGGCTAATGCTACTGCTGAAATTATGTGGCTTCATTCCTTGCTATCATCCACGCCTGCCACTCTTTGGTGTGACAATGTCGGTGCCATTTATCTTATACCAACCCGGTATTCCATGCATGGACCAAACACATTGAGTTGGATTACCACTTTGTTAGGGAGCAAATTCAGCAAGGAAAGGTGATCGTTCAGTTTATTTCTAGTGCAAAAAAAATAGCCGACATTCTCACAAAGCCATTAAGCCGAGCTCTTTTTGAGAAACATCGCACCAAACTTCGCCTACTGTCCCATTCGCCATCAGTTTGAGGGGGGATGTTAAGGCCCCTATTATTTTGTAATTAGTTGGCCTGATTTAGTTCCTGATTCAGTGCTCATCCCTGTGTAAATTAGCTAGCCTAATTTAGCTCCTGATTCAGTACTCATCCCTGTGTAAATTAGCTGGCCTAATTTAGCTCTCATCCTATAATTAGTGGCTATGCTGTAAATCTGTAACAATCCCACTAACTATGTTGTAAATCTCTATATATATTCATCAACGTCAAAGGAATAATATATCAGAAATTATTTTCCAAACTCTGAGTTTTGTCATGTCAAGTATCTCAAGATGGATTCAACAATGTAGAAGCTATTAAATTCATGTGAACAAAACTCCAACCCTTATCTGTGCATAAATGTTTCACCTACTTTTCAGTCTGCTTTCTACCAATGTTTTCTACTCCTTGAAGGTCTCAAACACATCACTCTTCTACTTCAAGAAGAATACCCAAACTTTCTTTGAGAAATCATTAATCACTGTCAACAAGTAATAATGACCTCCTTTTGATGGTACCTTGGATGGTCCCCAAATATCTGAATTGATATATTCAAGTATTCCCTTCGTGTTGTGTCTTCCTTTTATAAATCTGACTATCTTCTATTTCCTAAACACACAATGTTTACAAAAAATTATTTTACTGGTCTTCTACCCATCAAGAAATGTACTTTTACTCAGCTTTGCTAGCCATTATCACTCATATGCTCGAGCCGCATATGCCCAAAATTTGTAATTTCATTATCTATCAAAGAAGAAATAGAAACTGCTGCATCCCCAATTACTGTAGAACCACGCAAAAATGTAAAACTGGGTAGAGCTTTTATGTCCCTTCATGACAACAAGAGCAGCCCGACTCACCTTCAAAACTCCACCTTCACCAGTGTAACTATAACCCTTTGAGTCAAATGTACTCAAAGATATGAGATTTCGTATCAGTTCTGGAACATGCCTTACATCTATAAGTGTCTCAATAACCCCATCGACCATTCTAATTCCGACTGTACAAACTCCAACAATTTTGCAAAGTGCGTTATTTCCCATAGTTACTTCACCTCTCGAAACTTCTTTACAAGTTGAAAATCAGTCCCTATTGGTACACATATGAAAAGTGCAAGCCGAGTCAAATACTCATTCCTCACATGGTTTGGAATCCATGTCAGAAATCACAAGAAACCCTCCTTCACTTTGCCCATCTTCTACAACATTAGCCTCCGATGAGTTAACATGTTGTTTTTCTTTCAGTAGCACCAATAGCTTTATTTATGTTCTTCAAGGTATAGCAATCAGCTCTAATATAACCCTTATTCTTACTATAGTGACATGTCTTCTCAGTATGTCTAGATTTCGATCTGCCCATCATATTTCTGCTAAGATTCCTATATTAATTTCTCTCATGCACAACCAAGCCTTTAGCATGATTCCTAGATCCTTCAACAAGATGCCTCATTTTCTCTTTAGATAGTAAAGCATCATAGATCTCTTCCACGGTAAAAATATCCTGACTATAAAGAATAGTATCTCTGAAAGTCACATATGATGGTGGTAGAGAACACAGCAACATCAACGCCAATTTATTCTTGTTATACTTAACTTCCAATATCTCCAAATCGTCCACGATTTCTTTGTTTTCTATCGGGCTTGCTCGAGCGTCCAGCTAGCCCCAGACAAGCTAAATGCGGCGAATTTTTCCTTCAATCCATAATTTTGATCTCTTCAAGATCACTCCAATTTAGAATCCAATACCCATTAGAATTTGGGTCAAACCACAACACTTTCATAAGAGGAAAAGGCTTCTTTCAGCTGAATAGATGTGTTACAATCATGGTTTTTACAAATGTCTCTCACTTTGGGTAGGTTATTTTCCAGGTAATTTTTCCCAAAAATTCCTTATACAATATAACTTTCAATTTTACAGTCTAAAGTCGTGACATTCCACCTCAAAAACCACTATAATTTGAGACCAAGAATTTGAAATAAACAATATATTGTATGCTCAACTTTGTTTTTCAGCTTTGTATGTCACCGTGGAGTGTATTTATGTATTTCTCTGTATCTATCTGTATTTTAATAAAGAAATGGACCAATAGGAAGGAAGTAGCAGCTCCATATAATGTGGAACCAATGATCCGATCGGTGCATGAATCTGTTAATCATCACCGGCGATTGAGCCCATAACGTCACAGATGTCGTGACAACTATCTTCTTGCCAAAATTGTTTAGGAAAAAAAAATCCCATCCCACTTGCTCTTAATTAGCTGGTTTTTAGACTTTTAGTACGTAATTTGGATATATTTATTGCATTGCTTAATTTTTAAAATGAATTATAGAATTATTTCCATATTTTCTTAATTGGAAAAGTAAACAAAGTAATCCACTAAACAAGTGACAACTAGCTTCTCCGGAAGGGATTGAAAAAAAAAAAAAAATTCGTTACATTCGATATTTGCGAAGCCCCCATCAAATGGAACGAGATTGCGGGCCTAATATGGTAAATGGGGTGAGAGCAGGGTGGGGTGAGGGTTGTTTCCCCGAAATAGGTGCGGAACAGATATGAAAAATAATAAATTCCACACCGCTACACATCCCGTTAAAGTTTGTTTTGAATTTAAATTTTTTATCAAATAAAAAGAAAAGAATTATCATCCTTTCTAGAGGGAAGATGGATTATTCTTAACAAACTAAAAGGAAAACAAAAGAAATATTTTTTTACCAACTAAAGACAATAAATAAAATAAAATAAAATAAAATAAAAACAAATAAGCTCCTGTTTGGTGCACATTTTGAGTTCAAGAATGTATTTTTTTTTTTTTTTTGTTTGATGTGATGGGAAATATGTGGTTAAAAAAGAAGGAAAAGTTATTGATGTGATGGAAAATATTATTTTATTGAAAAATGTGTAGTTGAAAATGAGTAGAAGAATGAGAATGGAAAAAATAATGTGGCTCAAACATGGGCTAAATAAATAAACACCACCCCGTCCCAAACCCGTCGTGACTCATTTTAATCAGGTGTGGAAGTGGGACAAGATAACAAAAATACCCAACAAAATGGGGGGCGATAATGGCCAATCCGCCCCGTTGCCATAATCTCGTGTAATATAATAGAAGATTGGATTAAGCCAAAAAAAAAAATTCATGTGCATCTATTGTTCTTCCTTCTTAATAAAGTTATTTGTACAACTTTGTTAACAATTAATCTGTTGTCAAGATTCATCCTGTTGATTTAAAAAATAGTTTTTAAATGAATGTGACGTAGATTCCTAGCAAACTCATGGTTGTCAACAAAATTGTCGACCATGATTGTATACATGGTTCTCTTTATCTTCCATTGTTAATTAGTGGATGCTGAGGATGCTACTACCAACTTGTCATCTAGACAAAAAACGGCAGTAATTAACTCAAATGGTACAAGCCCAATTTTATTTTTATTTTTAATGATTTTGTGACCAAAATTTAAAGAACCCAATGGAAAGTGATGATAATTCAATCAAATTTTGTTAGCCATTTCATTTAATCAAATTATATTACAGTTTTCTTTTTAAATTTTTATTTAAGTATTGCGACTTAATTCACACCTAAAGTGCAGATGGCTCGAAACCTCAAACCATGGTAAAATATTAGCTGGCTCACAGATTCAAATTTTTTCTTTTTCATTTGTTCACGTTTCTCTTAATATTCATTATTCAATTTTAATTGGTTTCGAAAATTATGTTGTCATAAGAGGGTGTTTGATGTAGATTAAAATTTGATTTTTAGTAGATTGTGATAGAAGATTTTGAAATGTGTGGTTGAAAAGTTGTGGGACCCACGAAATATATGGTTAATATTGATTGTTTGACTTAGATTAAAATCAGATTATCTTTTCAACTTTTCGTTAATATGTTTAAAAAATAAATTAATTATTGGTTTATAGAATAAAAATTACAAAACTTGAATTTGTTTCAATTATTCTCAGTCTAACATCTAGGCATGGTGTTGGGATTTACGCGTGAAACCAGTTCACAATCAAGTCAATAATGCATAAGTAAGTAAGAGCAATAAAGAACATAACAAGAACACACGAAAATGTTCACCCAGTTCAGCCAAATGGCCTAGTATGGGGGGCTCAGGAACATCCTGTTCCACTAGTGCAAATCGCCATTCACAAAGAGAGAAAGATTACATCAAGACGTACTGAAAACAAAGTTTTGGTCATTGATCATAAGATCTCCCAAAGACCATACAGATCGAACTCATAGATCTCACCAGACACTTAGAGAAAAATCTATACAATCCAGCCACTATTCTTGGCTTAAATATTACACAAGATTCACCTCAACAACTAGCTAGATCTATTGCAGAGAACAACTGAAGAAGAAGAAGAAAGTACGGTCTCTACACGAAGGAGTTAAGAAGAGAAAGAACCGAAGAATCCAGAAGATGAAAAGTGAAAGTCTTAAAAGGCTGAAGAGACGGTAATATCACCCAAGAATTAATATCAGTCGTTCATCTCATCCAACGGTCTCCATTATTTCAAACTAGCACAATTCAGGTGAATCACTTAGCTACTAATAAGTGGTTGACACTTAAGCAACTCAAGTTAAAATAATCAGCCAAGCCAATTGACATAAATAACACCAGTTTAATAGTGTTTTGAGAATCACAATTCTCACATTCTTCACCTTGGTTCTCATAGCACTCTCTCTATTTTGATTGTGGAATTGCACATGGAAGGCTGTTTATTATCATTGCCCAAAATCTGCAAGAAAAATTAACCCGTGTCAATATGTAACAAAAACAAACAAAATTTAAATTTTCCTACAGACAGAATTTTTGTCCCCATATCTGAGGGATTCTTAACAAGTTCAACTTCACATTGAGACAGTTTTTCTTAAATAAAATGATATTTTACCTCAATATGCTTTGATCTTTCATGATAGACAGAATTTTTACTAAGTAGTAATGCACTTTGATTATCAGTGAACATAATAGGTGTATCATGCATGAAATTCAATTCCTTTAATATCCATTTTAACCAAATACATTCCTTAACAGCTTCTGTTATTGTAATATATTTTGCCTCAGTACTTGACAAAGTAACTAAAGGTTGTAATTGTGATTTCCATGTTATGCAGTTATCACCAAGAGTAAAGAAGTATGCAGTAGTTGATTTTCTGCTATCCTTATCACCAGCAAAATCAGCATCTACATAACCTTTAAGAGTTAATTTTTCAGATATTTTCTCATACACTAAGCCTAGATTTAAAGTCCTAACCAGATACATTGACAACCATTTCATCCCAGCCCAGTGTGGTTTACCAGGATTGGACATAAATCTATTTAGGAAACTGATGGAAAAAGCAAGATCAGGTCTAGTAGTAATCATAGCAAACATAACAGAACATATGGCATTAGCATAGATAATCTGAAAGTGGTTACAGAAAATCCTCCATCAATTGAATTACCGCACAATCAAGCAACACAACCAGCCACCAACAATCCACATCATGAAAGAAACATTTTCCATTTCTTTTACTTCTGATTCAGATTTAGGAGAATGGTCATGAGAAAGATTCATATGACCAGTAAGAGGCACATTTACAATTTTACTATCTTTCATACCAAATTTTGTTACCACTTTATTCAAATATGCTCCTTGTGAAATAGTTAACCTATTCCTGCCATATCCCTGTTTATAATCATTCCAAGAATCTTTCTACCAATTCCTAAATCTTTCATGTCAAACTCAGATTTCAGAAGATCTTTCAGTTTATCAATTTGAGACTTGCTAGGTCCAGCCAAAAGCATATCATCAACATAAAGCAGCAAATAAACTTCACAACCACTCTTTATGTCATTAAACAAGCAAGCATCAAATTCACTTCTTTTAAACCCTATTTTTAACACATAAGTATCAAACCTCTTGTACCATTGTCTTGAGCTTTGTTTCAGCCCATACAATGATTTTTCCAATTTGCAAACATGATCAGATTTACCTTTAGCCACAAAACCTTGTGGCTGACTCATGAAGATATCTTCTTCCAATTCCCCATACAAAAATGCAGTTTTTAAATCAAGTTGTTCAAGTTCCCAACTGAATTGAACAACAAGAGCCAACATTAATCCGATTTTCTTATACTTAATCACAGGTGAAAATATTTCATTGTAGTCCACACCCTCTCTTTAAGTATAACCTTTAGCAACTAACATTGCCTTAAACCTCACAGGATTACTAGAGTTCAGACCCTCCTTTAACTTGTAGATCCACTAACATGGGATCAATTTTTGATCTTTAGGTTTCTTAACAAGTTTCCAAGTTTTATTATCACTCAAAGATTGTATTTCTTCCTGCATAGCTTTTAACCAATTCTTAGAATTCTTCCCATTAACAACTTCTTCATAAGAGGCAGGTTCAATTTGTTCAAGGGCCTCACCTGAAACTAAGGCAAAGTCAGTCAAGTTTAGGGATTCATATCTGGGAGTAGGCCTGATTTGCCTTCTTTCCCTATCCCTAGTGAGTTGATAATCTTGATTAGGTGGCTGATCATTAATATGTTCAATTTTAACAGGTTCAATGTATCTTGAAATTCAGTCACCTCTGTAGGTTCAGTTTATGTTTCAGATTCATGATGTGTAGGGTTGTTTTCATCATTTCCAGATTCAGGAGAATCAAACTTGGCAAGCTTCACCTCAGTCTGAACATTTCTTTCAGTTTCAAATTTGTTTGATTCATCAGTTTTCTGTTTTAGGCGTGACATTTCAGATTCATTAAAGATTACATTTCTGCTATTAATAAACTTGATGTCTTGGACCCCTAAAACCTATACCCTTTCACACCCTCAAGATAACCTAACATCACACACTTGACAGCCCTAGGCTCAAGTTTCCCTTCTGACTGATGTGCATATGCAGCACATCCAAAGACCCTTATGTGATTCAAATTTGGAGGCTCTCCAGTCCACAATTCCTATAGAGTTTTAAAGTTTATACTGCTGGATGGTGACCTATTAATCAGATAAGCTGCAGTATTTGCAGCTTCAACCTAAAAACTTTTGACAAGGCCAAAGCTAATTAACATGTACCTAACCTTATTCATTATGGTCATGTTCATTCTCTCAGCGACCTCATTCTGTTCAGGTGTATACTTAACAGTTCTGTGCCTTGTTATTCCCTTTTGCTTACAAAAGTTATCAAATTCAAAATTACAAAACTCAAGCCCATTGTCAGTTCTTAATGTTTTCAGTTTCTTGTCCAACTGATTCTCAATAGACTTAAGCCATATTCTGAATTTCCCAAAAGTTTCAGATTTAGCCTTCAAAGGATAAATCCAGACTTTCCTCGAGTAATCATCCACTAAGGACAAGAAGTACTTATTTCCACCAAATGTGGAATGCTTCTCAGGGCCCCATAGATCAGCATGGACATAGTCCAAAGGTCTGCTGGTTCTATGAGAGGTAGCTTCAAAGCTCACCTTATGGGACTTACCCAGTACACAAGTCTCACAGAAGTCCATAGCTTCAATGTCATCTTTTCCAAGTAATTTCTGATTACTTAAAGATTTCAGCCCTTTAAACCCAATATGACCCATCCTATTATGCCACAGTTCAGTCTTATTTTTATTAACTATAAGGAGACTAGAATCAGGTGTAGTTTCAGTTCTGCCTTCAAGATAGTATAATCCATTCCTTTTAGGCCCTTTCATGACTATTAGAGATC
Organism: Fraxinus americana; assembly: GCA_035079005.1. Classification (NCBI taxonomy): domain Eukaryota; kingdom Viridiplantae; phylum Streptophyta; class Magnoliopsida; order Lamiales; family Oleaceae; genus Fraxinus; species Fraxinus americana. The sequence goes on along the minus strand of CM068707.1, from coordinate 17,772,998 downwards.
TCTTAAAAAATTTCAGAACGTTATTTTCAGATTTAAAGGTATATCCCTCATCTTCAAGAGTCCTTGAGGAAATAAGGTTTTTCTTCAAATTTGGGACATCTTACATCTCTGAGTTGCCTGACAGTTCCATCATACATCCGGATGGCAATGTCACCAATCCCAACCACATTCTGAGAATTATTGTATCCCATGTGCACCCTATATCCAGAATCCAGTTTTTATTAGATCCTTCCTCAGACACATTTAGGACATGTAAACTATCCAATTCAGAATCAATGGCAGCATTATTTAGGTCAGTATTGTTCAGATCTTTTTGTTTCTTTTTCCAATCAAAACAATCTTTTTTAAAATGTCCTAACTTTCCACGGTTATATCATTTTTTGTTACTTTTGTCTTTAAACTTAGATCTCATCTTAGATCTTCATCTCCCCTTCTTGTTATGAAAATTATATTCTTTCTTGAATGATACATGTCCAATTGACTGCTTATCTGTGAATTCCTGTGATTGAATTCTTGTGACTGATTTGAAATTTTTAAACAAACATTTGTATCATATACCTGTGAACTGCCTGAGCCTCATTTACACATGCACTCACATCTGATTGAGGTTTCTTGATAAAATTGATTCATTTTTGCTGTGTATTGCTCAATTATGTGTTTTCCCTTATATTCATCATCTAAAATTGGTTTTTTTCAAAACCTTTTCTGTTATGTCCATGAGTACAAGCCACCCTTTTACAGAATCCGTAATGGGTTCGATGGTTAAATTATCACAACTCGATGGAAAGAGGGATTACTCAATATAAAAATAGAAAATGAGGGCCATTTTGGTCCAACAAAGGGTAGGAAAAACCCTTGATGATCCTACTACTTTTCTAATGAGTTGAAAGCTAAACCTGCTGAAATTGAAGAAATGAATGAAATTGCCTATAGTTTTATAATTTTACATTTATCTGATAATGTTGTTAGACAAGTTGATAGTGTTAAAGATTCTAGAACCTTGTGGACTGCATTAGATGCCTTGTTCTTAACTTTACCTAACAAGATTTTTAACACATGCCAACGGGGCGGGTATGGGCCGAGGCATCCTCCCCCGCCTCTGCCCCACCGAATAATTTCTTGCCTCGTACCTGCCCCTATACGTGGTTCTCTTTATCTTCCATTGTTAATTAGTGGATGCTGAGGATGCTGCTACCAACTTGTCATCTTGACAAAAAAGGAAAACAATTAACTCAAATGGTACGAGCCCAATTTTATTTTTATTTTTAATGATTTTGTGACCAAAATATAAAGAAGAACCCAATGGAAAGTGGTGATAATTCAATCAAATTTTGTTAGCCATTTCATTTAATCAAAATGATACTACGTTTTTCTTTTAGAATTTTTATTTAAGTATTGCGACTTAATTCACACCTAAAGTGCAGATGGCTCGAAACCTCAAACCATGGTAAAATATTAGCTGGCTCACAGGTTCCAATTTTTTCTTTTTCAGAGTGTCTTTTGAACTTCTCGTTAATATGTTTAAAAAATAAATTAATTATTGGTTTATTGAATGAAAATTACAAAACTTGAATTTGATTCAATTATTCTCCGTCTAACATCTAGGCATGGCAATGGAAAGGGTATGGGCCGAGGCATCCTCCCCCACCCCTGCCCCGTCGGATAATTTCTCACCTTGTACCCGCCCCTATACCTATTTAAGTCGGGGACGAGTCAGGTGCGAGTTGGGGATGGTATGGGACAGGTCAAGGTCTCTGCCCTTTTTACCGCCCCATTTTCCTTTTCTTCATTATTTTTTAATGAAAAAACTCGATAAAATATTATGTAACTTTTTTGTCGTGTAAGTCATCGGTAGTGGAAGTTGAGAAGAGACGAATTGTATAAATTCTAGCGACGCTTCTCTATGAATGATGAAATTGAAAAAAAAATGCTCAACCCTCACCGCTATGGCTGTCCGTGGGTCTGTTCGGTTAGGTTTTGAAAAGAACGGAACCGACCCAAAAATTTCTTGTATTTAATAAATGGAACCGTCGGGTCCAAATATAATTATGGAACCGTTCGAGTTCGATTCCATACAATAATTAATTTTTTTAATATTTACAGCAACACTAGATAAATACAACTAATGACATTCATTCGTAAATTTTACAAATTAACGTAACCCAATTCAAAAACATATAAATAACTAACCGTCCAATAAGATTAATTCAATGCATACAAATACCAAAAAGTAGATATTAATATTACAGCAACACTACATAAAGTAAATTCATTTGCTTCAAGCAGCCTGGATGCATAAAGAAAATGAGATATAAGTTAAAAGTTATAAAAATAAAATATTTTTAAATATTGGTAATACTTAACAATTATTTGATTTAATCATCAATTGTTTGACTTGTCATGGTAAGAAATTCTACAAGCATAATTGAAAATGCACAATTAACACACACAAATAAACTAAAAATTAAAATTATGAAATAATCTGATTTATTTAATTAATTTGCTAATTTGTTTTTTAAAAAAATAAAATAATTTAATTAATTCAATATAAAAAATAAAAAAATTATTTAGTTTCGGTTCTTGGTATAGACCCGATTCAAACCCATCGGTTCTCGATTTGGGTACCCGTTCGGGTATTTAATTTATGAAGAACAGTTCGGTTTGGTTCGGTTCGGGTTCGGTTCGATCCGGTTTGGTTCGAGACTTTTGGACACCCCTACTCACCGCCTCACATCTATAGTTTAAAATCTGGTAATGGTTCTTGCAAGAAAATTATTGGGAAAATTACCTAGAAACCTTCTTTTCAAGATTACATTTCAAAAGTAGTTGGGTGAAAGATCAAATTTCAATAATCAGGTGGTAAATACTAATTTCTAAATTAATTAAAACAAATTAATTACACCCACTCAGCCTATCATCCCCGAACACTTATTTTAAACCCCAGACCCTAATTCACCCCCCCACCCCCCACATTAATTGAATTCCCAAACCCAGAAGCCCTCTTCCTTTCTCTTTGTGTCTTCTCACCTGTCAATTTCTCGCCCTCCACTACCAAATCCCTTCTGGGTTTCCAACAAAAAGTCAAAAGCACAAGCACGGTAATCCACATCACTAGAATCGCCGGCACCGCCACAGCCAAGGCGGCTACCACCGACAGAACCCCAAACGCCACCCCCAAAACCACCGATACACTCAAAACTGTCCACCCAGATGCATTTGACCTTACCATGATCGATTCATACCACGAAAGTACATATTTTAATAAATTCCAAGAAAGGTATAGTAAAATTGTGTAAACTGCTGCAAATAGGCAAACCCATGTTCTTCTTTTGCTCATAAGCTTTATGAGTAACATGGAGGAATGTGATTCTTCTTATGTGAATCTGTATCTTCTCTCCCTCCCTCCACCTCTCGTAGCAGCTTCGCCCCGACACAACCATCTCCGTCCCTGTGAATCCACAACAGCTTCGAACCACTTGATTTGTTTAGGAAAGCATATGTTCTTTGCAAAACCAGATGAACTACCTGAGAATAGAGATGGCAAAACAAACCGCCCCGCCCAGCCCCGACGGTGCCCCGCCCCAAATGGGGCGAAAAAAACCGCCTCGAGCGGGTTGGCGGGGCGGGGCGGGGTGAGGTGGGGCAAGGAGGGCCGCCCCGTCTCGGGTCATGGGGCGGGGCGGGGTGGAAATGTCCCACCCCGAACTTGCCCCGTGAACCGTTTAAAAAAAAGTATCCATATATTCTCTGGTAGAATACATGATGAACAAATATTTTTTGAAAGTAGAGTTATGGATTTATGTTCTTAAATTTGATGAATAATTTTTTTTGGAAGTAGAGTTATATTTTTCCTTAATCGTATAACTGGAAATTTTTTATAGCAAAAAAAAAAATTATAAAAAAAATAAACGGGGCAGGGAAACGGTCCTGCAACGCACCCCGCCCCGCCCCTCCCCGTCTTAGACGGGGCGGGGCGAAGCGGGGGAGTGGCGGGATGGGACGGGATAAGGGTGCCCCGCCCCGAACCCGCCCCGTTGCCATCCCTACTTGAGAAGGTCAGCAGAGAATTCCAGTCAGATGGGCACCTCTAGGTAGTGATTTCCATAAGCTAAATATTGATGTGGCGATAGTCTAAGGGAGAAGATGGTTTGTTGTGTGTGGTTTGTTGGTGGTTTTTTTTGTAGTTCGTTTTTTTATTCGATGCACTTTGGTGGTGTTGGCGGTGATGGTGGTAAGGTTAGTTGCCTTCTCAGTAGTTTGATTGTGATCGATTGTAACCAATTTTGTGTTGGTTGTGACCAATTGTGACTTGAGATTAACCTAATCACATACAGTCACACTCAACACAAATTTGGTCACAGTTGGTCACATTTAATACACCCTTGGTCACAATAAGTCACATACTGTCACACTGAACACAAATTTTTTTCGGTAATTTTTAGGAGGTGGAAGCAGGGATGGGGTGGTGGTAGGTGGATCCATGGGGGTGGAAGTGTGATTTTCAATTTTTTATTTTTTAAAAATCTTTAAGTCATCGAGGACCACAGAAAAGTTGCCGAGAAGCCGTCGGAGTGATCGTCGGAACAGTCGCTGGAGAGGCGTCGGAGTGATCATCGGAGATGATGGCCGTCTCCGGTGGAGGGAAGGTGGTGTAGTGGGGTGATAGGATGTGGTATGTGAGGTGGCATTGGTAGAAATAATTAATATATATTATATTATATTTTAATATTTAATAAATTAAGTTACCATCTGATTTTTGAATATTTTAATGATTTTGTTATTTATGAAATGTGATCTTTAAAAATAGGAGTTTTGTATTGTTCCCAAAATTATTCCATTCTAGGTAATTTTCCCATTTATGTTTATCCCTAGATTAAACGGAGCGGGGCGGGGTGGAACCTCATTACCCATCCCGTCCCATCCTCGACACAGGGCAAATTTTCCCTACTCGTCCCTTACCCAAAACCCGATTAAGAGGGTAATCCCCACCCTATTTGAGGCGTGGCCCAATGAGTATCGGGTTTAATAGGGTTTTTTGTCATCCCTACTAACATTGATGTTTTTCAAGTTCAACTATTTTGTTCATTAATGTTTTTTTTCAATAATGGTTGTACTGAAATTATTATAGTTCACCTGGATGCCACATCAGTTTTGAGGGGGATCTTATCGCACGTTCACATTTACATGATGAATAATTATGCCTCGATCGCTGAACAAAAAGCACTTTAGTCATTGAGGTTTACTCGAGCAAAGGAGTCGATGACTAACCCTTAACCAAAAATATAATTAGAAGCCTCAGCCATATATACAATTAGAGGCGCTATATAGCCTCGGACATGGGGTGGTATTCTCAATGGGGTAATTATCACATAACGTTCACACATTTCACTGTTATTGTTGAAAATTTTCATATATTTCATTTTTTTGGCATTTTTATCCTTTCATTGAGCAAAATATCATTTTTATCCATTTTCTCAATTAAAAATTGTGAAATGACAAAAATACTATTCCCTTTAAATAAAACAAAAGGAAAAAGAAAAAAATTAATTGCAAACATAGTCCCAACTTTTTGAAAAGCGCAAATAAGTTCCAAATAAATCATTAAAAGGGTAATTAATACATAATGTCCCTACCTTTCACTATTATTGCAAAAAAATCCATACCTTCTAATTTTTTGGCATTTTCTCCCTTAATTATAATTTGATAGCACAATTCATCATTTCTATTCATTTTCATTCAATTTCTCAATAAAAAATAGTGGGATGATGAATATATCCTCCCGTTTAAATAAAAAAGTTAAAGAATTAATTGCAATCATAGTCCCAATTTTTTTTAAAAAATTGCAAACGAGTCCCCAATAAATTATTAAAAAATTAATTTTTTTATGAAAAGTGCAAACGAGTCACAATTGAATTTATTTAAAAATTTTAAAAAATTAAAAAGTGCAAACAAGTCCCAAATAAATTATTAAAGAATTAGAAATTAAAATATATATTTTTATTTAAATATGAGGGTATATTCATTATTTTACAGTTCTTTATTGAGAAATTGAATGAAAATAGATGGAAATGATGATTTGCACAATCAAATGTGTAATTAATGGTGAAAATGCCAAAAAATGAAATGTATGGACGTTTTTCGCAATAAAGGTGAAAGATAGGGATATTATATACTAATTACTTTTTTAATAATTTATTTAAGACTCATTTGCGTTTTTCAAAAAATTGGGACTATGATTGAAATTAGTTTTTTTTCTTTTGTTTTATTTAAAGGAAATTGTATTTTCGTCATTTCACAATTTTTAATTGAGAAAATATATGAAAATGACTTTTTGCGCAATAAAAGGTGAAAATAAGGTCAAAAATACCAAAAAAATGAAAGGTATGGACGTTTTCCACAATAACAATGAAAGATGTGGACGTTACGTGCTAATTACACTTCTAAATGTGAATTGTCAACTTCAAAAGTAGTGCACCAAGCCATGGTTTATTGAATGAAAATTATAGGATTCTTGTCGGTCCAATTCTTATATTGTTTGAAATCAACTATCTTGTTGATAAAGAATTATTTCTCACAATCGATACACGAATCAGCAAGTCTTAATAGTCAATTTTCATTATTCTACGTGAATCAATGAATTTTGATCGTGTTCTTTATTTTATTTCATGCTTTAGCTTGTTGCCATTTTATTATCACTATGATTTGAAGTATAAAAGACAGATAAAGGTAGACAAAGGCTCACAATATATTAAATAAAGAACTGAAAAGTAATGGCTAAAAAGCTGAAGGCTCGTTTATAAAAACTATAAACCAAACCTACAGCATGCAAACTAATGTTTCAAAACAACACAAACAATAAAATCAAGAAAATAAAATGAGTATCTCGCATATTCAAGCCGGTGAGAAGATGAAGCTATTCGGATTTCTTGGAAGATATATTTCTTTTCATCCGACTGAAAGGTCCAACCGTCCGGTCCATTATGTACATGTAGATGATCTGACTCCAAGATTTATACGAATCTAAATTATCATAAAACTCCGGTGCAATCTCCCTCACCTTTCGAAGCTTGGTCCCGGCAATCCTAGGGAAATCGTGGTGCTCGTTGTGGTATCCTACGCTCCATGTCATAAGATTCAAGGGACCGTAATAAGAATATGTTTCTTGATCCGGCTTGAATACGTAATGTTCGGAGATGAAGTGACCAGCCATGGGGTGCATCCCTCCTCCGACGAAGGTGGACAGTATCAAATAACCAAATGACTTCCATCCCCAAAAATGTACTATAACAGCATCAAGGGCGAGCTGGATAATTAAATTAACAAACTCCCATATTCCCGGTGGTTTTGGTTTGATAAAAATTGGTCGGAGAGCATAAAAGAAGAGTTGCAGAATAACCCATATTGATTTAGAAACGATATTCTTCACCAGATGGGCTTCAGTGAGAGTTGGGATATCCATATCAACTCCGTCCACCCCTTGAAAGCGATGGTGCTCAAGATGATACTTTTGGAAAGTTACAGACATGGGTACACCGATGGGAAGGTTAGCAAAAATCCCGAGCCAACGGTTGTAAACTGGCTTTGAGAAGGCTAGATTGTGGCTTAGCTCGTGAATGGCTAAGAAGAGATTGTGGTTGAGGAAAGATCCAAAAAAATAAGCTACTATCAATATCTTCAGCCAACCTGCATTATGGAGATAGGTTGCGGTCCATAGCTGAAGAACAACCACCATAGCAATCTGAAATAAAAGAATTTAAAATGAAGTTATGCACAGCTCGAAATTCAAATGTAGTTTTGACTTTGTTAAGATTTTTTTGTGACTGAACTTAGAAGTTATTCTAACATTACAATGTAGATCAGAATACAACAATTTCCTAATCCCATTATATCAAAGATTGTAATATGTGTAACCATTCAAACAAAATAACGAAAAAAGGTCATAAGCAACTGAGAGTGATTTTTCCCTATTCTTCAAACAGAAAAATAGAATCACTAATTTCATCTGTTGGGCTTTCAATGATGAGTCTAGATGATCATGGTACCACATTATCCAATGTCTGAAAATGCATTCAAATTTCTTTGGACAACTTGGCAGCGACCTTACTGCCACACACATGATCATCTAGACTCTAAATGAGTAGCATTAATCGTCAATAATTTCTTAGCTACTGCACTGAGTTTAGTAATCTGGATCATTACAAAGGTGAATCTGATGAAAAAGGTAAAGAGTAGAATTTCTATCGCACCTCAATAAGATAAATGCAAGCTTCATCCAATTGCTATTCTACAGCAGAGTTGAATCACAAAAGGAAAAGAGGAATCAAAATGCTTATTTAAGATTTTAATAGGTAAATTGTTTCTCTTTTCTTTTATTTATCTAATTTTTTAAGCAGAGCATGATGAATCATTTCATCAGGTATGTTTTCCCAATATCTATAAAACCTATTGCAGAATTGAGCACACCACTTTAGGTATAACATCAGATAATGCCATCAATAAAAGGTGAATACAACATTTAAAATGAGATCGAATGTGATTGCTGATTTTGAAATTGAACATAAATGCATAATTCAAAAAGAAAAATCCAACACATTATCAAAAGAGTGAATCTTTCACACGACATTACGAGTTTTAGCAAAGATCTGAAAAACCCACATTTGAAAATTGAAGAATGTATATAGATTCCTCCATTTATACCTTGAGGAAAGCAAAGGGGTCAGGGCCAAAGAGTTGTTTGATTTGAGGATACTGAGAGAGGATCTGCCTTCTGCGAGAGGCATGGGGCTCATCTGTATATGACCAGAAAAAATCTGTAGCCATTACTCCCTCTCCTTCTTCTTCTCTCTGTTTCCCTTCAAACCCCATGCTCCCTCTCCCTCTCTTCTTTCTGTGTATTTCGTCTGTGAGAATTTGAGATGTTAACGAATCTCCTCTTCGTAAATTTAAAACAAGATTATTTTCGGGGGTGTAAGACTTGTGATGGTGCGGGATTCATTCTAGTATCAAAAACATCCAATGGACTTTGATTTTTTATGCGGATTGTGCCGGCCAGCTGGGAATAGGTGTAAGTGTGATGCCCTAAGTCCAATCAACTTTGAACATAAATACTTTGAATATATATGTAATCAATGCATATATACGGCAATATCTATTATTTAATTGAATTAATATTCTAATAAATTAAATAATAGAATCCGTAGATTCAAGTCTTGGTGATTTGTTAATTACAAGGAGTTGTGATTGTGAGATACAAATTACATATGACTGAATCTTAAATCGTCTGTGGTCGAAGTAATAACGAGATACGGATATTGTTATTACGGATAGACTATCGCGTGTGACATTCTTATTTGTGAAGTAAGTAGCTGATCTCACAAGCTAAAGTGTGGTGACACTTGAATAAATTCGTGGATGTTTTGTTACAGAACAAAACATTGGAGACCCGCTGAGAGATTCCACATGGATAACTATCTAAGTGTTAGTGGTTAATCTCTAACGTTCGGTAGTGGAATTGGTCCTTTAACTTGAGGTCATCATAGTACCTTATATGAGGGCAGTCATACTTTGGTGGTGTTGGATGTTGCTCTGTCAAGGGTCGCTAATACAGCATCGTTCGGGTATGTCAAGAATCATATGAAGGTTGTAAATGATCAATAAAGGATTCGTCACTCTTGGTTAGTAAGAAATTATGATCGACATTTTATCCAGTTAAGTTAATAATGAAATCCTTGGCCAAGGTGAACTCATAAGTCGGAAAAGAGTGTTCGACGTACATTGACTTAACAGTGGGATAAAAGATATGATCGATAATTGAGATTGACACATATCCATATCTCATAATTGATCGGATCATATTGACGAAAGGATTATAGTTTCACGGTAAACGAACAAGTTTGGTTTTGTCATACTACGTGATATTTCCCGTCACATGTATTGCCCTGACACATTGCTAGATGTCAATCTGGGATAACAAAAGTGAATTGGTGATAAATTAAAAGGGGCGTTTTAATTTATCGATTTTGATTAGATCAAAATAATAATTCACGTCGTTAGACATCGTGATCGGGAACCTAATGGGTCACACACAAAAGAGAATCAGAAGAATGAGATTTACCAATTAATTAATTGACAAGTGTTGGATAATTAATTAATTGGGTTGTTTGTTAATAGGCCCGAATTAATTAATTAGATTAATTAATTCATGGACCGGGTTTAATTAATTTGATTAATAAAATATCGGACCGGGTTTAGTTTCAAGAGGGGCCAAGCCCACTTGGGCTTATATTAATCAGAGACTACTTTGTGTTTGTTAGAAATTGTTTCGAATTACAGAACAATCAAAAAGTTGATTGTTAATATTTTTCATGTTTCTAGCAATTTTGAGAATTTGATTTTCTAATTGTAAAATCTGTTTAAAAAAAAAATCAAAATCGAAAAGAATGGCAGCGCGTAGCCACCAAAAGAACGGCGGCCACCATCTAGACATTCTTTACATCGTGCGTCGCGTGCGCGTCGCCGCGACGTCTGCGATGCTGCATTGCAGCGTCGCGCCACGCGACGCTGCGATCTGGTGCTCTCAGCGTAGCGCAGCAGCGACGGACATGATAAGCAGCGACGTTTCGCGTTCGCGAGCGCGATACCGGGACTCGCCGTGAAGAAGCGCCGACCAGGGGCGATTTTTTGGTAGGGTTTCAGTTAGGGGAGAAGAGGTGGAGGCGGGGGCCCCTCTTGATATTTATGGAATTTCAGGCCCTCAGCTGCAATTATTTTTCTAGGGTCAAGTTTGCAATTATTTGAAAAGGGCATATTCCACTATTTATGAAATTTGGAGGCTCTGTTTGTAATTTTAAACCGGGGTCAACTTTGCAATTTTCAGAAATGAGTTTTGAATTTAAATTTGAAATGGTTTTTGAATTTAAATATTAAAATGGTTTTAAACTTGTATTTCGAATGGCTTTGATCTAAAATTTCAAAATTGACCCGTTTAAAATTTTATTTAAAAATTAACGATTTTTATATTTTCGTTAAAATTGAATTTTAACTTAAATATTAAACTTTGACCCTAAATTGAATTTTATTTTATTTGGGAGTTTTATCCTAAATTAAAATGTTAATTCATTTTAAATTAGAGTTAGACTTTAATTTAATATTTAATTAAAATTTGATTTTAATTAAATTATCTACCCTAGTATATTGTTGAAATTAGAATTGGACTCTAATTTGACATTTAATTGAAATTTGATTTTAATTAAATTGTCTTACCCTAAATTTTTCTTGGAATTAGAGTTTGACTCTAATTTGGTATTGAATTAAGATTTGATTTTAATTAAATAAGTTCGCCCTAATATCTTGGAATTAGAGTTTGACTCTTATTTTGTATTTAATTAAAATTTGATTTTAATTAAATTCAACCATATTAATTTGATTATAATTAGAGTTGAACTTTAATTTGACATTTAATTAAAATTTGATTTTAATTAAATTGTCTTGCCCTAAAATTTTATTGGAATTAGAGTTGGACTCTAATTTGGTATTTAATTAAAATCTGATTTTAATTAAATAGTCCCGCCCTATAATTATAGAATTAGAGTTGGACTCTAATTTGATATTTAATTAAAATTTGATTTTAATTAAATAAGTCCGCTAATTAAATTAATTAATTAATTTGATTAATTAATTATTTAATTGTTCCGATCCATTTGTCTAAATTAGTTTAGAGGACTTTAATTGCTAGAAACTTGAAACATGTTTGCATATAATATTAGATATTATAGGAATGCATTTATATGATGAATGTTTTATTAGTGGATGATTATGGACTCGACCATGTGGATGTGTTGAATGGTTAGTTTTATTCTTGTTGTTTTATGGCCCTGCGAGCTCTTATTTATTTTGGACCTGCGAGTCCGTTGTTATTATTATGGGCCTACGTATCCAATATTATTTAGGCCTGCGTGCCACTAGTATAGGATACAAGTTGTAGCTGGACTAATTGGAGATACAAGAAGAGGAGGAGACCATAGAGATGGAGCATTGTATGAATCAATGCGATACCCCTTAGAAACTGACCGACTACTCTTCCTTATGGCTCGAGAAGACTAGATAGTATAAGTCCATAATCGTCCACACTATTATATGTATGTTTATTTGCATGTTAGATGTATAATAAAATATACATAATTATTATGATGAGACCTTTTGCATGCAAAACCCCTCGTTAAAAATATTAAGTCAATTTGTTATTTGCCTTCCATCATTATAGTGAAAAACGAGAGTCCTAAATCGATCTTAACTTGTTGAGTACACTCAAGGCTGGTCCATTAGGGATATGTTTGACACTATGAAATATTAGATATTTCTGAATGATGAGTTTGACTTAACTAATATTTATCTTTTGTTGAGTACATTCAAGAAGATAAATTTTAGAGGCATGTTAAAATATTAAGTCATATTTATATTCGCCTTCCTTCATTATAGTGAAAAATGAGAGTCCTAAATCGATCTTAGCTCGTTGAGTACACTCAAGGCTGGTCCATTAGGGATATGTTTGACACTATGAAATATTAGATATTTCTGAATGATGGGTTTGACTTAACTAATATTTATCTTTTGTTAAGTACATTCAAGAAGATAAATTTTAGAGGCATGTTAAAATATTAAGTCATATTTATATTCGCCTTCCTTCATTATAGTGAAAAACGAGAGTCCTAAATCGATTTTAACTTGGTGAGTACACTCAAGGCTGGTCCATTAGGGATATGTTTGACACTATGAAATATTAGATATTTCTGAATGATGGGTTTGACTTAACTAATATTTATCTCTTGTTGAGTACACTCAAGGAGATAAATCTTAGAGGCATGTTAAGCTAACACATAAGATGTGTGAAGACAAAGAGTTGTCGGCTTAATGATCTGGGAGTTGTATGGAGATACAATTGATAATAGTATCTACCCAAATGTTTTATTAGGGCTTGTTGAGTACACTCAAGGTTTTAATATAACAAATGGGATCCCAACCCACTGGGAATCAAATACGGATTCCATAAATTTATGTGAAAGGGTCATAAATTTGAGTTAAACAGTGGGAGCGAAATTAATTTAATAAAATGCCATGTTAAATTAATTCATGCATTATATATATTATTTATTTACTTTTCGTCGTTTACATTTATTGAATCATGAGTAACCATATGTATTTAAGAGGCATATTGTATGCTAACAATCAAAGCAAATTTTCTTGATTGACGCCGCAATCTGAGAATTGTTCTCAGGCATGAAAAATTGGTTGTGTCCTTGAGTAGCCCTTTCTAGAGACACCTGTTGATGACTCGATAAAAAAAGAGGTGGCTGCTATAATAAACACAGTGATGACGATAGTACTACAACATATATGATGTTTGTGACTATGTCACCTGAGTTACAAAGCAACATAAGAGTATAGATGCTAACACATGATTTTTCATCTCAATATGTTGAATGATGAACAATCATACGAGGAAATATATGATATTTCCCAGCAACTATACCAGTGCTTAATGACAGAAGAATCTTGATCGGTGCTTGTGTATCGAAGATGCGTACTACTTTGAGAAGTTGTCTTGATTGCGTTCGATCATGAACAATGAACTAAGTATAGACTTGGTTCTGCAATCTCTGTCAGAGAGTTATTCATAACTAATTATGAATTTAACATGAATAAACTCGAAGCACGCTCATTGAGATGCTGAACATGCTTAAAACTGTTAAGTCCAACATCTGTGTTTGTAGTGGACAAATCTTAGTCATAAATTCCTATATGGAAGTCTGAAGGATGCTTTAGGAAAGCAACCAAGATGACTAAGACGGTTAAAGCAAATAAGGACAATACCAAATCTGATGATCCTTATTATCATTTTGGAATGGTAGATCATTGGAAATGAAATTGTAAGGCTTATATCTACTTCCTTAGTTTCATGGGTATTAGATACTAGATATGGACCTCATATTTGTATAAATATGCAGAAACTAAATAAAAGTAGATCGCTGCAAAAGGGAGAAGTTGACCTACACGTTGAAAATGAGTAAAAGTTGTTGCATTGCCTGTAGAAGCATATTTCTTGTCATTGCCTTTAGGCTCGATATTAGAATTAGAGAAACGTTAATTTTGTTCTCACCATTACCAAGAGCATTAAATAAATTTCATGTTTTGACATGAATTATTTTAATGTGAAGGACAATTGTTGTTCCTTTTATCTTGATAAGATCTTAATGGTTATGGTAAATTATAAAATGACATTTATATTCTAAATGTTGAGTGTTCTATAATGAGTATAGAAATTGAAAGGCATAAAAATGATAATCTGAATAACATCTATATCTGGCATTGCAGATTTGGTCACATAAATGAGAATGCAATTCCAAACTTACATGGAGATGTATATTTGGGTCAAATAATTTTGAATCATTTGACAAATGTGAATCATGTCTGTAAGACACAGTGACCAAATCTCCTTTTAGTTGAAAAGGAAATTGATCTGCACAATTATTAGGTCTAATACATAGTGATGTATGTAGATCCATATCAATTAATGTCAGGTGAAGTTTATCTTATCTCATCACATTTACTAATGATCATTTCAGAAATGATCATGTATATTTGATGAAATTCAAGCATGAATCTCTTGAAATGTTCAAGGGATTCAAACTAAAAGTTGATAAACAAATATGTAAATATATTCTTACACTAAAACTTGTTCGAGGTAAAGAATATCTAAAATGGAGAATTTTAGATTATCTAAAAGAGAATTAGATTCTCATGCAGTGGATTCCTCCACATACATTGCAACATAATGGTGCATCTGAAATGAGGAATAGTACACTATTAGATATAGTGCAATTGAGAACAAGTCATGCAAGCATTCAAAAATCGTTTTGAGATCATGCACTGATTGCCACGTGCTGCACACTAAATCGTGCCCCATCTAAATCGGTTGACGAAAACTCCATACGAGTTATGGAATGGCTCAACATATCTCATATGAACGTTTGGGTTGTGACACTTATGTGAAGCGCACTGAATCAGATAAGTTTGAGACTAAATCCGATAATTATATATTTGTGGATATCCAAGAGATAATTGGATATCAATTCTATAATCTCGTTGAGAAAAAGATGTTCATCTCAAGACATGTCATACTCTTAGAGAAAGTGTTTACTCTAAGAGAGACAGTGGGAGTAGAATAAATCTTGAAAGAGTTCAAGAGTCCACGGATATAATTAACCGAATAGATAAACCTGAGTCTTATCCCACACCAGCTGAGGGACATACTCTTGATTAGGAAGTGGAGACTTCTAAGGACACGTTAGCTCAGTGTAAATCTTGTAGGATCATTTGACATCCTAGAAGGTACGAATCCATGATTACTAATCAAGGATAATGAACCTGCTAATTACATAGAAATAAAGTCAAGTGTTGACTTAAAGAGATGGACTTGTTGTATGTAACCGAGGTTTGACCTTGGTCGACTTGCCTAATGGATTAGAACCCATAGGTTGTAAATGAGTTTACAAGAAAATGTCAATATGGATTGAAACAAGCCTCTTGGAGCTGGAATCTTCGATTTGATACAAAAGGTCAAAATGTTTGATTTTATCAAAAATGAAGACGAAATGTGCGTTTACAAGAAGATAGTGGGAGCATTGTCGCATTCCTGATATTATATGTATGAGACATATTATAGGAAACGACGTCTCTATATTTCAATTGTTGAAATTATGGTTGTTAAATAATTTCTCCGTGATGGATGTGGGAGAAGCAAGTTGATCTATAGAGATAGATCTAGAAGATTGCTTAACTCATCCCAATCTATACAGATAAAATCTCGAGAAGATTTTATATGGAGAAAATGAACTGAGAGTTCATGGATAGAATGATGCTAACTTCTAGTCAGACTAGAATAATAGGACATCTCAAATAGGATATTGGTTTACTCTTAAACAGTGTGTTGGAAATGTTCCAAATAACCGTTGATTCAATAATGGAAGCCTTATACATCATTGCTTTACAAAGCAACAAAAGTTGTGATTTGGATCAGAAAGTTCATTAATGAACTTGGAGTAGTTCCTAACATTGTTGATCATACGATTATGCATTGTGATAACAATGGAGCCATCGTGCAAGCGAAGGAACTAAGGTCTCATCAATGATCCAAACATATGTTAAGGCAGTGTCATCTTATTGGAAAGATAATACAATGAAATGACGTAAATAAAGAACGAATTCCCACAAGTTATTAAATTGCAGATCCACTGACAAAGAGTTGTCGCAGCAGTATAAACATGATCGTCATGTAGACTCTTATGGTATAATATACATAAGTGATTGGATCTAGTGCAAGTGGGAGTTTGTAAGTGTTATGCCCTAGGTCCAATCAACTTTGGACATAAACACTTTGAATATATATGTAATCAATGCATATGTACGGCAATATCTATTATTTAATTGAATTAATATTCTAATAAATTAAATAATAGAATCCGTAGATTCAAGTCTTGGTGATTTGTTAATTACAAGGAGTTGTGATTGTGAGATACAAATTACATATGACTGAATCTTAAATCGTCCGTGGTCGAAGTAAAACGAGATACGGATATTGTTATTACGGATAGACTATCATGTGTGACATTCTTACTTGTGAAGTAAGTAGTTGATCTCACAAGCTAAAGTGTGGTGACACTTGAATGAACACGTGGATGTTTTGTTACAGAACAAAACATTGGAGACCCTCTGAGAGATTTCACATGGATAACTATCTAAGTGTTAGTGGTTAATCTCTAACGTTCGGTAGTGGAATTGGTCCTTTGACTTGAGGTCATCATAGTACCTTATATGAGGGCAGTCATACTTTGGTGGTGTTGGATGTTGCTCTGTCAAGGGTCGCTAATACAGCATCGTTCGGGTATGTCAAGAATCATATGAAGGTTGTAAATGATCAATAAAGGATTCTTCACTCTTAGATAGTAAGAGATTATGATCTACATTTTATCCAGTTAAGTTAATAATGAAATCCTTGGCCAAGGTGAACTCATAAGTCGGAAAAGAGTTTTCGACGTACATTGACTTAACAATGGGATAAAAGATATGATCGATAATTGAGATTGACACATATCCATATCTCATAATTGATCGGATCATATTGACGAAAGGATTATAGTTTCACGGTAAACGAACAAGTTTGGTTTTGTCATACTACGTGATATTTCCCGTCACATGTATTGCCCTGACACATTGCTAGATGTCAATCTGGGATAACAAAAGTGAATTGGTGATAAATTAAAAGGGGCGTTTTAATTTATCGATTTTGATTAGATCAAAATAATAATTCACGTCGTTAGGCATCGTGATCAGGAACCTAATGGGTCACACACAAAAGAGAATCAGAAGAATGAGATTTACCAATTAATTAATTGACAAGTGTTGGATAATTAATTAATTGGGTTGTTTGTTAATAGGCCCGAATTAATTAATTAGATTAATTAATTCATGGACCGGATTTAATTAATTTGATTAATAAAATATCGGACCGGGTTTAGTTTCAAGAGGGGCCAAGCCCACTTGGGCTTATATTAATATGATACTAGGGTTTGAAAACTGTAGAGAATTTTATTATTCTTGCTAGCACAAGAAAAGAAACCCTAGCCGTCATTCTTGTTCTCTGTGTGGATCACCATTGGAGGCTGGACAATTGGACAGGTTGGATTGCAGATCGTGATCATTGGAGTTCAAGAAAAAGGAAAAGAGTTTGTGGAATTCATCAAAGGTATAATTCTAATCACAGTTTCTATCTAAACACATTGCAGATTCTCGTTTGGGAATTGAAAATTGTTTTATTTCCGCTGTGCATGATTAAGTAAATTCCCAACAATAGGATCATGCCAGATATTCCTTTTGCAATTTCACGTCAATGTGCGTGCTCTCGACTCGTCCTAAACTAATGAGCTTGCAAGGATTTTTTTTTCCCTTTAAGAATGTGTTTGACGGAGAATGTCATTTTTCCTTCAAAGTTCTTATTTTTTTTGGTATATGAGTGACATTTTTTTTCATAAAAAAATATATTTCAAAAATTCCTCTCTTAACCATGTTGTCCTAAAAAATAAAGAAAATATTTTCTTTAACGAGGATAAGTTTTTATTTTCCAAGCAAATCTCTCTTTCATCCGCAGCATCTCACTCATTTATCTACAACAAATGATGGAAGATTATGGGCTATGCTACACGAACAGGGGCACCAAGTGGTGCCCCCTATTGGCAAGGGATCTGAGTTAGACCCCATGCCAATAAACTTGACGCCCCTGTTCGAACTGGGCCGAGGTGGTCCTCTTCGAGTAGCTTTATTTGAAAATTACAGAGGTGTGAAAAGGGCCGATTAGCTTGTCACATGTTTTATACAACGTAAATTATACTGCAAGTGAACGATATCAAGTTTTATAATATATGAATGAAGTTATACTATAATTAAATAGTCACTATTTTATCTAGATGATTTTATTTTTTTTAAATCAATGTTTTATCTAAACTAAGTATGATTGTGATGAATTCAACGAATAAATGCAAGTTATACGAATTAATCAATAGAGAGCATATTGTATGATTTCACCCAACTATCAAATATGATATTCAAAAACTTAGTTATCTTTATTCAATTTTCCATATTTATAAGCAAGAACCCTAATATAATTCTGCTATCTCTCGAGTGTAGGGATAAAATTAATCTTATAAATTAATTTCAATTTTTATTCCAAATTAAAATCAAGATTTATTAAAATCGTGATTTTTAGATAGAGCAATCTTCATAGATTCTACACTTTCTCTTAAAACCCATAAAAATTAAATTGTGTTGTTATTATGCTTTTGCCTAATTTTCCCTCTCTCAAGTATTGGAATTAACCAGTATCTAATCATTTAATTAGTGATCAATTAATTGAAAGTATTAAACCAACAACACAAATAAATGGAATTGAAAATTTTCATAAAAATAACTAAAATAAAATAAAATAAATCATATCATATCATCATGTTTTGGCTAATCGGATCCTAGAAGAATTATTTAGCTCATAATATGAGACATGAAATCTATAAAATTCATAAAGAATAATATGAAGAGAAGAAAAATAATATATATATATATATATATATATATATATATATATATATATATATATATATATATATATATATATATATTTTTTTTTTTTTAATGGTCGAATCAATCTTCTTCAATTTGCCTTTGCCTCCTTGGTTTATTAACCCCCCCTCTCTCTCAATTCTCCATTTCAAAAGTGATCTCTATGGTTGTATTTATAGTCTTCTCAAGTCTTAAATGAATTGGGGACGGATTAAGCCTTCAAAAGAATCCAATAATGAGGAAAAATCAATCATCAAACACCCCCAAATTTAATACTTTACTAATTCTCGAACAAATACAAAACAAAATTCAAAGACTAATGAAACACACAAACAAAATTAAGCAAACAAAGCCACCAAAAACAAATTTATTTAGCTAGATAGTTCAAGATTGAAAACATAATGTTAGGTTTTAATTATGCAATTGACAATTCTGTAAACAAAATGGATTAAAATGTAAATGTTGTAAAAAATCAAGTAGTAATTACAATTATGTGAAAATATGTTTATTATGTTTAGGGTTCGAGTATGGCAAAAGAAGGAAAATACGGCGCGAATTTTCGTTTGACTGTCGCCATAGATTTGCTCGAGCATAAAAAATAGGGCATCCAACGCTTGACTGTCGCCCTACCTTAGATCGAGTGACAACCTGTCTCTCGACTGTCGTTAAGCTCTCGCTCGAGCGACAATGATGTCCAGAAAATTTTTATTTCGCGATTTAAAAGCTTTTTCCTTGGTTCATTACTTTTCTAACCTACCAACAAATACCAAAACACATCTGAACGTGAATTTTAAAGTTGATCATTGAGAGAACTTCATCAGAGAGAATACCATCATATTCCTGCATTCAATCTTCATCGTGTGAGTTTGTTTTGGTTAGAAAAACATCGATTTCGTAATCCAAATACCAAACTTTTCTTTTCACTACATCTGTTAAAGTTGCTGAAGATCGAGGAAGTTGACTGGAAGTTCCAGTCATTGAAGAACGCGATGTTTTTCGTGGATCCACAGAAAATAAATAATTTCACAAAGTTGGGACTTGTTGCAGGAGAGCACAATTCAGGAGAGATTTGAAAACTATAGCTGGAGTGGTGCAGAAGCACAGAATCCATGATAGCTGTTGGAATTACATTCAGGAGATCAGATAGTACATGTCGTCGTCTAAATTGATAGACTGTAAGTTACAAATCGTTTATAGTGGATTATTAACTGGCAAAGTGCCGGAGTTTTTACCCAGTTGGGGTTTCTCCGTGATCATACCGAGTGTTCTTAATGCTTTCATTATTGATTATATTAACCGTGGTATTCAAATATAGGTTAAATTGACTTATATGCTTAATCATCTAGAGATAATTAATTGGGGACATGTTGCTAATTAATTAATATTTTTAATTCTACATAATATACCTATTCACCCCCTCTAGGTATTATTAAGATCGAACTACATAACTTTTACATAATATCAAATTAATGAACTACTTTAAGGTTATGATGTAAAAGCAAAATTTTCACCTATTCAATGCAAAATGGGTGTGTATGTGTGTGAAGAATCAAGTGTAACGATATACATTTACAAGTTGATCTGATTCTCGACCTTAAAAGTGAAATCTATCCTTTCTTTGCTCATAGGATTTACACACTCTATTTCTCTTATTTTCTTGCCAAGGCGCATTCTAAAGTTTGTTTCCAATTTCTAATTTCTTAGACCTCTCAAATTTGGTTTAGTTTATCCGGTAATGTCAACAATTTATGCATGTGATGATTCTCCTAACTTTGAGTGTTTTGGCAATCATGCTCATACTAAGCAATTCAAACACACTAATTATCTAAACCCTTAAAATTTAGTCACTATTGCATATTTTGCTGTTGTCTTTTCAGCTTAAGATTACCCTCACCATTTTTTCTTTTCTTGATCCATGAGCAAGCTTTTAGTCGATAACTCCCAACTTTTAAAGTCAAAGGGTACCGAATTTCGAGATACCCCAACAAACTTACTAATTTGAGTAAAAAAGGAGCTGCCGTGAGGCATAGAGTCAGCAAGTGCAATGCTCCTTTTTTACAAGAAACTCAAATATAAAAAGGTTAGATCCTTAGCATTGCGATCATTATTTAGCTTATACTTGAAAGTTAAAGACATTTTACACCAATATTTTTTTTTCAACATGCATGGAATCATTACAAGCCTAAATCATATCTTTCACTGGCTCGAACACTCCAAATTGTACTCTAGAAGGTTAAGAATGTGGTGAATAATAGGTTATGAGATAGAGTATCTAAGTTCTCTATTTCAACCTATAAGTATGAATCAACCTATTCATGTATAACGCTACAATCAATTCATGTGCATATTTAAATTCATCTTTGACATGAATAGGCAAAATTTTTTAACTAAAACATATAACTCCATTACAATATATCATGGCCTGCAAGGTTATCTAACTAACGTAAGCATGCAATTTTTTTTAACACAATAAAAAAAAATTCACATAAAAATAACTAAGCAATTTGACAAATAATATTTCATCACCCAAACTTCAACTAAACATTGTTGCCAATGTGAAATTAGAGAAAAAAGAAGAGGACTTCCCTGAGTGAAAATATTGGTTGTCTTAATTGTTATTGGCATCATGGTGATACGATGATGGATTCTGACTCTAGCTTCTCCCCCAAACTTAAGATTTTTTATTAGAAACTCAAATGCATTAATAAATGACTAATTAAAATATAAATTAATATCTAAAGATAAGATATATAAATATAGAAAGCTCGGGTTACCTCCCAATAATCGCTTCTTTAATGTCATAGCTTGACACTATTAGACTGCCCTAAGTAGGATATTTAGGAGGCACTTCCTTCATGTTACCGAACTTGTTCCTTGGCTTTGAACCCTTCTTCAATATAGTATGACCACTAGGATTAAGAGGCTATTTCAACTCTGGTATAGCCTTCAAAACTTTTTCAGATTTGATAATGTTGGGAGGTTTCAAAGGTTTTTCAATTTAGTTTTTCTTCCTGTCAGGTGGATCAGATTCTTGAGTTAAGATGAAATCCACCACTTCCTTGGTCCCCGTTGTCAATGAGATTGAATAAGATTTCGGGGATCGTCGAAAATTACGATTATATTATTATAATTGTATTAGATATAGATAGAATGTTTTTACCATTAATTAATATTGTAATTAATTGGTTCCATATTTAGTTGTTATTTTAATCCTATTTAATGAGAGAACCTCTCACAAAGAGGGGTATCGAGTCTTTTATTGAGTATATTTGACATGGTATCAGAGTCATTCTGATCCTAAACAAATTAACCCTTGAATTTCATTTTCGGCAGGCGGCCTTGTGCGGTCGCCCGGCCAATTTTTTTTTTTTTTTTGAATAAACACGATCATTTTTTGCAATTTTACAAGTCAATACATATCTCCACCTAAACAAATTAACATTGTTCATCTCGTTTTTTTGAATTAAGCTTTGATTTTGTTTCCCCTTTATATGGTGCTTCATGAGTATAGAAAGACATGGAAGTGTAGATCATCGCGTTTTGGTTGCTCGGGTGATGAGCTCAAGTTTAGGCTGTTTTGTGGGATTTCTTCCACCTGTAGCATCTGGAATTTTGG